>CM031242.1:829594325-831052017 GCA_018340775.1 Taxus wallichiana var. yunnanensis | reverse complement strand
AAGAACTAGTGATGGAGGGTTTGGTTGGTTTAACTACCTTATTGAGGGGAGCAGATTTTTAGCTTTAGGTCAGCATCTCATTGGGAAAAGGTGATACTTGGGTTGTACGAGATGCAGAGAGAAAAGAAGATGGTGGAAGAGGATGGGTTACCCATAGGGGTAACGAGGCTCTTGGCCGGGAGGTAGGTGGTGGGTCATGCGTAGGAGGCATGAGAGTGAAAGGGAAGAAAGTGTCATGGGTAGTGAAGAAGTTATTGACGGTAATGGAGGTATGGGTAAGGTAAGAAGGTTAGAGGTGAGGGTGGAAGTTGTGTGGGTCGCTTGGGTATATTATAGGTCTAATGACACGGAAATGGGTTGCTTACATTCTTGGTTTACCGATGGATGAGGGTTTCTTGGTTAGGGTCAAGGGGTGAGGTCCTAGGATGGACAAAAGGGGTGAAGGTGAGAATGGTGTAGTAGGCAAGGTTGGTGTATGAGGTCTAGGAGGTTGGATATTTTTTTAGGGGTTGGGTTAAGTTTAGTGTTAGTTTTGGAAGATGTGGCTAAATCTAATTTGATGGGTGGGTGCAAAGGCTAGTTGTCACCAAGATGACCCCTAAGGTAGTGATAGGTTTAGGTAAGGGAGATGATATAGGCATGGGTAGGTTTTTGGGTGTAGATGTATGTTGGGCTATGGGTAGAGGTGTGAGTTGGGCCATGGGCGGTGATGTGGAAGGTATTGCAATAGTTGTCGTTGTGTTTGGTTTGGTCACTCGAAACACTTTTGGATAGATAGTGGAGGTGTCAAGAAGTGATAAATGCATTTGTGTTTCAAACAGAAGTAGAAGGCGTCCCAAAGTAAGGCTCTATCGACATAGTCCAGGTGATTAGCAGAAGCATGAAAATGGTGCTCATTGTAGCGGCACCGATGTGGATCAAGTGGAAATCCCCGTGAAATGTATTTGAGATATAGGAAATTACTAGCCCCGGTCTCTATGGGTAAGAGATCCAAAGTAGATCAATGGGATCTTGAAGGTCCAATGGTGAATGGTCATCTAAAGGTAGTGGTACTTCTATAGTATCCTCCATGGGTAGAGGAGAGGACATGCTAAATGAAGTGGAATCTCCTTGTGTTGGTGTAGGTGGTGGACCTACATCTTCTATGAGTAGGAGAGGTGACGCCGACAATTATTCAGAAATTTGAGGGGTCAAAGATGGTGTGCTAATTATATGCTCTTCCATAGGGAAGAATAAAATGAAGGGGGTGCCTCTATGGTGGAGGAGTAGATGAAATAGGCTCTTGTGTAGGTAGGAGTCACAAGATTTCATCTATAAAAGGCACATGAGGTAATTGGGAAGCAACTGGTATGTCATCAAAAATAGTGTGGACCTCGCAAACATTGCTATCATTGTTTGAGGTATCACCAACTTGGTTGGAAGATGGGGCATGATTAGGGAATGACTTCTTCAAGATGTGTAGGTTTTGGTTAGCGGGTGCATTTGGGCTATCCAAGACTAGATATCCATTGTCTAACATTTCTTGGATGATATTCTTGAAGGTGATGTAGTTATTGTCACTATGACCTTTGACACAATGATAGTTACAAAATTCATGTTCCTTATACCATGTGGGCATGGGTCACTCAAGATCAAAACTAGTATGTGGTTTTATAGGTGGAAGGGTAATGGCACCGCCTTAACAAGCTTTTCCAAAATAGAAGAATAAGATTCTCTTATGGAAGTTTACTTTCGTTGTTCTCATCTGAACTAGAAAGCTTGGACAAGAGAGAGATTAGAAGGGGTTTGGATGGGTTTGATTGATGAGGGGGCCAGCCTTGAGAATTATGGCATTGGTAGATCCTTTGGGTTTTGAATAGTTATTTTGGGGTTTCAAAGATAATGAAGCATCATTTGATTTGAACGTGATGTTCTTGTTATGAATTTTAATCTTCTTTATTTAATAGCATGAATTTCCAATTTCCGTGCCATGGTGAATGCCTTGTCAAAAGTGCAAAAGGTTTGCACCTGTAGGGTTGGTGAGATGTGTCTAGCACAAGCCCAAGTAAATAGCTCTATAAGCTTAGTCTGAGGTAGCTGGAATGTGATTTGATTAATTAAATTGTGCCAACAAGCGATAAAGTTAGCGATAAACTCGTCTTCATACTATCAAGTGGAATAAAGATCAGTCATCGTAACCTTCTTGACAATATTAATCAAGAAGCCATGGTCTAAGAATGTTTGAGCTAGTTGATTGAATGAGTAGATGGAATGTCTTGTATCCCACTATACTAGTCCAATGCAGGTCATGTCAGGGACATTGGGAAAGTCCTCTGAAGTAAAGCGCTATCATGGGAAATCGTGTAACACCCATTTTTAAAGGACCGCAAATGTTGTCAGGTTCTCTTTGCTATTAAAGCGCTTAAATTTTAGCATTTCCCACTTGTATGAGGTATGGTCGAATAGGAATGGATGGGTGAATAGGATCATTACAAATTTCATCATAGGTGAGGGAATTACATGAGCCGGAAACCGATGCTTCTAGTGTCTTCGTATTTTCCATCATTAACTTGATGAGGTCATTAGTAGGTTGTTGTGGAAGGGCTCCTCCTATAAAGATAAGGGGGCCTGGTATTGAACCCCGATGTGGTGCGTATTCCATTTTATGGTGATGCGAATAGGGAGGTTGAGAATAGGGGACCAACATAGAGGGTATGTATCCAGAATGGGTGACAGATGAGACAGGGGGTTGTTGATAGTATGTGTATATAGGTGGGATGATCGTAGTGACTCTAGTAGTAATTTGGGGGTAGTGTTTGTGGGATGGAGAGGACAAGATTCTAGAATGGAGTAGGGGTCACCGACACCATGGGTGGTTGTGTTGAAATGGGTTTTGTGAGAAAATGGGTGCAGATGAGGTTATGGTCTGGTGGTCTCCGAGGGACAACAGATACACTACGGGTGCAACCGATAATCGCAGATGTAACGGCCATAACAGGTGTATGGGTCCTAATTGAAACCACTAGGGGTGAAGCAGAAGGTAAAGCCATGTATTAGGTGCTGATATAGAAGTGAGAATAAGGGTAGGAGAGATGGATACAAGCATGCCATATATAAACCGACTCGTGGAGTCCCGAGTGGAAGAGTGGGAAAGGTAGAACCGTAAGGTCAGTGGGATTATGATCAAGGAGTTGTGAAAATTCTTCATCACCTCGCGTGTAACGGTGATAGGGCCGGTAGGATCCATGGGTGACATGATGGAAGGTGGTGAGGGACTAGGTGGGAGTTTTTATGACTATCATGGAATATGAGGGTGTTAGTCTAGCTGTGAGTCAACACCATGTGAATAAGTGTCGACTGGTGAGACTGTTTTCTCAGAGATGACACAGCAAAGCAAAGAGGACATAAAAGAATGAGGTTGGGAGAGTGATTTTGGTCAAGATTTGGATCTGGAAAACCAAATATATATACCGATGATGGTCAGTTTGATCGGTGATGGTTGCAGGAAAACTGACGTTGGTCACAGGAACCGATGTCGTTACTGTGGAAAATACCTAGTTTCAAAAAATGAAACAAGGTTAATAGACAATGATAAGGAGATGTTTTCTATATGATGGTAATATCAATAGAGCATAATAGAGTATCAATAAAATATGTTAGTGCCCAAAGGGCCAAAAATGAGAACAAAATGATGAATGAAGACCGTCCCAGGCCAAAGTACCCATAAAGTCAGGATCCGACACCGGTTAGGTTTAACCGATGACAATCGATGAAAATTGACGAAGATCACTAGGACCGACACCATCGTGGAAATTGAGATAGAAATGAAGAAAATTGGGTTATGATTTAAATCAAGTGAAGAATCAAACTCAGAATTTGAGAATGAGAAGATGGGGCCCTGACACACTTAGATAAAGTCAAAATACTCCAACTATGATGGGGAGTGTGTAAGGAAAAAAACAAAAATGTGGAATCGTGTCCTCACACCTCAAAACACAAAGCAAGAAGAATGCTAAGAAAAATATGATCCTAAGAGTGATTTTTCTTTATGTGTGTTCAACTTACGCTATTTAGAACTGATTGTGTGTATTTAGAAATGAATTTTTGGTTAGGAAGGTGTCCTATGAAGAAGGATATCTAAAAGGAGAGGTTTCAGGTATGTTGTGGCGGGGACGGGCCGTCCTCTGAGATGATGACTCAACAGAGGCAACAAGCTAGGAAGTGCTTGCCAATCTGATCATGTGATTGTGGACAGGTGTTCCTAGGTAAGATGTTGTTTAAGAAAGATGTGTATATTTCAATTTTTTGCAATTTGGTAACACACACACACACACACACACACACACACAGAGGATGTGCTTTATACGATTCTTTGTGTCAACCATCAGCTGGGCATGAATTCCAACATATAGGTTTCCCTCATTTTAATGTGAGCTAAATGTAACAAATCAAAATGTAATGCAACCAATTTTAAGCCCAAATCGAAAGATTATGTTTGATGACAAAAATGGTGAATAGGAGAGGGTATGCTCTTTCACTAAATGTAAAAATCAAGAAGAATGGTTCTTTTTAAATGCACTAAAAGAAAATGTATCCTTTAGAGCAATTAGAAAGAAGAGAAGATTACCAAGGAAGAAGATTAATGTGTAAGCTTTTTGAAGGAAAAAAACACACAACTTTTGCCTAGGAATGAAGAAAATGCAATAGAACCCCTAATGGGTCCCACCGAGTGAAAAAAATTTCACCATTTTCTTTACATTTTGAATGATGAAACAAATAAGGATAATGGGCTAAGAGGAATACCCATTAAATGGGTTGGTGGATGGTTGATGCATGCGTTTAGACTTCTCGACCCAATGCCGATTGTGAGGTCTTCCTTTTGGCTAGGAGGAACTACCTGTAATAGAAAAAAAGACCACAAAAGAGAAGTTAAATGATATATGATAGTGGAATTCCTAGCATATGCTAGTTCCGGGAAGTGTGATACTTCCTAGATGGCTATCAATCCACTATTTAAAACAAATAAATACGACAAATAAATAAATTCCTACTATAGTTGATATGATTTAGGTATCTCATTCAAGTACAATAAGAAAATCTAATCACAATAGGCTAGGTTATAGTTAGATCTAAAGGATGAGGTGTCTGTCAAGGTACTAGGGACTAGTCAGGGTCTGATTCTGGGTTGTTTAGGTCAACTGGTAAGAGGTTGTTTAGCTTTGTTCTTGGGAAGGGTATAAAACACAAAGACCAATTTCAGTTAGGTATAACCAACTATGGTTAAGGGAGACCGATGACAAAGCTTAGGGTAACCGCATCGCACAATAGGTGATAGTAATTCAATGAAAACCTTATTATAGAGTTTAGGTGAGGTTAGATGGGGATAAAGAAGGAGATGGCGAGGTCTGTGGGAATATTGAGAACACCTAGAGATGTGGAAGGGTCAAGATAGGTGATTTGATAAATAGGTGGATGAGGTTTTGGGTTTGTCAGAAAGATGGCTATGGAGGAATGTGAATGTTAATAGAAGAATGGTAACAAAAGTGATAACAACTCTATGAACAAGAATAAGAATGGAAATGATTAATGATAAAACACTTACCAATGTTACAGGTCTAATGGTTGGGTGGTGGTGATGATCGGTTGATGGAATGGAGCTTGGTGCAATAGTGACGCTTCCCGAAATGTTACCGTGAGTGCCAATGCTTTTGGATTTGTCCTAGTGTTGGTTATGGATGTCTGGGTGCGTGAGGAAGACTTCTAGTTTTGCTTCGCAAGTAGCTCTCTTCTAGTCCTCTTGCTTCTTAGAATGTGCCAACTCAAAAACAAGGTCAGCTTAGGTGAATAAATGGTAACCGATGACGGCTGGTTTATCGATGTCTATTTAGGGGTGATTGGTGTCGCTTAAGATGGGATTCCCTAGGTTTACAAGAATGGGCGATCTTTCTAATTTCTTGGGCCCAGCTTAGTTTATTCTCACATATTAGAAAAAAATTCCTTCTAATGGCGGGAATGTGGTTAGAGATATTTTAGGTTAGACCAAATCTTAGCTCATTAAGGCAAGTAATATTTAGTTATCATAGTTATGGAAACATGCCAAGAATAGGTCTAGGGTGAGGTGGTCGGATGAGGTGTCTAGGTGAGGTGGTGAGGTAGAAATTAATATAATTAAATAATAAATATTTTGAGGATATATAGTAATTTAATTAAATAAATTAAATTAATAGTGGTGTGGGGTGGAAGGGGCCTTGGTTAGGTGAGTATGTTTGAGCCGGTTATTCGATTGGGGGACCAAGGGGAGTGTGACCCAATTTTGTGTCTACACAAGAAAAAGAAATATCTTCACATTCCCCTCACAACCAAGGCATCGGGGAAGTCATCAAATTCATCCGTCCATTCCGTCTCAACATCAAACATTGGTGAATAAAAATAATAAGCACAAATCGATTCATAAATATCTTGTATTTGTTAGGTAAAATTTAGTTTACCTTGGTTAAATATGCATTTACCTTAGTTAATTATTAATTAATGTTAAGTTGTTATTAACCGTTTATTATTTTTAATTTGGAATAGTATTCTCAGAGAAGTCTCGTTGTCATTATTATAATTGTTATATAGTCAAACTATATATATTGAATTTTCTATACATGGGATTATATTTTTGCATAGTCAGTCGTAACGCCTTTATTTTTTATGGACATGACTATGCAATATCTATAAATATTGCATTCATCCATTCTCGTATTTGATTTGATTGAACATCAATACAATTACCAGGCTTCCGTCCCTATTCATCATTTTACATTTGGTACAAGAGCAGGATAATTTGGACCTATGACAGAGAAGGTTAGAGAGAGAGAGAAGATAAGATTGAGGAGCTTGGAGAAGCATTTGCAATAATTGAGAGCATGTGTAGCCTCCTACAACTTCTTTAGCCCCATCCCCGCTCCACACAACCTCATCTCTAGGTAACGTAAAGCAATTTTTTTTTGCCTTGGTGCCTTTTGCACCAGGAAAATTTGCTTCTTGGAAGGTAATCATATGTTGAAATATTAAAATATATATATATATTTTTTCCCCATTAGGGGTTTTGTCTCCAATTCAGAGAAGCAATATAGTCTCTCGCTCTTTTTAGCAAACCTCTCGCATTTGTAGGTAACTTTACAGTTGAGCCTTCCATCAAACCCCCACCGAGCTGACATTGAGTTACACAATGAGTTGCATTGGGTTTGTTTTTGTGATTTTCCACCGAGTCTTTGTTTGTATTTAAGCAAGACCGAGCTGTTTTGTCGAGATCATAATCCACGTGCCGCTAAGCATTCACAAAGCCGAGCTAGGTTATTGAGCTATTTGCATAGTTTTCGCACCGAGCTAGATCCACATAAGAATTCTGGTGGGGACCTCCTACGACCGAGCCATTTTTTTCGTATCAGAGATCGGCAGGTTCTAAAACAAATCGACCATTCAACTAAGCCAAGTTGTCTTGCAAGCAAGGAGCCATAGCCATCCGAGCCGTGTTTCCGAACATGTTGACCATTCCACTAGACCCGAGCTATCACGAGTTGAAATTTGCTTCACCGAGTTATATATCGATCAAGTGAACTCGTTTGAGGCCAAGAAAAACACTAAAATTTGGTGCAACCCGCTACGAATGAGCTATCGATCAAACCGTAATCAAACAAAAAAAATGTACAAAAAAATACAGAGGGATAAACAATCAAAAATTAGTAGAGTAATGCAATAAGGCGGCGAAT
The DNA here is from genome assembly GCA_018340775.1 of Taxus wallichiana var. yunnanensis. Classification (NCBI taxonomy): domain Eukaryota; kingdom Viridiplantae; phylum Streptophyta; class Pinopsida; order Cupressales; family Taxaceae; genus Taxus; species Taxus wallichiana. The sequence continues at coordinate 831,044,284 of CM031242.1, read as the reverse complement.
TAAATAAAGAAGATAAGCGAAGGCATAATTAAGATCCGCTTTCTTCTCATAATCCCTAAACTACTACCCTCGCCCACATCACTCACCCACGTGATTCCTCGCATTAGCCACATTGAGTTTTTAAAGGTTAATCAGCTTTTTATTTGTATAAATCTCTAAAGCTCCATTTCATACATTAAGCGCTACATGCGCTAAGGTGGATAAGATTAAGATCTTGGGAAAGGTTGGTCGTATTTGAACCCCACCCCCATACCACTCATTTTGTTATATTAGCATTCGAGGCCGATTTGGAAAACTCGCCAAACTTAGAGGCAAAAACTCTACCAAATTTCTGTGTGATAACTACACAAGCCACCAAAATTAGTGAGAAAAACCCTAATTAGGGCTAAAACAATTCTCCTAATTGGCTTATTTTTTGATTCCGAGAAACTTTTTCCAAAGGGGGGATATTTGAAAACTTCTTTTTTAGCAATGCTTTTTCAAGTAGTTTTTCACACAAAGAAGCCATATTGAGCTTCGAGACAAGCAAATAGGCCCCGAAAAATAAAAACAATTTTACTTCCCATTCAATTTTTCTACACATCGATGAAATTGTAATATTTAAGTGTATTGTACTAATTTACAGGTTTCCATATTCAACCACAAACCATTGTAACTGATGTAAAATTGGCAGAGATTTGTAGTAAAAAATATTAAAATTTGGTTTTGTATCACTCACGAGATCTTCGATCTCATTCGCAAAGATTCAAGATAAACAATGCCTCCGGGAAGCACTTACGGTAAAATCATCGTGACTACTATTGCACTTAACACCTAATATAGCTGCAATAACATCATCTGTGCATATAACCTTTAAATCAACGGGAGTAATAAGGACACAAAGGCATATACTTTTAGCCCTCCCATCCATCTGTGAACGATTGCTCGACTTAAATTCGACTCGAGAAATCATCCGAGTATATAGTGAAGTTACGTGCACATATGAGGATATTTATTTGAGTCGATGTCAATAATCACATGCCCTTTCAAGATTGTCTTGGTACCACGTATTGAATTATTTCACATATGTTAACACATATTTCACGTATCGTCGTCTTCATACAGAATATGGGCACGATATATAAAGGTTCTTCCACATATATAGATTGGGAGCTATACTCTGAGTGAAGGGCACCCTTTGTATATGATTCTCAAAAATGGGAACCAACGCCCCAAATTATTTCTTCCATATCGATCGATGGTATATAGATTGGGAAGACAAAAATCAGACACTTGAGTTTGATAAGAGCCTTACCCTTGTCATTTGATTCTCAAAATGGGAACCAACGCCCACTAAATTATTTCTTCCATATTCCACAACTACTCAAAGGAAAAACAATAACTAAATTTATGTAATCTTAATTTGATTAAAATTTAAACACAATGAAAAAATAGAGTACATGACATATCAAATTTGGACCGATTAATGTATAATATATGATCTCATCATACTCTCCTTTCAAGATTAAGTTTGATAAGTTGAGCATAGTGTTTGTGACTTTTTAATTGATCACAATATGAGTTAGGATGTAACTATCTGCCTTTTTTGATTGATTGTGATCCTAATGTTAAAAACTATCTGAAATTCCTAACATAAAAACTGTGTGTTTAAATTCAGTTTTGTAATAAAGCAGGTCTAATCAGTCGAGGAAATGAAGCAGGTGGCGTTCAATATGTTTTTGATAGATCTGATCCTACACAACTTAGTTCCAAACTTCCAAGCTAGTTCGAACTCCATCACACAATCATCATTTAGTTCCGGAACTTTTGGACTTAGTTCTAGAACTCCAGAATTTAGTTCAGAATTTTCACTTAGTTCCGGAACTCCTGGTGATAGCTCCGAACTCTCACAGGTTTTGGTTCTTAACAATTTCCTATGGTTCTGGAACTTCTCCAAAGTTCTGGAACCGATGGGAGTTATCTATTTTAAACCACATCCAGAAATTTTACATCTACAATCATGAAGGACGAGAAGATTTCTGAATGTAGATCCAGGAAGAGTTATCCTACAACTATCTGATCAACCACCATCCGACTCAACATCTATTCTGGGAAAGATTTGATTTCATCAGAATCATTGAGACAACTGGGATTGTAAAATGTATATAAAAGTAGACCTGCATTAGATAGAAAAAATGAGAGATATAGAATAGAGAAAAGAAATAGATTAAGTATCCAGATCTAGTACGTTTTGTAATACTGAATGTTTTCATCAATAAAATAGCCATTCTAATTTGAGAGAATTCTGAGTTGTTAAAATCCTGATTCAAGGAGGAGCAAGGGCCCACTCCCCCAAGGACCAGGATATTCATTTATTTGGTATTTATATTTCTTCAGCAAATAGCTTAGATCTGTTAATTTTGTATTGCTTTAGTTATTTCAAGCTTAAATTCTATCGCATGCTTGTTCTCGTAGGTGTTTAGATAAATCTTTGTATTTCTTGCAATTGTTTTCAAGCATTTTAATATGAGCGTTTACCTTCAAAAGAAAGTTTGTTTATTTTCCAATAGCAAGTGTGTTTCCTTTTTGACGGTGTGTTTCCTTTCAAAGAAGCTTTCAAAGGTGTTTTATTTTCAGCAAGTTTTCATAGTTTGATTTAAATAAAGTTTTACCAAGAAGTCCTTAAGATATTAAAGAGATCCCCCAAAAATATAAAAATAATTATAGTCAACTACTAGATCGCTTAAAGTACTCTTGTTGCATATAGCTTTGATACACCCCTGGTTTGATATGACATCAACAAGAAGTTGATTAAATGAAGGAATGACAAAACCCATCATTTTTGGCACCGCTGTTTCAGGAACACCAGCTTGGAATTTTCTAATTAAGTGTTAGCAAGAGCAACAAAACATACATCTAGTAGTTGAAGAATCTTCCCTACTATATCACAAAATATATGAGTAGACCAAGAGACTCACAGGTAGATTCCTTCCAAAAATCTTCACAAGAATTCATAACATCCTCTAGTCAAAGTAAGGAAATTGATCAAGAATTGGAGGCACCACCATCCCCTGTCAAACAAGAAACAAAATTTCCATTTTTGGAATTCTTAGATCACCACCTAAGGAGTAGAAATTTTAGGAGAAGAATTATTACCCAAGATCCATTTAGGGTAAGTTTTGATTCTCAATTGAGTAAATCAACCTCCTACTCCCGATTTTTCACCTTCCCCAAAGCATATAGCTTACCACATCGATTGGGAGGAAACTTTAGAAAATATTTTTGAAATGGCACGAGAAGTTGAGAGAGTACCCGATAGACCTTTACCTATCCAATACAATTGGGAGATGATGACCTATCAATGAAAAATATCTCACTCGCACATTTACCCACCTTCGAGGGATGTCATCCAAGATCCTAACCAATTTTTGTTTGAATTCAAGGTGTTATGTCGACCTATGATTATAAAATAGATAATAAAAACTCAAGCTATTTCCATCCACCTCAAGGATGCAACAATGAGGTGGTTCATGGGATTAACATCCAACTCTATTAGCACTTGGGCACAAATGGAGACTGCCTTCCTAGATAAATACCAAGATTATTATAGAGGGAGAAATAGGAAGGAAGAATTCTTCAAAATCAAGTAGGAAGAGGATGAAAACATAGAAGACTATTTAGACAGATTCCTCTTTGTTAGAAAAATATGTGGATTTGTGCTTATAGAGGAATTAAGTAAAACCATTTTTCTCAAAGGTTTGGATGACGAATCTAGAGAAGCCCTTAACTTGATAGGAGGGGGAGACATTGATCAAATAAGAATGAATGGAATTAAAGAGATTTGTAGAAGTTATTCCAAAACAAGAGGTGGACCTAGAAAAGGAAAATCAGTAAAAAGTCTGAATCCAGATATGAACAAACTAATGGATGAGTTAGCAAACTTTAAAACAGAAATTTTAGTGTAATTAACCTCTACTATGGATGGATTACAAGCTAAAACAAATTCCAAAACTGAACCATTGGCTATGTATTGTCCTAGATGTAGGAAGAAGCATGCATTAAGAGATTGTCCTTTGGATAAAATAGAAATGTGTCTTATCTATGAATCTAAAGAACATGATACTGATGTTTGTTCTTTGCTTCCTGTCATTAAAAATCAGCTTAAATAAACCAGTGCCACATCTAAAACTGAAGAATTTAATTTTGTTCAGAGACAACCTAACCAAGGGCAGTTTATGCCGAGATCAACTCCTAATCCATGGAGAATGCCATGGGCTACTCAGCAAGAGCTAAAAATTGGGGAAACCACCTTGGGTAAATCAACCAACTCGGAACCCTCAAGATTGGGCAAATCAACCTCGGTATGCTCAGTGGGACATCAACAACCATGGGCTGGTCAAGGAAATCCTTATGCTTGGTCACAACCTAGATGGAACCCTAATTATTCCTAAGGAAGAACATATCCAAATTAGAATCAACATGCCATCATGGGATCCCCGTACAAAAATTCACAAACCGAGAATGTAGCCCAAACACAAATGCCAACACACCAAAGAGCAAACCCTTAAACAAACAAACAACTCCTGTTTATGGAACAAAACATGAAAAATCAGTTGATTTACATGTTATGGATCAGTGAGGATATTCAAACTAGATCTGGAAAAATCATTAACAATCCACCCTTATAATAAATGAAATGACAGAAGAAAATGAGAACCCTAGTATTGTTATTCCAAAATAGGATATAGAAAGAAAAGAAAAGGAGCCATATAACAACACTACTGAGACTCCATTTCTTAAAGATTCAAAGAAGATATAGAAATCAAGGAGTCTGAATTGGTTCAGGAATTAAGGAAATTGAATATTGAAATACCACTGTTATAAGCAATTAAAGATATTCCAGAATTGAACAAATTGATCAAAATGTTATGCATGAAAAAGCTTGGAAGAAAGAGACAGTATCCCAAGACTATCAAAGTAGATGGGAAACTTGCTGATTTATTAACAAGAAAACTATTACTTCCCAAATACGGAGATCCTGAAGTCCTGTTATTTCTGTCTCTATAGGAAATAAGGATGTACATAATGTTTTAATAGATTAGGGAGTCGCTATCAATGTAATGACAATGGATACTTTGAAAACATTACCATCAATGGGTATACAACCTACTAATACCATATTGTAGATGGCAGATCACCAGAGCAAAACTAGAAGGAATTATTGAAGACGTGGTGGTGATGGTAGAGTCATGGGAATATCCAGTTGACTTTCTTATATTGCAGCCAAAAGGTAAAACATTAGGTTATCCCATTATTTTGGGTAGACCATGGTTAGCTACAATTGTTGCTTTGATAGATTGTAGGTCAGGTGATATGACAATCTCGAATGGTAAGAACTCTAAACAAATTTCCTTATATCCTACCACACAACCTTTTACTGACAATCATGAACAATTGTGGGTTGATTCTCCTAAACTAATAAGCAAAATTTGTCTTCTTTGGCTATGATCACATTGCAGGATCATGTAAGAGAAGTAGAAGAGATGATTAATCCACCATTGGATGAGAACTTGTTGTCTTCAGTGCAATCAGAAATAGTTTTAGAACCCGTGAACTTAGTTCTAGAACCCACAAACTTAGTTCCGGAACCCGTGAACTTAGTTCTAGAACATATGGCTATAGTTCCGGAACCACTACAGTTAGTTCTGGAACCATGACAACAACAGTTCTCTTTGATTGAAAATAATTTTGCTCCAGAGGAATGATATTTCTTGTGGGGAGAGGATGAATCAGTAGCTTCAATTTCAAGTACATCAGGAAGTGGTGAAGAATTTATGGAAAGTAGCAGTGATGAGGAATTTGGCCTGCAAAGAGATAAGTATCATAATTCTCATTACTATCCTTTTCCAAGATTCTGTCTCAAGGAACTTTTGGAGATGTTGCTACATACCATATGTTGTTACTACATGCATGTCCATTAAATACTTTAATGAAACCCTTTCCACAAATTAGTTCATCACATATCAGAACCAAACATGTTGAAATTCAATTAGGTAAAACTTTAAACATTAACAACTGGTTGAAGGAGGATGAAGAAGCTAAATTGTTTGATGTTCTAAAAAATCATACTAAAGCTTTTGCTTGGGATTACAAAGATATGAAGGGGATTCATCTAAGTATCTGCACTCATCACATCTATACTGAAAACACTAAACTAGTTAGGAAACCTCAAAGAAGGATTAACCTAGCTTTAAGGGATATAGTCAAACAAGAAATTGAAAAACTATTACAAGTAGGTTTCATCTACCCTATCTCAGATAGCCAGTGGGTATCTCCTCTTGTAATTGTTCCCAAAAAGAATGGAAAATGGAGAATATGTGTTGACTATAGGGAACTAAACAAAGCCACAATGAGAGATTATTTTCCCTTACCATTCATAGATCAAGTCCTAGATAACCTTTCAGGTAAACAATACTTTTCTTTCTTAGATGGATTTAGTGGGTATAATCATATTAGAGTTACTACTGAGGATCAGGACAAAACTAAATTTACATGTCCATGGGGAACCTTTGTGTATAGAGTGTTACCATTTGGTTTATGCAATGCCCCCAGTAACTTTCCGAGAGTCAGACGCTGATATAACAAATGATTGTGTTAAAGTATATATGGATGACTTCATTGTACATGGAGATACATTTGAAGATGCTTTAAGAAATCTAGACAAAGTGTTAACAAGATGTGAACAACACAACTTGTCTCTTAGTGATGAAAAATGTTTGATGATGGTGGATGAGGGAATTGTATTAGACACCATATTTCATAAAAGGAATTCAGTGGATCAAAACAAAATTAGGATCATTTCAGATTTACCTATCCCTTAGACTCCCATAGATATCAAATCATTTCTAGGACATACTAGGTACTATAGACGCTTTATAAAAGATTTCATTTAAATTTCTGCCCCCATGTTTAATTTACTAACCAAGGACTGTGAATTTCTTTGGGATGAAAAGTTCCAAAGATGCTTTTAAAGAAATTAAAAACAAATTAATTAGTGCCCCAATATTGAGAGGTCCTAATTAGGAAAATCCATTTCATATCCAAATAGATGCCTCAAATTATTCCATTGGTGCAGTATTGGGACAAAAAGATGAGGAAGGAAAAATGTATGCCATTTACTATCTTAGCAAGAATCTTACTCCCACTGAAAAGGAATTTCTTGCTGTAATTTATGCAATCAATAAATTTAGACATTATATTACAGGGTACAAGATATTTATACACACATATCATTTAACAATTAAGTATATAATGAACAAACCAGTGGTTGGAGGAAGAGTCATTAGATGGTTATTAATTTTGCAAGAATTTGATATTACCATTGTGGATAATCTAGGTAAATCTAATGTGGTAGCTAATTTTTTGTCAAGACTAACCACCACAGGGGGACAAGATCCAGTAAAGGATAACTTTCCATATGAACAACTATTTACAATCTCAAAAAGAACACCATGGTTTGCTAATATGGCAAATTATCTCGCAACAGAAAGTTCCCTCCTTCTTTCACTAAGAAACAAATAAAGAAGTTAATTAAAACTAGTGCACAATTCAAATTATTAAATGGAATTCTATTTAAGTGTGGTCCTGATTTTGTCTTGCACATGTGTGTAAGAGAGGATGAAGTCTTTGACATCCTCAGAGCATGTCATGATGAACCAAGTGGAGGGCATTATTCAGTAAAAATAACAACTCATAAGATAATTGGCACTCATTATTATTGGTCATCTTTGTACAAGGATGTGAAAATATATATCAAGAGGTGTGATCCTTGTCAAAGGATGGGACAACCAACTTTCACCAATGAAATGCCTCTTCAGCCTCAAGTTGTGGTTGAGCCATTTGAGAGATGGGGATTGGATTTTTTGGTCCCTTTAATCCTCCTTCACAAGGGAAGGAATATATTCTTGTATGTATTGACTATGTGACAAAATGGGTAGAAGTGTAGGCATTGACAAATGCCACTGAGGAAGTAGTTGTTGATTTCCTTTGGAATAGAATTATGATCAAGTTTGGAGCACCAATGAGCATAGTTTCAGATCAAGGACCACAATTCATGTCTAATATGATCTAATCTTTCACAAGGTATAACCAAATCAATCATAGGAATTCATCTCCTTACCATCCACAATCAAATGGACAAGCTATAGTAACAAAAAGAGAATTGAATAACATCCTTACCAAAATGGTTGAAGTTGGGAGAAAGGATTGGGTAAAGAGACTACTTGAAGCTATCTGGGTGTATAATATAACTTGGAAAACTACAATAGGGTTTTCACCATATGAATTAGTCTATAGGAAAAATCCCTTGTTGCCTATAGAATTTGAACTTCAAACATTGAGGACAGCAGTGAAGGTGGAAATTGAATTAAATGCAGCTCAAAAAGAAAGAATCCTTCAACTCAATGAGTTGGATGAATTAAGGTTGGAAGCACTTCAGTAGACAGAGATGATTCAAGAGCAAAGGAAGTAATGACATGACATACATATCAAGAAAATACAATGACTGGGCATTATTATTTGACTCTAAGTGCCAACAGTTCAAGGGAAAATTGAGAACCAGATGGTTGAGACCTTATTAGATTGATCAGATTTTTGACAATAGTTCTATTCAGTTACTTCCCATTGATGGCAGTGGCAGAACACTCTTGGTCAATGGACATAGGCTGAAACTCTATAGGAAGCCTCCCACTAAGAATGAATTTTTGAGGAAGATTGAAGCAGACAAAGAATTTGATCATATGGAAGAACTCAGTTCTTCCAAAATGATCAAATAATTAGATGATAGATCTAGAATAAAGGGAAGAAGATGAAAACCAACAAATGGTGTCTTCTTCCCCAAAAAAATCTCTCAAGGTCAATTGAAAACCAACAAATGGTGGTTGACCTCTTTTTGGCTAGTTCAAATAAAGGAATTCTTTTGAATTCTAGCTGTCTTATCTAATCATGTTTTGTTCCACTTGTAGGAATGACGAGTCATCATAACAAAAGGCTTACATCATCAAGGATGGTAATTATGTCTTTTAACTTATTTAGGGTTGATTAAATGTTTGCATGTGTGATGTGAATTAATTTAAAAGTAGGTATGATGAGTCATCTATTTATACATTATGATTACAAGTGCATAATCATAATATTGATTTGATGGAATAAGTGGCAGCATGGTTATCATTAATAGTCATTATTACAAACATCAAGTGAGATAAAGATTGCGAAGTATCTTGAGGAAGGAACAAGTGAATTGAGTTGTTATTCCACTACAAAGAACTAAGATTCCAGCAGCTAAAAAAAAAAGGTTCCACAACCAATCCGTTAGTTCCATAGCTAAGGAGAAGGCCTACAACCAATTCACATGAAATCAAGGAAGATAAAACTCAAGCCGATATGGGGATTAAGAAGAAATTAGAACCAGAGGATGATTCACACTTCATAGATCTCAAGAAGTAGATCCATCTTTGAGCATACAAGATGGTTTGAATTCCTCGAAGAAAATTTCAAGGCATAATGACGAATTGGTAAGAGAATTCTTCATAAATCTAGAACAGTCTAGGACAAAAGTAAGAAATGTCTTTATTCCTTTTTTGTAAATATTGTAAGTAATGTGTCTGGAGTACCCATTGTTCATGTCCCACAACCTATAAAGGGAATTTGAAAGAACTGGTTGAAGTCTTGCTGCAAGAAGAAGAAGTGAACCCCAATATATCTATAATACAAAGAAAATTATAAAAGGGGTCAAAAGGGCTAGCTTGCCCAAACCCTTTGACAGGGTTGCATTTTGGATAGTAAAATATTTAACCTATGACAGCTTAGTTTGAGTCTGTGGGAAAAGAGGTCTTAAAATGATCATATATCTAAAGTATGGAGCCACCAAGCCTCGAATACATAATAAACCTCCTCCCAGGGTTTCTTTTTGATTCCATTCAGACCATGGCTCGAAATATTCCCGGGTGTTGGAACAATTAGACATCATTGTGTAATTCACTTTATATGTCAAACCATTTCCCTAAAAAAAGAATGGAGAAGAAATTTGGGATAAGTTTCTTGGCAAGTTCAAGAAAAACCCTAATATTATCAGAAGGACAATTCTAGCCCCATTCTCTCCTTCAACTAATCTAGAAATTGATGCCCTTGTAAAAGGACAGAGGGAAATGGAAAGAGAAAACATACCAAGGAAAAGAAGGTCGGTGAGGAAGATAAAAACAACAGAGCCTTCTATACCTGTGAAGGAAATTCCTCCTTCCACAGCAGCTTTAGAAGAACCAATATCTATCTCTCGACGGTGAAAAGAACAGTAAGAAGAAGTTCTAGAGGGAAATTCACTATCGGGGCATGTTGAACTTCCCTAGATAAGAAAAAGTCATAAGAGGTCAAGGGGAACTCCAGAAGTAAGGAGTGAATAGGAAAGGATGGAAGAGGAAGCTACTGACATTTTGGGCAGCATGGCCATGACTCCACCTAAGCCAAGTCATGTTGAAATGGACAGAGGAGAAGAAAGATTTGATGATCAAGATTTTCAAGAGTTGGTTGAACCTTCAGCAGTGCCACATGAAGAAGAAGAGTTGGCATCTAGGATAAGAAAAGGAAAATTTCCTTTAATAGAGGAAGAATTCCAAACTCCTCAAATAATTTCAGAAGAAGAGGAAAGACAGAAAATTAAACAGGCTCTGTTCTTGTCTAGAGCAGAGCTTATTATTAGAGAAAAAGATGAGGAATTGGACTTCCTCAAACTTAAATTAGAACAAAGGGAAATGCTCATTAATGAGCTAACTCACTTGCAAAACTCTGAATCAAGAATTATCAACAACCAAGAAGCAACTGATAGAGAAAGAGGAAGAGTTCCAGACTTCCATAAAAATAGAGTGTTGTGTCCACAACCTCTCGTATAGATCGAGTTAACCTATTTTCCACTAAAATAGAAATGGGATGATATTTTCAGAGAGATTAGAGAAGCCAAAACATCAAATGAGGAATTAAAGACCAAGATGGAGGGAGAGATGAAGGCAAGAAAGGAATGGGATTTATAAGGAGGAAGGAAATAAATATAAATGTCTTGCCAAAATTCATATGGTCTATATTATGAGTGAGAAATCGCTTTGCTGAAGAGACCTCTCCGCATATAGTGTATTTTTGGAAGAGTAGTTCATTCACTGGTAGTTGTCAAGAATTACATGTGGGCTTCCACATGAATTATAAGATGAATCTAAATTCATGGCAGCTTACTCTATCCAAATTTCCAGAAAAAAATCTTTGTGTGAATTTTATCTTTGCAATTATATGCTACGAAAAACACACGGTATTTATGATTAAATTATATGTAGGGGAGAGCCACCAATGCATTTGTCTCTCTTTTGGCAAAACCAAATTGCATGGAAGGAAAGAGAAACTAAATTTTTATTGAAAGTCAGCTCAACAGGCCTTTGCATGAGAGCTCATTATGGTAAACCTTGTGCCTTCCTCACACATTTTAGAACTCATGCCTTTGATAAGAGATTCAAGACACATTACCCTCGCTATTCTCGCAAAAGGGTATTGATGCCTTCACCTCCTATGGGGAGAAAAAAATTGAAGATATTTATGATGCTCAAAAAGGTGGGAAATCCTTATCATTGCTTTGAAAAGAAGGGAAGTAATTTCCCTAAAAATCTGATATGGAGTTTAGAAAGGGCCAAAGCATTATGCACAATAATTCCCAAGTCAATGAAACATACAACAAATATGGATAGGAATGTGAATGAGGCCACCTCTCTACTTCTCACCCCCATGTCTCCTCGGCAACAGAGAACCTCAAGACCCCGCTAAATTTGAAAAGTGGGAGAGGAAAATAAAAAAGGAGCTGGGTACAAAGACATATGAGCTTAAGCATTGGAAAATTCAGTTTTATCCATTTGATCTCGAGCAATCAAATGGAATGCAGAACATATGATCCTACTTTTGAAGAATGAGTTTTTAAAGAGACTTACAAACAAGTAAGTCTAGGGGAAATGATGAGGCTAGTATATGTCTAATTAATGTATAATATATGATCTCATCATACTCTCCTTTTGATTAAGTTTGATTGCATTGTGTGACTTTTAGTTGATCTGATATGAGTTAGGATGTAACTGTCTGTCTTTTGATTGATTGTGATCCTAATGTTAAAAACTCTAAAATTCCTAACATAGTGTGTGTTTAAATTCAGTTTTGTAATAAAATAGGTCTAATCAATCGAGGAAATGAAGCAAGTGGCGTTCAGTATATTTTTGATAGCATTTGATCCTACACAACTTAGTTCTGGAACTTCCAAGATGAACTCCATCACACAGTCATCATTTAGTTTTGGAACTTTTGGACTTAGTTTTGGAACTCCATAATTTAGTTCCAAATTTTTAGACTTAGTTCGAACTCCTGGTGATAGCTCCTAACTCTCACAGGTTTTGGTTCTTAACAATTTCCTATGGTTCTAGAACTTCTCCAAAGTTTCGAACCGATGGGAGTTATCTATTTTAAACCACATCCAGAAATTTTACATCTACAATCATGAAGGATGAGAAGATTTTGAATGCAGATCCAGGAAGAGTTATCCTACAGCTATCTGATCAACCACCATCTGACTCAACATCTATTCTGGGAAAGATTTGATTTCATCATAATCATTGAGACAACTAGGATTGTAAAATGTATATAAAAGTAGACCTGCATTAGATAGAAAAATAATGAGAGATATAGAACAGAGAAAAGAAATAGATTAAGTATCCAGATCCAGTACATTTTATAATACTGAATGTTTTCATCAATAAAATAGCCATTCTGATTTGAGAGAATTCTAAGTTGTTAAAATCTTGATTCAAGGAGGAGCAAGGGCCCACTCCCCCAAGGACTAGGATATTCATTTATTTGGTATTTATATTTCTTCAAAAAATAGCTTAGATCTGTTAATTTTGTATTGCTTTAGTTCTTTTAGTTAAATTCTATTGCATGCTTGTTCCTGCAGTTGTTTAGATAAATCTTTATATTTCTTACAAAAAAATTCAAGAATTTTAATCGAGTGTTTACCTTCAAAAGAAAGTGTGTTTCTTTTGCATGGTGTGTTTCCTTTCAGCAAGCTTTCAATGTGTTTTATTTTCGGCAAGTTTTCATAGTTTGATTTGAATAAGGTTTTACCAAGAAGTCCTTAAGACATTAAAGAGATCCCCTAGAAAATATAAAAATAGTTACAGTCAACTACTAGATCAGTTAAAATACTCTTGTTACATATAGCTTTGGACACACCCCTGGTTTGATACGACATCAACAAGAAGTTGATTAAATGAAGGGAATGATGACACCCATCAGAATATTTCTTGAGAAGAGTTGCAAAGTTGAAGGCTTCACTTCTAGCCCTAGGAGAAGTGGTCACTAATGAAGCTCTCATTCCCATTGTTTTGAGAGTCCCCCCTCCTTCATACCACATTTTTGTGACAACACTAAACTTGTTAGATATGATAGTTAGTTTCAACAAGTTAGTGAACCTACTGCAACAAGAGGAAGCTATGTCCAATAAAGATGATGAAGAGGAGAAAACACTTTCTTCTCATCAAAAATGGGAAGGAAAAGGAAAAGGCATACCTAATTCCTATCAAAATTCCCAAAATAAGCAACAAGGGGAGAAACAACAAAAGAAAAAATGTCCAATCTATAAAAGAGGACATGAATTAAAATATTGTTGGTATAATACATATAAGAAAGGTTCATCAAGTAATTCTGGACATCAACACCACCAATCTTACAAGGCACATTCTAACTACAATCAAGGGCGAAAAAGGGGAATTGGAAAAGAAAACCCCATCGCAAGGAAATATTGTTGAGCAAGAAGAACATGCATACATTCAATACTACTTGTACACTACTCGATCAAGTGAACCCTCCATGTCATCTAGTGATGTCTGGTATGTTGATTCGGGAGCCACTCACACATGACTGACAAAGAAATTGATTTACTTCAATGAGGGACACACCTTTAAAAACCATGTTTCGTAGGGTGATGATTCTTCATACACAATACAGGGATTGGGTACATTTCTCTACCCCTTGGTTCATGCAACTGTAGATTATCAAATGTAATAGATGTCCCTAGGTTGACAAAGAATCTTTTGTGAGTCAGTTAACTCCTAGATCACAACTTGAAAATTGATTTTGATATTCATTCCAATAAGAAAATGTGTTTAATTCAAGATAAATCACGAGGCTCAAAAATAGTTGCAAAAGCCTCTAATGTGGGACGTATGTTCTAGCTTGATTTTATCCATGGAAATCATCAGGAACTTGTGGCTCAGAACTCTACCTCTACATAGTTGTGGCATTAGAAACTTGGTCATATCAGTTTCAAGTATCTCGAGACACTTCATCGAACAATATGGTAAAAGGATTACCATCTCTCCGTATGGATACGATAATTGTCCTCATTACCTAGTGGGAAACAACATAGAGCTTTAGTCCGTAAGAGTACTTTTCAAGCTCATGGTAAGATTGATGTGGTTCATACTGATCATTGTGGTCTAATGCAACTAAGTCATTTTGGATTTCAATACTTTATGCTTTGTGTTGATGATTATTTGAGAAAAATGTGGATTTTTTTTCTTCGCAAGAAAAGTGAAGCTTTTGAAAAATTCAAGAAGTTAAAAGTGGCTATGGAGAATGAAACTAGTTGTCACATCGTAACTCTTCACTCGATCAAGGGGGAATTCACCAAAGATGAGTTCAAAGACTACCTACAAAATCACGGATTCATTAACACACACCGCAATATAATGGTGTTGTTGAGAGAATAAATCATACTATCATGGAAATGGTGTGATGCATGATCGATGACTCTAGAATAGAAAAGACATCCTAGGCAGAAACAATAAAGACAATAGTGTATTTGTTGAATAGAGTGCCCACAGTTTCTCTTGATGGAGTAACACCACATGAAACATGGTCAAAGAGGAAGCCATCTTTTGCACACCTCGGAGTATTCAGGTGTAAAGCAAGTATGCATATACCTAAGCAGAATAGAACTAAATTGGATATGAAATCATAAAAACTCATCTTCATTAGGTACATTGAAGAGACTTTTGGGTATAAATTGATGGATCCAAAGACCAGAAAATATACACTAGCAAAGATGTTGAATTCTTTGAGAAGAAGAAACATAGTCTCATCCTCCAGACTCACCTGATGTAGATTTTTCACCAATTGTAAAAATAGAAGCTGATGTTCCCACAAATGATGAAAGTGATGATGTGGATGATGGTGATGATCAGATAAGACCTTACTCTATGGGAGAAATTTAGTGTATGCCCAAGTGGTATACTAGTATGCTACGAGATACAAGAATGGATGCTCCACCGAATACATCCACCACTGGACCAAGGACTTGCAATAAAGCAAGAGAAGAAGTAAAATTTTCTCTAATGAGTAGAGTTATTGAATCTAATTAGCTCTCTATAGTCCAAGAAGCCCTGCAATAAAAATCTTGGAAAGATTCCATGGATGTTGAGTATAACTTAGTGATGAAAAATAACACTTGGAAACTTTTCGATCTTCCACCAGGAAGAAACCCATTGGATGTAGATGGATATTCAAAACAAAGTACAAAGTGAGACTAGAAAATAACAAAGTAACAAAGGGGCACAAAAAGAAGGCATTGACCACGAGGAGATATTTTCCCACAACTAAGATCAAAACAATCGGATGATCTTTGCTCTAGACTACAATTTGGTTGGAAATTCCATCAAATGGACATAAAAAGTGCCTTTTTGAATGAATATTTACAAGAAGAAGTCTACATGACTCAACCTGAGGGATATATTGTACTTGGTCAAGAAGAAAAGGTATGCAGACTCAGGAAATCTCTGTATGGCCTTAAACAAGAACCCCGAGCTTGGTACATCACGAGCTTGGTACATCAAAATTGATGAGCATCTCATACAACATGGATTTGTTAGAAATCCATACGATCCCAATCTATACCTCAAAAAACAAGGGGAGGAGATTGTGATTTTTGTTGTTTATGTCGATGATCTAGTCATCACTAGGAAGTTTAGTGAGGATGATCAATGTAAAAAAGACATATCTTAAATGATCGTTCGACATGATAGATCTCGGTTTGATGCACTATTGTCTTGGATTAGAAGTATGGTAAAAGGAGAATCACATATTTTTTTCTTTGTTGAAATATACCAAGACAACGCTCGAGAAATTTAGGATGATGGATTGCACACCTATTACTACACCTATGGAGAACAAATTGCATTTATCTCGTTCAGATCGATCTCTTGTGGTAAATGCCATTCTCTATTGGTAGTTGATTGGGAGTCTCATTTACTTGACCTACATTAGACCAAATATCAGCTTTGCAGTGAGCTATCTATCTAGGTTCATGCAAGAAACCAAAGTTTGTCATTGGAAGGCAACAAGGTGGATCTTGAGATATCTCAAGGAAATAGTGGATCTTGGTCTAGAATACAAGAAGAATGATAATATCTTATTTTCTAGGATATTCAAATTAAGATCATGTAGGCAACATTGATGATATAAAATCCACTTCAGGGTTTATGTTCTTTATGGGATTTGGACCAATATCATGGGGAAACAAGAAACAACACTTTGTTTCTCACTCTTCCATAGAAGTTAAGTATCATTCTGCAGGTGAAGTTGTCTATGAAGTGATATGGCTATGTCGTATACTCAAAGGACTTGGAATACCACAGGAAAAATTGACCACCTTGTATGTTGATAGTGAAGGTGTTCTCAAACTTGTTCGTAATCTAGTTTTTCATGAAAGAACAAAGCACATTAAGGTACAAGTGCATTTCATATGTGGCATGTCTCAAAACACAATATGCAACTTCAGTTTTGTCCAATAGCTGAACAACGAGCAAATATCTTCACCAATTCACTTGCACATGACAAATTTGAGTTGTTAAGAGATTTCCTCTACTCATCCCTTGAAACAATGTAAAATTAAGGGGGAAAGTTAGGTAAAATTTAGTTTACCTTGGTTAATTATGCATTTACCTTAGTTAATTATTAATTAATGGTAAGTTATTATAACCATTTATTATTTTTAATTGGGAATAGTATTCCTATCAAGTCTTTGTCATTATTATAATTGTTATATAGTTAAAACTATATATTTGGAGTTTTTGTACACATGATTATATTTGTTGTATAGTTGTAACTCCTTGTTTTGTATGGACACGAATGTGTAATATCTATAAACATTAAAAACATCCATTCTATATTTGATTTGATTGAAATCAATAAAATTACTATGCTTCCATCCTTGTTCATCATTTTACAATATTTCCATATCCCGAGTTAGGAGTTCAAGACTGAGTTGAGGGTCTTCAGTTTTCTCTATAGCCTTCAAGATTCCTTGCATAGATGATTCTTCTAAGTTCACCATAGGCTCATCTTCATTTTTACTGAAAGTGTCTTTATGTTGTGCCTCCAAGATATGGTTGAAAATATGATCCACATGTTCCCATGATTCATTTGAAATATTCTCATTCACCTCTTCCATGCTTTTTGTTTCCTAAGATTCACTTCTTTGCAAGAATGGGAACACTTGATTCATGAAACCTTCTGAAAAATAGAATAGGTCCATGCTTTGTGTGAATGGTACATGTTAGATCTCAAAATACATATCATCCTCTTGATGGGACCATGTTGAAGCAACAATGTGGGAATAACTTTCAACATTATCCTAATCATCCATTATCGAATCCTCTTTCTCATATGGACAATGAAAGACTTCATACTCACCGTGATGATCATTCTACTCCTTGGGTGAGAAGATATTATGTTCAAATTTTTCATTCTCCTTGGCTTCAGAAAGGAAATGAGATTCTTCCATCAAATCATCCATGATTGAATCAGGAAGAGAATCTTGTTCTTCGACTATCTTCATTTCTTCATGAATCATCTCTACATCACTTGAAGGATCAAAATAGGAGGGAAAACCTTCATGACCATCTTGAATTCATCATTTTTGGTCCATGATGCCAGGTGGATTTCTTTCACTTCTTTGCACATGTCTATTTCATCATTAATTGAAAAATCAAAATTTGAAGGGGGATTATTCATGCTTACTTCAAATTGGCCATTTTCTTCATCATTGGTGGAGTCTTTGAAAGCATTGAATCATCCATTAGGAAACAAGAATCCTCTATTGAATATATTACTTCCCAAAGGGATTGTTCCTTGAGCCAAAAAGAGTTGATGAATGGTGGTTCCACCTCCATGTCTCTTTCATCATCATCTTCCCTGATGTTGCTTTGGTACTCATCGGAAGGTTCAAGGATAAGATATTCTTTAGAGCATCCAAGAATATCTTGGGGATGAATACCTCATACCATGGAAAATCATCAATATCTTCTTGAGCTTCTTCATTATGGACAACATGAAGTGATTTGAGATATTCATACCTTCTTTGTAAAGCTAGAGCGTACCTCCAAATATCTTGATAGTCTTTGTGATTGGAATTTCCTTCTATTATGCTCTGAATTCTTTCCACATATTCTATTTTCAAGATGTTCATTTCTCCATCACCATATGTAATGAAGTCATCAAGAGAGCAGCAGAAAAAGGACAGTTTTCTCAACTTTATAGTGAGTATGTGAGATTGCAAAAATCTTCTTTAGTGGATCTTGCACCGCCCTGTCCTTCATCATCTTCTTGAATGCTGATTTGATCTTCATTAAAAGGCTCAAGGATAGTATTTTATTTAGTGGTGTTCAATAACCTTTCATGGATGAAAACCCTATGGTGCGAATGATCTTTAGGATCTTCCTCTATAGGAAAAATCTCCTCTTCTTCTTCCTCGTTATGGGCCACTTCAAGTTGCTTGTACATATCTTGCAAGAATTTGGCATATTCTCAAGCTTCACACCTTATCTTATGTCTCCTTTGAATCCTTTCCAATAGCTCCCTACTTTCCTCTTCATCGACGGTAGGTTCTTTCTTCTTTCCTTTGTCTAGATGCAAATTATTGCTTGAAGTAGGAGTCTCTTTTACCGTCTTTGAATTTTCTCTTTACAAATACTATTTCGAACCATGGCTGATCGATGATCTTCTTTTCTCGATCGCGATCTTCTTCTTCTTCTTCATCACTTTGTCACTCATTGGTACTTCACTCCAATCTAGAAATTTCTTCATGGTGTGGGAAATGAATGTGATAGGGGTTCATTCCTTGACGGAGTTACTTTCAAAAATTATTTTATGTTGAAATCTGATATACTTTTTTTGTTTTTTGGATATCTAATTTTTTGCAAGCACCAAAACTATTGGATCTTTGTGGGTTTCTGCCAACACTCTTGGAATCAAGTCCATATACTTAAATGGTGCAACTTTCGTGTTTCCAAGTGCATGAAAAGGTGGATTTATGTGGTGGTATTTTGACCGAGGATCCAATAGGGGCACTCCACGACCACCCTACGACAAAGCTAGAAATTTATTGCTAGAGAGGACTTTGTCTATAAAGCGGTAGATAGGGAGTGAGAAATGAGATAGGATAACTAATGTTGAAATTTCAACACATGCATTTATAGAAAATCAATGGAATGGTCCAATATGATGAAATCCTTCTTGAATCTTGAACAAAAGTCATAGAACTATTTACACCCCAAGAAACTCCTTCAAAGTCTTGAATTTACTCAATCAAACGTTTTCTTTACAAGTTAAATGAATTGTTCTCCCTTCATATGCCTGACCACAATTCCCATAACCTTATTACATTGCGTATGATATACATTATGACCCCAATAAAAATGAACATTAAGAAGAGAGAGAAAGTAGTAAGAGTGTCAAAAAAAGACATCCTATAAAGTTCCTTCCAGGATTGATATCGAATGCCTTGTTTACAAATTCTTGGCCACATTTTTGGATGATCCCAAATGATGATACCCTTATGTTCCATTATGCCAAAATTTCCTTGAAAGTGTAACTTACTATTAATAGCAAGTGCCCATATGGAAGACTTTCTATTTTTAGTAAGAGGTTATTTTTGCCTCTTCTTGACCATCTTGATGCGATGAAATCCCTCATTCACTTCTTCGCACACTACCTTTTCTTGAACACTTCTTGGGGTGACTTATTATTGTTAGTAAGCACCCATATAGGGGATTACTATTTTTAGTAAGCATTCATTTTCACTATTTTATGCTCTGTACAATCATTCTAGCTTCCTTGTGATCTTTAGTGCACATTGCCTTTGCCACACCACTTTTGATGATGACTTTCCAAACATAACAAGTCCGAATAGGAAAACTTACTATTTTTGGAAAGTGGATTTCTAGTGTTTGATTTATGATGAAACTTATTTTTTCATACTTGGCTTGTCATCATGGTCATGTCCTCCTAATTTCACTTTATTTCACCCACTAGAATGCTTGGAAATAAAATTTAATTTTTTTGCCTCACAGTGGCTTCGAGCATAGAGCTACCATGATGGCCATTAATGGAGCTCAAAATTTGTAGGTCTAGTTTTAGTCTCTGATAATGATTAAATCAACTCCATTGTCAAAGGTTTTTCATTTGGAGTCTGTGTGCAAATTTTTAGCTTGTTTCCATTTCCGAATTGATGGGAAATCCGATTTAATGTGAGTCAGGGCACGAAATGGGATTTTTGAAAAAATAATTCAACAGCTCATTCGACATCCCATTTATTGTATCTTGACCATATTGAAAAATGACGAAGTCTGAAAAATATGGTATCTCAATCCAAATTATATTTTGAAAGATATGAAGATTTTTCGATGGGAAAACTTTGTGGTTATTCGACTAAAAATATTTGTTTTCTCTCTCTTTTTTTTTTTTGATCTGCTTTTCCTCAAAGACCTATGTATTTTCATGGAGTGGAGGATTTTTGGCCATGGTAGATCTAGTTCAGATCATAAATGGTGGACTAGGTGTCTTGACAAGCATGAACAGAGCTATGGCAGGGTGTGAAGCTGTGAAGGAGAAATGGGGAAATGGCTAAGTGTTGGATTTAAGCAATTCAAAAACACATACTAGGGGGTGGGGTGAATTTTTTTGTCATTTATGTCTCTTAAGAATTAAGGTATGAAAGGTACATCAATTTTCATGACATGCCTCCATGTGACACTTGGCGAAAATCTGATGGTCGAGCATTTGGCTCCACTAACTCCCAGGGGCTGAAAATTTACACTGGAAAGGGTCACATGGATGACCTGAGGGATTTAAGGGGATGGGAGAATTTTCTTTTCCATCATGTCCCTTTGTTAAATGGGAAAAAGGGAACATTAGTTTTCACATCATGTTTCCATGCGACACTTGGTGATCATCCGTACAATGAGCGGTAAGGCTCCAACTAGCTCCCAGAGGCTTAACTGGCAATGCAAGAGGTCATATTAGGGTCCAGGAGGTTAAACAAGGGTTGGGAAGATTTTTTTTCCCCTATTTATATTTTCTAAAGGGATGAAAGGGACATGAAATCTCACTAGGATCCTGGTGTTGACACATGTCCTCTTGAAAAATTGGCTAAGTGTCAAACCTTGAGAGTGAACTTGTGAAGGTCGTATCTGGAGTTCCCGATGGATTTTTTTGGAAAATTTTTATATTAATTTGACTGAAAATTTCCTTCTTAATCCAATGGTTTAGGTATTATCTCTTTTTTCCTCCATTTACACCCTGAAAATCATAATTTTGATCTAGCTCCATGATTGAGCCTGGAAAAAACTAGATATAAACCTATTGCGCCAAAGTGTTGTGAAAGATCTAATTTCACCATATTGTATATATTTTAATTCCATTTGATAAAAATATTTAATTTAGCTCCTAAATCTATCTAGAGCTCCCAGAATCACCTCCCAAATCTCAGCAACTCTTTTGACCATGTACACTGCCTAGGCCTCTGAACCCTGTTTTTGATGAAACTGCCCCAACTCCTCCAAATCTTTCCTAAATCTTCCAAAATAAATTCCATCATTTTATTATAATTTCAATTCATTTCCATGTTGGATTTGGATCCTCCATTCTATTCCAAGGGGTTCAGTTAATCTTGGGAAGGCCAGTGGTAGACCTTCCCACAACTATCCAAAAATAGCAATCTTCAAGAACTCCTAAAATCACCTAGGGGATTGACTTGACTTTCCTAATTCACCTAGGGGATAGTTTAAAATCCATTGGGAGCTCATTGGACTAAATGGGTAGACCTGGGTGCCATGGAAGGGTAAAACTTGAAATTTTGACACATGGGTATCGTTGTCATGCTAGAAAATTGTCATTTTTTGTGTTGCACATTTGCATGACAACATGTAGATTTATGCATGTTTTCAATTTCCTTATCAAGATGACTGTCACACAAATATTTTCTCCTCCCTATTGCATACATCCTTTAGACACCCCTGGATTTGATAATCATTATATTAAATGAGGTTTATAATGAACCTTATCAATATACAATATTGTATGGTTAATTTAATGCACTAAAATCCCCTTACTATGTACTTCAATGATGGGAAGGGCTTAGGAATCACTACACTATCCCCCTTTATGACATCTTCCTTCACTCCCAAAGGTTTTCAAATCTGAATAAATTGTTACTCAAGCAAGGGCTTTGTGAATATGTCTAAAACTTTATCATTTATTAAAAAAACTTAATATAAATTACCTTTTCCTATATTAGTTTCCAAATATAATACATATGAATTTTAATATGATTTTTGTATTGGTTCTCCACTAAGTTTCACGAGTTTTGGATAGCACTTTGATTATTTCACCAAATTGTTGTGGGTAGGGTCTCTAGAAATTTAAATTAGAAATCTTATGATGAAACCATACTGAGGGAGCACTAAATCAAGTAGAATACAAATATCAACCCCTACCCCTAGATCCTATCTATATCTAGTCACTCACCCACTCCCACTCCCACTCCTAGTATAGAGTTTAATATCATATCATGAGAACTCCCACTCCAAAAGATAGAGTTTAATATCATATATATCATATCATTAGAACTCCCACTTCCCCTCTCTATATATGATATGATATCATATTATATCAGTACATCATCTTAGAATCTAGATGATCATATCGATATCTAGATAGGGCAAGACAATCCTCCAGCGAGATATAGATAAGTGATAGGGTCGATCCCCTATCTATATATCCTATCTGATAATCAAGACACTACCATTTTCACCATAAATAGATAGGGAATTCATTGGCTAGGCCTATTATTTTCTAAGGGAAGGGGGCCCATATATATAGATAGAGATAGAGGCAGCCTAGAGTTCTATCTCGTGAGGATATATCTAGTTAGAGGCGGTCACGTCTAGAAATAAATAACTCCACTATACTTAATCACAGTAGATAAAGGAATAATAGTATCTATTTAATAATACAAAGTCATATGAACTCCCCATTATGGAAAATGTATCATTTAGTTGACTTGTGATCATCTAGATATCTTACTTAATCTTTATCTCTATAACCTTCAACTAATATTTTCCCATAAAAATGATAAAGAGATTTTTATTTTACCCCTAAAATATAACCTTAAATTTATCCTTTTCCACTTGATTCATACTCGGTCCATAATTATTAGTGCCATAAAGATACCATATAATGTGTTTAGAAAAATTCCAATGGATTTCATGGTGGTCATAACTATAACATGATATTAAATTAATTACAAAGTAGATATCATGATGCATATGAGTCAAGTATAATAGACTTACCACAAGATGGATATAAATCTTACCATAAACCAAATGATAAGAACACTTAGAAGAGAGTTTGACCCAAATTGAAAAGGATTTTATACAGACTTGAATATTTCCATGAAGAAGTTTCATAGAATATCTTGACCATATTTAGATTGATGAGAAAAAAATAACTCTTCAATACTATAGATTATATTGAGAAAGGAAAAAAATGTAACAAACCCATATCATTCATTTTATAATACTTCATTAACCATGTTTTCAAATCATAAATATGTTATGTGGAAGACCTTTTGATGATTAAATCATCAACATAAAGGACCACTATAAGACATTTATCATCTACTTTCTTATTACAGACTATAGTGATATAAGGACTCCATGTAAAACAAAATTTAATTAGAAACAAGTTGATATTTGTAGACAATTCTCAAGGAGCCTATTTCAATCCATATAATGATTTTTTTAATTTGCACAAATAATTAAATTTTTAGTACTTGTAGTCATTTGATATTGTGACATGTAGAGTTTTTCCTATAAGTTTCCATGCAAGAAGGCACTTTTACATCCATCTAATGGATTTTCATTCCTTTATGGTGTGAAATGAGAGTAATATCCATATAATATTCATCTTGACTATTGGATAATAAGTTTCATGGTAATCAACACCTACAAGTTAATATTTATACCATTCAATGGATCCATCAACAACATACTTAGTGTGGTATACCCATGTGCATATCACTATAATTTTATACCTTTTGAAGAGGAAAAATATCCCATGTGTTGTTTTTATCAAAAAAACATTCTTCTTCAATTGTTTCCTATAATTTAGGATTCTTAGAAGGTTGATGATAAGTATTTGGGTCTTGTTTCACTACCACTTGTACCCATTATGGAAGATGTTGTAATGGTTGTGAAATTGTATTCTTAATATCTTATGGCCTTATTGGTGGAGAATTAATAGTGGAATCATCATCAAGAAGTATGGAATACTCAAGATGTGAAGAATAATTATGAGTGAGTGATGGACAAGATGAAGATGAAGACTTTAGAGAGATAAAATTATCATCAAACTAGACATCCCATAAAAATATAGCTTCATGAATTACAAGTTCAAACAAATTTGATAGATATCACATCCAAACAATAGTGAACAAAAATGAGTGGTTAACTCTTCTTCTCCATGGATTTGAATTTTCTCATTAGGAATAAATTCCCAAGCCTCACTATCGAAACTTATATTATCGAAAAACCTAATTTGGTATGGAACTAGGTATCCTCTCGTGTCATGTTTTTCACTTTCTTTATACAACACGTGGTTCTAAATATAGTTGGAAAAATTTCCTACCTCATCCATGAATACAAATGCCATGTTATTGGACTGAATAATATGATTTTCCATTTCCCTCAAAGTATTATTTTTCCTTTTCAAAACACCATTTTGTTCAGGAATATAAGAAACAATGTATTAATGTTGATTACCACGTGTAAAAAAATTATGAAAAGAATTACTTGACATGTTCACCCCCATTGTCTGGGAAAAGATTCATTATTTTATGTGTGGATTTATTCTCAAAAATTCCTTGAATGTCTTAAAGTGGTCAAAGACTTCACTCTTGTTATGAAGAAAGTACACCCAAGTCCTATGTGATAAGTCATTAGTGAATGTGATGATATACATGACCCCTAATACAAAGAGAGTGGGAAAGAACATGAGGTCGTTATGACCAACTCCACTTAATATTAGTACATATACAATATTACACCAACACCCCACTTAAGTGAAAATAAAGGAGGAATACGCAAAATAAGGAGGCTTAGAATCATCTAAAAATAGGTCTAAAAATTAGGCCATGTTAGGCACCCATGTATAATAAGTGTAACTAGAGAAAATGACTCCCATAAGGTTTTCCAAAAAATTATAAGATCAAGAAAAGTGTTTGAATGTGCTAAGATATGTAGTAAGGCATCCCAATAAATAATACATATGAATTCTAAAGAGGTGTGCATCATATGGGTTGAGATCATCACCACTAGTGAAGGTGAAAGTAAAAGGCTAAAAATGTTTGGAACTCAAAATGTTTGATTGGAGCTCATGGATCCACTTCTCGATCTATAAAAATGAAATGTGTTAGGGATAGAAATTAATTACATTTTCTCGTGTCAAAAAAAATAGATTTTACCCACTAACTACCATAAATTATAGTAATTACCCTCCATAATTTTGAATGGGTGGAGTAGGAAAAACCTTGAATTAATGGAATAAAATAACTACTTGATCACTAAGTATAGAGAAATGATAGGGCTATCAATTGGTTAGATTGTACTATGTTAAATATATAGGAAAATATATCAATAAATGTGCTAAAAATACACGTATAAAAAAATAGAATATATTGAAAACCATAGTGAGTTATATATTCTAATAAAAGATAAAAGTGCTTATAAACAAGTAATCTACCTACCAAAAAAATCAACACAACCCAAAAAAATTAGGAATTATATTGATGTCATTAAAAGTACCATATATATGCTATCCAAAACCTAACATAAAAGAAAATATTTTTGTACTAAATAAGATCTACATTCTCATAAAAATTTGGGCCAAATAAATTCCTTTAATTTTTGCATGATTTTCAAGGTAACCAAACACCATTGTTTAAAGTGTTATTTAACATTTGATGTAGAAGGATAATTTTTATATAGACCTAGATGTACCTTTTAGTAAATTTTAAACTCAAATAGACTATTATTGTTTTGCAATTCTCAAAAGTGACCCAACACTACTTAAACTAGAACAAAAAGTGTGTTGATTATTATGCCTAAAAGTTGCATGAGGTGAAGTTCGATACCAAGTAGATGCTTGAATCTTATCTACAATTATTTTTAGCGACTATAATACATTCACCCACATATATGCATTTATTATAGAGTAATAAAAACTTAAAAAAAGACATAACACATATACATGTATAATTCAAGGAGCATTAATACCTATTTTTATTAAAATTCTCGACTTACATTCACCAATATACCCATAACTATATTTCACAATTATTACCTCAAACACTAGCTCTCCATTATTTTATAAGTATAAGTAGAATTTATTATTAGGGTTTGGAGAATAGTTAGTTTGCATATAATTTTTTCTATAATCTATTCATAGTGGGAGGAAATCAAGTTTATAACTTGATTGATGTTTCCTCTATAAATAAATTAAGCATTTTCCAAAAATTATATTACAACTAAATATTACAAGTGCATATTAATCACATGCAATAGTGTATGGCTAATTAAATATATTAACATTTTGTTTGCTTATTGACCTAAAAAGGATTTGGTGATTATATGTACTAGATAGACCTCACCACACCCCACTGATGTCATAAATGTTTCACTACATTCCAATATTATGAAGAGGGATCAAGCCACTTGCAGTTCTTTGAATCTTATCATGATGTGGAGGATATAAAAAAATGGATCCCTTGATTCTTCCCTCAACACTTGGAAAGTGACGTTCAACAATAGATGTGTATTCAAACATTTAATAACTTTGTTGTAATGCGCTATAAAATAGAATTGCTTCAATGTTTAGATCAATTTTATTCTTAGATTGTGTTTTGATTTGGGATCCCTATATTCCCATGATGAGGAAGGGTGCATTTTTTCTATAAATTATTTTTTCAAATGATTTTCTGCTCAACTAACCCTAATCCGACTAGTGTAACTTATACATTTGAAAACATAATGATTGCAAGTAAAAGGGTTGGGTTCTTTGACTTAGGAACACATTCATCACCAAACCTACCAGATTAAGATGGAATTAGATTTGAAACAATATGTGGTTTCTATAGAGTTTGAAATTGTTTTATGTATAAGGTATAGTGAAACTTGAAGTGCTAAGAGATAGAGTACCTAGACCTAGGGAAATAGGGGTATGAGTAGGGAAAGTTTTAATAACGATTATTTGCTAATTCACAAATATTTACATTTATGAAATTTTCATTTGGCAATTTTGAGGAGCCGTATGGAGAAACATTTCACCTAAAATTTTGAGATGCAAGCTATATATATATATATATATATATATATATATATATATATATATATATATATATATATATATATATATATATATCTAAATTAATGTAATGCATATATATATATCTACACAATTGGGTAGCTACATCCACAAACACCCGAATGTTGGGCATCTATACATGCAGCCACTCACATGCATGTGTGGGGAAGCATCTAACATGAGGGATGAGACCACCCAATTTTATGAGCTTTAAGATTGAAACTTCAAGAAAACACATTCAAGCGAGTTGTGAAGAAGTGTAGGGTCTGAAGGAAAATGGTTAGCATTCTTTCTTCATTCGTGAAAACACTTTATCTTAGTTATGTTGTCTTCATTATAGTATGACAATAATGTAATGTACATATATCATATATAGTACACATATTCATGTTTATTTTCTCTTCAAAATCTTATATAATTTGATATATATATGTTACCCCATTCATATTTGGGAAGTTTCAATTTTATATTTATATGGGTTCACTATCATCATATATAAGAAGTCACCTAGGAGTATATACAGTCTCCTGGAATTATATGTAGTCACTTGGAAGTATATGAAGTGTCTCGGAAGTATATCTATATGCCCGAGTAATATATGCATCACATATATACATGGGCTCATAGTAATATATACAATGACTAAATCTGTACTTGTAGATGTCTACTTATTGGGATTTTATGCATCCATGCGTCAGGCATTTTTTACGATTTCTCCCTTACAACCATCCCGAAATGGATTTTCCAAGATAAATTATTCATCTACATCATGAAATACATTTTTCTCATATTCTCCATCAACACAAAATCCATTTTTACAAATTGCCAAAAAATTCATTGAATTTTGGTAGGGGGTATAAAATTTACCCTCACTATGAGATAGAGTGGGAAGCTTTAAGTTTATTCATAAATAATTAAATAAGATAATACATATAAATACCTAAGTAACATTATCAAGTTCCACATGACCAAATTTTGATTACTATACTAGATTAAGGGTATATACCAAGAGTCGATGGAAACTTTAAAAAGAATGTAATGTTTTTAATAATCATTCATAGATAACAAATCCAAGATCGATGACTATATTAATATCTATACATATTTTATATATATGCATTTACATATTTAATATTTTGTGGGTTTATAGATTAGGGTTTTTTTAGGGTTTTGGTCTTACGATTTCATTTTTGGTTTCTACTTTTAGGTTTAGCGTTTTAGGTTTATATCATATTTTCTTGTATTTTTAGGTTTGAGGTTTTTAGTTTTCAAGGTTTTCAAATTAAATATTTAAGATTATCGAGGTTTTCAATTTACGGATTTTGAGAATTAGTTTTAGATTGTTTTTAAAAAATAGTTATGAGGTTATCGATTTAGGTATATCAATTTATATAAGCTTTAGGTTTTGGGGTATATCCTATCAATGTATTTTTATGTTTTCAAAGTGTCCTCAGTAGGGGGTTTGGTTTTGGAGTTTATAGGATTTTATGTTCAATTATTTTGGAGTTTACCTTTTAATTTTTCTAGTTTTGAAGTCTTTGGGTTTAATTTTTCGGTTTCTCATTTTCAATTTTGAACTTTAAAAGTGTTTTATGTCAATCACTTTTTCCATTTTTTTGCATTTTTGAGTTCATGTTTTTTGTTTGACGTTTTAGGGTTTACAATTATTTGGATTTGATTTGAAATATGTTCGAGGTTTAGGGTTTTCAGGTTTTAAGTTTTGATATTTTCTTAAAAAAATTGTTTTTGGGGTTTCTAGTCCAAGGCTTTAAGTTTGTTGGGTTTCTAATATCATGTTTCAAGATTTTGTGGAATTGTATATCAATCGTATTTTTATTTTTTTAGGGTTTTTGAATTCAATATTTCAATTTTAGAGTATTCAACTATCGGTTTTTAATGTTAGAATTTCAAGTTTTTGATGGTCTTTAGGTTTGAGTTCAATTTGTTTTTGGATTTTTGTGTTTTGGGGGTTCTAAAATGTGTTTTAGGTTTCGAGTTTTGGATATTTGATATCAACACACTTTTGTTATTTTGTGTTTCCTTGTAAGGGGTTTTGAATTTTATAGGGTTTTTAGGCTCAAAACTTAAGTATTCAAGTTCTAATTTTTAGTTTTGGGTTTGATGGGAACTATATATCAATTAAAAATTGATTTTTTTACGTTTCTATATTCATGGGTTTTGTGTTTAGGGTTTTTGGGTTTGGTATTTACTTGGGATTCAAAGTTGTATGGTTTTCCACATTTTTGAGGTTTTTCAATATTTTTCATTTTTTTAGGTTTCAAGTTTCATGGGTGTTTTATATCAATACATTTGTCATGTTTTACGGGTTTTCATGTTATGCGGGTTTGGGTTTTTAGGTTATGGGATTCAAGTTTTAGATTTTTATGGTTTTTAAGTTTATATTTTTGTATTTAGGTTCCGGGTTTTAGATTTCATGTTTTAGGTTTTGAGTTTTAGGGTATTTGTTAGTATGAGGGGTATTTTTCATATTTTATTCATTAATTAGGTGAATTACCACCTCATATAGTCATCTCACTTAGGTGAGATCATAGGTCATTAGGTGTCATTAGGTTTTCATGTGCATATAGTTACACTTTTGATCTATGAGGATGAGTAGACCTATTCTTCTATGTAGGATTTTATTATTCTAATAATGCTTGCTTATTGCTTGGAACTCTCCTTAACCATTGGAGTATAACCTAATCTATGTGCACGAGATTTCGATTAAACCCTCCTTTACTCTCTCATGGTATCGAGTAGTAGTATTTTATAAATGTGCACTTATTTTAATTTGGTTTCTTATTATCTTTGTTTCAGTTTTCATGTTTCTCATGTAAGTTTTTCTAATCATATTTGAATCTTGCTAACTATTCTTAACAATTTCATTTTTGGATTTTGTGTTATTTTTGGGGTTTTGTGCATGTACAGGTTTCAATACTTTTCTCTCCATATTTAGCTAGTTGAGCTAATTTTGGGGAAAAGTGATTTTTAGAGGTATGTATATACTGATTTTATTAGATTTCTCCATTAAAAATTTAAGTTTTTAGAGTTTTTTTCTATTCTACTTGTTTCCTTTGTTATGTACCCATGTTTTCTCCCGCTTCCTTACTCCTTTCTTAGTAAAGCTTTCTCCCTCTGGGATCCTTTTTTGAGTTTTGTTTGGTTGTTGGATTCATTCTTGGTTTGGTCATTTTTGGTTTTATTTTCTCTATCTCGCAAGATCTTTTGAATGTGTGTTGGGTTCGAGACTTGTCCATTGGTTTTCTTTTGTCCTTGTTCAAATCCCTTGTTGGGAAAACTAGTTGAGTTTTACATCAACAACTTCTTGTTGAATTTTACTCTGGCTTTGACTTTTCCCTTGGCCGCGGGTGCCCACATCCTATCTTACTTATTTGGCCTTAAGCCGTCAAGCCTTGTCCTACGATCTTCCCTTTGATCATTGTGACCTTGCCTCATTTTTTTGTGACATTGCTAATAAGGTCTTAAAGAGGGGGTTATCATTGTTCTTGGGTGTACTATTACATGTAGATGCATTCTCAATTGAGTATAATGTCTCAGTAACCTTATATGATTTCTCTCACCCTTATTTTCTTGTATTTAAGACGCATTTTTGAATGAGTTTGGTGTTCATTTGAGCATGTTTTTCCTTGTGACTCATTTTTACTTCTTGATTTTTTCATGGATGTACCATGGAGAAAGGTTTTCCTGCATCTACACTTCATAATACCATTACTTGCATTACATCCTCCACCTCTTCTTCTTAGTAGGGATAATTACGCATTGTGGTGTTTGAGCATGGAATGTTTCCTTATTCACAATGACCTCTACCTATTCTTGTATGGACAAGTACCTTCCCCCAGTGATCCTATTCAACTTAAAGACTGGATTAACACTTGTAGCATGGGAATTGGTCATTTGTTGATGTACATTTCTAAGCCTCTCCACCATCATGTGGTGCATAAGGAGTGTCCTCACACTATTTGGAGCATTCTTCAATCCTTATTTGGAGACCCTTCGATATTTTCATTATTGCCTCTTCTTATAATATAGTTGTTTCCTCTCCTTCTTCATGTGATTATACTTACGCTAACACAAGTTTTCATGTTATTATTCTTGATGATGAGGTTTGTTCTTCTAGTTCTCTTGACAATAATACTGATGAGGACTCTTCTCCTCCTTCTCCTAGCCACCTTTGAGAATGTAGAACCCCCTCTTTTGCCATCGACATCAAGAATTCTTGTTCTCAGCCTCTTACTTTCATTACATCTACCTCCATTCCATTTCAAGAGCGAGGATTTTTCTAATCCTCTTCCTTCTATAGGTGTTTCAAAGAAGTCCTTCATCTTCTTTGTTGGTATTATTCTTCTAGGACTCTTATCATTTCCACTATTTCAAGACCATCACTTATAAGATATGGTATGATTTTTAAAGAAAATATGATAATGAAAACTCATGTCATTCATACATGACTAGTATACAATAAATAGTGTTATGTTTGTGGATCCTATTTTCATGTTAGAGTGTGGTACACCTTCCATGTGTTACACTCGGGTTTTTTTATGGCAGTCCCACTCACCGGTGAGCGAGTCAAGGGGTTTAGGGGTTTAAGCCCCGCCACCGAAGGGGGTTCGGGGCGTTCAAGCAAATTTCATGGGTGGTTTATCAACCCATGGGTAATGGGTAACCATTATGGGCTGTTTTTGGGCCCATGGTTTTTCGGTACCCATTGTTTTGTAAAACTGCCTCTTTGGCTACCCATAGGTTTATGGGACGGTTTTGTTTTTTTCCCATTGTTTGATACCCACGGTTTTGTAAAACTACTTAAGTAGTTGTCTATTTATATGGTCTTATGCATATGATAGATAGACAAGCAAATGTATTGCAGATGTGTTTTGAATTCGGGTGTGAATTTTGTAGAGTTTGTTGAGCATAGCTCCAAATGGATTTGGGTATTTGGAGGCTTGTAATAAAAATCAGCAAGTGATTCTTGTGGACGTTTGGGTGAACCACATTAAATCTTGTCTTCCGTGTTTTTTATTTATTCTACTTTTATTTGAGATCTATAATATTTTCTACATATTAGTTTCTATTGTTTCGATTTTTAAGGGATTATTCCGCATATTTTATCTCTTATTTCCTAACAAATAGGGATGTGGTTTCCTATAATATAAGAACCACTTACAACAATATATCCCTAATATATCTCCTTCATATGGTTAGTGAGTTGTTAAAATAACTCACATAAAAATACTAAATATTACATACCATATTTGTAATATTATTGACAATAATAATCTATCATAGGTAAATTATTAATGATCATGAGAGCACTAATATAATGAATTCCTAACATTCCCCCCTTAGTGTGAACATGGGAAGAAAGCACATCTCAAGAACTGGAAACAAAATCGTATGCCTCTGCATACTTTTAGGTCTGCATACTTCCATCTGGATCTTGCTGCACATGACCATCTACTTCACCACAATGAATCCCTCACTAGATGATCACACTTCCACCAATACACCTATATACACGAACTCAACAATTCCCACTTTCACTTCTAGTGAATTCTCTTTTACCAGAGGATCGACAAATAATTATGACAATGAAGAATCTCAGAATGAGGATCACCACAATCAATTTCCTCCTATATAAATTTTCTTAGTATCTCATGTAATGCACATTATCCTCATTTCAAACTTTAATAGGGAATGAATACCTTGTTTTATTTTTTCACACACCACTCAAAGAAAACAACAAAAATAATATATAAAGGTGCCACTAGTGATGTATGCAAACCCCATCATTGGTGACTAACGAGAGGCGCGATTTCCTCCATCCTTCATTATTGTTGCGTAGCTCATCCGAATTTGAATTTCGGATCCAATTTGAAATGTCCCCCCTCAATTTCAACTCGGATGTTTAGGGTTACACTAAAAATGTGTCCAGTTGATATGTAGGCAATTTTTTTATTTTTACAATATTTTGACAAATTGACTATTTACATTGACATGACTCTAGACTTAAATGACACAACATGATATGTATTACACTAGATATACAAAATGAGAATGAATTTGACTATAATAACTAATTACTAACACAAATATAACATTGATAATTTCAAGATGTTAATGACTCTCAAATATTATCGAAACTTTTACAAAAAAAAAAAAAACTCAACTTATTAAAGAAACGAAAAATATATCTCAAGACTATTAACTAAATAAGAATCCAATTAAAGTTTTGATTTGACTTCAATGAAGACTTTAACTCAATTTGGTAGAAACTATACTAGCAATCGCATGTGTTTCATGAGATGTGAACGCCAAACGGTATATGTTATCTGATTTAGAGGTATAGTTATTATTTGTGTACTTGATGTTGTTAAGGGGTTCGAGTGATGTTGTAATTATAGAAATATAGTTGATCCACTTAATTTGAAGGTTGTTTCTACATTTCAAACTTGTTATAAATTTATACATGATTACTTGGATATCGTTTTTGATAGTTAATTAATTTTATAGTTGATGTTGTTAGTTGTGCATCAGTTGTTCAGTTGGTGTTTTGTTGGAGAAACATTTATTATACAATTGATAATGTGTGTGATTGATAGTTGTAGTGTAGGACTTTAGTTGAAACATTACATTGAAATGTTGTATGTGTACATTTAATTATGTTATAGATTCATACATTTAAAGTTGCATATCATATTTGAAAACATCAAATAAATGAAGGTATGCGTACACATAATAAGACATGTATACATTTGCAGTATTTATATCATGAATGGGTATAAGGGAATACAATAGTTTTTTTTTTTAGGAAAAAAGTGAAACATAGATATGAAATAAGAAACATAGCATTGATAGTTCAAAGTATAGAATGGGATGAGTGAGGGTGTAATGTTTAAAGGGATGGGTGGGTTTCCTTGTGTAAAGGTTATGGAGGAGTTGCATGTTTTCTTCTTTCTTTAAAACGAGGATGACACATTTCAATGCATTGCTTCCGGCATATGTCTCTTTTTTAGTGAAAGTGTGAAGTAGTATTCATCACCGATGACATTACTTATAATTTCACTAGTCATCTTCGCTTATAGACAATATATGGAGGTCGCTTCAATGCAACACCCATGATTAACTCATTGTCTCATCAAAAGTGGTAACCGATCAAGTTCTCCTGCTTGGTCCTTTAGATCGATCCTCGGTGCATATCTATAATCATAGTTATGAACTTATACGCTGCAACTCCTCGAAGCGTAAACCATGAACCATTACCATTCTCTCTCACCTTTTTCCTACATTTTTTTCACCTTTTTGAAGAGGACATGCCTTGTAAAAAAAATTCCATGTTGATATTTGTGATTTTTGTAGAAACCATGGCTCATTCATTTCTCTCTGTGTTCCCCATATGTAGTACCTCCAAATCGTTATTACAAAGGTCAAGCTATTTGGAGGGCCCATAAATTTGCTTGTGATGATAGATGGTGCCTTAAAGGCGTAGTCATCATGGAATCTACCCAGTTATGAAGTGTATTGGTTTCTAAAATTAGAGGGTTGATGTAACATTTGGTACTTGAAATAGTGTCGATTGAGTTCCCATTGAAACTGGAGACGCGAGAAGCTTTCAAGGCAAGGACCGGAAGTGGCGGTATAAAACGCATGTCTTCAAGTTCGTTACTTTTATCATCTAAGTGTTGTCCCCACAATGTGACACTTACACCGAATCCCGACATGTCCTTTAATTGCAGTTTTCTTTCTTTGTTTTAGTCTTGTCATACCGATGAATTTTTGAGCATGGTGAAATCATAACAACAATTCCAATCAAATCAACTCTAGAACCTTCAAAGGTTGCTTTTTTAAGTAAGTCCTTGATTTTGGTGAATTGAAAGTGATGGGAAGGTATTGTGTCCTAATTTTCTATGAGTGGAGATATGGTTGAAGGAAGGTTGTGGGAAAACCTCCAAAGCATTGTTCAAATGGTTGTAACATAGCTTTGCATCAGCAATCCTTGCAATCCTCCCATTGGAAATTGTATATAGCTTCCCATTCTCAATCTGCCATATAATGCTTCCACGGCCTCATTGGAAATAGGTGATGTGGATTTCCTCCTTCCTAAGAAAAAATCAAACCCAAACACGGATCCATTTCCCCTTGCATTGTGATATTGGTGAAGGGTTTTTTTGCTAGAGCACACTTCTACGGACCACATGTGCATAGATGTATTCAAACCACTTATTTTAGTTGGTGTTCTCACAAAATATTTGTTAACTTGGTTTGTACTTGCATCTGTTGTCATGCTAATCGATCAGAAATCGAGAGAATTTTTGTAGTCGATTGAGCACTGATTACAAATGTGTTTCGACAACAACATCCATTTCAATGATAAGAACAGTGTTTCATGCATGGAAAAGAAAAACATGATAGAATTAGAACTCGGGCAACATATGGAAAAAACAAATAGAAAGAAATTTTAATTAATATAGGGAGTTTATGTACATTGGTAATTGATCAAGATATGAAGCTTACGCATTTTTTATCATTCTAACGAGGGATTTTTGTAAGCACGCGATGGAGCCTTCTTGTATTGATTTGTTGGTTACACAAATTGTAAATTTAGAGGGTAGAAGTGTCAGTATGAAAATGTATCCTATCCGAAAGGTCAACACGATGTTGGGCTCTCGTGTTGAGAATGGACCTTAGAGAGCTCAAGTGCAAAGATTCAAATGTGGGGTCAACATTGGAACCACCCTCAATCAATTAAGAAATGCCTTCATGCGCCAAATTTATTTCCATGAATTCTAAAAGATGCTCGAGATTTTGGGAATTCTCGCAAATATATGGTGGAAAATGTAAACTCAGTAGGGCGATCAATCATGAAATGAAGGACTTGTTGAGGAAATCATGCATTTGTAAAGAATGAGAACCTTTAAAGTTGGCTTCCTTATTATTTTATATTTTCTAAAAAGCACAAACATGAAGTCTAACCCTTTAACAATTCACTATGCAAAAATGTGATATAATGTACAAAGCTTTGGTTGAAAATAACTAAAATTTGTATGGTTGTTTCTCGGCATTTTAAAACTATATGTATTTGTGTGCAAATATTATGAAGAACACATTAAAAATGCATCGTTGGTTTACATAAAGAAGCGAGCAATTGTATAAAGGAAAGATATAATGAAGAACACATTAAAAATGCGTTGTTGTTGT
The DNA here is from genome assembly GCA_018340775.1 of Taxus wallichiana var. yunnanensis. Classification (NCBI taxonomy): domain Eukaryota; kingdom Viridiplantae; phylum Streptophyta; class Pinopsida; order Cupressales; family Taxaceae; genus Taxus; species Taxus wallichiana. The sequence continues at coordinate 831,007,264 of CM031242.1, read as the reverse complement.
TTGTTGAAAAGTTAGATTCTGTGCTCCATATGTTCCGCCACAATATATACATGCATTTATTTGAAATGAATTACATATTATTATGTTAAGCAAATAGAATAGAAAATAATAAGAACAATATGTACACTTGAAGTGAGAAAAATAAAGGTATTTGTATGGAGACACAATGATAAAGAAATTAGGAAAGCATAGTTGTTGGATAACAAAAATGAACATGTGTTTGATAAGTTCGATTCTCTATCGGATATATATACCCACAATACATACATGGAATATTTGGAACGAGTTATAGTTTATTTCAAAAACACTTATAAAAAAATACTTATAAACTAACCACTACAAGGTATTTTTTAAAATCAAATTTCTTGCTTTTTCTTGTGCAATTTTCTTTGCAGCTTTCTTGTAGTTTTTCCAAATGGGAGATGCCTCAATTGGAATTCCCATTCTCCTCAGATTCATTTCGGTGGTTCATATTTCAAAGGTTTGAATCATAAATCAAGCAAAAGCCTCATGAATGATCTCCAATCGCTTGGATTTTGGAGAAAAAATTGGGGATATTGGCATCTGGGAGGCGATCTCTCGATCATTTCAGCTATCACTATTTTAGGTGGTTTCGGTTTCCTACAATGCAAAACATTAACAACACATCAATACGCTTAAACTTTTCCTCTCTCTCTTAAAGAAGGCATAGTTAATGTCAATCCTATATGGGGGAGGGGAATTGTGTTTCTAGTCTGCATCATATTAAACTCGAGAGGGAAAATAAATATGTTAGTCCACCAAGATGTTCTTAGGTATGATGGGAATCTTTAAAATCCTCGCCGCTGATCAGAACGCCTAACTCATGTTCAAAATGGCCTCATTAGGAATGAGCCCTCACAGACATAACGAATCCTATCATCGACGAAGGCACGTGCCCCACATGTCACTTCGGAAAAAGTATTGATTCTAAATATAAATGTAACAATCAAAAGAAAATAACATGAAAGCACTCTATAATAATTTTTTAAACCATAGATGTAATAAACAAAAAAATGAATAAATATGTGAATCATTATCAAACCCACCTCAAATTTGTTTAGAGATGATGCTCTCTTCTTTTTTCCGCAGAGAATGATAATCACAAATACCTTTTTCGTCAAAAGATTGAAATAGGAAGTTAATAAAACTAAATATATCTACATTTATTCAATTAGTTACAACAAAACCAAAAAGATTATAAAGAGTTATTAAAAACTTATATTAGTCCTCCATGTCTTCTTTTAAATGATGAGGGAATTGCAAAATAAGGTAATACTTCACATATATTCTTGTTGTATGTTTTGTACCAAGCATGGATATTTTTAAAAAGATGTTATTTGATTTAGAGGTATAGTTATTACTTTTGTAGTGTTGATGTTGAAGGTGAGCCTATTTTTAACAAGTTAGATATTTTCTAAGAATCTGAAAATGGAGGAATCCTCTTAGATGCAATAGAGAACAAATTAGGCCTTGGGTGCTTATGAAACCAGCCCTTACAAATTAGCACACTACCATCATAATTGTATCTAGTTGTTTTTGAAAGATAAGCCTTGATTTTGAAGAAAACATTGAAAAGATCATGACACTTCTTTGAGAACAATTCTTCATATTTGCTAATGTAGTATTAGGAAAAATAAGGATTATTCAAACACCAAGACTAATAAGTTGGCTAATGCTTACAAAATAAAGAGAGAAACTTCGAGACAATTACATAGAACTATAAAAGAAGGTGTCTTATGCTCCATTTATTGTATAAACAAATGTTTCCCATCAAAATATCCTAAGTAAAATGCTTATTATCACTAGTATAGGTTTCACACAAGCTTTATTTTACCATTAGGTTGGAAATTTATCAATTGTTTTATGATTGTATTTTAAAACTATTGAATATGGCTAGTGAAAAGGAGGCATTTCATCAAACACATCGGGTGCCCTGCTCTAAATTCCCCATTCTAGCAGGTCGGGAGGATGCTAGAAAAGATTGTGGAGTTTGCAGATGTACCCTTCTCCGATTGTATTTTTAGAAAATGTGAAGGCCTTTTGAACACAACTATTTTTTTCATCTCATGTGATAAATGAAGTTCATGAGGTCACATTTGTTTCAGGCATTTAGTCAAACAATTCGCACCACTTTGTGTGATGGAGGACATGAGAACTGGTAGGCATAATGGACACCTCCATTAATATTCCAATGATCCACTACCATGGATTTGATTGAAAATACGTTTGAAATGTTCGAATGTTATGTGGCTTTAATTGAAAATTTGTCTCAAATGTTTGAATTTTATCTCGGAGTCCTTCTCTTCTCTTGGAGGTCTCGCCTCTTTTCGGGCTTATAACGACTTTTGTAAATTCCATAGTGTCCCTGCAGCCAACTATCATGAGACCACCGACTACCATAAATGACATTAAACTCGTAGCAGATTACGAAAAAAGGTTTTCCAAGAAGAAATTTAATCGTGTTTAAAAACGTTCAAACGACCATCAAATTTAACATATTGGGCGAAATGACCGGAAAGGGCTTTCCCACAAGAGGAATTCCTTCCGCGTAAAAAGTTATGTCTACTTAATAATGCATGCATAAAGTGATGCCTCCATAAAATTACTAAAACCATGTGCTAAATGCCCCGTGAGAATAATATGTAAAACCACTTTTCCCCTAACGCACCTCAAGAGAAATGGAAAGGGGGTTCCGTTGATGCAACCATCGAAGAATCCATCCACTCAATATTAATGGAGTCCAAATTGGAGCCGACATCAATAAAAGGTGGTGGAGTGGGTTGAACCAAAATCTCTGTACTGCTAGTTAACATCGACACAACATTCAACATTGATGGTCTCGTCTCTGGAGCGCTTTGCATGCATAGATGAGCAATGTGGATTACCCTTACTATCTCTTTTTATCGATTTCAGATTCTCCTTTGCAATTCTTTTGTCTACCAACTCAAATGCCTCATTTTTCTCGTAAACTCCACACTTGTACATAAACATTAAGGATTCTTCAATATGCCCCTCAGAACAAGTAATCCAGAAAAGATCTTAAATGAAGTTTCATGTCTTACCCATTGTAGAAGGAGCTCCATCTTGGGCGGAAGTTTAGGATCCCTGACCTTTCCGCCGCTCACAATCTCCAAACCAAAGCATGCCATAGCTATACCATCATCCACCTTATCTCACACATGACCATGAGTTGCATGCTCCTACACAAGATGCCCTCTACCTCAAACAAAAAAAATACAAATGCATTGGATTTTAATAAATAGATCAGATCCACGACACTCAACATAAAAACCCTAAATAATGATACATTGTACATGTAACAATTTTTTACTCTTGGTTAACATACAATGTATTCCAATAAAATAAATGTTTTTTTATAAATAATATAATGTTTATTAAGAATGTGATGTCCTTTTAATACATAAAAAAATAGTCATATCATTTTAAGAGTGACAAACTACCACAACGAAAGATCGTATTTACACTCATTAATATTATAAATAAGTAGAACTATTGATATTAAAGAAGAATATTTGCCAAATTAGATAAAAACCCTTTGGACTTATTGAGCACTTCTTTCGATTCAATAGGGAACAGGAACACGGACGGTCGAAGGGCCGGCTTTCATGTCCTCTAACAGTATATTTAGGATTGCAAGAGAGATAGGACCACATTTTCCTGCAAAAACATTAACAAAAAGGAACTACCAATTATTCTCATGCAAAGATGCAAGAAATTTACAAGATGATATCTTCTATGACATTTACATGAGAAGGATCATAAGATCAGAAGATATATACATAACTCAATTACACTAATTATCTATTTTTCCTTAGAAGATGATACCATTTCCAATTGGTTGGTCATCCCACGTAACAACAGGCGTAACTTGTACACCACTTCCAATTAGCATCATTTCTTCTGCAGATTTGCCTTCTTCTGCACTTATCTTCCTCAATTGAATGTCGTGACACTTGCTTTACCAAAGATTGGTGCAAGATTTAGTATACGCTTTTACAATATTTCGACAAACTCGATTTTTCAAAGGAGGGCATCAAAAGTTGTCTGTCTTTAGTTATGAATGCAACGTTCATGTTTGGTCCTTACAAAATGAAATGCCTTCATCATCGAACTAAATGGCAATAATCGATTTTGGGATCCACATTAATGGCGAAGATTTCCCCTCCATTCGATCCCACGTATTTCACGATGAGTGGAGGTCGATTTGTTTTCTGTTTCTTTTTGTTTACAGTCATCTTCATAGTTTTCAACTTGTTCACAAATATTGTCTTTTCAAAGAAAAATCTTTTACAACTTACATAAAGAGTATTTTGCAACTCATTCTCAAATAAAAAGCTCAAGATTATACACGTGAGGCAATAAGTGGGGGAAATTTGCAATGGCAAAAACACTAATTTTTATCCGTCTTCACATGTAAAGACTCTTAAAAATGCAAAACTTCCAAATGGTAGAAACTTAACTTTAATATAGAGGGTCCTTTACATTCAAACGCAAAATTGATGATTCCCACCACTTAAACTAATGACTTTTGGATAATAACATAAACTCACACCTTTTATTACTATGTGTAGACTGATTTGGTGGTGTCCGCAATAAGTGGCAAGTTGATGAATCTGACAGTGTGAAGTCATTGGCTTGGAGGAGGAACATCCTGAGCATAAACACATCTTTCACTAATGGTGAAATTAGCTGGAAATAGAATTCCAAGTGAAGTGGAGTAGATGTAAATTTAGTACAATATGCATGTGGACCATGAGTGATATGCTTCAAAGCTTTCACATGTCTTTAAAGATTAATCAGGAACCATGGTTGGATACTGAAATGCGTAGTTGATTTGAAATATTTGAGTGACCTATCTTGATGAATTGTAAAGGTAATATAAGATCTTCTCATGGACACGTGGAGCGTGGATTTATCAAACTGACATGCAAGGCCGAATATATTTGAGCCAAGGTATTATTAGTGACAGGATTTCTGCGCCAATACATTTGTCAAGAGTCAAACGTAAATAATGTCCATAAAAGAGAAACGAATATATAGAGATAAATGCATGATTAAACCCTCGTATATCAAGAAACGTTTCCAATTTGGTCTATGTGATCATGCATTCAATACTCGAAACTTGCATGCATGTGTACTGATCAGAGTTCAATTCCAAGACCGAATTCATAAGCATGAATACTTTGTTGGAGAGGAAACACGTTATGACTAACAACAACTAAAGGATACACTCGTGGCTGATTAATCCATTCTTTGATACCAAATGAAGATATGGTACGAGCTTCAGAGAAAATATGATAATGAGAATTCATGTCATTCATACATAACTAGTACACAAATAAATAGGGATGTGGTTTTCTATAATATAGAACCACTTACAAAAATATATCCTTAATTGATCTCTTATCATATGGTTAGTGAGTTTTTAAAATAACTCACGCAACCAAACACTAAATATTACAAACTCATATTTGTAATATTATTTACAATAATAATCTATCATAGATAAATTATTAATGATCATGAGAGCACTAATATAATGAATTCCTAACATTATTCACCTCTTATTATGGATCCTCTTTCTACTGTTGTGGGGGTTGTTGCTTTTCCTTCACTTCACTTGGGCATCCTTTTGTGGATGTTCCTTCTCCTACTCTGACAACTCTACTTCAAGAGCATTACCTTCAATTTATGTGCACTTACTTACTGCAGACCTATGTCACACTTTAGTGCACCAGATTTAGAGATCTTTACACTGCTACCTTTGGTTTCATTCATGGAGTGGGAAGACTTCCATTACTCCATTTTTGTCCTTCATAAGGGTATGAACATTGTTCAATGCGGATGGATCTTATTCAATCTATAGGAGAAGACCACATCATCGACACTCTTCTTGGAGACTTCTTAGAGTTGCAGATTTCAAATCAGGTTGCGGCTTCACATATTCTTATGTCTCTCTTGTCTCCTTCTTCTCTTCTCTTCTTCTTCTTCTAGAAATATTGCAATTTGTACATGGGTACCTTATCATGTCTTTAGTTGTCGGGACCCATTTGATGCATATTTCTTAGGTTGTTTAGGGAGTCTTCTATCTCTTGTAAGTGGATGTTTTTTTCCTATTGGGTTTTCCTCCACTACTTGATATCCTTATTGTACATGGGTACCTCATCAAACATAGCGGTCGAGACCTATTTCTTTTTCTTTCTTTGACTTACCTTGCTTCATCCTAAGTTACAATGAGGGGGGTGTTAGTGTGAGGGGTATTTTTCATCTTTTATTCATTAATTAGGTGAATTATCACCTCATAAGATGAGTCATCTCACTTAGGTGAGATCATAAGTCATTAGGTGTCATTAGGGTTTTATGTGTCATGCATTGGGACTAACACATCACTCTTATATATGTACCCTTTATTTTGATCTATGAGCATGAGTAGACCTATACTTCTATGCAAGATTTTCTTGTTAGAATAATGCTTGTTTATTGTTTGGATCTCTCCATAACCATTGGATTGTAACCTCATCGATGTGCACGAGATTCCGATCGAATCCTCATTTACTCTCTCAATATTTAGGTTTGAGGTTCTCAAGTTTTAGTATTTTTGGGTTTCAACAAGATAGTCATCTTTTATATCATTAATCTACTTTTCATGTTTTTGAATTTTTTAGGTTTAGGGTTTTTAAGTTTCACGATTAGGGGTTTACATGTATTAGATTTAAATATTAAAAAAATAAGGTTCGAGGCTTTCTTTTTTTTGAGTATCATAATTTTTAAGTTTTTTAGATTTTCGAGATTTAACATTCAATGTTTTCAAGTTCTAGATTTTGAGGTTTTTGGGTTTCTAATTTTGGGGATGTTTTATATCAATCTAATCTCCATGTTTTTGGGGTTTCTTTGTTCAGGATTTCCAAGTTCATATTTTTTGAGTTTTATATTTTGGGTTTCCCGAGTTATGGGTTTCATGTTTCAAAGTTTTCAAGGACTTCAAGTTTAGATATTTTAGGATTAAGGTTTTAGATTTTTTTGGGTTTTATTTTTTTGCTTTTTATTTTAGGTTTAGAGTTTTTAATCGAACTACAAGATTTTTGGGTGTGAGGTTTTCATTTCAAGCTTTGATAATTTTTTGTTTCATGTTTTAGTTTTCGATTTTTGAGTGGAATAGTTGAATTTTATATTAATCTAGTTTTCATGTTTTTCAAGGTTTTTCATTTCGAGAAGTGTGATATTAGAACCAATTATTTATATTTCACTTTCATCTATCACACCAATAAAATATTTTTGGTTGGATTTTCAAACAAGATAGTCATGTTTACTATCAAATTCCTTTTGTGTTCTATGGATTTTTTAATTCGAGGTTTATGAGTTTTAATAGTTTGTGGTTTATTTTTTAAGTTTTGAATTTAAAAGGCGCCTTCTATATTTATGTACATTTTGTGTTTCTAAGGATTTCAATTTTTGGTTTCAAACAATTTTGGTTTTGGGTTTCACGTTTTGAGCTTCTAGCATTTAGTCTTGGAACTTTTAAATTTTATTATTGTTGAGTGTCATTTATTTTCTTGCTACATATTAAAAGTACATCACAACTATATACTCTTGAACTCATCAACTTCAATGTATTCTTACACCTAGGAGAATTGCAAGTTATTATCTTGAAATATTTCTTATTCATTTAACACTTCTTTTTCTAAGCACTTTAAGTGTGAAGGGTCCAAGAATTTCTATGAGACTTTGTTGGCAAAAGTTCAAAAATTATGAAGGTTGGTGTCCATAAAGACAACTATAAATCTCTTTGTAAGGAGGATTGAAAGAGAAAGTGTGTTTTGTATACATTTTGTTGGTCTTATAAACAAACTTGATTTAAAATATATTAAATGTCATTATCATCATCTTATGTTAATTTTGTTATTAGAAAATTAATATGATAAATGGATTTACACTTAACTTCTAACACAAATATCCATTACATTTAAATATGCTTAAATAAGCATGTAGATAACATTAATAAATCATAATTAATTAATTCCAACACTACAGAAAATAGGTAACATGCAAGATTTAGGGTTACTTGATTATTTCATGATCTAATAATAGTTACAAAAATGTAACTATGAAATGTGTACCCATAAACAACGCGAAATTGATTTAAAGGTTTTGAGATGAACAATGAAGTTTGTTATGACCATTTTGTACTCTCCCGATAAAGTGCATATAACATCTAAAGACTTAGGAAATCATAGTAGACATGCCAAAAGTGACTTGACATTTGTGTTTATATGGTCTTGATATCTAAAACCTCACCCAAATTATTACATATTCATTGTGATCACTTGTAAAAAAGTTTCTCTTGGGCATAATTGTAGCAATATGTAAAAACTTAAGGAAAACATAATTCGGTTTTGCGGCCATAATAAACCAAATAATAGAAAAACTATTCAGATATTTTTCAGTGGCTCAGTAGACAATAATAATATCCAAAATATCAAAGCCTTAATGATTGGAGTGGCACCCATAACATACAAACCAATGTTATAATGTGTATGTCTAACATAAACTTATGTGTTTTAAAGAATACTCTAATGATTGCTTGGTTTCTTCTAGATATATGTGAATGCTCTATAATTACTCTATGAATAATCATTTTATTTGTGATTGTTTGGTTTCCTCTAATTTATACTCTATAAAATATTAAGTATGTTTACGTATTGATAAGATTCTAAACTGAATTCAATTATCTATAATAGACATGCATTTTAACCGACATTATAACAATTCAAATAAATAAAAAAATAGAACACAAAATTACATAAGAGAATCCATAACATCCCGACGATTTAGACAGATCCAAATCATAGAGCCCATTAATAAAAAAGGTAAATTAGGAGACAAAAAGAAGAGTTGAAATTAAGAATAGAAAAGATGTGGGGAGAAAGTATCATAATGCTTAATTTGAGCAATACACAAACACGCATGAGGGGTCTTCATAATTTTTCTTTTGGTCTGCAATAAAGACAAAATGGCATTAATTAATTAATTTGACTTTTGGAATTATACACAAGTACAATATAGGTTTGATAGGCATGGAATATTTTGGACCTAGAAAGTTCACGGTGGTAATATTAGCAAACTTTGCTCCATACACGTGGGAAAGAATAAGTACTATTGATAGGAATGGATGATTGTGCTCCCCAACTAAAAAAGATGGTGCACCTACATTTTTTTCTTCTATAAGACAAATGTGGGCACACTTGGCCCACTTTATGGATACTCAACTTTACATGCGGCATTGAATAGACATCATTGATGTGGTTGATAAGTTGAAATGGAGCATTCGTAGTTTTAAAATCTCTCTTTGTACTTAGGTTGAGGGAATCGACATCCCATTTTGGTAAAATTTTCTTCGGTTCCAAATCTATGTGTACATATTTATGGGTGTTCTTTTTCCTTCATTTTTCAATAGTCAAAATCTTTCACATGGTTTTTTTTTTTTATTTTTAGATTCTTTGAGTTTAATTTTTTTGTTAAGATTCTTTGAGTTTAGTTTAGATGTTATGATTAAAGGTTTTTCTTTTCTCAAAATTTATTTTGGGGAGTCTTGTATTGAGATTTGTCTCCCATTAAAAATATGTATTTTTGGAGATTAGTATTTATTTTAGTCTTATTGATTTATCTTGAAGATTTATCTTTGTGTTTTAACAAAATAAATATATATTGTGTCCTTGATCATAAAATATAAATATTAATATTGTTAGATTTCACAGAACAAATAGATTAATGACATTGTCAGGTTTCATTAATGACAATCAAACCTAAAAAAATACATTAATGACATTATTAGGTTTCATCAAACAATTTCATGGCATCTATTATACTCTTCTCACGAGGGATATGTTGGTAAAAGGGAGAAAATACTCATCCATTAAAATCATAGAGGAGGAGTGATTTCTTTATGAATTTGTCCTCCTTATAATGGTAATATGCCTAATTACATATTTCCATAAGTGATGACTCGTGGGTTGACTTTTATCTTCCTGATATCTCAAGGGCACCAATTTATATGACAAAGTTGCTAATGTGTTCATTTTTATGAGGGGTTTACAATTAACTTGTAAGTAAGTAGGTCCACAAATAATTTTCTATATAATATAAAATTAATTATTCCTACAATGGGGTTGAACTTTGCAGTTCATTTTTAACATGAATAATTTTAATGCGCGATGTGCACAACCATTTTATGACTACCATTTTTTTAGTACATTTTTCATTGCCTTTTTCCAAATAGAGTTATTTATCATCCAACACATTGCAAAATTGTAAAGTGTTATTAAAAACATAATTCTCTTTAGTCAATTATAAAGTATTATTAAAAAACATAATTCTCTTTAGCCATTGGTGACCAAGAATCTTTTTAGGTAATTGTTGAAGCTATTTTGGACAACGTGTCATACATGAATATAGTTGTTTCCTTTAGGCCATGGTGGAAGGGCTGGAAATGGTTTCCGATACAAATTTTCAAAAAAATCACCAATAAGGGCTATGAATTATTATCTCCCAAGCTTCCCATGGTGTACAAACTCAACTCTCATTGGTCCCTACAATCTTCTATTTTTATTGTAATGCAAATTTTCTATTATCTTGTCGAGTATTCTAGAGCCCAAGATTATTCATTTCGCTTAGTATATTATTTATCAAGGTTTACCCCTTGGTCACACGCTCATTCAATTAGGTGTTTTGAATCCTCATTACCCATTTTGTGGGAAAATTGAAACCCTTATGCACCTTTTCTAGTTTTGACAAAAGGCTCAAACCATTTGGGCTTGGATTCATGAATTTTTTAAACCTTTTCAACCTGAACCTTTTATTGGCAATATATCTTTCTACATGATTGTTCGGGCATACCCATAGCCTTTATCCAAGGTTGGCATGCATTCAAAGTGGAAATCCTTTTCTTCATTTGGAAAGAGAGAAATTTAGGTATTATTCTTCATTATGTTGTTGATTGCAATATTTCATCTTTCAACAAAGCGATGATTGTTCTAATATTGTTTTACAAATACAAGTACAAGCGCAAAAGGTGGCACTGGAGGTGGCTCACCTCTATACCTTGTTGACCACTAGCAATTCCCCTTACATTGTTTCTCAGGTTCCTCTAATCCCTTCCACTTGGAGTCACTCACTAAGGTGCAAGAACTGTCATGCGCAACCACTCTAAATGGGGCTTTCCACCAATCTTCTCCAAAACCTCAACATGGGGTGGGGCCTCACCATTACCTCGTCAACACAAGTTATTATAGCCTCCTACGGATGGATTGCACCCTCAATCGGACTTGGCGATATATTCACCTAGGGGCCAAGATAAAGATTATAAAGAAAATAATGAAGGCAAAGAAACGATTATCATTGGTCAGGGACCCCATTCTTGACGGTAATACCCTCTGAGGGTAGATGGAGCAAGCCCATGACAGAGAGATCCTCCACCTTCCTCTCCTTTTCAGCTAGTTGTTGATCAACCCTAAATTAATTGTAATAAATTAATTCAATTGATTTAATTAAGAATAGATATTATATGTTATATGGTATGAAATAGTATAATTATTTACAAAATCGGAATAAAAACTAGGCTTTTTACAAGCATGCCAAACTCGATAAAGTAATTGAAAACATGGGAGTGGTTAGAAGATGACATAACTAGTCACATATTAGTTTCAAACTATTTCATTACTAGAACTAGTAAATATGAAGGATTTTAAATGAACCTAGATCAACTATTCTTCATAAACTTCATACAAGGGAAGGACCATACATAAGGTATGGACCGGATCCCAAAACCTGACCTTTCAAACTATCTTGGACCATTAGCTCTTTGGAGTTTAATTTTTTATGGGTTTCTTTATTATCTCGTGTGTCAGGCTTTTATATGTTCATATTCGCCTATAACCCTATATTTCACACCTATATGTGTAAAACAAACTTATATTTTTGTAAGAACCTCAAACACTCATTAGATCTAAAAATAATAGATGTAAATTCTTGAGTTGGACTAACATTAACAAATACCCCATTTTTGAATCATTGAGCATTATACTACATTTAAAACTCATTGTAATTATTTTAGTGTGTTGTGAAAATTTGCATTCAATCTAGGCCCTCGACCTATTATTTTCCTTGTGCTTCCATACTAATAGTGGGCTATGCAACTTTTCTCCCATCAAACCCTTGTGTGTAAATGTCAAAAATAGATTTATGCCCTCCTATGTTGTGATATATAGTATAAAGATTGTACTCTTGATTTATTAGCTTTGTATTTGGTACATAGATATGTGTTTGCTAGATAATAATGCTTAAAGTGACCTTATATCTATAGGAGTTCATCACTTTGAAATTTTAATTTCAGTGGTTCACAAAACCAACCATAAATATAAATTTCAAAAGATAAAATAATGACCAAAGTCCCCAAAATGTGGAAAGGGCCCAAAACCCTAAAAATGGGAAGGATCCTACATCTTGGTCAGGACTGTAGAACGGTCTTGACCAATCTATATAGTTTTGACCCAACATTAGCAAAAGATAAATAAACAATGGAATAGGCCAAAGATCTATGTGACACATCATAAAAGCATAAGAAAACATCCAAAAATCCAAATGAGAATCTAGATCAAGTAGTATAAAAGAGAAGTGACATGGACTTGTGAAACTAAGACTTAGTTTCATCGTTCAAGACCCATATATACACATCTTAATAAAAAAACATGATGAAATAATGATTTCATGTAGATTTTAATGTCTATATTTTCTCCGCCTTTATAGTAGTGAATAAAATTTACTAGTGTAAAGGATAAAAAGAGTGTACTTGATCATGTTGAATCATAAGAGGTTGTCAATCTTGCTGATAAAGTAACCAAAGCATGGCGAACACCATGGGAAACCAATGTGACCCACATGGAGATAAGTAGTAGCATGTTATAAGCATTTAAAGGGTGTAACAAATGTGAAAGGGGTATTTTCATACATGTAGATTTTGATTTGGCATACTTATAGAGTCAGGTGATCAATCCCAATAAGTGTTTGATTTCATTTTTAGGGAATTATGTTTCCCATCACCAAGGGAAAAGTATCATAAGGAATCTTAGTTGTCCCCTAAATAAATAGTTCCCTTATTGTGATACCACACCACTATAGACATATCTAGGTCTCAAAAAATTGCAACAACAAACCCTACACAATTGTCACTATGCATTGTATGACAGTGTTAAAATAGTATTGATAACTTTTAGATTTTGATAGGTGTTCTTACCCCCTGCATTTACAATAAATGCAGATCATATTCATTTATAACTTAGCATTTTGTGGATATTTTTGTAAAATTTTGACCATTTGATCATTTAATATTGTATATTTATTTGTATAGGAACAAGGATGGCCTTGCATGGTCAACCACAAATTAGTAACCTTACTATTCAATGTATCTTTGTATCTAGAGTTGATAGTTTGATCCTTCGGTTTGCATATTAATTTGTATAAGGGATGGGATGGCCTTTTATAGCTAACCCATATAGTAGACCCCCTTTTAATGAAAGGGATGATAGAAAATACTATCATGTGAGGTGAAAGTATCTTGAACGTGTGGCATCAACACCAAAGAGAGTGTTGAGAATATAATATAGAATCTCTTTTAATGAAAGTAATTTTTGAGAGAAAATTGAACTTGTGTCATCAACATCGAATAGAGTGTTGATAATAGAAAATATATTTGTGTGATTTTTGACAAGAAATTTTATATCAAAAAAATAAACCACATTTAGCACAAAAGGTCCCTCCTCTTTTCTTATGGTGAACAACATTTCCTGATGTTTACCAATCTCAGTTCCTTATGGGATCTGATATTCACATTCTAGAATTCATATAATTGTCAAGCTCCACTCGATGATTTGATTTTTACAAAACAATCGTGCATATAAAAAAGTTATTCTAAGTTTACCATTTCTTTTGGGATTTTATTTCATTTCAAATTTATGAAACTGTCATGATTTAGTTAGTTTTCAATATCTTCTCGTGTTTGATGAAACAAACTCCATGTACCCTTCTTCACTTACCTCAAAATATAATTACTTGAAATTATCTCTTTTCTCAAGAAAGGAGAAGATAATATGTTCATCATTATTAAACACCTACTAATCCTTTGAATTGTCAAGGACATTGGGATGAAATATCATTTCAGTAGTGTACTTATTTTGATTAAAATCAGGGTGTGACATGAGGAGGGATGTGGATACTACCTAAATTATCTACTCTCATAGTGTTTTTCCTTAACACGAAATCAATAGAAAAGGCTTCAAAAAATTCAATACATGCCAAACTCTATTCCTATAAGGCAATTGTAGGTTCATTTGAGAATGCATCTAAAGCTGATCCTACTAATCTCATGCTTTATCTTATAGACAAAATGAGCCAACAAATAACCATTACTACATCTCCACTTCTCCAAATGCAAACTAACATGGTTCAAATGATTAATCGTCCTAACTCGAGATCTAGGGGTAATTCCCCTCCCTTACCTAACGGACCTAATGGGGAATATGTTATCCAAAATAACTCCCCTAGTTATTTGACAACTTACAACCCATTCTAGCTCTAAGGATCTACATTGCAGCTTACGCGCACTTCATTTGCTCCTTTGGCACATTCCCTTGGTTGCAGATTCTTCACTTGCTCTTGTGTGCTCCTCATTTCCTTCACCTTTTCTTTTCCTTTTCCTCTTTGTTCCATTTTCCCTCAAGTGCACCCTCTACACATTCGCCTTCTTCCTAGTAGTTCATGCATTTTGCAAGCATGCCTTAGACTTGATTCCTTAAATTAGCTAAGTCCCTAGTATCCCCACGCCCCTTTCCTTTTTTCCACATGTCATTTTGTAATGATTGCACCTCTACCATGCATTTCTCCCTTAGGTATTCCTCCCATTCCTCCCATGCATGTCACCTTCACGCGTGCCTTTCCTTTATTTTCTTTCCATGCACATGCCTTTGCACCTTTTTGCCTTATGTGCCATGTGGCATACATCAAACATTGAGTGTGCTACACGAAACCAATCAAAACACGCCAATTGGGAAAAAAATCCTTACAAAAACCAATGAGTAACATGTGGAAAAAATGAAAAAATGAATGCATAGTTGGTCTCTTCTACATATCCCATGCCACATGTCTTGCGTGTTCATTTCGTGCCAACTTTTGTTGTAAATTTTGCTACAAGTCTCGACACATTGACTCATTTGAAATTTGATGACATGGGCTACACTATAGACCATTCAAATTCAAATTTTAGCAGGATTGGGTGAATAAAAACATATTTCACGCCATTAATACAATCTCGATTGCTCCAACCATCCGATTTGATTCGTATCTCACCCCTTTTCTTCTCCAACATGCCAAATAAATTAGAGATGAGCATTTAACATATTGCAAGTGGATTTGTGGTCATTGAATGCTTATTGTTGGTGGTTGTGAATCAAATCGCCATTCTCCTTTTCTTATTTTATTGATTCATCTATAAATGTAAGAGCACGACTCATCGAAAGGGTTAGACATTTTTGATCCTCTAGTATTTGCTAAGGATTATATATCTTTGTATTTTGAGTTGAAACCTCTAAATCATAGCTCTTGCACTGTAGATATCAAATTCCATTATTAGTGGATTTCTAAGCAAGATGGATTGTTTTCATGGTTATTCAATGCCTTAACATGTTTATATTCTTCTTTCTTCCTCCCTGTTGATTGTGATTGCTTGTGTCACTTTAAGTTCCTTGCACCATTTTCTTCTTGTGTTTCATGAAATTGAGTGGGTGAATGCATTCACATCTAAGTTATGCGTCCATATCCTCCCTTTATTTTTTCCTTTTTTCACCCAAACAAAATTTCATCCCACTTATCTAGTGTTATTGCCTCCCTTAGTTTATTTTTCATTTTCATGTTATCCTATCTATGGTCCCTGATTTAGCAATTTCCCTTTCAACATTAGGAGTAACAAAGAGAGAGAAGTTTGAGGAACCAGGGATTCTTCGAGGTCTAACTCAAGCACGCAAGGTTCCACAACTTGGAGACAATCCTATTGTTGACTCAATACTCGATTCTTTCGAGATCTAAGACACGGGTGTAAGTTTAAGGAACCAACAGTTTGTGGCACGCATGATGGGAGTAAGATTGAAAGCTCAAATTTTAGCATTGTTAAGTCTGGTGTGTGATTTAGCAATTTCCAGCCTTTAAGGTTTGTTTAGACACATCTGGTGACTCCCAATATCCAGATCTTCTAATTTCAGCAATCCTGAGTGCCTTTCATGAGAAAAGTGCATATAAGACAAAGCGCAGTAGTTGAAGTGTCTTTCAAGTATCTTAAGTTATTTTCTAGGAGAGTATGTAGCTGAACACCCGCGCGTGTATCCCCATCTCTAACGCGTTGCAAACATTCCACACCTCCCCAAAAAACCTAGTGCGACTCCGTCCATGGCACTCCAACCACCTCCTCCTTCAAGAAAATTTTCCAATTTCACTAGTGGAAGCCCTCTCAATCTAAATGCATAGCATGATATGCCAATAGTCATGCTCAAAAGTATTCCATACTTTACTAGTGAGAATCAAGTCACCCCTGTTAAGAACATCTAGGATGTAGAAAATGTATGCTTTATTTACTTGATAATGCATGATGATGTAGCATTCATGGTGCTCATAGCCTCATTTAAAGGTAAAGCGCTCCAATGGTACCAAGGTTTGAGACCTACATCTATTGCCACCTAAGATGAGATTTGAACATCTCTATGCAACTATTTATAATATAAATTAGATCACATGTCTCTGGTAGAGAAACTAACTACAAAAAAGAGGGTGCCCAACAAGTAAATGACTAATTTCAATATCAAATTCCATAAGACTTGGGACAAAATCCTCAAGTGGTAAGGCCTACAGCCTAACATGTTTTCCTATATTATCTAAGGGCTTTTAATAGTGACATTTTAGTCATGATTCAATCCATGGGAGGTAGAACCCTACCTGTTGCTTACAACATAGTAATGAGGACATAAAATAGTTTCATTCAGTGGAAAGTTGGTTTCTAGACCTCCCGCATCCTCATTTCTAGAGATGTCTTTAGCCCCCCATCCTTCTATTGTTCATTGTCCTTATACAAAGCATGCAACCACCAGATTGCATCTACATCTTACTCTCCCACATAGCAAAAAGAAGATGAAGAAATGAAATCTTTGATTAGAAACTTATAAAATAAATTTGTATCCTTAGAAAAGCATAAGGCACAATCCTTTAGAAACAATTCTAGTCAGGCACATAACTAAAACAATCAGCCCTAGCAGAATCAGTATGGAAACCAGAGATATGGGTAGAACTAGAAAAGTGATAGATGGCATGCTAACACATACCTACCCTTACAAGTTTTTCCTCCAACGTAACCTCTTCAAGCATCCAACACAAGTCAAGCACTAGTTCTAGTTCAAAACAACATGGCTCAAGAGTCAGAATGGTTCTTTCCTTGCAACATACCTCACAATCAATATCACTATGCCAATGTCCTACATGTGCAAGCCTATATGATCCAAAATGCTTCTAGCTATGAGCCTTCCACAAGCACAAGTGAGCCTGAGAATCAAGAAAGGCCATAAGCCCCTTTAGAGGATAACTTGATATTCTTTGACGTTGAGGAATTTTGTGTAATCAATCAAGTTACAGATGATATAAACAAACCACACACCCAAGTTACTGACAACACTAGATACAAGAAGAGAATGCTTGAATTTGGTGGACAAGTTTATATTCCTGTGTTATAGGCTAATCCTCAAAAACAAAGAGATGCAATTAAGGCATTTGGAAGTAAAAATGCGCACAAGTTCCTATGCGTGAGGTTCTACACAATGCTTCTTTTGAAGTAGTGTGCTCCCCTCCTTTGGTAGGTCAAACCTTTGTTCCAACTAAGGCCCTTGCCTCTACACTTGAACAATCAAGAAGATATGTTGTTGTGCCTCAAATGCATAATTCGATGGAACTTCCATTCAACATTGTGTACTAGATGAATAATACCAACATAAATGTCACAATGTGAGATGCCCTAACCATTCCATCTCAGTGTGACCTGTTGCATAAATCTCTGACGCAAATTTCATGCACCGATCCAATTGCCCAAAAGTTGTGAGCTATTATCAATATCTATCAAGAAGATGAGAAGCAAGTAATTAAGGTCATCAAACCCGCACCTTTCTACATGTCCTTGATCATAGGTAAACACTTTGTGCACAATTGTATGATTGACTCAAGTGTTAGTACTTTTGTCATGCCTAAAAAAAGTTTTGATGTCCTAGGCATTAAGTACAACCCTTTGTCCAAAGGAGTCCTATAACTTAATTTCTAAATCATTACCACTTTAGGAATCATCAAGGGTCTTGATTTAACCCTCCACGCATGTCCAAGACCTCACTATAACTAAGATGTGTCAATCATTTGCCTACCTCCTCTGTTTGCCATATGTCTATTAAGGGACTTCATTCAAGTGGGGTTATTTGTCTTTTGATTGATCCCATATGCTACTAGAGATAAAGTATGTTTCCCGGTTTACCATACAAGATGAGAAAATATTCTCCTATCATGTAGAGTCGTATGACCCATCTCCTCTCCAAGCCAATTACTTAATCCAAGAAGAAAAAGATTCGGTTTACAAGAGCAAAGATGTCCCTCCTCTTATACCTAACTTAGTGCTAAATGAGTGGGTGAAAAGGCATAACAAATTTGATCCATATGATGAAGAGCTTGAATATTTTGAAACTAGGCTTGTCACTTACTATATCCTTGAAGAAGAAGAAGTGTTTCGCATGCGCCGAAGAAAAATAAGGAAAACTTTGGTATGTGAAATTATATTTTGATAGATCTAGAAGAAGAAATGGCACGGGTGCAGGAGTTATTCTCATTTCTCCTAAAGATGATAAATTATTCTTTGTGAACTAGTTTCAATTCACATGATCTAATAATTTAGCCGAATATGAGGCATGGGTACATGGTTTTCTTCTTATGGAAAAGAAATAGATCAAGGCACTGCAGATCTTTAGGGATATAGAATTGGTCATCAAACCAGTTACAAATAAGTGTGATACAAAATAATAAGCTTCTCAAATCTTATAAACAAAGAGTGTGGGACCTCCTTGAGATATTTGAAGCTTTGAATCTGCAGGTGGTACCAAGAAAGTTGAACGAGGAAGTTGATCAAATGGCCACGCTTGGTTCACAATTCTCACCTACTAAATATTTTGTCAACGGAAACATACAACAGATCAAAATGGTGATTAGACCATATATTCCAGACAACAACATTAGCTAACAGGTATTTGATAGTGATTCCTAGATCATCCAGTTCATCCAGAATGAAGTTTAGTTCTCATCAAGCATGCATAATAACTTGCATGACAACTATGGTGACAAAGTGATATAACTCAAGTCAAACAAGTTACCTAAAGGGCTAGGTCACCTTAGATAAAATGTTTAGCCCTAATAATGAGTTTAGGGTGAAGAAAAATATATGTGCATGGTCAGTGCAACAAGACCAGCCTTAGTCCACTATTACATGCGGGAAAGGAGTTGTTCTCAGTAAATCTTGTGTGCTTGATGAAAAGTAGGTCGTCATCTCTCTCTCTACAAAAATACAAAGATATTTTCTCCTAGAGTATGAATACCTTAAAGAATTTGATCCAATTGTTTCTCAACACTCCATTGACCTTGATCCTAACATCAATCCTACTAAACAAAATAAGAGGTCAATAAATCCATGAATATAACCTCTCATGAGGAAAGAGTTGTCTAAACTCATTGAGATGAAGATAATTTTTCTGATTAAATACTCTACTTGGGTCATCAATCTTGTTCCAGTGCGCAATAAGAATGGTGAAATCAAACTTTGCATTGATTTCAGAGATCTCAATAAGGCATCCATTAGGGATCATTATCCTTTTCCTTCTATGGATCAGATTTTGTAGACTGTGGCTAGCGCGTAAATATTTTAATGTTGGATGGGTACTTTCTAGCTTCAATCATATCCTGGTAAAGGAAGAGGATCAATACAAAATAGTGTTTACAACCAAGTGGGTACCATATGCTTATCAAAAGATGACATTTGGTCTATCAAACGTAGGTACAACATTTCAACACACCATGGATATTGCCTTTAAAGGATATATCAATGAATTCATCTTGGTCTATCTGGATGATATTACTATCTTCTCAAAGTAGGGCATACCATATGGCACATCTGGAGAAAGTATTTGAGAGATGCATAAAGTTTGGGGTATCTCTTAGCCCTAAGAAAAGCAAATTTTCTATGGCACAGGGAAAGATATTGGGCCATGTGGTCTCAAAGGATGGCATTGTAATCTATCATGAACGTGTTTCAGCCATCTTGGCTCTTTCCTTGTTGGCACATAAGAAATCCTTGCACTCATTCCTCGTAAAATCAACTTTGTTAGGAGATTCATTCCTAATTTCTCAGGAGTGATAAGGCCCATCACCCTCGTGCTCAAAAATGACATGGCCTTCAGGTGGAAACCAAAGGGAGAGGAAATCTTTGACAAGATCAATCAATAGATTGCTTACATGCCAACACTCATCAATCCATACTACTCAAAGGATTTCATCCTTTATGCTTATGGAGCTAATGAAAGTGTTGTTGTTTTCCTAGCACAAGAAAATGAACAAGACTTGAGCATCTAGTGGCTTTCTTTAGTAAGACACTTAAGGATTATGAGTTAAAATATAGTCACATAGAAAAATAGGTCTACTCCATCATGCGCGCGCTCAAGAAATTTAAATCATGCTCTCCACAAACCACATCAAGGTGTTAGTTTCTTACTCCGGTGTTAGATATTTCATCATGGGGGCAGAAATAAGTGAAAATAGGGCACATGGGTGACCAAAATTATGGAGTATGATGTGACTATAAAATCCACAAATTTGGTAAGAGGTAGTGCACTCTGCAAGTAGTTTGTTGAGGATGCACAAGTGAACTTGAGACTTGATTGTTCATAGATGAAAATCTCCCGCACACGAGAGCTCGAATAGAATTAAGCCCCTCACATGTGCAAACTCGGATGAAGGACATGATCATGTTCCATTCTAGGGCATGTATCCTCCTAGTTTAAATAAAGAAAAGAGAAGACATCTAAGGCTGCAATCTATTACATATGTTTTGATTGATGGCCTTCTCTTTCAAAATAATCCTAATGGAGTGTTGTCTTTGAGGTGCATTAACGGTGCAAAGTGACTAAAAAAGTGTTAGCAAAATTTCACGATGGATTCTCTAGTGGACACTTCTCCACCAAAACCACAACAATAAAGGTTATATGGACTCTTTTGGCCTACCTTTTTCGTAGATGCACACAAGTGGGTCATGAAATGCAAAGAATGCGCTTTCTTTGCAGGGAAGAAGAAATTGCGTGCTTCCTCCCACCAATCCAAGTAGATCATCCTTTTGCATAATGTGGTCTTAACTTCATAGGAATGATCAATCCTCCCTTGAGCGCTAGCCACAAATGGGTGCTTGATAGCTATGAATTACTTTACCGATGGATAGAATCTATCACGCACTCAAAGAATCAACCGATTCATTCATCCTCAAATTTCTAAGGTATTGTAATAAGGTTTTGTGTCCCTCAAAGAATCATTTTAGATAATGTAAAAGTCTTCCTTGGTACTAAAATTACTACTTGGGCTCTTAGTCTTGGTATATATTTAAATACCTCCTCCAATTATTACCTCAAGGTAATGGTTTGGCGGAATCTAAAATAAGAACTTGATCGGATCATGAAGCAAATAATGAACATCACCAAAGACACCGGCATACAAAGGTATCTCGTGTCTCTAAGAAAACAAAATCATAATGAAGAAAGTAATAGGAACTTTGCTTACAAGGTTGTTTTTGGTAAGGAGGATACCCTTCCTTTGATACTTGAGTTGAATTTGTTAGAACTTGCCCAACAACTAGAATTTGAAGGTGTAGACCAAAGAGAAATTAGAATGGTAGAGTTGGTCAAACTTGAAGAATCAAGGAACTCTGCCATGATCAAGTTAGAATAACATCATCAATCAACAAATAAATAGTTTGATAGAAAGGTTATGCCCAATATTTTAAAGTTGGTGAGTTGGTCTTAAAATGGGATACTAACAGAGCCAAACCAGGGCACCATTCAAAGTTTGATGCACTTTAGAGTGGCCCATACACTCTCGGTTCTTGCAATGAGGCTAAATCTTTTGATCTAACTCATCTTAATAGAGGCTCAATCAATCCAAGTCAATGGGATCTATCTCAAACTCTTCATTAATCTTTCTATGTCATTTTTTATATATATTAGAGTAGTTTCAATTCCTCTAAGTGTGTTGTACACACATTGTCTTCTTTGTACATAGTTATTTCTTCATGTGTGCTTCTTACGCGTGCTCTTTTATTTCTTCAAGGATGTTAATCATTTTTAGCAGTTTTCAACACTTTTACAAGATTCAAAACATATTTCAAAATATGTTTCTTCAAGTGACTTTAGGGGTAGTTCTTCAAGGTTCTAGATCGAAATTCCATGATCAAATAGCATATTCCATGCCCAATGGATGCTACAGCCACCGATCCCCTTCATCTAGCAAGAAGATGGCCCCAAAGTCACCAAATGTTATCCAAAATAACTCCCCTAGTTATTTGGACAACTTACATCCCATTATGGCTCTAAGGATCTACATTATAGCTTGTGTACACTTCATTTACTCCTTTGGCACATTCCCTTGGTTACAGATTCTTCATGCACTCTTATGTGCTCCTCCTTTCCTTCACCTTTTCTTTTCCTTTTCCTCTTTGTTCCATTTTCCCTTGCACACACCCTCTATGCATTCACCTTCTTCCCAATAGTTCATGCATTTTGTGCGCATGCCTTAGACTTGTTTCCCAAAATTACCTAAGTCCCTAGTATCCCGATGCACCCCTTTCCTTGTTTCCACACATCATTTTGTAATTATTGTGCATCTGCCATGCATTTCTCCCTTAGGTATTCATCCCATTCCTCCCGCATGTGTCACCTTCATGCACTCCTTTCCTCTATATCTCTTACGTGCACATGCCTCCGCGCCTTATTCTGTGCCCTTTTGTGCCATGTGGAATATGTCAAACATTGAGTGTGCTACATGTAATAAATCAAAACATGCCAATTGGGTGATGAATCCTTGCAATAAACCAATGAGTAACACATGGCAGAAAATGACAAAAGGAATGATAGTTGACTAATCTTCTAGTCAAATCAGCACACGCCACATGTCTTTGTGTTTAGTCTTTACTGATAACTTCTGACAGCTGTAAATTTTTCTACATGGCTTTGACACATGTGAACTCAGACTCATTTGAAAGTTTCTGATGTGGGACACACTATAGACCATTCAAATTCAAATTTTAGCAGGATTTGGTAGGTGAGAAGATGGAAAAAATCTTTCATGTCATTAATATAGGATATGATTAATCCAATCACCCGATTTGATTCAGATCTCACCCCTTTTCTTCTCTAAAATGCCAAACAAACTTAGAGATGCACATTTGATAGAATGCGGGTGGATTTATAGGCATTGAATGCTTGTTGTTGGTGGTTGTGAATCAAATCCGAGTTTTCCCTCCTCCTCCTCTTCTTCTCTCATCGATTCATCTATAAATGTAAGAGCATGGCTCATTGTAAAGGGTTAGACATTTTTGATCCTCTAGTATTTGCTAAGGATTCTGTATCTTTGTATTTTGAGTTGCAAACCTCTAGATCTGGCTCTTACATGTGGATATCGGCCCCGATGCCATTGAATCGATCGTGTGCATTTTTGGAAGCAATAGAAGCATCATTTTATGGTTATTCTCTTCCTTAACATGTTTTTATTCTTCTTTCTTACCTCCCTGTTGCATTGTGTGCTTGTTGTGTTAATTTAAGTTCCTTGTAGCTCAATTTTCTTACTGTGTTTCATGAAATTGAGCGGGTGAATGCATTCTAATCTATGTTACACGTTCCTTGCCTCCCTTTATTCTTTCTCCTTCCTTTCACTCCAAATGAATAATGTTCATCCCACTTATCGGTGCTATCACCTCCTTTAGTTTATTTTTCCATTTTCATGTTATCCTTCTATCCTTGGTCCCTTTGCATTGTTAGCTTAGGTTTCCCTTCCAACATTAGGAGTAGCAATAGTAAATAGAAGTAAGTAGAGGAACCGACCTTCTCTAGAGGTTTGTCTCAATCACGCAAGGTCCCACAACTTGGAGACAACCCCATTGTTGACTCAATGACTCAGTTCTTTCATATCTGAGACATGGATGTAATTTTGAGGAACCAACAAAACCTATTTCCCAACATCCTATTCATAAAAAAATGTTGTGGGTAGTCCAACAAGAGCCTCTACCACCCTATATTTCTAGCATGGATATTAGAGGCATTACCCATTTTATTTCCTATGATGGATCAACTAATCCCACTCTCCACATCAAAGCCTTTGGTAATCTTTATAAAGAATGGATTAAAGTTAACTCTTACACTGCCACTAATATTTTGGCTAAAACTAGATTATTGGGGATCCCTTAGATTGGTATCATAATTTACCCCCTAACTCCATAGTGGAGCTAGAATCTTTGGTAACATCCCTAGTTAATGATTTCCAATATCATGATTTACCTTAAAATAATATCAATACTTTTATCAATTTTCAACAACATGAGAACAAATACAAACATTAAATCCAGAATCATGATCCCATTCGTGTCTCCCTCCACGAACCCTAATCGCAGTTTGCAAACCCATTCCGCTACCTATGATGGATCCTTTGGCGTGGATGAATGGTTATTCTCATGAAAGGGGCTGCTCTATTGGCGGTGTCGGCATTGTTGGCTTACCATTTACTGAGGCTTATTTTGATGTAAAGGTTAGTGTTGGTGTTGGTTTCTACTCTAGATAAGTTTTTGCACCTTCTTCTCATTTTTGCGACAAGGGTTTTAATGTCATGGAGGGTCCTCTATCTTTTGTTGTTCCTTGTGGCAGTGTCATAGATTTGGGTATAGAGAATGGAAATCCCTCTTTCCTTCAAGCTGCATCCTCTTCTTTGTTCCCTTCTAAAATTCTTTCTACTACTAAATCTACTCCATTGGTCTCCTTTGGGGACTTGGTTTTGGAGTCTCGAACATTTTTTCTCCAACAGGAGTTTGATTTACCACTTTAACGGTCTATGGCCCGATTTGTCGCTTCTCCACTCATGGATCTCCTTGAACTTGTGCCCTCTCATGTCTGGTAAGTTGGAAATTTACCCATGTGCTAGGGGTTTCTTTATTGTGGTTTTTTAACTCTAATGATGATAGGGATTCTATCATCTCCAAACCGTGGGGACTATAGAATTATCACTTGCTGATGAAACCTTGGTTTCCAACCTTCAATCCCCTCATGGATGCTTTTAATATTAGGCATGTTTGGGTGTGCTTACCTCATCTCCCACTGTAGTTCTAGGTGAAGGAGTGTTTGATGGATATTGACAATGCTTTGGGAAAATTCTTATCCATAGATTCCAAAATGGAATTTTACACTCACACTACTTATGCGAGGATCTTAGTGGATTTGGATACCTATGTGGATCTTCCAACTTCTATTGATATCAAGGTCTTGAATAGGGTTTGGTCACAACCTCTTGACTATGAAATTTTTCCCTTCAAATGGAGGAAATGTTTTACCCTTGGGCATCTTGCCTCATACTATCAGAAAGTAAAGCAACAATGCAAGGAAAATTTTTCTTAGTGGAAGGACTCCAATCCCACTTATTGGTTTTTAGAGAAGATATAGATTCTTGTTTGGAAGATATGGCTAGGGTTAGTGATGATCATGGAAATACACAATAGCCAGTGGAGACTCGAGTCCCCCCGGATTTGGGATGGGTAAGGAGGAACATGTGGCGAATCTCCCTTTAGGGAGGATTCTTCATTAATTTTTGAAACCATGAAGATATCTAAAAATGGGATTCCATCCCATATGGATGAAAAATCAGATCCTAATTGAAGTGAAGGATGGATAGTCATAAATCGTAAAAAAAAAGGTATTACCCCTCACAAAATGAGACCACGTTCCCAAGACCGAGATCCTTTGGTATAATCTAATTGTGATGTAGCAATGTATGCTTCTATTTATCTTTACTCTCTTCTCATGTTCTTCGCTTGAGTGCCATTATGGCCTTCTTTCTTTTGGTGTATGCGGGCTTCTTTTTTGTAGAGATTTAATGTTTTATCTAGCCTTGTGGGATTTTGTACAGGGATGCGGATCCTTCCAATAATTTATATTTTACCCTTATCCAAAAAACAACATGAGAAAAAATCAGCGCAATCATTCATCAAACATTGGAAGACTTTTTCCACTAAAGAAGAACATAATATGCCAAATGATAGCTTATTCCAACTCTTCCTTTGAGATATATAATCTTGCCTTCAATATAAGGTTAGGTATTTCTCTCCCACTTCCTTAGCTAAATCTTTTGAACAAGCTAAAATACAAGACTAACTCATCAAGGATTTTGATAAGGTTCCTCCTAAGGCACAAGCAACCAAACAAGTGAAATTATCCAAAGGACAAAGAACAAGAACACCACAAATGACAAAGTCTTAGATACTATTCCTCTTATAGCTTATTCAAGTAGGAATGTCTTCAACATTGATCAAAAATACAATAATACTTAAAAAAAAGATTATTTATTCGCAACCATTGACCAAGAATGAGTTGATACAACACATTCCTAAGCCATTTAGTGAAATCCTCGATCCTTCTTAACCTATCCCTCAATAGCATAATGAGAACAATTTTTGTTGGTGACATGCTAATTGAGGTCATTCTCATGAAAATTTTTGTGCCCTTCACATAGGTAGCATCATATTTTTCCTAGCTCCTCAATTTGACCATGATGTCATCACTAGATAGTGTTTGAATGAGGTGGTCAAGGCTCGTGATTACCAAAAAAAAATGATCACCATAATGCTATCAATCAAGCTAATTAAGAGCTCAAAGTATTTTCTGACCCTATGCCTATAACCATAGTATAGGTGGATGACCCAGAGGACACTATGAGGACAGGAGTTCCCTAAATCCCCTAGGATCATCACAATGTAGAAGAAAACTCTGTGAGTTTTCCATCAACTATCTGAATGAGGAAAATGGAGACCATATGTGAAAATGGTGTTTAGTCAAAGTTGAAGACAACCCTAGATGGGATCGGGTCAATTGACAAGTCACAAGTGGAAAAATGTAAGATCACGTGCGAAGGTTATAGGTTTGGGTTAATAGGCCTATGGTATTCAAAATTTTATTAAAATCATCTTCAACCATGATCGAGAAAAAAATTGCAACGTGGTGGGTCCTCAAGCCACCACGTGGCCTGCCACCATTTTTCCCCAACTCAACTCGACAAGCTATAGGTGGGATATGTGGAAAGATAAGGGGTGAGTTCAATTTGTGCATTGATGAGCTATCGACGGAGTCATGCAAGTGTGAGTCAATGATTTCTCTCATCAAGCTATGGGAACGATATTTTTATTACAAGGGCCGGAAAACGTGGATGATGTGGTTGTAGCCACAACTAAACATATCTATCATGGTAAATATTGAGCCCATCTGCATTTTAATCCCCATAAATTTGGGATAAATCCACATTGGAGTGGAAAAGCCATCTCGAGGACTCAGAACATGTGATAATCAATGGAGATGATCACCGAAGGGGTCCATGCAAATGGCAGGTGACGTGAATACACTAGAATGGTTGGTGGAAGTGGTATAGGCTATGTTGCATAGGGAATGGCGTGGACAAGGGATACATGGTGGTCATGATAGTTGAGCAGGCATGATTCGGTATAAATGACCAAAATGAAGACGAGGGGGGGGGGACTTGACCTCATGACCTCCCCCTCACATGCACAATGGCCAAACCAACTCAGGCCAACTAAGTTGGTTAGTGATTAGTTGGAGGATAAGCCCTTTAACTCAGAGCTCGAGCCTCTCAAAGGATATAAATTTTCTCCACTCCTCCATTCGAAACAAGCTCCTCCCTAGCTTATAATTCTCTCTCCCAAGAAAAGGCCAAGGAGGCATAGAAATAAAAGGAGGTGGAGAATATTCTATGAGGCCTTAGAAATTATAAAGGCTATATTTTTGGAGCAAAATATATATTAGAGGCCTATTATAGGAATTTAAAAATTAAGTCCTATAGGCAATATTGAAGCTCCAAGTTCTCTCCGAGAAGTAATATTCCAATCCCAAGCCAAAGAGAATGACTGGTGAAGTTCGAAGGCATGTTCATGGTGACATTATGGAGATGTAAGTCATATTTTATTATAGGCGTTATGGAGAGATATAAATGATTATATTGTAATAATATAAGCATGAGGGCCTATATTGTATAAGTATGGGCATAATGATTATTATGGACTATATTATAATAGTAATGGCATGAATATGACCTATATCATATTAATATAGGCATAAGAAGATATAAGACCTATATCATACTAATATAGGTATTTTCAACATTATAATGGTTCAGAGTTATTATTTTTAACTTGTCAATTAAGAGACTTCTCAAGTTGGAGCCCAAAGATGCCATGGAGCCGAGGGACATGAAGAAGTATAGAGAAGCAGAGAGCTCATAGCCTCGGTACATTAGAAGTATCATCAAATCGTGGCTTCAAGGAGGGTCATCATTCACTATTGAGCTAGTTGGAAACTATTGATGTCTATTGTCATATGGAGACTTAACACTACACAACAAAAGCATGGAGCTTTTAAGAAGAATTAGCACCATGAAATGGAAGTATTGAGGTCTTAATTACTACAAGAGTAATATCAACTCACCGGAGATATTGTAGAGCCTCGACTTGAGCCACGGGTATTCTGCAAAATAAGATCAGATCTACTACATAAGCCGAGATATTGTCAATCGGTGGTCATGAAGGAGATTCTTGTTCTTTAGGCTTATTAAGCCACAACTTCAAAGTACATTATGTCTTGAAGACCAACCTGGGATCCATAGGGCAATCATAATAGCATCTGGAAGAATGATTGGGGATCCATAGGGCATTATACCATGAAGGTGAATACTTGATCAAATCTGCTATAGATAAGAAGTTATTATTCTTATGTATTCAATAATCATCATACTTTGATTGTAATTTTGTATTAGAATTACAATCGTTAAAGTGGATAATAAATCAGTTCTATTGATGAACCCAGAGATGTAGGCATTCTACCGAACTCCATTATTAACGTATGTGTAGTGTGTTTTAATTCTTGCATTTTTAAAGTTGATTTTAATGGGGTAAGTTTGGAAAATAATTTAAAGCCTATAGGGTATGTGGTTGAGAAAAAAAATTGGTCAATCATCAGATCATGTTGGTATCAGAGATGGTTGTTCTTGCCAATGAACTTGCTTTTCTCTCGGGTTGATCAAGGCAGGCTGATTTGACATTGATGGCATCAACTTATGCTTTGGAGTCTAGATAGGTGGGATAGGTTGAGGGACATGTTTATCATACTTAGTATTTTTCTCACATTTACATTTGGATTACTCCATTATATCTCCTAATCAAATTTTGAGTGTCTATTATAGTTGGATACTCATATCTATAAGCTTGGAGATTTTTTAGTTATTTTTCATATAGTTGAGCTCGTTGGTGTTAACTCGGATCATCATTATATGTAGAGGAATTATGACAATACAATAGAATGGTAGATAATCATCATGGATGTGACATCAAGTCACATATTTATTTTTGTATAGGCTCATTATGGTTGTGCAACAAAGTGGTACTCGACAAGTCATCATCAATAATGACATCAAACCACCCATAGCTCAGAGTGCATGTAGTTTCCTTAGGACTAGTTTGGATTATGTGGAATCAACTCGGGGCCAAGATATGTTCTGTAGAGTGAAAGAGGATCATTTTTTTTAGATATTAGCTTTAGAGATCTCTTCATAGGTAGTGACAGGGTTCATGATCCAAGAACATAAGATATCAACTTTTTGGGACAAAAAGCATTTCCCGTTTGGGGAGGTGTGATCCGTAGGACATTACAATGATAGGATTTCCCTAAATCCCACATGATTTCATGGTGTAAAATCCAACTCTATGTGATCATTCCATAGACTATTTAAACGCATAAAACAAAGCCCATACGTGCAAATGGTGGCTAGTCAAAGTTGAAGACAACCATAGATAGGACCGGGTCAACTGGCAAGTCATAAGAGGCAAAATGTAAGATCATGTGAAGTTGATAGCTTCAAGATGATATGCCTTCGATCTTTAACATTCAATTAAAATAATCTTTAGCCATGATTGAGAAAAATAATTTACCATGTGGTGGGTCCTCAAGCCACCACATGGCATGCCACCACTTTTCCTCAAATCAACTCAAAAATTTATAGGAGGGCTATATGGAAAGATAATGGGGTGAGATTGATTTGTGCATCGGCGAGTTATCGATGGAGTTATGCAAGAGTGATTCAAATTTTTATCTCATCGAGCTATGGGTGAGCTATTTTTATTACATTGGTTAGCAAAAGTGGAGGACATGGCCATAGCCACAACTAAACATATCCACCATAAGCTATATTAATCCCATTCACATCTCATTCCCCAAAAATGTGGTATAATCAAACTTGAATTGGATAAGCCAACGTAGAGGACTCAAAACATGCGACATGAAATGAAGATGGTTGGCGAAGGGGTCCATGTGAATGGAGGGTGATGTGGACATACCTGGAATGGCCGCGAAAGAGGTATAGGCTATGTGGTGTAACTAATGGCGTAGATGAGGGACATGTGGTGGTCGTGACAACTGAGCGGGCACAAGTCAGTATAACCAACAAAAATGAAGACGAGGGTGGGGGAATTGACTCCATGACCTTTCCCTCACATGCAAAGTGACTGAACCAACTCAGCCAACTGAGTTGGTTGGCGATTAATTGGAGGATAATCCCTTTAACGTGGAGATCGAGCTGCTCAAAGGCTATAAAGCCACTCCACTCTATTCGAAAAAATATCCTCATGAGCTTATAAGTCTCATCTCCAAAGGCCAAGGAGGAATATAAATAAAAGGAGGTATATTATATAAGGCCTCAAAATTAGAAAGGCCATATTTTTGGAGCAAAATATATATTAGAAGCCTATTATAGCCATTTAAAAAAAGTTGTATAGTCGATATTTAAGCTCCAGGAGCTCTCTAAGAAGTTATACTCTAAACCCGAGATGAAGGGGATGACTGGTGAAGTTTGAAGGCATGTTCATTGACATTATGGAGATGGAATTCCTATTTTATTATAGGCATTATGGAGAGATATAAATGCTTATATCATAACAATATAAGCATGAGGGCCTATATTGTAGTAGTATGGGAACAATGGTTATTATTACCTATATTGTAATAGTATGGGCATGATATGACATATATCATATTAATATAGGAATAAGAAGATATAAGACCTATCCCATACTAATATAGGCATCTTCTACATTATAAAGGTTTGGGAATTATTATTTTTAACTCATCGATTAAGAGACTTCTCAAGATGGAGCTCGGAGACACCATGGAGCCGAGAGACATGAAGAAGCACAAAGAAGCAGTAGAGCTCAAAGCCTCAATATGTTGGATGTATCTTCAGATCATTTACTTTGGAGGAGAGTCATCATTCACTATTGAGCTCATTGGTGACAATGTATATCTACTGACATCTAGAGACTTAGCACCACACAACGGAAGCATGGAGGTTTTGGAAGAAGACTTAGCACCATGCAACGGAAGTGTTGAGGTCTTCATTACTACGGGAGTCATATCAACTCACCAGAGATATTGTGGAGCCTGGAATTTTAGCCATATGGTATTCTCGTAAAAGAATATCATATCTAGTACATAAGACAAAATATTGTCACTTGGTGGTCGTGGAGGATATTCTTGTTCTTCCAACTTATTAAGCCATAACTTCAAAGAGAATTATATTTGGAAGACTCGGCATGGGAGCCATATGGAGTCATAATAGCATCTGGAAGACCAATCAGGGATCCATAGGGAATTATACCATGAAGGTGAATACTATATCAAATTTTCTACATATAGGAGGTTCTTTTTCTTTTGTATTCAGTAATTATCATACTTTTATTGTAAATTTGTATTAGAATTACAGTCATTAAAGTGGATAATAAATCAGTTCTATTGATGAACCTAGAGATGTAGGCATTCTTCCAACTCCATTATCAACCTGTGTGTAGTGTGTTTTAATTATTACATTGCTTAAAGTTGATTTTAATGGGGTAAGTTTGGAAAATAATTTAAATCCTATAGGGGTTCGTGGTTGAGAAAAAAAAAATGGTCAATTTTCGGATTAGTGGAAGTTCTAAGAAATCAAAAATCCTTCAACAAACATAGTTGATCCCGATTATCCTCCTGAGAACATGGTAGCCATAAATAATGTGAGGCATGTTATAGGATACATATAAATAAAGTATCTTCCATTATTTCATCCTTAGACTCACATATCCATCTACCCTCGTGTCATTCATATTCGACTCCCAAAGGTAAATTTCCCATCTTCTATAGACACCATTGGCCCCTGTTACAAAATTCTTATAAGGTTGAGGTTTCAAACTCTTTCTCCAAGTACAAATGCCTTTGGTCAGGCGGATGGTGTCAAGCCTAAAAATTAGTTTTTGAAGTATCCCTAATCACTCCTCCCCTTTCGATCATGTTTCTGAATATCCTCAACACTCTTATCATGTTGTTTAGTATATCCTTAATGAGTAGGATCCTCTAGAAGGACTTTCTCAAATTCCTAGTCAATCCCCTTCTTATAACTCATACCCATGTCACCTCACCATCATGAGAATCTCATGACTACATTATTTGAACCCGAACATCCCTTTCTCTCCTAATTTGGGGCAGTCTCCTACATTATACTATTTGGAAGAAAACATCCATTATAAATGCAAATAACTTTCCATTTGTACTGACCACACCACGGGCATTAAAACCTGTATCTATTTTCCCATAGCTGATATGATTCCAGATGAACTCTTTCTGCAAGTAGATGATCCTCCACTTTTCA
This sequence comes from Taxus wallichiana var. yunnanensis, assembly GCA_018340775.1. Taxonomy (NCBI): domain Eukaryota; kingdom Viridiplantae; phylum Streptophyta; class Pinopsida; order Cupressales; family Taxaceae; genus Taxus; species Taxus wallichiana. Next base: position 830,974,081 of record CM031242.1, on the reverse strand, counting down.
TCTCCATACAAATCATTCAAAACATAGTTAAACATGCCCTCATCGATGAAGGTGTCGAGAACATGTGTGGCCTCTTTATATTTCATCAAGGATATTGGTTACTCAATAAACAACCTAAAACCCACATGTACTACTTTTTAGGGATATGATTATTGCCACCATATGCCTCCCATGGGCTGCATTTTCATGCCCATCACTATTCCTCCTAGGACCATACATGTAAAATTCATGGTCTTTAACTTTACTTTCTCTTATAATATCCTCTTAAGTATGCCTTTCTCCAAAATTCATGTGTGTGTTACTTCCTCTACATACCAATGTGTTAAGTTTTCTCATTAAGGGGCTATTTATAAGATTCAAGGCTGACCCAAATCATTTAAACTATGACACTTTTCAATAAAAATGGAAATACAAATTATTGACCCTCGAAGAATTGTCTCCCATCCCATTTCGTGAATATCAACACTTCAACTATCCTATGTGAATCTCTTCGTGGCAATGTGGGTCATATAGAATTGGTCAGGCACACCTCCCAATATCTTAGATTCTAATGATGAAAATCTTGATGAGATCACTTGTAGGATCAATACCTCTGATTTATCAGAACTCGTCATATCCCAAATTCCTCATAACTTGTGGCTCGAAAGAAGGAGCCATCCATTTTGGCTACCATTTCACAGACACCTCAAACTCTACCAAAGAAAACCATTCAATTAGAAACTACAATTGAATCTTATTCAATAGATATCTCTATACCTGAGTACGACAATGATGGTTATGCTTTGGATGATCCCCATTTGGCTAGTTATGCCCAAATTCGAGATAGAGAAGTCTGGCATTACCAAATATCCCTTCAAACAAAGGTTTCTTACGATGTGAATGTTATTCTTATACAAGAACAATCCTCACAATTGATTGACCACCTTCCTAATAGACTAGTGCCTGAGCCTCAAAAAACCCCACTAGCCTTGCCCTCTCCCCATAATTACACTACTAGATAATGTGATGTGCTTCCTCATATAAACAAAGGGGGCATTTATCTAATTTTGACTATGAATTTAATGACATTATGGATGGTATAGTATAAGATGTGCAACATCATCCATGTTGACCCATAACAACCATTTGTATCCTCCCCTACCTCTCACCCTTATGGCTCTTTATCCCTCTAGGGTAAAGCCTTATTGTACATGGTATGAGGCTCTAAGGTATGATGTATCTGATCGCAAATCCTATAATAAACATATGAAGAATCTTGGAGTTGAGGTTAAAAGAGATCAATCTCAAAATGCTACATGGCCTTCTACCTCATCCTCACTTTATTGTTCCTACCATGGTTACTACTTGGATGTAGATTTTTGGGTGATGCGTAACAGTGCCCAGTTCCTAATTCATCTTCGTGTGGAAGAAAGCATAGAGACAACTCATCTTGGAGTTGTCATCCTCCCCAATCCAACTAAACCTCAACCAAATTATGGACCACCACCTCATCCTGATCCCCATCCCACCATGGATAATATTTGACGTGACATTCTCACATGACTAAAGGATCAGATAGATGACACCTTATTTTCCATGAGATCAAAGGTGCACCGACAAGTTGCTATCACACATCATACCATAAAGGACCTCATGACTCATGCTCAAAGCCATATCTTGAATCAAGTTGACAATATTATTACTAATACTCTATGATCATTTTCCCCTCATGGCTAGATACCTCCCTTATAAATACCTCGATAGCATTTTTCTTTAGCTTGGGCTCTCACCTATGCTTGGGCTCTTATCCCCCTTAGGTTTTACATACATCTCTAAATATATTATCCTTATTTGGGCTTTCTACCTCGATTGGGTTTATCATCACCTCTCTTTTTCCTTGACATATCATACCATTGGAATCTCACAGTCTTGATTCTACCTATTTTGGCTTTGATTCACTCAAGCCTTTCCTAGTGGATCACCACGGTCTTGTGCATCCTCACTTAGGTTCTCAACCTCACTTGGATTTATTTTTTTGATAGCACCCTAATACCCTATTATCAGTTGTCTTGGCCTCTTTTCCACCTATTTTGGCTTCAATTCACCCTAGCCTTTCCTATGGGATCTTCACGGTCTTGTACATCCTCACTTAGGCTCATAGTCTTTCTTGGATCTATTTACCTCTCTTATTATTATAGCATCTACCTCATGATTTTTACACTTTTCAATGTTGTTATTCACCCTTTATAATCATCCATGTTCTATTTATTTTCACCTTTGATTTTTATAACAGTACCTCTTTGTAGCTTCTACCATAGAGTTTTTTACACTTTTCAACATTACTACTCGTCGCTTGGTTTTGACACTATAACACCTTATCTTTATGATTCTTTGACATGACATCTATCCCATGGGCCCCTAGCTAAGTGATTTATATATTATTTTATTTATTTTTCTTCTCCAGGTTCTAGATGATCCTCTAATGTTTCCTTTCATTTCATAGTTTTTTCTCTCGATTTTGGTTTATGTATCATTCTTTCTTCCGACTATCATGAACATGGATCAACATCCTGGGCCCATACTTAGTAGTATGGTATAGCAATCGACCCTTAATTCTAGTTTCTACCTCTAATTATATGCATTTGTGGTATTATTTACATTTTTCAAATTACAATTTTATTTACTTTTTATTTCTACCCCAATTTTAACATCTCCTTTTTTTAATATGATTTTGGTGTTATGTATCATTATTTCGCTTAATTTATCTATTCTTCAAATAATTAAGATGGTGAAATAATATCACTGTGGTAATCAAGTTTTCTACATCTTATTATTTCTTGGTTAAGAATCATATATAAACACCTTATAATTTTTCACACTTTATATGTTCATATTAAAAGTAAACCTCTATTTCCTTTGGCCCATCTCTCTAACCTACCCCAATACTTGATTCAAAACATTAATAAATTAAACCCTTTCACTAATTTTATTAATTTTAATTACCTCAATATGAATCACGTGCTTATTGCAGCTAATGAACCCCCGTGATATATACACTTAATTTTTCATGCTTTATATGTTCATACTAGTCAATAATTTCTCTAGAAAGTTATAGGTTGCTAATGCATCTATTTCTGGGAACTGGTGCCTTAAGGTGATCATTCTAGGATATGGGTATGGTTATTCATGGAACCATTGGGTTAGGATGATACATGGAGAGAGAATAGCTTTTGGTCCTATTTATCTACCTCTTTTAGTATTGTCATCTTGTTTTTCTTCACATTATTCTGACACCTTACATGATCATGGCCATATTATTTTTCCTTACATTCCTTTTGTCCTTCATAACACATTACACACACCATTTCTCATTTCCCCTCCTAGATAATGCCATTTACCATAGGTGATTGCGTCGGTGTATTTTCAAAATCCTGGCCGACACCTTCACCCGAGAGACAATGGCATCGGTATAAATACCAAAAAATGTATCTTCACCACTTAGCACAAAATTACACAGGAACTCACCATTATCTCTACTATTTTGTGCCAACTTTCATCTTCTCACTTAACTCTTGGATTTCTTACATCTTGACTCTTGGCTTAGAGATTCTTCTTGATTAGATTGGTTTTCTTGCACTTTTATGTCACCTATAGTGAGTCAAGATTTGATTTTTCCCCTTCTCTTCTCGAAAGCTATGCTCTCTTAGTGGATGGTCCTTTGGGAAATAGATGCATAAGCGACCACCCCTAATAGGTAAGTGCTCAAACTCAACTTGTTATTTTGTATAGAATAGTAACATATCTTTGATTGTTACTTTATTTTAGCTTAGTATTTTATGCACATGTTAGGTTATCATATTGTATTAATATATTTATTTTATGTTGGATTCTTTACTTCGATTAGCATAGATATTGCATGTTTATTTTATTCTTAATCACCCTATAATGTCAACACCTCAATAGGTTTACTTCTTTCTCAACCTAGGCCTTGGAAACATTAGATTGTCCTAGTGTAAGGGTTAATTCCCTTTTGGTATGTGATCTTAGAGGTCCCTATACCCCCTTATAATTATATCGGTTATGTTTCGAGTCTTGATGTTTCCCTTACTCATTTCCTTAATACCCTAGTTTAACGGATGATAAGAGTGCATGTTGTCAAGACACATTTTTACCCGTCATATAGAAAGTGCATGAACATTATAAGGATGATTCCATTCAAAGAAGATTATGGATATAGGAAATGCAAAAAGGTTATGATTTTTATTTCAAGTATCATATTTGTAAGAATAGTTAATAATTTATGTTTCATTTATTTCCATCCATTGGAAGTTGTTCTTAAACACTCACCTAAAACCTTGTAGTATGAACATGTCTCAAGAAGGAAGGACGTTTCCATCACCTCATTTCATCTCAACATGTGGTCACATGCCAAGAATTTTACTTAGGGGTAATCCTTTCACTCGCATGATAAATACCCATCTTGTTAAGATAAGGACAAGCACCAAAAAGTTTGAGCATCATGGATTTGGCTCTTGGTCATAGAAGTGAATTGTGAAGGTCTAAAGAAATGATAAATTGATCCTTATGTCCTAACTCCTACTTGTATAAACCATCATGTTTCTACCACATTGTAGATATCATAACAATGTTCTTCAACACTAATTCAATGTATTGGAATATCTCTACATCTCATCAGATGAGTAATTTGGGTGTTCTAACTCCACATATGGTCACTTAGGCCATAAATAAAATCAATAACATCATAAATCCTATGTAGGTGTTGAAACATCAAATTTTAGGTCATTAAGGCAATAATCATAAGAATCATGACAGGAGAGGATCATCATGGTTCATGTCAGTAGTCATCCTAGGTTCACTTTACAATACCTCATAAAATTGTTTTTAAGCACTTATTTAACACTTTGGAGTGTTATCACATCTCCCAGTGGGAGGAAGCATATGCAATCTCAATGCTTTAGTTCAATGGGTGATAAGAGGTCAAGATTCTCATCCATGAGGCATTTCCTCAAAATATAAGAGTTCATTCCAAAAACTCTCCCTCAGATATCATGAATGGATATTTCTTCATCAACAAAGCTTCATCTTTATTTGATCAGTCAACCCTTATCTCTCTCTTCCTTCTTCTCTCGCCATAATCTAATTTCTCATTTAGAATGTACTTTTTGCTATTTCTTCCTATTCACCTAAGTGATCCTCAATATTAACATTGTAAGATTCCTTTTTCACTAATAATAAAAAGACTCACTTCTATATCCTAGGAAGATGAAAGGTCAAAAGTGATGGGGATAGGTGAAAATTCATTTGGGAGAAGATGAAGAGACAATTCATAATTCTATAAATTTAAATGGATTCTCCATTCCAAAGGGTGGTTGGAAATTATTGATTAATTATATGTTTTTGAGATTTACCACTACTACATCAAGTGATACAAGCTACAATTCTTATATTACTTTTCTTATGTTCCTCTACTCTCTCTCTCTCTCTCTCTCTCTCTCTCTCTCTTTCCAACTTTGTATACATGATAATCTTGTAAAACCAAGAAAGGTGTTTAAGCCTCTGATAAATGAATCAATGGAATTCTATGTCTATAAAATTTTACTTGTATCATTATTAGCATTGTTGTGTTCTTATAATTGAATGTGGACCTACTATGGTTATTTTATATGAACTTTATAAGCCTACTCACAATAGTAACCCTCTCTCTCTTTTTTTCCAACTCCCCTTTACCTCTCTTCACTACAAATTTCTCCCTTATACCTTATATAATCACTTTGGCATAGGTTTATTGGAGTATTATTGTGTGATCTTTGGCCTAATGGCCACTCACATATTTTAGGTAGTTTAGGTATTTTACATTCAATAATGGGAGCCTCCCCATATACAAAAAGGAGGGGATTAGCCTTGGAGCTTTGGTGAAAAATCAATAATTTTCACACACAAAAATTATGTCACCAAAAGATATTAAAACTCTTATGAGTTTGGTGGATAACGTAGGTTTGAACTTCTTGAGAGCTTGCAAAATGGAAAAAACTAACTTTTCCAAATATTTATACTTGAGCTCAAAATATTTCAATGTTTAGTGAAGAAGGCCATAAACTACTCTAATTCTTCATCATTATTTTGAGTGAGAACTGCAACAACACTAATATTACCACCATAAGAATAAAGGAAAAATTCCTTTATAAAATCTAGATTGATGAGTGTTAGTGCTTGGGATATTGTGGTTTTTATCTTAGTGAATCTTTCTCTTCCTTTCAAGGTCCATTTAAAAGCTATATCCTTCCTCAGCATCAAGGTGATGGGCCTAATTAGTCTTGTAAAGTTAGGATTGAATTTCTTGATGAAATTGATCTTGCCCAAAAAGGACCAAATGGCCTTCTTATGAGTTAGAAAGGAAATGGAGACAATGCGATAGATTCTTTCTAGGATAAATATTATTCCATGGTTCGAGACAATGTGTTTATGGTATTTTTGGTTAGGTGATATAAATGCTAAAAATACCAAAAACTTCAATAAGGAAGGGTTTACTAATACCTACACCGACAATCGCAATGTCGGGATAATTAGGTTCACAAGAAATGAAAGAGGCTCCTCCTTTCACCAAGTGAGAAGACCTATATGAAAATATAGCTAAATAAATATATATTAGATAATGAGGATAACAAGTTGCTTGGTGAGTGTTGATCCTAGGAATCAAGGACTTCCTTGAAGGGTGTCAACTCATTTGATATAATTAAGTGATTTGATATATAAATTATAAAATGATTTAGAACTCAAGGGGAATGGAAAGATCATATTCATCATTGTAACTAGCCTAGATAGGGCAATAAAAAGCATTAAATCCAAGAAATAGTCAAACCAAGATTTTCAGTTTCATCATATATCTCTCGTGTGATTTCAAGTTGATATTTAATATCTTCGATCTTTGGTGTGAGTGTGATGGTGCATAAATTGAGCTTGTGTGAGATTTCGAATTGTTCCCACACAAAAGGTTTTTGATGATCGGGAGATCATATATTCTAGTGATTGGGTGTGAAGGACCTGGAATAATCATCTACAAAACATACATCTTACAAACAACTAATTAGATCAAAAGATATAGTTGAAAATATGATAGATGTTAGAAATGATTAAAAATATAGGGATTAATGTAAATCAATAATTATCAAAGTGATAACTTTTCAAAAAGAATGATGAATTAGACAATAATTAATGTTAGATAGAAAGTGACAATGGTAAGGTAAACTAGAGGGACTCTAGAAGTCCATGGGATCCAAAAAAATGAGTTTCAGATGCAAGTGAGAGGCTAATGAAGGAAAAATATGTTACGATATTTATCGATATTGATTGAGGATCAATGAATATCACTGTGGAAATTGTAGATATTTTAAAGTTTGGACTAAGTGACCAAATGGGGAACTGGGTGTAAAGAGATAATGGGGAACGTGTAGATGACTAATAGTAGAAAAAAATAATGAAAGATAAAACTGAAAAAGGTGAAGAGCATTGTACTAACCTTTTTTACTATGTACAAGGGTGATAAAGCTTCAAAAAGGGGTGGTTGATGATTTGATGAGGTTCTCCAAGATCTAAAAGTAGAGTGTTGATGATCATAAGCATAATGAAAACATCGTCAATCTTAAATCGGTGGCATTGGTTTAAATTTTTATGGATTTGCTAAGTGAGGTATTTTTTGTGTTTTGCAGTGAGAGACACAATTTATTTCCATAACATATTCCCAGAGATGTTTGAGAGGATTATAGCAAATGTGACACATGCTGCTAAGTGGGCCCATCTAACTATTATTGGTTTAGGAGGATTCTTCCATTACTAGTGGATTCCTCGAGATGTGGGCTTGATGGTGGCTTTGATAGACATATGAGATCCAAGTATAGGGACATTATGGTTATGTACCGGAGAGATGACCATCACTCTAGAGGATGTCTACAGGATCCTAAGATTGCCTATCTAGGGTGAGAAGATAGTGCCCATCATGTGAGAGGCTTGTCCTTGAGACCATAAAATGACTATATGAAGATGATGCCCTAGATATTGGATATACAATAGGGGATTTCATATTTATAACTACTATGATGTAGAGGTGTCAAGTAACCCACTGATGTTAGTGGAGATTTTGGTTATCTCATGTTATGCACTATCGATTCACGGGGTGGCATATTTCCTTGGATACTTACGGGTGCGGTGGTGAGATTATGGAGAACTAGATAGTATAAACATGGGTTTGTGCATTATTGGCTCGGGTATATCACAAGCTATAGATGTTTATGACCGGGAGGATGTATGGGTTAGATGTGGGGTTGCTATTGCATTGTTGGGTGTATGAGCATATAGATGTTGTGAGGCCACCAGGCTAACTTGAAGAGAGCAGGAGGCCCGATGGAGTATGCGGAAAGATTTATGAAATAGATATTTGATTGGGTGAAGGATGATGGAGTGGAGATATACAAAATCTACTATGTTGATTGACTATAGAGTTTATCTTTAGATGACATAGGGGTCAAAGCATACAAGTGTGTCCCACTTTGTGGCCATAAATATTTTAAAATCTGACTAGTAAATAAATATTTAAAAATACTATAAAAATTTAAAAAATCAGGTAAATTCTAGATGCCCTACACCTTGGTATTTATAAGCTCTTAAAAATACATGTTTGGTCATTTTATATGTGTTTGGTCATGTTTTGGTTGTTAGACATAGTTTGCTTTGAAAGTACATACGTTCATGGTTTTAGAGAGAGAACATTATTGATGAAAGTACAAAAACACTATTTGGAGAACATACGTAAGATTCCTTGCATAGCCTAGGATGAATGTAGAGTTGGTGGGATTGAGGTGGGTATAACGGATTTAGGGGAGGAGGGTGGAGATGATAAAAGGTATGGAGGAATTTTGGGTTTCCATAGCAGATTCTAAGTGAGCCAAATGTCTATCGGCAGGATGATTCGAGAGGTACTTGCCCATACTAGTAGTAGATGAGGCGGGGAAGGTCAAGGAGGCAAGGGAGCTAGAGGCGGTAGATGTATATGATGCAAGAGTGGTGGAGGGATTTAGAAATTGGTGGACACGGTAGTGGGCCACTCAAGGAGAGATAAGGTGGAGAGGAGGAAGAGGGGTATGGAGGAAGAGGATGAGGGTGATGATGGGGATGATTTAGCCTAGTTGTATTCATATTTTGATGCATTATAATTAGAGTGGGATAAGTTGGTAGTTGAAAGTTACACCACTTTATAGGATCGAGACACGCTATAGTAGGAGAGAGATCACACATGCTTAGAGAATGGAAATTGATAGTTGCGGATAGATATTAGTGGTAGTGGGAGGCATTATGGGTGAAATATAGAGAGGTGGGGACAACTTCAAAGGAGGCTACGGGGAGTGTATCATAGGGTGTAGGACCTAGTTTAAGGAAGGCTACACAGTACCTACAAGTGGAGTGCAATCGGTAGGAAGGAATACGGGGCCACCTATTTTTGTGATTATTGAGCATTATCGGGCCTTTGGACAAGAAGATGAGGTACTTTGAGTGCTTAGTGACGAGTAACTACCTAGTGTATCGTCTATGTGGAGTTTTGAGCTAGTGAGTGTAAATCAACTTGTCAAGATACCTCGGCGAGCACCTTTGGGAGTATCGCTTAGACTTAGAGGGATTTGGGTCTTGATGGAGGAGTGACAGGAGGCCATGGTGGTGAGTGAGTATTCAATTTTGATTTCACCACATAGTATGTGGGTTTTTATATGACTCGGATGTAGATGATTTTGTATATGAGCCCTTTTGAGGCATTTTGTATAAACATTATTGATGATATATATAGAGAGAGATGATTATGATTTTGGATTCATGTGTTGTTGATTTATCTTGATGTTGATGTTGTATATGAGTTTGTGATGAGATGTTGTAAATATTGAATAGTTTATATGTATTTGATATGATGTTAGATGCATAGATGTTGATATTTGATGTGATGTTTGATGTTGATATGATGTGACTCCAAATGTATTGATCTTGATATATATGTCTTAAAATTTTCTTTAATAGTGGTTAAGAATAAATGTAAAATGTTTTATTTTTAATTGAATTTTAAACATATGTGATCTGATGGTAAATTGAATATGTATAACAATGGACTTGGGTCCCTAAGTAACAAATGTTAACATATAACTAACAATAATTAGTCACATGTAGGATCATGGATGCATGTAGAAATGTGCTTATATACCTTCTTACAACATGGGAAGGATCAATGTGTAGTTTGTAGGGGAGTTTGGGTTCTCCTTTGATGGCTTGTAGGCTTATACCCTATCATCACCAATCCGAAACTATGATAATTCTCCACCAGAACTCCTCGTGCTATGATTATTCACTAATGCACAGACCTTTAATTTGGTGGATGTAATCTAGAAACACAACAACAAACATAACACAAGAATATCATAGACTATGATACGAAGGAATGATAACAAATCTGAAATATAAGTGTAAATTATAATATCAACATGAAATTGTTACAATCTCACCCATGAGGTTCTTCAAGTGTTATTCTTCACTTGCCTTTCAACAATAACTATAGGAGAAACTTCACAATTACACCTCTTAATGGCTTCGTTAACACACTTACTCATACAATATTTCTCACTACTTCCTTCTATGCTAAATGAGGGGGGTGACCTCTTTATTTATAAGAATTCAGGCTTAGCCACCCTATCTCTAAGATAGGATATGAAATCTCTTCCGGCCAATCATATTCCATGCCTAAACTCTTACCTTTACATGTAGGCTTATCTTCTAAGATAAGATAAACATTATCATCTCACACGGGTTCCACCTTTTTAGACTTTTCCACAAATAAAATACACAAAATATTTATGACATCACTCTTTTTCCTTATTAGAAATATAATATTTCTAATTCCTAATCATATAGACCCTACTTCTCTACTTACCCCAACTTTGACATTTTAACATTACCGAACCACTTACGATAAATATTAACTTTTTACTACAACATTCCTATTGTACTTTGACTGTTACCGTACTCTACTTTATTGGTAGCACCATACTGATGGCACCATTATCTTCTATCAAACACCACTACTAATAATACTTAACAACATCCTATTACTAATACATACATAATAAAATAGAAATTACGGAGGAAAATTTTAATGTTGACATTTTCTCCCTTCCTAGCTTCTACTTCGTCCTCAGAGTAGACTATTCTGGTGCTTGGAAAATCTTAAACTTGTCATGGTTGACCCATTTCATAATGGGAGTGCCATCAAATTCCTCCAGTTGATACGTACCATTTTCATGCACATATGCTATTTTGTAGGGCTCCATCCATTTGGGAAGAAATTTTCTCTGCCTTCTTTTTTTGTATACGGAATCATACACTAGAACCAAGTCATTCACATGAAATGGAGACCAACGAATCGTTTGATCAAAGTATTCCTTCTACTTCATTTTCTTCTTATAGCTTGTATCCTTCGCTATTTCTTTCATTTCCTCTAGCAAATGAAGATGCACCAACCTTTCTTTTACTGAATCACTTTCATCCATCCTTTCATTTTTCATAACTCTCATAGTGGGAATATCAAACTTAATAAGAAGAACTGGATGAATGCCATAAGCTAATAGAAATGGGGAGTATCCTGTTGCTGACTTTGATGTTGCCCTATATGCCCACAATGCTGCATGAATCCTTTTATCCCACTTATGTACCTCCAAGGCTGCATCTTTTGCTAGAATTTGACACAACACAAAATTTGTTCATTCCACCTATCTATTTGTGTTTGGCTTGTATGTTGTTGCCTTCCTATGCATAATAGAAAACCCGTTGACTAGGGCTTCTACCACCTCATTAATGAAGTGACTTCCTTGATCTGCATTACAATTTCTATTGGGCAACCAAATCAGTGACAATACGTTCATATATGAACCTTGCCACTTCATCCATGGAAGTCTGTTTTCAATAGCCTAGCTTCAACCCACTTGGTTAAATAATCTGTGGCAACTACAATATACTTATTTTGGTGTGGGGTAGTTGGAAGTGGACCTAAAATATCTATTCCCCACTTTTAAAAGGGACCAAGTGGAAGAATAGGGAATAATGGAGATGATGAAGTCTTACGGTTACCATGTGTTTGACAAATATCACATGTCTTACAATAATTATAACAATCTCTAAAAAGAGTGGGCCAGTGATAACCTGCATCCAAGATCCTTATTTATGTAAGTTGTCTAGAGAAGTTTCCTCCACATGTACCATTGTGGAATTCTTCTATCAGCTCCTTCCCTTGATCACGTCCAACTACCCTTTTGTACTATCCATCAGGTCCTATTCAAATAATACTCCATACAAAATAGAATATGGACGACTAGCTTGAGTAATCTTCCTCTTATTCTTTACATTGGCACCATCAAGAAACTTGAATTCATTCAGATAATTCCAAATATCTATGTATTCACTAGGGATTGTGTCAAGGGATAACACTGGATGCATCCGAGAAATCATCATTATCACAAGATGAACCTAAACCATCATAGGCTCAAGAGAGTGCATCTGCATTGACATGCTTCTTTCCTGGCCTATCTATAATATCAAATTAAAATTCTTGTAGCAAAATTATCTATCTTGCTATCCTCCCTGATGGGTTAGGCTTATTTACAATATATTTTAGAGCATGATGATCTGTTACAACTATAAATTTCTACCCTAGCAAGTAATTTCTAAACTTCTTTATAGCAAAAATGATAGCTAGAGCCTCTTTTTCAGTTACAGTATAATTTACCTCAGCATTGCTCATTTGTCTACTCCTAAAGTAAACTGGATGATCATTCCCATTTTCATCCTTTTGGCTCAGAGTACTTCCTAGTGCTACATCTGAGGCATCAGTATACATAATGAATGGCTTGCTCCAATCTGGATTCTTTAAAATAGGTGAAGACACCAAAGCTTTCTTTAGTTGTTCAAAAGCTTCATGTGCCTTATTTCCTGGTTCATAAGTAACATTCTTCTTCAAGAACTGGGTTGGTGGCTGTGTAATCTTTGAGAAATTCTTGATGAATCTTCTATAGTAACCCACATGGCCTAAAAATGATCTCAACTTACTTCTATTCATAGGAAATGGTAACTCTTTGATTTTTGAAACTTTATTAGGATCAGTACCAATACCATCTCTGGATACAACATGCCCTAACAAAATGCCTTTAGAACATCCAAAGGCACACTTTGTAGGGTTTAGTGAGGCTTGTGCTTCATCTAACCTTTTAAATGTAGTCTCCATCTAGTGCAGGTGGTCCATCTTGCTCCCATAGATGCAAAAATCATCCAAAAATACTCTAATGAAGTTTCCAATATAGGGTTCAAACACCCTATTCATCAAGCGTTAGAACGTTGCGGAGCATTACACAACCCAAAAGGCATAACTCTATAAGAAAATGTTCCCCAAGGAGTGGTGAACGTGGTCTTGGTGATATTTCTCTGCTATACAAACTTGGTTGTATTTGTTATATCCATCAGCAAAACTATAGAACTCTTGGCCAGCTACTTCATCCAAGATCTGATCTAAGAATGGAAGAGGGTAATGATCTTTCTTTATTGCCTTGTTGAGCTTTCTATAATCAACAAAAATGCGTAGCTTCCCATTCTTTTTTATTGAGATCACAATGGAGAAACCCATTTTGAATTCTCCACAAAGAAAATATGAATCATGCATCAAGAAACTTATCTATTTCTTCTTTTATAGTCTTGGAAAAATCAGGATTTATTCTATATGGCATTTGCTTTATGGGCTTAACACCATCTACCAGCTCAATAGAATGTTCTACCCAACTTACTTGATGGAGTTCCTTGTAATCAAAAGTGAATAGGTGTATGTACCTTTGAAAGAGCTGGAGGTAGGATTCCTTCTCACTCTCCATCACAACATCACCAATCTTTATTTGTTGGAGACGATCATCAATTTCTTCTTCAGATAATTTTATGGGTTCATGAGTCGGTGTGACTGGAAGGATATCCATGACTGAAATATCAACCTCACTTTCTTCATCTTTTGTGTCCACTTCACTGGTACTAGAGTAATTAGAGGATGTCCAATCATCAGTTTCATCATTTGAATCCACAGGTTCTTCCTTATGATGCCGAGGGATCACGTTTATCTCCATCCTCTCTCTACCACATCTAAGTGTCATGAAGCTTTCATTCCAACAGTTTCTTGCATGAACTCTCCTTAGCCATGGCCTTCTTGACAACATTGGGTACATAAGAGTACCATTTTTTATCACCTAAAAGTCTACCACACATACAACACCCATAATAGATATTGCCACATTTGAAACAACACCTTCTGGTTTAGTTTTTCCCTTATTTAATGACCTTAACATAAGTGTTGAGGGGTGATCAATTTTTAAACCCAACATATTCATTACAGACTCGGTCATTACATTAACTGTAGCACCTCCATCAACTAAGACATCATGAATTGAAATACCATTATATAATACCTCAAATTGTGTAGTGTAGGGATCCGCCTCTACCTCCAAAACAAGTACCTCAACCTCCTTACTTTGTCGAGCATTGAGTCCACTTCACAGCTCCCACCTCTTCTCAGAAGACATAGCCAGAAGTTGACCATATGTAATATTTGTAAGCCTTTTGGATAGATCTTCTAAGATGGAGTATGGTCCTTGCCCCTATGAAATTAGAAAATCCTGCACACCCAACTTTCTTCTCCTATGTTTCTTACTAGTTTCTCCTTTCATCTTCTTAGGATCATTTTCATCTTGGTTATCTTTTTCTTTCTTTCTTTTTATTACAAACACATCTACTTCATTATTTATGCTCCTATCTACTACATCAAAAGAATTCACAGGTGTTTTCCTTTATCATTATCTCTTGTACCAGATGTAGAAGCTCTATCTGGACAATTATACTTATAATGACCCTTTTTATGACAACCATAACATACAACTTTAGAAATATTTATTTTTGGACCTCTATCTCCTCCCTGAGAACTAAATTCTTTTCCTTGAAGAAGATTAATAGTTAACTGGCCCATCTTCCTGAGCAGATCTTCATACTCAGTAGATGTACTAGGAGAAAGATTTGTGCTCACCGAGAGTGGTTGTGGATTCTGGACCAAAGGTGTTGGTGTAGGCTCTACCTTAGCAGCAATTTCTTTGGGCTCCTCTTCCATGCTTTCTTCTTGCCTTCTTGCAATCTCCTTTTCTTGTTCAATGGTATTGGGTGGTCATACTTCACTCGTTGCCTAATCTCTGGCTTCATCCCAAGAATGAAGTGCTTATAGAGGAGATTATACATGCCATTCATCAACCCATCCGCTAATCCTTCCTTCAGATCTAGGCATCGAGCTTCCTCCTTAGCTCTAGAACATGAGCATGATAATCCCTTATCTTCTCCCTCTCTCCTTGGGATAGCTTTATGATATTGATCATGAGATCTGCATGTTTGTGTTGTTCACCAAATTCTTCAAGAAAACTTTTAGTTAATAAATCCCACGAGTTTTTCACATTATCACCTAGTATTTCAAACCACATAAGGGCTGAACCATCCAAAAAGGTAGGAAAAAATTCAGTCCATTGTTCCCTTCTTATGAGGCCATTACAAATACAAGATCATTTAAACTCTTGAATGAGAGAGGAAGCATCTTCATTAGATTGGGCTAAAAAATAGAATCTTCCCCATTTTCAAAAGTAACCACAGTGAAATATAAACCCATAAGTACAATCAACAAGACTTATGTGCACAAATAATTGGAATCACTATAATAGAAAGTGAATTTACACCTTTCTATAGTAAAATAGGAATGACCACGGTAAACTATGGTAAACTTGACTTCACTTGCAGAAAAACCGACTTTCTTGTGGTAAAACTATTTATTGTAATAAGTGAAGTTATTGTGGTAAATACTATTCACGATAAAAAGTAAAGTTCTTGTGGTAAATACTATTCACGGTAAAAGTGACTTTACCATGGTAACTACTATGCCTGATAAAAACAAGGTTACCCTCCAAATGATTTCTGACTACATGGGAATATCTCTCTAGAGAATCCACCAATGAGGAATGGTCCCGGCAACGGAACCAAAATGTCATCACCAATCTGGCACTATAATAATTCTCCACCGGGAACTCCTCATGCTATGATTATTTACTAATGCACAACCTTTAGTTTGGTGGATGTAATTTGGAAACACAACAACAAACATAACACAATAATACCATAGACTATGATACGAAGGAATGATGACAAATCTGAAATATAAGTGTAAATTATAATATCAACATGAAATTGTTACAATCTCACCCATGAGGTTCTTCAAGTGTTATTAACTTCACTTACCTTCCAACAATAACTATGGGAGAAACTTCACAATTACACCTCTTGATGGCTTCTTTAACACACTTACTCATACAATATTTCTCACTACTTCCTTCTATGCTAAATGAGGGGGTGGCCTCTTTATTTATAGGAATTTAGGCTTATCCACCCTATCTCTAAGATAGGATAGGAAATCTCTTCCAGCCAATCATATTCCATGCCTAAACTCTTGCCTTTACATGTAGGCTTATCTTCTAAGATAAGATAAACCTTATCATCTCACATGGGTTCCACCTTTTTAGACTTTTCCACAAATAAAATACACAAAATATTTATGACATCACTCTTTGTCCTTATTACAAATATAATATTTCTAATTCCTAATCATGTAGACCCTACTTCTCTACTTACCCCAACTTTGACATTTTAACATTACCGGACCACTTACGACAAATATTTACTTTTTACCACAACATTCCTATTGTACTTTGACTATTACCGTACTCTACTTTATTGGCAACACCATACTGATGGCACCGTTATCTTCTATCAGACGCCACTACTAATCATACTTAACAACATCCTATTCCTAATACATACATAATAAAATAGAAATTACAGAGGAAAATTTTAATGTCGATGACCCTAACTAGATTTTATTGTGCAAACTAATCAATGTAGAAAGTTTTCTTGTATATGGGAAATTTGGTCGATGTATGAAGATTTCCTATAATGCTTTTGATATTTGAATTTCATATGAAGGTTTATCGATGTAGGAAGCCTTTTGTAATTATATGGGTAGTCATCCTTCGAGGGAGTGGTCTATGATTTTGATTTTCATTTTGAGAGATAGCCCTCCTTCGCAAGATTGATCTATATTTTGCGTGACATTTTCCTTCTAGAGATCAATCTGTATTTCGATAATATGATTAATACCTATCCTTCGAGGGATCAATCTATATATTTTTGATAGTATGCATCTGAATGTATATTTTTACTTTATTTTTAAGCTGAGGATAGGCCTAGTAGATCATTTAAGGAGGGTAAAAAGGTGTGTACAAACTAGTCATGTGACCCCTTAACATATTTTTAGTTGGTAGTCAAGGGGAAAATGGGAGTATGATCGTGGGGTTCCTATTAAGGAGCAATGTTTCCTTGTGGAAAATGCAAAAAATAGAGTCATGGTGTTCATCTTTAAGGTTGTGATTACAATATACTAACGACAAAGAACATAAGTCCAAATCATTACAGTAGTAAATGATAGGTTGGTGGTGGAATACGATCTTCAATGTGACTAATGTCACGAATGTATATGTGTTAATAATAGAAACGCCACAAGTTCAAGGAATTTAGAGGTTCGTTTTCATGTTTGCCATCAAGGGAGGATAATAAATAGGCTCTTGACCCATATTTGTGAGTGATGACATAAGGACCACTCTGGTTAGGGGAAAACTTTCCACATTTACTCCTTTCTAGAGTAAAGAGATTTTGATTCTCTTTAAGGACAAGATCGCCAATGTTGAAATCATGTTCATTGAAATGTTTGTTGTATGCTCATTTGATGTGTTCTTGATAGACATGATGATGTTTGAGGGTTGTTAGGGAGCGTTCATCTAACAATTCAAGTTGTGTTAGGCGTTCTTGATGATAATGATCGTTAGAGATAAAATCTCTAAGGGACACATGTACAAATGGTATTTGAACTTCAATGGGTAGAACTTCCTTAGAGTCATAGAATAAAGATAAGGGTATAGCACCTATAGGAGTATGGATGCTAGTTCGATAGGCCTATAGAGAAAATGGAATTTGGATATACTAATTCTTGCCTGCTTGGTCAACAGTTTTCATGAGGATTGTGTTGAGCATTTTTTTATAAGTTTTTGCTTGACCATTTGTTTATGGATAGTAAGGATATGAAAATATTAACTTGATGTTGAAATTGTTACATAATTTATTCAATTCCCTCTTTTTGAAATAGTTTTCATTTTCTGTGATAAGCTTGTGAGGGATGCTAAAGTGACATATGATATGTTGATAATTGAAATTGACAATTTTATTTGCTTTAGTAGAGACTAGGGGAATGGTAGCTACCCATTTAGTGAAATATTCAATAGTAGTGATAATAGAGTGATGTCATTGTGAGGAATGAGGGTTGATGAGGCTAATGAGGTCAAGTCCCCATTGTGAGAAAGGCCACAAATCCTTAGCAGGTTGTAGGGCCTGACTTGGGATGTGACTAAGATTGGAATGTTGTTGATATTTAACGCATTTCTTTACGTATATGTAATAATATTTATTAAGGGTAGGCTAATAATATCTCATACATAGGACATAATTATAAACATTCATAACACTAAATTTTCTACCACATATACCATCATGGACTTCTTAGATAGCTTTAATGGATTCGTGAGATTTGAGGCACCGAAGGAGGATACTATCAAATATGTGTTTGTAGAGAACACCACCTACAATGACATATTGGGTAGAGTGTTCAATAAAATATATTTTACCATTTTTAGATAAGTTGAATGATATTTTTTATTGTGAAAGGTAGCCATAGGTTTGAATGTACCAAATATCTATTTGATTTTCCTCGATAAGATTGATAGAAGAGAATTCATTGGTGTGAGATGGTTGATCAAGTATACATACACCAATGAATAATTTGAATTTTTAGTTGATAATGGAATGAGTGATGTGAGAGAATCCATGGTGTCCATGAGTTTATTCAAAATTGGGAATTGTTTGGATCGTGTACCGATCGAATGCTTCTAAAAGGAATTCAACAATTTTTTATATGTTTTTAAAATTTCATTTTTGTATTAATACATTCCTTTGATTTGATTGATGGCAATTTGAGAGTCTCCTTAGATGTCCAGGATTTGAACACTCAAGCAGAATTGTTGTTTGGATACCCATGATGAGAACTTCATACTCGTCCATGTTATTAGTGCATTCAAAATTTAATTTAAAGGATAGAGGGATAGGAGTCCCCTAAGGAGGTATGATGATGATATCGTCACCTCCCCTACCAACATTTGGAATCATCGAAGAAAAGTGTCATTTTGAGAGGAGTGTATTCTTGATAAATAGTGTTAATGGATTCATTAGGAAGTTTCTTGTGAGGTAGTTGATTATCAACAAGGGGATCTTATGTGGGTTGATCGGTGATGGCTTGCCCCTTAATAGATTTCTGTGACATGAATTCTAGATCAAATTTAGTCATGAGCATAAGCCATCGAGTATACGGTCACTATGGTATGGTTTAGTATGCATGGATTTGAGGGGATAACAATGTAATTTTTATGATTAAGGAGATAGTGATGAATTTTGGAAGTTATGAAGTACAAGGTACAACACAACTTTTTGAATTCGGTATAACGAGTTTCATAATCATAAAGTGTGTGGCTTATGTAGTAGACAACCTATTCTCTACCCTACTCATCTTAATGTGCCAGTATAACATCTAGGGCATGTTCATGGTGGATATATATATATATATATATATATATATATATATAATGATTCCCCCTTGCATATAGGCATGAGCACAGGGGTGATAGAAGATATTGTTTGAGGTCCTCAAAGGATTTTTGACAGTTGTGATCCCATTTGAAATGGAAATCTTTGCGAAGAGGTGATGGAAAGGATGAAAATGATTTGAAATTAGGAGATGAATATGACTACAATTTGTTTGATATTAGAGGGAGGAGGCATCTTTATAATGGTATTGATTTTTTCAGGGTCTACTTCAATACCCCTAATGGAAATGATAAACCTCAAAATGTTATTGATGAGGATACCAAATATACACTTGGTAGGATTAAGGTTTAGAAATTATTAAATAAAATGGGTAAATATGACATCAAGGATGATGAGATGGTCTTTGCATTGTTTATATTTACCTAAGAGGTCATCGACGTAGTCTTCCATGGTTTTGTGAATGAGGTTATGGAAGATGTAAGTCATAGCGCTCCCCCTACATTTTTAAGTCTGAAGGGCATAACACATTAGAAAAATGTCCCCCAAGGAGTAATGAATGATGTTTTATGTTGGTCATCTATCGTGATAAGGATTTTATTGTAACCAAAGAATCCATCCATAAGCAATAACATTTCATGGCCAGTGGTGAGATCGACAAGTTGATCGATAGTAAGAAGTGGAAGTCATCTTTAGACAAGCGAGATTAAGATTTTAAAAGTTTATAAAAATGCATAACTTTATAGAGGATTTGTTGTGGGTACAATATTAGAAAACCATTGTGGATAGTCAATGGGTAATATGAGGTTAGCAGAAAAAATACATTATAATTCTTCTTTGATGAGAAGGTCTATGTGATGGTGTTTCCTACATAGTTATTTTTACAAGCTTAATGTTAAGGATTGTGATGATGTTTTGAATAACTATGTTAGGTTCAATACCTAGCATGTCACTATATGACCATGTGAAGGCCTGACTATGTTTGAAAAGGAAAGCGGTGAATTCCTTTAATTCTTCTAAATCTAAAGATTGGCCAACTTTAACTATGTGAGGGTCTTGTGAAGTCCCTATGTTGATGTCGATAGTGGATTCATTAAGAAGTTTAGATATGTTAGGTGGATGAGTATTTTTTAGATAGTGGTCTCCTACCCCAATATAGGATAAGATGTATCGATCGTCGGAATTAAAAATATCGATGGTAGGGTAATATTCCCTACCATTTCGGTAATATTAGCGGGGATGGTCTTAGTGTCATCATTAGTATGATAAGTGATAGGTCCTAAGGTGATCATATTGATTAAATAAAGATAGAGGGTATAGAAATGACATCATATGTATTGATAGAGTGGTCAAATGAAGAGGATGATTATGGTCTACTGCAATTCCAGATGCAGTGATAATGGAAGTGTTTGAGGAAGGTTTTTCAAAACCTTTCTTATTTCTCATGATATTTGTAGAAATGATGAAATACCAAGTCATGTATACCTTTCTCGTAGTGTCCTAAACCAAAACCTTTCCAAGCATAGTGATGAAGATACATTTGAGTGAAGGATTGGTTGTATAGGAATGAGAAATCAGATATAAATAGTTTAACATGATTTCATTGTCGAAATATGTGGAAGGAAGATCGATCCCTTCATAGATGAGGTTAGTTTTAAGATGGGGAGGACCAAAGGATATTATATCTCCAACATTAGGTTTATACATCTATTATTTATCATCCCTCCCATACGTTTTTGTGTAGGAAGTGAGTTAATGGCTAGAAGGCGATACTCCCCAATGAAAGATGTTGCATGACATCCTCAAAGGAGCTATCGTCTAGTAGCTTAGGTGTGATTACATAAGAACTTGTAGAATATTATTCATAGGAACCTAATTTTTTCTTAGGGATGAGCACGTCATTTGGTCGGTAAGTCATATGACATGCTTTAAAAGGATTCAAATTGGATGGAACATTAAAGGTTTTACCTTCATGTTCTTATTTTAAACAAAAATATATGGTAGATGGGATACAACACATAGCACATATCTAAGGACATCCTAATAACATGTTGTACCAAAACTCTCCTTCTACAAGATAGAAGAGTTCATGAAGTATCTTAATGTTGAATTTAATAGGTAGGATAATTGTTCCTAAAGTAGGGGCAAAAATGTCGTTAAAGGCATGTAATATTGCAGGGGACTGGGTGACAATGGTCTTAGTTAGTTGAACTTAGTTAAAGGTGTGATATGATATGATATTAATGCTAGTGTTGTTGTTGATCATAACTCTCATAACAAGAGTATATTTGATTTGGGTGGTGATAAAACGTGGGAGATAATGATCTTCGGGTTGTAAGGAAGGGATTTTAAAATCATTGAAAGTAATATCGGTGGATATTTTGAGGTTGCTAACTAGATTCATGAATGGCTGAGGATCATTAGATGTACGGATATGGATTTAAGGTCCTTAATCATTTCTTATCAATGTTATAGAGAGGTTTGGACAAGCTCGTAAAGGGAAATATTCATAGGAACTTGGTGGAGTTGTTTGATGATGGTATTTTGTATAGAGGAGGTGGATTGGGTGTGTGGTATAGCAAGGATGGATATCTTAGCTTTAGAATAGGGTGGAGGGTTAGGTGATTCAAGAGCAAGTGAAATAGATACCTTGTGCATGTTTTGATCTAAAGCCTTAGGGTTTTGTGTGCGGGATCTAGTAGTTATGTGAACAACATTGATTTCATGGAGCGGGGTCTTACTGGAAGGGGCCTCACCGTAGTTGTAAGTGGATGTATTTTGGATGATGGATTGGATATTTTGGATTTAGGGAACTGAAAAAGTTTATTTGATTTGATTTGGATGTTTTAGATCTACGGGGAGAAGCCCTTTGTTAGCAAGGCTTTGAATAATAGCATGGAGGTATTTACACTCCTCAGTGGGATGTCCCGAATTATGATGATTTCCATAGAATGCTTAAAATATTATACCAAGAGGGTTTCCAACCTCAAGATCCATATGTCTTGATATAAGGTAATGTTATTGTGGATAGTTAAATGAGCCTTTTGAGATTTCTAGTGTAGTATCATGTCAAAGATGAGGTTAAGGGATTTTTTTTTGTTTTATTACATTAGAATTTGGGGTGGATGAGGTTATTTTTTGTGCAACATGTTTAGGTGTCAGTTGAGGAATGCCATTGGGTTCTATAACACCGACTATGAATTTAGATGAAGGTTGAGGCCCTAATATAGATGGCAAGGGCATTATATCTTGCGGTGAGATCATTTGACAACTTTGTGATATATTTTCTATTTTTCTAGATAAGTGGTTTATGGGTTATATAGTAGATTTATTGAGGTTTTGCATGTTATGTAGGGTGATGTGGTCATCAAAATATATTTTCATGATTTCCACCACGGGTTTCTTATTTGATAATTTCAAAGAGACCACGAGCGGGTTTGAAGTAGATGTGATAGATGTAGAAGGGTTTGTGGTCTTGCTTTGGTGGTAAGACTAGAGAGGTTGGCTAGTCCAATTGGTGCTTCCATAATAGAAACACTAGGTGTTAGAGGTGTAGGTGGGAGGTATTTAATAGTGTTAATGGTGTGATGAGATTTGATGACATTTGATTGGGGTTGACTAGTGGATGGAGCATGATTAGGAAAGGGTTGTTTAAAGACATCTAAGTTATGATTTAGAGGTGTGTTCATATTTTCAAGTCGTCGATCACCTCGGTCGATAAGATCCTAGAGGACATTTCTAAAAACCAACAATTTTCAATGTTATGGTCTCATACCTAATGGTATTTATAATATTCATTCTCTTGATATCATGAGGGTTTTGAAACGGATGTGTCAATGGGGCGAGATAGGCGGAAGTTTGATCATACATGTAGCTAGGAGTTTTTTGAAGACTGCACTATAAGATTATCTAATGGGTGTATAGTTACGGTGGGTTCGAGTATTTTCAGAATCTAAATGACCTTTAGATGTGGCTTTTATAACGACTATGTTTTTTGAGCATTTGGACTTATCGTTACTAGAATAAGGTTTGAATGGAGACTTAGGCTTTGGTTACTTTGATTAGAGTTTGGTGTTACCATCTTTAAGGGTGAAACATTCTTATTTGTAGGCCATGGTAAATGCTTCATCAAATATTTGGAAAGATTGTATCTGAAGTGTTGATGATATGTGTTTAGCACATGAATGAGTAAACAACTTGATCAATTTAGTTTGTGGGAGGGAGAAGGATAGTTGATTGATGATACCTCACCAACAGAGAGACAAAATCAGTAATAGATCTGTCTTTGAAATTTTTGATAGCATGTAGAGATCTCTAAGAGAAATATTATGGGTGATGTTGATGGAAAAATGTTCTAATAATAATTGTGTGAGTTTTGTGAAGGAAAAGAGGGAATACTATGGGATACTATTCTACCACTCTAGTGCAAGCCCTTCTAAAGACATAGGAAATGTACTTAACATAAGGTCTTAGTCATCTGTGATAAGATAACATGTATGGCAAAAGCTTAGATGTGTTGTTGAGGGTCATCCTTGCTATATAATTTAATAAACTTCGAATTCCTATTATGGAGGATAGCCTTTAAAAGGTATTGATGGATGAATAGGTTCATTACAAATATGTTCATATGATAAGGTACTTTTAGGACCCATGGTGGTGGCTTTAAGACTGGAAATCATATTCATTAATGCTTGTAAAGGATCATTTTGTGATGATTGTTGGGGATTGAATGATGATGAGATAGGTTGATTATGGACATGTGGATTTGATTGTTGGTATAGATGATAGGGTAATGAGACATTATGCTGAAGGGGAACACTCATGGGAATGTTGTGGGGATGTTTAAAGACTAAGGGTTATGAGGATTGGATGTATTGATAAGGGATGGGAATAGAAATGCTAATAATAGGCTAAGATGGTTGTCGTATATACTAAGACAGAATGGAAGTGTTGATAAGAGGTTGAGATGATCATTGTATTTATTGAGATGGAATGGAAGTTTTGACAAGAGGTTGAGATGGTTGTGGTATATATTGAGATGGAATGGAATTTTTTATTAGAGGTTGAGATGGTTGTGGTATATATTGAGACAGAATGGTGCTATACTTGGGATACAAGGGCAATAGATGTCTGTTATGAGAAGGGATGAGTGCTAGCAATAGAACTAGTATTAATGAGAGGTATAGATGTGGGGATGGACATGACTAAATTCTTGATGGAGGACGTAGGTTGTTGTGAGGGGATAAAAGGGGTTGTATTAGAATAGCAATAGAGCTTACAAGAGATGGAAGAGAAACACTAGAGGCTACGAGACTAGATGTGGAAGGATATGTGTTAGTATTATTTTGTGAAGATGATGAGATTGATGAAGGATGTGATGACAAGGATGGTTTTTGTTTGATGTGTCTTGTGATGAGACAACATTGAGGTAGAAACTAATGATGGGGGCTCATGAAGTGGGGACCAATTCTGCCATTCCACCAGAAGTGGAGTAAGGATGAATTTGTTGGATGACCAGCTTTTGATTAAGGTTGATGAATCGGTAAGTGTCGAAGGTGACATTAGTGATGAGATATTGTTGTTTGGGTGTTGGTTGTTGGAGGAAGACACCTCGAAGAAAGATAAGTATTAAGGGCCATTGGGTTATAATCAATTTTTTTGTAAAGACTAGATCACCATATTGAAGGAGTGGGGGTTAGGTGGATTAGGGATTTATGATGTGGTTAATTGTCTATTAGGAGAATGTGGGGGTTATTTATTAGATGTTGAAGGTGATCGGAGTTGTTTAATTACACTGGGAATGTTTTGAAGGTGGGTTTCAATATTCTTGAGGGATTCTTAAAGATGGCTTGACATGTTATAATTGTTTTATAGATGGGATTATTGTTTGGTTAGAACCATGAACTAACAAACAATAAATGAAGAAAAATAAAAAGAAAAGTGGTTGATTACAACAACTATAAACAAGTCAGACAAGAAATTTTAACTTATCTTAATTAAATTAAGAAAGGTGTGAAATGTGAAAAATGGATAAACAAGTACTAAGAGAAGGTTGTCTAAGGCTAGTTTCAGGTAAGTTAAAGGATGGAGTCCTCGATATACCCAAAGGTACATGAGGCACAAATCTATGTTAGTGTCGATATGAGGCGTGGTATTGGGGCCAACCCCCTCACTTCACGGTCCCTCAGAGATAAGGGTGTTGGGTGTTTAGTTGATATACCAACCACAAGATTTTTATACTTAGACAGAACACCGAGTTGTCTTATCCTCTTGGTGATGAAATCCAAGTAGGTCCACCTAGGAAGGAGTGTTTAGATGCAAATTAAGTTTGATGTGGTTTGGTTGTGTGTGAAGGGATTTTTTTGAATGTAATTCCTTGAACTCCTAATTAAGCTATGTGAGCAGAAGATATGAATGTTCATTTTAAGATCTAAAGGAAATGTTTAAGTTCGATGAGAACAAGACACATAAAATGCAATGCTAAAATAAAATGATGAAATAAACGATCGTACTTGTACTTGTTTTGGCTTTTTAATTTTTAATTTTTAAGTTTTTAAGCTCGCTTTGGAAATAGAAATAAACATAGCACTCCAAGCTGAAAATTTAGGCAATATGACAAGAAAATAAATGAAATATGTGAAATATAAATGAAAAAGGGACTAAGAAGGTCCCATTGGGCGTGTCAAGATGTTTATGGTGTTTTTCGGTTAGGTGCTATAAATTCTGAAAATACCAAAAACTTGAATAAGGCGGGGTCTACTGATACCTACACTGACAATCGCAATGTTAGGATAATTAGGTCTAAAAGCAAGGAAAAAGGCTCCTCCTTTCACTAAGTGAGAAGACCTATATGTAAACGCAACTAAACAAAGAGATATTTGATAAGGAGGATAAGGATTTTCTTAGTGAATTTCAATCCTAGAAATCCAAAGGACTTCCTTGAAGGGTGTCAACTCATGTAGTCACTTTTTCCACCCACTTAAATCCTAGGCACATCGGCATATCACCCACCTGACTAGGTGCTCACCTGAGGCATGCGCAGGTGTCGAGCCCCTCCTTTATGTGAGATTTGTAAGAATGTTTATCATTAATGGAGGAACAATGCATAGACTTAAATATACACATCTTCTAACAAAGATAAGGGAACTAGATCCAAACACAAATGTAATGTAATATAGAGGAAAATGTCATAATAACAGAGAGGGATCATATCTAAACCATGAGCATTATCAAGAACACAAGGGTTTTGGCCCACAAACATAATAGAAAACACATAGATTAAGATCCATCGACTCAAATATTTAGAACAACCCCATTATATTAATTCACCAACATTACAGTAGCCAATCCATGAATGGAACTAATACATCAATAGAGTTTCAATACTCTTCCTATCAATGGTTTCATTATAGAAGTTACAATAGATATTACCCACATATTTTCCTAGTTCTCACTCTCCCGCTCAATCCTTACTATCCACCCATTATCCATATGTCTCTCTCTTTGTTGTCATGCAAATCAATACATAAGAAGGGACTCGAAGGAATCTCCTCTAACCACTCCATCATTACCCAAGAACATGCCAAATGTCATCATGTATTTCCATACTCAAGTATCCTCAGCATGCAAATGCCAGCTAACCATAACTAACTCCACTTTTACAGCTCCTAATCCTTTCATGATAACCATAATGATGCCCAGGAATATCATTTCCTTTATTTTCAAGTCTTCATAGTTAACTTTATCCATAACCGATTATGGTCACCTTTCCACATGTTCCTTTATCGCAACTTTATCCATGGTCCAAAAAGTGACTAAGTCCTGAACCTATTCTTCTTTGGTATAAACCTTTGCACCTTCCAAAAAGTTACCTCCGTGAGCCTTCGTGCCATGCTACGATGCACCAAAACCCTTTGTGACTTAAGTACTTGGTCATTTTAAGGGCTCAACATCACCCCACACTAGCTTGATTTCCACCCATGGCAATCCTTCGTGCTCTCCTAAACAAAACTTCTTTGACCAAAAATCAGCTAAGGAAAAAATAAACTTATATGTCATTACCACCTAGATGACCAACTAGAGTAACTCAGGGAATTCTAAATCTATTTCCCCTTTCAAAATTTTCCATGCCTCCAACGTTGTCAAAGCCTTCCCTGGTGCCTCCCCTATAATGCTTGGTTCTTTTGTCTAGTGTGATCTCCTCCACCTTCTCCTTCAGCTCCTGAATCACCACCATCAGCTCCACATAAAGACCCTCGAACTCATCCATGCGTTTGGTGATGGAGTCTCGGAGTTCACCAATCTGAAACTCTAATTTTTTGTGCTTGGTCTTTATCTTTTTTCTATGCAATAGTGACAAGGATCAATTGTGTGTGCTCATATTTATTTGTTGGGACCTTCTCCTGTAAGTATTTGAGGGTTTCCTCCTCATCTGTTACCTGTGCATCAATGATGGGCTCACATTTATGGTAGTTGTTGAAGCCCCTATCTACTAGTATATTTTTCCTTGAGTTGGGTGATTAAATCCTCCAACTCAATGGTCCAAGATTCTATAGTGATCTTGTTGTTTTCTCTTTCCTTTGTGCAAGCTCCTTAGTGGTAATCCCCATTCCATCCCTAATGTTGGCTAGCAACATCCCCACTAAGTCCTCCAAATACTCCATTTCATCACCATAGTCTGTCTTGGCTTGGCTCACCAGCACTGGACAATGTCCCAAGATGATTTTAACTATGGCACTAGCTCGATTGTAGGCCTCCTTGGTTCACACCTACTCACCTTTCAATCCTTGATGCAATCTCTCTATCTCCTTCTCCTTCCCTTTCTTGTCTAAAACTAGGGTTCAACAATTGCCCCTACGTCCAAGTTGTGTTATACCACTTTTGAAGACATATTTTGCATAACATTGCATGCCTACTCATTGGTGAGATAGCTTAGATCCACTTCGCCTTCTATGTCACCCCTACCTTCTTCTTCAAGTGGATGGTCTCAATTGTGTGATTACTGACCTCAAATTTAGGCTCCTTTGAATGACAATGCAAGTTCCATCTTATCATGTTATTCATTCTAGTCATAGCCCCATCTTGGTCCAAAAGATCCAAACCATGTGGCTTTTCTGGGGCAAGGGTACTTTGGAACCTTGCACATAGTACCTTCGTGGGGTCATCCACGAATTCCATGTGAGGGGACATGGGTGTCCACTTCTTCCTTGTTGCCTTGTGCTTTGAGAATTGTTTCTTTGATCTTAGAGTGAACCCCTTATCCTCCCTTATGACAAAGGAGTCCCCCTTATTTTCTTCCTCCTTTAGTTTGGTGGGTTGGGTAGGAGAATCCTCTTGTGTGTAATCTCCTCATGTTCCTCCAAAGAATGACATTTCTCCTTGGTGTGTGCATCAACCAATGCCTTGGTTTCCACCTCATCCCTTCTTTCCTCTTCTTCCTTGAGTTCCTCTCTAAAGGTCATGTTATCTCCTTCTAATCCCTTCTCCATTTCCAAATGGGAAACTTCATGTACCTTTTGTTTCTTATATTCTAGATCTTCCTCTCATGGCAGCTCAAGCTCCTTATGCCCCGCTTGTGTATCCTTGGTGTTGCCTTGTTTTGAAGTTCTTGCACCTCCACTACTACTTATGTGTGTATAGTACTTCCTCTTCTCGGAAGTGTAAAATTACCTTCACTCTCTTATTCTTCTACTACTTCTTCCTCTATCTGGACCACTTTCATCGGTGGGATTGGCACTTCATGTGGCCTTAGGAAGGTGGATTCTCTAACTTCCACCTCAACTCCTCCATGTATCTTGGGACGTAAACTATACAAATATCCTATGGATGTAGCCCTTGATGGTAACATTTATCTGCAGATGTTGATTCATAAATTCAAGCTCCAAGGTCTCCACATACGTTGGCCTTGAGTCATACACATGTAGGTCACGCATAGTGTGAATGTTAACGTCCACTTTATCAATGTCGAAGGTCAATCATTACATTATTGGGCCTCAAAATATTGGATAAGTGTTAAAGTGCATATGCGCATGTGAGGCCAGGAAGAATAATGGAATGTAAGGGAAAAGTATGCATGACAAGGGTTTAAGAAGGGTTTATAAAGAGGCGGGGCATGCGCACAAGGAAAGAAAAAGGATCTAAGGAATTAGACATATTCAACATTCTAAAGGCACTTGAGGAAAAACGTGACCCAACTAGGCATGTTAAGTGGATAAGGTGTCACCTGGAGACTTGGTGGTCAAGAAAATAATATTCCATGCATGGAAGGTTCCCAAAGACATCATTGCAAGAAGTGGAGAGCTCGGAACAGAATAAACATGCTCCATTGGAGGACCACCTGGACACTTGGCATCTAATCTACTCTTGAAGGAGGAAGGCATGGGGGTGGGTGATAAACCTATTTATAAAGATGCTCTAGAGTAAGGAAGACACACCTAAATGGAGAAGAAGTCGACAAACAAAGTACGAGATCATAAGGGAATGCATCAAGAGTATGATGCTACAATAAGGCTAGGATTTAGAGCATTAGTGTTAAGGGGTATAATGGATGTAATAGGCCTTTGTATGGCATTAAAATGTGTAATAAGGGATGAAATAGGAGGACTTAGTTAGAATATCACACCAGGGAGGATGTGCAAGAGATAATTTTGAATTCTTTTGTTATGTATGGTCTGATATGACCCCTTTTGAATGTAATGTGTTACTTGATACTATGATCAATATGAATATATGACACTATTTGGAATAGTTGGTTCATTGGTGCAAACCCTAGTGTCTCTTCTTCATGTTATGAATCATATATATTCTTTATATAATGTTTCTCTTGTTATTTTCATGGGTATATAGATGTAATAGCTCATCTAATGCTTTCAGAATGAGTGCATGAACATTTACTTTTCTACATCTAATTTTCTATCAATGGCAATATCTTCTCATAATGCTCACATAAAGGAGGGGCTCGGCACCCACGCGTGCCTTGGGTGAGTGCTGCCCCTGTTGGGTGATAGGCCGATGCATGGGATTAGAAAGTTGTATTGAGAGTACATAAAAATGACTACATCTTGGTTCCATTTTCGGGACCTCTTTTCGAAGCTATTGTGAGAATGATGCATGATGACAGAGTGCTTGACCTTGGACAATGTCGAAGCATGGTTTAAGAGCATGAAGGATGAGTTTGCTCAAATATTTAGTATTGGACCTAAGTTTGATGCAAGTAAAAATGGGTAAAAGAACACATGTATCATGAGTTGTATGAGACCTTCTTTTGTTGCTTTCTAGTAGATTTGTATGAATGGATTTCCATGTATGCATCGAGATCAATCTGGTACTATAGATCTCATGTTTGGACCCAAGATGAATATCAAAGGTTGCAAGATGTTGATCTGACTTGGATGCATGTTTTTGATCATTGGTGGAAGAGAGTGTTGACTAGTTATACCTTGGAATACACTATTTCTACATATTCTTGTCCTGAGGTTGCTTGAGTTTGAGTTCTTAAAGGAACCTAGAGGATCATTTTTGCATGTTATCCTTTAGCCATGAAGATCCTTCTCATTACACTAAGTTTGGAAGCATTCCCTATGGATGAATAAGCTTCTCTAAGTGTTGGGTGAGGAAGCTAGGGTGGAGGAAGATGGCAGACATTGTGGTTGAAAAAGAAAGAGAGGAGAGATGACTCAAGTATAGTGAAAAGTGTGTGAAATGGAGCTATCTAGACAACGTGAGGTTGTGGGAGTGATGGATTTATGGAGGCATACATTGCATGAAGGAATTGAGGTTCACGGAGGACATGGAGCTTGAGCAGTTTGTGCTTCCCCATCTTGGTAAGTGTGGAAGAGAGATCCCTTCAGCTTCTGATGAGAGTTCATCACTTGGAGAAAGGAGAGTCGTCGATGCGTATCTGAATCCACCTGGTGACCAACCCCTGGTGCTTAGTCTTCCAAATCAAGAGATAAGTATTGCTAACATAGTTGGTATCGGTGGGAGTGACCGATTTGTGCCTAGGAGATATAATTTTTCATTTGGTACATCTATGGCTGCACAATCATTTCCTGTGTTTGGAGGAATATTATCTAGAACAACATTTGGGAAAAGTGTGAGTACACAAAGCTTGGGTATCACATCTAGGAGTGGTGCAAGACACACATCTGTAGTGGTGCAGTATCACAAAATTATTGGTGGCATGTAGTTCAGTGGGATGTTGGGAACACTAGGTGTGACCACTTTAGGCCCTTTACTACAAGAGGAGGTGGATCTAGTGGTATAGGAGGTGGAGGACATGGTGGATCTAGGGGATCTGGGGATCTGGTGGATCAAGAGGGATAGGAGACTGGTGGATCTAGTGGATCTAGTGGTGGTGGAGGTAACACCTAAGGAAATCAAGGTTTTAGGGTCAGGTGGACAAGGGCCTCAACCACCTCAGTAAGTTTTTTTGAGATGTCTTTGCACCTACCAGACTAAAAAGGTGTTGAGGATGTTGTAGAGCATGTACACAAGTGTGAACTACTATAGCACACAAAGGGGATCACTACCTCAGAGTGAAAGGCAATTCATTTTGCAACAACATTGCAAGGACACACATATAGTTGGTACCATAAGTATGACCCCCATCAGATAGTGGTGCATTACACCATGCTATGGAATTCCTTCTTGGCTGAATTTCATATCCTTGAGTTTGAATAAAAGAGCATCAACACGCTAAAAGAGATCCAACAGGAATGGCAGAGAGTGTGTGGGAGTATGATGTGCATTTCAAGACTCTCTTATCAAATCTATCATATGATATTCACCCCTCTCAGCATGCTCAGTGGTTTTTTGGAGGATTGATAACATCATTTAGGAGAGTGCTTTCACACAAGAATTTCACAGACCCACATGAGGCCTTGGAGGTTTCCCTACACACTTGAGGCTATTGGAAGCATAGATACCAGTGTTAGCCCCTTCCTTGAGGCTCATATTGTTGTAATGGTGAAGCAGTTGGAGAAGCTATCTGTGAACTCGGTGCATGAGACTCGTAGTGGTCTATGGTGCATGGATTGTGAGGTAGAGGGGCATACAAAGGATAGTTTCCCTAGAAGATCGGTACATGCCATGATAGTGGACTGAAATTTTCCACGGAGATCATGATGTAAGTAGATTCCCACTACTGCAGTGCGTGATCCGTAAGAATGTGTCTTCTACTTAATATTTGCACCTCTACTACTCATGACACCAAGGATTGTAGATTGATTGACTAGATACATGATGTCATTGACATTGGTGTGTGCCAGACCAGCCTCGTGAATAATTCAAAGGGCATGGGGCATCACTATGAAGGACACACGGATGGTGGGGCATGTGGAAGAAGTTTTAGAGGAGGATTTCATGGTCATGGTAACCATGGAGGAGGAAGAAGTGAGTTCTCGCATGGGAACTTATTACAACTATGGGTCTACAGAGCACTATAAGCGTGAATTCCCTGATCTATTATAATGCTCTGGTGTGGAAAGAAAAATAAGTATGAAGAGTGCCCATAGCTCTTTGAGCATATGAGCTAGCAACACCGGAAAAGATAAAGGCATCAAGGATGGTGAGTATAAAGAAGGTCATTCATAATGGATGCCAAGGGTGTGTGTGAGTCAAAACTAGAACTAGTACTAGTTACGACGTGAGATGAGGCTACGCATGTGAGGGAAGTACCAAGGCAAAGACCATTGGTTATTAGAGAAGAGGTGGTGCATGGAAAGTATCTGGACCCTACTCATCAGAAGGAGTATATGAAGAACCATGGATGTGATTTGAAGCCTACAAGGAGAGATCTAGTGCCTAAAAGAGCAGTCAAGATAGTTAGAGAAAAGGAAGAATGTTGAGGCTCCACAGAAGGATCTAGATGAGGTTAGAGAAGTATGCAAGATGTTGAGGAAAGATAATATCATTCCCTTGCTAGGAGAATGGTTATGGGAGAAGGTACCACATGCTGAGAGGAGGGCACGAGAGGCAGGTTTTGCATGCTAACCTTCCTCCCCACAGCCTTGATTATGACAAGGAGATTACCTTGAATGTTGTTGTAGATGGGTGGCTTCTGAGAATATTTTTATTGAACATGGGTCACATAGGTCAATGTTCTCACCCTAGATGCATGGCATCAAATGGGAAGGCCCCCATTACAACCATCTTTGAATGTGTTGTATATGGCTAACAAGACAAAGGAAATGCCCATTGGTGTCTTGAAGGATGTTGTTATCACTATCCAAGGGGAAAAGTTCACTAGGGATTTCAAAGTCTTGGCATTAGCCAAGGAAGAGAAAACTTTCAGCATTACTTGGGTGCCCCTAGGTGTTACTAAGAATAATGTTGACCTAAGGTTCAATAAGGGATACATAAGTTTTGAAAACAAGGAAGAGCGAGTCATCATCCCCTTACCAATGGAAAATCAGCACCATATACTTGAGCCTTGGGAGAAGAATTTCTTGATAGGATCTATGTGCGCACTATTAAGGACCCTGAGGTGATTCACCCTACAGAGGGAGTTATCTAGTTTGAATATGTTCATTCCATGAGTGATACAACTAGTGTGGTGTGTGAAAATTGGGTGCACAAGACTTATGAGTTAATTGGGTGATAGCTAAGAGGCTCTGTGACAAGGGTAATGAAGGCGTGCTCAGTCAAGTTCCTGGGAGGAAAGAATTTACTAATTTATTATGAGGATCCAACCCTGATGATTTCTTACGAGAAATGGAGGCTCAGTGGAAAAATGAGATCAAAAGAAGAGGATGCTCAAGCTATAACTTGCTTGGGACCACAATGCACATTGGTGGGAAACTCACCATGATAGCCTTCTAGAGTGGCGCAGGTAATAATCATTTTCTCTATTAGGTTCTCTCAAGCAATTCCCCACTACAATACAAGACTACCATGGGAAGGAACCCACCTTGTCTCACGTCCAAGCATGTGAGAAAGCATGGATGGAAGGCACGGAGGCCTTTCCACCTTCTTTATGGGTGCATAAGTTGTATTCCACCTTATAAGGTTGTGCACATGCATGGTATATTCACTCCAAGATGCACCGCCAAACAGGAAATCGGTAGGAGTTGATGATGACCTCCTTCAATTTTGAGTATCATAGTACTAAACCATCGATGGATAGGGCATTGTAGGTTGTTAAGTGCCTAACGATGGGAGATAGTGTCATGAAAGAAGATATAATATTGGAGTTATTAGGTGAACCTAGTTTGGAACATGCACTTTGATGAAGAAGAGTCATAAGAGATGCAAGCTTGAGCACATGTTCATGGAGAAATAAAAGGAAAGATGGTCTACATGATAGATGGTGAAGAGATGGAGAGTTTGGATGTTAACCATACTGAAGGTATGCACAAAGTTATTGATAGTGCTTGATGAGCAAGCACACGCATACCATGAACCCCTAAAAACAAAGAAGGTTAACATTGGATAAGAGGTTAAACCTAAAGAGGCCACTATTGGAGACTATTGGTTGAGAAGGAATTCTCAAAGATCATTGATCTCTTGTGTGAGTTTCAAGATTTATTTCCATGTGGGTACCATGAGCTTAAAGGCATTCACCACTCTTTGGGGAGATGAAGATCAAGTTGAAAGAAGGTGTGAGCCCAATCCGAAGAGGCCTTATCGAATGAATCTGAATATTTGCATCAAGGTTAAGGAGGAGATAGATAAGATGATAGCTTCGAGGCATCATTGAAGCTATGGAAGAATCAAAATGGGTAAGCCCCATGGTCATCAGTATTAAAAAGGATGGAAGGATAAGGATTTGTGTTGACTATAGGGACTTAAATGTGGTATGTGTAATTGATCCTTTTCTAACCCCTTTTACCGAGGAGATTCTGGAGAGGAGTGGCCAGGGCGTGAAATCTATTCCTTCACGGATGGATTCTCAGGATACCATCAAGTTAGAATTGCTAAAGAAGACCAAGAGAAGACAACTTTTTCCATTGAATGGGGAATTTTTTCCTATACAGTCATGCCTTTTGGATGAAGAACATGCCCATTGTGTTTTTCGCGCATAGTGGTCTAGGAATTTTAGGATTTTATCCATAAGTTTCTGCAAGTCTACCTTGATGACTAGACAATGTATGGACTAGTGAAAGACCATTGTGATAATTTGAGGCTGATGTTTGAGAGATGTTGGTAGTTGAGGATATCCCTCAACATTAAGAAATATTTTTTTTCTACTCCATTTGGGACTCTGTTGGGGCACATTATATGTAAGGAAGGGTTGTTTGTGGATCCCAAAAGTTGTTGTTATTTTGGGGTTAGGGGATCCTACAGGTGTTAAAGCGTAGTGCGTGGATTCCTTGGGCATATAGGGTACTACCGAAGTTTATCAAGGGGTATACCAAGATTTCCACACCATTGGAGAAGTTACTAAAACATAAGAGTGCATTTCATTGGGGAGAGGCGCATACATGACATTTGACACTTTGAAGAATAGAATTGTCACTGCACCCATATTACGGTTTCCCTCTTGGGATAAACCTTTCCACATGCATGTTGATGCCTCGGGACAACCATTGGAGTAGTCCTAGCACAACCTAGAGAAGGGATTATTGATCACCCCCTTTGTTTTGCAAGTAGGAAGTTGACACCAACAAAAAAAAACTACACCACTACTAATCAACGCGAAGCACTTTTGATGATCTACGCTGCACATAAGTTTAGGTAGTATCTATTTGCTAGAAACACCTTCATATTTTACACAGATCACATGGCCTTGAAGTACTTGGTGAACAAGCCCATTTTGCAAGGGCAGCATATGTCGGTGGGTCTGTTGTTTTAGGAGTTTGAGTTTATAGTTGTTGTGAAACCAGGAAAGAGTAACTCAGAGCCTAACCATTTGTCAAGAATTGACTTAGGGGAGGACACATGTAGAGCATTGAGGATGTTATGCCAGATGCACAATTGTTTAAGTTGCAAAGCGTATGCCCTCTATCTTAGAGGATATTTTTGTTTTTCTCAAAATGGGTGTGGCACGAAGGAATGAAATCTTTGGAAAGGAAACAATTATCTATACGCATGTCGCACCCCTACATGTTAATTAGTGGAGACTTATACAAGTTGGGTTGTGATGAGATTCTTTGTGCTGATGCGTGTTAGAACATGAGCACATTGCAATCATGGAAGAAGCACATGGTGGGATTGCAGGAGGTCACTATGCAGGGAATTCCACCACGTGAAAGATTCTACTTATAGGGCTTTGGTGGGAAAGTATATACTAGGATTGCATTGAATTTTTCAAGGCCTGTGACCATTTCCAGCACCTTGGCAAGCCAAAAAGGGATGAGATTCCCTTGAGACCTATAGCCAGTGCACAAAACCATTTGAAAAATGGGAAATTGATTTTGTAGGACCAATTTCACCCACCACGTGAAGGACTAGGTTCGGCTATATCATCACTTGCACTGATTACTTAACAAGGTGGGTGGAGGAACTCCTACAAGGGACTATACAAAATAGTGAAAACTACTAGATTCTTATGGGAGAACATAATTAGTAGGTATGGATGTCCTTTAAGCTTGACTAGTGATAGGGGTACACATTTTTTGAATGAAATAGTCAGGATTTTGTTGGTAGAGTTCATGGTGGCCCATCATAAGACTACCCCATATCACCCATAAGCTAATGGAACTATGAGGCATTTAACAAAATTTTGAGTCACACACTGACAAAAATTTGTGATGTGGGAAGACAAGATTGGGATGACAAGGTATCAACCATTCTATGGGCATACAGACAACCTACAAGAGATTGAACAAAGCCACACCATTTCAGTTGGTGTTTTGCATGGAGGTTGTTTTATCAATTGAATTTATGCTACCATCATGTGTATTGCATGCGCAAGAGGGTTAGCTAATGAAAAAGAAATTCAAGAGTGCATGGAGAAGTTAATGTAGCTAGATGAAAAAGCGATCACTTGCTAGATGGAGTTAAAAGACTGAAAAGTCACGACAAAAGCATGACATGATCACCATATTAAAAATAAATAATTCGAGGTTGGGTAGATGGTTTTGTTATATGATTCCAAGTTTCTACACCATCCTAGGAAACTGAAATTCCATTGGTTAGGCCATATATCATCTCATACATCCTTGATTCAAGCACTTTCTATTACTAAGCGCTTGATGGAACATGGTTACTAGGCCATTTCAATGGGAGTAGGTTGAAGTCCTACTATAAATAAGTCTTCCTTGTGTTTGTAAATAAGGTAGTATTGCCATTTAGTCTAGGATTTCCCTTAATACATTTATTTTCCATGTGTTTCCCTTTATTGTTGCTTGTTCCTTTCTTGTTGGGTTTTTGTTTTGCATGCCTTGTGTGCTGGTAACCACTTATTATTTTCAAAAGGTTATGTATGCACAAAGGACCATGCATCTATTTTAGTGTGGGGTGGAGTAGTGCAAAGTGAAATAAAAGTTGGTAGTGGAAGTTGTGTTTTAATGGCCCGATTGAAGGATTAAAAGTGCTTAAAGTAGAAGAATGCATGTGAAAAGGTGGACATAAGGAATTTTGGTGTCACGAAGGCTTAAAAAGACCAGGTACAAAGGATGAGAAGCACGGGAACAACATGAGGTAGGTGAGGGAAAAATCAGGTCAAGGGCAGAAGAAGTGCCTTTGGCACTGCTGCAAACACGTGCATAAGAGTCTTTGGTCAATAAATATTTTACACGCTAGAAAGGTTGTAAGGATTTTTGTGTAGGATTGGGTGCATGGGTAAGAGCGCTTAAGATCAGATTTAGTGGAAAAATCTACATTTAATGCTAAGTACATTGGTAGGTGGCATAACATTTATTGGGGAGAGAAGAAAAAGCTATAATTATAAGGTCGGGCACATTATTGTTTACCTTGCTATTATGATATTGAAGAGCTCTTGTGAACTAGGGCATCCACGAAGAAATATTTGTGCGAAGGAGGAATTGTGAAAATCTAAGTGCGTGACTAGTGTGATTTGCAAACCAGAGTGGAAGGAGTACACATGTAGGGAAGAAGGGTTCAGAAGAGTACATTGTCTTGTGGAAGGGTTTCTAGGTTAGGGTTATGTAGCTAGGGCACGGGAGTAAAGGGATTCTTCACGAAAGTTGAGTCAAACATTTGAGCAAAAGCAAGGAAGAGGATCAAGGAAGAATTTTTTTTAACCCGACAAGAAAATGGCACCAAAGAAGGAAAAGGACAAGGGGAAACAAACCACCACCACCAATTTCAACGAAGAGTGGTGGTATGCAAAGATGCAATACCCAGATGGAGTGTTGCTTGGAAAGGAATGGGTATCCCATGTAAGGAAGATGGTCATGAGTGATTACAACCATCACACAAGCACCACAGAGAAGGAGATGGCATTAGAACTAGTTTTCCCCAATGGATAAAAGGACACCAGAAGGAATGTCATCTATGATGATGAGGTGAAGGTAAAATTGGAGAAGGTTGGGTTGCTGCAACTTTATGAGTTTCCCTACTTTGGAAAACCCGAGTGACTATACCAATGGTTGATGTCACGCACAAGTACGAGGACCACTTCTACTTCACAGCTATAGAATGCACATACCCCTCAACTAATCTCTAAGTTTACCAGCCTTGTCTTGAAGGGGAGCTATTGGATGATGACTTGGAGGATAAAGAAGTCATTAAGGAGATAGTCCAAGCTTATGATTATAAGAAGGGCTCATGTGCTACTTTGATATTTCAGATATCTTTGACCCAATGATGAGGATGGCCACGTGCTTGGTATCCAAGTTGAATGGACAAGAAAGGTGGACATAGATAAACAAGGCTTGGTTGAATGTGTGCCAAAAATTGTGGAAGGAACCATATATAACCTATCTGCCTTCATTATAGAAGAAATCATCAAGACACATGATGAAGGAGAGAGAAGATCATGTTTGGAAATGTCCTCCTCACCATCATCTTCTCAGAGATTGGAGTGTCCGATGGGCTAGATAATTTTTATGGGAGTATCTAGATGAAGACCCTTCCCCCATGAAAAGATTTGAAAATTACACTTGTGACACCATGATTACTGCCCACAAAGTGTGCCTGGAGAAATTGTACAAGAGGATGCGTAACGCATTTGAGCTGAATGGAGGATACCCAAACAATTATCATTGCTAGTATAAGGAGAAGTTGAGTTTTCTATCTACCAACATTTCTACATTGGTAGATTCACATTGATAGATGGGACCAAGATTCCATGGTGCAAACTACCTTTCTCTTTCACCACGTAATA
This sequence comes from Taxus wallichiana var. yunnanensis, assembly GCA_018340775.1. Taxonomy (NCBI): domain Eukaryota; kingdom Viridiplantae; phylum Streptophyta; class Pinopsida; order Cupressales; family Taxaceae; genus Taxus; species Taxus wallichiana. The sequence continues at coordinate 830,934,009 of CM031242.1, read as the reverse complement.
CTTTCAAGTAGGGTCAATCACTTTAAAGAAGAAAAAACTAAGGTTTGACCTCAGCGAGGTAGAAAAGGACCACCATGACCTACGAAGGAAGCTAGTATACCATAAGAAGTGTGCTTATGTGGATAAGTATGTCTCTCATGAGGTGCGCATGATGAAACATGTGACACTGCCAATTACTAGAAGGACCATAAAAAGGGTATACCTACGGATTAGGCCCAAGTATGATAAGGGTGCTTACTTGGAGAATGACATCTCCATCCCAGAAGACCCCATCATAAGAAAGAAGGACATGCTAAGAAAGAGGGAGAGGGAAGAGGCACCAGATAAGAAAGCACCAAGTGTGTAAACAACACAATATGTGGGTGCGCCAAAGTTAGGTGCACAAGCCAAGTACATATGCATGGTGAAAGAAGTCCCCACCAAGGAAAAGGAAAAATCACCAAAGGAAGAGGTGCCAAAGTAAGAAGATCATCCTACACAAGGATAATTGCTAAGGAATGAGTCTCCTATAGAAGAAAAAGAAAAGGAAGATTCTCCTATACTGGAATCACCAGTTAGGAAGAAGCAGAAGGTAGTAGAGAAGGTTGACTCGGAATAAATGGAGATCCTAGAGGCCTACAGAGGTAAAAGGGATGACGAAGAGCATGAAGAGGCTCAAGACCATTCATTGTATGATGTCCATGACTCAAAGATGAAGAAAATGAAGAAAATGATGGAGAAGAGGAAGGTGCTTAAGGAAAAGGGGAGAGTGAAGAAGTGAATACTAAGGATCAAAGGACCCCATCCTCACCAAGGAGTAGATAGAAGAGGCTGTGGAAAGAGAAGTAGTGGGCATAATAAATGATTTAGTGGATCGCAACACTGATGTGATACTCAAGGAGATAGAAAAGGAAAGTGTAGGGAAATAATATGGGAGCATGGGTGGAGATCCCAGCTTAGCAATAAGCTTTCCTAAAGCAGCACATTTATAGGGGAAAGATTTTGGTAGTAGCACAAGAGTAGGGGATGAGTTACATAAATGATCCAAGTAAATTATTATGCACACTTTTCCAAAGTATCGTGCCCATAGACCAACTCCTTGAATGGTCTTCATTCAAGAATAAGTCACGTACCCACAAACAAGGAAGATGATATCTTGGGCGTTTGAGTCCCATGTTGATGAGCTCGAGTTTGAAGTCAGCAAAGGGGCATTAATGAAGGTACCGAGACCAAGGGAGTGAACCTCTTAATAAATTCTCAACAATTATCTAATGAGTAAGTCTGCAATGCCCTCAAAAAAGTTGAGGTTGAGATGAGACTCTTTGGAAGAAATGATAGGGTAAGGTTCCTAGATGAAGAACTGGAGAAGGAGGAGGAGGAAATCATTGAGAAGAGCAAGGATCTAATGCAAGAAGAGTTGATCAATGCACAGTTAAGGCATAAACTAAGGGAGAAAAAGGTGAAGGTGTGAGAGGTGTACAAGAAAATTGAAATGATCAAGGATGCCATTATCCTGAAACACCCAGACCTAGCACCACCTAAGTAGAAATACGAGTCAACCTTGCAATGCTTGGAAGACTTAACACACATCCTCACCATGGAAAGGTGGCCACTCACATTAGAATTAGTAAAAGAGATTTTAATGCGTCAAAAGGAAGAAGAAAAGTAGAAGATTGGGAGATAGTTTCTCAATATTCCAAACTCCTTGCCTCTATAAAACCACCGCACACATGGCTAAGGTCATGTATGATAATTGCACTGATAGGGATAGAGTAGCAAGTATATTAGTTACTACACATGAGGTGGATCTGAAATAATTCCAAGAAAAAAAAAAAGGAAACGGGGTAGAGCGGGATAAGAATTGTTGATACACTGAATGCTAAGGCAGATGAAATAAGTTTTGAAGAGGTGAGCACTCTAGTGGGAAACCTACTCTAGCGAGGTGCATGGTGAAGTAAATGTCTAGGAGAAAATTGAGGCAAAATTGAGGAAGGAGTTCCCAATCCTTTTACAATAATAAAAAATTCTACATTCTTCATTCTTCCATTTATTATTCTCTATTCATTCATTCTTTATTCAAATTGTCTAGGTCCCACAATTCTTTATTCTTTGGAGGATCAGTATGTTTCCAAGGACGAAGAACAAGCTTAGTGTGGGGTGATGTTGGGCCTCAAAATATTGGCTAAGTGCCAAAGGGTGCATGCATGCGCGGGGCTAGAAAGAATAAGGGCACGTGGGGGAAAACACGTAGGACAAGGGTTTAAGAAGGGTTTATAAGGAATCATGGCACGCGCGCAAGGCAGAAAACATCACCCCACATTAGCTTAATTTCCACCAATGGAAATCCTTCATGCTCCCTAAGCACAACTTCTTATACAAAAAATGAGCTAAGGTAAAAAGAAACTTATATGTCGCTACCGCCTAGATAACAAACTCGGAGTAACTCGGGAATTCTACATCTATTTCCCCTTTCAAATTTTTCCATGCCTTCATCTTTGTCAAAGCTTTCCCTAGCACCTCCTCTACAATGCTTGGTACTTGGTCTAGTGTGGTCTCCTCCACCTTCTCCTTTAGCTCCCGAAAATACCACCTTCACTTTGTGCAAAGACCCTCGAAACTCATCCATACGTTCGGTGATGGAGTCCCAAAGGTCACCAATGTAGAACTCTAATTTTTATGCTTGGTTTTTATCTTGTTCTCTATGCAATAGTGAAAATGATCAATTCTGCACACTCATATTTGTTTTTCGGACCTTCTCCTATAAGGATTTGAGGGATGCCTCCTCATCATTACCTATGCATCAATGATGGGCTCACATTTATGATAGTTGTTGAAGCCCCTCTACTAGTATATTTTCTTCCTTGATTTGGGTGAGTAAATACTCTAACTTAGTGATCTATGATTCTATAGAAATCTTCATGTTTTATCTTTCCTTAGCAAGCTCCTCGGTGGTATGCCCATGTCGTCCCCGATGTTGGCTAGAAACATCCCCACTAAGTTCTCTAGATACTCCATTTCATCACCATAGTTTGTCATGGCTTAGTTCACTAACGTGGACATTGTCCCAAGATGATTTTAACTAGGGTGTCACCAATCAATCGTAGGCCTCCTTAGTTTACACATACTCACCTTTTAATCCTTGACACAATCTCTCTATCTCCTTCTCCTTCCCTTTCTTTTCTCGTAACCAAGGTTCAAATGATTTCCCCTACGTCCAAGTTGTGTCATACCACTTCTGAAGACATATTTTTCATAGCATTGCACGCATGCTCATCGGTGAGGTGGCTTAGATCCACTACCTTGTATGTCGACCCTACCTTCTTCTTCAAGTGGATGGTCTCAATTGCTTATTGTTGACCTCAAATTCGAGGATCTTCCCCGAATGACATTGCAGTAGGTTCCAGCTTATCATCTTCTTTGTTCTAGTCATCCCCATCTTGGTCCAACAAATAAAAACCATGTGGATTTTCTAGGGAAAGGGTGCTTTGGAACCTTGCATGCATAGTACCTTCACGGGGTCCGTCTAAAATATTGACTAAGTACAAAAAGGCGCATGGGCGCGCAAGGCCTAGGTTGAAGTATGGGCGCGTAAGAAGAAGGCACACAAGGTAGGGTTTTAGGAGGCTTATAGAAGGACCGTGTTACGTGCCAGCATAACAAGGTCTCGAGGACTTATCCGTATTTCATATCGGGCAAAACACAAGAAAAATGTGACCCACTTCCACATGATGGATGGATAAGGTGTCAGCCTGGCGATAGGTTGGCTTAGGAAGGAATATGCCCTGTGATGGAAGCTTCTAGAAGACCATCATGGCAAGGAGTGGAGAGCTTAGGCTTGAGGAGCATGCTCCCATGGAGGACCACATATGGACACTTGGCGATTGATTTTAAGCCTCAGAAAGGAGTTGGAAATTCAAGGGGCCTATAAATACAAGCGTCCACAGAAGAAAAAAGAGAGATGAATAGAGATCGGAGCTTTGCGAAACACCACAAGGAGTTATATTGGGTTGGGTAAATGAAATATAGGAGAAGGATGCATCAAGGGGCTTTGGATTGTAAATTTTCTTTTTAAGAGCTAAGGAATGTAGATTCAGTTATGATGTATGACTTCGGTCTACCATACTATGATGTTTTGTAATGGATCTAATGAATGTAATGAGGTTACCAACTTATTTGAATATGATCATTAATGATTCTGTCCATCCTCATATCTTCATAGTTCTATTTCATGTATGTCTATGAAATAAGTATGAATCCTTGTGCATTTCCCTTTCTATTTTGGTTCAGTCTTATATTTTGTTAAAGTATCTTTCTATTTGGAATGACTGCACTGGTCTAGAAGCTATTCTGAGCTCTATGATGATTGCATGTCTCATTTCCACTCACTATCCTTAAGTTCCCATCATAGATGATGTTTCCCACTAAACTCACATAAAGGAGAGACTCGGTGCCCAAGCGCGTGCTTGGGTGGTGAGTGCCCCAACCCCCGTGGGTGATATAGGCCGGCATGTATGGGATTCCCTTTCTCTTTGGTGGGTGTAAAAATGACTACATCTTGGTTCCATTGCTAGGACCTCTTTTTGAAGTTGTAGTGGGAAATGGCATACATCATGATCTGTGCAATGAGTGATGACAGAGCGTTTAACCTTGGAAAGTGTTGAAACATGGTTTAAAGCACGGAGGATGAATTTTCTTAGAGATTTAGCATTGGACCTGAGTTTGATGCACGTAGATGGGTAGAAGAGAACCTCTACCATGATTTGTATGAAAAAAATTTTTGTTACTTCCCAGTAGAGTTGTAAGAATGGCTCTCACATATGCATCTAGATCAAGCTAGTGTTATAGATCATGCATGGAAGTAAGAAGAGTACTAGAGGCTGCAAGATGTAGATCTAATGTGGACTCATGTTATGGATCATTGGTGGAAAGGAGTATTGGCTAGCTACACTGGAGTATGCTATTTCTACATATTCTTGTTTGGAATTCATTGAGTTTGAATTTCTAAGGGAGCCCAGAGGGTCATTTCTACATGTTATTCCTCTGGAAATGAAGATCTTGGTTATTACCTTGAGTTTAGAGGCATTTCGATGGCCAGCTAAACCGCTCTGAGCATTGGGCAAGGAAGCTAGGGTGGAGGAAGATGGAAGATATTGCAACTGAGAAAGAAAGGGAGGAGAGACGACTCAAGTATAGTGAAGCATGTGAAAGGGAGATTGCTAGACAATGCAAGGTTGCAAGTGTGATGGATATATGGAGGCAGATGTTGTGGGAAGGATTTGAGGTTCACGCAGAGGACGTGGAACCTGAGTAGTCTATGCTACCCCATCTTGCAAGCGTGTAAGAGATACCCCTTCGATTTTGATGAGAGTTTATCACGCAGAGAGAGAAGATTCATTGGTGTGCATCTGAACCCACCTAGTGACCAAACCATGGCACTTGGTTTTCCAAATCAAGGGAAGAATATTGTTAACCTAACTGGTATCGGTGGAAGTGACCGATTTGTACCCAAGAGATATAATTTCTCATTTGGGACTTCTATGGCTGCACATACCATTCCAGTGTTAGGAGGAATTTTTGGGAAGAGTGTAGATACACAAGCCTTCAATCTCACGTTTGGGAGTGGCGCAGGGGTACACTATTGGTAGTGGGACATTATCATAGACTACGGCATCGTACGTAGTTTAGTGGAACTTTGGGGACCCTTGGCATGACCACTATAGAGGACCTTGTGGATCAAGAGGAATAGGACCTGGTGGATCCGATGGATCTGGTGGGTCAAGAGGAATAAGACCTATTGGATCTAGTTGGTTTGGTGGGTCAGGGGCACAGACTCGGGGATCCGTGGATCCAGGTGGATCTAGTGGTGGAGGAGAACATCGAGGGAAACCAAGCTCTAGCTCAGGAGGACAAGGGCCCCAGCCACCTCCTCAAGTCTTCTTTGAGATGTCTTTACATTTTCTAGATTATAGAGGTATTGAAGATTCTAGAGCATGTTCACAAGTGTGAGCTGTTATGGCACGTGAAAGGAATCACTAGCCTAGAGTGAAAGGCAAGCCAATTTGTAATGATGTTGCAAGGGCGCACGCATAGCTGGTATAGGAAATATGACCCTCATCAGATGATGGTGGATTATACTACTTTAAAAATGCCTTCTTGATAGAATTCCACATTCCTAAGTTTGAATAGAAGAGCATCAATGCCCTGAAGGAGATTCAACAGGGAATGGTGGAGAGTGTGCGGGAGTATGATGCATGGTTCAAAACCCTCCTGAAAAAAATTTCATATGACATTCACCCTTCACATCATGCTCAATGGTTTGTTGGAGGGTTAATAACACCTTTTAGAATAGATTTATCTCATAAGACTTTCACAAACCCATGTTAGGTGTTAGAAGCTTCTTCTACGTGCCGAAGTTGTTGGGAGTGTTGATACTAGTGTTAGCCCATTCTGGAAGCTCAAATCACTGATATGGCTAAGTAGCTAGAGAATTTGTTTACGAACTCAGCCCATGAGACTCATAGTGGTATATGGTGTATAGATTGTGAAGTAGAGGGGCATGTCAAGGATAATTTCCCTCGGAGGATAGTACACGCCATAATAGTAGATTGTGAGATTTTTCATGGGGACCATGATGCGAGTAGATGTCCCTTGTTACAACAGTGCGATGCTAAAAAAATGTGTCTTGCTACTGTAATATCTACACCTCTACAACCCATGATACTAAGGATTATAGGCTTATTGACCAAATCCATGAGGCCATTGATCTTGGTGTGCACCAAACTAGCCTTGCAAGCGGTTCTAAGGGTGATGATCACCATTATGAGGAGCACGCAGATGGAGGCGTGCGTGGAAGGGGATTTCATGGAGGATTCCATGGTCATGGTAACCATAGAGGAAGAAGTGAGTTCCCACGTGGAACCTATTTTAATTGTGGATCTACATACCACTACAAGCGTGAGTGTCCAGACTTATTGCAATGCTCATGGTGTGGGAAGAAGCACAAGTATGAAGAGTGTCCGAAACTCTATGAGCACATGAATCAGCAGCACCAAAAAGACAAGGGTGCTACAATGGTAAGCATTAATAAGGATGACACACAATGGATGCCACGGGTGACACGTGATGTAGGCTTGGAACCTATTATGGTAACAACAAGACCAGAGGCCACGTGCAAAAAGGAAATGCCAAGGTAGAAGAACTTGGTTACATGGGAAGAAGTGGTACATGGGAAGTACCTGATCTTACATCAAAAGGAGGTATATCAAAAACCATGGACATCATTCAAGTTTACAAGGAGAAATCTAGTGTCTAAAGGATCAGTCCAGGAGGGAGGAGCAAAGAAGGAAGGTCGAGGTGCCAAAGGATGACCTGGATGAGGTCAAGGAAGTATGTAAAATGCTAAGGCAAGAGAATATTATTCACTTGATAGGAGCATGGTTAAGAGAGAAGGTACCACATGCCGAGAAAGTGTGAGAGGTAGGTATTGCATGCAAACCTTCCCCCTCACAACCTTGACTATGATAAGGATATCACATTAGATGCAGTTGTGGATGGATGACTCCTTAGTAATATCCTCATTGACACAAGCGTGAAGGTCAATGTTCTCACCTTGATGCATGGCATCATATGGGAAGACTTACATTATAGCCATCTTCAAATGTGTTGTATATGGCAAACAAAATGAAGGCAATGCCCATCAGTGTCTTAAAGGATGCAGCCATCACCATTCAGGGAGCTAAGTTTACTGGGGACTTCAAAGTCTTGGCACTCACCGAGGTAGATAAATTTCCCAGCATTACTTGGGTGCCCATGGTGCTATAAGAATAATGTGGATCTTTGGTTCAATAAGGGATACATAAGCTTTGAGAATGAGGAGGAACAGTCATCATACCCCTGGCTGATGGAAAATCAACACCCTATACTGAACCCCTGGGAGAAGAGGTCTTGGATAGAATATATGTGCGCTCAATCAGGGATCCAGAGATAATTCATCCCATGAGGAGTTATCCAGTTTGAGGATGCTCAGTCCCTAAGTGACACCACCAGTATAGCGTGTGATAATTGGGTGCATGGGACCTATGAATTGATTAGATGGCATTTGAGAGGATCGGTGACAAAGTTATGTATAGTCCAACACCTAGGAGGAAAGAAGCTACCTAAGTATTTAGGAGGAGCCTTCCCTGAGATCTTTTTGCAAGAGATGGAAGCTCAGTGGAAGGAGGAGAATGAATGAAGAGGGATGTTAAGTTATGTCCTACTTGACACAGGGCATGGTGGTGGGCTACACATCAGGAGAACCTCTTGAATGGTGTGAGGTGAGAATTTCCCTCTCTATCTGGTTCTCTAGAAACGTGCCCACCGCCATCAAATATTATCATGGTAAGGAACCCACCTCTTTCCATATCCAGGATTGTGAGAGGGTCTAGAGAGAAGGCGCAGAGGCTTTACCACCATCCCTATGGGTACACAAACTATATTCTACATTACAAGGTTATGCATGCACATGGTACATTCACACTGAGACATGCCGCCAAATAGGAATTGGCAAGAGTTAGTGGCTGATCTCATTCAAACATTTGAGTATCGGAGTACAAAACCCTTGGTGGATAAGGCATTGTAGGATATCAAGTGCCTTACCATTGGGGATAGTGCCATGGCAGAAGATAGGCTACTAGACTTGCTAGGTGAACCTGGCCTGGAGGTGTGCTTTGAGGAAGAAGAAATAGAAGAAATACAGTTTGAGCGCGCATGTATGGAAAAAGAAAAAGGGAAGATGGTGTATGTTATTGATGGGGAAGAAGTGGAAAACTTGGATGTTGACCATTCTGTAGGGGATGTGAGGTGTTAGACAGTGTTGATGAATGAGTGTGTGCCTATCATGAGCCTTTAAAGACAAAGAAGGTTAACATCGGCTTAGAAGAAGAGCCTAAAGAGGCTATCATCGAGACTATTGGTCGAAGAAGGAAGTCTCCAAGATCATTGATATTTTACATGAGTTTGAGGATTTATTCCCGCATGGGTATCATGAACTCAAAGGTGTTCACCATTCCTTGGGGAAATGAGAATTAAGTTGAAGGAGGGTGTGCGCCCGGTCCAAAAGAGACCATACCGAATGAATCCTAACCTATGTGTGAAGGTCAAGGAAGAAATAGATAAGATGATAGCGTCGGGCATTATTGAAGTTGTTGAAGAGTCAGAGTGGATAAGTCCAATGGTAATTAGCATCAAGAAGGATGGAAGGATAAGGATCTGTGTTGATTATAGGGACTGAATGCAGTGTGTATCATTGATCCTTTCCCAACCCCATTCACTAAATAAATATTAGAGGGAGTGGCAGGGCGAGGTCTATTCTTTCACAGATGGATTCTCGGCTATCACTAGGTAAGGATCGCAAAGGAGGACCAAAGGAAGATGACTTTCACCACTGAGTGGGGAATTTTTTCCTATACAGTCATGCCTTTTGGGTTAAAGAATGTGCCTGCTATGTTCTCACACATTGTGGTACAAGCTTTCCAGGACTTTATCCATAAATTCCTTCAAGTCTACCTAGATGATTGATAGTATATGGGTTAGTGAAGACCATTGTGAAAACTTAAGGCTGATGTTTGAAAGGTGTCGAAAAGTTAAGGATATCCCTCAACATTAAGAAATGTGTCTTTGCTACCCCGTTTGGAACATTATTGGGGCACATCATATATAAGGAGGGCCTACTAGTAGATCCCACAAAAGTTGTAGTAATTGTGGGATTGAGGGAGCTTGCTAGTCAAAGCATAGTGCATGGATTTATTGGGCATACGGGGTACTACAGAAAAGTTCATCAAGGGATATGCCAAGATCTCCACACCTTTAGAAGAGTTTCTTAGACATAAAAGTGTCTTTCATTGGGGAGAGGCACAACAAAAGGCATTCAACACTTTAAAGGATAGGCTTGTCACTACACCCACCCATCCTACATTTCCCTTCTTGGGATAAGCCTTTCCATGTTCATGTGGATGCCTCAGGAACCACCATTGAGAAGTACTTGCATATCCTGGTGAAGGGATTGTTGATCATCCTTTGTGCTTTGCAAGTAGGAAATTGACACTAACAGAGACCAAAATTACACTACGACTGAGCGTGAGGCATTGTCAATGATCTACGTGCTTCACAAGTTCAGATAGTATCTGCTGGAAACCCCTTTTATATTTTACACTAACCATATGGCATTGAAATACTTGGTGAACAAGCCCATTCTACAAGGGAGCATATGTTGGTGGGTACTATTGTTCCAATAATTTGAGTTCACAGTGGTTGTTAAACCAAGTAAAATTAATTCTAGACTTGATCATTTGTCTAGGATTGATTCAGGAGGACATGCAGAGCATTGAAGATACTATGCCAAACGCGTAACTATTTAGGTTATGGCACGCGCCCTCGTATTTATAGGACATTGCGGTATTCCTTAAAATGGGCGTGGTGCCAATGGAATGAAGACCTTGGAGAGGAATAAGTTTGCCATACGCGTCATGCCCTACATGCTAATTAGTGGAGATCTGTACAAAATGGGTTGTGATGAGGTTCTACACCATTGCGTACTAGAACATGAGCGCATTACAATTATGGAAGAGGTGCATGGTGGGATTGTAGGAGGACACTATGCGGGAAATGCAACCGCATAAATATTCTACTCACAGGGATTTGGTGGGAGACCATTTATCAAGATTGCATTGAGTTTTGTAAGGCCTGTGACCATTGCCAGCGCCTTGGAAAACCTAGAAAAAGGGATGAAATTCCCTTGTGACCAATAGCCAATGCGGAACCATTTGAGAAGTGGGCTATCGACTTTTTATACCAATCTCGCTAATGGCACAAAGGACTGGTTCATGGTATATCCTCACTTGCACTAATTATTTGACAAGGTGGGTAGAGGCAGCCTATAAAGGATTGTACAATGGCTACCACTACTATATTTTTATGGGAAAACATAATCAACAGGTATGGATGCCCATTGATTTTGAAAAGTGATAGAGGTACGCACTTTCTTAATGAAATGGTTAGGATTCTATTATCAGAATTCATGGTGGCCCATCAAAAAACTACTCCCTATCACCCTCAAGAAAATGGAACTATTGAGGCATTTAACAAAATACTTAGTCACACATTGAATAAGATCTTTGATGTTGGTAGACAGATTGGGATGAAAAAGTATCATCCATTCTTTGGACATATAAGACAACCTAAAAAGGTTAAATAAGGTCATACCATTTCAATTGGTGTTTGGCATGGAGGATATCCTACCAGTTGAATTCATGTTACCTTCTCTGCGTATAGCACGCGTAGGAGGATTGGCGATGAAAAAGCACTGGAGGAAATAATTGACAAGTTAATGTAATTGGATGAAAAACAATCACTCACCAGGTGGAGCCAGAAGACTGAAAAAACAAAACAAAAGGCATGACATGATCAACACATTAAGAACAAGAAGTTTAAGGTTGGGTAGATGGTGCTACTATATGATTTCAAGTTTCTACGCCATCCTGGGAAGTTAAAATTCCATTGGTTGGGTCCCTACATCATCTCGTACATCCTTGATTCAAGCGCATGCCAATTACAAGCGTTGGATGGGACAATATTTCCAAGACATTTCAATGGGAGTAGGATGAAGCCCTACTATAAATAAGTCTTCTTGGTGTTTGTAATAAGGTAGTATTGTTAGTTAGATTAGGATTTCCTTTAATGCATTTTTATTTTCTTGTGTTTCCCTTTCTCATTGTTGTTTTTTGTTACACCTTAGGCACCAGTAATCTCATTAATTTTTGAAGGTTATAAATGCACGTAGAGGACCACAAATCATTTTAGTGTGGGGTGGATTAAGGTGGAAGAAATTGCAAACTGTGAAGCACCATGAAGGATTGCATTGGAAAGCCTAGTTGGATGGCTCCGGAAAGGAAGTACATGAGAGGAAAGGTGAAAAAGGATGGTTGGTGCCAGGGTAAGGCTACATTGTGGATCCACGTATAAGAGAGGAAGAAGCACAAAATCAACATGAGGTAGGTGAGAGAAAAAATCATGACAGAAATACCTTCGCACTGGCGACACGCACATAAGATTCTCCTGTCAAGATGGATTGGTTACACACCAGAAGGTTGGGCATGTGAGTTAAGGCGCTAAAATCAGATTTTGTTGAAAATCCACATTAAGTGTTGAAGTACAATGGTAGGTAAGTTAGCATTTAATGTTTAAAAGAAAAAAAACCTATAAATATAAGGTTGGAGACTTCATTATTTACATTACAAATATGAAGAAGGAAGAGCTTTATTGAACTAGGGTTTCTAGAGTTGATCCATGTGAATAAAAATTGAGAGATTGAACCGTGAGTGACTAGTTTGGATCTGCAAACCAGGAGGGAAATTGTTCACGGGTGTAGAGAGTTGTGGAGAAGTGTCGTCTTGTGAAGGGGATATTCCAACAAGGGTTTGACAGCTAGGGCATGGGTTGAAAAGGAGTTTCTTCACAAGTTTGAGATCTAAGCTTGGAAAGGGTAGAGAAGCAGAGCAAGAGAAGTTGAAGTGCAAAGATAACCTACACAATGGCACCCAAGAAACCAATTGTAACACCTAAGAAGGGAAAAGGCAAGGGCAAGGGAAAACAACAAGAAACCACCACAAGTACAAATGAAGAATGGTATGCAGAAATGCAGTACCCAAATGGGGTTTTTCTTGGAAAGGAGTGGTCATCCCATTTAAGAAACATGATAGTAAGTGATTATAACCATCACACTATCACGACTAAAAAGAGATGGCATTGGAGTTAGTGCACTCGAAAATAAAAGGACACCAGAAGGGTTACCCATTTATAGCGATGAAGTAAAAGTGAAGTTGGAGAAGGCTTGTTTATTGCAACTCTATGAGTTTCCCTACTTTAGGAAGCCTGAGCACCTCTATCAGTGGCTAATGTCACACGTACACAAAGATCACTTTCACTTCACAGATGTAAGATGCGCATAACCCTCAACTGATTTCAAGATTCACAAGTCTCATCTGTGAAGGAGAAAGTATAGAGGACGACCTATGTGACAAATAATCCATCAAAGAAATCATCGCCACATATGCATACAAAAAGGGGTCAAGGTACTTTGATATTGTAGATATCCAAGACCCGGTGATGAGAATGGTCATGCACCTGGTAACCAAACTTAATGACCAAGAGAGGTGGACAAGTGAACAAATCATGGCTTAATGTTTGCATAATGATATCGGAGGGCACCATCTACAACTTGTCTGACGTACATCATGGATGAGATAATCAGCAGTGTAGGAGGGTGACAAGATACTTTTGGCAATGTCCTATTAACTATTATATTTTCAGAGATTAGAGTGCCAGATATGGTAGATAAGTTCATATGGGAGTACCCAGAGGAAGACCCCTTACCCGCAAAGAGATTCAAAAAATACACTTGCATAGCATGACAAGGTTGTTCATAAGGCACGCCTTGAGAAATGGTATGCACGCTTAAAGAATGTGTTTGAGGTAGAATGCAGGATCCTGGAACAACTGTCAAAGCTCACAGAGGGAGAATCCAAATTAGCAGTATACCAACACTTCTACATTAGCAGGTTTCGGTTGGTTGATGAAAAAATGAGCCCTTTGTGTAAACTTCCATTTTCCTTCACCACTCAGTACTTCCAAGTGGGGTAAATAGATTCAAGGAATCCAAGAAACTGAAGTTTGACCTTGGAAGTATGGATCGGGACCACAGGAGATGCACAAGATGTTGGTCTACCCCAAAAAGCGTGCGTATGTGGAAAAGTACATATCACATGAAGTTTAGATGATAAAACCCTTGACTCTACCTATTACAAGGAGGTCCATGGCGCATGTATACCTTCACATAAGGCCCAAGTTTGAGAAGGGTGCTTATCTTGAGAATGAGATAGCTATACTTGAGGACCTAATAGGTAGAAGGAAGACCACGCCCAAGAAAAGGGAGATGGAAGAGATAAAGAAAAAGGCACCAAGTGTCCAAGATACTCAAGTGGTGGGCACCCTGGGAACAAGTGCTAGAACAAGTACTTACACGCACAGGAAGAGGTCTCCAGTTAAAGAGGAGGTGCCAGAACAAGAAAAGCTTATCATAGAGGAGAAATCACTGGAGGAGGAGGAAGAGAAAGCAGAATCTCCTATACTGGAATCCCCAGTTAGGAAGAAACAGAAGGTGATGGAGGAAGCTGATTCAAAGGAAACAGAGAGCTTGGAGAAATACATAGGTGAGAGGGATGATGATGAAGAAGATGAACTTGAAGGGGACCAAGAGCCACTTGTTTTCAACATGTATGATTCAGGAGAAGAAGGCACAGAGGAGAAGAATGAATATCACTTTGTGCGAAGGAAGGGAAGCCAGGAGGAGGAGGGCACCCAAGACATGGAAGGAGGTGAAGAGGTTAGCACAAAGAGTCAGAGGACTCCAAACCTCACGTAGGAGCAGATAAACAAGGTAGAAAAAGAGAAGCGACAAAAATTATTGAAGCCTTGGTAGAACAAGAATTGGAGCACAACACTGAAATAGTGATGAATGAAGATAAGGAAGGAAGCATAGGAAAAGACCATGGTAGCACAGGAGGCCCCAGTCTAATAGTAATTATTCCTAAGGGCACACACATAGGTAGAAAGTGCATGGAGATCAAAAGACCAAGAATGGACTACATTGATGATCACAACAAGGTGTTGCACACATGCTTCCAAAGCACAGTCCCAATAGATCAACTCTTGCAATGAAGTTGTTTGATGAAGAAGGTGCATACCCTCGGATGAGGAAGATGATCTCTTGGGAAATTGAGTCCCACGTCGACAAGCCAAAATTCAAAATAAAGCCAAGGAGAAATAATTAAAGTTCCTACATCAAAAGGAGATAACTTCTTGGTGAGTGCTCAGCAACTTTCGAATGAACAAGTATGTAATGTGTTGAATAAGGTCTTGGTTGAACTAGAAGCCAGGTTATTTGGAAGGAATGACAGGGTAAAATTTCTAGAGGCAGAGCTAGAAAAGAGGGAAGAAGAGCTAGAAGAGAAATGTTCTTTTAACGTGACTCACGTAAATTTCAATGTTTACCAGCTTTTTTTCACCGCCTTTGCTTGTATTTATGATTCTGGTTCCCTGGAATAGTGTTTTTGCATTGTTTATGGTTAAAGAGTTCAATTTGGTTTTCACCTTTGGGTAAATGGGAATTCTATAAATAGCTGGCTTGTGCTCAAGCAAATGGCCCCTCAAATTTTCCTCTCAATTTCTCATTTCAATAGCTTAGTCTTTCAATTTTGCTTAGGATTCATAGTTTTATTTGTTGCATGCATGGTTAGTGTTGTTTAGCTGTTAGGAAGCCACATAATCTTCTTGTGCTAGTGTTGTTACTATTTCATGCAATTCATTGGAATAGGATAGTTTATTTTCAGTAGGAAGCCATTAAAGTTACAGGTTTTGTTCATCAAATAGAATAGTTTCAGGTTCTGGATGTTTTGTTGTATGACTCGCAATAAATCCCACTAGGAATTACATAAGCCAAGCTCTGTTCTCTTGCGCTATCCCTCTCCTACTCACATTGTATTCAGTCTGCATCCTAAGCTACCATTATTTCGATACCAACTTCTATTGATGCTAACATCACATGCTTTTCTAGATTCACGTGAGCACGAAGGAACGAGGAGATCACACTGAGGGGACAAAGCCACACACAACGGATTCGCCACTGTTCTACAAAATCTAGGTTCAAGCTTTCAAAGTTCTAGTTAAAACATATCAAATAGAGTAGTCAATCATTTCATTTCAGTTAATCTCACTTTCGATATTGCTGGAAGTTATGGGGATTGATAGTTTCTGAGAAACTATGATTCACTCCTCACTTCTGAGGTAGGATCGAGCGTATTTCAAATAGATTAGATCAGTTATCTCGTTATTTAGAATAGATTTACAACTGCACAGGCAAGTAGCTATACTCATGGCTGCTTTGTTTGTTTTAATTTCATTATTAGTTTAGTTGTCAATTTCTAGATATTTTAAATAATTTCTCTTTCAATTTTATTCAAATAGTTCATCAAAAACACAAAAATAGAGAAGTTATATATGTGTAGATATACTTTACATAGTTAATTTTACTTTGCTGTAGTTAGATTTACATTATTTCTTTTGCATGACAATCACGGACCTAGAGAGCCCAGAGAATACGTATTCGAGCCAATCATGCCTCAACCCAATCTTGTTACAAATAACTCGATATAGATCAAATCTTAGAATCCAAGTCTTCCAAACAACAAACAGACTTACAATAGATCAGCTCACAATTAAGAGGGTTAAACATAGAAGACGACCAAGCACACACGTTTTGGTCAAACCAACCAAACTACAGATTACCCTAGATAAATATCCACATGACTGTAGAAGGGCTTGAAAGAGAGAAAACATTCGGTTGTGACCCTTTGGTCCCACAAATGACGCAGAGACATTCTCACTGACATAGACACTAGCTTAAGAATTCAGGTTGCTAGAACACCTGTAAGGTACTCTGAGAAGATTACACAACTTGTAGTTCTAAATATAGAGGCCGAAAAGGCATACGACTACTAGATATTAGGGATTAGGGATTGATTCCACATATGACCATTGAAGGTCCACAACAACCACAAATCTACGGTTGTGATCCACAAATCCCACAACCCAACGACCCACAAGGTCAATCAAACATTGATGCTGGTTTACGCACATTAGTATTTAGATCCACTCCACTTCCACCAACCATTATCACACAGTTATCCTTGTTAGACATAGCAGCTAACAAAGCTAAAGGATTTTCTGACTAGACCAGAGAATCGCCCATAGAATCCACTATATATCCATCATCCATCCTATGACCCTATCTAGAGATATACATGAAACAATTCCAGTCATTTTCCCGTATCCCACAACCTATAGATCGGATCACGCCAGAGCTCGATATTGATTGGAGCCTTCGAGCAGTCATCCTCACCGACCGATCTATCACGCCAGTTCAGGTTAGGAGGGCCTTCTTTGCCTTAGATTCATATTCCATTAGTGCGTGTCAAGACATAAGATTGCCTAACTAGCTTTTCCTATATCCCACGTATAGTCCATCCCCACCGGCTGTCTCGGCATGACCTCGGAGGTCAGGTGCGAGGAAGAGTTACTTGTAGATTCCCATGCTCGCACTTGTCACTTTTCCATCGTACAAAATTGGTGAACCCGACGTGAAACAAACAAACATAGCTATTCCTTTTACCTTTTGAACCCGTTTAGTTTTCATTTTTTCTTCCATCTTTCTTTTTTCTCTTTCCCATTATTCTATTATTCAGGGGTATTCATATACCCCCCGAATATGTCAGGATTCGATGCATATGGCAGACCTCTCCTAGGTCTTGAAGCATATTACGATCAATTGAATAGACAACCATCACCCTCGCTCTCAGCATGGGGTGACAACTATTCAACTAACCAATTGTCAACACAAACTCCACCCCCAAGGACTAGATATAGTTCTTCTTTCCAAATAGAGGAGTTGGATCAGCTCGCTCAAACGCAACAACCCAAGCCTTCTTCAGCTCAAACAACATGATGACATTTACATGAGAATCTCTGGTTCATCTCCTCGTGTATTTACTTAGACCACAAATTAGTAGACAATCGATCCATATCCATTTTTAGATGATGAACATTCAGTGCATTATGCCAGGAATGAACAATGCTCTCGAGTATGTACCCACCTATAGGAAGTTTACAAACACAACCCGAGGTCTCGTTTCAAGAAAACACCTCCATGCCACTACCTATAGGAAATACCCTCGGTGAAACTTGGCAAGGCAACGATCAATTCATAGTGGGGTACCACATGCCTATACAACCTCAGATATACAACAAATGCCACTAAGGCAAAATACTGTGACTTCACCAAATGAAGTCATCTCAACTTTAGTAGAAAAAGTTAGAGGGTTAGAACTTGCTCAAGCAAGTCAAAATTCTCAATTCATGCAGTAGGAAATTCCAATCCTCCACATCATCCTAGCCAAGTAGACCTCCTCACAGAATAGGCACGTTGGGCATGCCTCCTCAGTATTCACAACAAACCCCAACTAGAACCACGTTTTCTAACACCATTCCGGTGGAAAATATGATACCACCTCCCGTCTAGTACAAAATAATCCATTCCTGGGCAATACTCCTCCATACTTGAACATGTATTCCAAATCACCACAAGGAGATATGTTCTCTTCTCCCGGCATGTTCACTCAACCACAGGGATTTCCTTATGCCCCTACAAATGCATATGCCACACCATACCAACAAACCATCCCACCTCCACCCCCTCAGAGCACCATCGATGGTCGAAACCTATGCGATAGGGACTTATTCAAAATATTTGAAAGAACCCTTAGACTTCACTATACGAAGCATCATGCTTCCAAGACCTCTTCCCGATTTTCCCAAATACAAAGGGGAAGGAGACCCGAATGCACATATCAAGGCCTACGCCACAACTATTCGAGAACTGCTCCCTTGGGATGGGGTTGTTGCTAAAATATTTCCCAAAACTTAGAGGGCATTGCCCTCGATTGGTATTACAGAATACCTGAAGCTTCCATACATTCATTTAAACAACTCGTTTTAGAGTTCATCAAGGCGTTTGACATGAACAAACTGTTGAGAACAGGAATCAGGGAGTTCTTGCACATTAAACAAGAACACAATGAATCATTGCTCACTTCATCCAAAGATGGCATACAGTCCTTTATTCTTCGGCAAGTGCTCCAAATATGGACCAAATGGAACTATGTGATTTATTCCTTCATTCTCTCAGCAGAGAGGTAAAGGAAGAAGTCCAGAAGTTCCCACTAAGGACTTACGATGAAGTACTTGAGAGCGCTCTCCGAATAGATCAAGTGGCAATAGATAGCGGTCGCAAGACGTATGGAACAAATGGGAGGCTAATCACCCCCAACCAGAATACTACGACTTATCCTACTACCGCAAATGTCAATCAAGGACCTAAAATCCTTAACAAAAATCACGGCATAACCACAGATGGAGTAACCACCAAACAAAAAAAAAATGTTGTAAATGCTCCACCACCGATTAACAATCAACGAAACAACAACTTTACCCCAACAATCAATACAGTGGATTTTAATCATCCACAACAACAACAACAACAACAACAACAACAAAGGTAAACCTACACACATAGGTCCAAGTCAAAATTCAACTGATATCAAAACCAAAACCAAAACCAAAGACAACAAACGCAAAACTTTAATCCTAATGGTCAACGGTTTAATCAGAGTTTTGGACCACAATATGCACCAAACCAACAACCTAGGAATTACAATCCTAACTCGTATTGTGGTTTCCACAAAATTCGAGGCCACGACACTAGACTTGCCGTGATTACAATAAATTCATGCAACGCTTTACCGAAGAACAAAGACAACTTTTCATAGATATGTTCTTAGCAGATCCTGCATCACCTACACCAAATACTTTCACAGGAGCAGTCTCCCCTCAAAATGCACCCCTCAAGATCTTCAACGATCCACTCCCAAATCACAATAACAACAAATTAAATCCAAATGGGATGAATAAGAGCATAATGACAGGAAACAATGATCATGAAGCCTCGACTTCACTAAATCCACCTATTGCACCACAATTAGGAAGTCAGCCACGACCCAAGATAGTCAGTTTAGTGGAGTTAGACACCGAACTACATGTGAAGCCAGTAACAAGGACACGAGAGTATTCCTCTCACCAAGTCCAAGTTACCCGCTAGAGACGAGATAACATTCAACAAATATTAGTAAACCGTAGGTGCCTATGATTTAATTAATGACCTAACAAAGACCTTCTCTCACATCTCCTTTTGGACTTATTAAGAACTCTCCTGCCCACAGGGCTGCTCTTTTAAGAAGCATTAGGTTTAGGTCATTTAATTAACATCACTCCACCTCCCAAAACATAGGTAAACCATATAGACTTTGATATCCACCCTCCGGGGCAGCCGGATAGGGATACCGAGTTTATATTCAAATAAACAAAATGCCAATGACGCTGAGATTGCACACAGAGGTGATCCAGCCTTACATTTGCAAGTGTGGGTTTATAACAATTACGTTAAACATGCAATGGTTGATGATGGGGCAGTAGTTAACATAGTCCCCTTCTCTTTCCTTCAAAAGCTAGGGTATGGAGAAACAAATTGTTCCACGACTCGGAATACGCTAAGAGGCTATGATAGCCTTAAGGCCACTTCGATTGGAACTATAATACTACTAGTCACCTTAGGACCCAAAACAATCCTCACTAAGTTTTATATTATAGATCGGAAACCAACTATAATATGATCCTCGGCCGACCATGGATACACCGTATGAAGGCAATCCCTTCTACATTATTCCAAGAAGTAAGATTCTTGCACTTAGGAAAGGTATTCATAGCAAAGGTGATCCAAAACCATTCGATATACACCTAGCAGACCTGAAGAAAAGGCCAGGCATTCACTCTGAGTTTGAACTCCCAACAAACCAACTTAATAAACCAACCGACTCAAACCGGAAGAAAAGTTGGTACCTACAACGAGTTAGAAGTTACGAACCTAATCAAGAATATCCCAGCCCTCAAGGATGAGGCTAACATTGTCAAAACAATATCATTAGGAACTATGGCAAAAAATTTGTCAAATCACTAGAACAGATCTACCAATTTTCCTACCATTTGATTCTAGTAGGCATGGGATATACCCTAGGAGTTGGTTCTCTTCCAGCAGAAGAACTCTGCATGGTAGAAGTAACCAAAGCAAATGAAATAGATGGAACAAATGTCCCAACATCCATCTTCCCAATTAAATATTGTACTCTCCATTTCGATGGAGCTAGATGTCATTATGGGGTCAGTGTGTGATCTTTACTTCACCCGAAGGAAAATCCTACCATTCACCTTTAAACTAAATTTTGAATGTACAAACAATGGCACTGAGTACGAAGCCCTCCTCCTTGGCCTCATCCTAGCTAAAAGGCTCGGTGTTAATGACATCAGGTGTTAGGAGACTCTCAATTAGTAGCAAACCAAGTCTCTGAGGTGTATGAGACCAGAGCTGAACACTTACAACTCTACAAAACAACAGTATTAGATTTGAGCAAAGAGTTTGACTTCATATCAATTGAAGCAATCCCACGAGAACAAAATCTTCTCACAGATTCGATAGCAACCTCAACTTCACGTTTCACTCCAAGCAGTGAGTTGGAGGACACCCGTTTCATGGTATCCCTTCACACTGAACCATTAGTGAAGAAAATGTCAAACCCTCTTTTAACGAACATAGCTGAGAACAAATCTACTAGCTTAGATCACGTTGATAGTGATAGAGCTACTCTTGATTACTTAAATGCCTATGCAGCATTACATCTCACCCATCACGTGGTAGATTTGTCTTTAATCCCACATTCATCTTCTTACTTCGAAATCCCATGATAGAGCTTCCCCACAAAAGGAACTCGACATATACGCGGTAGAGAATGGAGAAGATCTGAACTACCTCCAGCCCCGCCTGAGTTTGAAGAAGGTAACGCTTCTTTAATCAAGAAACAATTGATATTAACATCGAATGGAAGAAGAACCAAAGATCTTGAAACTAGGATCTTCGTTAACTCTAGAAGAAATAGAAATACACACTCGAATCCTCAAAGAACATCAAAAGGCTTTTGCATTTAATTATAAAGAAATGATAGGGGTTACACCACATCATCGCACATAACCTCATCACCAAATCGAGATGCAAAGCCAATTAAACAAAAATCGAGACCAATGAAACCCAAGGTAGCTCTCATGGTGAAAGAAGAGGTAATGAAGCTTCTCCAAGTGGGATTCATCAAACTGGTTGATTACTCTCAGTGGGTATCTAATATCGCTTCCCGCTTCTCAAAAAGAATGGGAAGATACGCATCTGCATAGATTTCCAAGACGTTAACAAGGCATGCCCTAAGGACGACTTCCCGTTACCATCCATAGACGTCATCGTTGATGCAACAACTGGATTTGAGCTTTTGTCTCTCATGGATGGATTCTCAGATACAATCAAATCAGAATATCCAAACAAGACCAAGCCAAAACCACGTTTATAACTCCTTGGGAACCTATTGCTACATTGTTATGCCATTCGGTCTCAAGAACGCCGGCACTACATACCAACGGGACAATGACATATATATTTCATGATCTTATTCACAAAATCATGGAATCCTATGTAGATGACTTGTTAGCTAAAGCCAGGAAGCGTTGTGATCACCCGGAAGTGCTCCGTATCATTCTTTCACATTTGATAGAATACGGAGTCACACTAAACCCAAAAAATGTGTATTTGGTGTGACAGGAGGGAAGCTCCTAGGTTACATTATATCATCACGAGGGATCGATGTAGACCCAACCAAAATCCAGGCTGTTCTTGAAATGATCCCACCGTCGGATGAATCTGAATCAGGTCATTTCTTGGGAAACTCGGTGCAATCCAAGATTCATCCCAGATTTAAGCTTTTCCATTCATCCAATCAACAATCTACTCAAGAAAGAGTATAGTATCGATTGGACCAAAGACTGCAATGAGGCTTTCAAGTAGTTAAGCATTTCTTGTTGTCACCACCTACGCTAATGCCTCCTAAGCCAGACCACCCTTTAATCTTATATTCACGAGCTACCAATGTCTCGCTAGCCTGCATGCTAGCCCAAGAAGATGATGACAAATGAGAACGTGCGATCTATTTTATTAGTTGAACATTACTCGATTATGAGACACGTTATACACAAGCAAAGTGAGAATGCCTTGCCATAGTCTTCACAACCAAATGCTTAAGACATTACATGCTAAATCAAGAAACAAGGGTCATTGTAAAAACATACCATTTACGAACTTTCCTCACGCAAGGATCTTTGTCTAAAAAGGTGGATGCTTTATAACCTTAATGGGTGAATTTGAATTAACTTTTGTAAACCAAAAGTCCATTAAGGGACAAATCATTGCAGATTGGTTAGCTGATAACCCATTAGATGGAGGTGATCTAGTAGATCTAGATTTTCCCGATGAATGCATATATTACGTCAAAACTAGACCTCCCATCTCTGAATGTCCTTGGTATACTGATATTATTAATTATATCATGGGCCATGCATATCCAGAAGGTGCTACACCACAACAAAGAAGGTGGTTACACATTATCGTAGCTAAATACGTTATTATAGAACAAGTGCTCTATCGTAAGGCTTTCGATGGAATGCTTCTAAGGTGTGTTGACACAAAAGAATCCAAGAAGATTCTCCACGAATCTCATAGTGGAATATGTGGAGGCCACTTCAGTGGTCATGCCACCACTCACAAAATACATCGATGGGCTATTTCTGGCCCACTCTAGAGCACGATGCAGTAGAGTTTGTACGCAAGTGTCATAAATGCCAAGAATTTTCCCACGAGATTCACATGCCGGCACAAGCTCTACAACCAATCGCAACTCCATGGCCCTTTTCTACATGGGGCCTAGATTTGATAGGGAAATTCTCTCCCTCATCTACAGATGGCCATAACTTCATAATCACGGCCACCGAGTATTTTACTAAATGGGTAGAGGCTATGCCTCTTACCACTGTACTAGGTGTCCGTGATCGCCAAGTTCATTTTGAACCAGATCATTTGTAGGTACGGTGTCCCACAAATCATTATCTCAGATAATGGCACTTCTTTTAAGAATGATGAAGTCCATGAGCTATGCAATAAATTTAAAATAAACCATCATACAACCTCCTTGTATTACCCTCAAGCCAATGGGACAGTCAAGCAACAAACAAACATTAAAAGCTATTCTCCTTAAAACAGTAAAAGAAAATAAATGAGATTGGCATTTAAAGTTATACCCGCCTTGTGGGCCCACCAAACCTCAATAAGAACACCCACAGGAGCAACTCCTTTCTCATTGGTATTCGAGCAGAAGCAGTTCTCCCACTTGAGGTTGAAATACCCAGTCTCCGCATCTCATTACAAGGGATTCTGGATGAAGACGCTTATAGAGAAGCACGTCTCTCCCAACTAGAAAGCCTAGATGAGGCCAGTTAGATGACAATAGTGGCATAGAGTTTATGCTGACTGGATGTGCCAGCAATATAACAAAAAGGTCTATGAACGAGATATATATGAAGGAGATCTAGTTCTAAGACTAGATAACTGCCGGATTGACGATAAAAAGACCGGTGAAGGAAGGAAATTCCAGCCCAAATGGTTGGGCCCATACCGAGTCACGAAAGACTATGGAAATGGTGCATATCTCTTATGTACACTAGAAGGTGAGGAATTCAATGAAACAGTCAATTCCTTGCATCTTAAATGATTCTATGCATAAGCAACCAACACTATTTGTATAATTATATCTACATTGCATCTTCATGTAGTTAGGTTCATTTTGTCCACTTGTTTCGTACAATTTTGTGATCAAGGAACTTATTCTCAAAGCAATTCATTACAAACTTCTGATGGTATTGGCATAAGCATTCCAATCATACTTCTTCATTTTCATAACATCATCACTGTTTCTAATCATCTCATCAAATAAAGCTAGATATGACAAAGTCTTAACGGTAACCATACCAAGGTCTGGCATGCTTGTTCTCACTTTTGGTTTCTTCCTAGATAGGTGTCTTGCCTATGGTCTATTCTAGAAGCTTCATCGTGTCACATCTATCCCATATGCATATCTCTTTGAAATAAGAACATACTGACATTTTGCTCAAATATATAAATCAAATGTAGATCAAACAGAAAATTTTATTTTTACACATTTCCTTGCCCTACCAACCTTCGGTGATGAGCTTGCGTCTCTTACTAGTGACGTAGGGTTGGGAAAGGATGGGAATGCCCTTACTCCTATGCCTTGTCCATGGTGATAAGCCCATGCTTCTTACTAGTAGCATGGGGCAAGGTGTAGGGGGTCCTCTTGACAAATAAACGTTGAAGGTCATAAGCAAATAATTCAAATGAACCTTTGAAATCTTGAGTCAAAAACAAATGAATCAGATGTCCAAAATTCCAAGAGAGCTCAAAACCCCGAAAACCAGATTTTGTCTACCATGTGGCCATCTACGGATCTAAGTCTAGATAAACCACAAAGCAAGTAGCATTCTAAACTATGGAGTCACTTGAGTAGAGTAGGTTTGTAGCATCCTAATTTGGTTCCACCAAATCTTTTTCTATCTCTCATCACTACCATTCAACAAATTTCATAGCTTGTGCCCTTTCTAGCTCTCGGTGATGAGCCCTCGCATCTTACTAGTTGCGTGGAGTTAGGAGTGGGGCAAGTTCATCTACTCATCATACCGGTTTATCATCTCATTTTGTCAAAAAAAATATGAAGTACCAAAAAAATTTATAGAAACTAAAGTTCAAGATCACATTGTGTCTACATTATCATATATCAACGCATCACGAAATACAAAAAGAAAGAAAGAAAGCATTTGTATCATTTGTTCTCCATTGCATACATTCTAAAAGCATATAAAAACAACATTATAGTTTACATGTGGAAATGAATCACAAAATCATAGATACCAAGAGTCTGATCCAAAAAGAATAATATATATATATATATATATAATATATATATATATAAGTTTCCTGTACAATGCCATCATGCGCTAAGCATGGTCAAAATGCTCAAAGAGCCCGGAAATACAAAATACATCATACAAACAATCTAAGAGAGCCAAGTGGCCTCTCAACCCCTATGAGATCCCTCTGAAAGGTGCACGCCCATGTCTAGGACTCCGCTACGCCGGCACTCTGAGTGCACGGAGGGCTCACGGTCCCGAGGAGCAGCCGGGCCTCGCCATGAGAGTGACTCCTCATCGATGCGCTCGCTATCCCGTATCCTGCCAACTCAGTATGGAGGGTAGTCACCATCCTGGCCACATGCCAAAGGGGAAAAATGTCGGTATGCCTACCGGCTGCTGAGGGCTCCCCTGCATCCACGGATAACTCCACACGGGTCTTCTCCATGGGGATCATCAGGGTATCAATGCATACCCGGTGAATCAAGTCTCGCCACTCATCAGTAGTCTCTACAAGCAAAGGAGAAAAAAATTAGAAATACTCAAAAGATAAAAACAAAAGTAAACAAAAGGAGAGATAGCAACTAAGACAATCATAGCTAAAAACAAACATTAAAGAGAAGGATGATAACTCACTCGATCTCCGGCCTCCAAGATGGATCCCTAGGGTCAGCACCTGCCACAGATGCCACCACTGACTGATGCACTCCTCCTATGCCTGGGCCACATAACATCCTACTACGGACTCATCCTCTCCACCCAAACCCTGAGAAAGTGGCTCCTCTGAAGCTAGGGTCACCCTCTCCGCACTCTGCTCCACCCTCTCCACCTGTAAGATATCCTGAGTGTCATGCCACTCAGGATCGCTGTCCTCCTCTCCACCCGACTCACTGACCTCAGCCTCGGTCTCCTCCTCCATCTCTCCCCCTGTGAACTCCTCGACTCAGAGTCTATATCAATGGGGTCATCACTACTGTGGGCGGACCGGCGGCAATCTGAAGTAAGGGTGCTCGAGGAGCACCGGCTCTCCCTCGAGCACGTACTACCCTCCTAGCTGCAATAGGAATGCCAGGAGTAACAACTGTCCAACCCCGGCCTCTAGGACCTCCTCTAGCCTCCCGAATGATCTAAACACTAGCACCACTGGGGAAGCATATCGATGTAAGGAAGGCCAAACTGCTGAGGCACTCGAGCAAAAGGATGTGTCTCCACCTTCCCCGTCCTAGCCCACAAGCTGCCCTGTGGTAGAGCAAGAGATCAAAGTAAGGGCCTCCTCGCCCCATAACCCTACCATGCCATGGCCTGATAGGTGTGGCCTCCATATCATCAGTAGTCAAGGAGGTGACTGGCTGGTGGGGTGCTCTGAGCACCGACATATCTA
The DNA here is from genome assembly GCA_018340775.1 of Taxus wallichiana var. yunnanensis. Lineage (NCBI taxonomy): Eukaryota > Viridiplantae > Streptophyta > Pinopsida > Cupressales > Taxaceae > Taxus > Taxus wallichiana. The sequence continues at coordinate 830,907,038 of CM031242.1, read as the reverse complement.
TCCATCTAGCTGCCCTCACGGCTCTGGGATCTACCACCTCTACACCTCTCCCATAAGGGATGAAACGCTCATAGACCCAACTCATAACCAGGGTCGGATGGCTCAATGACTGCCCTTGTAAATGAACCACCCGGTACAAATCATGATAAGTGGTCCCAAGAATGTCGGCTCCCCAGGCATAAATCCGGCCATGTCCCTCAATCTGTGCAATGATGGGGGACCAACAATAAAGTAAAGTGTCTCCTCCCTTGTCCCCGATCAATCTCGAGGCAAGGATCCCCATAATGGCTTGGACGAATCAAGGGGATAGGCAAGCTAGGAATAGATCGACCCTCACCCCCTTCTTCGAACCAGTGGAGATAATTGCATCTCCCATATATGAAGCCCACTGTGCTATCTGAGCCCGTGACCCTATTGTCTCAAGTGTGAGCCATCTCCCGATGATCGGACCCCCAAGATGTGGTAAACATCCTCCAAAGTAATGGTCCACTCACCCCTGACTCCTGGAAATCGAAAAGTGTTCCGATCAGCATCCCAATATGAAAACAAGTCACAAAGTATGTGACTAGAAGGTGCAACATGCGGGACCCGTGATATACGCAATATACCGCCCTCTGAAGAGTGTCCTACTCATCCTAAGAAAGTGCATCCAATACTACTGGAAGCCAATCACACTCTCTCTCTCTCGACTCCATCTGATATACTCCTCCTTCACCTGCATACACCCAAAAACATACAAAAAGGAGTAAGTTAGTATTCAAAATGACATTAGAAAAATCATTAAGACATATAAGAATGCTAGAAATGTAAAAACAATTTCAAACAAGTATTCTTTTAGCATTCTGTGAAGAACCACCACCGCCCGAGAGGCAGGCGGCGGTTCCATAACCACCGCCTTTAAAGGCGGTGGTGGTCTTGTAACCGCCACCTCCTGAGTAGGGGCGGTGGTCATGTGTAACCGCCACCCTTCTCAGGGCGGTCGGTCATGTCCCAAATTTCCACGCGGGTCACATGCCCTAAATGACACCTAAAAACACAAAAATGACTATTTTGACCAAAACAAAGCCTACCCATTAGGCGCCCCCCCTAAGTGACCCTATTAAAACTGACATTTTCAAAAATAATCCCCCCATGACAAAGATTTCACCATTTTAACATTTTGGGGATAAAAATGGTAAATCGAGAAAAACTAACCTGTGATCTCGTGGGTCGGTGTTCCACTCATGGAGGCATGATCACAATCTCGTCCCGAATGTTTTGACTATGCTCTCATCAAAAACTATCACCGTGGGTCCCAGAGCTCAAAATCAATCAAATCGACACGCACAAATGAATAGGAAAATGGGCCCACTTTTATATATATAGCATCCTGACTTGTTTTGAATGCCCTTTTCGCAAGTTTGGAGCACCGACGGAGGTAAGTTCTTATCCCCACACAAATGGTACGTCCTCATTTCATATTATTTTAGTATTTATTTTTTGATCTATTTTATCTATCTGCACTTGAGTCCTCTTTTCATTTTGCAGTAGCGGGAATCTTGGAGGGCGTCATTTCGACACACGAGCGTATCGTATAAATTTTAACTTCCCATTTCGGGACCGCCATACTCGGACCCACCATTCTACGCCTCTTCATGGCTAAAACGCTTCTCTGAGGGGGCAATATGTACGTACCCAAAATTGTAGGGTACTGCACCACCGGAACAATGTTACATGCCCCAATGATGATACAGGTCTCCTCACAAGGTGTTCGGATCCGAAAAGCTCTCCAAGTATGCGTTAACATCCCACATGCCCCGCTTAGCCCCTGTGTGCTTTGTTTTCTCTTCTCCCCTCTTTTTTCTTTGCGTTTTGGTCTTCAAGGATGGCCACCGCCCCGCCTCAGGCGGCGGTCTCGACCGCCGCCCAGCAGGGGCGTGTCCTATAACCGCCACCCCCCTCAAGGCGGCGGTCCTTCACGCATTTTCCAGAATGTTCTTTTTAACGCAACTCACGTAAAATTTCAACGTTTACCAGCTTTTTTCACCGCCTTTGCTTGTATTTATGATTCTAGTTCCCTGAATAGTGTTTTTGCATTGTTTATGGTTAAAGAGTTCAATTTGGTTTTCACCTTTGGGTAAATGGGAATTCTATAAATAGTTAGCTTGTGCTCAAGCAAATGGCCCCTCAAATTTTCCTCTCAATTTCTCATTTCAATAGCTTAGTCTTTCAATTTTGCTTAGGATTCATAGTTTTATTTGTTGCATGCATGGTTAGTGTTGTTTAGCTGTTAGGAAGCCACATAATCTTCTTGTGCTAGTGTTGTTACTATTTCATGCAATTCATTGGAATAGGATAGTTTGATTTTTAGTAGGAAGCCATTAAAGTTACAGGTTTGTTCATCAAACAGGATAGTTTTAGGTTCTGACATGTTTTATGTTGTATGACTCGCAATAAATCCCACTAGGAATTACATAAGCCAAGCTCTGTTCTCTTGCGCTATCCCTCTCCTACTCACATTATATTCAGTCTACATCCTAAGCCGCCACTGTCCCAATACCTACTTCTGTTGATGCTAACATCACACACTTTTCTAGATTCACGTGAGCACGAAGGAACAAGGAGATCACACTGAGGGGACAAAGCCACACACAACCGGATTCGCCACTATTCTACAAAATCTAGGTTCAAGCTTTCAAAGTTCTAGTTAAAACATATCAAATAGAGTAGTCAATCATTTCATTTCAGTTAATCTCACTTTCGATATTGCCGGGGAAGCTATGGGGATTGATAGTTTCTGAGAAACTATGATTCACTCCTCACTTCTGAGGTAGGATCGAGAGTCTTTCAAATAGATTAGATCAGTTATCTAGTTATTTAGAATAGATTTACAACTACACATGCAAGTAGCTATACTCACTGCTTTTGTTTGTTTTAATTTCATTATTAGTTTAGTTGTCAATTTCTAGATATTTTAAATAATTTCTCTTTCAATTTTTTCAAATAGTTCATCAAAAACACAAAAATAGAGAAGTTATATATGTTGTAGATATACTTTACATAGTTAATTTTACTTTGCTTTAGTTAGATTTATATCATTTCCTTTTGCATGACAATCACGGGACCTAGGAGCCCAGAGAATACGTATTCAAGCCAATCATGCCTCAACCCAATCTTGTTATAGCAATAACTGATATAGATCAGAATCTTAGAATCCAAGTCTTCCAAACAACAACAGACTTACAACAGATCAGCTCACAGTTAAGAGGGTTAAACATAGAAGATGACCAAGCACACATGTTTTGGTCAAACCAACCAAACTACAGATTACCCTAGATAAATATCCACATGACTGTATAGAAGGGCTTGAAAGAGAGAAAACATTCGGTTGTGACCCTTTGGTCCCACAAATAGACGCAGGAGACATTCTCACTGACATAGACACTAGCTTAAGAATTCAGGTTGCTAGAACACCTGTAAGGTACTCTGAGAAGATTGCACAACTTGCAGTTCTAAATATAGAGGCCGAAAAGGCATACGACTATTAGATATTAGGGATTAGGGATTGATTCCACATATGACCATTGAAGGTCCACAACAACCACGAATCTACGGTTGTGATCCACAAATCCCACAACCCAACGGACCCACAGGTCAAATCTAACATTGATGCTTGGTTTACGCACATCAGTATTTAGATCCACTCCACTTCCACCTATCATCATCACACAGTTATCCTTGTTAGACATAGCAGCTAACAAAGCTAAAGATTTCTGGACTAGACCAGAGAATCGACCATAGAATCCACTATATATCCATCATCCATCCTATGACCCTATCTGGAGATATACACGAAACAATTCCAGGTCATTTTCCCGTATCCCACAACCTATAGATCGGATCACACCAGAGCTCGATATTGATTGGAGCCTTCGAGTGGTCATCCTCACCGACCGATCTATCATGCCAGTTCAGGTTAGGAGGGCCTTCTTTGCCTTAGATTCATAGATTCCATTAGTGCGTGTCAAAGACATAAGATTTCCTAACTAGCTTGTCGCTCAAGGAATTCCAAGAGAAGAACAAAGGAAATAGAGCGGAGTGGGAGAGGATCCTAGCTAAGGTCAAGAAGAAGTTAGAAGCTATTAAACCTTACGAGGTTCAATTAAAACAGTGAAGGAGTTATACCCCCAAATTACAAGAAGGATGGATGTGCTTGAGGATGTGGGCAAGGAATTGGAAGGAATGGTTGAAACATTGAACACTCAGGAAATGGACTGGGTTTTGAGGAGGTAAGCACCCTAGTCGGTGACCTCTGCTAGAGAGTGCAAAATGAATTTGATGCTTGGAACAAGTTGGAGGCCGACTTACAAAGAGATTTTCCTATCTTGTTGCAATAATGACAACACTTCCCCATTCTTTCATTTTTTCCCAATTCTTCATTCCCTTATTCTTTTCCAAGACATTAAGCCTATTGTAATTCTTTCTTTGAAGAAGTGTTCCCATAGGTAGAGAATAGGTAAAGTGTGGGGTGATGTTGGGCCCCTAAAATATTGACTAAGTACAAAAAGGTGCATGGGTGCGCAAGGCCTAGGTTGAAGGATGGGCACACAAGAAGAAAGCGCACAAGGTATGGTTCTAGGAGGGTTATAGAAGGACTGTTTTATGTGCCAGTAGAACAAGGTCTCAGAAATTAGCCATATTCAGCATATCGGGTAGAACACGAGAAAAATGTGACCCACCTACACATGATGGATGGATAAGGTGTTAGCCTGGTGACAAGTTGGCCTAGAAGGAATATGCCATGCGATGGAAGCTTCTAGAAGACCATCATGGCAAGGAGTGGAGAGCTCACACCCGAGGAGCATGCTCCCATGGAGGACCACATCTAGACACTTGGTGATGGATCTAAAGCCTCAGAAAGGTGAGTTGGTAGTTCAAGGGGCCTATAAATATAAGCACCGTAGAAGATAAAGAGAGATGAATAGAGAGTGGAGCTCTACAAAAATGCCACAACAAGTTATATTGGGTTGGGTAGATGAAATATAGGAGAGGGATGCATCAAGGGGCTTTGGATTGTAAATTTTCTTTTTGAAGAAATAAGGAATATAGATTCAGTTATGATGTATGACTTTGGTCTGCCATACTGTGATGTTTTATAATGGATCTAATGAATGTAAGGAGGATACAAACTTATTTGAATATGATCATTAATGATTCTGGTCCATCCTCCTATCTTAATAGTTTTGTTTCATGTATTTCTATGAAATAAGTATGAATCCTTGTGCATTTCGCTTTCTGTTTTGGTTTAGTCTTATATTTTGTTAAAGTATCTTTCTATCTGAATGACTTCACTGGTCTAGAAGTTGTTCTAAGCTCCACAAAATTTTCATGTCTCATTTCCACTCATTATCCTTACGTTCCCATCATAGATGATGTTTCCCACTAAACTCACATAAAGGAGAGACTCGGGGCCCGTGTATGCCTCATGTGATCACCCAGTGCCCACTAGGTGATAGGCCGATGCACATGGGATTCCCTTGCTCTTTGGTGGGTGTAAAAATGACTATAGGGTCATCCACAAAGTCAATGTGAGGGGACATGGGTGTCCACTTCTTCCTTGTTTCCTTTCACTTCGAGATTTGTTTCTTTGATCCTAGAGTGAACCCCTTATCCTCTCTTATGACAAAGGAATCCCCCTTATTTTCTTCCTTCTTTAGTTTGGTGGGCTGGGTAGGAGAATCCTCTTGCATTGTAATCTCCTCAGGTTCATCCAAAGAATGATCTTTCTCCTTGGCATGTGCATCAATTGGTGCCTTGGTGTGCACCTCACCCTTCTTTCCTCTTCTACCTCCAGTTCCTCTCTAAATTTCATTTTATCTCCTTCTGATCATGTCTTTGTTGCCAAATGGGAAACTTCATGTACCTTTTATTTCTTCTATTCTATATCTTCCTCTTCTAGTAGCTCAACCTCCTCGAGCCCCGACATGTGTATCCTTGGCACTACCTTGTTGTGAAGTTCTTGCACCTCCACTGCTACTTCGGTGCATATATTACTTCCTCTTCCCAGAAGTGTCCAACTTTCCTTAACTCTCTTTTTCTTCTACTACTTCTTATTCCTATTTCTGGACCACTTTCATTGGTGGGATCAGCATTTCATGGACTTGGGAAGGTGGAGTCTCTAACTTCCACCTCAACTCCTCCCTGCATCTTAGGGCACAGGTATAAAATATCTTGTGGATATATCCCTTGATGGTAATATTGATTTGTGGATGCAGATCCAAAAATTTAGGCTCCAAGGTCTCCACATATGCTGGCCTTGAGTCATACCTGTAGGTCACGCGCATGGTGTGAATGTCAGCGTCCACTTTATCAACGTTGAAGGTCAACTGCATGTGCGCATTGTTGGCCTCAAAATATTGTCTTAGTGCCAAATTATAGGTAGCACATGTGTGGGGGGGCTAGGAAGAAGAAGGGCACGCTGGGGGAAAAGTGCACGGATAAGGGTTTATAAGGAACCAAGGAACACACGTAAGGATGGACAAAGGATCTAAAATTAGCCATATTCAAAATTCTTGAGGCATTTGAGGAAAAATGTGACTCAACTAGGCGTGGTGAGTGGATAAGGTGTCAGCCTAGAGACTTGGTGGTTAGGAAAAGAATATTCCATGCATGGAAGGTTCCCAAAAGACATCATTTTAAGAAGTGGAGAGCTTGGAATAGAATAAGCATGCTCCATTGGAGGACCACCTGGACACTTAGCATCCGATCTGCTCTTGGAGGAAGGCATGACGGTGGATGTTAAACCTATTTATAGAGATGCTCTAGAGCAAGGAAGACACACCTAAATGGAGAAGAAGCCAATAGACAACATAGGTGCGAGATCATAAGGGAATGCATCAAGAGTATGATGTTGTAGTAAGGCTAGGATTTAGAGCATTAGTGCTAAGGGGTATAATGGATGTAATAGGCCTCTGTATGGCATTAGAATATGTAATAAGGGATGAACTAGGAGGGCTTAGTTATAATATCACACTAGGGAAGGATCTACGGAGATAATTCTAAAGTCTTTTGTTATGTATGGTCTATTATGACCCTTTTTAATGTAATGTGGTTACTGATACTATGATCAATATGAATATATGGCTCTATTCTGAATATATGGTTCATGGGTGCAAACCCTAGTGTCTCTTCTTCATGTTATGAATCGAGCTATTTCTTTATATAATGTTTCTCTTGTTATATGTATGGTTATATAGATGTAATAGCTCATATGATGCTTTTAGAATGAGTGCATGAACATTTACTTTTCTACATCTAATTTTCTATCAATGGAAAGATCTTCTCACAATGCTCACATAAAGGAGGGTCTCGGTGCTTGCGCATTGCTCGAGTGAGTGCCCAATACCCACTAGGTGATAGGTTTGCATACATGGGATTAGAAAGTTGTATTGAGAGTACATAAAAATGATTACATCTTGGTTCCATTATCGAGACCTCTTTTTGAAGCTATTGTGAGAATGATGTGTGATGACATAGTGCTTAACCTTATAGAGACTGTCAAGGAATGGTTTAAGAGCATGGAGGATGAGTTTTCTAAGATATTTATTACTAGACTTGAGTTGTATGCATGTAAATGGGTAGAAGAACACATAGTATCATGAGCTATATGAGACCTTATTTTGCTTCTTTCCAATAGTTTGTATGAATGGATTTCAATGTATGCATCGAGATCAAGCTGGCACTTTAGATCTCACATTTGGCTTTCAACGTATGCGTATCTAACTTGATGTGTGTGTTGATCATTAGTGGAAGAGATTATTGACCATTTTTGTTATTTCTATGCATTCTTGTCTTGAGGTTGTTGAGTTTGAGTTCTTAAAGAACATAAAGGATCATTTTTGTGTGATATCCCATTAGCCATGAAGATCTTGCTCATTACACTAAGTTTGGAAGCATTACCTATGGCCAGCTAAGATTATTTGAGCGTTGGTTGAGGAAGCTAGGGTGGAGGAAGATGGAAAACATTGCATCGAAAAGAAAGAGAGGAGATGACTCAAGTATAACGAAAGCATGTGAAAGGGAGATGGTTAGACAATGTGAGGTTGTAGAGTGGTCAATTTATGGAGGCGGACATATCATTGGGAAAGAAATTGAGGTTTGCACGGAGGACGTGGAGCTTGAGCATTATGTATTACCCCATCTCGAAAAGTGCAAAAGAGATATCCCTTCAAAATTAATGAGAGTTCTTCACTTGGAGAAAGGAGAGTCATCATCATGCATCTAATCCACCTAGTGACCAAAATCTTGTCCTTATTCTTCCAAATAAAGAGATAAGTATTTCTAACATAGTTAGTATCGGTGGGAGTGACCGATTTGCACCTAGGAGATATAATTTTTCATCTGGTACATCTATGGTTTCACAATCATTTCCTTTGTTTGGAGGAATATTGTCTAGAATGACATTTGTGCAAAGTGTGAGTACAAAAATATTGGGTATCACATCTAGGATTAAGGCGAGACACACAGTTGGTAGCGGTGCAATATCACAAATTGTTGGACGTAGTTCGATCAGACATTGGGAACACTAGGCACGACCACTTCAGGACCCTTACTGGCTAAAGGAGGTGGATATGGTGGTATAGAAGTTGGAGGACATGGTGGACCTAGTGGATCTGGTGGATCGGGAGGGATGGGACCTAGTGGATCTAGTGGATCTGGTGATGGAGATAACACCAGAGGAAATCAAGGTTCTAGGACAAGCATATAAGGGCCTCAACCGCCTCAGTAAGTATTTTTTGAGATGTCTTTACACCTACCAGACTACAAAAGTGTTGAGGATATTACGATATATACACAAGTGTGAACTGATATGGCACGCAAAGCGGATCACTACCCCATAGTGGAAGGCAAGTCAGTTTGTAATAACGTTGTAAGGATGCGTGCGCATAGTTGGTACTAGAAGTATGACCCCCATCAGATAGTGGTGGATTACACCATGTTGTGGAATGCCTTCTTGGCTAAATTTCATATCCTTGAGTTTGAACAGAAGAGCATCAACATGTTGAAGGAGATCTAGCAAGGAATGGCAAAGTGAGTGTGCGAGAGTACGATGCGTGTTTCAAGACTCTCTTATCAAAGTTATCCTATGATATTCACCCCTCTCAACATGCTCAATGGTTTGTTAGAGGATTGATAACACCTTTTAGGAGAGTACTTTCACACAAGACTTTCACATAGCCAAGCGAGGCCTTGGAGGTTGTCCTATATGCTTAGGATATTGGAAGCGTAGACCGTGTTATCCCCTTCCTTGAGGCTCATATTGCTGTAATGGTGAAGCAACTAGAGAAGCTATCTGTGAAATCAGTGCATAAGAATCACAATGGTCTATGGTGCACATATTGTGAGGTAGAGGGGCATACAAAGGATAGTTTCCCTATAAGATTGGTACACGCTATGATAGTGGATTATGAAATTTTCCATAGATATCATGAGTCAAGTAAATGCCCACTACTGCAGTGCCTGATGCATTATAATGTGTCATGCTACTCGCAATATTTTCACCTCTATTACTCATGACACCAAGGATTTCAAACTGGTTTACCAAATACATGATGTCATTGACATTGGTGTGTGACATACTAGCCTTGTGAACAATTCAAAGGGCAAGGGGCATCACTATGTAGGACACACAGATAGTGGGGTGCATGGAAGAAGTTTTAGAGGAGGATTTTGTGGTCATGGAAACCATGAGGAGGAAGAAGTGAGTTCCCACATGGAACTTGTTATAATTTTGGGTCTATAGAGCACTATAAGCATGAATTCCCTGATATTTAACAATGCTCATTGTAGGAAGTGGAGAGCTTAGAACAAAATAAACATGCTCCATTGGAGGACCACTTGGACACTTGGCATCCGATCTACTCCTAGAGGAAGGCATAGTGGTGGGTGCTAAACCTATTTATAGAGATGCTCTAGAGTAAGGAAGACACTGAATGGAGAAGAAGTTTATAGAAAATAGGTGCAAGATCATAAGGGAATGCATTAAGAGTATGATGTTGCAGTAGGGCTAGGATTTAGAGCATTAGCGCTAAGGGGTATAATGGATGCAATAGGCCTCTGTATGGCATTAGAATATGTAATAATGGATGAACTTGGAGGTCTTAGGTATAATATCACACCAAGGAGGATCTATAAGAGATAAGTCTGAATTCTTTTGTTATGTATGGTCTATTATGACCCTCTTTAATGTAATGTGGTTACCGATCTTGTGATCACTATGAATATATGGCCCTATTCTGAATATCTAGTTCATGGGTGCAAACCTTAGTGTCTCTTCTTCATGTTATGAATCAGATATGTTCTTTATATAATGTTTCTCTTGTTATTTTCATGGGTATATAGATGTAATATCTCATTTGATGCTTTTAGAATGAGTACATGAAAATTTGTATTTTGCATCTAATTTTCTATCAATGGAAAGATCTTCTCACAATGATCACATAAAGGAGGGGCTCGGTGCTCACGTGTGTGCCTCGGAAATGCCCAACACCCACCGGGTGATAGGCCAATGTGCTTGGGATTAGATAGTTGTATTGAGATTATATAAAAATGACTACATGTCCTTCAACCAATTGATGGTGCACTTCATGTATTTAGCAATGAATGCAAACAAAAGTTTGCACCATGGCCCCATTTCTCCTTTTCCCATCACAAACCGTTCCAAACTAAAGTGTTGCATAACAAAAGTTTCACCTAGTCCCCAAAAAATTTTTGGTAGCTTGTGCGGGATGTTCCATTCATTTTCAAAAGCTTCACGCAGTCTCTCATACCACTTGTTCATCTACGCCTTGTAAGTGTTTGAGATGGACCCATCACAAGTAAATTGTGAAACTTGCATTATAGGAGATGAGTGTCCCGGTGGGTGAACCCACCTATTACCTCTTATGGTCTATATAGGACACCAATTTCCTAGAATACAATTAATAATAGTATAGACCCCAAGTTATTTTCACTCCTGCTTCATTCTATGCTCACGCCTCCTCAATAATACTACTCACAATAAATTTCTCAAAGTTGTAGTGTGCCCACTTGGAAACATTATGGGATACGTAAATGAATTTTATGTTGATGTTTATATATCTCTCTGGATGTACCTAACTTGCAGATGATGAGTCAAGATGCGACCCTTAATTTTGGGTTTAGTAGATCCATAATAACTTGATCCCTTCCTCCCTTCTCATAGTTTAACTATTTTTCCAATTCCTCCACTTTTGTAATGGCACCCAAATCGAGGGCCATATCCTCACCAATGTTTTGTAGGCCCATTACCTTGTTAATAAAATGGCCTATAATCATCTTCCTCCTCCCCAAAAAGTGATAAGAAGTCCTTGTGTACCCATGACATTAACCACCTAAATAGTGGGGTGGGTTTGGCAAAAAATGGCAGCTCCTATAGCTGCAAAACCCCAATCTTCTACAATTCCTTTTGCACTAAAGTGTCCACCTAGAGTTTCTGAGATCATCCACCCCTGGAACATCCTTCAATAAATCATCCCGCATTGACTTGTCATGTTCATCCGTTCTATGGTTAAATTCACTAATTTTTCATCTAGTAAAGTTTTGAACTCCACTTCTCTACCCTAAGCACACCTGGAGGGTATTACATTTCAGTATGCTTCACGGGTTCCTCCTTCTCCACCACTGGTTTCTTATTCCTTCCCTTCTTTGGTGTCATCTCTATTTTGTTCTTTTGCCCTAGGTGTTTTTATTTTCCCTTTCCTACAAAAACTCAATGACTTTGAACACTTCTCTTTCACGCAACCCCCTTTCTACTCTACTATCTTATCCTCCCCTTGTTACACCATAAGATCTTACCAAATTTCACAAAACTCCACAAGTTCATGAAAAGTACCTCGCTTCCTTATCAAACCCTCATCGTACTTCAAGCTCGAGAGCACAAAAATTTCTAAGGAAAGGTAGTTAAAATGACTACCTTCACCCCCTATTTATACTTTTTCATAACCTTGATGTCATTGACCCACACATTTTTAAGTCACTTTTTAATAAAGTACTTTTTCCACTTAAATAAACTTCCATGTCCTTCCTTCACGTGCTACAGTCGTAACCTTCTGGCTCACCAACACTACTTCATTGCCAAAAACCTCCTTCACGTACCTTACCATGCCGAAGTACATAACATCTACATTTTCCATCAAGTAGTCACCCATGGTGTCGCCGATCTCATGTTACACTGGAGGATTGTTTCTCCTCCACGGTCTTCAATTATCTTCATTTTCCTCAAAATACCTCTCATACAATATGAACCAATTTTCTTTTTTTTTTTCACGCCAAACTTCCAAAATGAGTCTTCAGTCAAACTAATCTCCCTGAGAAAGGTGCTAACCATTTCCACAATTCACCCCACACTAAAATTTTGTGTGGTCCTCTACGCATGAAACCAATTATGATGTAATTAGCTACTAGCACACCAATGAGCACACAACATGGAATGAAAAGGAAAATCATAGCAACAAACAAATGAAACACATATAAAGGAAAGTGCATTAAGGGAAATCCTAAGCTATATGGAAATATTGCCTTATTTACAAACACACCAAAGACTTATTTATAGTAGGGCTTCAACCTACTCCCATTAAAATAACCGGAAACCGTGTCCCATCCAGTACTTATAAGTGGCAAGTGCCTAAATAAATTATATAAGATATAACATACGGTCCCAAACCAAAGGCACTTTGAGTTTCCCAGGATGGTGCAAAAACTTAGAATCATATAGTAGAACCATCTACCCAACCTCAAATTTCTTGTTCTTAATATGATAATCATGTCATGCCTTCTTACGTGCTTTCTCCATCTTCTGACTCCACCTAGCAATGGCTCACCTTTCATCCAACATCATAAGTTTTTCAATTCACTCTTCCAATGCTTTTTCATCATCCAATCCTCTTACACATGTAATACGCAAGGATGGTAACATGAATTCCACAAGTAGAACTACCTCTATGCCAAATACTAATTGAAAAGGTGTGGCCTTGTTCAATCATTTATAAGTTGTGTGATATGCCCATAGCTATAGAGACCTTGTCATCCCAGTCCCTCCTTTTGACATCACAAATCTTAGTTAACGTATGGCTCAGAATCTTGTTAAAGGCCTCAGCAGTTCCATTAACCTGAGGGTGATAAGGTGTAGTTTTTTTGATGGGCCACCATAAACTCTACCAACAAGATCTAACTATCTCATTCAAGAAATGAGTACCCTTGTCACTCATTAAACTCAACGAAACCCATATTTATTGATTATATTCTCCCATAAGAACCTAGCTATTGTGGTTGCAGTGTAATCCTTTGTAGGCATAGCTTTTGCACACCTTGTAAGGTAGTTTGTACAAGTGATAATATAGCATGAACCCATCCTACACACGGCTGAGGAAATAGGTCCCACAAAGTTAATTGCCCATTTTTCAAATGGTTCTACACTAGCAATAGGTCTTAAGGGAATTTCATCTCTCTACCTTGTCTTTCCAATGTGTTGGAAATGGTCACAAGCCTAGCAATATTCTATGCAATCCTTATAAATTGTCTCCCACCAAATTCTTGACAATAGAATATTCCACACGGTAGCATTTCCTACATAGTGACCACCTATAATGCCACCATGAGCTTCCTCCATGATTGCACTACATTCATCCTTTAACACAAATCAGCACAAGACCTCATCCCCACCAATTTTGTACATATCTTCACTAATCAACATATAGGGCACAACACGTATAGCTAACTACTTCTTCTCCAAATCCTTCATTCCTTTAGGCGCCACACCCATTCAGTTTGCAAAAAACAACAATACCCTCTAAATTAGAGGGTGCATGTTGTAATATAAATAATTATGCATCCGGCATTATGTCCTCAATGCTTTGTGCATCCTCTCCTGAGTTAATCCTTGATAGATCGTCATGTCCCAAATTGCTCTTTCCTAGTTTCATGACAACCGAAAAGTCAAACTCTTGAAACAATAAGATCCATCGGCATATGTGCCCTTGTAAAACATACTTTTTTACCAAGTAATTTAATATCATATGGTCCATGTAGAAAATAAAAGGCATTGCTAGAAAATCCTACCTAAATTTGTGTAGCATAGATCATCGACAATGCCTCACACTCTATGGTAGTATAATTTTTATGTTTGAGTTAATTTTATTCTCGAGAAACATAAGGGGTGATCAAAAATCCCTCTCCAAGATATGGTAACACTACTTCTATGGCCATCCCCATACATCAACATGTACGTGAAATGGCTTGTCCCAAGAGGGAAAGTGCAAAATGGGTGCAGTAGTAAGTTTCTCCTTCAAGGTGTCAAAAGCCACCTATTGTGCCTCACCCCAATGGAATTTACTTTTATGTTTTAACAACTCTTCCAATGGCGTAGAAATCCTGGCATAGCCCTTGATGAATTTCCTGTAATATCTCATGTACCCTAACAATCTTTGAACCACACTTTGACTAGTAGGCTCCTCCAACCCTAAAATAACAACAACTTTGGCAAGGTCTACCAATAAGCCTTCCTTACATATAATGTGACCTAGTAATGTGCCAAATGGTGTAGCAAAGACACATTTCTTAATGTTCAAGGAGATACTTAACTACCTGCATCTCTCAAACATCAACCTTAAATTGTCACAATGATCCCTTACTAACCCATACACCATCCAGTCATCTAGGTAGACTTAAAAAAATTTGTGGATGAAGTCTTGAAATGCTTGAACCACGAAGCACTATAACATAGTAGGCACATTCTTAAGACCAAAGGGAAAAATAGTATAGGAAAATCTTCCCCACTCCATTGTGAAAGTGGTCTTCTCCTGGTCTTCCTTCACAATTCTTACTTGATGATATCTAGAGAATCCATCTGTGAAAGAATAGATCTCTCGCCCTACGACACCTTCCAAAATCTCCTCAGTAAACAGGGTTGGAAAAGGATCTATCACACATAAAGTATTTAAATCTCTATAGTCTACACATATCCTTATCCTTCCATCCTTCTTGATATTAATTACCATCAGATCACCCATTTAGATTCCTCAATTACCTCAATGATTCCAGATTCTATCATCTTATCAATTTCCTCTTTAATATTTATGCATAAATTTGGGTTCATCTTGTAGGGCCTCTTCCTATGGGGCACACACCTTCTTTTAACTTAATCCACATTTCCCCTAAAGAGTGGTGATCTCCTTTAAGCTCATAGTACCCACGTAGGAACAAATATTGGAATTCTGCAGTAGCTCAACTATTTTTGAAACCTCCTGGTCTGACCACTAATCTCCAATGACATCTTCCTTTAGCTCTAATTTTGTACCAATCTTAACCTTCTTCATTTTCAAGGGCTCATGGTAGGCGTGTGATTTCTCATTCACTTTGTCCAATACTTCATGTGTACCCTCTATATGGTTAACATCCAAGTTTTCTACTTCCTCATCATCTATCAAGTATACCAGTTTACCCTTTTCTTTCTCCAGGAAGGCACGCTCAAATTGTATCTTCTTCATCTCTCCTTCTTCTAGTTCTTCTTCTACAAAGTGCACCCCAACTCAGGTTCTCCTAACAAATATAGGATTCGGTCCTCAGCCATGGCACTATCTCCCAAGGTAAGGTGTTTGACTACCTATAACACCTCATTCACCGATGGCTTAGGAGATTGATACTCAAAAGTCTGGATAATATCCGTTGTTAACTCTTTCCAATTACCCATCTGATGGCGCAACTCTTAATAGATATACCATGCGCACGTAGCCCTGTAAGGTGGAATAGAACTTATGCACCTATAGTGAAGTAGGTAAGCTTCTCGGGCCTACCATCTAGGATCTCTCACATTCCTGGATGTGGAATGAGGTAGACTCCTTTCCATGATAGTCGTGTATTGAGGTAGGTGCATTGCTCCAGAGAAACCTCACAGAGAACGTGATTCTTGCTTCACGCCATTCTAGAAGATTATCTCGATGGGTCGCCCACCAACCCATTGCTATTTCACACAAAGTATAAGTTAGCATATTCCTCCTTTCTATCTGACATGTCCAATGTTCCTCCATTGCACACGAGAAAGACATTAGGGTTACCTTCTCTAGTGTAACTAGGTAACTACTTTCTTCCCAGTGCCTAACCAAGCGCGCCTTGGTGATGTGAGTCATAGTGCCCTTTAATTGCCTTTCGACCAACTCATAGGTCCCATGTGCCCAATCGTCACATGAAACCCTAGTCATATCACTCATGGACTAAGCATCTTCCCATTGAATGAATCCTTCTCCGATGGATGGATAACCTCGAGGTCTCTAATGGTGTGCACATAGATTCTATCCAAGTCCTCTTCTCCCAAAGGCTCTATATAGGGTGTAGACTTCCCATCCGTCAGTGGAATAACAACGCACTCCTCTTTGTTCTCAAAACTTATGTACCCTTTGTTAAAGTGCAAGTCAACATTATTCTTATAGCACCAAGGGCCTTCCAAGTAATGCTGAAAGTTATCTTCCTCGGCAAGTGCTAAGACTTCAAAATCTCTAGTGAACTTTTCCCCTTAGATGGTTATGGATGCATCCTTTAACACTCGATGGGAATATCCTTTGTCCTATTCACCATATACAACACATTTGAAGATGGTTGTAATGGGGGCCTCCCCATCTGATTCCATGCATCTAAAGTGAGAACATTGACCTTTGCACTGTGTCAATCAAAATGTTTCTCAAGAGCCATCCATCCACAATTGCATTCAATGTGATTTCTTTTTCATAATCAATATTGTGAGGGAGCATATCTCCTCATACACAACTTTAAGATCAGAATGCACTTTTTTTCCCTTCACTTTCTAGATATGTTTGATTATCCTCTTTGATTTTTTCCTCAATAGAAACCATGAAGTCCTTAATGATGCGTACTTACCTATGTAACTCAAGAGAATTTAGAAAATCATGTTTGTTCTTATCTTACTCACGGTAGTTCTCTAAGGTGATAAAACATTTTTCAATTAAGGTTACTTAGAGTGTTGCATGGAGTTTTACATGTTGTATTCTTCATTCAAAACTTTAAGATTATAGTGTATCCCCTCTCTTTCACTTTTTAGATTTTATTGCACCTTTTTCTAATTAGAAATATAGTTCTCAAGGATTTCAATAATATTTTGTTTCTAACTAATCAATCTTAGTGTCAAATATTTATTTCTCTTCGTATTTATGTTCATAAAACACATCCCTAACTATGGATTGGTCAATTTTAATAACATAAATCTCTTGAAATATCTGAGTTATAACTTCATCATCACTTTCAAATTCATTCTAATATGAAACAACTACTTGATTTTTAGTGATGAAGCTCACGTTAGGAGAATTTGGTGCATTTGGAAGAGGTTAGATGCTACATAGCTCTTAATGAGGATCCTAATTGATATGAAAATTTATATCCCACTCGTTCAAATGTTACATGGGTTCTTGTTTGGTTTCTAAATTATCATGTTATTTCCCCAAATGTTTTGTTATTTTTCATTCTATAAAGGATGATGAACATCCTTATCCACCGCCATAGGTTCAAATTTGAAATCTTGAACAGGGTTGGCCAATGGGTTTAGTAAAATAATTGGCCATTTAAATGTACTAGTTTACAAATTGTCTTGTCTTAAAAATGGTTCTTCATGATGCTCTTGAATATTGGTCAAAAAATTTGGCGAGGGTGGGGGATGGGGAGAATACTATTTCAACTTCTCGGATGATCTAAGAAATGACAAGATTCATTTGTATTGGGTTGAGAGGCCTATAAGGATTTAGATGCTTGAGTGGGAAGCTCATGAATATGAATATGGATCTAAGAAAAGAGGGAAAGAATGAGTTTTAGGCTAATTTTGTAGAGGTTATAGTGATTTATTATGAGGAATGTATAAGCGTGGTAAATGATTACCCCATGGATAGGCTTACTTAGGACTAGTGTGCTTAACCTCCAATTTTTAATCATATCTAGCACTTTCCTCATGTAAACCTCCATGACTTGAATCTTCTCACGCAAATCAGGATCAAGGATGAATCTACCTTCATCATATGCATACTTATGCTCTTGAAAACCATCATAGTTAGTAATATACCCATATACATCAGTATGACTTGGTGCATATGCAGATCCATCATAATAAGGTCCATATCCATGATATTCGGGAAAATTGAAGTGAATGTTTGAGGGTGATCTGATGATATTATTATTTTTCCACGTGAAGATGAGGGGAAGAATTCCAATGAGGGAATAAAATATCCATGAATATATAACCCCATGATAATAATATATGAAATGGATGTAAATGGTTTACAAATGAGAGAAATGGGTCCTTAAATTAATGGAGTTGCTTTAGATGCTTAAGAATATGGTTCAAAACCAAGTGAGATAAGAAAACACAAATATTTAGACATAAATTTGATATAACATGTATCCTTTCTTATAAAATGCTATAAATATTTAACAAGAACACACATAAGTTTGTTATCAAACATTTGAAAAATGAGAACAAGATCTAAATAAAATTTCCAAACAAACTATCCCATTAGGGGTTCAAGAAAATGTTTGTGCAATTGAAGTCACCAAGGTGGCTAGAATGGTGAGAAAAAAATAAAAAATACCCCATCATATGAGATGTGCACCCATGATAAGATCTTTTTTTTTTAAGAAATTAGCTATCTCAACATCAACAATGGGAATACCTCCAAGGTATAGGACACTTGGCTCCTTGAGGGGGGCCTCTAGAGAAGGTATAATCACTATCTTAACTACCCTAATGATAATCATAATAAGGTTCATATCTATGATCTACTAGTTTTAGGAGAAAAGTGATGATAAAACATGTAAAATAAACATGGTGATGCACTAAGAAGAAAGTGGATCACACTCCTTATATGAGTTAGTAAGAGAAAGGATGAAACAAAAATCAAGAGGGAATATATGATCCACAACCATACCATGCATATAAATCAAAATCTCACTCTCAACCTTTAATAAACAGTTAATTAAAGTCTTGCAAATGCCACACACAATAGACCATGAAGATAACTAAGAGGTAAGGGACAATTAACACAAAAGGGGAAAATATAAGCCACAACCATAGATATATTAAAAGATAAAAGTATACATAGTTTGATGTCAACATAATCCAAGGATTTTATTCATCTAAAAAAATAAAACTAGAGGTCAAAGGTACTTAGAAATATCAGCACCCCAAAGAGCAGGGTAACCTTACTTTCAAAGAAGATGAACCATTTTACAATGGGGTTTTATTACACATATATAGAAGGAATAGATAAGAGAAAAGAGGATAAAAGGATCAAGATTAATTATGGAATACTCCAAATTTAAACATCACATTTACATAAAGAGATCAAAATTAATTGTGAAGGTGGAACATTGGAAAGAATGAAGAATACATGCGGAAATTGAAATAGAAAAAATCCCTAACAATTTAAGTAAAGATGATGGTATTATTTTAAGTAATTATTGGAAACCATTGATGAACTAAAATATTATCCAAAAACCCTAAATATTTTGAAAGAAAATATTTTCTTGATTTGATTCAACACCTTCATCCAAAATAAATGAGAAGATATTTGTTTCAAGCTTTATCTCTTGAGAAAACATCAATGCAATCCCCATGAGATCGGGGAGCAAGTGAAAATGGAGATTTTATTTATTAAGAAGATCATGATTTAACTTTTAAACCACTTTGTAGTAGTTCATCTATGATCCATAATTTCTTAACTCTATCTACATTTTGGTGGGGCCAAGAGAGGAATAAAAACTTGAAAGCATATTCTAGAAGAGGGTAGAACTATTCAAAAGCAACTAAAAGTGATTTAGGGGCCATTCGATCTATTTATTCAGTTATAGATTCCTAAAAATGTCTCATACATTTATCTCCAATACATCAACCATTATCTCTATAACTAAGCTCGGTGTAAAGCTCTCCCAAATACCTTTCTAAAGTACTAGTTGTAGGTCATTTGGAATATTTGTAAAAATATATGAGTGAAAAATAGATCTCTTCCGTGCCCTTTGTGACGTCCTCGAACTCATTTTTACACTAGAGGAAACTATCAATCTTATGCTAGTAGATAGAAACCGTAGAAAATCTCAAGGTTTAGTGGTCTCTACCATGTGTCACTTGTGCCATGTGTCCTAAATCGATGCTCCAAAATTGTTTTGAGGGGAATAAGGATTGAGTGAGTGAAAAGTGCCAATGTTTTCTATTTGTCTAGAATCTACCACACGTCGCCCATCGACGACCTGCAAAGGTTGAATGAGTGGCCTTAACCTTAAGATGTCTCTATGAAAACCCTGAATGTTAGTGATTGCCACAGCTCCTCCCTACCACTTTTCATACATTGCTGTAATGTAAATTCTACGTCTTTAAGGTAAAGAGCTATGGCTTGAGGTAGTGCCATGAACCGATATCTTCCATGTGTCATTTCTTTAGCACTCGTTTTCTATTGAAGACCTATGAATTTTGGGAGGAGATATTAAGGCTCAAGAGGATGTTGTGAGTCGATGCTCGCCATGTGTATACCATGATGCATGTCTTAAATTAATGCTCTAAGAGTTTGGATGTTCAAATAAATCGTTGAGATAATCCCAGATGACGATTTTCCTAACATGTCTAAATTTCCATGCATCACACATTGATAATCTACAGTGTTTGGAGAGCATGAACAAAATATTTAAGTCTGCGAGAGTGCAGAATGTCAATTATTTCCAAGTATTAACCATCCATCTTAGTCGCTAAAAAACACAAAAAGTGGTTAAGTTCCAAAAAATTTCAGAAAGAAGGAAGATCGATGTATGCCACTTGTTAACTTATGCCACTTTTCACCCATCCATCATTGAAGCTATGAAAAACATGAAAATTTACTAAGTTCATAACTATGGAGATGTCATTGAGAAATATGTGCCCCTGTTTTGATTTATTTAATTTTACATCCTTGTTCCATTATAAAACCAAGGGAGAAAAACATTAATTGAACATTTTAAGGGAAAAACACATTAAAATAAGCTAATTTATTTTTGATTTGGCTAGTATGCACTCGAGAGAAGAAGAGGGTTAAGTAATTATGATATATTTCAAACATAAGGTTATTATGTCAACATCTTAACTAATGAGAAGGTTAACCAAAAGTTGAGAGAAAGAGCTCAAAATTGCATGAGTTTTCCATGTGGAGTGGTGTATGACCAATCAAATATTGAAAAGTGGAAGAGACAACTACAATGTTAAATTTGTCAACAAGACAACTTTCATATTTTTAGCATTATAATTACAAGGATTTAAAGCTATA
This sequence comes from Taxus wallichiana var. yunnanensis, assembly GCA_018340775.1. NCBI lineage: Eukaryota > Viridiplantae > Streptophyta > Pinopsida > Cupressales > Taxaceae > Taxus > Taxus wallichiana. The sequence continues at coordinate 830,885,700 of CM031242.1, read as the reverse complement.
TATTTTACCCGTGGACTCCAAATTGAGTACAAATTTCAAGGGTTGGGATTTGAATGTTTTGGGCATAATTTGTCTCATTTCAAAAGTAGTGATTGACATATGGCCATGCTTTTCATTTATTTATTGAATGTGAAGGACCAATTGATAAAATGGCTCTACATACAATCGATCTCTTAATCCCAACACCATTTTAATGAAAAAAATGTTTTCCAGGACAAGGCCACACCCATGTTGCAAATTGTAGGGGTTTGTTCTTTATTTGAATAATGATTGAGTGTGTAAACATCCAAGATACCCATTTAAAACTTTCAACTATGTTTGAGTGGGAGTTTTTGGAATTCATGCTATATATTTCCCAATTTTCTTTCTTTCTTGTTGTTATATCGGGACATAACATTGTATTGTAAGGGGTTCACTTTTGAGCATAACATTACTCTACAATTTTGAGTATTCAAGTATCAAGTGTCCAAAACTAAATATGTATAATGTATCCAATCCCTTTCTTCATTATGTTACGGATCATGCACATTATAAAAATTAATATAAGGTTGATTGTGCTTATTTCCCCTTTAGTATTGTCTTGTTACTTCTTACCTGTATATGCTTAATGATATATTTTGTGTGGATAATAGTAGCAAACTTCGAGTTCTTGTGTTATTATTAAATAGAGAAAGATTCCCTACTATTTTGGTGCATCACCAATTAATTTTCAATTATTTTCTCCTTCTCTCTTTTCCCATACATGTGATATATTAGTTTATTTGTAGTGTAAGTATTAGGATAGTTTAGGAATAAAAACAATTGTCTCTAGAGGTATTCCTCAAGGAGATCAAGATTCGTACTTTAGATGCCTTTCCATTTTTGTTGTTGAAGCATCAACTCTAAATGGGTGTTCTTGGGTACTGAAGTTCAAAAACTAACAAGAATGTCTCCTTGTTATGTTGTATTGAAATTGAAACTATCATCTTAATTAAATTTAAGAGTTTTGATTTCCATACTTGCATTAATGCTTTTATGTGTTTTAATGAAATATATGAAACCAAACACAAGCTAGTGAAATTTATTGATTATTTTTTTATGTTCAATGTGTTCATGATAAATATGATTTATGTATTTTTTAGAACACATTCTCTCACTACCATAGTAAAAGTATTTGCAAAATTAGAATTTTTGAAATATGGAAAGAGAATACATGGGTTGATAATTAGGTATGGAATTTACATTTTCTCGTAGGCCTATTTTTCAAAATAAGAATTCAACATGTATTTCATGTGTTGTGGTTTAGTGATTGCTTATAAGTTCTTTGATGATTGTGAGAATTACATGATATTTGCAAAATGGGTTTGTTGATAAAGCTTTGGAAAATTTTAAGTGACATCCAAATTCTTAACCTTTACCAACATCCTTATGGTTTCTGCCAAAATGGAAATTTTAAAAAATGTAAGGGAAACCATCACATCCTAGTCAAAACTAGATTTTTTTGTTACAATATGGACGGATACACACTCCATGTGAACTAGTTAGGTAATGCCTCATATGATGTGGGATTTTTGAATGTTATGATTACATCATATTCACAAAATGGAGTTCCCAAAAAGATATAAAAATTTCAAAGAAATTTGATCTTGCAGATTGAAATGATTTTAAAGAATATGTTCAAAATGGGATTTTGAGAAGGTCCTTGAATTTTATTAAGAAAATTTGATTGACACATGTAAATTCGGTCTCCACAAACTCATTTAACATTCTTCCAGTAAGTTCCAAATTGGAAACTCTACAATAATGATCATATTTTTAATATATGTTTTCATTGGAAGTGCCCCAATAAAGATGTATGTAAACTATAAAATTATATATTTGGAATTTGCACTTTGTTTAAAAAGTCCTTAAGATCCACAAAATTTACAAGTAATTTTACTATCCATAAATGCTTCACGATTCTTTATCTTTGTAAAGGAAAACAAGACATTACTTATTATTAATTTCCTTTAAATGTAATCTTATGATCGAATCTTAGTTTGTAAAATATGTAACACATATTCAATGTTAAATTGACCAAGATTATATAAATAAACTTCGCTATCAACCTTTGACTAGAACTTGTGGACGATGTTATTAGTAATTATATAAATTTCTAAATATTGATTGGGACAAATGATTCTTTTCTTATGAATTGTTTTGGGATATTTTTTCCTGCACTTTTGTTAGGAATTCAAAATGGAACATTGGGTGATATTTATTTTTAAAGTATATTCCCTCTTCCAATTTTTCCCTTTGTAGTTTTTATTCTTCTAAGACACACACACACCCACACACATGTACACACATATGTATAAACAAACTCATACATATGTGTGTGTGTGTGTATTGTTTAAGGAAAATATTATGGAATTTTCACAAAAACTAAAAAATTAAAACTATTTTATGAAGAGAGAGAGAGAGAGAGAGAGAGAGAGAGAGAGCATCTAGTATAATTTTCTTAATCTATTCCCTCTCTTTTCTTACTTAGCGGTGGAAGGGGCAACTATAACTATTTTTTTATTGAAAAGATTCTTCCACACACACATATGTATATTTATAAGTATGTGTGTATGTATGTGTATGCATATGTGTATGTCTAAGTAATCTGTATGTGTGTGTAGTACAAGATGATCCTTATAAAAAAGTGAGTAGATGAATCACACTTTGCACATCACATTTGACAAGTCGAGAGAGATAACAACATAAAATATTAAACAAGTTTTTCAATCAAAAAGGAGAGAAAAACTAATAATAATAATAATAAGCATCAAGCCATGGGGACCATAGTAAACATAGGTGGAAGAGGAGGAAGATCATCGGGCATGTCCCCCACCTTCCCGTTTTCTACTAGAAGGGTAAGTAACATCTAGTAGGTTCAATTAATCATCTTTATCTTTATCTTTAACATCTTCTTCTTCATTGGCATGCTAGTGAGAAAGAGAAATGGATAGAGAAAAATGAGAAACTTACCTTATGTGATCATTTTATAGCGAGAAAATATTTTCCTAGTGTGCATGATATTACCACTTCATTCTCCGTGAGAGATTGCGAGCTAGAGAAGGATACCACTATCGGAAAGAGACAATCTGATGCATATTGCAAGACTAAGATCTTCCACATTAGCCACATCCCAATCCCCAAGGAGCGTAATGGTAAAGAGGTGAGTCTCGAAGGAACTTCACTTAGAACAACATAAGGTATGTTACCCCAATTGTTAACCATTTTTGAAGATACACAACTTCTAGGAGGAGTCTTTCCATTTACACTTGAATATAGAGAGTAACATTGGACATGGAATTGATTCTATTAGCCACGAGAAAAACACCTTCAATAAAATTATGAGTGAAATCAAATTCATTTCTATCTTTATATGGTTGAAAGAGAATTTACGAATAGAAAGTGTACATAATTTGCATGTATTTTACATTGAGCATGGTTGAGTTCCTAAAAGGACTAGTTTCTATGTGAACATTTAATTGAAGAATAGGTGAAAAAGGATACATATATAATTCCAAGTGGATTGAGTATGCTTACAAAACCAAAATATGCGCCTAATATAATCCATGCCATTACAATAAGAATACATAGGATGTGCCGTGACAAGGTGAACTAAACGAGAGATAATTAGAAGATATTGACGAAGGATGAATTAGAGGGAATGATATTTCTTGGGATTAATAATAGCCACTCAAATTCTACCAAATATCCTCTTCTAAACTTGTTATAAGGAGAGGATAAAATTTTAAATTTTTAAGGGAGAGGAGTTGATACCTTAATTGGGATTTGTGTCAATAGAAATGATTTTTAATAGTCCAATTCCATTCATGGCATTGTATTTTGGGTGTTTGTGCACTAATTTTGTGAAGGTGGTGGTTAGGTATAGAATTATGTATTTTAATAATTGACTCACGATCATCGGATTACAATTGAATATTATCTTCAAATATAGGCCACATAATCCACTCCCTAAAATATTTGCAAAAAAGTTTGGAAATTTCTTTGATGCCTTGTATAGAAAATCTTTTGCCTTTGATCCAGGGATAAATGAAAATGGCACATTATAATAAGAGAATACTAGAGAGCACTAAAGGGAGTGATAATTAATAGAGACCCCTTTTCAAAACCATCCCCATCCCAAATTAAGCGTGGTTTTAAAAAATCCCAATATTTCCAAATGTGTTTTGTCACAAATGTGCCAAAACTTTAACAGAACCTGAGTGAGAAAAAGGGATTGAAAATTTAGTACTTTCTAAGTTCTTTTTCCCTTAGGGAATCTAAGAAAGGTGTAATTCCCAAGGATAATTTTCTAAGATTCATCTCCTTTTAGTGCTCAAATGGCCCATTTGTGATATATCCAAGTATATGCAATAATATAGATAGACCATTAATCAAGAGATGATAACAAGTTTACCTTTACTTAACTTGCATTTTAGGATCATTTCTAGCTTTATGATAGTTTAGTATTGTTTATGGAGTCATAATATTTCCTTGAGTATATTGAATGATCATTAAGATATCCTTGTATTCCTTACCTCTGATACTATTTCACTCAACCTATGCTCATTATTCATTCAAGGATATTGTGCACATACCTTACTTAGGTTGTTTGACTAGTTTCCTTCCTCTCAACAAGATAGATTTTGGTATTTGTTCTCCTCCATAAATTCCCAGCCTAGTACACTATCTAACTCTACATAGAAGTTAGGATACAAGTATCATTTGTCACCAAACATCATATACATTCAATCTTCCTTAAGTGGCCTCTAAATTGTCATATTCTCTTTCACTTGTTAGACCAAAAAATGTAATTTTTCTTCTTTTCCTTCTTTAGTGTTCCATTCTCCTTGTGACATGATCATGCACTCAAAACAACTTGATTCCAATACAAAATTACCTCCAACTAATCCAAGACATCATGTATTTTCTCTATTTTGTTTCTATTTCCCTTAAGAAGCTTTTTATACCCAATCCCACTACATCATAATGGTTTGGAGGAACTACAAGCATTAGGGGGGCCCTATCAGCTCCATTAACACTCTCTTACTAACCCCAATAAGTTCCCAAGAGTTTTGGTCCCAACTCATTTTGTAACTCTCTATAGTCTAGTTTTTCATGATCTTCTTGGTTCTCTTCATCTTCAAGAATGAAATCTAGTACCTCATAAGCTTATATCAATCCTTGAATCACTTCTTCTACTGGTTCTTCTTCCTCTTAACCATCTGTCAAGGAAAGTTCATGAGGCCTAATAGCATTCAAATCTATTTTCCTACATGTTTTCCATGTTTCCATCATCCTTTCTATCTTTCTCATATTATCTTGTTCTCTTATTATTTCTTGCACTTGATTTATCCTATCCTCTTCTATCTCTACTATGGAATTCTTCATCCATGGTGGTATTCGGTATCCATGGTCAAAGGTTGATTCCACACTCATCTCTTTACTCATATTCCTATCACTTTCACTATACACACTTCCAAATATTGTTAGAAATCAACAATTACTATTCATTCAAATCTCAAACTAATTCAATAAGCCATGCTCGATACCAAATGGTGTAGCCTCAACTTGCTACCATTAATATATTAATTTAAAAAGGTTCAAGAAATGATTCCCTCAAACTTACTCATCATTGGAGAATTCTTTGACTTAAAGGCTATAAATTTTTTCAAGGAATTGATACTCCTTCCATAACTATGGTTAAGCATCACCATAATCTTTTCACTACTTCATAACATTGCTCACTCAAATCTCAACTCATCAAGCTCAACATAAGATTCCCTTAGTACTTACCTTGCAAGTTCTACTTCAAGGATACACATTTGGTTCCTTTTCTCCTTTAATGTTTCTCAAGTGTAACACTTCACCACTGTCACAAGACATGCATAACTTCCCTTTAATGGATAATTATTTTGGTCAAAGTCTCCTTCAATCAATAATATTAACACTACTTACCTCTTGGTTTTAACTTACTTTCAAGCCTTAAATTGGCTTTGATCTCAAATTGTGTATCTACTCTAAACAAGGCTACTTAAATCCATAATATTACCTATTACCTCATGCTATACGACTCCCGAGGATGTCAACTTCACTATTAAGCTCCCTAAATCACTCTATGACATCTAACTCCCTACTTCAAGCATACTAACTAGGTCAAGAACTATCTCAATTCTTATCAACTATCTTAGTCCTTATTATGTGGGCTACTATGAAATCATTCAAGTGTCAAATTGTGGCCTCAAGAAAATTCTAAAATTACCTATCTCCCTTCAACCAAATGATATTATTTCCAATTTGAGGGCTCCATCATCAATTTCACCTACCCAGTTCTCCAATTCCACTTACCTCCTTAAGCCATTGTTTAGCACAATCCACTTAAGACACATTGTTATAATTATATAAGGGCTAAGATTATTATAACACTAAATCCTTCAGAAATAAGCATGTGAGAGTCATTAAGAGTTTTAGTATCGATTCCTATACTTTATTTCTTCCTTTAAGTCTTCCAAATCATAGTTTTTCACCAAATTCTAAGCCTCACCGGGTGTGCACGATCCATGAAATCCCCGATAAAATTCATTCTCACTTCAATTCATGAAATTACGAACTCCAAAACACTCCTTACAACTCACTTGAAGAATTTAGATCCTCACAGCTTGGTTATTCTTTGTTAATTTTGCAATAATATTGACTCGGGGGTCTGATATGGTTTTCCCAAGACTCTGGTAAGATTATCTCCTTCGAAACTTGATGTTTCAAAATAATTCCTTTTGAACTCATTTCCCAAACCTTTTGCAATTATGTCTCCCAAGTTTTAGAATTTATTATTGGTTCCATCACGAGATTTTGCAAGTTTCCTTTTAAAAACCCTGGTTGAGGGTTCTATGTACTGAGAAAGCTGGAGAAGCCAATTTTTACTAATTATTCATCCTTGATTACTTCTTACACCTTTAAAAACTTATTAAATAACTATGTCATCCTTTGACAACTTTAAAAAATGCATAAAATCTATTGAACTCACCTTTCCCTTTAATTACAACATCATTTCATCATACTTTGCTATTTAGAACAAGACATAAGACATTTCAAGGTATGTCATCAACTATTTTCTTCTCTCCATTAATATAATGAACCTTTCAAGGTCTTTACAATAATTATCTTCTTCCCTCCTTCAATGTGGTGACCTTATTAAGGTCTTTACATGTCATTCACTCCCTATGTTTTGTATGGAGATCCTTCAAGGATATTTTTCTCTACTCTACGTGATCACTATTCATTGTCTTGGTCTATCTCCATACACACAAAGAATTAATTAGCCAAGAAAAATTTACAAAATCACTCTGTATGAATTAATTCAGAAAATGGAGTCACTTCGACTCGCTGAGATGGCCTCTAGAAAGAATATACTCTATCATTTCTGAATAGTTTCCATCAAGTATACGTATATCTCATATAATTCCACAAATCAAACCACCAATTCTCTTGAAGGCTATGCAAACACTCAACCCTAAATCTATTATGGTTCATTTACAAAGTATGAAAGCACATGACACTCACAGAGGTACAAATCAACCACATGCAACCCACAACTAGTACAATGATTCTTTTCTTGCACTTCTAAAGACTACAACTTCACCTGTAAGCCAAAATTGTTGTCACCTTGATCTATTTTAAGAGATGGAGTTGATGCTCCTACATCAATTTGGAACATAGAGCTTGACCTTGAGTTTTTATGTCAAGAATCCATAGGCCACTAAACTCTTTGGGTTTATATGAAATGTCCCAGAAACTCTTTGAATGCTTTTCCACCTTCGATTGGCCTAGAGAAATTTTGAGAATTTTTTCTAGCTTAGTATATATAGCTTTGGAAGGAGCCCAACAAGAGGAATAATACACCCAAGTCACATGTTAGGAGTAGACATGGAATATTCCAGTATGAGAAAGGGGTTTTTAAACCCATAATCCCACATTTATTCTACCTATGAAATCCCATAATTCCAAAGATATAAGGTGTGGATTGAAAGGAAAGGGAATTCTTACAAAAATTGAATTATTTTCTAGGATCAATCCAATTCCATTTTAAATTTTTAGTCTAGATGAGCATAAGAGTACAAGACTATCTATAACATTGGTTTTTTTTTCCATTAAATGGAGGATCTAGAGGAAAGGGAAAAAATGAAGGCAATACATGCCATTGGCGATGGAGGAATCCTCCTTAAATAGGGTCGAAAATTATACATCCAAAAATTATCATTAACCATTTGGCTCAACCATTGGGTCTATGTAATATTTTGAATAACCCCTTATATGAGAAATTATCAAGGAGATAATTAAGCCCCTCAACATCTAAGATATAAAGTGAGGGGGTGAGAGGGAAACCTTGTTGAATAGACTAGTGAAGGCTAAAATGTTCATAAAGAAAACTATTAATGATGATACTTTCCCTACATCTTGGAAGAGCATATTCATTGTGTTGTATAATTTGGGGCCAAATTAAAGAGATTGAAACATCAAAAAAATAAACATCCATTCAATCTTATCGTAGTATTTTTCAAATTAATATTCATGAACATCACCTACTTTTGGTTTGAAAATTTGACCCATTATATGCCCTCCCAAATGAAAAATATACATAGAATGATATCTCGCATATGAACTTAGTGTGTTTACGTTGTATAATGAGGGGAAGGATATATCTAAACCTCGGGGTGAGATCTTTCAAAATAATCTTGTAGGAGACATTAAACAACATGATTGGCCTTCGAGTTGATGATGAGCTCTAAGTACCCAAAATTGGGGATAGATTTAATGTTTCCTTGGTTGATCATTTTACCAAGTGAGTTAGTGTGAATAGCTTTGAGGTAGACCTTATGTTGGCTTGGCCCTACAATGTCCCACAAAACTTGATATAATTTTTACGGAAACTATCTATTCTTGAAGATTTATCAAATGCGATCTAAATGATACCTTCATACATGTGTTCAATAGACAATAGGCGGTCACGAACCACCCATTTGATTTCAATAGAACACAAGAGACCACCTATAGGAATTGAGATAAATATTTCTCCCACTGGGGAGTGGAGGGTTAAGCAACATAATGAATTTGAAAATATTAGGAAGCTAAGTGAGCCAAACATTGACATCTTTAATAGGTTTGATTTGATCCACCAAAAATATGGATTAGATAATGGCGAAGAAATATTTGGAGGATCTATACTAGATATTAAGATAATGCATACGAGATTGGATTTGATCTCCTTAAGCTTGGTAATTTTCCTCAACCTTGAGTTTGTGTCTCCACATAGTGTTATATTTTTACAAGGTTTCATTCAAGGGAGAAAGTTCCAATTCTTATGAGATTCATTAAAATTTACAGAGTTAAGTCTCATGGGTGTTATAATTAAAAATCACCAGTGGAACCCATAAATGTGATGGTAGGATGTTGTACTATTTATATGATTCTCCCATGATTTAATCCACCGAGAGGGGCCACCTAACTAGAAAGTAATGTTCTATATTCACATAGTATGTTTCTAAGTCCGGTATGGTTTAGGTGGGCCATGTTGAGATAAAATAGAGTTGTAAGTCTTTGTGACACTAGATTGAGCCATTCAATATCACACTTGTTAGGGTTGTATTTTGAGAGCAATGATATAGGCATGATAATAGAAAAATATTCAAAATTGTTGGAAATGTTGAAAACATTTAGATATCTAAATGAATATCTTTCAAGATACTTCGGCATCCTCTCAACACCTTGGTTAAGGTTAGAGAAAGTGAATCAAGGGAAGGAGGTGATTGTGGTTGAGATTTGAAGTCTCTAATTCATTACTCAAATAAAACCACATGTATATTTTTACGTGCATCAAAACATAAGGTGGATGCTTTCTTTGTATTTTATAGATTCATTAATGTTGAAGTCGCCACATAGGATTTATTTGAAATTTGAAAACAAGCTAGCTAGTCACCTCTAAAAGGTTGGCGTTTTAACGAAATAATTGTAAGCATAAATGTTAGCCATACCAAATGAGTGGCCATTGAAATCAAACAAGGTCCACATGACCCAATAAGTTAGACCATAACCCCAATCCATTTCCATCAGCCGGCCGGTGGGAGCGAGAAGTATGGGATATGTCCGGTGTTTATTCCATCAATCATCCGGATCTACGCCGTATATCAACAGATCACGGTTCCGAGGGTCATCCATTACGAAAAGACTCCCCCCTGAGTGGATATGTGGAAGTACGCTACGATGATCCGGAGAAACGTGTGGTTTCCGAACCAATTGAGATGACCCAAGAATCCCGCTATTCCGATTTCGCTAGTCCTTGGGTGACCACTTAAGGTTAGAGAGATGGGGGTATTAAAGTAACAACACCCCCACAAATGTTATCATGATTTGAAATCTGGTAGATGGACTCAAGGAAAATTTATTTGATGGCAGTGTTGAGTACAAATACATTAATCTTAACTTCTTACATGCAAATAATATTCATCTTATCAAACAACTCGCATATATCCCTGCAAATATACTTCTGAGAAGACCTTGTCATCCCTATACCATTATATGAATAAGATATCATGGGATAACCTCTATTTTCATGCAATGCTCATCATACTCATCTACCAAAAATACAAAGTTGTTAGCAAGATATGAATGATGGTTTCTTTTCATATGATTATTGATGATAAATACCTATCATTGGTCATGCATATAATCACAATATTATGGAATGGAAAAGGGTTACATTCTCGATAGAGAATTTTCTTGTGGTCAAAGAGCACTCGGGCTATCTGGTAACTTTACATTTTTCACCTCGATAGAGGATAAGATGACTAAAAACCATAGCCTAGGTATGAGAGTTAGAAAATAAATCTACAATGTGTGACACGCATAAAATGAACGGGCAATTGTTAGAGGGGTGGCCATTTTTGATTTGTTAATAGATGAAGATCCCGTATAGGATTACACATAAGCGTTGCGGATTCCCCATAGTGCAAGATTGTTGTGATTAGAATTTTTAAGCATCGTGGTCCATTTGTAGTGGAAAAATTTTATTTCCTTTAGCATGGATTTAGATGCAGGGGTGAGTCAAGAGTCAAGGGAATTGACAAACAATCACAAATTTTTTGGTTCATGCCCTGAAAAAATGTTTTTAAAAAGTTGATGTACATCACCCATTACGTTAGTATCTTGTCATTAATTTAAATATCAATATTTTTGTGAGGTCTTTAGAGATGTCAACCTCAATGTATACATGCTTTTATGGCCTTACATGTAGAAATTTGGTTGTTCAAACCCTATAAAGTGGCCAAACAACTTTATTCTAGTTTTTCTATGAAATTCCAAAATGGAAGTGACATTTGGCTCTGTTGGGGTTTCTTGCTTGCATTTCATACTGCGACCTCTTCGGTCTTTCGCGAGATAGTAATTTCCTTGTTAATTTCTAGGGTTCTCACCCTCTGGGCTCTCGTAAATAATGCCCCCTCCACTTCAAGCCCATATATTGATGTCGAGGATGGAGCTAGTGGAGATACAAACAATGGCGTCGTAGCAAAAATGTCCCCGGAATTTTTCTCAAAGGTAGTTCATGAGGCAATGTTTCTCCTCTAGATGTTGTATTATTAGGAACGAGATTTAATTTAACTTAATAAATAATGTTACATACATATTAAAAACTACATTATAAACATGTAAAATAAATGAAATTATACAGGGACTCCATATTTAACGTGGAAAACACCAATGGGGTAAAAAAACATGAAGTAAGAATTTTTCATTTAATGAGAAATATTACACGCTTCAAGAACTCCTTTCCTCACTCCTCTCCATGGTTTTTACTTGGTGTGGATCTGATTCACCCGAATATGGCCTGACAACCTTATTTATATAACCCCAAGGGTTATGAATATTTAAGTGACTATGTATACCCCGGTTTAAATAAATTAATTTAATTAAAAATCAATTAACCATAACTCATATTTTATATTAAATAATTACGAATATAAATATTGTAAATTATTTAATTATAAACTAAGGTTTATAACAACACTTAATATTATGTTCTAAAATCCCCTTAATATTAAGTGGGAACTATATGCCAAGATTCCCCTGTTTGTACAACATGATTTACAAATCCATAAACTATTAGTGAAGGTTTATGCTAACATATCACTTTTGAAGGATGTATAACACTTCATCATGCTCAACATACCTTTTGGTTAAAAGGGTTTGGAATCCATAAATCATAAGTTATGATTTAGGCTAAGCATGATTTGTGAGACTACATCCCATGGTTTCTCATGGAAAAATTCTTAAACTGCATCTCTAGGAGCCTTTTATAACACAAGGACCTCCTTTACAAATAGATGCAACATACTTGGACTATACACCATAAACTTAGAGTTATAAGTTTACAAAGATCATAAAGATATTTTTACAATGTTTTACAATGGACCATTAGTATAGAGGATGAGTCATCAACCGGCCAACCATTAGGAGGTGACATTACCATGCACACTCCCCCTCAATGGAAACTCTAAAGCAACGTATTACATGAAACTTGCAGAAATTTACAACACACAATGGCTTTGTAAACATGTCTACAACTTGATCTTCAGTTGGGAAGTACTATAGATCTATATCACCATAAAGAACCTTCCCTCGGATAAAGTGCATAAGTATCTCGATATGCTTTATTCTCTAATGTTGAATTGGATTCTTTAGTAAGAACAATACAACTTTGGCCATCACATAGAAGAGGAATACTTCCTTTAACTTCCATGTGTATCACTTCCAATAGCTGCTTCAACCATATGGCTTCTTCGTTTCTTCCATTACACTTCTATACTCTTGTCTCAATAGAAGAAATTGATATTGTTGGTTACTTTTTGTTGTTCCAAGTAATGACACCTATACCAAAAAACTTGAACACATATCCAATTGTATATCTAACATATCATCAACATGGTTAGAGTCATAATATTATATAGACATAATAATAAACATAATATAATTCATCATTGATTTAACTTTTAACCATATGTAAAAGTTATTTACACTAGTTGTATATCAACTAACATAACAATATGCTTAATAACTAACCATGTTAAAAAATGTTAATTTTTCTTAACATATTACTCTTGTAAAATATATATTAGATGCAATCAGTATTGAACATATCTAATACAAACACAAAGGCATCCCCAAGTGTCATTTGATATGCATATAATAATATTTTTTTAAATCACATTTTAGAAATATTTTATCAAAAACATATATATCTTCATTATCTATTATAAGTCTTTTAAAAATGAAATAAGAATGATAGATAACATATCTAAACATATAATCAAATCATACAAGAATAATCACAACATTCAATGAAAAACATGATCCACTAACTGTGGACACATCTCATGGATTTATGTGAAGTTTGCTTCAAAAAATGATTGAGGAAGGGTTTTTGGTGATAGCTTACCATGTAAGCACCCTTTACACATTTAAGCCATGTCATACATGATCCTAAAGAGATGATCTCAGCATTACAAAACCAAAAAAGGAACAATGGTTCTATTTTTGAATAAACTACCAAAAAACGAAGCAAAATCTTAGAACACATATAAGTTATTTTGTGTATGTTTTCAGTTATAATTACTTCTAGTTTATTTTCAATAAACCATCTGAGTTAACTATGAAAAAATAACTTAAATTTAGTACAATATATTCAAATAAACATATACTTTTCATTTAGAGGTGATAGATGTAGTTTATAGAATTACTACATTAGCTCTATGATTATCTTCTTCATTTTCATCTTGATTTTGATCTAATTTATTCCATTTTTTATTTCTGAAATTTGATTTTTTTGAATTTACAATCTTATTTCTTGTGGCCAAATTTCCCACAGTTATGACATTTACCATCAAAACTAACTTTTAAGTTTCTTGGTTTCTTGTCTTTACTAGAAGGTTTAAAAGTTGATTTTTGATTCTTGTTGAACCAAGGTTTACTTTTTGATTTTTGAGCAAGAAGATCTTGAGTGGCATTCTATTTTGAATCAAATTTTGTCATAAATTTATCTTCCTAGATCGAAGAGCACTTAGAGTTTGCAAATCAAGGATATTCTGTTCAGTTTGATATTTATAATTCAATATTGAAATGAAATTCCTAAATCTTTCATGTATATTCAATTGAATAATAAAGTATAGTAATTTATCATTAATTAAATTACAGTTGCATCCATCCAATTGAGACTTGATATTCTTAATTTTTTCTAGAAAATTTATTACCTTTTCATCTCCCTTTATGGGAGTTGTCATCAGTTCTAGAATCAATTTTATAATTTTTGATACTTGCGTACCTTCATGCATTGATTCCAGTTGCATCCAAGCCTCACTCAAACTTTCTTGATTCCCGATATGAAGGAGGAGATCATCCTGCACACTCCACAAAATAATGGACATAACTTCCTATACCTTTTGTTGATATGCAACAACATTGTCCATGATAGCTTATCTTTTGGTCGGAGCCTTCTCTATTCCGTTTACAATCGCCCGAGCTTGCATGAGTCATGAATTCCACCTTCAACCATATCTTCTAGATGCTATAATTGTTTCCATTCAACATCTATGATTTATTAATAGTAAATTGGTTAGATCCAATATTAGCATAAATAATGTTAAAAAAACTAAAAAACAACAAAGTTTATAACAATAAAGGTTAAAAAAATCCCCATGTCATTGTTCAAGCCACATAAATGAATTCGATGAATTCACGATGAAAAAGAAGGTCCTATCGACAGAGAATCAGATATACGATATTGGTTTGACAATAACAAAATTTAGTCAAAATGTGAGTGAATTTTTTTCATTTCTCCATATAAATGATGACGATGACGAAGACTTAATTGTCGTATCGTAAGAAAAACATTAATCGATTAAAAACAACTTATTTAATATTAAAACAATTTTCTCAAAGAATAAATTAAATTAATATAATTTAAATTAGAACGAGAAATAATAATAATAAATGCATATATAAAAAATGGTGGAGTAAAAATAAATAATACAAGAGAATGTTTGCGGTGCGGCAGAATACTACCGCCGTGAATGCATATTGCGAATGTAGGGAGGCAATGAATTTGAAGTTATATTGAATCTGTCATCTTGGCTGTTAAAGACAGAATATGCATTTACAGCCATCAAAGCATAATGGTTTGTTAGATGTAGTTGCAATTTGAGTAAATGAAGTTACCCATCAACAGTAAAAGCAATGTGCAGGTTACTGAATATAAACAGCAGAAACCAAACCCACTGTTCCACAGGCGGAATTTCAGAGATATTGAATGTTTGATGTTTTTCACAATATTCGAAGAGCATAACTTTGACAAATGCATTAATTGAAGAGCATAACTGAAGAAAAGAAAATCTGCTGAGTTGCAAAGAAGTCACACAAAGGCTTTGGTTAAAGCCACGGCTCCAAGGGGTGGAAATATATCAAATAGCAATGCCAAATCTAGTCAACAGTGGAAAGTTACGGCAGTGAAAAATGAAAGCCATTGAAACAGAAACCATACAGTAAACAATGACCTCATTTACCAATATAATGGCATAAAATAACAAGTGCAAAAATAGAGTAAAGCGACCTATTTGCTCTTGCTGTTGATGGGTAACTTCATTTACTCAAAGTTTTTACTTGTAAGCAATCATAACTGTCGACGATACCACATTTTTTGAGGCATTCTGTCGAACAGTTCACGACATTTGCAACCACATCTGACAAAATTCGTCTATCCTTTATGCTTTGATGGATATCCATACCTGTTCCAAAGGTCTCATTTTGGCACAGGCTGGGAGTATGTTGGAAAATGTAAACTGATTAGGTCTGCAATAATTGAAGATATGTAAATCTTCAGAGGGGTTGTCTGTAGCAGACAGAATGTGCATTTACAGTCATCAAAGCATAATGGTTTGTTAGATGTAGTTGCAAGTACCCTAGTAGACATCTATACAAAATGTGGAAGCATACGCAATGCACATGACTTGAATGGGTATCACAAAAAAAATAGATCAGAAAAACAAAGAAATGAAAAGGAAGCATCTAATGATGGCTTACGTAGACTATAGTTTGCTTTGGCTAATGATTTATTTTCTGTGCTTTTCATTGGTAGTTGTTTTCCTTCATTGTTTTAGCTGACATTTGTTTCTCTGTGTTGTGGGCAGTTGGATCTATGCATGATCTCCACCTGTAATTCATGGACAATCAATTGGGCATTCAATCCCTGATGCAAGTGCATGGGAAATCATTGACATAAATCCAAGATAATCATATGCCACTATTACTTTAAAATGCTCACGTTGTCACTTTGATTCCATTTTTTGGGTTCAGATTAGAAAAGGAAAATAAAAAATATCGGCCTTTTCCTTGAAGGCAGTACAATTTGTTTTTAACTTCGAATGCCTTTACCTTGTAATGATGGTATCGGCAAATTAAGGCATTTGACACAGCTGGTGTTAGGTATAATTTGGTTATTTACCAAATGTTTCAAGGTAAGCGCTAAAACCAGCAAAATATTATTTGTAGAGGGAAAATGATACGCTCTGCCAAGTAGGCATGCATGCCAGCAGGGGAACTTATCATTTCACTGAAAATCTCTGGATGACTCGGAAAGATTAAAGTTTTATAACATTTCTAGCCTTGTTGGAGGCTCCTGATGTTATACCTCATTTTGAATTTTAAGTGCTGGCTCCTATTGGTTGAAGTAAAATGAAGCAGACAGATATGTGTACACACCTTAGATCAATTAAACAATGAATGAAGTTGAAAACGTTTTGCACAAGCATTTAAATAAATAACTACTGTAGATGAAATACAAACAATGGTAAATAAACTGAAAAACCTGTGCCATGTTATGTGCCATGCTCTTATCTGCCATCTGACAGCTCTGTCGGATTATTGAGAAATGTGAATGGAAGATATGGAAGCAAAAGTGGGAGGTTAACGTGATGGTTAGAGATTGGCCTTATTTCCAGCTCTTCTTGCTAACCAACAAGACGAACAGCTTATATTAAAATGCATGTGAAATGCATTGGTCTATTTCTGTCATTTGCAAGAGGAAACTGAAATAATATAAACAACAACAGGTACTGATAAAAATTACTATGCAGAATTAGGCGTAGGTAATTTGAAGATGCAACAAGGTCAATTATAAGCAGAATGTGTTTACAATGTATATATAAAAGCCAATTACAAACACCTAGAAATGTAGAAGTCTGTCATTCCATGCGTATTAAGCAGAATGTGTTTACAATGTATACATATAAACGTATTGCTTATTGAGTTCTGTTTTAAACTAATGTATGCTATTACAAATTTGATTGTCAGAAATGTTGCAGTGCAGGAAGTGGAGCTTCAGTTTTGGATCTGCAAAACAGATATGAAATACTATTAGAAGTTGGCTTTCATTTGTATTGCAAATGGAATAGGTAAAACATATGTGTGCATGGGGTAACTGATTTACCTTAAAATGATGGCGCTGACAGTGTATGGCTTGAGGATGCATAGCTGCTTTCTTGCGACTGGAATTGGGGTGGAATGCCTGCAGGACGTGAAAGTGAATATTAGTACGAGTAGAACATATAATATTTGCAATGTTGGTGATAATTGAAAAGTAGGTGAAGACAACATACTTTCGTCTGGAGTTGTTGTCATGTGTCTCATGCCTTGTGTATGCTTCCACATTTTGCATACATATCTACCAGGGCACTTGCAATTACAACATCTGATAAAAACCCACTTCCGATTATGCTTTGATGGATATCCATACCCTGTTCTAAAGTTTCCATTTTAGCACAGGCTGGGAGGACACTAGCAAAGGTTGTGGAGTCTGGATTTATTTCTGACAACTGCATTTGCTTAAAAGCTTCCAATGCCTTTTCAACAAGCCCATTTTGCACATAGCCTGCAATCATTGCATTCCATGATACCACATCTCTTTGAGCCATTTTGTCAAACAGTTGTCGTGCCTTGTGTGTACATCCACATTTTGCACACATCTATCAGGGCATTCTCAACTATAACATCTGGAAAATACCCACATTCAATTAAGCATTGATGAATATCCATAGCCTGCTCTAAAGCTCCTATTTTGGCACAGGCTGGAAGGATGCTGGCAAAGGTTGTGGAGTCTGGTTTTAAACCTGACAATTGCATTTGCTTAAAAGCTTCAGCAGCCTTTTCAACTAACGCATTTTTGTACAAACCCTGTAATCATCGCAGTCCACGAGACCACATTTCTTTCGGACTAACGCATTAAGCTTGAATCGCTACATCTGACAAAAAACCGCTTTCCATTATGCTTTGATGGATGTTCATACCTTGTTCCACACAACGCCTCTGAAGATCTACATATCTTCAATCATTATAGACCTTCACGCATTACAGGAAAAATGCTACAAGTATGCAGAGAACAACAAGCTATCTCTCAAATGCACGAATAGACAAAAAAATGCTACAGCTATGCAAAATTTAGTTTATTCGATGTCACCTGTAGAGTAGAACTTTCACAAATGCATTCTTCAAAATAAAGAGATGTCTCTAAAACGAGGGCTACATAAGTCAAGTATGAAATTATAGGTAAGCATTGTCAACTAGGACTGTCTTTGTTTGTCAAACCATGCTCATGAAAATACAGGTCTGCAATAATTAAAGATATGTAAATCTTCACAGAGATTGTCTGTAGCAGGCAGAATGTGCATTTACAGCCAAAATGTAGAAGCATATCTAATGCACATGAACTGTAATAAAAAAAACACCCATGAATGGGAAAATACTTTGTAACTCGCCATACAGGTTAACACTTTAAGCTCGAATCAAAAATATTTTTCCAGTTCGAAAGGCAAAACCCAACAGAGCACAAATACCCGTCAATGGTGGCAAGGTCACAAAAATGACATATCAGAAAAACAGAGAAATGAAAAGGAAGCATCTCAAATGATTAAAGGAGACCACTATATGAGCTTACAAGTAAAAACTTTGAGTAAATGAAGTTACCCATCAACAGCAAGAGCAATGTGCAGGTTACTGAATATACTCCAATACCAGGCATGGCAGATTAAGCGACAAAGCAGGAAGGGAAAACCCTTTTGTGTTCGACCACTGCCTTGCTGCTGCATGGAGGAAGCTACGTGGGCGCAACAGCAGCGGCCGCTGCAGCAACCAATGCCAAAAAAACAGTTAATGCCTCCACCAAACGAAACTTTACAGAAACAGGTCGTATCTACCGCGCTTACAATAAAATTCGGCAATGAGGGCAGAAAGCTCAACCAACCAGATGCGAGGGATTCTAAACGAAACATTAGACAAGCAATTATTAAAACAAATATGTATAAAAAACATTAGGTATGTTGACTCCGCCCGAGCCACATGCAAATTAATACGAAACAGTAAAAACATTAGTATCTGCCATGTGTACTAACAATACATCTTCTATATATAAAAATTGGGGAGATTAACTCCATATAGATGTTCAGGTATCCTCATTTGCTCGGTCGAGTTGGTTTTACCAAATCAACGAGTTAATATTGTTATTTATCAATGCTATATAGTCAACATTCAAAATTTCAACATGCAACTCTCTACGAAAGAGCAAATTACTAGAGCCAAGACCGAGCTATCTCATTACAGGCACAAACCCAACTCGACACACATCGGGCAATAACTTATCATATGTTAACAACAACTTGCATTGGTTCAGCTCACAAGAAAGCCAACTGAGCTCGGACCGAGCTAAGCTACTTAACTACCGCAGATCTCATGGTGTGAAAAAGCGGTTAAACGTGGCAGTAGCCATAGAAACAGTATACTCCCACCGTATTAAAAACACACTATTCTATTCCATTGTATTAGCAATGTGGGACTAAAGGCCCAGCTCAAAACAAAAAAATATTCCATCCACTTTGACTGCGGGAGATGGGGTTTGGTGACCCGATGTGCCACGTGGAAAAAGAATTGGAGAAAGGTGAGAGGGGTTAGGAATCAGGAGGAGCGGCTCACTATGCACTAACCATATGCCTACCTGCCACATTTTAATCATGCCAAAAAATTTTGACCACGTCCGAACACAATGAGAGGTCCTGCGACCAAAATATATATGTGGCAAAAAGAATATATGTTGGTCGGCCTGCAAGGGGCAAGCACGACATTCAGAGTGAGTTTAAAATATAGCCATCCAATCATGTAATTAATCAAGGTTTACCAAATCATAATGTGTGTTTTTATTATTATGTTGAAAGGCGTGTTCTCTGGTAGAAGGCCTCCTCCCGTCTGACGCGGACAAAGACAGCAACGGTTCAGATGCATTGGTTGACGATGCACGGCTTGGTACGCGCCCTACACGTGGCGACCAAGATAAGGATTGACCAGAACAAAGGATTGTAACGCAAAGCAGGGACAAACATCGTCATTCATAAATGCGGGACATGTGCCGGGAGTCCTTTGTGCAGGTGGCCACACCTCCATCGTCACCATGAACAAGTGAGTGATTTGGGGTTTTTTCATTGGTGGTTTCTGTGTTGGCCACAGTCGCCACTGTTGAAGGCCTTGGCGCAGTTGGGCATCTCTGCAACACGAGCTGCTTTGATTATTGACTCAGCCGCTTGTATTTTTAACATTGGACCGGGCTCTGTTTTTGACTTGAACCAGCGCCTTACTTGTTGTTTATTACCTGAACCAGGTAACTTGACCTTCTCTGCTTTCATCTTGATACATAGCACTATGAGTTGCTTAAAATGGCTCGAAACAAGGGTTTCATATTCATTGTGACCTCCATAGTTAACGCCTTTGATCCATTTTAGTGCTTCAGTGGCTGCTCTTTTATGCTTTTCTGACATTCGTATTTTCTGGTCTTTACTTGTTATCTCAACTCCTTCAGTGTACTCTTGGATGTCTAAAACTTTCTGATATCAGCACATTGTTCTATTTTTAATGCTCATGATGCAGAAAATCAATACATTCAATGTGTATGTAGTTTGGGAACTTTCTGTGTGGTTGTTCTGTTTAAGTATGATTTTATCTTCTAGCATGTGGTGATTAAATACTCGGTAGTTAAGTATCTTGTAGTTCCTTTTACCCTGGTAATGGCATGAGAAGCTTTACCATTCATTGTTGTTCCTAAAAGGCCCAAAAAATGCCCAATTTACCAATCTGATCATTAGCTAGAAGTAAGTTGGCGGTCTTCACGTCCTTGTCAATTATTTGGTGTGCATTTCTCGTGTAAATACTCTTGTCAGGACCATTTAGTATGTTCGATATACTTTCCCGCTCTGTCCATCTGATTGGATTCCAAAGGTTGCGTGTTTTTCTCAATTACCTTCTAGGTTTTTCTATCCCACTTATACATTAGTGAAAGATATAATAAATTCGGTTCAAATTTGCATCAACCCTTATATCTTTTTCCATGAAAACAGAGAGAAAAAACTAATCACGTCTAGGCTATCATTAGGAGTGCCAAGTGCAATATCTAGCTCTGTATTCATCTTAATGTGGTCTTGATCAATGGATCGAGGAGGGGATGGCATCTACGGGGAATTGGCACTCCCCCATTTGCATTGTTATGCTTTGATAGTTACGCTGATAGTGTTCTAGAATGGCAACTCATGGTGGTTATGGTCAACTGTAATTTCCGTGAGTTGATGCCTTTTCTGTTTATATTGTTTGAATATGAACATTTTAATGTGTAGACCATTCAAGCAAGATTGGTAGAATTTGGATATCTTTCAAGATTAAATTCACATGGCTATTTGAATGCTTCAAACGTTTGGCTTTATACAGTTCTTTCCTTCTTTGCTAACAACTAATCAGTGCTATTATAACTTGGAACATTGATATGAATGATCACACGTGAACTGGTCAAGAAATGCATTTTTCATTAAACCATATTGAAAATTATTTTCCAATCTGCTAACACAAAGTGATTCACCTTTTGATATTTTTTTCATGCTAGAGAGATTTCTCCTCTGTTCTTCTCGCTCTGTAGCAATTCTCTTATAGAACCTATCATTTCCTGGTTTTTGATGTCATTTCCCTTTCATCTTTGCTTATGGACTACTTGTAACTTTATGGAATTCCTTTTGTTGCTCATGCATTGGGAATTTTACTTGCAATATGTAAAACCTACTAAATAAACCCATTTTCTATTTTTGATGCATGTAATAGGGATGACAGAGCATTTTGCAGTGATGAATGTCGTTCTCAGTAGATTATGATAGATGAGCACATTGAGAAATCCCATATAGTTTATTGTCCATGAGATCATTCTTCGGGTAGCTACACATACAATTTAGGTTTTTCGGGGATTGGTACTCAAATGACCTCATCTAAGCAGTCTGAATTTATTTTGTTTTCAAGATTGTTTATTTCTTGATAATAGAATAGAGATGGTCGAGCATATGGGGGAACTATATCCCAAATATATTGGGAGACAAACTCCATTGTGAATATGGATGACCTGTAAGAAAATGTACGGATGTTATTTGGAGCATCTACTAAAATCAATACATCCATATTTTTATAAGGTCACTATTATTTCAGTGTTAATAATTGTTTCAATAGGCTAATCTAGCATATCTTCATGATGTTCCTACCAAATATATGTGTTGGTTTGAGCATTCATATTGAGTGCTATTAATAAGCAATTGCACCTATTTCTTTAATGGTTGTGTGGGAAAATCTAAATTGCAGGTTAACAGGAGCAAATATCACAGAGGAAACACAAAATAAATTATGCATTTGTTGGTGAAGTAAATGAAAAGTAAAGCTAATGTGCCAACATCACATGGACCATACAATTTTTTATTTCAGTTAATTTGAATTAATCCAAATCACAAAAATACATTGATTCCTTATATTGTTGATGGCGAGATTAAATATTGTATATACTTATTACTGACTACAATTTTTGTGTTTAGTTGATGGCTTCCTTCACCACGATTAATGCCCATTATTATCTATCTACAACCCATTAGCCATTAAATTTAAATAGAAGTATAATGAGATTCAAACAGTGAGCTTTACTCCATTCCTATTAAGGTTATTAGGGTGCATTCTAATCTCAATTGCCCCTTGTTTTTCATCTTTAAAAAACATATTCTCTCCCACCATTTCTGGTTTGGCTATGCAAATGTTAAGAGAAGTTGCTTTTAATGCAGCCATGATAAATGTCTGCAGCATGTTCCTTAAACTGTTATAAGTACAATTTCCATGTTTTTAGAAGTATCGAAGACCAAAAATACATTCATTGCCATACAACATTAATCTAAGTTCTATTTCCAGAATTATTTTTCTTAAATTTGATAGAAACCTTTTTCATTTATTGGACAAAAAGCCTAGGATGTCCTCTTTTCTCTGTACTTTTTTGTAACTGACTTCTGGTTAGTTCGTGAAATCCCTGCATGTGAGGGAATGTAAAAGTGCCACCACCGAATCGGATTTTCTTTTCCAAAACAATCTTTGATTGTGGAGTGTTTTCATTTTCATTTTCACTTTATGGTATGGGGGTGGTTTTAAATTTTTCAGTTGATAATCGAATTGACTAAAATTTTCAATTAAATATGTGATCGTTGGCTTAATAATTAATGACATGCAGATCATTTTCTCGTCAAGAAATTGGGCCTATTTTGGCTAAACTCCATGGAAGCCACCATGTGGTTTGGAGTACCTGCCATTGCAATCAGAGTGGAATCGGTGGTGTGAGAGGAATTTACCAGTTTGGCAAAATGTCTTGTGGGATGCGAAAAATGGGTTTGTTGAAAAGACTCTTGAAACTTTTAAGCAAATGCAAGGCACTTGTAAACCGGAAGTCCACTCCACACGGTCTGTTGCATGGTTTCATCTCTTCCCAAATCACATTATACATGTCAATTGAGTATGTTGTATCCTGTGATGTCGAGACGTTTATGTGGAAGCTTAACACAAATTTGTTGTTGTCATGTTCTTTCCCTCTTGACCACATGTGTCAACAACCGTTTTACCCACGGTTCTGCTGATAACAAGTGGTATGTGTATAGATCACGCTTACTATTTTAGATAAGATGTCCGATCTCTAATTATTTGAAAATGAACAATCTCTTATTATCTCTTTTAGACATGTTTGTACTTTGATGTTTGTCTAGGTAACGAGTTCAAAACCCAACCTCCATCTTTGTTTGTTGTGACATTTTATTGCCTACAACAAACAAATAGTTTTAAAATATATATAGTTAAGCCCTTTATTGGTCATATTTTTTCAAAATTTCCTATTTCTTTCATAGGTGTAAGGGTTTGAGACATTTTTCAAATTGATGGACAAGGTGATGCCTTCGATTGAGTGATCCCTCTATATGGGTGACAATATATATAGGAACATTATTCTTAAACTCTATACTGTTTTTGATTAGGTGGATTCATGTTACTCAATACTTATTCCGTCATATCAATTACCCGAGCTTAAAATTGAATAAGGGTGCTGTAAAATACTAATGAACAAGGCTTGTGGTTGGGTTTCAAGCTTGATTTTCCTTGTTTTTCAAATTGACCTCTTCAACCGTAAATTGCGCTTGTGTGAATAATGCAAGTGAGACCAAAATGATAAACTGGAATACAAATAACAAATATTATTTGGGTATGAACAATGTGAGCCATGGCATAGATGTCAGACATGTAAGTATTTGATTTCAACCTTCTTCTATCTAACTTTCCATTCATGTTTTCATATTTTCTGATAAATTAAATGTTGTGTACTCAATAACTTTCACGTCATATAAATTACGATAAACCCAGCTAATAAGCCCCTTTTTCCTCATATTTTTTTCTCCAAGTCAACCAAATAATCATGCTTTGTGCAAATTTGTGGGTTTAAACATGTCTTGTAAATGGTGCTTTGCTAGCTCTATCGTCGACATTGTTTACAAGTTTTTTTCTTTCGTCCCCCTTGTTTATCTTTACTTCTTGTTGATGCACTATGCTTTATTGTTTGTTTTAATTTATTTTGTCTCGCCCATATTTCACTTTCGGCGTTAACATCACACACTTTTCGTGCGATTGCTAGTATGATAATCAAATTCTATTATGTCTATAAAGGTCTTACAAATGACATATTCCTTGATATAATTCCATGTAAAATTTCGACCTTTACAATGGTAATAATAAGTTAATCACTAGCTCAGAAAGTTGGTAGGAAATTCAATTATCCGTGAATTAATTGAGTAGTTATTCAATTTCAACATTTCCCAATGCAATATACTAATAATGTATTACTATATCTAAGGTATGCTAATATTATTTTATTAAAATCTTAAGTTTCCATTGGGTATACTCTTGAAACATGAATTTTTTGACTAGGGATTTTATGTGTTTCCCTATGTGCCTATATGATTTTATTCACCATCATTCAATGTCAAAGTTAATACTCCCAAAATAGGATGAGACATCATTCCCCCTTTAATAAAGCACCATTTTATAGTGTGGTTGAGATACATTAATGAGGAACCCATCTTTGATTAACACAGGAGACTATTAATCAAGTGGAAACTATTATCGCACATTTAGATTAAACTATATATATATATATATATATATATATATATATATATATATATATATATACACCATAACTTATAATAATAGAAAATTTTGATTATATTTTATAACTAGTAAACTATAATATATATGGTTTATACATGATTATGACAACCCTTATTAAAGGGGGTCCAAAAATTAGATTATGTTAAAAACAATTAAGTAAATTTTTACCAGGGGCAAGAGAATTTGAATCAACTCGGAATTTATAGAGGGGACAAATACTTTCACCCGTCGAATGAAATAAATTGAAATTCCTATTTTTAGGAGACTTGTCTCCTCCTTCATTCATTATTTGAATTTACCTTAGGAAATATTTAACTCCGCAAAAATTTAAAACTATACAAAAGATAGAAAATATTTCATAAATAAATTAACTCTTACTCGTATGTGATTTCAAGTGCGAGCAAAGATTATTCCTAAGCCCTTTCACCTGTGCACACAAAACTTCAAAAAACATGTGTCTCGAGTGATTTAATGTGGAAAATTCTAATGGGGTAAAAACCATGAATTACTTAATTTTCCATTTAATGAGAAACATTACACGCCTCAAGAACTCCTTTCCTCACTCTTCTCCATGATTTTTACCCGGTATGAATCAATTAACCATAAACTCATAGGTTATAGTAAATAATTAAGAATATAAATATTCTGAATTATTTAATTATAAAATAAGGTTTCTAACAACACTTAATTTTATGTTCTAACATGTATTATTTGTTTCTAAATTCAATGTTGTGTGTAAATGTCTTGAATAGTTCTATCTTATCAGTTATTTTTTGGGCCATATCCCCTCTGAAAGCATGCTTAAGTCCTGGGTTAACTCAACTTATGTTGCTCATGGCATTAGGCTTGAGAGTGTACAAAACATGACTAAAGGGTTTTTCCTTTTCCATTTTTATGACCCTTCGCATGCCCCAACTATCTTGAATCATTCGACTACTTGGTATGTTTGTAACTCCCTGTTGGTTGTTTCCCTTTGGATAAATAACTTTGTAGTGTATGAGTTTACAGCCCTTAAAGACCCTATCTGGGTTGAATTTCTAGGTTTATTTCTTCCCCGCATGTATTTTCTTCACCAAATCACCTCCTCCATTAAGCGAGTTGTCTGCATGGAACCAAAACGCTTTTATAGTACCCTCCCACAAAAACAAGTCTTTGTTGAGATAGACCTCTCCTAATAATCAAAGGAATTTGTAGAGATCCAAATGGATGACACTTGCTACTCATAGAGAGTTATCTACATCAACCTGCCTAACACATGCTTTCGCTTACTATAATTTTGATCACAAGATCAAGGATTTTCCGCTTTATGTGCCATGAAATCACCCAACACCTAAGGCGACTACCGAGTCTATTAAGCCCCCACAAGAGGAAGGGTGGAAAATAGTCGAGGGTGGAAAAATAAGAACAAAATGGTTTAAGATAAGTTGAATGGTAACAATGGCTCTAGAGAGCCCGCTATTAAGGAACATACTCTAGGTTCGTGTCACACCTTAGAGCGCGTCTCTACAGATTATCTAGTTTCCTTACCTAAGTTCTCTATCAAGCCCACAACGGTTGCAATTTTTCATGGACCAGTAAAATTCCATCCATACCTCCTTGACCCCTCCGACTTCCCGGGCTTGCTCTTGACAACTAGTTCACATGGCCCATCCAAAAGGGTCTGAATTCCCTCTCGAAACCTCATGGAAATTCGTGAGTGTAACCCAACACACAATGTAGAGTAAACAAAAGAGGAGTATAACATTGAGTATGCTAGAGGAAGGAAAGTTGAGTTATAGGATTTTTCAAAGCAAATAAAGCTCAATTCCTATAAAACTAGTTCGATGCCTTACATGGCTTGGATGTTGATGGTAAGGCCTTTTACCTATGTTTTTCATGAATTACATGTCATGGAATGTGAGGGGTATTAAAACTCCAATTGTAAGTATATCATTCACAATTCTTGCCAAAAAATTGTTAAGTTAGATGTTTTGTGTTTGTAGGAAGTTAAAGTTTCATGTTTTTAGTTGTCAATAGTTTGTAAATCAATTTGGCCTGAAAACTTGTCTTTTACCGATCATCATGATGGAGGACATGGGGGTTTAATTCCTATTTCACCCCTAAATGTTATGGATCATGGCACAGAGCCCACCAATAGAGCCATTTGGGCTCTCTTTAATATCTAAAGCCACCCTTTTGGCTTCATCAACATCTATGCATTGAATGATGTGACAAAATGGATAATCTTTGGTGATGGATAACCAATGAAATCCCTGATGCCTATTGGGTCATCTATGGTGACTTTAATATGGTTGAGTTACCCATGGATAAATGTGGTAACCTTCCTATGTGATGGAAAACTAGCCAAAGGGAGGCATGGTTGTACATGTGTAATAAATTCAATTTTTATGACCCAAATGCCTCACACCAGCCCAAATCTAAAACCTAGCTCACTTGGTCCAATCTCCGAGGTGGATCAGATTGGGTTCTTAAATGGATCGACAGGGCCATGTTGTCTACTCAATATTTTTTTGATTTCAAAAACATTTATTCCCTACCTATGGAAGTGATGTAAGATTTCATCTTTTATGACCACTTTCCCATCATATTTTGTATCACTTAGCATGCTAAGAGGCCTTTTAGTCATATAGGCCATTTTTTTCTAAATGCGACCTTGATGGAACATGAACCCACACTCAATCATATCAAGCGAGTGTGGAGCTTAGCGCCTTGACCACGTGACCTTCATAACTATCACCCGCCTCTTCTTTCTAGCTAGACTCAGTTGCGGGCGGATGCGTTGAATAGGACATTCAAATTCCTTATATTCTATGGGCGATAGTTGACTAATATTTGACAACACTCCTATTATGTTACCTCTTTCTCTTTTAGCCAAGTGATGGTGGCACTTGAAGGAAATCCCTTCTCTGAAGCTTATAAAATATAAATTACTTAGGACAACTATAATGCTTGAGGTGCATAGACTTGTGCTCTTCTTCACTAGCTTAAGGTTGGGGATCAGGTTTCAAGGAATTTATTCAATCACTCAAATCCAAACATTACTTTCAAAAAATTCAAGCCATTTGTGATGGCAGAACATGTCTCATAGATCCCCATCACATGTTACAAGACTTTGATAATCACTAAAAATATTTTTCTAAGCTCAAACTCCTTCGACATAATGAAAAACTAACTTGAATCAATGTTTGGCTATGGTGCCATGAAAAATTTCTATGGCACATAAAAATTTCCTGTGATCACCTTATTTCCCTAGAGGATTTATAGGAAGCAGTCATGCTAATGGCCAACAACAATGCACTTGGCTGTAATGGCTTCCCCTACGAATTTTACAAATCTCTTTGGGATACTGTTGGCCAGGACCTTTATCAAGTTTACATGGAAGGGTTTCAACGTCAATCCATTAGCACCCATATTAAATAAGGGAATATCAAGTTCATCCCTAATCCTAGATATGTTGAGCTAATAAAAAATTGTCATCCTATAATGTTTCGTAATGTGTCTAATAAGTTCATAGCCAAATCTCTTTCCATTTGGATATGCCACATTATTTTTGTCATTGTCTCTCAAAGCGTAACAAACCGGTTTCATCCAATAGTGTTATATCCTCAAAAATATCATTACGGTTTGGGAAGGCATGAAATGGGCATGTATATCCAACTAGTAAGCCCTCTTCATCTAATTTCAATTTGAGAAGGATTATGATCAAATAGAATTGCCTTTCATTCTTGATATGCTTCCACTTCTCCGTGCTTTGGCCCCAATTTCATTCAGTTTGTCAATATGTTTTTTTGCACATGCATCCACCTACATCATCATTAATGGGAAAATTTTAGCAGCCTTTGGTATTTTTAGATCCATCCGGAAGGATGCCCATTGGCTTCCATCCTCTATGTCCTTATGGATGAAGGATTTGGCTACCCACTATCCAAAGCTCAATCTTAAGGGCTTATCGTGGGGAATTATCTTTCCCTCTACCGATAACTCCCAACTACTTAATTTTCATTTTTGGGATGACTCCTTCCTTATGCTCATTGAAGATGAAAATAAAATTAGCAATGTTATGCAGTGCCTTGAAACTTTTTATTTAGCCTCAGGATCTTCCATTTAATGGCGTAAAATACAATGTTACAGATAGTCTTTCCTCCCCACACCCTCCTTTTTGGATATGTACGATTGGAATATTATCAACCATGGTGAAATGTTTAAATTCCTCAGTATCCCATTTTCATTTCAAGCTTCACTTGCGGAGCTTTAGTTGTATATCGTGCAATAGGTGGCTTGAAATTTGGAATATTAGATTACTAATCCATCGTCATTAGCAGGAAACTTTCAGATATTCTCCAAAGTGCTTGAAGCCACCCATGTGTATTACTCTTCCAGTTGGGTCCCTTCCAAGAAGTTTGTGAAAAAGTTAATAAAACTACTCAAATACTTCCTCTAGATTAATACTTCCATTGGCAAAGGTTTCCAAAGAGTTGTATGGGAAACTTGTTGCCTTACCATAGGAGTTTTAGGCCTTATTGGCATTTTATGTCAAGGGAAAGTGCTCTATGACAATTGGATAATCCGTAACATGACAGGGGAAGAAGCATGGAAGGTGCTGCTACAAAATGACATTGTTGAAGGATCCCCTTATGGATGTTTGGATTGGAAAGACATTGGTTTTTCCAATATCCTCATTACCCCCATTATGGTCAAAGTGGTTGGAAATTTTTTACTCACAAGTATTTGGAAAACTCCGAAGCATATCAAACCATGGCTCCTGTGGAATGGAAATGGCTTTCGTGACATCCTTTCATTTAACCACCATTTTATGTGGTGGTCTCCTGTCATTCAATGCCAAGATCATTATCCGTGGCTGAGGTTCCTTGGATTCCTGTGCTTCACCTTTTTAAGCTAGGAATTCACACCATCCAATACCTCTTTACAAACATACTTAATCTTGACTTCCCTAGCATGAGTTCAAGGATCAATTTAAATTGTCTCTACCTGATCAAGCTATTATCAATGATATCATTTCCTTTATGCAAGATCACATGATCCAAAAAATCTCCGTGCTTTTGTCTTATCCATGGTTGATAGACTCGAAGTTGTATGTGAAAATCCCATTCCAAAATTACTCATCTCGCCCGTGGTTATTCTTGGCTCTCACCTCATTTTCCCATGGTTGAAAAGCTCAATATCCAGTGGGGAATGTGATCCTTACCATCAATATGGAAAAGGAGATTTGATACTGTTTGGTCCTCCTGTGGAACCCAAAATTTCTCATTTTCTATGGTGTGTTCTTCACCAAGGCCTTCCTCTTGGTGCCGCCTAGTTCACCTTCGAGTTTCAGCTCTCAAATGCCCCTTCGTGGTCATTTGGAAAGCTTGTCTCATATTTTTGGTATTGTTGCAAATCCTAGAAGGCTTGGAATTGGCTTCATTCTTTCTTCGTCCCCTTCTCCGACAAAGTGGTTTACTTGGCAACACATTCTTTCAGAGACAATCCTTAGATGCCCTACAATTTTTTTTTAGATTTGACATGCTTTCAAAGGGTAAATCCTTTTATAGATTTAAAAAGAAAGAAATTCTTGTTTACTTTTTAATGTTGAATATGACCAAAAATTCTTTATTTATAAAAATATGTAGTTATCGTGAATGTATTGCTGCAGATTCAAGTTCAAGCCAACAAAGTGGTAATCGAGGTGGAGCATCTGCAAACACTCTTTCATCATTGGGGTGACACACCTTACAATGTTACCTCGTGAAATGCCATCCCCCTCTTGCCCCTACTCACTTCAAGGTAGTGATAGTGGTCATCCCAAAGGTGGGGACCATTAGATCCACTCATTTTACCAGTGCCCGTCGGTCTCCTCGTACCACTCCACAGAGGAGTTTCTTCCTCTACCTTTATCCTGCCACCAGATTGGGATGCTCCCCGCTACCCAACTAGCTCAGCTCAGCTCACCGAATTCCCTCGAGTTGTGCACTCGTGGATGGTTGAAGCCTCCGCCTATTCCTGAAAATTTTCCCGTGTTGTTTCTTGACATATTTCCCTTTTAGACCACTCTAAAGATACTTAAGAAGAAAGCCAACTCACTCTAGTTGGGACGTGTTGAATGGTGGCAAAGACCTACCTAGCTCGCTAGTATAATCAAGACTCGTCCATACAGACAATAATTTGCAATGAAGGATTAACTTCCTTGCCTTATTTTCTCTCCGATGTTTTGGAATCAATTGAATTCTAAGGATTTTTTTCTATTTTAAATTCATGGTTTTGGGTTGTGCTTCCATACCACCCATTTTTTTGTGAATTATCTTGTATCATTTTACTTAATAATATAATATAATATATTATTCATAAAAAAATAGAAGTGGTAGAAAAGGAAATTAATTCCACATTGGGATTTTCAACTTGGCTTGTTTAGTAAAAAGAAGCCCCAAGTCTACTATGAAAAACTAGTTTGTTTCGAATGAACCACAAGTTGTGGGAAATAATGGATTTGCAATATTGAGGGTTATTAAATCTACACAATTTTTTTCTAGTTAGGTTTTACATGCCTTCCACCTTAATGCCATCAAGAGAAATCCATACACGCTTTAATCAAGCCTTCAAGGTGATTTATGGGGAACTCGACCAACAAAATGTATGTAACTAGGTAAACTACAGAAAATAGTTGCATGCCTTATATTGAATTCGGAAAATCTACCAATATGTTAGGGATAATTTTAGGATTTATTCATTGCCTCGTGAAAGACCTTCAAAATGAACTACTTAGATTACTTTGACATTATTTGAATCTCCAACTCTATTTATCTCCCTCTAGAAATAATTAGATGAACTCGAAAAGAATACACTTTACAAATTCTAAACCGCCTTACAAACAATAATAATCATGGTGTCATGAATGTAGGGTATGGTAAAAAAATATTTCATGCCATGGTAGCGTTCCCCATTATAACCAATTTTGTCTAATATGCCTTTCTTGAGTGATGCTACTCTTTGTCGTAGTCATTTTTTCATATATTGTTTTCATTCTATTTGGTCTGCTTCATCTCCAATACCGCATTTTACAAAAATAAAAAAATCGGTGATGTTTAATATGTGTCTCTTGTATGTAATGCCTTGGATTTTTCTTTTTCCATTGCTTCCTACCACCAACCAGCTCCTGCATGTATAGAGATATTTATTCAACCCTACAATAACAAAGGTCACCAAGCCTCTGTTCATATATCCATTTTCTCTCCCAAATATGTTGAATTTGCTTGGTGCTTGAATGAGTCGTTATGTACGTTGGATTATCATGCCGCCAAGATTATCCCTATCTTCTATAACATTCAACCTTCACACCTCCGCCATATTGACAAAGAACCTTATGCCAAAGCCTTTTGCAATCATAGGGAAAGCAGCAGGGTTGACATCTCAATAGTGGAGAAATGGGTAAATGCCCTTGACAAAGTCGCCAAAATATTTTTACACCTTTTCACCCTTTCAACAACAAGAGTTAAAATCCAAATTACCTCCAAAGACCCACCTTCCCACGTTCACTTAAAAGCTTAGACATGTGTTCCTTGAGGCCTTAGGATTATTTTCTTCTTTTGGCACAAAGCTTGCCGCGGCTCGTGAGTGTCACTTGCACTTTTGCCCAAAGTGCAAAGTGCCAAATTACATCCCCTCTGCTATGGCGGCTCGAAACCTTCTTCAGGAGAAAAGTATTCCCTAGGCCTACATGCCTCGCTTTTGGGAAAATTTCTTCCTTAGGCCCGTAGGCCCACCTTTGGGAGAAATTTCTTCCCCAGATCCGCAAGCTTGCCTTTGGGAAAACTTTCCTCCCCAGTCCCGTCGGCCTGTAACCTAAGAAATATGAAGAGTTAGGGGGACTTCTTTATATCATTAGAAAGGGGAAGAAATTTCATATCTAATGGAAATATTTTTGGAAACCTTAAGTGTGTTAAATATGTGAAAAATCAGGTTGAAGTTTTAAGATGAGCCTGAGAGTGTGTAAGAGGGAAATTACCCCTTATTAACTTAAATTTTTAATTCTAAAGCATGGGTTGACCTTTTAATGGGTCACGTTAGGGGATAAGAGAATTTTTTTCTATCCCATGTAAATAAGAACCTTGGTTATTTTTTAGACCTAGTGAAATTAAAAACCTTGGGCATTTAATTGCTTGGGCCCCTTTGACCCTCTAAGATTAATTAAGGAATATTTAACTATAGTGTTAATTTAATTATTTATTAAGTTAGCACCTAAGAGAAATTTAACTATATTTGGATTAATTATACTCATTAATCTTGTAATGTGGATCTAATGTTTGTAACAATGGGAAAATATCTTTTATTAAATTATAATTGACTTGGAATCTTTGTGTGACAATTATTGCTTGAACCACCTGTAGTGGTCACTCTTTTCAAAGAAAAATTCCATAATTTTTCTATCTAAACCTAAGTTGTTCTTGGGTCTTGAGTGGTTGTTTTAGCAAGTGTTACAACTTGGTATTAGAGCCATGGGTTCAAAGCTTGGACTCTTGGGCACACTAGAAACTTGAGACATGAACATTAAACCTAGTACAATATTAAACCTAACACACTTTTAAACCTAGAAAACAACTTTGTTTGGAATTTGCATATCTTAGTAAACATGGAAAACTAGAATAAAACCTAGAATAACAAACTAACTCTCACCTTGGTTTGTGCAGGAGGCGTGGACAAGATGAGGGGTCCTTTCACATAGATTTAGACTTGTCACCTTCGGATCAAACTCTAGTAGCCATCCTACCTCGATTTTACAAACGCTTGGGATGTTAATGCCGCTTTACGTGGAGGGTCCGTAGGATGACAAGCTTAGCTAGACATGATAGGGAGCCATCTCGTTGAGGCTCATGCATCTCCTCGACACAATGAGGAGCATAGAGGAGAGAAATCCCGCGTGGAGTTAGGCAAGAGAAAAGTCACCGTAGAGGGGACAGGGAGACCGGATTTCTAGACATAGGGATAGGTATCGAGCCCTAGGCTTAGAGATGAGCATGCAGAGAGGCCTAGGGGTCGCCAGACGACAAATGCAGACCATATCAGGGAGATCCTGAAGCTACAAACATCTCACTATTATGGGGATATAGGTGGATTTCAAGTAGAGGCCTGGTTGGTGAGCTTGAGTGGGTGCTTTAAGCTCTGCCCTTGTACTAGCAACACGAAAGCTTGTGTTGTGATCCATCTTCTAAGGGATGAATAGGTGTCTGAGTGGAGGACCGAGGAGCAGAATTTCCACATTGATTCATATATGGTTACCTAGGAGCTCTTTGAGGAGTGGTTCAGGAGCAGGTACTTATCTCAGAGGTTCATTCAACAGAGGATAGACATGTTTCATGACCTCTGCCGGACCTCTATGACTTTATTTAAGTATGAGATTCAATTTATGGACCTACTCCAGTATGTCGACTACATGCAAGATGAGTAGGTATAGATCCACAGGTTCATCCAGGGATTGAATATAGATTTGGGTGGTGCGGTGTGTATCCATTGTCTGCAGACATTAGTTGAGGCCATTGAGAAGGCCTATATAGTAGAGGAGACTCGGGGAAAGACACAACAAACCAGAGATAAAGTATGCAGAGCCACATCCAGCAGATACGAGGACAACAAAGTCAAGGGGTCGGCCTCCTCCTCCTCATGGTGGAACGGGTTCAACACAGTCATCTTTTAGGCCACACCAAAGAGTAGTAGCAGACACGCCACCGTATAGGCCTCCATATAGTTTCGATGCATAAAGGGGTGGAGTATGGGGCCTCCTCCTAGGGGTCCCATTAGGATACATTGTGCACCGAGAGCCCATTCAAAGAGGAGTTCATCAACAGAGACCTCAAAATTCCATAGCTAGATCATCAAGATCCACGGCACATACCTCTAGAGTACTGGTTGGAGCTGCTACTCATGGGAGATGACCGAGTAGTTGTTATGGTTGTGGTATTACTAGACATTTTGGAGAGAGTGCCGACGTAATCCTAGTAACAATGGTAAGATGCAGATCTTAGAGCCTACTATTGGTGACATGGGGCAAGGTCATTGGATCTATACAGCCATTGAGAACAACCAGAATGAGCACCAGAGTACCATGATTGAGATGACAGGTAGCATTGGTGGTGTTCCTACCTCCATTCTATTTGATTCTGTTCTTCTGATTCTTTTATTACACCATCTTTGGTAGAGTGATGTAGGCTGGTGGAAGTTAGGTAGGGTCTTATTTGGGATGTCGAGATGGCTTCTGGAGCTAAGATCTCTATAGACTCCTTAGTTAAGGAGTGTGTAGTGGATTTGGGACCTTTCACCACTACCTCGGATATTCATATCCTTCCGTTGGGTTCGTAGGGAGTCATCTTGGGCATGGAATGGTTGTCTGCACATAGAGCCAGGGTGGATTGTTACCATAAGATTATATCATGTAGAGATGATATAGGAGTTGAGTCAGTCATAGTAGGGGTTAGGAGAACCATTTCCATTCACACCATCTCTGCCATGCAACTTAAGTGGTGTGTGCAACATGGTTTTTAGATGTATGCTATCACATTTAGTGACAGATCGGATGATGAGTCTAGTGGACCATCACTTGATGACCATCCCATCTTGAGAGAGTTTTTGATGTCTTTCCAGGGGAGCTACCGGGGTTACCACCCCCACTTGAGATAGAATTTCACATAGATTTGGTTCTGGGAGTAGAGCCTATCTCACGAGCACCTTATCAGATGACAACTCTTGAGATTTGCGAGCTCAAGTTGCAGCTAAAGGGCCTTTTAGAGAAAGGCCTAATCTATCTTAGTGTATCCCCTTGGGGTGCACTGGTGATATTTGTAAATAAGGAGGATGGATCTCTACAGTTTTGTATTGATTACACGCCAGCTGAACAAACTAACGATCAAGAATCGTTACCCCCTTCTGCACATTGATGATTTGTTTGATTAGATGAAGGGGGCCACAATTTTCTCCAAGATAGACCTCAAGTCAGGTTATCATCAGTTTAGGATTATGGAGGCAAACATTTATAAGATTGCCTTCCATATGAGATATGGTCACTACGAGTTCACCGTGGTTCCTTTTGGTTTGATGAATGCTCTCGCGGTGTTTCTGCGCTTGATGAATGGGGTGTTCAGGACTTTCTTAGATCACTTCATGCTCATCTTCCTTGATGAAATTTTGATTTACTCATGTACGCATGAGGAACATGAGGGCACCTTCACCAGGTTCTTCAGTGTCTTCGTGAGTAGCAACTTTACGGGAACCTGGAGAAGTGTGCGTTCTTTTAGACAAAGGTGTAGTATTTGGGCCACATCATTATTAGGGAAGGTATCGTAGTTGACCCTTCCAAGATTTGAGCTATTATGGATTGGTCAGCCCACTAATGTGATAGTGTGCGATTCATGGGTTTAGCAGGTTATTACAGGAGATTTGTTTAGGAATTCTCTCGGGACCCCATCACTTCCCTTCAGCGGAAAGGGAAGAAGTTTGTTTGGTTAGACAGATGTGAACAGGCCTTGAAACTGAAGGAATGCCTCATGATAGTGTCTGTTCTTGTAGTGCCGATCTGCGGGTGAGTTTTTGTATGCCCATATGCTTCTTTGGCAGGAGTTGGAGGTGTGTTGATGCAGGAGGGCGGAGTAGTTGATTTTTAGTCTTGCAAACTCAAATATTATGAGCTCAATTATCCAAATCATGTTCTTGAGCTTGTAGAAGTTGTGCACGCCTTGGTTTTATGGAGACATTTCCTTCTTGGCTGAAGATTCACACTTAGGACTGATCACTTGATTCTTCGCCACCTCTTCACGTAGCCCAATCTCAACGCTTGTCACAGAATTGGATGGAGTTGCTTTGTGAGTATGATATGGAGATAGAACATGTGAAGGGGAAGGAGAATGTGGTTGTAGAAACTCTCAAAGAGGAGACATGTGGTTATGGCCACCTCAGTTAACATAGATTTATAGAGCAGGATTTTACAACAACTTCCTCACGACTGCTTCTACATTGTATCTAGAGAAGAGATCAAGTCTCAAAGACCCCTTGAGGGGAATTTTGATGGGTTTTCATTAGAGGTAGATGTCCTTCTCGGGAGAAGTAGACTGGGTTTATGTTCCCAAAGACGGAGGCTTGAGTCAAGACATTCTGATAGAGGCACATCATGCACCCTATTCAGCCCATCCCGGGTGAAGAAGATGCACGCCACTTTGAGATAGTTGTATCATTGGAGGGGACTTTGCATAGACGTGGCTCAATTTGTGTAACAATGTTTGAAGTGTCAGAAAGTGAAGGTTGAGCATAAGCATCCAGATGGCCTTCTCTTTCTGCATGCTATACTAGAATGGAAATGGGACACAATTTCCATGGACTTCATTATTGGGCTACCAATGTTGAGATACCACCACGACGCTATCATGGTCATGGTGGATAAATTGATGAAAGTGGCTCATTTTTCTCCAATGAAGACCACCTATATAGCTAGTGTAGTGGCATGGGTATATCTAGATGAGATTTTCGAGTGCACAGGATTCTGGAAGATCATTTGTGACCGCGATCCTCTATATACTTCCCACTTTTGGACTACCATACAACATGCCCTTGGGATGAAGATAAATTTCAGCATGGCATATCACCCTGAGATAGATGGACAGATTGAGCGGGTGAATCAAATATTAGAGGACATGCTTAGGATGTATGTTATGGATCACTAGTTGAGATGGGAGGAGTATTTGTACTTGGTGGAGTTTTCCTACAATAATAGTTTTCGAGTTTGATAGGCATGGATCCTTTCCAGCACTTTGTATGGTAGAGAGTGCAAGACACCTCTTAGTTGGGACAGGTTAGAGGACAAGGTTTCTCTTGGGCCAACTTTATTGCAGGACATGGAGCAACAGGTGGTTATGATCAGATAAAGACTATAGGAAGCACATGACAGACAAGAAGTATGTAGATTAGCATAGGACCGACCGTAGTTTTGAGGTGGGCATGAAGGTTTTCCTTTGTGTCAGGACACATAAGAGCCCTATTCATTACGGAAAAGGTTCTAAGTTAACTCTTAGATTCATGGGCCCCTTTGAGATCTTGGAGCGTATCGGTCCTTTGACCTATTGTCTAGTGTTGCCACCTAGCTTGTCTCGCATCCATGATGTGTTTCATGTTTCATTACTTAGGAGATATATTGCAGATCCTTCTCATGTGCTAGATTGGACCTCATTGTAGGTGTAGGATTAGGGGCAGGTGATGGTGGAGCCCATTTGCATTATACAACATAGGACCCTAGGATGACTTCGAGGTAGAAAGATTGACCAGCTTTAGAGTGCAAAGTGGGATAGATAAAAATGAGACTGCGGCTAAATGGGAGGATGCTACTTTGCTATGAGTTTAGTTTTCACACTTATTCCAGTGACTTCCAGGAGGAAGTCGAGTCTAAGGGGAGGGGGATGTAGTGCCCACTTCCCTTTGACACCTTTTGTTATTGATTATGATATTGTCGACTATACTTATGGATGTTATTGTAGCTTTTTATATGGCATGATGCTAGATGTTAGAGATCATGGACTATTGTTGATTTCAATTCATATATGATGCATGTGGATTATTGGAGACATTTTATATTGATGTTGATATGCTGATTGACATGGTTATATATATATATATATATATATATATATATATATATATATATATATGTGTGTGTGTGTGTGTTTCGGACATGTGATACTTCGTCATATTGAGTAGACCTAGATAATTGAACTAATATTATGATCATATTGTTATTGATGAAATTGTAAATGATATCATTACTTTCCTAGATGATGTTTTGATTCATATATAGATGATTTTGGAATTATATTGTATATTTATTTTGGATGATTTGATGTGGCCACAAGGCCAAGGAGGTATTTTTGTTTTGCAGGTAAACATGTCACAACAAACATTAGGGGATTGGAGACCAACCACATTGGAATCCTAGATGAATTCAACAAGGGTCACCATGGCAACGTGTATTTATTTGTGTGTGTGTATGAATTGATGTTAGGGGTCCCCATGGGGGAATCACCTTCGAATGTGACCGAGGGGCTATGTGTATTCTTTTATTTAGTTCTTTTGTTTAAATTTAGTATGTGGATTTTAGTGATGTATTTTCCCCTTTATTATTTATTTTATTTGTGTCTAGATTAGTGAGTAATCATGTTGTTAAATAAATTAAAATGGGTCAAAAGAATGCATTTATTAGAGCTAATGGCTCTTGGATTATATGTTATAAGTAATGTGTAAGTAGCTTTGAGTGTGAAACACTCCACCTTCCTTTTGAAATTTGGATATGTCCTTAGGGGCTGATTTTGGAGGCTTGTGGGACAAGTTAAACTTGTCCCACACCTCTTAAATTGTTACATCGACCCTACCTATGGGTTGGGAGTCAAAATTAGGCCTTTCATGCATTTTGAGAAGACAAGTAATTTTTATTACACCTTCTTGCATGAAATTAATTTTGGTCTTAGGGGTGTGGACTTGGATTGTGTGTGTAAGGAAAAATGTCATTTATTCACCCACTTATTAATTGTGCTTTGGAGTTTGAAGTTGACTTGTGAGGTGGAGTTGAGGATGAGTGATGTGGCATCCTACATGGAGCCACCTCATCCTCCTCTCTCCCTTTTTCTATTTATTTGAATTCTTTTGCTATTTTGGGGGTTACTTGATGGGAGTTACTTCATGTTGGTCTAGTGCTCTTGCAATTGGAGAGAGTTAGAGGATTTTGAATGCTTGTGGATTTGTTGGTGCTTTGGGACTATTTGGAATTGAAGAAGCTTGCTGTTGAACTTGTGGATCAAGCTCTATCATGGAGAGGTAGGAGCTTGACTCTTGTAAAAATATTTTCTTTCTATATTGTGCTTATGTGAATGTTTTTGAATGTTTGGTATGTTTGTTGGTTGGTTGGGTAGATTGCCTAGGTGTGGTGTAGGAGAAGACTATGGGGATCTTTTGTGGGGAGGCATAAGATTTATTTGTGGAGGGATTTTGGGTTGGGTGTTCCACCTTGGACAAGAAATAGCTTACATTTCTTACTTTTGGGGGAGGCATAAGAGAATGGGGAGGCATAATAGGTACTTGGGGAGGCATAAGAGTATGTAGGGGTTTGAGATGAATATTTTGGTAGGTTTTAAGGTGGTCACCCATTCCCCATTGGGAGGTATAAGCAGCTTCCCCATAGATCTTTCTCTTTTGGCCTTTGTGTGATGAGGCCTTGTATATTTTGTTACT
Organism: Taxus wallichiana var. yunnanensis; assembly: GCA_018340775.1. Classification (NCBI taxonomy): domain Eukaryota; kingdom Viridiplantae; phylum Streptophyta; class Pinopsida; order Cupressales; family Taxaceae; genus Taxus; species Taxus wallichiana. The sequence goes on along the minus strand of CM031242.1, from coordinate 830,844,810 downwards.
GTCCTTCTTGTGACTGTAACTACATTTTATTTTGGACTGTGATATGATTATGAAATATATTTTGTGTTGTGGAAGATTATCTTGTTGCCATGAGTTGAATCCATTTCCTATTGTAATGTGGTTGGGGCTCGGGGCCAATGAGGAGGATGGATTCTCCTCTTCATTGGAATTCTTGGTTGGGTAGAGAGCGTTTCCTCTCCCTCTATTTGTTGTGACAAAATGAAACATGGTGGATCTCTTATTGCTATTCTTGGAGCTATGTATAAATACAAATTTTTTAGTTCTCCTTAGGTTCCTTATTATAAAATTTCCCACTTTAAGTGAATGACTTGTAATAATATTTGTAGTGAAAAGCTGCTCCGTTTTAGGATATGAAAGATGTATTGGAATGTGAAAAGGAATGAGAAAGATTTATTTGGTATATTTTGGAAAACATAAAAGAAGTGTAAAAGGAATTAATTCATTTAATTGGAGTTGATTTATTTCCCATCAAAATGACATTACTCTTAGTTGAAATCTATTGTTGGAATTATTTTTTTGCAAACTCTTTGTTTGAAGGCTGGAAAAGTCGGTGTTATTTGAAAGACATGTTTTAAATAAAAATAGAATTTGCATTCTTGCTTTTCACGTATTGAAAGAGAGTTAAACATTGTAAAATTTGAATAAATGAACTTAAATGTTTAGAGTATGGAAAATGAAGGAGATCAATTCTAACTTGTACACACGTAGATTTCTTTTAGACTCACTGTAAGACCTGCAAATAGATATCAGAAAAACATACAGAGTACCCTGCAACAATGAAAGACAAGATAAAATGTTAAAATGAACTAAGGATGATCAAAACATATTCCAAAATAGTTGTATTCCCCTTGAATTTACATTTTCATCTTTAATTGGGAAAAAGGAAAAATAATGCAATTTCACAAAAAAGAAAGGAATTCATTTTTGAGTACTCAACCATTAATATTTAATCCTTGAAATCCATTTGAAATCCTTCAAGTGCAACTCTCCATGTCTGTTTCACATGTTGAAGAAGAAAGAATAGTAGATTGGATTAAATCCGGCACTTGAAAAGTTCAATTCACATTTTTATGGCAGGAAAGACATTTTCTTAAATTTTACCCATCTAAGTTTTTTGAAAATAATATTTTGTGCTTTCTATGCAAAGAGGAGTTCGAGCCCTTTCCAAAAAGTCCTTATTTTCTCTAATCTGAACTTCCAGTCAAAAGTTATGGCCTTTTGAAGTTTTTACTTTGGTTGGTTTTAAAAAAAACTAATCACAAAAACAACAAATTTTTACAAATCGGATCTACGGGCCAAAATTACTCAGGGAAATTTTTGCAAGAATGAAAAAATTCACAAGTTCCTCCACAACCCCACAACCCCACATCATTTGATTTTGAAAAAGAAATATAATTTTACGGGTTCGCGGGCCCGCACCTTCAAATTTTACATTTTGAAAATAAATGGCAAAAATTTCTAAGTCTCCCCAATGACCCGCCACTCCGCAGCCAATAAGGGTCTACCACGTGGCTTCTTTAGGTGTTGTGAGAGAGGTGTGGATTGTTTTAGACCTTATCACTTTTGGAAAAAAATTGGCAAAAATTCCTAAGTTTTCCCAGCCGACCCCCTTCCCGCAAGTCATTGGTGGATTGACATGTGGCTTTGCTTGGCGTGGACGGAGGCATGGGTTGTTTTTAGCCTTTACACTTTTTAACACTAAGGCCAACATTTCTAAGTTTTCCCCGATGGTCTGATTTCCTGCTTGTAGATTCATTGGGGTAAGTGCACGAAGTTGGTGGACACTTCCGTGGACAAAAAAACCCAAAATTCAAGAACCGTGATCGCAACTCCTGAATTTTAGGTTCAGAAATTACTGAACTTAAAACCACGATCATGGTTTAGAACCGTGAGCGTGGTTATAAACCGCGATCACGGAACTTTGAGACAAAAATTAGCAGTCCCGCGAGTCCTTATTTTCCCCATTTTTCATTTCAAACCGCGATTTCTCTAGACATTTTTCACTTGAGTTTTGAATACCACCTCAAAATTTCTCATTGGACTTCTGGATCGCGATAGATTCAACCATGCCACCAAGACGAGGAGGTGAGCCCCAATTTTAATAATTTTTTTTACATTTTAGGTTATTTTTTTGTATTTTCATGTGTTTTTTGAAATGTTTGTTTATGTATACAATTTTCTTGTTTTATCAGTTGGTCGGTAAGCTCAAAATCATGTAAATCATCAAAAATTCCTCAAAACCCACCGAACATTCTTGAAAACCCTCCAAACATTCCTTAAAACCCTCCTCCAAACATAGATCTGCCTCCTGTGGCTCCTTATGTCCCCACTAAGCCAAAAGGAACACAAGATAATATTATTAGAAGAATCCGAGAAAATAAAATTGTCATTGAGAACCTTATTCAGACTATAAGACAAAATCATGCCACAAATCCATCCCACAGGACTTTAGCCAATACATTGCAAACATTGATTGGCGAAGTCGACTCTATGCAACCAACCAAATACATAGATGAACCCGTAGAGGTGAATGTAGGTAGTGGTATGCGGATAAACTATCCCATGCAGCCATAAAAGTCAAAAAATTTGGAAAAGACCTCATTTGTGTATTATTTACCGACCCTAGAACCAATGCCCCTCCCACAGTTACTTGCAAACGGTTCCCAATCCATTGGTGCCATGATGACCGAATCAAAAATAATTTTTGGGACCGATGGTGGATGGTTTTGATTATCCACCATGCAACAACAATGAGGTTCCTCTTTATTTTTAAAGAAATTATATTGTGAGTTCGTGCTTAATGAGGTCCCGAATTATTTTGACTTTTCTGACTTTTTTGGTCGAGGAGGTGGCTCTGCACAGAGTAGACCTGGTGCACGCATAGGTCAACCTAGGATCCCCCATGCCCCAAAACCCCCACTGCCTTCAGTTATCCCTCCTACAGTGAAGGAGGTTGTGGAGATTGATACACTGCATGCATTGAGGGAGCTCACTGACACTCTGACCTAGCATAGTGACCAGATTGTATCTGGTGATGTTGGTGGAGGTGCCAGTTCTAGTGCACCACACCATTGTGGATCATGTGGTGCTATATGCACTGCGGGTGAGACATCATTTGCTGGTTCACAGGATTTCTTTTCTATAGATGAGATGTTGGGGAATGTTTTTGGAACTGGTGCCACTGATATTGGTCTTTCACAGGTAAATTTCAAATAAATATAAATAATATATATATATATATATATATATATATATATATATACAATAGTTTAATTCACATGTCTGAGATTTTAATATATATGTATTTGATTGTATGTCATGTACATACATGTAAAAAAATAATTTTTATTTTATTTTAACTAGCAAGAGCCGGTGAAGGAAACATCTGGTGTCGACATGCTAGCTACTGTAGTTGGGCGTGTTTCAAACGTAAGTTTCAAGTTGTACAAACTTACATTTTTAATTTCATTTGATTGCACTAGATTATTATTATAATGTTTCACGTGTATGTTGTACATATTAATATGTTTCTCTTTTATACATAGGAGCCTAGCGGGTCATCATCTGCTCTGGGAACTGAGGCTACTGGCATGCCTCACATGAGTTTTACGTAGGTTAGTAAATCTCTTTACACTTTTTTTCTAATTGTGGAAGTTCACGTGGATTACATGCTTTGGACCTCTGTTATGTGGTGCACAGTCATGTAGATTTTAATATTGATTTGTACATGTTTTTTGTATAGCTTATGACTGCTAGAGAGACTCCTCCATATATGCAGACTGTGGAGGCTACTGTAGATACTGCCATAGCATCTATAGATCCACTAACTGAGGTACAATTTTTTAAATTTGTTAAATTTTGGAGGTTCATTATTTCTTATTACTTAAATCTACAATATCAAATTTTGTATGTATGTGAAATATTTAATTTGAAAATTAATTATTTGTATGTAGCTTACCCTTGTGAGTCTATTATTGTCCCTGCGATGTGTCAACAACAATTTGATAGGGATCATGACATTGCGGTAAGATTTCACATGCATTTTAACTAAATTGTACAAGTTTCTAAATTTTGAATGTATTTTAAAATTTTGGGTGTTAAAAACTTGTTGTTTATGAATGTGCAGGTTAGGTTGCAGGCATGCTTAGAGACACTTAGGACCACACGGATGAAATCCGTAGTGGCATCTCCCTCTACTACATCCCGAGGTCATGGATGTGCTACTTATAGCAGGGTGAAGAGAGTGAAGATGTTTCATGAGTAGATTAATAGTCCACATGTGTGTACACACACACACACACACACACACACACACACACACACACACATATATGGCCCATCTGGTCATAGTGAACATGTTTCTTCATATAGTCCATTATATATATATATAGCCTTTGCGACCGCATGTGGTCCTATATACAATATGACACACTTAGTTCGAGATGTACACATGTTATGAACTTACATATATTTTCGAGAGACGTGCGTCTGGAGCACACTTAGTTTGATTCTTATATATTCATGTGTGTTGGTTTTCATAATGATTTTACTTGAACTATATGTTTGATTTGATTTCATTACATGTATGATATCCTTCTATGCATGTTTTCATAACCATTTAAATTAGTTCTAGATATGTATGTTTGATTTAAAATTAAAAACCATGTCCCAGAGCACTACATGGTACAATTGTTAAGAAAACCTATTCCATTAAGCAAAACCATGCTAGGTGAACTACAAAAGGGCAATACGTACAATTACTTTTTTTTAAAGCTAACACTTAATCTGTTGCATATCAACTAATGTGAACATTGATAGAAATAAGCGAGGTAGAGTTCATCTTGAACTATATGAATATTTAACGTTACTTATGGTGCAACATTGAAGATTTTATAATTTTCCCGATTTTCAAGTTTTACAATTTTCATATTTCTAGAATTGAAGATTACACAGAGGTTTCAATTTTTTTTCTTTGTTATCAAAAATTATTATTTTTAGTAAGGCTCATATGCCAATTTAATAATAAATATTTAATCATGTCTTCTTGTATTTGGATTGAGATGAATTTTTTTTATTAGATCAAGTATTTTCATATGGTTTCCTGCTTCAAATTTCAAGTGTTTTCGATCCCCAGAATTGCAAGGATCTAAAAAGGCAAGTTTTTTCTCTGAAATTTTAAATGGGATGCTATAAAAATTTAGGGTACCAATGGAAAATATTTTTAGATCATCTTCAAGGAGTTCATGAGTAGAAGTTACGGGAAAAATTGCAAGGGAAATGGAGCAAAAATGAAGGAGATATGAGTAAAAATGTGATTTTTGCAATAGGGTTTCTTGAAAATTTAGTAGCATAACTAAATACTAGCAGTAATGAAGGAAAATGAAATATTAAAAAGGGATTAAAAAAATGGATAAGTGTATGTTTATACTCACCTCTTAACATTAACCTAGCTAACTCACCTTCTAACTCATCCTTGACCATTCTGGATTAACTTGGGTTACATGGCATGACAAGGTAGGGTTACAAGCCTTAAGTGACAAAGGGACTTAAAGGGGTGATAATGTGTGAAGGGGTTAAGTATTCATGAGAGGGGGCAACATAATCAAGTTGGGGTGCTGAGGAATCATACCTAGTGAGAATGTTACAAGCCTTAAGTGACGAAAGGGAGAGATTTCATGTGGTGGTGCATTTTGATGTCCCAAGTTGAAAAGGGTAAAAATTTGACAGTAAGCCCTTATTAGTATTCTTAGGTTCCACCCATCACATGAAGAATCCTCCTCTAATGAATAATCAACTCATGTCTTCCTCCGCGGAAGATCTTGAATGATGAGGCTTTTCCATAGACCATCTTGTTGAATCTGGAAACTACAAATGAAACTTTCTCATCTTCCAAGATGTTCACATGCTCCAATGTGTTGAGTCAATTCTTAGGAATGGCATTGATATTTCCACATTGACTAAAATATTTTTCATAACTCTTCATAGGATTCTAGAGATATAACCTATGATCTCTATAAGGGCTTCTAAAGTATCACTATTGAAGGAAAGGGTCACAAATATTTTCTTGAACCAATTCTTAAAATTTGAATCAAAGATTATTCAAGTGGAATTATTCTCCCTGAGAGGAGTACTAAGCTCATGCATTCTTGTGCCAAAATCTTCCAAAATTTTTGATACATTCTTCTCATGGGATTCAAAATTAGAAATGGCTTCTTTTAGAGCATCAAACCTCTAGGTGATGGTATGGGACAAAATGTCATACAAGCTCTCCGAGTCGATGAAAACACACCTGAGCTCACCAAGGAATGAGAATAGAAATTATTCATCTCACTCGCAAATGGGAGATTATTTTCCCAATGGAATTTCTATTTCTTGATCTCAACTCTATTCCTATTGATTTTCAAATATATGACCAAGAACAATCTAAACAAAGAGATAATCTTAGGAAATAGATCATTCCCTTTTCAAGGATCATGCTCACCCAATGGTCACATGTCCTTCTTTGCAGTATGAATGCTTGATCTTGCTTGATGGACTGGGGGGTTGAAGTTTTAGATGGGATGCATTGCTTCAATTTGAGGCGAGATGATTAATCTCATGTAATCAATGACAAAACTTATGAATAAAAGGTCCTCACATGTGTTCCCTTAATTGTTTGATGATTTAATTATACTCCTAATTTTGTATAGTGATCTGTGATGAAAAATCCTATTACAATGCAAAAATAATGAGCATGTAAGCACATAGCTGGGGAAGTAGTGGATGGAGAGAGATCACCACAACAACATAGCTCAAGAGAGAAAAGCAAGGAAAGTGATGAAGCACCTAAGAGGATAGAGGCAAGTCCAAAGAGAACAAGAGAGATGGAAGGTAAACAAGTGACATTGAATGTTTTGAGTCCTAAGAAATGAACGTAGGCGAGGAGTGAGAAGTCATGCCTCGGGATGTCATGGAACCAAACCAACTACGCCAAAGACGTTTGGGTGGCTAGGTGAACTCTAGAGGAGGCAAGTGTTTCGATGCGTGACAAATTCATTGCTTCAGGGCTACTTCATTCGGGCATAGTCCCTTAAGAGCCCTGAGACCAAAATATCGTTCATCTTCGAAGGGTGACTACTCGGACTCAGTAGCACCTAGAGATTCCTCATTTGATCCGAAACCTCGACATAGGGACCCTCTACAAAATCCTCTCTTGATTTTTTCTCTTCATTTTGGTGCTCTCGCTGCCCTATTGTTTGCAAACGCGCTAAATAATACAGTTTGAGCCAAACAGAAGGTTGTCAAATGCTATATTTTGCAAACGGTGGGTCATGGCACCAAATCGACTACACCAACACATCCGGGTGGCTAGGTGAATGCTAGAGGAGGTGTTGTTTTGGTGCATGACAAGGTTGTTGCTTCCGGCTACTTCATTCAGGCGTAGTCCCTTAAGAGCCATGAGACCAAAATATCGTTCAACTTCGATGGGTGACTACTTGGACTCCGTGGCACCTAGAGATGCCTCAGCCTGATCCGACACCTTAGCATAGGGACCCTCTATAATATCCTCTCTCAGTTTTTTCTTCTCATTTCGGTGCTCTCGCTGCCCTATTGTTTGCAAACGCGTGAAATAGTGCAGTTTGAGCCAATGTAAGGTTGTCAAACGCTATATTTTGCAAATGGTGGGTCGTGGCACCGAACCGACTATGTTGACACATCTGGGTGGCTAGGTGAACACTAGAGGAGGTAGTGTTTTAGTGCGCGAAAAATTCGTTGCTTTCGGGCTACTTTGTTCGGGCGTAGTCCCTTAAGAGCCCTGAGACCAAAATATCATTCAACTTCGACGGGTGACTACTCGGACTTCGTGGCACCTAGAGATGCCTCGTCTAATCTGACACCTCAGCGTAGGGACCCTCTATAATATCCTCTCTTAGTTTTTTCCTTCTCATTTTGGTGCTCTCGCTGCCCTATTGTTTGCAAACGTGCGAAATAGTGTAGTTTGAGCCAGTGTAAGGTTGTCAAATGCTATATTTTACAAACGGTGGGTCATGGCACCAAACCGACTGCGTCGAAACATCCAGGTGGCCAAGTGAATGCTAGAGGAGGTGGTGTTTTGGTGCATGAAAAGGTCGTTGCTTCCAGGCTACTTCGTTCGGGCGTAGTCCCTTAAGAGCCCTGAGACCAAAATATCGTTCAACTTTGACGGGTGACTACTCGACTCTGTGGCACCTAGATATTCCTCATTTGATCGACACCTCGATGAAGGGACCCTCTACAAAATCCTCCCTTGATTTTTTTCCTCCTCATTTTGGTGCTCTCGCTGCCCTATTGTTTGCAAACGCGCGAAATAGTGCAGTTTGAGCCGAGCTGTAAGGTTGTCAAATGCTATATTTTGCAAACAAGGGTTTTGGAATGCTAGAGGAGGTGGTGTTTTGGTGCACGACAAGGTCGTTGCTTCCTGAGCTACTTCATTCGGGCGTAGTCCCTTAAGAGCCCTGAGACCAAAATATCGTTCAACTTCGATGGGTGACTACTTGGACTCCGTGGCACCTAGAGATGCCTCATCTAATCCGACACCTTAGCATAGGGACCCTCTATAATATCCTCTCTCAGTTTTTTCTTCTCATTTCGGTGCTCTCGCTGCCCTATTGTTTGCAAACGCGTGAAATAGTGCAGTTTGAGCCAGTGTAAGGTTGTCAAATGCTATATTTTGCAAATGGTGGGTCGTGGCACCGAACCGACTATGCCGACACATTTGGGTGGCTAGGTGAACGCTAGAGGAGGTAGTGTTTTGGTGTGTGAAAAGGTCGTTGCTTCTAGGCTACTTCGTTTGGGCGTAGTCCCTTAAGAGCCTTGAGACCAAAATATTGTTCAACTTCGATGAGTGACTACTCGGACTCCGTGGCACCTAGAGACGTCTCATCTGATCCGACACCTCGGTGTAGGGACCCTCTACAATAGCCTCTCTTAGTTTTTTCCTTCGAGATCGGTACACATGTGTAGGTATGGTCTTGTAAACACTTGGGGAGTACTCATTTTCAAAATTTACAACTTTTTCAAAATTTACAACATTTTCAAAATTTATAACTTTTTGAAAATTTACAACTTTTTGAAAATTTACAACTTTTTCAAAATTTACAACTTTTTCAAAATTTACAACTTTGTCAAAATTTACAACATTTTCAAAATTTACAACTTTGTCAAAATTTACAACATTTTCAAAATTTACAACATTTTCAAAATTTACAACATTTTCAAAATTGACAACTTTTTCAAAATCTACAACTTTTTCAAAATTTACAATTTTTTCAAAATTTACAACTTTTTCAATCAATGAAAGATTCTCTTAGCTTCAAGAATTTAAAATTCTCTACTAATAGTGCCAACCATGTGAAGGTGGAAGCTTTTATGGCACCACTAACCTAAACATAAAAGTGTTAGTCAAAGAAATTTAAGTTTCAAATCAAAACCATATACTATCTATATATACAAAAACACCAATTTAAAATAAAATATATTCAAACTTAAATCTAGATCTTTAAACTAACAAATTTATATATATATCAAAGAAATTATATATACCAAACACGAGCATTGTAAATTCATTCCAATGAACTATCAGGATCGGATCTACTCTGAATAGCAGACAAGATTGCTTCATGATCTGACTCTCGAACCTTCTAAAGAATCTTGTTATTAGGCCTTCCTCGATATCTATACATCTGAATATTTTTTGCTAGAACTAGATGTGAATATAAGAGTATTTTCCTGTGTGTCTCAAAGTCTTCAAACACCCAAACAGAGGATTTTTTTAATGGATACTGTCGAAGCCAAGTTCTAGTAACTACCACTAACCCTGTAGGATACTTAATATCTTCGCCATCTATAATAGGAGAAGTCAACTTCTTTCTTTCCTCGATGCAACAACATAAGAAATAGTCTGTTCCTTCTTCATTGTCTTCTATCATAATTACTGCAAATACATGTCCTACAAAAAATAAAGGTTGAACAACTCAAATTTAAATTACATATTAAAATTTTAATGGACATAACTCAAGATAAAAATTAAATAAATAACCATAAATACCTTATTGCACCAAAATCGAAATTTCATCAAAGTCGTTGGATGTTGCAACTTCATCTGCAGAAATAAGTCGTAATGTTTGTGGAGGTTGATAACTAGGAAGCGGAGTTAGAGGCCTACAAATCCATCGATCCACCCATTCTTGTGAATCACACTCAACATGAATAAAATTTGATAGAAGATGCACAAAATATGTCAAATTTCTTGTCCATACGGCCCACGAAGTAGCGTCGAGCTACAAATGAGTGCATATCACTAGACCCGAGTGAGTGTCATACAATCCTCGTAGTTAGCAATTTGTTGTTCCTTTATCAACCAAAAATATCTCGCGAATGTGGAATTTTCTTGAGAACCTCGAGCCATGTTGTCAATACACCATTCCATTATGCTCTTTGCATCTTTTAATTTAACACCATCTTTGTAGTTCAACTCTTCTCTTGCAAGAGCTCTTTTCACACATGCCCCTACACTTTGTCATGCTCTCCTTTTCCATGTCCCTTTCAAACTCTAAATATATTGCACACCCATCTTGGCGTGCATTCTGCTCATCTAATAAAACATTCGTGCATTCTTAAACTGAGACGTGTGATTATCTGACCATATATAATGTTGTTTGAAGTGGATGTCCCTATCAGACAAGTTTCCATAAAATAACTAGAAACACCCTTGCACAAATTTAGTAGAATGAGTATGATCATCACTTATATAAAAGTGGTACTCTCTTAAATTTTTTTGATCATTCTCTGTCTGTCAAGAGAATGTAGAAATACTATATGCACAAAAATGACAACTTGTACTGAGTTGTAATATTGCGATTGAACCTCCATTTGTGATTGCAATGTATAATTTTCTACAAAATCGACCATTGAAACAATAGTACCAATAAGAAATGTGTCCTTACATAGCTTGAACTGTTCATCCAACCATTGAGCTCTATGTGTATGCATAACATACTCATAAACAATTTCATCCTTAAATTTTCTCAAAAATAGAAAATAGGCTTTGTTACAGTAACTAGCTCACATCGTTTAAAATATTTTCCATCTTTCAACCGGTATGCAACTAATTTATATTTATCAAACTCAACTAAATTATGTCTTATTGTACCTTCAATTTTCTCATGGATGTAACTTTCCAATTTAGGTAATCCGCCGCATGTATTACAACTTCCATCTAAACAATCCCGACTATAAAAAAATTGTCCAAGTTCTTTTTCAAAAATATAGTAGGAATGAAATCCTTAGAAGATATTGGTGGAAATTGAACACCACATTCCGATAACATAGTTTCGAATGAAAATTAAAATGAATACGTAAAAAATTAGCATAATGCATCACAAATTCAGCATGTTGCTTACAAAGAACAAGTGGTGCAATCGTGGTTGATTTTCAGCATAGAATGGTTTCAACATTTCAAAAAAAAAAAAAAAACGTTGATTAATTTTAATTTCGAGATTATCTTGTTCAAACTTACGAAAAATTGAGTTTGAGTCATATCTAAGAAATGCTTTGGATGTGGTTCACGATTAGTAGAACCAACTCTCCATTTTATAACATCTCTTGTATTAGGTGAAACTCTAGTGTTATCATGCCAAAATTTAATAACTTCTCTTATAACATCAGAATTATTTTTGTCCTTACACGGTCTTGTAGTAGAAAATGCCCAAAATCGACATTATTGAGTGATTGAAGGATATTATGTCTTTCAATTACTTTCATTAGAGTTTTTGATTAATTTGCAACATTTGACTTGTTTGCGTAATAAAACGTTATTTTTTTATTGATTCACTTACAACACTAATAACAAGTACACGACGCATAATATTACTATCCCTAGTGCATCTCTTGACACCAACAATGTGCTATGCATCATGAAGGTTTTCAACAATTATAGAGGTTTGACCACGTATATTAGATGTTGTCAATCCTAAGGTGTTTAATGTAGGTCTCATTTTAATCTATTTCATCAAATTAACCAACAATTGATATCTTTGGGAATCATTTAAAATTTCAAAATGATTATCCCAAATTTGATGGCTTTTCTTTTGATTTTTCATTCGAAAGTTTATCGGACATTGGTTTCAAAATGTTTTCATCAATTTTAATATAAAAAAATTAGGTTTCTTACGTAAAATCCTAGGAGGTGTTTTTGTCAAATTTTGCTGTCTACGGTTTCAACATGAATTTCCATATTCACATTTTCATTGTCTCCTTGAATTTCAACATTTTCTACATCAAGAGTATTTATTTCTTCTTCAACATTGATAGTAAAAACATCTTAATCACGAGTATTTAATTCAACTTCAACATTGACAAGAGAGAAACATTATCTCGGTTCTTCATTGCTTACATAGTTGGGGTTGAAGATGAACCTCTTCTTGATTCACGAAGTTTCCACATTTTCTCAAAGATTTTGAATTTTGTTGGCCTCTAATTCATATGGTGTTTTTTTACTTAATGACTTCCTTTTTGATTTCATTTCTTATCTCCCATGATGTTTTACTTCTAGTGATAAGAATGTTAGCTTAATACATCTGTCATATTGTTTCACAAACACATCATATGGTTACATGGTTACTTTACTGTCCCTACCTTTGTAACTATTCTAGGGGGCTTTATATTTCCTCCTGTCCGCTGTATTAAACACACATTGAATATAATCTATTCATTCCTGCACCATCATTGGTACCAGAGCTTCTGTCCATCCTCTACCTGTGGAAGGTTGGAAAAACAGTGAGTAGCGTTTCTTTTGGCGTGAAATAAAGGCTGCCCAAGGTTTCATTTGGCATGGACAGCGACCAAGATCAACCTACTTTCCTTTCCTTTTCTTGTGTTGTGCATGAGATAATTAGAGTGGTTCTTTAGAGACACTTGTATGGCTATGCTGTGCGTGGAGGAGATCTGTTGTCTGTGCCGTAAGTGCAAATTTGGAGGAAGTGGCTTGTGTGCGTGGAGAATTTGTTGAGTTGCTATCAAACCATTGATCGCAAAACCATAGTCTTGAGCAAAATGATGGGCATAGGTCGAGTAAAATGCATCTCTAAGAAACTGATTCACCCGCACCGATAACATCACCCAAACCCTCAATATTATCCAGTGAAGAAATCCTAGCATTCACTTCTTGGTGGGAGTCTATGCCTTGACTGCTGCGCCCATCTCTGGAGACCTACCATGAACAGTGAGCCAGGGAGGAATATTTGTAAGACCTGTTGTTGTTGGCAAGGAGAAGCGAACAACATTGAAATTACATCGATCAACCTTTCATTGGAGCCACTGTGTTGTTTGTTTTTTTGTCTGGACATGGCCATTATTCAAGCCAACACCAGCAAAGCCTACAAATTACAAAACCATGTGTACGTATATGTCACAAATTTTGGATGCACAAAGCACCATGAGAAATGCACCAAATATTTGGGCATTGAGTGACAATGAAGACACCACTGGACTATTCTTTTCCTTGGTCAATGAGCTACACAACACTGGGAATATTCTCTTTGACGAGATTGTGTACCGAGGACTAGTTGGAGTATTTTTGGTTTGACGTTCGATGTCAAGCACGATAGATTCATGTAGAACTTGAATGTGGCTATGATGTAGATGATGAACATGAAGTAGAACGCCCACAAGAGCATCCACGTCTCACTGCATGAGCCTATAGAGCCCATCTTCGGGACAAATTCCTTCAGTAAGAATTGTAGCCATTTTTGAAAAATAAATAAATAAAATACAATTTTGAGTTTTTGAAAATGTCTGCTCCAAAAATATTGCTGTCCGATGCCCAACTCTTGAAAGGGACAAATTTCACCGCATGGAAAACCAAGATGCAGATGATTCTTCAGTTTGAAGATCTTTGGGGGATTATTTTTGGAAAAGACGCCCCTCCCACAGATGCTGATCTATTGGTTAAATATGAAAAGGCTGATGCAAAAGCACTAATGCTTATCACCCTGAGCCTTTCTGATGAGGTGTAACCTTACATTCGGGAAGCAACCACTTCCTCTCAGGCATGGACCGTATTGTGTACCATCTATGAAGCCAAGAATCTGATGACAAAGTTGCATCTTCAGACAAAGCTTCACATGATGAGTATGCATGATGGCGAATTAGTAGAAGCCTTCTTGCAGCATGTGGCCGAGTTACGTGTAGAACTCTCTACTCTTGGTGAACCGGTGGATGACAAGTTTCTAGTCCGCTCACCTTGCGAGCTCTTCCTTCCTTGTTTCAGACACTGATCACCACGTTGACCATCATTCAACAAGAGGTGAGTTTTGCTACATTGGTGAATTATCTCCAGTAGGAAGAAGCCATGCAGAATGTTCAAGAAGCCTTCAAAGACAAGGATCTCATCATGAGGCAAAAGCATAAGCCTCGGAAAGGGCAGTCACCCCCAGAATCAGAAGTAGCATCCTCAACAACAACCTTCTCAGCGGCCACCACAACGGCCACCTTAGAAGCAGTAGAACAACAAGGCAGATCAATGGTGCCACATTTTCTCCATGGATACGCACATGACTACGAACTGTTATTACAATGGTTGCAAGTATGGAAACTTTGGCGAAGAGAGCACTTCTAGCCAAGGATATTCCAAGAAATCCTGATGGCATGCTCGTAATCAGAGGCAGAAGGGTCACATTGTTGCTCAGCAGGATGCCACCTCCGATGAAGAGGTTCCAGACACGACTCATTCTGACATTGTTCTAGTCTCACAGACTTCACAGCCGTCAAAAAATGTCTGGTTGATTGATTCGGGTGCCAAAAAACACATGAATGGCAATAAGAAGTTGTTCCATACTCTGAGTGACCGACCCACTAGAGATCGGATCACCATCGCAGACAATCAAGAGTATATTGCGGTAGGGATTGGTGATGTCATCATTCCTCTTGGGACATGAAGATGTACACTCACGAAGGTGCTATATGTTCCAGGTTTGACCTCAAATATCTTGTCTGTGAGTCAACTTCTTAACCATCGAATGCAGGTTGAATTCTTTGTTGAGAAAGGGGTCAAGTCCTGCATCATTTCCCAGGGAGATTCAATAATTTCTCGAGCATTTCTAAAGGGCCATCTATTTACATTGGATGCGGTCACTTCATCTAGCATTGCTCTCTCTGCTTCAACGGCGGAGTCCACTGCACTATGGCACTTTTGATATGGTCATCTTTCTATCGGGCTTTGCATCAGCTCAGTGCCAAGGAAATGGTAAGAGGGCTTCCTCCACTCTCCCATTCCTTACCTGTTTGCTTGGGATGTCTTGCAGGTAAACAACACAGAGGTCCATTCAAACATAGTTCTTATCATTCTACAAAGCATCTTCAGGTCGTACATACCGATCTATGTGGACCCCTGCCAGCTAGCTTCCAAGGTTTTGAGTACTTCTAGCTCATCATTGATGATTACTCATAGAAAATGTGGGTATATTTCCTCCGGAAGAAGAGTGAGGCATTTTCCAATTTCCAAACCTTCTACCAACGAAGCCACTAGGCGATCCTAGGAAGCCTCTCCTTCTCCTCCACTCAGATCGAGGGCGAGAATTTGTGTCAAATAAGTTCTTAACATACTTGAAGCAACATGACATTCAACAACATATGACTACACCCTACATGCCCTAATAGAACGAGATTTTTGAGCGACACAACAGGACTGTCATGGAGATGGCTCATTATATGCTCTCGACTGCCAAGTTGGAGGATCAGTTTTGGGTAGAAGCAGTCCAGACAGTAGTGTATCTACTCAACCGGGCACCCATGAAGATCTTGCAGAAAAAGACACCGGAAGAGGTATGGACTGGTCATAAACCTTCTATTCATCATTTGAGAGTTTTTGGTTGTACTGCATATATGCATGTTCCAGACGAGAGAAGGAAGAAGATCGATCCAAAGACACTACCATGTCTTTTCTTGGGGTATAGTACTACCTTGAAGGAATATCGTCTCATGGATCCCGAGACAAAGAATATCTATGAGAGTCGAGATGTGGTGTGTGATGAGTCATCCTTTGACTCCCTGTCACACAATGGAGATCCACTACCGACCTCGTCACATAGATTACTCACACATCCAGATGATGGGAAAGATGATTCTTCTCAGAGAGAAGAAGAGTTGAGTGGAGACTTGTTTGTTGATCTAGGCACACTGGACAACACATCTTCACATCAGTAGCAACAACACCAACGTCCGAAATGGGTCCAGAATACTATCGGGGATGCACACCTGAACTCACTTCCAGGTACTTCTACGGGAGTCAGAACACGAAGTCAAGCCAGACATGAGGTAAATTTTACACTCATGAGTTCAGTTGTTGAGAGCACCGAACCTCACACTGTTTGTGAGGCATTAGACTAACCACAGTGGAAATATGCTATGGATGTTGAATATTATTCCCTAATTTAGAATCAGATGTGGGAACTTATTGATCTACCTCCAGGTAAGAAATCCATTGGCTGTAAATGGATTTTCAAAACAAAATATAAGGCATATGGTTCAATTGACAAACAAAAATCATGACTTGTTGCAAAGGGTTATGCTCAGCAAGAAGGAATTGACTATGATGAGACCTTTGCACCTACTGCGAAGATCAAAACCATAAGAGTTGTCTGTGCACTGACAACACAAAATGGATGGAAACTTCAGCAAATGGATGTCAAGAGTGCTTTTCCGAATGGTGATCTAAAAGAAGAAGTGTACATGGCCCAACTCTGAAGGGTTTGAAGATGAGCATCAACCACACAAGGTATGTCGTCTGATAAAGTCTCTTTATGGACTCAAACAAGCACCTAGGGCATGGTATATAAAAATTGATGATCACCTATTGCAGCATGGATTCACTCGTAGCCCCTCGGATACACATTTTATATCAAGAAGGTAGGAACAAATATTTTCATTCTGGTTTTGTACGTAGATGATCTTGTGATCAAAGGAAGTTACGAAAATATTTTGGATGATGTAAAGAATGATATGAAGAAATCCTTCGACATGACCGATTTGGGGCTACTTCACTACTGTCTTGGTTGAGAGATATGGTGGAAGAAGAATCATATCTTCATCTCCCAGATGACATATGCCAAGACACTCCTGGAAAAGTATGGAATGTCAGATTGTAAACCAATGTCCACACCTATGGAAAAAGGTTTGTAATTATCTAGATTCTAGGATTCACCGCAGGTAGATGGCACTCACTATAGGTAGCTTGTGGGGAGTCTCATTTACTTGACTTATACTAGACCAAATCTTTTCTTTGCAGTGAGCTATCTCACTAGATTTATGTAGGAGCCAAAGAAATGTCATTGGATAACAACAAAGCATGTGTTGAGATATGTCTGAGGTACAATTGACTTTGGTCTGGAGTATCAAAAGAACACTCAGTTCTTCTTATAGGGATATATAGACTCAGACTATGCAGGATCCATTGATGACAGGAAATCCACTTCAGGATATGTTTTTCATCTTGGATTTGGACCTATCTCATGGATTAGCAAGAAGTAAACTATTGTTTCTCTCTCATCCACTGAGGCTGAATATCGCACCGCACGAGGAGCTGTGTGTAAAGCAATTTGGTTACGTCACATTCTTGCAGATATATGGATTCCTGAAGAAAAACCTCCCATCATTCACTGCGACAATCAAGATGTGTTGAATCTTGTGAAGAATCCTATTTTCCATGAATGAACAAAGCATATTGAGGTCGAATGTCACTAAATTCATGAATGTGTCTTGAACCACCAAATCCGGCTCTCAAGATCGCCCTCACCGATTTTCAGGTTGCAGATATTCTCACCAAGCCTCTCGGAAAAGTGAAGTTTGATTTTTTTAGGGGGTACATTTGTAGGAACAATGTATTAAGGGGGAGAATGTTAGCTTAATACATTTTTCATATTGTTTCACGGACACATCATATGGTTACACGGTTACTTAACCATCCCCGCCTTTGTAACTGTTCCAGGGGGCTTTATATTTCCTCCTGTCCGCTATATTAAACACGCATTGAATATAATGTATTCATTCCATGCCATCAAAGAAAAACATGTAGAAAAAGACAGAATTTTGTAGTAATTCATACGGTAAGGTCAGAGAGTAAAAATCACATGGTAATTCAGACATTGGGATGTGTGTAAATATGATTTATGAACCACGGCGTGCTTTATAAATTGCGATTGCGGTTTATAAAGCGCACTCATGGTTTGTGTTAAAAAACCATGATTGCGCTTTATAAATCGTGATCACAGATCTATCTGCCGAACCTAAGCCTCAGGAAATCTTTGTTTTTTCCCAACCAAAGCTATGGAAGATCATTATGAAGTGTAAAAGGTAAAAAAACCTCAAATCGCTCTTCCAAAGACTTGAACCATGCTTAAAAACTGAAAAATTTTCACAAAATTGGTGGCATCGCATAGGGGAGACTATTAGCTTCGTAGAAATATTGATTTTAAAGTGAATAGAATAAGATAAATATCATTTTATAATTTTTTTACTAATAGTAGGTCTTTAAGACATTTTTTTCCGTGAGTGTTCATGTCTACATTTAAGATCAGTAACTTTTGTTTCACTTATCAAAATGTGATAAAACTTATACCATCCCAAGCGTGGAAAAATTCTATACACATTAAAAAAAATAATTTGATTTCGATATTTTTTGATATAGTTATGGTGGGCAAATGGAAAGCACTCCATTTTCTAAATATTTTCAGACCACTTTCACAAAAAAAATCATAAAAAAATATTGCTCAAAAAAATACAAAATAAAATCCATCCCAAGATAGACAACTACATCTAACGTTTCACCAAAGGAAAAAAAAAAACAAGATTTGGTCATCCAAAATGTAGGCAAACGGACTATAATCTTGTAAGTTTTTTCAAAAAAAAAAAGCTAAGTCATATAATTTTAAGTGTTTAATATAGCTAAACTTGTCTGCTTTTTTTTTTAAAATTAGTATTTTAGAAACTAGATTCTGAATTCTACAATTCCTATTTATTTAATTTTTTCTAATTTTGAGTGCACGTATTGCTAATAATCCCTACAAGTTGAGATTTCGTTATTTTTTGCAATATGACATCCATGGATGACCCTATATTTGTCCATCAACCTCCTGTATTTACCTTGGGGGACACGTAGCATCACTAGGCGTCGGCGGAGGTGCGTATGTTTTTACACCTTTTCGCCCTTTCAACAACAAGAGTTAAAATCCAAATTACCTCTGGTGACCCACCTTCCCACGTTCACTTAAAATATTGGACACGTGTTGCTTGAGGGCTTAGGCTTATTTTCTTCTTTTGGTGCGAAGTCCACAAAGTGGGTGTGCCGGTGTAACTTACACTTTTTTCCCAAAGTGCAAAGCACCAAATTACATCCCCTGCTCCGCTGGCCCGAAACCTTCCCTAGGCGAAAAGTCTTCCCTAGGCCCACATGCTCGGATTTGGGAAAAATTTCTTCCCTAGGCCCGTAGGACCGCCTTTGGGAAAAATTTCTTCCCCAGGCCCGTAGGTCTGCCTTTGGGAAAAATTTCCTCCCGTGCCCGTCAACTCAGTAACTTAAGAAATATGAAGAGTTAGGAGGACTTCTTTATATCATTGGAAGGGGAAGAAATTTCATATCTAATGGAAATGTTTTCTGAAACCTTAAGTGCATTAAATATGTGAAAAATCAAGTTGAAGTTCCAAGATGAGACTGAGAGTGGGTAAGTGGAAATTACCCTTTTTAACTTAAATGCTTATTTCTAAAGCATGGGTTGACCTTTTAAGGGTCATGTTAGGGATAAGAGAATGTTTTTCTATCCCATGTAAATAAGAACCTTGGTTATTGTTTAGACCTAGTGAAATTAAAAACCTTGGGCATTTAATTGTTTGGGCCCCTTTGACCCTCTAAGATTAATTAAGGAATATTTAACTATAGTGTTAATTTAATTATTTATTAAGTTAACACCTAAGAGAAATTTAACTATATTTGGATTAATTATACTCATTAATCTTGTAATGTGGATCTAATGTTTGTTACAACGGAAAATTTCTTTTATTAAATTATAATTGACTTGGAATCTTTGTTGTGACAACTGTTGCTTGAAGCTTGGTAGTGGTCACGCTTTTCAAAAAAATTCCATAATTTTTCTATCTAAACCTAGGTTGTTCTTGGGTCTCAGTGGTTGTTTTAGCGAGCGTTACAATATTTCAGTTTGTGAAGAGTATTATTTAATCAATTACTTTGTATGAATGGATTTTGTAATTTATAGTGTTCTCTCTCTTCTCCCTCTCTCTCTTAAAATAAATATGAAATTTTGGTTGGTCTTGGAAACATGAATGGATTAAAAATGCAGATGAGTTTGAAATAAAATGAAAATGGGTATGAATTGAGAAATGGTCAAAATATTGTGAATAAAAAAGAAAATGTTTTATAATTTCTCTCTTCTCTACTCTCTCTCTTGAAAATAAAAATGTAAATGAATGTGTGAGGAAATTATCTCTCCTCTCTCTCCTTATCTCTACCTCTCTTTGTAATTTGTTTGAAATTACTTGAAATGATGAATGTCTTGTTTGTGCTTGAGTGTAAGGGTTTTCCATACTCAGTGCTAGGACTGATGCAACATTGGTTGCAGGTACGCCTGAACAAAAGGATTAAGAGCTTGATATGTTGTAATCAATGAGATGGCATTAAGATATTGTATATTGATATAAATTATGAATGTTAAATGAAAGTGAATTAAAGATAATTGCATTATCAAAAGTAGTGTGTTGAAGACTATTGTTCCTCTTGGACTCTTATATTTCAAGCATTGTACATGGAAAACTATGTTGTTTGTATTTGACTTGTGTTAAAGCTAACCTTACAACACTAGTAGGAGTGACACATAATTAATGTAGGAACAACTATGTTAGCTAGATAAATGAGGAAGATAGTTGAATTTTTTTAAATGGGTAAAAAGCATACCGTTCACTTCATAGGTGTTAAGCCTATTTGAATTTAAATATGGATCTCATGGTTTAGACGATTGAAACAATCACTTGCCGATAGTTATTGTGGTTCATATATAAAATCAAAATGTTTGGAAGTAACTTATCATTTTAAACCATATAAATGCAATGAGTATTCAACCTTTTTGTACTCTCCCTCTCAATCATGTCACATCTAGGTTTGCAAAACCCTAATGTCTTAAGAAATACTTTAATCCTCACAATTAGACTTCTTGTCCTACACTTAAGAAAATTATTCCAGACCATTTATATAGCTTAAGTGTCCTTGCACGAAGCAACATATCAGTTGAGTAACCTTGTCATTCATAGGGTAAATAGGACTAACACTTCTTGGTGTCATATGTCTACTCATTTTCATGGATGAGTTAGAGTTCTATGTTCGCGTTGGACCTTGGTGTCCTAGTGGTCAACCATATTCTTAAGAAGATGGTTTGAGATACCTTTATCATTGAATGAACCCTTCATAAGATCCCGATGACACAAGTGGAGTTAGTGCACTAGTGTACTATGTATTAAACTCTTGTTAATGATCTCTTTACTCCCTCATAGATAAATATGTCACCTTGGCTAGTAACAACTTTATACTTTTTCTCCTTACGAAGGCATAATGAGATAAATATGTTTTCACACATTAAGTTGTCTTGTAGTCATGTGTAGAGTCCTGAGTGTAACTGGAATTTAACTAAACCTAATGGAACCCCTTATACGCTAAGTGTTAAATAAAGTGAGAAATTGTAGTCTTGGAATACCTCAAGTGACACGAAGGATTTGCAAGGAAGGGATATTTGACTACTCTAATTTTGACTTGTGGTAGGGTGTAGAAACCATTGAGTAGAAATGAATGTAATACATCGAGTGACCTCTTATGATGCTAATGAAAAAAGGAGCTATGATGTATTGTTACCAATGATTGTAAATATTACCTTAGAAGGATTTTGAAACACATAAAATTTTATAACTTTTTCTTTTGAACTCCCTTTGTCCCTCTTAGATAATTGTGACCCTTAGTAGCAGATTACCATGTGTTTTCTCATAGGGTGTAGTTTTCCCCATGCATGATTTATTTTAAAGTTAATAGATCATGTATCCTCTCTTAAGGGTATTGGTGAAAGAAATGTTGATGCATTTTACTAACGACTTAAATAGTTCCTTGGAAGAAATTTGAAAGGCATATAGTTGTTGGGTTGTCTTATTATATGCTTTGATACTTACGTGTCTAAGAGCAATGAAATGAGTAGTTAGGTGCATGGTCACCATTATTTGTAGTCACAAACCCCTAAGTGTAATTTATGGGTTTAATGGATTCAAACAAGTTATTGAACTATATCAATTATAATAGGAAAAATAGGGTATTATGATGGAATGATGTTTATGGGAAGAGATATATTGAATTATAAATCACCCTTTAAACTCTAATATATCTTCCTTGACCTCATGATAGTTCCCCTTGTCTAGAAAAGGTAAAATTTAAACATCGAATATACATTTCAAGTGGAACCTTAACATGTTGTTAGTTACTTTTCATAATGAGTATAAAATTGAACATCAATTAAACATATTTGGAGGAAGAAATCTTTAACGTAAGATTGAATATTAGGAGGCACATAGCTGTATAAAATGAATTTAATTAACAAATGAGTTGTGGATAATTAATGGAAATTGAGAAAGGAACCAACAATGCATTCTTTTTTAAAGGCTAATGCTATACAAAAATAAAGTATTTGAAGTTTTAGAAAAAGGAAATTTTACACCCTTACCAGTTTAATTCACTGGAAACCTATAAGGTTATATAATGGAAAACTAAATGTAATAAATATGTAAACCATAAAAAGCCATGTTGTGGAGTATGCCTATCCTGTGTGCCTTACTGTAGTTGGGTCATTGTCTTGGTTTATGTCATTTGAGTAAGACATTGATGTGTACATGTATGCACCCAAAATTGTATCAGATGCGCAACATTGTTAGAAAATGGTTACAAGATCCCCAATGATGATTCATATCCTTTCGGAAGGTGTTCAAGTTCTAAAAACCCATTTGCAGTGTAAATTTGTAACCTAGACATCCTTATTTAGCCTTTGCATGATTTTTCCTAGCTTCCCGCTTAGTTACCTTTAGTGTCAAAACTACCACCCTGTCTGGGTGACAGTTTTGTGACCACCGCCCTGGGTAGGGTGGTGGTCTGGCCGCCGCCCCGCATAGGGTGGCAGTCCTAAGTGAATTTTACACCGAGTTGAATCGCATTTTGATGTGGAATTCTCTCAATAAATTACATTTTTAGATGCGTTGCTTTCCGTTTTAGATGATTCTTAGGCCCAAATGCCTTGTGGACAATCTATTCTTGCAATTCTATTTGTGATTGATGGTTGTTAATAGTTTGAACTCCCTCTTCACTTTTGTTATGTCCTCCTTTTATGCGCCAAATAGCTTCAACCATTTCCTAGCTAAATTCCTATAAATACCATGCTTGTGTGCAAGCAAAACCTGGAGTAAAGTTTGTATCCTTGCCATTGTTGAAGTTGTTTCCTTCTTGCTAGAAATTGCCAAAGCCCAATCACAAATCAATTGAGCTTTCCTTCTTCCACCCGCATCGTTGCCCAATCAATCAATCCAAGTTGCTAAGTTCTCCCACATATTTCTTCTTCTTTTTGTTGTTGCATTCCCATCAACTGGACTCACGTGAACATGAAAATTGAAAGGAAAAATGAGGGGATAATTTCAACCAGATTTACCACAGTACATGTATATCCAGGTTGGATTGTTGCTTTCTTTATTCAAATTTTCAAGTTAGAATTCATTGTTTCAAACTCATATCAAATAGAGTAGCTAAATCTTTCAATCATTTAAATTATTAAACAATCAATAGAGTAGATCAATTTAGAAATTCGTTCTTTAAAGATTGTCAGGGAAGTTGTAGAGGATAGTAGTTTCTCTGAAATAGTGACTATTCTCTACCTCTGAGGCAGGATTTAGAGTTGTGGAAAGAATTCATTTAGTTAATTGTTCTAGGTTAATCTCATACAAATTGCACAAGTGATTGTCTACATCTAGGTAATTTCTTGTTTAGATTCATTTTATTAGGTTAGAAGCTTGTTCTTAAAAACTACAAAAACACCAAAAAGATTTCATTTATTAGATTAGTCATTTTGCTTATTTATAAATCTGGAAAATACAAAAACATAGCTTAGTTTCAATTTCTTTTGTCAATTTACTTAGATGCTTTCAAATCTTCATGACAATTAAAGAACCTAGACAAGTAAGAGATTTCTATTTTGAGCCAATAATTCCACAACCGAACCTAGTAGTTCCTCTTGTAGACATAGATCAAGGACTTAGGTATAACGTTTTCAAATCAACTAGGGATGTGAATAGTATCAATAGACAGTTGGACACACTAAACATAGAGGACGATAAGGCATTCGAATATTGGTCAAGACAATGAACTATCGATTAAACTGAGTATCTATATGACCATCAACCAACCCCAAGAGAAAACACATGCAATTGACCTAGTAATTCCTCAACCAAACGTAAACGATCTTACCATAGACATAGACATGGGATTATGCATACTTGTAGCTAGATCTCCTATACTATATTCACAAAAGATTGAAAAAATTCTAGCGTTAAACATTGAAGCAGACAATGCTTATGACTATTGGAACGATCCCATACGTAGAGTACCTGATCATCATTGGGATTAGACCTTAAAACACACTGCATGACCATAGCAGGACCACAACTAGAGAGAGTTTATGGTTGTGATCCTACGGTTCCTCAACCGAACGGAACTAAGAGCCAATCAAACATAGATCTTGGATTAAGAGTGTTAGTATTTAGATCATCACCACTCCCACTAGACATCATTAGGCAGTTAGACATCTTAAATGAGAAATCTCATCACACCCTCTCATTTTGGAAAGAACCAACTAATAATTTAGAGCTGAATGGAATCACGCATCTCACTCTTCCTTGTTCCATGATTTTGTTTGGATAGATTAATGAGGCTCCATTCAGAGTTTCCCATGTGTTCCGTAACTAGTAGTAAAGGATATCCCTAGAGCTTGACATCAATTGGAGCCTCCAAATTTCCATCCTCACCGATGTCTCCATCCGAGCCACCCAGATTAGAGAGGCTTTCACTGCGCTTAACAAGCACATTCCATGATTGTGAGTCGAAAACATCATATTTCCTTGACCACCTTCACCTACCATTTTCACATAGTTTTCACCCACTATTATATTCCAATACCACATAGCTATTCACTTTCCACATCAGCTTCTCTAGCATGACCTTAGGGAGTCGAGTGTGGATTGAAGGTGGTGTGTCGACTTTCATTTGTACAATACCCTATTTTATCATTTTGTCTATGTGGGTCCATACTTATGTAAGTGTATTATGTGATGTTGAATTTTTCTATTTGAGCCCATGTGGTGTCATGTTATGAGCAATGAAAAACAAAAAAATATATTACTTAAAATTTTCTATTGTACTTTGGTGTTGAAATTGTGGGCATTACATATGGTATCAAAGTAGAGGTTCATGCTCTCAAACCTCTGGGATATATTGGAGTTGTGATGATCTTGTATGGTGGTGGTGGAGATGGGAAGAGTAATGTGATATGTGTTGTGATGTGAACAATGTTGTAATTGTGATATTATGAACGAACATGTTGTGCATGTCACTTAATGTGTATTTTTTATCATGTTGTTGTGCTTGTGATGAGATTATTCACTCTCATTTTTGTGGATTGAATGAGGAGTTCATGTGTGATGTACCACCTTGTTGTGTGTGAAAATAATGTTATTGTAGATTACAGAGTGTTGGAGTGTTTTAGTTATTATGTGATATGTAGGTGTGTTGATGTGTTGTATGACAAAATTGGTGTATAATGAATTGGATTATATTGTGATGTCTCCAGGATGTTTTTATGAATCATGTGCATCACCGTGTTGTATTGCAATTGACTATATGTTGTAATGTTAGCCATTATGTTCATCATACGTATAATTTATGTAATATGTGATGGTTCATGTCATGATTTAGGGGCATATGCTAAACATATGACCCCTATTGTCTGATGCTTTCCCTTTGGGTTTACTATGTGGAAACATGATGTATTGTAACCCGTGAAATTAATTATTGTGCTATACCCTATATATATATATATACCATGTGTAAGATGCTATGGTTAATGTGTGTGAATCACCATTGTGTTAGTAATGTAGTTATGTGTTATGTTGTGAACCTTACACTAACCAACCCTAAGGGAAGAAATTGGTAAAAGTATATGTTTGGAGAGAGGAAATGAGTACCATTGACCAATCACTCGAGTCGAGTATGAGATAGGAGGTGGAGTCTTACATAGACTGAAAATCCACCTTTGTTTGTTTGGTATGTATGGTACATTGCCCAATGGGCACCATATATATTGTGTTTTGCGGACACCTTAGGCTCAGTAGATGGTGACCTGTACCTTTTCTCTCTCCCTATATGGTTTTCATATAGATGACCTATGTGTACCTTAGCATTGGTGTACCATTGACCATCACTCGAGCCGAGTATGAGATAGGGAGTGGAGTCTTACATATATTAAAAATCCACTTGCTTCATTTGGTATGCATGACCACCATGTATATTGTGTTTCACGAACACCTTAGGCTTAGTGAATGGAAACCTATACACCCCCCTCTCAGACTATGTTGAGCCTTGTGGGATTATGGAGGGATGATTTAGGCATAGATGATGAAATTATATTATTTGACATGTTATTTTACGAGCCGAGGCTTGATGTCCAAGTGCCAAAAATAATGAGTGTACCCCTTAGGTGATCGTGTAAGGTCACATAGTGATTGTGATGTGCTATTTCTCCACACGTATTTTATTCATAAATTGGTCATTTTCCCTTTTCTTGGTAGAACCAACATATTTCTTGATTGATGTGTTCTTATATTTTGGGAATTTTATTTGGTTGTTGCACTAACATGCAGATTTTTGCACTAACTATGGCTATTTAGCCATTTATTTATTTTTGTTTTAAAAATACTTTTCAAGTTTTATTTTTTTATAGCTTATCCCAAGGTTTGATATTTTTGTCACTTGGGATTTGAAATGGTTTGTTATGCTAGTTATAATGTCATAACATGATGGAATAGGGTCATGAGATTAACCTTGGAGTGGTTGGACCTATGGACCCACTTTGTTTTATGGGGTTATGTCCCAAGGGGGTCATAGTTCTGGGTAGTTTTTGAACTACAGGTTACTACACCACTTGGGTGGGGGTGAGGGGGATCTAAGTGACCAGGGCCATAGGGTGACCCAACCTCATTAAATGGATAAAGGATATGAGGCTCTATGGTTGAGTGACATGATGTTCTTGATGGGGCTCTATGGTTGAGTGACCCGATATGGAGAAATTAGGAGATGGGGCTCTATGGTTGAGTGACCCCTCTTGGTTTTGGCACTACAATTATTTCTCTTTAGGAGGTATATGGAGTTATTTTTGATGCTTTGGGAGATATATGGAGTTGTTTTGTGATGTGTGGAGTTGGTGTTATGAGTTATGTGCACTCTTGTGAATCTTGTTAGGAATTGTTATGATTGAGGTTTGACGCTCCTCTTGGATTGCTATGTACTATTGGATATTGTCTTGGCACTCTCTAGGTACTGTCATGGTCTTTGGGTCATGTGATACCAATTGTATATGTGTCAGCATGATGATTCTGTTTGTAAGTCACATATGTGTGTTGGAATTATGCCTATGTCATAAATGTTGGAAATTATTTGTTATGTGGACTACTTGTTGTCTCTCCATGGTGGAGTTAAAGGTCTTGTGATGTGATACAGTCATGAAAGTATGTAGCAAGATGTCTCGTGGGTCATTTGTGTTGTGTTGAGTTTTGTGTGACACCTTGAGGCCAATTATTGTTGGGCACCCACAAACATAAGACAATTGAAATTCTAAACAATGAATACTAAGAGTTTGAGATTAAGAAATATTGTAAAAGAAAAGACTAATTGAGAAGTAAAATAAAAGATAACTAACTACCAATATTCACAGAACATTAAAATTTAAGATATTGCCAAAATTAGTTTGATTATTTTTGGTTGCATTTTACTTGGCAAGTTATTTTGTTAGACTACATTTGTCATTATAGAAATTCTTTCCTACGTATTCTTTGAGCTTTGGTTTTGTGTCGCATTGAGGATGATGCTCTTATAAGTGGAGGGAGATGTAATGCCTCTTTAATTAAATCCTCGAGCTTCCTTTGTTAAGGCACCTATCGATTAACAACATGGAAGCAACACGTCCCGCAACTTCTTTAGTCATGCATTTTCATTTCAGAATAATACAAGCACTTTATTTTGAGTTCCGATACATTGAACATGCTGAAAAATAAGTTATTGTTGTAATGTAGCGGTGATTGGATAAAGACAACGATTACAGATTTAGAGTTGTGCTTTACTTGAAAATGGTAAAGTAAATTTTTGTAATCACTTAATTAAAGAAAAACAATATGGGAAATGAGCTAAACAAGATGTATGGGCATCCTAAAATAAGTCCAATATGGTTAATCGAGACTTGTGCATGGATATAAGCCCACAACTCCAATATCTCATTATTTTCTATTTGTAGAATGTTTTCTCTAAATATGTATTTATGTTTGAAGCGAGTTTAATTGTTCTTGGTGAGGAAATATTTTCCTATTTATGTTTTGGTTTGCTATACAAAAAATAAGAGAAAACACATTGGTATTAAGGAGGTGCTTCAAATCAAGAGTTTCACCTTGTTGTATTGATTTTTCTTATTCTTCTTCTAATTGGAGCTATGGGAAATGTAATCTTTCTGTACCATTCTTATTTTCCCTACCTTTATCTTTTATTTTGAGTATTTTTTGTTTTGATTAAGACATGAGAAGTTCCCTTTCCTTCTATCCCACATTTTATCCCTACAATATTTGTCTCTTTCACTCCTCCTCTACGTGAAACACCATGTTTATCTTTTCCATTCATCCTGCCAGCGCTATATAGGAGTTGTAAAAAGGGTTCTTTTGTTTGTTATGGTGGCCAAGGAATCCTATTGAATGATGAAGTTTGAAAATTGTAGATGCTCTCAAGAAAGTAGGGAAATTTGGTTTACTAGTAGAATTATGCGAGAAGATTGAACTTGGAATTGAAGCTAGACATAACTATGTGAAAACAATGAAGAGTACGATTTATACATGAAACTAGATCAACTAAAAATTTCTGGTTTGAAAGAAAGCAGTTCATTCTTGTCTCACTGATTCATCGATTGGGTAGACTATATCTCTCCATGCCAAAGGATATCTTCAAATATGCAAGATGAATTGCTAGCACTCATTTATCAGAAGAGGACATACAACCAAGTTCAATCAATAATTAGTATTGAGCTGATGAGACAATGGATGTGCTATTATCTAGTTGAAGATATTCTACCATTAAACCTGTATCTGAATGATCTGAGGCCTCTTAGCAAAGCCTTCCTGGATTTTCCAATAAGATGTTTGATCCAAATAAAGTCTCTATAATTGATGACTGGTTTATTTCAAGTGCTCCTTATCCATGCAATGGGTTATGCCAATAATTATCTTATGTATTCAACCTTCATATATCAAGAAGAAATAGTAGAAGATGATATCAAAGGGTTTGGCGACCTTAGTGGTGGTCGGGAATCAAGGAAAAGACACTAAAACCGTTCGAACAGATGCCTTGTAGAGATGTGCTCTCATGGATTGTGTTGGTGGCAAGATGCGCACAAAGTGGAGTTTTGCAGAAAAATGAGAAACCCACAAATTGTTGTCAAAATGCCTAAAGTTGATGTGGCCTCGTCAAATGCGGGGATAGTGGGATTAGCATAAAAGGTATGGATAACTCTTCCTCTTGCTTCAAACTAAACATTTCATCATTTATTTTTTTAGTGTCGGATTTTAGTATGTTGTATTATAAAATATAATTGCAAATAAAAATGAATGATATGGCTTTTACCTTTCCCGATAATATTTTTATTTACACTTTTCAGAAAACAAATAGGCCTTTGGAACCATCTACATGGAGTGCCATGTCAAACGGTTAATGGGAAACAAAACTTCTAACAAGATTCATGTGGACCCAAGATACCATGAAGTTTCTTAACTAAGATGACTAACTCGATTAGATGCCTTAACGAGGTGAGATTCAATACCCTTTTAACACTTCAGTCACTTTTGGTGACGTTCCCACTTTATGAAATTGTGATCGGTTTTGGCTTACAAATGTCGTATCGATTCATTGTAAATGGTAAACACCTTCACTTACCTCTAGTACTCCTATGTGATAATTGAAACCATCTCTCACTTTCATAAAAATAATTTTGTAAGTTAGAGTTTCAAGTGGATGTTGGAGCCCACCGGTCGTCATACAAGATAAGTGTTCGATGTGTTTATGATAATTGGTCTCAAAGTCACCTTCATAAATTGAGCCATGTTTAATGTATTTGAATTGTGTCGAATCCGACGAGTTATTTGTTTATAGGGAGTAGGTAGGAATCAATGAAATTTATGTTTGAACTTAAACGAGTGGTTTTGGAAACCATACTATAAGCACTTTAGTTCTTTTGGTCAATTTTTGCACACAACTTAAGCTAGAAAATATTTCTGAGAATCCCATTGGTTCTATAAATTACTTGTGAACCCTTTCTTATAGCATTTTAGTGTGTGTAGAGTATTATTTAATCAATTACTTTGTATGAATGGATTTTGCAATTTATTGTGTTCTCTCTCTTAAATTAAATATGAAATTGTGGTTACTCTTGGAAACGTGAATGGATAAAAATGCAAATGATTTTGAAATAGAATGAAAATGGGTATGTATTGAGAAATGGTCAATATATTGTGAATAAAAAAGAAATTTTTAACAATTTCTCTCTCTTCCTTCTTCTCTCTCTCTTTAAAATAAAAATGTAAATGAATGTGTGAGGAAATTATCTCTCCTCTCTCTCCTTATCTCTACCACTCTCTGTATTTTGTTTGAAATTACTTGAAATGATGAATGTATTTTTGTGCTTGAGTGTAAGGGTTTTCCATACCCAATCCTAGGAATGACACAACGTTAGTTACATATACTCTTAACAAAAAGGATTAAGAGTGTGATATGTTGTAATCAGTGAGATGAAATTAAGATATTATATATTGATATAAATTACGAATGTTAAATGAAAGTGAATTAAAGAGAATTGCATTATCAAAAGTAGTGTGTTAAAGACTATTGTTCCTCTTGGAATCTTATATTTCAAGCATTGTACATGGAAAACTATGTTGTTTGTATCTGCCTTGTGTTAAAGCTAACCTTACAACACTAGTAGGAGTGACACATAATTAATGTATGAACAACTATGTTAGCCAGATAAACAAGGAAGATATTTGAATTTTGTAAATGGGTAAAAATCATACCGTTCACTTCATAGGTGTTAAGCCCATTTGAATTTAAATATGGATCTCATGGTTTAGATGATTGAAACAATCACTTGCCTAATAGTTATTGTGGTTCATAGATAAAATCAAATGTTTAGAAGTAACTTATCATTTTTAAACCATATAAATGTAGCAAGAATTCATTAAACAAGTGGAGCTAGTGAACTAGTTTACTTTTCATTAAACTCTTGTTAATGATCTCTTTAGTTCCTCACAGATAAATATGTCAACTTGGATAGTAACAAATTTATACCTTTGTCCCTTACGAAGGCATAACAGGATAAGTATTTCTTCACACCTTAAATTGAAATGTAGTCAGCAAAGATCCTTGAGTGTAATTGGAATTTAACTAAACCTAGTGGAGCTCCCTTATACACTAAGTGTTAACGAAAGTGAGAAATTTTAGTCTTGAAATACCTCAAGTGACACGAAGGCTTTGCAAGGAAGGGATATTTGACTACTCTAATTTTGACTTGTGGTAGGGTGTAGAAACCCTCAAGTAGAAATGAATGTAATATATCGAGTGATATATTATGACGCTAATGAGAAAAGGAGCTATGATGTATTGTTACCAAGCATTGTAAATATTACCTTAGAAGGATTTTGAAATGCATAAAATTTTATAAATTTTACTTTTGAACTCCCTTTGTCCCTCTTATATATTTGTGACCCTTAGTAGCGGATTACCATGTGTTTTCTCGTATGGTGTAGTTTTCCCCATCCATGATTGCTTTTAAAATTAATAGATCATGGAGCCTATCTTAAGGGTATTGGTGAAAGAAACACTGATGCATTTTACTAATGATTTAAATAGTTCCTTGGAAGAAATTTGAAAATCATATAGTTGTTGGGTTGTCTTGTAATATGCATTTAATACTTACGTGTCTAAGAGCAATGAAATGAGTAGTTAGGTGCATGGTCACCACTCCTTGTAGTCACAAACCCCTTAGTGTAAATTATGGGTCATTTGAATTATAATTGTTCTAAAAACAATGCCAATCATGAGACCAAAGTATGACGTAAGTGTAAAGAGTACAAGAGTTAACAAGATTTTGGGGTTAGGAATAACATCATGCTTGAAGTCCTTATAACTCAACTAGACACTTTCATGTTGTTAAAAATAAATATGAATTTCCCTTGGTGAGATCAAAATTTCGAGAAAATAAAAGATGTGTGTGTGTGTGTGTGTGTAAAATTTCTTGATGTGAAAATGTTGAATGGATTCAAACAATTTATTGAACTATATCAACTGTAATAGGAAAAATATGGTACTATGATGGAAGGATGTTTATGGGAAGAGATATATTGAATCTAAATCACCCTTTAAACTCTAATTTATATTCCTTGACCTCACGATAGTTCCCCTTGTCTAGAACAGGTAAAATTTAAACATTGAATATAAGTTTTGAAAAGTGGAACCTTAACATTTTGTTAGTTCCTTTTCAAAATGAGGATAAAATTCAATGTCAATTAAAAATATTTTGAGAAACAAAACTTTAACGTAAGAATGAATATTATGAGGTGTGTAGTTGTATAATTTTATTAACAAATGAGTTTTGGATAATTAATGGAAATTGAGAAAGGAACCAACAATGCATCCTTTTTTAAAGGCTAATGCTATATGAAAATAAAGTATTTGAAGTTTAAAAAAAAGGAAATTTTACACCCTTACCAGTTTAATTCACTGGAAACCTATAAGGTTATATAATGAAAAAATAAATGTAATAAATATGTAAACCATAAAAATGTTGTGTTGTGGAGTATGCCTATCCCGTGTGTCTTATCAGAAGTTGGTTTATGTCATTTGAGTAAGACAATTATGTGTACCCTATGTTATCATGTTGTCTATGTGGGTCCATGTTTATGTAAGTGTTTTATGTGATGTTGAATTTTTCTATTTGAGCCCATGTGGTGTCATGTTATGAGCAATGAATAATAATAATATATATATATATATATATATATATATATATATATATATATATATATATATATATATATATATATATATATTACGTAAAAAAATTTTGTTGTACTTTGGTGTTGAAATATGTGGGCATTACAGATCTTTTCCATAAATACTATAAGTACTATCTCGTATATTGTATAAAATTTTAAATGTTTTTATCGAGTTTTTATTTTTATTTTTGAACACTTTGACCGTGGAAGATGATTTATGTAGATGAAATTTTATATTTGTTGCACATTTTTGCAGTATTTTTGTAAATAATTGTACATGTATTGCTTATTTGGGTTTTTTATTTAATTTTCCCTTACTAGTTTGACTTTTTCCAACATTGTAATGTCTCGATAGGTATACATTGTTTATTTTCTATATGGCAATGGACATGCATTTTACAAGGTAAATTTCTAACATTTTTTCTAACCCTAGCTGCTCGTGGAGAATTTAGATACCAGCAATGATTTTCATATCCTTATAATGATGAAAAAATAGTAGGAGTATTGCAGGGAATGATGACTCATAACCTAGTGCCCTTACAGAGTAGGGCCTTACCCTGTTCATACCACTAAAAATGGGAGAAATAGGGGCCGAAGTATGTTGCATGCCCCATCAGGAAGGTAAGTGGTGGATGAGTGTTTTTTTATTATTTTTTGGTTTTATTTGAACACACTTTGATTGTTATCTGTTTAGCATGCAATCCCGTATTGATATTATTGTAGGTTTTGCATTGTTAAGGGAATGATCTAGTGGGTATTTCTGATGTGATTAATTAAATTCAACTCATTTATCCTCTTCTCCACTTATAAATGATTTTGTCAAATCCCAACAGGTTGGGCATGTGAGAAGACATTGTGCAGATGCTTCCCTTAAATCAAATCTCCCTAATATCTTGAAAAACCTTGTTAAGAGGGTTTTGTTTGTACCATGAACATTGGTAAGAGTGTTACCAAGGTTCAAATTTGTCTCACTTTAGGCAGGTGACCCAAAACCTAACTCACTTATAACGAGGTTGTTGTGTAATGCGAATAGGTACCTTTGAATGTGATCGATTTAGAATCAAGTTTACCCCATGTCATCTTTCAATGATGTATAAATTTAACCATAATAGCTAGATAAAACTGGAAAATGCAACCACTTATAATATTTCAAAATACTGTAGAATTAAGTAAATGTCTAAACATGAAGATTTCTGATGATGGAGGAGAATAGTTTTAGGTTTTAAAGTGACTTGATTGTAATCATATTTTGATGGATTACTTTATATATGATCATCTAGATGTAAAAAATCAGGGAGCTGCTTTAGCTTCTCATAAAAATCTTGCATTGCTATTATTGGGGAGTTAGGTTGTGACTTCAATCGGTGCTAGTTGGACCTTAGACCATAGCCCACATGTTAATATCTCATATGTAGTTAGAATGCATTATTGACTGATTGACTTATATGCTTTCCATTGTAGAAATTTTATCAAACATTTTCTATACGTAATGGTTTTTGTGAGATGATAAATGTGAAAAAATATTAGGAGTTTAAATTTATTGGTATTAGACATTAGTCAACAAGAAGATTATGAAGCTATTTTACATTGTTGGGTGCAAAATTGCATTTAGCAGTGTCTTATTATTGTCTATTGGTTGGTCTCACATTTGTGGGTGAGGAATCAACTTCCTCTTTTATTTTTCCTATGTCATTTCGTGTTATTCTTTTGCCAACTTTATTTATGTGGCATTTTCCTTTGGATAAAATATCCATTTGGATTTTCGATTAAAGAAATTTTCATACTTAAGTATTGTTCTGTAACCCTTTCTTATTGTTACAAAACCATGCAGATTCTTGTATTGGTAAGATGGATGGAGAACATTATAGTGAACTCTTGTATTGCCAAGATAGATTGTTTGTAAACGGTAGTAATGCAAGGCTTTCTCAACATTACGAAACAACTAGAAACAAGACAAGGTCAACAAGATAAAGGAAGCACCTTACCATTTGTTGCTTTGCTTCAAGTTTATATATTCACATCATCTTCCTGTCTCGTAATATATCCACTTTTATGTTTTTTTCTTGAAATTTGTTAAAACATTGAAACATGTAGGATTTGATATTTAGGTATACAATTTATATTTTTTTAGGGTTATTTTTTCAAAATAAGCAATTTCATCGAAGGGCCCCTGGTTCATTGGTGAGGTTGAATGGCTCGGAATGAGCTCACTAGGGATCAAGTCTTGCTGAGGCAAGTCCTGAAGATACCAAAGCGGATAGGGCTAGGATCGTTCCTTGGGTGACTTTGATAGATTAGAAACCCCCTAGTCATGGCATCTTAGCCAAAGGAAGGTTTTGATGTAGATGTATGCATACTCATACAATGTAATCAATTTCTTAAAAGGTAGAGAATCTTTGATATCTACGTAATCACAAACACTAATAAAAAAAAATCTTGACAAATATTTTAGGTGATGTACTTTGGTGTATCGACTCATAAGCAAGGTGGCTTAATCTAGCTATAATGATTGTGTGAAATACACAAAATAGATTTTTGATATGGATTTGGTAACAATTATAGAAAATGCAATTGTCATGTATAAGGAAAAATTATACAACCTATTCCAACATCCTTCCATCTTGCACTACCAAAATAGAGCTTTATAAAATCATATAAATATCAATCAAATCATAATCAAATGTGGAATTTTTAGATTTTTTTACTATATGAAAACAAGTGAAATCTTTGTGGAATTTTTAGTGAAATACCCTTTTAAATAGATATGGGATCTTGGAATACATTATGATTGTGTCATATGCTAAAAATGGTGTTCAAGAAAATCTTTAAATATTGTCAAATAAATGTATTTCTCATGGATTGTTGTCTCTTAAAATTTTACCAACATATGACAAATTGGAAACTCTACAAAAAGGTATATTCATGCATCACACTATATTTCTTTAATATTGTGAAGTTGCAAGTGCCATGCTAGGAAAATGTGGAAACATATAAATCCAAGGAATTTAAAAGTAGTATTTACTCTCCATTAATACTTCACAATTCTTTATTTTTGTAAAATCAAGCAAATTGTTGTTTATTATTAAGTACCTTTAAATTCACTTTTATGATATAATATTGTTTTGTAGTCTCTAAATTGTCAAGAACACTAATATTATTATTAACATATTTTCATAAATTAGTTCATGATCTATATCATAAAGTGTATTCTTTTTTTGTGCATTATTTATTTTACACTAATAAATATTTTTGTATCCTACCTTAAACACTAATGAATGGTATTGCTAATTATTTTACTATATATAAATCTATTATTGCAAAAGAATCAATCCTTAATAACTACTATTATTTGTTTACAATAAAACTGGATTAGATTTTGATTCAATAAAATACATATTAAATACAATTATTAACAATGTAATACTTTTAATAAATCCTTCTATATACCTATCGGCCTCTCACTAAATATTCTATTGCGTGTGATCCACTGTCCAAGTACCAACTACCAGTCCCACTTACCTATCTCGACCGATCAACAGTGCAGTCTCATCGTTTATACACATTTTACGTGATCCCGTCTTCTTTTTGAAACTCACAGGTGGGACGTCTGTATTTCATCAGTTCTTTCAGACGACCACGTTTTAACACTATTTATGGCAGCGGCAGCCTGAAAATTGCAATCCACAGAGAAAACAACGATAATCAAAACCTGGCTTGCAAATTCTCAAGTAATGTGGGCGGGGAATTGAAGAGCTTACCTCTTTGTTCCAATCAGTTCTCAATATTATAAACATCAGTACAAGTGTTTGGGTTGCAGTTCCGCAGAGCATTCCGATCCAGATGCCCTACACCTCAAAATTTATTAAAAAGACAAAAGATTGTGAGACTCTAATACAAGAAGAGCACCACCCATCAAGTTTTAACTACCTAAAACTTAAAAAAACGATACAGAGCCAAATAACCCTCTTTGTTTTTGCTTAAATGTTACTCACCATTACATCCAAATGGAAAAGATAACCAAGAAGAGCCCCAAGTGGCACCCCAAGTAAGTAATAACATATCACATTCACATAAGCAACTACACTTTGCTTTCCTGTTCCAATCGCCACACCTAATCACACAGAGCCACTGCTAAATTCAATTATTAATTAAGGCTTG
Organism: Taxus wallichiana var. yunnanensis; assembly: GCA_018340775.1. NCBI lineage: Eukaryota > Viridiplantae > Streptophyta > Pinopsida > Cupressales > Taxaceae > Taxus > Taxus wallichiana. The sequence goes on along the minus strand of CM031242.1, from coordinate 830,807,184 downwards.
TTAAATTAGATTAAAATTCAAATTGTACAGAAACTTTTTGCACCTGATAATACCGGCTGGACACTATTGAGAAGAATGGTAAATGCTAAGATAAGTGTCAGCTTTGAAACAGCTTGCTGAAGGATGGTACTCCGTGTGAATAATGAAGCAAGACTATTCCTGAAGACAATAATAAAAATCATAATCACAATCCCTATTACAAGGGAAGTGACTAATGACACAAGTGCTGAGAATCTGGCGGCTTTGTCATTTCCAGCTCCAAGTTCATTTGACACCCTCACACTGCAACATGATTCGCAAATATTAAAACATAAAACTTACTATTAATCCAATTTGGCCTCTTAAATTACTTATCAAATATGTACTAACCTGGCGACCACAAGAAAAGCTATGGGTATCATAAACTCCCATCCATTGATGTTCATGCTGAAACATAAACTTGTTTTCAAATATGTATGAGTAAAATATTGACAATTGATGGAGTATGTTTATATATATTCTAATTTCTTACCAGATGGAAAGTGAGTCAACCGCTATTTGCTTGTTCTGAAGGTTGCCAGTGAGTAATATCAGCAATCTGTAATACCATACCTCCACGCTGATCATGCAATGCAACAAAATCCATCAATTCAAATTTTTTAATAAGATTGTAAAACCTAATCTATTCCAAGTTAACAATTCTTTATAGTAATTAAACATTTGAGATTCATTTCAGAGTCTATAAAATAGATGTTTGATCAAGATTCAATATCCTTATACTACACTGGACTTGTCATCAGGAGTTCACATTGTACTTACGCTAGCATAACCCCAGAGCCCACTGATAACTTTAAGTGCGACCAAAGTTGGGAGAATGCATCAATGCAAAAGCCTTTCCATGTAAGTGGACAGCCGCCAAAAATAACGTAGAGGAAAAGGGCAAGAGAAGGCATGCACCATGCTAAATTCATTGATGCTACTGCACCTCCAAGCCCCAAATCCAACTTTACAACCAATACCCAGCTCAACAAAACATGGCCTATTAGAGCTGCACTTGCTGTGCAGGCAATGACCATATTATGTAACTGGGCCTGGAGATACCATACAATGCTCCACCAAAAGCAAGAGAGAAATGCATGGGGATGCACCAAACAGCTACTCTGCCTGTTAATTCAGCTATGTCATCTGGTTGTCCCAGCAACTTGAGAATAGGCGAGGCAAATATATAAACAGGCAGAAATATCACTGCAAAGCCGAAAACAACCACCCAAGAGCGTTGCAGGTATACTCCCAGGATACTGTATTTTCGAGCTCCAAAAGCTTGTCCACAAAGAGTTTGGAGGGCACTTCCCAATCCCAACTATATTATGCCCAATTGCAGACACAGATAGATATATAGTCAGATAAATATATTGAAACTTTTGAACTCTTATCTGAATGCTTATAAAAGCAGATCCTAATTTAAAATAAATGTTATTAAGCAGCAGAAGAAAATTTGGTATCATCCTAAACATCACCCATTTGCAAGTTAATGGATTCACGGATTGGGCTGTCGAATTTTATGAAAATATATTGCGGGCAGTCAACTTTATTTCAATCATAATATCATTCCATGAATCAGTGTCTGTATATCAGTGGAGACGGAAACATGAGTATATAAACTCACCATAAGGCCAAAATTGAAGCCCCAGATGACATTGACGACCATAGAAACAGCTGCAAGCTCTAAATCGCCAATTTTTCCAGCAAAGGCCTGAGTGACTACAGCGACCCCATACATTGCAAGTCGATTCAATACAGCAGGGCCTGCGATTCTCCATTGCTTGTTTGATTCCATCCAAAATTTCCGACCAACACGAACATATTTAGATATGGATTGCTGAACAAGCGGAGTTTGCAGCGAGGTGGCATCCATTGGAATCAATAGATGCTAATACAGAAGGAAGGCGACAGTAAAATCACCAGCAACCGACCCACAAGTTAAATAAAATAAGAAGATAGACTACATATTTCCATTATTGTTAAAAAAATCTCGATTGCCTGGTTCTCGTTGTGTGTTCGTACCAAATATTTTCAACTCTAGATGCACGTGGGTTGACCTAAGCTAACATTCCCCCGTTACATTGTTCTTACAAATGTAATATAATTAACCTAAACTAACATTTTTTGTTATTACATTGTTTTTACAAATGTACCTCAAAAGCATTATCACCATTTTCTTCTAATTCACCATTTTGTTGAGCAACTATGCATCCTTTCAGCTTTCTATGACGAGGATGACGTCTAGATTTTTGAGAATCACTTTGTGACCGGATGTGCTCTTGTTTGTCAAAATTGTGTATAAAAAGGTGAGCTCGGTATGCTTGTGCGGTGAGATGCGAGACGCTCCCGAGAATATTCGATCTCATGTTTATTATCTCGCATCGTAGCCTTCTGCAAGCTTGGTACAACTCTTCTCCATCCGGTTCCATATGTCGAGCAAGACTCGGTCACATGTGGCGCACAATGTCTTTGAATTGCAAGTTTTGAATACTTTTAAGCGGTGCATGGTAGAAACCGGCGCTCTCGTGGGCTTGACATTGGTCTCTCAAAATTTGCACGTATCTATGGTTAGCAAGTTTTGAATACTTTTAAGCATTGCATGGTAGTAAACTGGAGCTCTAGTGGGCTTCACATTGGTCTCTCAAAATTTACACGTACCTATGGTTGCTTACAATATTGTTAACATCTCTCAACATGATTGTCATGCACCTAAATTGTTCCATGGGATCATAAGCTGGTTGTTTGTGTTCTTCTCTTACAGCTTTATAGTAGAATTGATGAAAAAAATGATGTTAGGGTTTGAACTTGTGTTGTTCCAATTGATGCAAACTATTTCCACACATCCCCTGATCTTTTGTACATTGCACACAGGATTTTTTTGTCAAAATGTCTTCCTTGTTTAGATGTTGGTTTCTTAGAGGCACCGCTCCAATCCATGGTCGTTTCCCAAGGTTTTCCGCTAGTGTTTGGAGACACTACACAGGAGTTCGAATGCATTCTCCTTGGTATGTGAACAACTTCTTCCATGGAAATGGTTTTGGTGGCTTGTTATGGATTCAAAACGCGTCAAAGAAGATGGATGGTCTTCATGCAACAAAAGAGAAAGAAAGTGGAGGAAGGATTATTCCAACGCAGTGCCGGGCTTTTGATGGTCTCTACTACTTCCACACTCAAGTGGTCTCCTTTTTCGATCCGCGCTTGATCACCAACGAATAGTATAAAATAAAATCCTTTTTAAACAAATAGGCCTACCCTTTACCAATGCCAAAATAGGTCTTTAATGCTTTGTGCCTTCTCCAAACGTATGCTTTTTTTTTTTTATGTTCGCCGCCACACTACCTTACTCCATGGTTTTGGGAAAAATAGGTCTTCATGCAAATGTTGAGGCTGGGAAGAAAAAAAAAAGGTCCTTGTATGCTAACATAATCCTCCACTCTTGCGCTAAAATGCCTACTTTGATACCACTGATAGAAAAGAGAGTATGTAGAAATATCTGAATGAATTATACAAGGAGGGTGCAGTGCCCACTTCCCTTCGACACTTTTTACTATTGATTTCGATACTGTCGACTATGCTTATGGATATTATTGTAGCTTTTTGACTTAGCATGATGTTAGATGTTAGAGATATTGGACTGTTGTTGATTTCGATTCATATATGATGTGTGTGGATTATTAGAGACATTTTATATTGATGATGATATGCTGATTGACATGGTTATATATATTTATGACATGCGATATTTTTGTCACATTGAGTAGACCTTAATAATTGAACTAATTTTGTGATCCTATTGATATTGATGAAATGTAGAATCGAGATGTTGTTAGAAATTATAAATGATATCGTTACTTTCCTAGATGATGTTTTGATTCGTATATAGATGATTGTGGATGTATATTATATATTTTATCCTAGATGTTTTGATGCGGCCACGAGGCCAAAGGAGGTGTTATGTGTTTTGCAGGTAAACATGTCACAACAAACAATGACGGGGATTGGATACCAACCACATTAGGATGCTAGATGAATTCAACAAGGGTCACCATGACAACATGTATTTTGTTATGTGTGTGTTTGAATTGTTGTTAGGGGGTCCCCATGGGAAGGATCACCTCCAATTGTGACCAAGGGGTTATGTGTTATTCTTTCATTTAGTTTCCTTTATTTAATTTTAGTATGTGATTTTAAAGTGACACATATTCTCATTTATTAATTACTTATTTTGTGTCTAAATTAGTAAATTAATTATTTTACTAAACTAAATTATGAATGGGTCAAAAGATTTTCATTTATTAGATTTGATGGCTTCTTAGATTATGTGTTGTAAGTTGAGTGCTTGTGATCTTGAGTGTTGTACACTCTACCCCTTCTTGAAATTCGGATTTGTCCTTTAGGGTCAATTTTGGAGGCTTGTGGGACAAGTCAAACTTGTCCCACACCTCTTAAATTTCTATACCAACCCTACCTATGGGTTGGGGGTCAAAAATAGACCCCATTATGTATTTTGGGAAGACAAAAAGGTAAAATATTATTGCACTTTCTTTCTTGTAATTAAAGTTTTTCCTTAGGGGGTGTGGGCTTGGATTATGTGTGTAAGTAATTTTCATTCCTCTCACCCACCAATTTATTGTGCATTGGGGTTGAGGTTTGACTTGTGAGGTGGAGTTGAGGATGAGTGATGTGGCATCCTACATGGAGCCACCTCACCCTCCTCTCTCCCTTTTCTATTTATTCAAGTTCTTTTGCTTGTTTGGGGTTACTTCATTTCTTTGTGCTCTTGCATTTTTGAAATTATGAGGATTTTTGAGTGCTTGTGGATTTGTTGGAGCTTTTTGGTGATTGTTTGGGCTTGAAGAAGCTTGGTGTGTGACTCTTGGATCAAGCTCTACCATGGAAAGGTAGGAGCTAAACTCTTGTTAAATGCTTTCTTTTATTTTGTATACATATGTGTGTGTTTTTGAGTGTTTTAGTATGCTTGTTGGGTGCTTGGGTATATTGCCTAAGTGTGGTGTAGGAGGGGACTATGGGGATATTACATGTGGGGATGCATAAGAGTTTATTTCATGTTTTGAGGAAATTAGGTTGGGTGCCCCACCCTGAAAAGAAAATGCTTGCATTTCTTACTTGGTTATTTTATTGAGGGAGCCATACGAGATTGTAGGGAGGAATAAGAGGTTCTTGAGGGAGGCATAAGATTGTGTAGGGGTTTTGAGATGTTTATTGGAGGGTTTTAAGGTGGGCACCCATTTCCCATTGGGAGGCATAAGTGACATCCCCATAGATATTTCTTCTTTGGATTTTACATTTTACATTTGAAGCCTTGTATATTTTGTTAGTTATTTTTGTGATTGTAGTTTGAGTTGTTTGTGTTTTGGTATGGTTGTAAAATCTTTAATTTGTGATGTGGAAGCTTGTTTTTTACCATGATTTGGATCCATTTTTATTGCAATGTGGTTGGGGCTCGGGGCCAATGAGGAGGATGACTTCTTCTCCTCATTGAAATTCTTGGTTGGGTGGAGAGTGTTGTCTCTCCCCCTTTTTTGTTGTGATCAAATGAATCATGGTGGAGCTCTCTTGTTGGTGATGTGAAACATGGAGCATTGTTGGTGTCCTCAAGAAATCCTTCCTTGTGATAAAACCTTGTTATTCCCACTCAAGGTGGAAGATTTGTAATATTGTGTTTGTTTTAAAGGAAATGTTGTATTGTAAGTTGTAATATTATTTGAAGAAGTTCATTGAAGAGTTGTAAAATTTCCCTTCTCTTTAAATTGTAGTATGGAAAGAAATGGACCAAAATGTAAATCATGCTTAAAAGCTTAGTTTTAGTTTGTATTGTGAGAAAATAAGTTCTTTGCTTTAAAAGAAATGAGCTATGCTCAAGGGGAAAAGAAATTTTACTTTCATTGTGAAATTGTATTATTGTAAATGAGAAAGAAGAAATATAGAAGTTGTAAGATGCAAATAGTGTATACATAGTAAACTTGAATGTAGAACAAAGTTGTTATAGTTATTTTGAACATATAAGTTGTAGTGAAATGGAAAGAGGCAAAAAATTTGAAGTACATTGTTATAATTGAAATGTTACATTTTGTAGTAAGGAAAAATAACAATACTATAAGTAGATTTAGATCCTTTTTACTTATGGACTTGAAATAAAATTTGTTGAATAAGAAATGCAAATGAGTCTTGTAGATGTTGTGTTATTATTGAAATAGTAAATGCTTTAAAGTGAGTAATTTAACTATGGAATGAATAAATGGAACTAAATATTACAACTGAAAAACTTTAGGCATATAAATTAAGTTCAGAATGAATTTTAAAGCAACCTAGTGACATTTGTTTTGGAAAATCTTGATTTTTAAGGTTCTATTTCTAAGAAATAGGACCGCCACCTTGTGTAGAGCGGCGATCTCGTAACCGCCACTCGGGAAAGGAAGAAGTCTTAGAACCGCCACTTCGGCAAGGCGGAAGTCTTAGAACCACCACTTTGGCAAGGTGGCAGTTCGTGAATCGGCACCCAAGTGGGGTGGCAGTCCCAAGAACGCTGATCTACTTTAGGTGACGGTTCTTTCACTTGATCATTGTGGAAAATGTAAATCCTTGCGTTTGAAAATTTTTACTTGGTCAAAACACAATTTTAAGATTGTAAAAATTATGAGGAAACCTCCATTAAACAAATAATGGTTAAATCTTATTGTTTAAAGCAAATAACTCTACAAATGGTAAATTAAAAGCACTCTTACTCATTTATATTAATGGAGGTAGGGTTTGCCCCAAATAAGAGAACACAAAATGCAAATAGCTTGTAATAACTCCAGTCTTGGAGTGGAAACCCCTTCAATCTTGGAAGAAAATACTTTTCAATGACAAATCTACAACGTAAACTAAACTAAGCTTGATTTCTTTGTAGACTCCTCCATAGTTTTTCCTTTCTTGCTCCCATGGCTTCCATCTCTCCAACCTATAAATTAAACAAAGGAAAAGTGACCAAATGAGGAGACTTGGGTAAAGAAAGAGATTAAATAAAAATTCATAAGGATATTTAGGGTTAGCTTAGAACCCTAGGATCTAGTGGCCACAATTGAATTGATCCAAGGGTTGAGGATCAACCCTACTTTTGTTTGGTAGGAATATATATTCTATGGATGTTTTAAATAAATTTAAAGGTATGTGTAGATGGGTGAATGGGGCCATTTAAATACCTTGGTGTGCAAAGTCATTAATCTAGTTCCTAGTATGTTTTAGAAAAGTAATGAAATGGACATTTAAGTTATTTAAATAATGGAATTATAGTAACTAAGTATAAGGTAAAGTATTAAGGTAGGAATGTTAGTTGTGGAGGAGTAAAAACATTAAACCAAGTAAATTAAATTATGGCACCTTCCTAGTTGAATGTTAATTAATTTACCTTAGGGATAACTTAAGAATATTTAATCATTTAACTTAGACTTGGTCCATCCCTTGTAAAGTAAATATTATTGGTGAAAGAAATTTTAATGCACTCTAAGGGTTGACAACCTTGTAACCTTTTAACTTAAATTTTTTTTTTTACAACTTTCGGTTAAGTGTTTAGGGTTTTAGCGTGTTCCTAGAACCTCATTTTTATGGGTGTTACACTTGATATCGAGCCGTGCGTTGCTCAAAGCTTGGACCCTTGGGGAAACCTAGAAAACACAAGACATGAACATTTAACCTAGCGCAAATATAATTCTTTTTGTAGACCTAGAAAATGACTTTGCGTGAAAATTGTATAATATAGAAAACCTAAAAACTGAAAAAAAAACCTAGAATGATGAACTAACTCTCACCTTGGTCTATGTAGTAGGTGCAGACTAGATGAGGGGTCCTTTCACATAGATTTATACTTGTCACCTCTAGATCGGCGGTAGTGAACCATTCTACCTCGAGTTTACAGACACCGTGGGACGTCAATGCCGCTTTATACGTAGAGGGTCATTAGGAGGATGAATTGCTAGGCATGATATGGAGCCATCAGTAGAGGCTCATCCATCTCCTCGACACAGTGAGAAGGATAGGGAAAAGAACTCCCATGTGGAGTCAGATAGCACAGAGTCACCACGAAGAGGACATGGAGATAAAATTTCATGACATAGGGACAAATCTTGAAGCCCTAGGTAGAAGGAGGAACATGCGAGAGAGACCTAAGGGTCGTCGGTAGTCGCGAAAGACCATATCAGGGAGATTATGAAGCTACAACCATCTCACTAGTTTGGAGATATAGGTGGGTTTTAGGTAGAGGCCTGGTTGGTGAGCTTGAGTAGATGCTTCAAGCTCTGCTCTTGTACTATTAACACGAAAGCTCATGTTGCGATCCATATTTTGAAGGATGGAGCTGGTGTCGATGGAGAATTGAGGAGAAGAAGCTCCATGTTGACTCTGAGATAGTTACCTGGGAGCTCTTTGAGGAGTGGTTCAGGAGTAGGTATTTTCCCAGAGGTTTATTTAGTAGCGAATAGATGAGTTCCATGACCTCCGTCAGGAATCTATGATCAGCTAAGTATGAGAGTCAATTTCTGGACCTACTCTAGTATGTCGACTATATGTAGGATGAGTAGGCAGATTCACATGTTCATCAAGGTCTGAATTTGAATTTGGGTGAGTACAAAGTGCGCATTCACTACCCACAGACATTAGCAGAGGCCGTGGAGAAGGCCTATATTGCTAGAGGAGATATAGGGGAAGATGCACGATAGGCTAGGGACGAGTTCGGAGCCAAATCCAGTAGATGCATGATAATAGGTCGAGGGGGTCAGCTACTCCTCCTTGTGGTGGACGGGGTTGATACTTTCATTTAGGCTACCCCAAAGCCAGCCACCTCGAATAATAGTAGCGATGAGACGTGCCCCCATTCGAGACCTTCCCGAGAGATTCAATGCTTGGGGGGACGGAGTATAGGGCCTCCTCCTAGAGGTCCCATTAGGACACAAGGTGCACTAAGAGCTCAGTCAACAGGAGCTCCCTCGCAGAGACCTTAGTAGTCCATAGCTAGGTCGTGGGATCCACAAAGCATAAACCTCTAGAGTACTAGCTAGAGATGGATCTCACTGGAGAGGACCAGGTAATTGTTTATGGTTGTGGTGTGGTTAGACATCATTAGAGGGAGTTCCCACAGAACCCTAGTAGTAAGGGTAAGACATATATTTGAGCCTACTATTGGCGACATGGGACGCAGACCATTAGATCTACGCAGAAGTGGTCAAGACATACCGATTGAGCACCAGAGTACCATGATAGAGACTACATGTAGTATTGGTGGTATTCCCACCTCTATATTGTTTGATTCTAGTTCATCTGATTCATTTGCTACACCATATTTAGTAGAGCATTCCAGGCTGGTGGTAGTTAGGTAGGGTCTTAGTTGGGATGTTGAAATGGCTTATGGAGCCAAAATTTCTATAGACTCGCTTAGTTAAGGAGTGTGTAGTGGATTTGGATCCCTTCGCCACTACGTCGGATCTTTGAATCCTTCCCTTGGGTTCGTATGGAGTCATCTTGGGCATGGATCAGTTATCTCGCACATAGAGCTAGAGTGGATTATGTTAGGATACGTTGATTATTAGATGTGTCATAGGTGTCTTTCTTATCACATTATCTCTTCTTCCATCATTCTCTGCAACTATTGTGGATCTTCTCCATTTAGTTAGGGAGTCCAGTACAATTTTTGGTCCTATAAATTAATACGTACGCATGCTTTGTATTTGGCGAATAATATGAGATAAAACTATCTCTTCTATTTCTCATTCCGTAGCTCTCTCTCAGTTTGGTATCAGAGCGATCAGATTGGCCAGGACCGCATGCCCAATCCAATGCGGCTTGAAGAAGCTTGGGATCCGCCCCGTCCATTGCTATGCAGTAAGTCTGATTTGTGGTGTCGTTGGCGAGCACTACACCCGCTGCCGATTAGATGCGGCGTATACACTGGGCTTAAATTATCGAGTTTGAAACAGCCCCCATTACGCTCTGAAGTTGGGCCGCCTCTCTCGTCTTCATTGAAGAGCTCATAGATGTATGTGTTGACAGACGAGGCAGAGATCTGGGAGGAGTTACTGCAAATTTCTGCTTTGCTCGAAAATGATTCCTACGGCTGTACAATCGGTTGATTCCGCAGTATTTGGAGTGAGGGTCGTTGTTGAAGGCGTCGTAGGTGGCCTGAATGAGGTCACCGTAGAAGAGAAGGGAGTGTCGGAGGCCCAGATCCAGTGGGTGGAGCACAAATTTCCACTTCAACCTGTGTAGCGCCTGAAGCTTTTACAGCGTAGATAGGCTGAGCACATTTGCGTGGAGACGATTCTTTGCTACGTGGAAGAGTCCTCTTATTCTTCTGCTGCGTGGAAGAGTGTGCTGCGTGGAGAAGAAACATTCTTGCTGGTGCGTTGGACAGAAGGAAAAAAAAACGTGGAAGTTCACGTGGAGACTGCCTGAGCATGTTGGAGACCGCTGTAGCTGGACGTGGAGAGTTACTCAACCACCGGTTGAAGGAAGGCAGCACGTGCGCGGAGACCTTCAAACGCTGTCGAGGTAGTTTTGAGTTTACAACAGTCTCTTCTACACTACATCGAATGTCGAGTGTAGACAACTCGATTGAAAGTGTCAACAACACGGTCGCCACAGCTGAAAGCCACAACATCAACTCACCAGCCAGAGAACACCGTGGAGAAGCTCGTGAGAGCTCCGGGTTCTACTTTGCTTTGCTGAACGAGCTTCGAAATTGCGGAAATCTTGCATTCGACAAACTAGTTTGAGAAGGACTCCTTGAGTACTTTCTTTTCAACGTCATCTGCCAAGCAAAGTGAGTACGGGAAGAAATAGAAGCCGGATACGGCGCGATTGTGAAGACGAAGAAGAATGCCCTGCGGCGTCGCCGTCTCACAAAGCCAGCGAATATTGCGCGCATCTACAAGCCGATCATTCTCGGCGGTGAGTCCAAATTGTAATAACTTTTTCAAATAAATAATTTTTTTTTTTATTACAATATACTCTCCAAGAAGTTACTTACATCGGGCGCTCGATTGCTTAAAGGGCCAAATTTTGCGGCCTAGAAGACAAAAATGAAGACAATCCTTCAATTTGAAGGATTATGGGGAATTGTCACGGGGAGTGTGCTTGCTCCCACAACCCCGATGAACTAATAAAATATGACATGGCTTGTGCTAAAGCCTTGATCTGATAATGCTCGATATCGGTGATGATGTCTGAACCGCATGTTCGAATGTGGAGAAACCCAAGGAGGCTTGGGACAGGGACAAATTGGCAACCATTTATGAAGCCAAAAATCGAGACAAAGATTCTTCATCTTGATTGAGCTGCACACCCTCTCTATGGGTCCGACGCGAGAAAGTGGAGGAATTCCTACGTCGCGTGGCTATGTTTAGATCGAGTTATTGGCGCTCGGTGAAACGGTAGATGATAAAATACTCGTCCCAATCACCTTGAGAGCACTCCCTTCTCAATTTCGAGTGTTTGTTACAACAACTAATGTGTCTAAACAAACAAAGTGACATTCGAAGAGCTTGTGAATTTGCTTTGCAGCGGGAAGAAGCTATCACTTCATCGCATGGGAGTCTCGGGACAAAGCCTTGTTCTCAAAGCCTAATCGTGGCCGAAAAGAATCGAAAAGGTCCCCGGAGAAGCCAAATCCAGTAGCAGATCCTAAACAGAGAAGATCAAAAGTCAAAGAGATGGTGTCACATTTGTAGAACCAATACTCACGACAGCGATCACTTGTTGGCACAACACTGAAACAAGGGCCTTGAAGCCATACAAGCACATTCGGGCGCGAAGATTTTCAAAAGTCAAACGATGTCCCCATTGGAGAAAGCAAAAAGGACATCTTGTAGCCCAACAAGAAGATGATGACTCTGATGAGGAGAAATCAGAAGGAGCCCATTGTAGTAAGAATCTTGTACTCGTCTCTCAAACTTCTCAGCCCACGAAGAAAGTCTGGTTGATAGACTCTGGTGCAAGCAAGCATATGTCAGGTGACAAGAAGCTGTTTGATTCACTACACGAAGAGCCAACTGGAGATCGAGTTCGGATAGCGGATGACAAAGAGTACATTGCAGAAGGAATAGGGAATGTGACCATTCCTCTGGGGCCACGAAAATGTACACTTACAAAGGTACTATATGTTCCTGGCTTGACTAGCAATCTTTTTGTCGATTACTCAGCTCTTGAATCATCACCTTAAGGTTGAATTTCTTGTTCAAAATGGCATTAAATCATGCTTAATCTCCCAACAAGGTACGGTTCTTGCTAAAGCCTTTGTAAAAGATAAGTTATTTGCTTTAGATACTGTTTCATCTTCTGCAGTAGCTTTATCTGCTTCAACAATAGAATCAACTGCCTTATGGAATTTTAGATATGGACACTTGTCGGTCGGTTCACTGCACCAGATGAGTTCAAAAGCAATGGTCTGTGGACTACCCAAATTGTCCAGTTCCTTGCCTATTTTCCCTGGTTGTCTTGTAGGAAAACAACATAGAGATCCATTTCAAGCGAGCACCTTCCATGCCAAGAAGTGTCTGGAGGTAGTTCATACCGATCTGAACGGCCCATTGCCTGCTTTGTTTTCAGGATACAAATACTTCCAACTGTTTGTGGATGATCACTCTCGCAAGATGTGGGTATATTTCCTAAAGCGAAAAGTGAGGCTCTTGACACTTTGAACTTCTATCATCGTGTTGTCGAAAGAGTCTAGACAACCACTTCTTCTACTCTCTCGGATCGGGGGGAATTCACATCAAAGTGTTGGCCTTCCTAAACCATCATGACATTAAGCGGCACTGTTTGCTCCCTACACGCCCCACAAAATGGCATTGTTGAGTGTCGCAATCCTTACAGATGATGGAGATGGCTCGTTGCATCTTATAAACTGTAAAGCTAGGAGAAACGCTATTGGGATGAAGTAGTACAAATGGCTGTATATCTTCTCAACAGGGCACCAACAAAGATTCTATTGAACAAGATGCCAGAAGAGGTATGGAGTGGTAAAAAACCATCAATTTCTCATTTGTGAGTATTTGGTTGCACAGCATACATGCCATGTCCCAGCTCGAAGAGAAAGAAGGTAGAGCCAATAACACTCCCGTGTATCCTTCTTGCTCACATGTACTACCTCGAAGGCGTATCGTCTCATAGATCTTGAGACAAAGAAAATATACGAGAGTCGGGATGTGGTTTGTGACGAGTCATCCTTTGACTCAATAGTATCAACAGAAGATCCACTTCCAAACACATCTCACTTATTAGTCTGAGATCGGATGATGAGCTGGAGGAGACTACTCAGAGAAAAGAAATGCTACCAGGAGAACTATTTGTTGACCTTGGAGAACTGCAGAATGTGACTCCACATCAATCCTCATGGCAACGACACAGTTCTTCTCAAAAGCAATCAAGTTATCATCCAAAGTGGGTACAAAGAACTATCAAGGACTCAAATTTGCAACAACTCCCAGATACATCATCCGGAGTCAAAACAAGGAGTCAAACAAGAAATGAGGTAAACTTTACACTCATGAGTTCACTGATGAATAACTTTGAGCCAGATAATGTTCATGAAGCACTCAGTCAAACTCAGTGGAAGGAAGCTATGGAAACAGAATATGACTCGCTCATGAAAAATCAGACATGGGAACTTGTCGATCTACCTACAGGAAAGAAACCCATAGGCTACAAATGGGTTTTCAAGAAAAAATATAAGGCAGATGGATCCATCGACAAACATAAAGCACGACTTGTAGCCAAAGGATATGCTCAGAAAGAAGGCATCGACTATGAAGAAACCTTTGCACCCACTGCGAAGATGAAGACCATCAGAGTAGTTTGCGCACTTGCAGCACAGAAAGGATGGAGACTTCAGCAGATGGATGTCAAGAGTGCTTTCCTAAATGGTGATCTGAAAGAAGAAGTATACATGACCCAACCTGAAGGATTTGTTGATGAAAATCAGCCTAAAAAGGTATGTCGTCTCATCAAATCTCTTTACGGACTGAAACAAGCTCCCAGGGCATGGTATATCAAGATCAACGATCACCTGTTGCAGCATGGGTTCACTCGTAGCCCCTCAGATTCAAATTTGTATATAAAGAAGGTAGGCAAAGAAATTGTCATTACGGTTATTTTGTAGATGATCTTGTGATCACTTTGGTAGTTCGGAAGATCAGGTGATATTGTAAAGAATGATCTCAAAAGAACCTTCGACATGACATTTGGGGCTACTACATTCTTGTCTTGGCTTGGAAATATGGCAAAGGAGAATCACATCTTTGTTTCCCAGGACAAAGTATGCCAAGACACTCCTAGAAAAGTATAGAATGTCCGACTGTAAACCTATATCCACTCCCATGGAAAAAGGCTTGCAACTTTCAAGATTCCAGGACTCACCTCAAGTAGATGCTACTCTCTACAGGAAATTGGTTGGAGGGCTCATCTATTTGACATACACTAGACCAAATCTCTCTGCTATCTTTGTCGGCTATCTTTCCCGAGTTCATGCGAGGAGCCAAAGAAATGTCACTGGAATGCAACAAAGCATGTTTTGAGATATGTCCAAGGAACAAATAATTATGGTTTGGAATATAAATAGAATGATCAATTCTTCCTACAGGGATATGTCGACTCGGACCATGCTGGATCTGTTGATGATAGGAAGTCAACTACAGGATACATATTTCATCTCGGATCTGGACCTATCTCGTGGATAAGCAAGAAGCAAAATGTTGTTTCTATCTCATCCACAGAGGCAGAATATCACGCCGCACGAGGAGTTGTGTGAGAAGTGATATGGATACGTCGCATTATGGATGACCTGGGAATTCTTGAAAAACAGTCACCTATTCTCTATTGCGACAATAAGAGTGTGTTGAAGCTCGTGTAGAATCCAGTATTTCATGAATGAACAAAGCATATTGAAATTGACTGCCATTTCATTCGAGAGCACGTCTTGAACCATCAAATTCAGCTCTAGTATTGTCCTACTGAAGCACAAGTTGCTGACATTCTCACTAAATCTCTTGGAAAAGTGAAATTTGAATCTTTCAGAGGTCACATTTGCAAGAATAATGTAATAAGGGGGGGAATGTTAGGATACGTTGATTATTAGATATGTCATAGGTGTCTTTCTTATCACATTATCTCTTCTTCCATCATTCTCTGCAACTATTGTGGATCTTCTCCATTTAGTTAGGGAGTCCAGTATAGTTTTTGGTCCTATAAATACTGTACGCATGCTTTGTATTTGGCAGAATAATATGAGATAAAACTATCTCTTCTATTTCTCATTCCGTAGCTCTCTCTCGGGATTATTACCATAAGATTATTACTTGTATAGATGATCTGGGTGTTGAGTCTGTGATAGCAGGAGTTAGGAGGCCCATTTCAATTCAAACCATCTCCACTATGTAGCTTAAGCAGTGTGTACGAAAAGGTTATCGATGTATATTGTTATGGGTTAGTGACATATGTGAGGATGAGTCTAGTGGACCATCCCTTGATGACCATCACATCTTGAGAGGTTTTTGATGTTTTTCTAGGGAAGCTACCAGGGTTACCACCCCCACATGAGATAGATTTTCACATAGATCTAGCTCCGGGTGCAGATCCTATCTCACGAGCACCTTATCGGATGACTACCCCTGAGCTCTATGAGCTCAAGTTGTAGCTTGAGGGCCTTCTAGAGAAAGGCCTAATCTTTCCTAGTGTATCCCCTTGGGGTGCACTAGTGATTTTTGTGAAGAAGAAGGATAGATCTCTGCGGTTGTGTATTGATTACCACTAGCTGAACATGGTAACGATCAAGAATTGTTACCCCATTCCACACATTGATGATTTTTTTGATCAGATGAAGGGGGCCACAATTTTCTCCAAGATAGATCCTAAGTCAGGGTATCATCAGCTGAGGATCACAGAGGTAGATATTCATAAGACTTCCTTCCATACAAGATATTGTCACTATGAGTTCGTAGTGGTGTCTTTTGGTCTAATGAATGCCCACGCAGTGTTCATGAGTTTGATGAATGGGGTATTTAGAAATTTTTTGATCTCTTCATGCTCATTTTCCTTGATGACATTCTGATATACTCACGTATGCATGAGGAGTATGAGGGGCACCTTCGCCTGGTTCTTCAGTGTCTTCGTGAGCAGAAACTTTATGGGAACTTGGAGAAGTGTGTGTTATTTCAGACAGAGCTGCAGTATTTGGGCCACATCATTTCTTAGGAACATATTGCAGTTGATCCTTCCAAGATTCGAGCTATTATGGATTGGCTAGCACCCACTAGTGTGACTGAGGTGCGCAGCTTCATGGGTTTGGAAAGATACTACCAAAGATTTGTATAGGAATTTTCTTGGGTAGTGCACCCTATCACTTCTCTTCAGTGGAAAGGGAAGAATTTTGTATGGTCAGATAGATGTGAGTAGGCCTTCAGGACACTAAAGGAATGCCTCATGACAATGCCTATTATTGCAGTGTCAGATCCTCAAGGTGAGTTCTTCATTTGCATACAGATGCTTCCTTGGTAGGATTTGGAGGTGTGTTGATGCAAGAGAGCAGATTAGTTGCATTTGAGTATTGCAAACTCAAAGATCATTTTCTCAATTATCGACTCATGATCTTGAGCTTGCAGCAATTGTGCACACCTTGGTGTGGTGGAGACACTTTATTCTTGGCTAGAGATTCACACTTAGGACTAATCACTTGAGTCTTCACCACCTCTTCACGCAGCCCAATCTCAATGCTCATCAGTGGCATTGGATGGAGTTGATTTATGAGTACGACATGGAGATAGAGCATGTGAAGGGGAAGGATAACATGGTTGTAGATGCCTTGAGTAGACGAGACATGTGGCTATGGCCACTTCAGTGGGTACAAATTTTTTGGAGTAGGATTTTGCAGCAACTTCCTCATGACAACTTTTACCTTATAGCCAAAGTAGAGATTGAGTCTCAGAGACCCCTTGAGGGGAGATTTGATGGATTTTCATTAGAGGTAGATGGTCTTCTCAGATACAGAGGTCATATATAAGTTCCTAGAGATGAAGGCTTGAGACATGAAATTTTGATAGAGGCTCATCATGCACCTTATTCATCCCATCCAGGGTTGAAGAAGATGCATGCCACCTTGAGATTGTTGTACCATTGGAGAGGAATTCGAGAGAGACGTGGCTCGGTTGTGTCATGATGTTTAGAGTTTCGAGAGGTGAAGGCCGAGCATCGACATCGAGATGGCCTTCTCTTTCCCGACACCATACCGAAGTGGAAATGGGACACAATTTCCATAGAATTTATAGTTGGGTTACCGACGTCGAGATACTACCATGAGGCCATTATGGAATGGTGGATAAATTGATGAAAGTGGCTCATTTTTTCTCTAGTGAAGACCACCTACACAGCTAGTGCAGTGGCACAAGTATATCTTGATGAGATTGTCAGATTGCACGGGATTCCATGGAAGATCATTTGTGACTGCGATCCTTTGTACACTTCCCACTTCTGGACTACCATACAGCATGCTCTCGGGATGAAGATAAATTTCAGTACAACATATCACCCTGAGATAGATGGATAGACTGAGTGGGTGAATAATATTTTTGAGGACATGCTTAGGATGTATGTCATGGATCATTAATCGAGATGGGAGGAGTATTTGTACTTAGTGGAGTTTTCCTACAATAATAGTTTTCATAGTTCGATAGTCAAGGCTCCTTTTCAGGTACTATATGGCAGAGAGTACATGACACCTCTTAGTTGGGACAGGTTGAAGGAAAGGGTTTCCCTTGGACCAAATTTACTACAGGACATGGAGTAGTAGGTTGTTATGATCAGGCAGAGATTACAGGAGGCACAAGACAAGCAGAAGAAGTATGTAGAACAACATATGACAAATCATAGTTATGAGGTGGGAACGAAGGTGTTTCTTCGTGTCAGACCTCATAAGATCCCTATCCATTACGAGAAAATGTTCTAATCTTGCTCCTAGATTTATGGGTCCCTTTGAGATCTTGGAGCGTATCGACCCTTTGGCCTATCATCTAGCATTGCCACCTAGCTTGTCTCATATCCACGATGTATTTCATGTTTTTGTACTTAGGAGGTATATTGCAGACCCTTCTCATGTGCTAGATTAGACCTCCTTGCAGGTGCAGGATTAGGGTAGGTGATGGTGGAGCCCATCCATATTTTAGAGCACAGGACCCTAGGCCTTCGAGGTAGAGATATTGACCAGGTTTGAGTCCAGTGGGACAGATATGATGAGACTATGGCTACATGGGAGGATGCTACATTACTACGAGTCCAATTTCCACACCTATTCCAGTGACTTCCAGGAGGAAGTCAAGTCTAAGGGGAGGGGGATGTAGTGCCCACTTCCCTTTGACACTTTTTACTATTGATTTCGATACTATCGACTATACTTATGGATATTATTGTAGCTTTTTGACTTAGCATGATGTTAGATGTTAGAGATACTAGACTATTGTTGATTTCGATTCATATATGATGTGTGTGGATTATTAGAGACATTTTATATTGATGATGATATGCTAATTGACATGGTTATATATATTTCTGACATGTGATATTTTCATCACATTGAGTAGACCTGAATAATTGAACTAATTTTGTGATCCTATTTATATTGATGAAATGTAGAATCGAGATGTTGTTAGAAATTTTAAATGATATCGTTACTTGCCTAGATGATGTTTTGATTCATATATAGATGATTGTGGATGTATATTGTATATTTTATCCTAGATGTTTTGATACGGCCACGAGGCCGAAGGAGGTGTTATGTGTTTTGTAGGTAAACATGTCACAATAAACAACGGGGGGATTGGAGACCAACCACATTGAGATGCTAGATGAATTCAACAAGGGTCACCATGGCAATGTGTATTTTTGTGTGTGTGTGTGTTTGAATTGTTGTTAGGGGTCCCCATGGAGGATCACCTCCAATTGTGACCAAGGGGTTATGTTTTATTCTTTCAATTAGTTTCCTTTATTTAATTTTAGTATGTGATTTTAAAGTGATGTATTCTCATTTATTAATTACTTGTTTTGTGTCTAAATTAGTAAATTAATTATTTTTCTAAACTAAATTATGAATGGGTCAAAAGAATTTCATTTATTATATTTGATGGCTTCTTGGATTATGTGTTGTAAGTTGAGTGCTTGTGATCTTGAGTGTTGTACACTCTACCCCTTCTTGGAAATTCGGATTTGGCCTTTAGGGCCAATTTTGGAGGCTTGTGGGACAAGTCAAACTTGTCCCACACCTCTTAAATTACTATACCAACCCTACCTATGGGTTGGGGGGTCAAAAATAGACCCCATTATGTGTTTTGGGAAGACAAAAAGGTAAAATATTATTGCACTTTCTTTCTTGTAATTAAAGTTTTTCCTTAGGGGTGTGGGCTTGGATTGTGTGTGTAAGTAATTTGTCATTCCTCTCACCCACCAATTTATTGTGCATTGGGGTTGAGGTTTGACTTGTGAGGTGGAGTTGAGGATGAGTGATGTGGCATCCTAAATGGAACCACCTCACCCTCATCTCTCCCTTTTCTATTTATTCAAGTTCTTTTGCTTGTTTGGGGGTTACTTCATTTCTTTGTGCTCTTACATTTTTGGAAATAGGAGGATTTTGGAGTGCTTATGGATTTTTGGAGATTCTTGGTGATTGTTTGGGCTTGAAGAAGCTTGGTGTGTGACTCTTGGATCAAGCTCTACCATGGAAAGGTAGGAGATAAACTCTTGTTAAATACTTTCTTTTATTTTGTATACATATGTGTGTGTTTTTGAGTGTTTTAGTATGCTTGTTGGGTGCTTGGGTAGATTTCCTAAGTGTGGTGTAGGAGGAGACTATGGGGATCTTACATGTGGGGAGGCATAAGAGTTTATTTCATGTTTTTGAGGGAATTGGATTGGGTGCCTATACGATAGAAAATCAACACGTGATCTTCTTCGCACCCGACCTTCCAAGGTCGTGCCAAGACAATTGATTTGGAATTGAAATGGAAGTGAAATTGATGGCGTAGATCAAGCTAATTAGGAAACCTTATGTATTTGACAAACAATCTGGAATCTACGAATCCAAGGCAAAGAATGCTCTCCAGAACTGAAGGGACATGATGGTCCGGTCCGATATGATAGCTACTCGAGATTACAATCGATGTCTAGTTATTCACGAGATTCTATTGATTGGTTGTGGAATACGTGGAAAGTAACCTGTAGGTGCCTCGTATGGGTTTCCAGACAAGGTCATGGAAATGGAGACAAGGAGTGTAGTGGAGCTGCAGTGACTATGGGTGATTTTTGGTCTTGTCCAAAAGTCTTAACTTTGATCTCTTCGCTATATTCAACAATGAAATCTATGTAATAATATTGGGTGGAAGCGGTGAAGATATGAATACCAATGTGCGTAAACTAGTGTCAATATCTAGCTGACTATAGGCCTGTTGGGTTGCGGGACCTATGGATCACAACCAAAGACTCATGGGGGCTGTGGCCCTTGGATGGTCATGCATGCAATCAAACCCTATTTCCTAGGAGCAGTCCAAAAGTTGTAGGCTTGATTAACAACTATGTTCAATGTATCTAATTGTCTTATTTTCTCAGCGTATGTTGTAGGTGTGTGTAAAACTGTTAAATGAAAACTTGTGTCGATGTCAATTATTAGCTCTAACCCGTTGGGTTGTGGGACCAGGGATCACAACTATAAGTCTTTTCCTGTTGTGGACCATTGATGGTCATGCAAGATGAATTGATTTTCTTTCAATAAATAAACTATCTATCAAAGGAAATCTAACCTATGTTTTTGTGTTTTCTCAATATATCAAAACAAAGCAATAAAACAAGCTAATCTATGGAAAATAAATGTTTTTGTTCTTTTCTAACTTTTCAAATAATGCATCTAATCTAATAAACAAATTAAATACAAAAAATTAGCCGGATGTAGCTAACTATTTGTGCAGATGTATGAATCTAAATCTAAAAATCTATTCTAATTCAATCAAAATCCTTCCAACCCTACCTCAGAAGTGAAGAACAAATCATAACCCTAACAAAGCTATTGTTCCCCATAGCTTCCCTGGTAATGTTGAAGAGACAACTTCCTATTGATTTGATCTACTTGAAATTATCTAGCTAATTGAAATGAATTGTTTCTCTACTCTATTTGATATGCAATTGAAATTAACAATTCATAATTGATAATTTGATAAAAAAAAGCGAAAAATACACAACTTCAACTTTGGAAGAGTAAGAACCTTGGAAAATACAAGTAGTATCGTGATTCTGTCCCCTCGCTTCTTTCCTTTCATTCTCCGAGTGTTCATGTGAGTATAAAGGATTGGGAATGCAAAGAAAAAAAATAAGAGGATGGCGCATGAGCGATGGTAGCTTGGAAGCAATCTGGACACAATGCAAGTAGAAGAGAGATAGCATAAGAGATCTTAGCTTAGATATGTAATTCCTATCAAGATTATGGCAGCATAAAAATACAAGATACATAAAATTCTTAGGCTCCTTTTCTTGAATACAAACATGGAATATATAGGAATGGAGGCTAGGAGGTTACTTCATGCACAAGGTAAGAAGAAGCAGTTCCAACTAATTAAATCTTATTTAAAATAGAAGGAACAAGGATAACAAAGTAAATAAATATATTTTTAGCCAATTCGGCTCACAGATGCATGAAAAAATCAAACTTAAGTGAACCGTTTAATATTTACAAAAGGTGTGAAGAATTTGGAAAAAGCGGGTAGGACCGTCACCCAAGCGGGCGGCGATCCTGCACCGAAGGCCAAAACAAGCACAGGAAGAGACAAGAAGATGGAAAAATGCATGGAAAAGTTAAGTAAGGCCATCTAGGCTAGAAATATACACTGCTAAATGGGTTTTGAAGCTCAAACACCTTCTTGAGAGGATTTTGAATCAACACTGGGGACTTTTGTAACTGTTTTCACGACAATGTAGCACGTGTAATTTCTGGTGCGTACATATCTCCCCCTTGGAGAAGTGTCTTAGCCATGAAAAGGCGTAAAATGTTGAGTCTGAGTATGGCATTCCCAAAATGGGGAGTTAAAATCTATATCTGACATGCCCATGTGTCGAAACGTCATTGTCCAAGCTCCCACTTCCTGCAAGAAGAAGAAGAGAATCAAGTGCAGATAGATAAAATATTAGAAAATAAACACTAAACCAAAATGACAAGAGGACTTACCATTTATGTGGGCATGTAGAAATATACCTGCGCCAATGCTCCAGCCCTATAAACACATACACTCAAAATGAGTTTAAAATAACACACACACACACACACACACACACACACACACACACACACACACACACACACACACACACCATTGAAACAAACTCATTTTCCAATTCA
The DNA here is from genome assembly GCA_018340775.1 of Taxus wallichiana var. yunnanensis. Classification (NCBI taxonomy): domain Eukaryota; kingdom Viridiplantae; phylum Streptophyta; class Pinopsida; order Cupressales; family Taxaceae; genus Taxus; species Taxus wallichiana. Next base: position 830,784,752 of record CM031242.1, on the reverse strand, counting down.
TTTGTGCATTGTTGATTTGGTGAATTTAGGGCTCTGGATATACATTGATGCTTCGAGATGGATACAAATGGCCGAAATGACTTGCTGCAAGATAGAAATCATGCCTCCACGAGTGGGAAATCAACCGATACGTTCCCATGTTATTTATTTCCTCTTTTGTATTTTTGTGCCCTAGATGTTAAAATGTTGAAAAGTTCACCTAGGGGGAAAATTTCAAATTTTCTTGTTTCAAATGAGTCCTTAGGGGGTGCCCATAGGGCATTCTTTTATTTTTCTAGAAATGGTCAATTTTCTCATTTTTGGGCATTTTTGGGGTTAAGGTTGAGTTTTGAGAAATCGGGTCATGACTTACGCCCAAGAGACGGTGGTGGTCACGGAACCGCCGCCCGCCTGCCGGGAGTTAGTTTTGAAACAGAATGTCTAAAATGCACCTTAACTTGATTTTTTTGTGTTTTCAATATTTTGCTATGTTTTTGATAAGCTTATCATGTGATGTACGTTACTAACTTTCTATTTTTTCATGTTTTGGTGAATGCAGAAGAAGTCGAATACATATGTTAGAGTAGAGAGAGAGAGTGTGTGTGATTAGCTCCCTAGGATTCTAGATCAGCTAACCCAGGCTGAGATGGATCTTTTACAATGAGCGGGCATCTTGTGGATATCACAGGTCCCCCATGCTGCTCCTGTAGGTCACATTCTGTGTGACTTATTCTCTTACTAGGATGCAGACCAGAACACCTTCCGATTTCCAAGTGTTAGGGGTGAGTGGACTATCACTCTAGAGGATGTATACCGCATCCTTGGACTCCGGTACTTGGTAGGAGGCTGACATTGGAGACAACGGGGTCCAAGGACGTGATGACATAGTGGGCCACATACATGGGAGACATCACTATCTCCTCTGGCTCAAAGAAGGGAATGAAGGTTTGGTTCATTGCCACTTCTCCCATTCCTATTCTTTGGAGAGCCATCATGGGTATATTGTCTTCGAGACTAGTTGGGGATAAGGGAGGAGATACAATTTTATACTGTTGGGCCTCATCATTGCACAAATTGAGGATTATGGCCTTAATTATGCTTGGGGAGAAGATATTCTAGGGACTACATACAATGATTTGTACAAAGTTATCAGATTTCGGGCAATCTTTGAGCCACCCTACTATGGTTATGAGTTGGGTCTATGAGTGTTTCATCCCCTATGGTAGGGGATACTAGTATCGTATCCAGAGGCTTCCCAGGTAGATAGATGGATAGGCATGTCATTTCTCCTGGACACCTCATCAATCAGTGGCCTCCCTGACTACAACAGACATGACTGCCACACCCTACCAAGACATGGCATGGATATGGGGTGAGGAGGATACAATGATGGTAGCTTTCTCTTCCTCTGCCGATTAGTTGATAGAGCTAGGAGATTAAAGGTTCAACCATTTGACTGGCTACCTCGGTAGTTCGGTCTTCTATACCTACGCCACACTTCCTCTAGTGGAGCTTATTTACAGGACTATTCAGGAGACACAGAGGGGTCCTAGAGGGGATCCTAGTTGGATAGTTGTTACTCTTGGTGTGTCTATTACGGTTATCCAAAAATTTCAAGCTTGGCAGGCAGTTTTGGTACCCCTTGAGCACCCTTACTTTAGATTAGGCGGCTCCTGCTCATAGTGGGGAGGAGGATGAGTTGATTGATTTGGACTCCGACTCTGAGGAGGATGCGGGAGATGATATGGGGGGGGAGTCGGTCAGAGAGGAGGATGAGAGGAAATGACCTTCGAAGGGAGTGGAGAGTGACCCTAAGTGGCATGATACTCAGGAGATCCTTAGAGCAGCGCATGAGGAGGTGAGCATAGAGAGACACTAGTCTCGGAGGAGACACTGGGAGGGGATGATGAGTTTGTGATTGGACAATGTCATGCCTCTGGATTCGGTGAGGCTCTGCAGCCACTAAGTAGCACTGTAACACCAACCAATGATCCCACATGGATGCCTGGGGACTCGAGTATGTTTGATACTCCTTTCTTAATTTTTTCTATTGATTTTCATATGTTAAGCTTAACATTCTCCTTTTGATTTGCGTTTTGTGATTTTCTAGCTCACTATCTCTCTTTTTTTTGTTCTTTTCTGCAGCGTCTGCACATGAGTGGTGAGAAATCATTCATCGGGTATGTGTGGACACCCTATTGATCCCCTCGGGAAGACCCAAACCGAGGTTGATTTGCTGATTCAGGACAGCCCTTAGCCACCGGCTGACATATCAACGTCTTCTCTCCCATCTAGAAGGTGGCGGAGATAGTGACTTCCCTTTGTACCTAGGTAGCTGGATACGAGACTTCGAGCACCTGATGAGGTGGAGCCATTTTCATAGTGAGGTCAGGGTAGTAGGTGCCACCATGAGCACTCACACCATTCAACCCATTCTTAGTGCCGTCCAACCGTGGCAGGATCCCTAGATGCGATCGCGCACCATCTAATGGATCCCACAAGGATTGACATGCCATTGAGCCTTTATTGCTTTGATACCGTTTTGACATTATATGATTTTTTTGTATATTTTAGGTTCATTATGAGCATTTTGACCATGCCTAGTGTATGCTTTGACATTTTATACAAACTTGATCTACTACGATATATACAAACTCTACTTTTGGGTCGGTATTCCATTGTATCCGAGTTGACTCTCTTTTGGCTTATCTCTTATGTGTACTCTAGATATTTAGAACTTCTGCTTTTCAATGGTTTTCAGAATGTATGCAATGGATGTGAATGATAAACAAAATGATTTCTTTTTTATTTTATGCTGCTGATATATGACGATGCAAACACACAATGTGATCTTAAAGCTAGCTTATTTTGCAATCTTTGGTACTTCATATTGTCTTGATAAAACGTGATGATACAATGATATGATAAATAGATGTACTTGCCCCACTCCTAACCCCACACAACTAGTAAGATGCGAGGGCTCAACACCAAGAGTTATAAAGGGCACAAGTTATGAAATTTGTTGAATGGAAGTGATGAGAGAAAGATAGAGGTTTGACAGAACCAAATTGGGATGCTATAACCTTACTCTACTCAATCTACTTCATAGTTTAGAATATGAATTGCTTTGCAGTTTATCTAGACTTAGATCCGTAGATGGCCACTTGGTTGAAAAAATCTGGTTTTGGGGTTTTAAACTCTTCTTGGAATTTTGGACATCTAACTCACTTTGTTTTTTATTTATGATTTCACAATGTTTGACTAATTTGTAACTTTCAAGTTTATCAAAGAGACCCCCTACGCCTTGCCCCATGCTACTAGTAGGAAGCGTGGGCTCATCACCATGGACAAGGCATAGATGAGTAAGGGCATTTCCCTCCTTTCCCAACCCTACGTCACTAGTAAGAGACGCAGGTCAACATTGAAGGTTGGTAGGGCAGAGAAATGTGTAAAAATAAAATTTTATGTGGATTTGCATTTGACTTACTTATTTGGGAAAAATGTTTAGAATGCTCTTATTTCCAAGGAGATGTATGTGGGATAGATGCAACACCATGAAGCTTCTAGAACAAACCATGAACAAAAGACACCTAACCTAAGAAGAGACCAAAAGTAGAACCAAGTATGCAGGCCTTGGTATGGTTACCATCAAAACTTTGTCTTATCTTGTTTGGATTGATAAATGATCGATTCAACGATTGACGATATTATAAAGGTTTGAAGAGACATGATTTGAATTTTTTGCCAATATTTTTAGAAGTTTTTAGGAATTTCTATAAGAATAAGCTCCTTGATCACACTTTTTACAAAATGAATGGACAGATGAAAATGCAATTCAGATGCAATAGTGTACATATGAAAACACTGATGGATCATGCATAGTATCTCTTTAGGTGAAGAGAGTTTACGGACTCGCTAAAATCCTCACCTTCTAGTGTACACAAGTGAAATGTACCATTTTTGTAGTCTTCCACTACGATATGTAACTAACCACCTAGGTCTAAAATTTCTTCCCCATGCAGTATTCTTGTCTATTCATCTATCAAGTCTCAATGGCAGATATCCTTTGTATATCTCATGCGCATACACCTTATTATTGTATTTATGAGCCATACAATCAGCGTAAATGTTGTGCCACTGTTCAACATTCAGTCTAGTCTCGTCGAGACTTTCTAACTAGGAGAGTCATGCTTCTTGATAACCCTCCTCTCCTAGGATCCCATGTAGTGAAATGAAGAGACTAGGTATTTCGACTTCAAGTGGCAGAACCACCTTAGCACCAAATAATAAGGAAAAGGGGGTTTCCCCTGTTGGTGTTCTAACTGACGTTTGGTAGGCCCACAAGACCGAAAAATATTTAAGTGCCAATCTCATTTATTCTCTTTAACAATTTTTAGGAGAATGGACTTTAAAGTCTTATTGGTAGCCTCAGCTTGTCCATTAGCTTGAGGGTAGTAGAGAGAAGCCGTGTGATGAATTATTTTGAACTTCGTACATAACTCACAAACCTCTTCATTTTTGAAATACGTGCCATTATAAATAATAATGACCCATGGCACCATGTACCTACAAATGATTTGGTTTAGGATGAACTTAGTGATTACAGAGCTAGGTACGGTGGTAAGGGGCATGGCTTCTACCCACTTGGTAAAGTATTATGTGGCCGTGATTATGAAATTATGGCCATCTATTGACAAGGGAGAGAATTTCCCTATCAAATCCAGGCCCCATGTGGAGAAGGTCCATGGGGTTACAATTGGTTACAAAGCCTGTGCAGTATGTGAATCTTGTGGGAAAATTCTTGAAATTTGTGACATCTACGCACAAAATCTCTTGCGCGTCATGTTCTAGGGTGGGCTAGAAATATCCCATCCGATGTATCTTCTAGGTAGTGGCATGGCTGCCAAAGTGACCTCCACATACCCCGCTATGTGACTCATAAAGAATCTTTTAGATTCTTCGGTGTCAACACACCTTAACAACATTCCATCAAAGGATCTGTGGTAGAGCACTTGTTCCAAAATAATGTACTTAGTGGAAATGACGTGTAACCACCTTCTTTGTTGTGACGTTGCCCCTTCTAGGTATGTATGGTCCATGATGAAGTTGACAATATCGGTATATCAGGGACATACGAGATAGGGGGCCTGGTTTCGATGAAGTATACACACTCATCGGAAATTCTAGATCTACCAAATCACCCCCATCAAATGGATTGTAAGCCAACAAGTCTATAATTATTTGACCCTTAACATATTTTGATTTACAAATGTTAACTTGAACTCACCCATTAACATTATGAAACACCTGGCCTTTTTAGACAAGGATCCTTGCATGAGGAATGTTCGTAAGTGGTATGTCTTGACAATGATCCTTGTTTCTTGATTGAGCATATAATGCCTTAAACACTTTGTTGCAAAAACTATGGCAAGGCATTCTTTTTTATCTGCATGTATCGTGTCTCATAAACAAGTAGCATCCAACTAATAAAGCAAACTTCCCATTCCCGCTTATCATCATCCTATTGAGCCAACATCTAGGATAGTGAAATATCCGTAGCCCGTGAATATAAGATCAAAGGGTGATCTGATCTAGGCGACATTAGCATGGTAGGGGATAACAAGAATCATTTCACTACCTCAAAAGCCTCATTGCATTCCTCTGTCCAATCAATGCTATAATCCTTTTTCAAAAAATTATTGATTGGATGAACGACGAAGGTCAAGTCGGGATGGACCTTCGGATTACACCGAGTTTCCCAAGGAATGATCTAATACCAAACTCATCCAATGGCGGAATCATTTCTAACACATCTTGGATTTTGGCCGGGTTAACATCAATCCTCGTGAAGATATAATATATCCCAAAATTTTACCTCTGTTACACCAAAAACACATTTCTCTGGATTTAACGTGACACCGTACTCAATCAAGCATGAGAGGATGATGTGAAGCACCTCTGGGTGATCACAATGCTTCTGGCCTTGGCTAGTAGGTCATCTATGTAGGATTCCATAATCTTATGAATAAGATCATGGAATATGTAAGTAATTGCTCGTAGATATGTTGTGCCAGCATTCTTAAGACCAAATGGCATGACGACATAACAATAATTTCCCAAAGGAGTTATAAACATAGTTTTATCTTAATCCTCCATGGAGATTTTGATTTGATTATATCTCGAAAACCCATCCATGAGAGATAACAACTCAAATCTAGTTGTTGCATCAACGATAACATCAATGGATGGTAGTGGCAAATCACCCTTGGGACAAGCCTTGTTAATGTCCCAGAACTCTATGCAAATATGGATCTTTTCATTATTTTTTAGAATGGGGAAAATGTTAGATACCCATTGTGAATAATTGAATGGCTTGATAAACCTACCTATAGAAGCTTCATTACTTCTTCTTTTACCATAAGTACCACCACCTTTGGCTTCATAGGTCTCGACTTCTACTTAATTGGTTTGGCATCCAGGCTTGGTGACGAGATTGTGAACTACTGATGTGTTGTGTAATTCCCCTCATTTCCTTGTAAGTAAATGTGAAGGATTTTTGATGTTCCTTGAGGATTTGGGTATGAATTTCTACTTCCTCGAGGAAGTTAAAGAGGACCCTAGTTTTAAGATTTTGGCTCCTCCTCCGTTCCAATGTTTAAATCAATCATTCCCTTGATTAAGGAGGCGTTTCCCTCCTCAAACTCGGAGTGGGGGCTGGAGGCATCTCCAAGCCCCCTTCTTCTTCTACTTCATAAATCTCAAGATCTTTTCCTAGAGTGGACTCAATCGTCGGTTTCGCAAAATAAGAAGAGGAACGTGGAATTAGGGAAAGGTCCACATCGTGATAGGTAAGATGAAATTCTACCAAAGCATTTAAATAACTTAGAGTTGACTCATCACCATCAACGAGTGCGAAAAGTCAATCGGATCCTCAGCTTCGATGTATGTCAACATTGATGCTATTGGTGCTTTTTGAATCAAAGATTCAACATTGATTGAAACCATGAAGTTGGTGTCCTCTAGGTCATTACTTGGGGTAAAGCGTGAGGCATAATTTGTTATAGATTCTGCACTGAAGGTTCTGTTTACGTGGAACTGGCTCGATTGATATAAATTCAAACCCCTTTATTAGGCCCAACACAACTATTTTGTAGAGTTGCAGGTGTTCAGCCCTAGTCTCATATACCTCGGATATCGATTTGTGACTAGATGTGAGTCACATAACACCCTAATATTGAGGATGTCCATTTTCTTAGCTACAATGATACCTAATAGGAGAGCCTCATACTCAGCCCCATTGTTTGGGTATTCGATATTCAATTTGAAAGCAAAAGGTAAAATCCTTCCTTCGGAGAAGTATGGATTGCGCCTACCCCGGCACCAAAGCGACACTTGGCTCCATCAAAATGGAGATTCTAGCAACTACTCAGAAATATGGATGTTGAGTCATCCTTTGTAAGTTCTCCTTTTACCTCAACTAACTCCAACATGTGAACCTCATGTACTAGAATGGAACCAAGTCCCAAGGCATGTCGCATACCCATGGAATCAAAGAGGAGAAGGATAGGCAAATCCTTTTCTAATATCTCGACAATATTTGTTGTAGTTCCTAATGATACTATTTCTACAAAAATGTTTTCATCCGTGACCGCTGGAATACCCCAGCAAAACCCATAACTTATAACTCTATTGTGGGAACCATCTTTTCTTCTAGTACCACCCTTGCTGGTTTGTTTAAATGGTTCGTAGGAAGTTCGAATTCAAAGTGGACCCCTAGCTTTTTCTTCAAGTTGGCCAAATGTATATCAAAGGGTTTTGGATCACATTGAGTGACAAAGACTTTCCCTAAATGTAAGAATCTTACCTCTTGGAATAGAGTGGAGTGGATTGATTTCATGCGGTTAATCCATGGACAACCCGGATCATATTATAGTTGGTTGATCCCAATCTATAGTATAAAACTCAGTGAGTACCGTCTTGGGCCCAAGAGTAATCGGTAATACTATGGTTCTGATCGAAGTTGCCTTGAGGCTATCATAACCCCTCAATGTGTTTCATGTTGAGGAGAAATTAGTCTCCCCATATCCTAAATTTGGAAGAAAAGATAAGTGGACTATGTTAATTGTTGCCCCATCATGGATCATTGCATGTTTCACGTAGCTATTATAGATCCAAACCTATAAAAACAATGTCGGATCACCTCTACAAGATATTTCAGCATTTGTAGGCATCTTTCTTATGTCAAATACAAACCCAATGTCCCTTTCGGGTTGCCATGAAGGGAAAACATAAAATTCTATATGATTTATCTATGCCTCTGGTAGAGGGGTAATGTTAATCAAATGGCTAAGACCTAGCACTTCCAAAAGAGAGGATCGATGAGCGGGGAATTCTTCGAGTAGATCCAAAAGAAAAAGTGTGAAAAGGTCTTGGTTAGATAACCCGATCAAATCATAAACCCCTACTAGCTTACTTAGCATGTCATGAGCATTATCTGACATAACCGGATAAATTGGGATTGGCTGCAAAGAAAAGTCTTTGCTCTTGTTGTGGCATTAATTTGGGGTTCAACGTCTAACTCAACAAAACATACGATATTCGTTTCTTCACCGACCATCCAAAGGAGATGCCACCTATGGGTTTGATTAAGTTTAGGATTCACGATCGTGAGTCCCTATTATAATACCTTTATTCAAACTTTGGGATCCAGGTCTACCATCCTTTGGATGCATGGGGAGAGGATCATTGAATATTCCCAACGGTGTGTTCTGCGGAGACACAGGTCCCATATAGGCATTTTGACTGGGTGTAGTTGGGTTTGCCAAAAACATGTCAACAAATAAATCTCATTGTTCTTCTAGAGAACGATGCAAAAACTTATTATAATTGTGACAAGTTCTTGCATCATTCCCATAGACCCTATTGAAACTGTAATATAATTCATGATCGTAATCCTGAGGCCTTTGGTTTGTTCCTTGTTTTGGTCCGAAACTACGGTTATTGTTTGGTTTTTGATTGTTATAATTAACACTTTGGAACCGTTGCCCTTGATTCTGGAATTGGTTGGAGTATTGACTAGGGCTTGGGGTCACATTTGTTCTTTGAGGTTGTTGTTGTTGTTGGGGACGATTAAAATCCACAATATTTACCAAGGGTGAGAAATTATTGTTTCTTTGATTGTTTCCATTATTGTTGTTGTTATTTGTAGCACCTGTACTGGTAGGATTAACAACATTAGGATTTTTGGGCTGGTCAGTCACACCGTCGGTCATGACTCCATGATTCTTATTAAGGATATTTGGTCCTTGATTGTTATTTGTGTTGTTGGAGTAGCAGAGTTCTTTGAGCAGGGAGTGACTAACTTCCCATTTGCTCCATAGGTCTTACGACCACTGTCAATGGCCACTTGGTCAATCTAAAGAGCACCCTCTAGCACCTCTTCATAGCTCCTTAGTGGGAACTTTTGAACCTCTTCCTTTGTCTCTCTATTGAGAGAGTGAAGGAAAAAATCACAAAGTTCCATTTGATCCATGTTTGGAGCACTTGCGGAAGAGTAGAGAACATTTCGCCACCTCTAAATGAAGTGGGATGCAGATTCGTTATGTTCTTGTTTTATATAAAGGAATTCCCTGATTCCTGTTCGCAAAAGCTTGCTCATATCAAAACCCTTGATAAAATTTGATACGAGTTGTTTGAATGAATGTATTGAAGCCTCTGGTATCCTATAATACCATTCGAGAGCAATACCTTCTAATGTCTTAGGAAAATATTTTCAATGATTGCATCCCATGGGAGCAGATCTCGAATGGCCATTACATAAGCCTTGATGTGGGCATTAGGATTGCCCTCCCCTTTAAACTTTGGGAGATCAAGCAAGGGTCTCGGGAGCATGACTTCCCAAATGGATAAATCTAGGGGTTCCTTGAGATATTCAAAATAAGTCCCCATTGCATATGTTTCCACCATTGAAGACCCTTGTTGGGGAGGTGGGGGCTGTATTGGTTGCTGAAATGGAATGGCGTACACATTTTTCAGGGCATATGGAATCCCACTGTGGATAACATGTAAGGACTCGAGATAGGTGTATGAATCTCCTTGTGGAATTTTAGAGTATGTGTGCATATAGGGGCTGGCCACTTTGATATGGAGCTGAAGGTGCGAAGCCAAGGAGCGTCATATTTCCGGTTGGCATAGCATTTGAGAATGCACTTCTAGATGGCGCCTATTGTAGGTATCCATATGTGGCTTGAGGAAGCATACCCAAGGTACCCATCCCAGTTAAGAAATCCCCATGGTTCAAAGTATTCATGTAGACTAGAGGATTACGTGTGAGTATTATTTTCCCATAGTTACAGGGTAGGAAGGAGTCTGTGCTTGCCTGCATATGAATTCTATGTATTTTGGGAAAGCTCTAACTCCTTGAATTTATCAACCAAAGCTGAAATGACATTGCCGTTGATGGGGAGTTACCTTGCTTAGGTACCTTTGGTTGAACCCTTGGAGGTTGTTGAGGAGTATGGTATTCTCCTCTGAACTATTCACGATGTTACCACCCCTCATTGGTCTTATTGTCATTTGGTGGTGGGGTAACATTATTGTTTTGAAGCGAGGACATCACCTTGTTCTTTCAACCTATCAAATATTGTTCTATGTGTTGGAATTGTTGTTCACTCCTAGCGTACTATGCTAAATACTTCTCCTCGAGATGGGGAGTTGATTAGATTGCACGGTAATGGGTTGTTGAAACAATACGAGGAGATGAACTCACTTCCCCGTGAATGTCATGTTATTTGAACTTGATTGTTCGAGGGGATAATTTTGAGTGACCTGATCAAGTTCCTCAATGTGTATAGAAGAACCAATGTTGGTTCCCTGAAGAAGAGGGTTTTGAGCGGATGAGCGGTTTTCTACCCATATTGAAAGTGAAGGTGATTGTTGTGGGATATTTGATTGGTAATAGTACATGTTAAAAACTAGGATGGGCTAACTGTACTTGTCATATCCCGACATATTTGGGGGGTACAATAATACCCATGGAATAAGGGTGGACGAAGAAAGTGGAAAAATTTAGAGACTAGCTCTTCACATCGGGTTCACAAATTTGTACAATAGAAAATCAACATGTGACCTTCTTCACACCCGACCTCCCGAGGAGTCGTGCCAAGGCAAAGACAAGTGTGGAATTGAAATGGAAGTGAAAGTGATGGCGGTGATTAAGCTAATTGGGAAACCTTATGTCTTTGACACGCAATACTGGAATCTATGAATCTAAGGCAAATAATGCTCTCCTAACTTGAAGGGGTGTGATGGTATGGTCGATATGATACCTACTCGAGATAATCTAATCAATGTCTAGCTCTCTTGAGATTCTATTGATTGGTTGCGAGAATACATGGAAAGTAACCTACGGTATTTGGGCTTCAAGACAAGGTCATGAAAATGGATAAAAGAGGTGTAGTGGAGCTGCGGTGGCTATGGCGATTTTCTCATCTTATCCAAAAAGTCTTAGCCTAATTGGATGCTATATTCAATAATGAAAGGCGTGTAATAATATTGGGTGAAAGCGGTGAAGATATGAATACCAATGTGCATAAACTAGTGTCAATATTTAGGTGACTAGTAGGCATGTTGAGTTGTGGGACACATGTGGATCACAACCAAGACTCATGAGGGCTATGGCCCTTAGATGGTCATGCATGCAATCAAACCCTATTTCTAGGAGCGGTCAAAATTCCTATGATTGATTAGAAGCTATGTTCAATGTATCTAACTTTATTATTTTCTCAACGTATGTTGCGGTGTGCATAAAACTACTAAACACAAACTTGTGTCGATGTCGATTATTAGCTCTGGCCCATTGGGTTGTGGGACTAGGGGATCACAAGCGTAAGTATTTTCTGTTGTGGATGTTGATGGTCATACAAGATGAACTAATTTACTTTACCAAATAAACTATCTATCAAAGGAAATCTAACCTATGTTTTTGGTGTTTTCTCAACATATCAGAACAAAGTAGTAAAACAAGCTAATCTATGGAAAATAAATGTTTTATTCTTTTCTAACTTTTCATATAATGCATCTAATCTAATAAACAAATTAAATACAAACAATTAGCCCTATATAGTTAACTATTTGTGCGAGATGTATGAATCTAAATCTAAAAATCTATTCTAATTGAATAAAAATACTTCCAACCCTACCTCGAGTAGTGAAGAACAAATCATAACCCTAACAGCTATTATTTCCCATAGCTTCCCTGGTAATGTTGAAGAGACAACTTCTAATTGATTTGATCTACTTGAAATTATCTAGCTAATTGAAATGAACTGTTTCTCTCCTTTATTTGATATGAAATTGAAATTAACAACTCGTAATTGATAATTTGATAAATAAAGAAAACAAATGCACAACTCAACTTGGAAGAGCAAGAACCTTGGAAAATCTAGTAGTATCAATATCTGTCCCCTCAGTTATTTCCTTTCATTCTCTGAGTGTTCATGTGAGTCCAAAGGATTGGGAATGTAAAGAAAAACAACAAGAGGATGGCACTGAGCGATGGCAACTTGGAAGTAATTTGGATGCAATGCAAGTAGAAGATAGATAGCAAAAGAGATATGAGCTTGGTTATGCAATTCCTAGCAATATTATTGCAGCATAACAATACAAGATACACAAAATTCTTAGGCCCTTTTGCTTGAATACAAGCATGGAATATATAGGAATGGAGGATAGGAGGTTACTTCATGCACAAGGTAAGAAGAAGTAGTTCCAACTAATTAAATCTTATTTAAAATAGAAGGAGCAAGGAGAACCAAGCAAACAAAGCTATTTTTAGCCAATTTGGCTCACGGATGCATGCAAAAGAAAACTTAAGTGAATCGTCACATGTTTAAAACACGTGTGAAGAATCTAGAAAAATTAGGTAGGACCGACACCCCACAGGTGGTGGTTTGAGAACCGCCACCTAGGCAGGGTAGCGGTCCTGGTATTGAAGGCCAAAACAAGCACAGGAAGAGATGGGGAGATGGAAAAATGCATGGAAAAGTTAAGTAAGGCCATCTAGGCTACAAATATAAACTACAAATGAGTATTTGGAGCTCGAATACCTTCTTGAGAGGATTTTGAATTATCATTGGGGAATTTTGTAACCATTTTCCTGACAATGTAGCATGTGTAATTTTAGGTACATACAGTGCCCCACCTTGCACAAGAAAATGCTTACATTTCTTACTTGGCTATTTTTTTGAGGGATCCATAAGATATTGTAGGGAGGCATAAGAGAATGTGGGAGGCATAAGAGGTTCTTAAGGGAGGCATAAGAGTGTGTAGGGGTTTTGAGATGTTTATTGGAGGGTTTTAATGTGGGCATCCATTTCCCATTGGGAGGCATAAGTGACCTCCCCATAGATATTTCTCCTTTGGCTTTTACATTTTGAAGCCTTTTGTATTTTGTTAGTTCTTCTTGTGATTGTAGTTTGATTTGTTTGTGTTTTGGTATGGTTATAAAATCTTTTTATTGTGATGTGGAAGCTTGTTTTGTTGCCATGAGTTGGATCCATTTTCATTGCAATGTGGTTGGGGCTTGGGGGCCAATGAGGAGGATGGCTTCTTCTCCTAATTGGACTTCTTGGTTGGCTGAAGAGTGTTGCCTCTCCCCTCTTTTTTGTTGTGATCAAATGAAGCATGAAAAACCTCTCTTATTGGTGATGTGAAACATGGAGCATTTTTGGTGTCCTCAAGAAATCCTTATGATAAAATTTTCTTGTTATTCCCACTCAAGGTGGAAGATTGGTAATATTGTGTTTTTTTTAAAGGAAATGTTGTATTGTAAGTTGTAATATTATTTGAAGAAGTTCATTGAAGCGTTGTAAAATTTCCCTTCTCTTTAAATTGCAGTATGGAAAGAAATGGATCAAAATGTACATCATGCTTAAAAGCTTAGTTTTAGTATGCATCATGAGAAAAGAAGTTCTTTGCTTTCAAAGAAATGACCTATGCTCAAGGGGAAAAGAATGTTTACTTTCATTGTGAAATTGTATTATTGTAAATGAGAAAGAAGAAATATAGAAGTTGTAAGATGCAAATAGTGTATACATAGTAAACTTGAATGTAGAACAAAGTTGTTATAGTTATTTTGAACATATAAGTTGTAGTGAAATGGAAAGAGGCAACAAATTTGAAGTATATTGTTATAATTGAAATGTTACATTTTGTAGTAAGGAAAAATAACAATACTAGAAGTAGATTTAGATCCTTTTTACTTTTGGACTTGAAAGAAAAATTGTTGAATAAAATGAAAATGATTCTTGTAGATGTTGTGTTATTATTGAAATAGTAAATGCTTTAAAGTGAGTAATTTAACTATGGAATGAATAAATGGAACTAAATATTACAACTGGAAACTTTAGGCATATCAAATTAAGTTCACAATGAATTTAGAAGTAACCTAGTGACATTTGTGTTCTATTTCTAAGAAATAGGACCACTTCCATGTCTGCGGTGATCTCGTAACCACCGCTCGGGCATGAAGGATTTCTTAGAACCACCGCTCTGCGGCGCGGCGGTTCGTGAATCGTCACCCAGGTGGGGCGGCGGTCCCAGGACCACCGGCCTGCTTTGGGTGGTAATTTTGTCATTGACTGCAGAAAACGTAAATCCGCGCCTATGCGAATTTTAACTTTGAACAAAACACAATTTTAAGATTGTAAAAATTATGAGGAAAGCTCCGAAAAACAAATAATGGCTAAATATTATTGTTTAAAGTAAATAACTCTACAAATGGTAAATTAAAATCACTCTTCCTCATTTATATTAATGGAGGTAGGGTTTGCCCCAAATAAGAGAACAAAAATGCAAATAGCTTGTAATAACTCCTGTTTTGGAGTGTAAACCCCTTCAATCTTGGAAGGAAATAATTTTCAATGACAAATCTACAACGTAGACTAAAATAAGCTTGATTTCTTTGTAGACTCCTCCATAATTCTTCTTTCTTGCTCCCATGGATTCCATCTCTCCAACCTATAAATTAAACAAAGGAAAAGTGACCAAATGAGGAGACTTGAGTAAAGAAAGATATTAAATAAAAATTCATAAGGATATTTAGGGTTAGCTTAGAATCCCTAGGATCTAGTGGCCACAATTGAATTGATCCAAGGGTTGAGGATCAACCCTACTTTTGTTTGTTAGGAATATATATTCTATGGATGTTTTCATTAAATTTAAAGGTATGTGTAGATGCGTGAATGGGGCCATGTAAATACCTTGGTGTGCAATATCACTAATCTAGTTCCTAGTATGTTTTAGAAAAGTAATGAAATGGACATTTAAGTTATTTAAATAATGGAATTATAGTAACTAAGTATAAGGTAAAGTATTAAGGTAGGAATGATAGTATTAGAGGAGTAAAAACATTAAACTAAGTAAATTAAATTATGGCACCTTCCTAGTTGAATGTTAATTAATTAACCTTTGGGATAACTTAAGAATAATTAATCATTTAACTTAGACTTGGTCCATCCCTTGTAAAGTAATGATTATTGGTGAAAGAAATTGTCTGCACTCTAAGGGTTGACACCCTTGTAACCTTTTAACTTAATTTTTTTTTTGCCGCAACTTTCGGTTAAGTGTTTAGGGTTTTACTGAGTTCCTAGAACGTAATTTTTTGTGGGCATTAAAGAGGGAGAAGAAAATTGTTTCCATTCAGAGAAAGTGGTTAGGAAGTAACTACCTAGAACTGAAAGTTTGTTACACATAACCAAACTAAACAATGTAATATAATTAACCTAAGCTAACACAGTGCTCGACCTTACCATCATACCATGTTTTTATTTTTGTTTTTGGATTTGTTTTTCATGGTTACCATTTATTAAGCCATTTTAGTAAACCTTACCCTCAAGGGGGCTTTTTTATATGGCTTCAAAACTCAAAGTTAGGTTATTACAAATTTGACCAAGTATGATGGCACCTTCGGGAAAGCAACTATTCAAGTTTTTTTCGAAGGTGATTCGGGACATAATATTCCTTCTATGGTTGTAATTTTACATATTTTTAAATTTTATTCTTCTTGCAAATGGCTTGAACAATTCACTTTGATATGTTATTTTGTTAGGAGAATACCCTTTGAAAGCATGTTGAAATCTTGGGTTCAAAATGCTTTGGCCCAATATGGTATTAAATCTGGACATTGTCCAAAATATGACCAAAGGATTTTGATTTCATTTTGTCGATGTCGCTCATGCTAGAACCATTTTAAAGAAATAATCTACTTGATATGTTTAGAGATAATTGCTTTTGCTATCTCCATAGATGTGAGATTTTGTGGTATTTGAACATACCACCATTAAGGCCTTGGTCTGGGTAGAATTTTGCAATCTTCCCATGCCTTGTTGGCACACAGAACCCTTGAAGTTTTACTCTACTAAAATTTAGAAGCATTTTTGTGTGGAAATTGACCTCTCTTAAGACCTTAAGGATTCTATCAATATTCAAGTGGGTGACTTATGGTATTCCCAAAGACTTCTCTATATCAACCTACTTAGTTCTTGTTTCGAGATATCAATCTTCCGAACATGAGATTCATAATTTCCCATTGTTGGTCATTCACAATAAGGTTATTTCAAATCCTAATGTTGAGGACCTAAGGAAAATGGAAAGGATGATTGGACCATAAATGTTTCTCATTAAAATAACTATAGCATAGGAATTAACACCAATTCCCTTCCATAAGTTTCTAATCTCAAGAATGTTAAACCGCTTACTAGTTCAACTCCCACTCTGCAAAGCTTAGCCAAACCCATGATGTATAACACAACATTGAATATGTCCAAATAAAATTTCAACCATCAACCTCCCAAGATATTTTTAACTCTCGGGTTAGTCATCGACCCCCAATTGTTAGTGCTATCTTCATTCCTCGGACTAATTTCCAACATATTTCTCAAAACTCGCAATCAAGTCTTCATCTAATGTCTCCTTATAAGCTTACAACTCAATGATTTTACAATCTTCCTTGCCAACTTGAGGAAGATAAATTATTCCCATGTTTCAAAACATATTGAACTTAATGTCTTTTGCATACAAACTAGCAATGATTTTTATAAAAATAGTTATGTATCCCTTGAAAATTCGAGTTTGGAATATATGACTCTACACATATATCATGTGAATTAATTCCATAAAATTCTAGGGTTCTAACTAACTCCCCTTGAAAATATATTATTTGATATTTTCAAATACATTTTCTAGAGAAGGACATTTTATATACGCAAGAAGTTAAAGTGGTAGGGTTATTTCTTTCGGTTGTCGTTAAAATAATACCAAGGAAAATTTTAGTGGAAAATATTTCATATTTTTAAAATCTGAAAAGGTGAATTTTTCGAGTAGGTTAGTGGACCATTCGTCTAAAATTTCCGGTGTAAAGTTTTTTTAGGGTCATCTTTGCCTACTATTGAAAACTACTCCTATATAAACATAGGTAATTCACTTTGGGTAGTTTACTAGTAAGGTACCATATAAATAATAATCAAGTACCTAGCGAACTTACGAAGTACCATCGAGGCCCATGGAAATAAGTGTAAATCAGACTGTAGATGTGCAACCAAGGTGTGGATCACATTTCGGACACACGATAAGTAAGGTTTTGTAGATGCGCGACAAGAATGGCTTGGCGACACACGATAAGTATGATTTCTAAATGCGTAAAAAGTAAGGGTTGCGAGACACATGATCAGGTTTTGACGTGCCAAAAGTGTGCTATAGTTGATGCCACGACAAGTGTAGGCGTGTGACAAGTGCAGACGTATGACAAGGTTACAAATTTGTTTCAAAGGTACAAATGTCCAACAAGGGTGTAGATGGGTAACCTATTCCCAAATCAAGTACTTAATGGAAGCTAGTAGTTCTCGGAAGACCCAAAAGGTAACTAAAATATCTCAAAAGTCAACAACGTTAAATTATTTTGGAAACTCTTTAGCTACCGATACAGCTACCACCAACACCCATATGGGAGGGAGGAATTTATTATTGAAGTGGACATGGATTCATCACATATCAACCAAATGATACCTACGATGACAACATGTCAGAACTTGAATATATTCCTATTGAAATGCAACCAAGAGAGGATCAAGATATATCAAATACTCAAAAAAATGTAACACCAAAATCAAATGAAAATTTTGGTTCACGAAAGAGGAAACAATATGATTGTGATATTCCTAAAAGTTCTGGTTGTAAAAGTAAAACTTTAAAAGAAAACAAGAATATGTGGACACTTGGTATGACATATAAGTTTGAGTGGGTTGTAAAATTTTGTTTTTTCGAGCCTATAGAGCCATCTAACTCTAAAGATATCTCAACTGAATGTACATGCACAATATGTACTTGGAAATTGGGTAAGAAACAAAAAATGCAACTGAAGTTAGACATAATTTTAAAAACATTGTGGAAAATAATATGTGACTATACAAAGAGAGGATGACTAGAAAATAAAAACACACAGATGGAAAAGTGAAAAAGAATGTTTGTATGTTAAATATGCAACAGAGTATGAAGTTGAGTAGATATCTCATGGAAAATGGTAGAAAAATCACATCACAAATTAGTAAGGTGATTCAATCAAATTTGCATGCTAAAAGCATGCAGTTCTCTACCATGTTCCACATCCTTAAGAAGTGAAGATATATTTCTGATTTCTTTTATTTCAATTGTTTTTTTAAATATAATGGAATGCATAACATTCCTCAATCTCATGGATCGACATTATTGCATGGGAAATGGCTAAATGCCTTGCAATGATTGAAAAGGAAGATTTGAAAGAGATTGTAAAAATGCAAAGTTTATCTCTATCAATGCCTCATGGGTATGTATTCATGTTTATATTTTTGGAAACCATATAAGGAAACCACATATGCTAGTTGTACATAAAATAGTTGAAAATTGCAATGCTGAAATCCTATATACAAGAGTTGTTTCCAATTTGAAAGATATTGTTGGAATGACTAAATATGAAATTACTAGGAAGTTGGTATTTTTGGTGCATCAGTTATGTAGGGTCATCAAACTGGGATGTGTGTTCAATTGCAAACAATAGTATCCCCTTATATGCTTGCAATTCATTGTATGGCTCACAAAATGAATCTAGCATATAAAATAGTTAGCAACTTTGAAAATGTTGCAAAAGTAGAAGACCTTATCAGAGAACTACATTCCTATATGTCAAGCAGTCCAAAGTGATTTCTTGAGTTTCAAAAATTTGCAATTGGAATTACAGATGGTAAAAAAATTCTAAAGGATGTTGATACAAGGTGGATTTCTTTGTATGAGCTGCATGTAGAATTTGTGAGGAGTATCCATTGTTGGTTGGTTTCATGCACAAATATCATCATGAAGTTGAAAAAGATAAGGATTTTTGTTCCATTTAATAGATCTAGAAACATTTCTTACATTGGTTGACATTATACTAATGTTGAAGGAGATCAATACATTGATGAAGCATGCACAAGAGAGATCCATCTATATTGTTGATTTTATACGGCTGAGAAAGTGGGTATGTCAATATCTTGATGTCTTATACTTGTTAGAACAATTTTTTATATACTTGTTTTCGATATACGGAATTTTTATTAGATTTAAAGAATCCCATTAATTATTTGAGATTTAAAGTCCATGATCACCTCGGTATCAATGTTAATGGGAGGGAGATACCACTACATATATAGTTTGCAAAAATGTCAAGATATTCCATGATCAAAAAGAGAAGTTCTTATGATTCACATTCTGTTTGATTCTATTACAGTTGATACAAGAATAAAACTTAAAAAATTGCACAATCCTTAACATATGAAATTAGAGAGAATTTCAATAAAGATAAAATTTTTGAAGCTATGGGAGTGATGAATCCAATTTTTGGAATACTATAGGTGATTGTGTAGATTTTTTCAGTAAGCTATTTCATAAATACATGGGTACAATAATGGATCATTCCATAAAGACATCAGAGGTCAATGATATTGAAATAAAAGGTATATTAAATATTGAATTAATAAAGTCTCAATCATCTGATTTTGCAATGAAAATGGTTAACCAATACCACTATTTAAATAAACCTCAAGAGAGTGGTACAATTACAAGGCTATGAATTAACATCTACCAAAGTAGTGTGTTATAGGAAGACATCAATGAATATTTTTTATTATATGAGTTATACCAAACAATGATTTTGGGATCTCTGGAGGACGAAAGGGTTTTTCAGTGCTTTATATTTTATAAAATCAAAACTAAGAAATAGGTTGGATAAAAATCTTGAAAGTTGTATATTGTTGTATGTTTTGTGCTACTCCTTGGACACATTTCCTTTTGATAGAGAAATTACACATTGGAATTCCCTTGCTGAAAGAAGAGGTGTTAATAATATAATTGCAAATACAAATGTTCTCAATGATGAGACTAGATTTGGTGCATCCTCTAATTCAACAGATGTAAATAACGAATATGAGGAAGCTATTAAAAATGGATTGTTTCAGCTCTAAATATTATAGGTATCACCTTACATTTATTGTTTGTCACCTAACATTTTTTTATGTATTCAATTTCATAATAATAGATTCAAATACAATTGTTTATAATAATCCCATTTTATTTATTTTGGTATTTTCAAACTGATGTAGTGTTTGTGACATGCATTTTTGGAACACTATTTTTCAAATATTGTAATTAGACATAAGACAATAATGTATAAAGTGTAATGAATCAAACATAGTTTGGTTCATCCATCTTATACATTTTTCATTTTACTCTGATGAGACTAGATTTGGTGCATTCTTTAACTCTACAGATGCAAATATCGACTATGAGGAGGCTATTGAAAATGGATTGTTTCATCTCTAGTTATCATTTAAAATGTTACAAGTATCAACTTACATTTATTCAAATACAATTATTTATAATAATAATGTTTTATTTAATTGGTATTTTGGTATTTTCAAATTGCTTTGATGTTGTGTTTGTGACATGCATTTTTGGAACACTATTTTCCAAGGCCTTCAGATCTATATTTTATGTCACTATTTCAGTTGATTTGCTCCGATTCTTGTCATTTCACTACTCTGATCTCGGGTTACCGTCGACATGTAAAGATTTGATTTAATATTCTTAGATCATATGTATATTTTACTTTATCTTCATTGCATTTCAGTTTTTCTGTCTCAAATCTTGCTACATCCAATCTATAAATATTTTATCTTATCTTTTATTGAAAATGTGGGTTGGCATCCATCCTAGGAAGCTCTCACTTCTCAGTAGTGACATTGTCAGGAAACCCACCCATCTATCTACGAATCCATTTTTGTGTTGAGTTCTCTTGATTTGTAGGTGATCTAACTTGTTGTGTATGAGGATCTCTCATTACGTGCCCGTATACATCATCATCCCATCTAGAGGTACCTTAAACTCTCTCATACTTGATGCAGAGTTCAAATTTTACAAGTAGAGAGAAGAAGATTTTGTTGTTTTAGAAGTTTGATTGCATTCTTTAAAGCTACTTATATTTTAGGGCATTTAGTAAAAGACCTTAAATTTGGTAGCAAATTATATATATGGAAATATCAAATGTATTTTCTAAATGGTCACATTATTGACTAGAAGAGAATCATTACATCACTCTGCTCACTATTAGAACAATGGGTGTTTTGAGACATTTTTAGAGACCTTCCACCCCCTCTATACTTTTTTCTCTAACTTCCATCCCCTCTATCTTTACTAATATTATGTTTGACATTTTTAAGAGTGCAAGTCGAAGAAAAATTGAAGCGCTAACAATATTTCCATTTTTTCACCACCTGTTTACCTAGGGTTTTCATACACATTGTCCGTAGGGAGGAATGGTTTTGCGAGACAAAGGTACTCAGAGCATATTCAACCATTGTTGAATATCACAGTTACCCTTCTTGCCCTTTTTGAGCTATCTAAAAGCCTGTTTTTGCACTTTATGTAGTGATTTCTTTTGTTTAATTATTATTTGGGAGATTGATTTTCTAGAGCCGACAACTTTATTTTCAGAATCTTTTGGCTTTACTAAGATTTCAGTAGACATTTCGAATGTTGGGTTCATTAAAATAGAATTGGAAATTTATGGGAAAACGTAAGCCGTAGGTGTAAATCCAGAGGCTGCAACATTTTCCAACCTCATCTCAGCCTCTGTCAAAATGAGGGGTTTAAAAAGGGCATTTTCATCCTCCTCTAGTACCAACATCTACTTATGTGCTAAAATGCATGGATGCACCTAGATATGTTGAAGTGTAGTGTTTCTTGATTCTACGAGTTTTAATGGCATCACAAACTGTTTTCTAAACGCAAAAATTAAACTTTTCGAGTGTAGCCAAAGGAGATCTGTTGTAGGCATCTCTTCAAACACTTGATGTGCCTCATGTACACTTTAACATTGTGCAAACAAAGAGTACCTTCCCTTTATGCTACGGTGAAAGATAATATTTGTAAATCTCTCGCACTCTATTTTATTTACCATAGTTTGCATGTGTTCCAAGAATCAATCCTCCTTGTTGGTGATACAGAAAATATAGCAAAAACCCTATTTTCCATTTGTTTCTTTTGGTGTTTAGGACTCTCATTTTTGCACATCCCGCAATCATTGTAATTAGTCAAGCCGCTTCTGGTGGTAATTACCTACATGATGCTTTCCTAGCATTTTATTTCGCGGGAAGGAATCCTCTTTCGATTTTCCCTGCTGGAAACTGTCACATTTCAACGTTATTTCCCAGGAAACATTTTCTGATGGCCTTTTTCTGAAAAAAGCCAACAACTGTCGATAGCTTGTTATATGGGTTGTAGTGATCGACCCTAAATTTCTCTAAACTCTTTGAATATTTTATGCCTCGATGGATGCCATTAGCCCTTGTTTTATGTTCCACTAGATACCTTCAAGAAGTTATTATGCTCGCCTCTATTTCCAATCAGAACATTCATAGGAACGATGCCCATTGGATTTTTGGCCCTTGAAAAATTTGAGGCATTTGGTTTTATAGGTTGCCTGAGCAAGAAATTCAGACAAGCAGAATAATTTTTTTCTTGTATGTCCATCCAAAGATATTTTATCTTCTTTGCAAGCCAGGAAACCTAAATCTGCTTATTTTCCATGGCCTTTAGCCTAGATGTTGCTTCATCTTGGTGACGATTGACAGAAAATAAAAACTTAGGTGGCCTATGCAATGATGTGGGAGTGTTCTTAATTTCACTTAACGTCAGCATAGAGAAGGGAAATCTTGGTGATATTCCATGTAATTTATCAGTAAAAAGAATTTATCCTTCAGATTCAACATTTTGCTTCACTTTTGGAGTCCCTACCTCATTTCTAGCAGCATTCTTAAAAAATTCAGAAGGCTCTCGGTACCCTATAAAATCCTTCTTGTCCATATTTCTAGACATTATTTACTATGGTTTCAGGGCTTTGTGTGGGCATTGTTAAAAATTTGGCATAGAATTCCCGCTTTGAGGGAACACAATTTCCTGAAATGAGTGTGACTTGTGGTCTTCATGCTTCCTAAGGTTTAAATTTAGCCTAGCCAAATGTAGAACCATTTCGTTTCAAAATTCCCACACGAACTTTTTCCCTTTGGTTTGTTAGTTTTGGTTTTTTTATGATGCTAGGTCAATGCAATTTTCATATAATTATATGTATTTTAAAGAAGAGACATTGGCAGATGCTTTAGCTGCAGGTGCCTTGGTAGATATGTCTGTAAAATACTTTGGAGATATGCTTGCAAAATGTGGAAGTACGCACGCAGGGCATGTGAACAATACAACTAAATTCCTAGTAGAAATGCGGTCTCATAGACTAAAATGTTTGCAGGATATGCACAAAATGGTTTTGTTGAAACTTCCTTGGAACCTTTCAATTACTTTGTGTTGTATTGGAAGGTGCCTTTATAGACATGGATGCACAATGTAGAAGCATACATAATGTACATGACTTTGTTTGAAAAATTCATTACATGAGATGTGGTTTCGTGGACTTCCTTGATTGCAGGTTATGTATATAATGGATTTTGCAAGGATGCTTTCAAATTCCTTTAACTACTAAAAATTCCCTTAACTACTAAATAAGGATGCAAAAATTGAATAATTCCCAAGTCTCTTAATAAGTGTGTGCCAAGTTCCTCGGTGCGGTAAGATTTATCAGAGCCACCTGCCTCAACCTCATGCTCCTCTGATTTGTAATAGTGATTAGAACTACCAAAATCTTCCCGTTCTTCTTCTGCGTAAGGTTCAACAAATGTGACATATTTACCAATACATCTCATGAGTCATCTCGTCTTTTGGAATAATTACGTCACACCCATATTTGACAGTTTCATGCTTAGAACCATTGTAGAGATTGCTGGTGCATGCAAACTTTGTGCAAGGAACCAAATGGATATGGTGTCGACCTTGTTTCTTGCAATACATGTTACACATCTTTGCCTCACCTTTCTCTCCCCATTTATACTCATGATCATGAATTTCAATACCTTTAGCGATTGAAATGAATCTTATATTTGAAGGATACATGATCGGTGCAAACTCTGCCGCAGTCATTTGTAGTCATTTTCAGTTCCACTGCAAGTTTTTTCCATTAATTTGTTTATTCTTTCAGTTAATAAACTACAGCATCTTTCAGTCTTAGCATGATCGATGCTTAATTTTTAGGTTCTAGTTTGAATTTATCTTGTGTTATCTGCTCTTGCTCTGTCAAATAAACTATAGCAGATTGTTTTAAATGCAATCTTTCTCCTTCAGACTTCAACGTACAGTAGAAGGAGAAAAAGACAATTTTGAATAAAACAAATATTTTGTTCTCTCTTAGCTTTGTTGTTCGCTCACTTTGTGAGCAGATGTATTATTATTTTTATTTGCACAGTATAGTGTAAGTGTTGTTTTTATTTAAAATCTTCAATTGGTATCGAGTTGGTTACGGGGATTTGCTCCTTTTGGCAAAATTTGTAGGTTAACGGTTCTCTCCAAGAATTATTAGAATGTCAAATGGTGGCAATTTCTCATTCCAGCTTCCACTGTTCTCGGAGACAACTACGATTACTGGAGTATAAAGATGAAGATCTTACTATTATCCCAAGATATCCGGGATTTAGTAGAAGGAGGCTATACGGAACCTACAAATTAGAATGCTTTAAATGCTTTAATAGAAAATAAATGAAATCAATTGAAAGAAGACAAAAAGAAGGACAGTTGAGCTCTTTTCGCTATCCAATCTGCATTGGATATATCAATTTTTCCCCATATAGCTAGTATGAAAAAGTCAAAGGATGCCTCAGAATCCCTACAAACTTCATACCAAGGATCTGATAAAATAAGGTTGGTAAGACTTCAAACCCTTCCAAGAGATTTTGAAAGTTTAAGTATGAAGGAAGCTGAGTTTATTCAAGAGTTTATTACTAGGGCTCAAAGTATTGTGAACCATCTTGAAACTCAAGGGGAAAGTGTCATAGAGAAAAAAATTGTAGAAAAGATTTTGAGATCTCTTCCTCCAGAGTTTGATCCAGTGGTCATAGCCATTGAAGAAAGTAAAGATCTAACCACATTCAAAGTTTCAAAGCTGATAGGTTCTTTTCAATCTCATGAGGAGCGTATGCAACATTCTACAGGTGAACCTAGTTCAAGCCTTCTAGTCTACTATAAGAATTGAAGAAAAATTTACAACCCCTTCTCAATCAAGCAAATCTCAAGGGGAGTCTTCTACATCTAGAGGACGTGGTAGAGGAAGAGGAAGAGGAAACAAAAGAGGAAGAGGAAGAAGTTCAATGGATCGAAGAAGCATCGGTGTGTTAGTATTGTGAAATGTATGGACATTATGAATCAATGTCGAAAGAAAAATATGATTTGAATAAGTCAAGAGCCAACTATACTGAAGAGTATTTTGAAGAAGCAAAACACTCTACATTCTTCACTTGCAATTTGGAAAAAGAACCTCAAAAGGATGTTTGGTTCTTGGATAGCGGTTTCTCAAATCATATGACAGGTAAATCTGATCTCTTTGTCAAATTAGATGAATCTGTAAGGATTCAAGTAAAATTTGGTGATGATAAAGAGGTTGATGTAATGGGAAAAGGTACCCTTGCAGTGAAAACTAAGCAAGGAGAAACTACATTTATTCATGACACTTTGCATTTTCCCAAATTACAACATAATATTTTAAGTATTGGGCAACTTGTAGCAAAAAATTACAAGGTTGTGTTTGAAGATAACTGCAACAAAATATTTGATAAATCAGCTAATCATTATCTTGTAGCAAAGGCTTGTATGACAGAGAATAGATTATTTCCTCTCACTTTGGAGTCCACTAAGATGCATGCCCTCAAGGAAACCACAGATGATTCATGGTTATGGCACCAATGGTATGGTCATTTACATTTTCAAGGATTAAGTTTGCTTCATTATAAAAGCATGATGAGACGACTTCTTGCAATTCAGACAAAGAAGAAGTTTGTTTAGGGTGTGCACTTGGCAAGCAACATCGAGACAGTTTTCCGGTGAACAAATCATGGAGGGAAAAATATCCTCTAGAGCTTGTGCATAGTGACATTTGTGGTGACATGCAAGAGGAATATTTGGGTAAGAATATTTACTTTCTAACATTTATTGATGATTTCTCACGCCACACATGGGTTTATTTTCTTAAGCAGAAATCTGAGGCATTTGAATGCTTCAAGCATTTTAAGGCTATGGCAAAAATCAAAGCGGGTATTCTCTCAAAATACTCATAACAAATAGAGGGGGAGAATTCACTTCCAATGAGTTTTCTAATTTTTGTAATACTCATGGAATTAAGAGACAACTTATGGCAGCTTATACCCCACAAAAGAATATCATTGCAGAACCAAAGAACCATACCATTATGGAGATGGCACGAAGTATGTTGCAGTTCAAAAACCTTCCTAATTGTTAGTGGGAAGTTGCAGTAGCAACCACAACTTATATTTTGAATCGAAGCCCAACAAAATTGCTTCAGAATATCACTCCCAAGGAAGCATAGAGTGGATACAAGCCCTCAGTAGCTCACTTTCGTGTATTTGGTTTCCTTGCATATGTTCATGTTCTAGAAAAGAAGTGAAAGAAGTTGGATGCAAAATCCCAAATTTGTATCTTTGTGGGCTATTCAGATTTCACAAAAGGATACAAGTTCTATAATCCTAACACACAGAAATGGATTATCAGTGAGATGTGGTTTTTGATGAAGGGGGAGTATGGAAATAGCAAAAAGGAGTTCAAAAACTACACCACTCATCATGGGTATAAAATATGTTCAATAAGTTACTCCTCTCCCCAAAAGATCAAGTGGAAGTTCAAGCCCCAATTCATTAAGTTCACCAAGTTCCTCTTTAGGTGATAGTTCTAGTCCACACTCAAGTCCAAGTTCTTCATGAAAGGTACGAAGTTTAAATGAAATTTATTAAAGGAGTTCCACCCGAGTTGCCATTTTTCTTTTGTTTGCTACCATTCAAGTTGAACCTTTGGTGTATGAAGAAGCCATGAAAGAACAAGTATGGATTGATGCTATGAATGAAGAGATGCATGCAATTGATAAAAACAATACATGGGAATTAGTACAACTTCCTAAAGATAAGCAAGTGATTGGTGTCAAATGGATTTATAAGGTGAAATATCATGCTGATGGTTCTATGAATAAACACAAGGCAAGATTAGTTTCCAAGGGATTTGCACAAACACCTGGAGTAGATTATTCAGAGACTTTTGCTCCAGTTGCAAGATTTGATACAATCAAGATTATATTGGCTATTGTTGCACAACACAAGTGGCCAATCTATCAGATGGATGTAAAATCAGCCTTCCTAAATGGTTTTATTGATGAGGAAGTCTATGTGGAACAACCTATTGGTTATGAAATTCCAGGAAAAGAACATTTGGTTTACAAGCTAAAAAGGCTCTTTATGGGTTGAAGCAAGCACCTCGTGCTTGGTATGCA
This sequence comes from Taxus wallichiana var. yunnanensis, assembly GCA_018340775.1. Lineage (NCBI taxonomy): Eukaryota > Viridiplantae > Streptophyta > Pinopsida > Cupressales > Taxaceae > Taxus > Taxus wallichiana. Next base: position 830,756,782 of record CM031242.1, on the reverse strand, counting down.
AGGATTGATAGTTATTTCTTGAAGAAAGGATTCATTCGAAGTTCCTCAGAGCCAACCCTCTATATCCAACATCTTGGTAATGATATTCTAATTGTTTTCCTTTATGTTGATGATCTCATTTATATAGGTAACAACCCATCTCTCATGGAGAAATTTCAAGCAGAAATGAAACAAGAATTTAAAATGTCGATTTGGGACTCTTTCATTATTTTCTTGGAGTGGAGGTGCAAAAAAAATCTGAAGGTATATCCATTTCTCAAACCAAGTATGTGGCTGATCTATTGAAGCGGTTTAGAATGATGTCATGCACTACAGTTTGCCACTCCTGTTGCCCTTGGTGAAAAATTAACCAAGGAAGATGCAAGTTCCAAAGTAGATGCTACTTTATATAGAAGTTTGGTTGGGAGCCTCATGTACCTCACTACCATGAGACCTGATATTATGTATGTTATGAGCCTCATCTCTCGGTTCATGCAGGATCCACATGAGTCTCATTGGCATGTTGTAAAAAGAATTTTAAGGTATGTGAGTGGTACACACAATTTTGGCATTCATTATTCTCCCACACATAAGTTTGAGCTATGTGGTTACACGGATTCTGATTGGGCTGGTTCAGTGGATGATAGAAAATCAACATCTGGTTATATTTTCTCACTTGGTTCTGGAGTTGTCTCATGGAGTAGTAAAAGCAGAAACCATTGCTCTCTCTTCCATAGAAGCAGAGTATATTGCAGCAACAACAACTAGTTGTCAAGCCATATGGATTAGAATTTTTTTGGAAGATTTGTAATTGGTTTAGGAACATCCAACCACTATTTACTATGATAACATAGTACCATTGCAATGACAAAAATACCGTGTTCGTGCTAGATCGAAGCACATTGAGATTCGACATCACTTCATTAGAGACTTAGTTCAAGATAAGACAATGGAATTACGCTTTTCCCTACAATGGAGCAAGTTGCTGATGTTTTTACTAAAGCTCTACCTATAGTCAATTTTTTTGCTTTGAGGAATCCGTTGGGACTCATCCTTGTTACTCATGCAGAGAGAAGATTGAAGGATGCATGATCAGTGAAAAGTCTGCAGTCATCTGCAGTCATTTTCAGTTCCACTGTAAGTTTTTTCCATTAATTTATTTATTCTTTCAGTTAATAAACTGCAACATATTTCAATCTTAGCATAATCGATGCCTGATTTTTAGGTTCTAGTTTGAATTTATCTTGTATTGTCTACTCTTTCTTTGTCAAATAAACTATAGCAGATTGTTTTAAATGCAATCTTTTTCCTTCAGACTTAAATGTACACTAGAAGGAGAAAAGATAGTTTTCAATAAAACAAATATTTTGTTCTCTCTCTTACCTTTGTTGTTCACTCACTTTGTGAGCAGATGTATTATTATTTTTATTTGCACAATATAGTGTAAGTTTTTTTAATTTAAAATCTTCATATTTCTCATATTACCATGAACTATATCGTGTAAGCTAGAGTGATCTATTGGATGTTGAGAGAAATAACCACACTCTTTCTATAACCTTCCTCAATCACAATTTAGAACGTATAGAATTCTCATAAATTATTTCATATCTCCCTCTACTTGGACTAATAATGGAGGATGAGAATGAATTTTGGGATGGTATGATATGCACTATTAAATTTATTCAAAGAACCCAGACTCATCTCTAATAGACCACTAGGGCTGGCTTACTTGGTTTGATCATCATTTTAGGTGATTCGAGTTGTTGTGAGTGGTACAATAGGTAAATTTTTAACTAATTCCAATTAGTAGTTGGTCCGGATTTAAGTTTGGAGACACTGGTGATAATTTTATCAACTTGACACAACCCCTCAGATCTAACTGTTCTAGAGCTACAAGCCCTGAAAAGGTGGTAGGCAACTCTTCCAAACTATCAAAGTCACTTAAATCCAGGTTTCTTAGAGACTTGAGTTGCCCAAAGCTTTCTGGTAGATGTTTTAAACTATACCATTCCCTCATGCTCAATCTACTTAATGATGGTAGTCTACACACTTGTTTAGGTAAGTATTCCCAAAAGTATCACTCATCCAATACCAAAGTTTTCAATGCTATAAATTCTTGAAATATTGTGTGTCAATAAAAATTCACCGTTGTCAAATCTAACATCTCCAAAGTACCAAGTTCTTTAAAAATAGAAGGGACTTTTCTAATACTTGTGCAATAATTTAAGCTCAAGTATGCTAGATTTTGTAGTTTCCTAATCCCTTTTCCAGATCCGTCACATATAAATAATTTGATGTACTCAAATTCCACAAGAAAGTCAATCGTCAAGATATCTCCCCGTAAAAACACTTCATGTTGCTACACCTATCTAATATCAGAACTTTTAATGCACTTAACCAGTGAAACATGTCTAGAAACACATAGAATTTATCGAGGCCTATTATATCTAAATGCTTTAGAGCTCTTAGCAGAAAAAATCGAAGGAAATTTTTCCAATTCAATGAAATTACTCAAATAAAAGTTCTTTAGACCGGTGAGTTTCCCAAATGAGTCTAGGAGACACTTCAAATAATCCCAACCATGCATACTTAATTCATTCAATGAAGACAAATCTCAAACTTGCTCTGAAACTCCTCCATTTGTTCCCACCCATCCAACAACAAAATCTTCAATGTAGTTAAGTGCTGAAATCCGTCTGGTAATCTTTTTTTAGATTTCGAGGCCTAATACATCCAAATGCTCTAGAAATTTGAGTTTTTGAACACTGGAAGGAAATTCTTTCAATTCAAGTTAGTTGGTTAATTCAAAATTCCTTAACATAGTTAAATTCCAAAAATATTATGGGAGGAACTTCAAAGAACACTAAGCATGCCTACTCAATTCATTCAATGAAGACAGATCACACACTTACTTTAGCAACTCCTCCATTTGTTCACACCCATCCAACAACAATATCTTCAATGTAGTTAAGTGCTGAAATCCATCTGGTAATTATTTTAGATTTCTGAGTCCTCTTATATCTAAATGCTCTAAAGCTTCAAGTTGCTGAAAACTAGAAGGAAATTCCTCCAATTTAAGGTGATTGTTTAATTACAAGTGCCTTAACTTGACAAGATGCCCAAATGATTCTGCGAGACACTTCAAAGAACTCCAAACATGCATACTCAAAGTATTTAATGAAGGAAATTTACAAAATTTCTCTTGCAACTCCTCCATTTTGTCGCACCCATCCAATATCAAAATCTTCAATGCAATTAACTGCTAAAACCCATCTGATAATTTTGTGAGGTTTTTCAGTCCTGTTAAATCTAAATGCTCCAGAGCTCGAAGTAGCTAAAAACTGGAAGGAAATTCCTCTAATTTAAGGCAATTGCTTAACTCCAAGTGCGTCAATGTGGTTAAATGCCCAAATGATTCTAGAAGATGCTTCAAAGAATGTCAATTATGCATACTCAGTTTACTCAATGAGGACAATTGAAAAACTTGATCTGGCAACTCTTCCAATTTGTCCCACCCATCCAATATCAAAGTCTTCAACATGTAGATAGCCATCTAAAGACATTTGGTAATCTTTTAGGTTTCTTAGGCCTCTTAAATCTAAATTTTTGGAGCTCTAGCGCTTAAAAATTGGTATCCCAATTTAAGGTTATTACTTAATTCCAAGTACCTCAAAATTTTGAGCTGCCCAAATGACTCTGGGAGACACTCTAAAGAATGCCATTCATTCATACACAGTTTACTCAATGAAGGCAACCCACACACTTCCTCAGGCAGCTCTTCCATTGTCTTCATCCCATTTAGTGTCCAATTCTTCAATGTAGTTGCCTTATCGAGTGCCAACTTCTCTAGGTTACTTAAACCTTTTTATACTTAATTCTTCCAACTCAAAGTAACTACTTAAATCCCAGTTTATTAATGTGATCAGTTTCTCAAATGAATTTGGGACATACCTCAAAGAATGCCAATCATTCATACTAAATTTACTTAGCGAAGGCAGTTGACTAATTTGGTCTGGGAACTCCTCTAGTGTGACCCACCCATCCACTAGTGAAGTCTTTAGTGTAGTTACCTATTGAAACCCATTTGGTAAATTTTTTAGGTCTCTCATCCTTGTTAAATCTAAATGCTCTAGAGTTGTAAGTATCTTAAAACTAGAAGGAAATTCTGCCAAGACTTCAAGTGTTTTAAAGTAGGAAGTTATCTAAATGATTGTGGGAGACACTCTAAATAATGCCAAACGTACATTCTCAAATTACTTAACAAAGACATTTTACAAACTTCAAGGCAACTCCTTCATCCTATCCTACCCATCCAACATCAAAATATTCAATACAAACAGATGTTCCAATCAATTTCGTAACTTCGCATGTTACCCAACTCTCGTAAATCTAATTCTTCCAAAGAAGAATTTTGAACACGTTCCATGGAGATTAGCTTCTTTTCTCTTTCTTCCGAATAATAATTTTGAACGCTTTCCATGGAGTTTCACTACTTCATATTTATGAATTCACCCATTTTGGATTGTTTTGTGGCTCTCATTAGTCTTAACTATTTTGGTAACTACATGTCCATGTTACAATTTCATTGTCAGTTTTTTTGCTTCTTGAAAAACTAAAAACCAAGCTATGAAAATATTATGAAAAAAATTCAACTCGGACAGAGGACGTACATCATACAAACTAACACCATTCTCTTCTCCCATAACGCACTCCACAGTGTGACGAGTCTAATTATGATTAGTATAGAAAGATCAAATGTCCAAAAAAGCTTCTTGTGTAGATGGTTGCAAACCCTTATATACAAAATCACCAATAAATTCACTCAGATTGTTTTCACTTCCTTCCTTCAATGCTTTAATAATCTTAGTGAAATTTTCTATGTTGTACACCTATTTACACAATTTGACATGAACAATATTTAGCACTAGTGGAATCCAATCTTGTATGAAATCTGTGTCCCTTCTCCGTTGTTAGTGGCCACCTTGAAAGACAATGCCTATCCATTCAAATAGGAGTTACTCTACCAATTTTATCCCTACTTGTGTGACATGCTCTACCACCCAGTTGTTGGAGCACTTGATTTTGCTCGCATTTTTGACATTCAAAACCACACCAAAACTATCAATTTAATTGGGAAAAATTTATGGAATTTATTTTTATTTAAAAAGGTTGCAAGGGTTGCATTTATCAACTATGTTTAATTAATTCCCATTAAAATAATATCTACACATTTAGAAGGCAAATAATTAAATTGAATAATTATTTATTATTAGTTTACTTCCCAAATCCATCACAAATTATAGTCCCCTTCTAAGGTTCCCTTAATTTTTTTATTTAAATAATGACGACATTAATCACATTATTTTACCCCATCAAATTTCTTCTTAAGTTCATGGTTTAGTCATTTCCTAAGTTGATTTAATTTAATTTCCCCTAATAACTTAGCATCCCTATTCCATTATTTATTTATCTAATGATATATTTAGGTTCAAAACAATCTAATTCTTGTATAGCATGATCTAATTGTCCATGTACAATGTCATTTAATTAATCCTTAAATTCAAAAGATATTTATAAAATCATATACCTATAATAATAAGAGCCATAATTTAATTATAATTCTCTAATATCCTTAAGTGGCCACATTCTCATATTACCCATACCATTTTATTTAATCCCATTCCCACAAAATTCCCATCACTTAAAGTCAGTAGGGTTAAATCTCTACCATTAGATTTAGTCATTTTGGGCCCTTAGATTTTAGGTTTTCTAAAATGCCCTAAAAATCCTTATGAGTTTTTTCTTATTCCATTTTGTCCTAATTTTATTTCATTTGCAAATTGCAGTTAAAGAAGGAGGCTAAGAAGTTTTGCAAGGAGCCATAGAAGCCATTAAATCTTGGGCTTCTTCCATGGAGTTTTCTTTTGGTTTGATCTCCTATATTGTTTTTGTGTTAATTGCAAAGATTTAGCCTAGCCTATTTGGGGTCAGGTATTGTTGCCCGATTTTATTTTCATCATTTTTTTTTTGATAGTTTAGTTGCAGATATATATATATATATATATAATATTTGAGTGTAAATATACATATAAACACACACACACACACTTATATACAAAAATATATAAATTCGTTGTTATTAAATAACCCATATTTAAAATTTGTTACTTATATATATATATATATATATATATATATTTTACTTGCCCAATTTCCAATTTGATCCCAGGTTTTTGAATAAGCAAGAGGAATTCATAGATCTTCCAAACGTAGAGCTCGTAGGGCTTCAATCCAAAGACATTACCTACAATGGAAGTGAACTCCTCTAGGCATCAGCACTATGGCATTCAACTTAAATGGATTCAATTTCAACCAATCTGTTGTTGAAAATACATAATTGCATTGAAAATTATGTAAGACATATCCAAGATGCCTCAAATTCAAATTATGGAGGAATTATACGTATAGAGATTATGAAAAAGACTGATTTTATTCAGGTGAACATATATATTGGATTTACCGACTTGTTCATCCAAAAACAAATATATATATATATATATATATATATATATATATATATATATATATATATAAAGTTTAGACGTATGAAACCAAATACAAAACGCACAGTTTAAAAACTGTCGTGGCCATTCCAATGGTGCATGTTATAATGTAAGGGTTTAAGATTTGTGGGGGCATGGAGGGCGCCGTCCACACCCCACCCCATATTATAATATGGGTTGGGGTGAGGGTGTTTCCTCCCTCAACCCTCTTTAAATTCATAGGAACAGGTTGAGTCGCGACCCAACCAAACAATAACATTTTTTTAATATATATTACTGTTTAAACGATGTGGTTGCTATTATATATTTTTTGTTTTATATTAAATTTGATTATTACTATATATATATATATATATATATATATATATATATATATATATATATATATATATATATATATATATAGTATTTTAATGATCTATACTTGTATTAGTTAAATGTTTCGTTAAATGAGTAAGATTTGAATTGGTGAAACTATAGAATTTGTAATTATGGATTTGTAGAACTATAGGTATTTAAATTTGTATATATTTTTTTGTTTAATTTTAAACAATCTATCTTTTAAATTTATTCCTATAACAAGGTATGAGGGCATATGTAGTTGTGAAAATTTCATTTCTATTCATATATGTGGGATAGTTGGTAGCATTTCCTTGTAAAAATTATTATGATATTAACTCAAATCATTCCTATTTACATATTCCTTTGAATGGAATGAAAGTAAAACATTCATAAATGAAACTTATTCCTTCTCTCTTTTAAATCAAGTTGCCAATTTTACAAAAAGAGAATGAATATATACTTTCCATAATACAACACCATCCTTTTTAAATGAAGATCCATAATACATTTTTGAATAAAATTTTAAATATGAAATAAAATTTTCCATTCCAAATAAGGATAGTTTTCCATTGAAAAATCAAATGCACTCTTAATATAATTTACAAGTTGGAAGAGATATGATAACAACAAGATGTAACTTCACATGCCTCCTTTCAAACGATTCTTTTTTTTTATAATCAATACAAATAAATCTTATATAGTGCATTTACAAGAAGTTAAAACTCTTAAAATTCAAGTTACATGACCTCTAATTAGGTGGAGATATTCATGGAATGTTTTTACAAGAGTAGGATTCCTTCTTGTCTTCTACAAAATGCAACTATGTCCAAGACTTCAATTTGAGCTCCACCATTTTTTTCAACTCACAAACAAAGGAGGGGGTGTAGGCAACACTCACCTCCCATCCTTTATTCCAATGAGGAGAAGAAGTCACTCTCCTCATTGGCCCCTAAGCCCCAACCATAGTGAAATAAACAATATTTTCAACCAATGACAACTTTAACAAGTGATTCCACATTACAACACAAAAACTCGACAATATTTTTAACACACAAACAAGCACAAATAACAACAACAATAACATGCAAATTTCAACACACAAGGCTTGAACTCAAGCCAATGGAGCAAGTAAATATGGGGAAATCACTTATACCTCCCAATGGGTTAATTTTCCACCTTGAAGCCTCCAAAAACACAAAAAGCACCCATACAAGACTCTTATGCCTCCCTTAATCTCTTATGTTTCCTTAAATAAAACATACAAGATAACTAAGAATTTCTCTTATCTAAAAAGGTGGCACACTCAACCCAAAATCCTCAAAATATGTGGCAATACTCTTATACCTCCTTGAAAGATCCCCATAAACCTTCTCCTAAATCTTGCTTAAGGCCATTCTACCAAAGATCTCAAAAAGGCACCCAAAACCATTCATTTACACACACACACACACACACACACACACACACACACACACACACACACACACACACACACACACAAAAAAAATAATAGTTGCATTGGTGTAGATCCTACATTTCCATTGCAAGAAAATTGATCCCAAAATCATAACTCCAAGCTCCTTCCAAAATCATAACTCCAAATCCAAACAAGCTCCAAGACTCCCAAGCATGCAACACAAGAAAAAAAATCAAAAATACAAATGCACCACCAAATGAAGTAACCCCAAAACCATCAAATAATCTTATATAAATAGAAAAAGAGAAGAGGAGGGTGAGGTGGATCCATGTAGGATGCCACATCACTTCTCCTCATCTCCACATCACAAAGTAAAAAAATTAAACCCAAGGATGATAAATTGGTGGGTGAGGATATGACAAGCCTCTTACACACACTAACCCTCACTCTATACCTCTAAAGGAAAAAAATTAAAAAATCATGTAAGAAAGTGCAATAATTTCACCTTTTTACCTTCCAAATCACATAATGGGGTCTAAATTTGACCCCTCACCCCATAGGTATAATTGGTGGGTGAATTTAAGAGGTGTGGGAAAAGCTTAACTTGTCCCACAAGCCTCCAAAAATGGCTTAAAGGTCAAATTTTGGATTTTGAGAGATGGGTTGAGTATACACCAACCAAAATCAATTAAAATCAACTCAAATCAAAAAGGTCACAAGGAACATCTACCCCTAATAAATGCCCTTTTTGTCACATCCCAAAAATTAACTTAATTAACATAATTAATTACTAAACAAGGGTACATTTAATCAACAATACAAAAGTGAAATACAATGCAATAATAAAATACATACTCACAAATTAATCAAAAGAAAAGGAGAAAAAAACAACACATATCCCATGGTCACAATTTGAGGTTACCCCCCATGGGGACCTCCTAACATCTTAACAACATACAACAATAACATAACACAAAGTTTCCATGGTGACCATCATTACAACCATCAGATATTCCGCTACGGTTGGTCTCCTAACCCCATTTTGTTTGTTGTGATACAATCACCTAAAAAATCAAAAAATACCTCCTTCGGCCTCGTGGACACATCGATATGTCAATAATAAAATAAATACACATCCATCAATAAACATCATCATATCACGAAATCATCATCAAGCTAAGAAATGCTATCAATCGTTTACAATTTTATAAACATTTCAATTCTATCGTTTTCACCAGTATCAATGAGATCACAAGATTAGTTCAAACATGAAAACATAGTCAATATGACTAGAATTCAGAATGTTAGCATATATATATATATAATCTAACAAAACATCATCATCATCAATACAAAATGTCTATCCATGCCTCTAAGAATCCATACAAATCATAATATGAATCACAACATATCAATACTCAAAATACCTCCATTATCTAACATCATGCTAATCAAAACATATATAGTAATGTCCATGTCTATAGTCAATAGTAATTGAAATCAAAATATGATAAGTGTCGAAGAGGAGTGAGAACTACATTCCCTTCCCCTTAGACTCAAATTCTGCACTGAAGTCACCGAAATAGGTATGGAAACTAGGCCCAGTAACAAGGTAGCATCCTCCCATGTAGCTTCGGTCTCATCATTTCTACCCATCCAACAAGACTTTGAACCTAGTCAATCTCATGGCCTTGAAGGCCTATGGTCTTGGGATCTAAAATACGTAGGGGCTCCACACCACTTGTCCATCCTCTTGTACTTGCAATGTGGTCTAATCCAATATATGAGAAGGATCTGGAATGTATCTCCGTAATACAAAAACATGAAAAAAATCATGGACGTAAGACAAACTAGGTGGTAAGGCTAAGTGGTTGGCTATGAGACCGATTCTCTAAGATCTCAAATGGACCCATAAATCTAGGAGCTAGCTTAGATCCTTTTTCTCGTAATGGATAGGGATTTTATAAGGCTGGATATAAAGAAACACCCTTCGTGCCAACCTCAAAACTATGGTCTTTCATCCTATGATATCTACCTATCCTAAGCCTCCTCCAATCTCTCGTCTAGTCAAGATAACATGTTGCTTCATGTACTGTAATATAGCTCGCCCAATAGATACCTTGTCCTCTAGCCTATCTCAACTCAATGGTGTCCTTCACTCCCTACCATATAGTGTCATGCCAATGCAACTTTGAAAACCGATGTTATAAGAAAAATCAACCAAGTACAAATACTCCTCCCATCTCAACTGATGATCCACGACATACATCTTAAGAATTTCCTCTAAAATTTGATTCACCCACTTTTTCTAGCCATGTGTCTCAAGGTGATAAGTTGTACAAATTAATTATCGTATCAAGAGCATGTTGTATGGTAGTCTAAAATTGTGAGGTGTACAAATGATCATAGTAAAAATAATATTTTGCGGAATCCCATGAAGTCTGACTATCTCATCCAAGTACACTCATGCCACCGCACACCTGTATAAGTGGTCTTCACTAGAGAAAAATGAACCACTTTTGTTAATTTATCAACTGTGACCATGATGGCGTCATGGTGATATCTCAACATCAATAACCGAATAATGAAATCCATGGAAATGGTATCCCACTTCCATTTCGGTATGGCATGTACATCAAGAAGTCCAACTAGATGTTAATGCTCAACCTTCACCTTCTTATACTATAAACATTGAAACACATATTGAGCTATGTCTCTCCAAAGTAATCTCCAGTGATACAACTGTCTCGATGTGACGTGCATCTTCTTCACCCTAGGATGGGATGAATAAGGTACATGATGAGCCTCTTCTAATATATCCTGTGTAACCTAGCATATCTAGGTACATATATCTAACCTTTGTGTCATCTCGAGAAGTCCATCTCGGCTCAAGTGTCAAACCCTCAAACTTCCTCTCAAAGGGTCTTTGAGAGTCAATATCTCTGCTCTAACGATCGATAGGTAGAAGATGTCATGAGGAATTTTCTATAAGATCCTACTTCATAAGTCTATATCTACTGTAGTAGCGATAGCCAAATTCCTTCGGTGGCTCAAAGCATATGGAACCACATTATCCTTCCCCTTCACATACTTGATTTCCACCATCCAACGCCATTGATGGGCATTGAGATTTGGCTGTGTGAAGAGATGTCATAGGCTCAAGTGGTCTATCATGAGAATGAACCCCACTGCATAATAGAAAATTGTGCCATCATACTAAAGTATGTACCACTACCGCAAGCTCAAGGTCATGAGTTAGATAGTTCAGCTCATAATCCTTAAGTTTGTGAGACTCAAAAGAAACCATACAACCATCCCGCATCGAAACTCCTCCTATCCTCGTTAACGAAGCATATGTGAAAACAAAGAAGTCCCTCTGTGGATCCAACATTGCTAAAATAGGAGTTGTAGTGAAGCACTCCTTCAAAGTCCTGAAGGTGTTCTCACATTTTTCTGACCAAATAAAATTATTCTCTTTTCACTGAAGGGAAGTGATGGGATGAGCAATGTGTGAGAAGTCTTAAACATATCTCCTATAGTACCTAGTCAATCCCATGAAGCTATATACCTCGTTCATGCTAGTTAGCACTAGCCAATCAATAATATCTCTAATATTGGAAGGATCAAATAGGACACCATCCCCAATCATGATGTGACCTAAATACTTAACCGCCATCTAGAAAAATTCATACTTCTCTAGGTTCCTATAAAGTTGTTGGTCTCAAGACACTTGAATCTGTTGAAGGTGCTCCTCATGCTCCTCATGTGTATGTGAGTTTATCAATATGTCATATAGAAACACGAGTATGAAATGGGCCAAGAATTTCTTGAATACCCCATTCATCAAACTCATGAATAATGTGGGGGTGTTGGTGCTCAAAAGAGTCTTGCTCCATTTTGCCATTAAAAAACTATCAATTTACACCTCTGCCATATATTATCTCCCGTGTTGTGCCGAAAGTCTTTGCCTTCCTTTTGTTTCCCTAATCAATCCATTCCTAGGCCGAGGATCACATATAGATCCATGGTTGTTTATTTGTTTCTCTGTTATCCGGAAAGGTCCGTAATTTGGGCCTCCCATTCTATGTTCATCTAAAAACTCAAGCTATCTCTGCTCTTGTCCATTTTCCACAAATCGAGGATTTGTTGTCCTTGTTATTTTCACCCTAAATACTTGAAGAAAAATGAATGGATGTAGCTCGGAGGAATGTATTTGAGCCTTGTAACATTTCTAAATTATTTTTCCTTGGAGAAAATTTCATCTCCGGCTCAAATGGTAATTTTTCTACATTTTACGGTTTGACGGGCATTTCTCCTAGTCAAATTTACATCCTTGCATCAACAAGAAACGTGGCCTCTTTTGGTTGGATGCGGCTCGGTAGGATACTTCAATTTTTTTTGAATTTCCTCACTTAAAAACTTGTCTACGTGGAAGAACGATGCTCATTTGAAGACTTGCTTTTGGTTTGGGCTTGGAGTAGCATCGGGAGGACACAAGGATATTTCTGCTTGCTTTGTGTGAACTTAGAAATTATTTTATGCAACTAATATAGTTTGGTGGGACAGGGACATGTGGTGAGCCAGTGCTCACTTAGGGTCTCAAACTTGGGCACCATTTATAAATTATGCCATGGAGATACATGGAGGGACCACGCTTGTTTGGGAACCGCCTCCTAAGTTTTGCTTTGAAGAAGTTCCAGAGGACACTTGGAAGCCTCCGCTCACTTTGCATTTTGCTTGGAATTTTCAAATGGCCAAAGGAGACTGCCTCGGACCCTGACACATCGTACCTCCCGTTGAGCTCTATGCTTTCAAAAAAAATTTCTGGGCACGGACACGTGGTAAGCCTACGCTCATTCAAGGGTCTCAATTTTTGAAAACCACCTCGAGAGATGCACCATTGAGATGCGTGGAAATATTGAAAAGTAAAAGGGTGGGGAAGCGGGGTTTTCATTAGAGACAACTTGGATTTTTTTACCTCCTTGGGTCCTTGGGTTAAAAGCATCAAAATGGCCCACGAGCCCGACAAAGGATAAGTCAAATTTTGAGGTAGGGGTCAATGGTGGAGGTGAGGACTTTCGGGAAAATTTAGAAAAAAATTATTTTGTGAAAAAGGGTTAAGGGGAAGAAAAGGAGCGTGCTTCCATTAGGACCCACCTTAGGACACGTGTTAGGCCCATTTCTCAAAGGTGGAGGTGCGAGAGAAAATGTGAAAATTTTCCTTTTTCCAAAAGTGTAAAAGTCAAAAGGAAACTCCTGGCCCATTTTAAATTGAATCATCCACATGGGACGACCCAAATTCAAAGTAGAGATCAACAATGATTTGTGTCTGAATCTAATTTTCCCCCATTTTTTGACCGAAAAGCTCCTGAAGTGTGAGTCTTCATGATTTCTTGATATTTCTTACACGCCAAGTGAAAAGGAGAGTTATTTTTTGATATCTAAATTTGGTGAGAAAGATCTGGAGACATATTTTACCATTAAGATGAGATCTAACCCTCGAGCTCGATCTGATCTTCTATTTTTCTTCTTCCAGGCATGTAACGAATCATATTTGATAGATTAGGGCCGGAAGTGGTTGGAAAATAGAAGGAAGATTAATCTACCAAAAAAGCGATTTAATGCAGGAGATATTCAAAGAGATCTACCCCCTAAACACCTGACAATTTTTTCACAGATCTGATTTTGGGAATCACGATTAAAATCATGATGAACACTAGTGCACTCAATGTTTGGATTTTTGGGGGAAAAATACTCTATTGTAAAATGTTATAAATTTCACGAATTTATCATGTAAATGGTTGGAGTGTTAGAGGTCGAATAGTTTTCTAAGAGAAATATCTTGATAGGGCCCGTCTTTTTGAGAAGCCATATGAGAAACGTGGTTATCTCTTTTGTATTAAATTTGATCGTGTCAAGGTGGTTGTGAGTGTATAGCCATTGACAAGCTCTGAGATTGTTCTAAAACTTTCCCCTACTGATAAATTTAAGAAAAGTTGAGTTATTCTATGTTGATCTTGAGCAAAACTGTGTCGATTTCATTTATGAATGTATGCAAATAGTTTTTCTTGTTCTCCTATTGCAATCTTGTATCAAAATCTCTCTCAATCACATAGATTTCAATCCTTGTGATAGTTTAGTGGCATCTGTAATTTCATTTTTAGAAGAGCTTTCATCTGGGAATGAAATAAACAATTTAAAATCACTTTTCTTTCATTTGTTGATAGAGATTGTTTGTAAGCCTCTGGGTGTACCTCAGGCTGTGATTGATCTTAGATTTTGATGCTTTATTGGGTCTTCTAATTCGATTAGGTTCATTTTAGAATCTCATATATTGTGTGAAAAGTCCAAACTGGGCCTCCATTTATGCACAACTTCTAGTTGAAGGAACATTTAGTTGTTCTCAGTAGCATTACTGTTTGTTTAGCCTCCCATTTTGTAAAATCTCTCAAAGATCTGGAGAATCAAGTCCATCCTGCCTCACCTCCCACCAAAAAATTCATTTTAAAAACATCCAATCCTACATGTACTACCCCTGTTTTCCCCCGTGTGTGTACAAATGCATAATCTCTATTACCAAAACATGCGAAAAACAATCAGGATTCCAAATTTCTTTAGTAGCCTCAAACCTTGCAAGAAATATCTCTACTATCTAGAGTGACAACTCGTGAGAGTTATATTTTGTTGCATTGATCATATTTTCTTCAAGGTCTCCTTAACAACTTCATAAGGAAGGATATCTCCATCTCCTCCATAAACAACATGATAAAAAAGGGTTCTCTTACCTTGGTTGAAAGGCACAACCAAAAAGTAGTGAGGATAGATCAAATCCTCTTGAGGGTGCTATCCATTTCTCCACATTTGAGTGACAGAGGGCTAGTTAGATCTCATCCCCGGCTACAAAATGACTCACTATGATCTATCTGTCTCTAAGCTTCTTGTCAAACTTGTGATGTCTTTCTCGGACAGACTTGAGGGAGAATCAATTTGGTTACCAACACCCAAGTGGCACCATTGTGGGAAATTGTGATTACGGTTCATATTCGAGACTAACGATAAGCATTTATTATATGCTCTAAGTGCCGAAATCTTGTTTCAACTTCATCATCATGTTCGGGCCTATAAGAATTTTCAAGGTTACTTGTGCTATGTGCAACTTTTTCCATTCTCTATAAGTTTTTTCACTAGTATTCATTGATAAATCTTGGTAAAAAGAAGGTCGATTCATTTCATTTCCTGTTTTTAGTGTTGATGACATTTTACAAATCATATTTTTAGTGCATTTTCACAACTAAGGTGGAAATCCTTAGTGGTGACTCCTATTGATCTGATTTTGATAATACTAGTGTCTAACATTTGTCAAGTGAAATTTGTTACTAATCTTTGCAAATTTGGAAGGAAGAAGATCTTTCTTTGTTAGGGATCCTGCTAGGACATTATTTCCAGAGCTAGGAAAAACAAAGTTAGAAGGAAGAAAATCCTGAAGAGTTGTTGGAGATCAGCAGACAAGAAAAGGATTCTCAATTGATGAAAGTGATTGGCCTATCATTGAATAATGTCATTTAAGTTCTTTTGAATCAGGTAGTCTCTTTGTGGAATTGAATTCTCCATCTGGAGAGGGGCCTTCTTTTGATTTTGAAAAGTTTGCTTCTCATTCTTCCCCTATCTTTTCAAAAGTTGATAGGGTTTTCCAAGAAATAAGGCCTTTAGGAGATATCCATTTTGAAAGTTATACTCTTGTGTTTCAAATACCCCCTTGCCCCCTTATCAGTTTGTTTCTCCTCCAAGGTCACCTCCTCAAAACAACATGGCCCAACCCCCACCCAAACCTCCATTTGTTGTAAACACCTTTGGTCCTATAAATTTTATAGGATGGCTAGTTATCCAAATATAGTTCCTCAAGATGTAAGAAATATATTTCCAAAGTTCCAAGGAAATAATTATAACTCGGTGATCAACATTTAAAGCTTTTTATCAATATGATGGAAGACTTTGAGATTGAATATGAAGATGCATATATCAATTTTTTTATCCATAATTTGGAAGAGGATGCAAGGAACTGGTATAAAGATTTTCCATATAATTCCATTGATTCTTGGACAGAGATGAACAATGCATTTAAATTGTAGTATGGTAATAGATAGACCCTAGGTTTCTTTATCGAAATTTGAAAATATCAAAAGAATCCTAATAAGTCAAGTATATGATTTCAACACAAGGCTTAACAAGAAATTGAGGAGATTGAATTTTAGCTTAAGGCCATGTGATGAATCATGTTTGATCAAATATTCAAATGTATTTGATAAAAAGGTTGCTTACTACTTGAGAGACAAAACCCTACCAATCTAAGGCATGCCTTCACTATGGCTTTGCAAATTGAGAACAATATCAAGGTAATTGGAAAACATCCTAAGAGGGATGGTGTGAAAAATAATTAACCTAGAAAATCCTCGGAAAAGTAAGGTTACCGATTTGGAGGAAGTTTTGAAAAATTTGGTAGGGGGGTATCAAAGAAATATCATATAAATTAGCCCAGAAGAAAAGGGGTTGGGAAGAATTCACAAGGTCAACACAAGCAATAAGGCCAAGACAGGTTTACAAATCATCATAAAATGATATGATAGAGGCAAGGGACCTATTGGATTTGAAATAAACAGCCCCAAGCAGGAAAACAGAATGTTGCCCGATCCTTTGGTTCTGAGTTTGTTGTTGTGGAGGAGACAATGTCATTGATTAGTGTGACGAGATGTTTCATGCCCCATGCTCCATGTGAAGTAGATTAACAATAATTAGAATAAGTTGATGATGATAATGATGATGATGTTTGCATGATGGGTTGCTCCACGAGCTCACAACAAGGGGCAACTTCAACTGAAGTGATAAGTGCTCGAACTACGCCACTTTTTGGGACTGCATTCATAGGGTACCATTTCTTCCTCCTTCTCATTCTTGTGAAATAGATGTAGTGTAAGAGTTTGAAATACCTAATAATGAATTTGAGTATTTAAGAGCTCTAATGATAAAGAAGTATGATGGAGGAGTCCCTTCTGAGGAAGACAGTAGTTGTTGATGAATGTTGTTGTTTCCCAAGAGAAGGAATATAACACAAGAAGTAAGGTTGTCAAAGGGACAGGGCCTCAAGCCAAGCCAAAAAATCCCTTACTTTCAAACATTCCTAAAGAGGCTCCTAAGAAATATGCACCTACCAAAGGCCTTGTTGTCCCAAACAAAACTCATATTTCTCCTCATGCCCAAACTGTCAAGAAACCTATGTCATCTGATGAGTTTGCTAATCTCCCTTCTAATGCTTGCCTTGCCAAAGAATGTCCCATATGACATTTCCAAAGTTTTGAGTCAAATCAAAGTTTTTGTTCCAATTGTTGAGTTGCTTAGGATTTCTGAGCACAAAAAGAGAGCATTTGAATACTTGGGATTGAAAGAAGAGAAGACTACCCTAGGCAGAAATGTAAACATTGTGGAGACTCCTCCAATCATTGAAGAATTAGAGACACCACCAGCATTGGAGGAACTAGGTGAACCACCTGAGGTTTATTTGGGAACATCCTTAGTGGAATCTCAGTTAAATGTGGATCCATTCTTCACCACTTTGATCATTAAGGACAAATTGCTACACAACTGTATGTTTGACTCGGGGGCATCATGCAATGTTATGCCTTTGGAAGTCATGAATGAGATAAATATCAAAGTAAGAAAAACATATGGGAAGTGTACTGCTATGGATTTCGAGAGAGGTGTCAAGGTGGTGGGATGTGTAAAAGGTTTGGTGGTGCAAATTGTGGCCTACCTGGTAAAAACTCAAAACTTGATGTTGTTATTGTTGATTGCCCAACCAAGTGGGGTATGTTGTTGTCTAAAAATGGGCTGCAAGTGTTGGTGGGAGTGTTCAAATGGACATGTCCTATGCTACCATCCCACCGAGGGAAACCTTGTCAGAGTTATATGGAGAAAAGAAGATGTTGCACCTTATTAAAGATCCCAATAATGCATCTTATGAGGTATTGTACACAAGTGTTGATGTAGATAAATTTGTAGGATTTGCTGATGGTAAAGAGCATAAGATTGAAGAATGCAAGTGTCTTGAATAAACATGCTCTCCTTAGACTTTATTGTTTGATGGAGCTTGCTCCAAGTTTGGAAATGGTGCTGGTGTTGTTTTGTTTTCTCCAGGCCAGGAAGAGTTTGTTTTTTCCTTCAAACTCAACTTTGAGTGTACTAACAACATTGTTGAGTATGAGGCACTATTGTTAGGTTTAAGAATTTCTTGGAAATATGGTGTTAAAGACATCATTATCAAAGGAGATTTAAAATTAATTGTCAAGCAAGTCAAAAAACTTTATGCCACAAAAAATCAGCAAATGAAATAATACAAGCATGCAGTTTGGGATCTCATTGAGATGTTTGATTCATTCAACATTGTGCATCATGATAGGAAGTTCAATGATTTGGAAGACAAACTTGCAATATTGGGATCTTGGTTTGATAATTGTGCAATGTCCCCATATTGTGACTATGATGTTGAGGTGTTAACAAGGCCATCTCGTCCCCTCGAAAACATTAAGCATTGGCAAAGTTTTTATGATGATGCTTAGATCAAGATTTCTGCAAAACAAGGGAGAGTTTGTTGATCAATGCATTGATTGGGAGCCAATGGTGTGTGCAGCAGAGGGAAAAGAAACTTTGTTTAGTAAGGGCATCATCCAACTAAAGACTAATACCATTCCTAGAGGGTTGGTTTCTCTTGAATCAAACTTTAATAATGTTGATTACATTATTAATAGACATATGACAACCTCTAGGGATGTTAAGAATGATCTTGGCACAAAGGAGAAACCAAGGAAGATTTGGCTAGGTATAAATCTCAACAAGGAGGAGAAAGCAGTCTATGTCCAATTGTTAAAAAATACCAAGATTGCATGGCTTGACCTATTCTAAACTAAAATCATACGAGAGAGATCTATTTCAACATGATATTCCCTTGAGTCCAATGAAAATACATTCGAGAAAAAAACAAAGGCCAATCAATCCAATTTTATCTCTTAAAATGCAAGAAGAACTGAAGAAATTGAGAGATGGAGGGATTATTCAGCCCACAAGGTATTCTTCTTGGGTTACAAATTTAGTACCAGTTAGAAAGAAGAATGGTGACATCAGGCTGTGTGTGGATTTTAGGAATCTAAATAGAGCATCAATGAAGGATAATTATCCTTTACCAAATATGGAAAACATGCTACAATTAGTGACTGGTTCTGAGTTGCTTTCCACCTTAGATGGTTTCTCTGGTTATAACCAAGTTGTGGTGAAGGAATCAAAAAGGATCAAGACAACCTTTACTACTCCTTGGGGAACTTATGTATATGTCAGGATGCCCTTTGGTTTGATGAATGCTGGAGCCACCTTTCAAAGAGTAATGGATGTTGCTTTTCTTGGTTACATCAATGAGTTTATTGTTGTTTACCAAGATGATGTAACTGTGTTTTCCAAGAAAATAAGTGATCACTTGCTGCACTTGGAGAAGATGTAGATAATATGGCATCTCACTCAATCCAAAGAAGTTCCATTTTGGAGTGCAGAAGGAAAAGTTTCTTGGTCACATTGTGTCACAAGAAGGGGTGATGATTGATCTAGAAAGGGTAGAGGCCATCAACAAGGTCCCAATTCCAAGAACCAAGAAAGGAATTCAATCCTTCTTTAGGATAAAATTCATTAGAAGATTCATATCAAAATTTGTTGAGTTGACCATTCCAATCACTTCCATGTTAAATAAGACCAGTCATCAAATGGGAGGAGGCTTCCATCCAAGCTTTCAATGGGATCAAAGAGGCATTGAAGCATGCCCCTATTTTAGCAGCTCTAAACTATAAGAAGCCTTTCCAACTGTTTTCCTTTGCTTTAGAGAACACTATTGCTTCTGTCTTGCTATAGAAGGATGATGAAGGGGCTGAGAGGCCAATTGCCTTTTTCAGTAAGGCATTGCAGGGGGCTGAGCTGAAATACACTATTATGGAGAAGCAAGCATTTTCCTTGGTAAAAGCAACAAAGGTTTTCAGGCCTTACATTCTAAGCTCAAAAGTTGTTGCTTATGTTCCCCACACCATGGTAAAGGACATCTTGTTAGAGATGGAGGTCTCAAGCAAAAAGATGCAGATGGGTGAACAAGTTGCAAGAATATGACATGGATATCCAAACCACAAATTTGGTGAGAGGTTTAGACCATGCTAAGCTTATGGCTGAGAGAAACTTGCAAACTATTGAGGTAAATGAGGTAGAAGAAGAAAGGGTGGGTAAGTGATTTTGAAAAGTTGATGAATTCTGAGTGGTACAAAGATGTGATTTTTTTATCTAAGACATTTATGCTGCCCTGAGTATTTAAGTAAGAACCAGAAAAGAGATCTTAAGTTGGTCTCCCATAAATATGTCATTATTGATTATGGGTTAGCATGGAATAACCCAGAAGGAGTCCTCTTAAGGTGCATTACTGAAGATGAAGCCCCCAAGATAATTGCTAATCTCCATGGATGAGTTTGTGGGGGCATTTTGCTGTAAGAGTCACAACACACAAGATCCTAAGGGCTGGTTATTAGTGGCCAACTCTCTTTAAGGATACAACCTTGTTGGTTAGAAGATGTGAGAGTTGTCAAGTGCTTCTCTAGAAGAATGAAAGCTTCGGCTTCCTACCTTTGCAACCTGTATCAATTGAAGCCCCGTTCAAGCAATGGGGAATGGATTTCATTGGTGAGATTTTAGACCCTTCAAGTGTTGGCCATAAGTGGATTCTTGTAGCCATTGATTACTTTACTAAATGGGTGGAAGAAATCCCCACCAAGAAGGAAACACACCAAATTGTCATGGATTTTGTGCTGAACCATATCATCTGTAGGTTTGGAGTGCCAGTCAAAATTGTAGCTGATAATGCCATGAGTTTCAAAGCTAAACCTTTGGTGGAAATGTGTAAAGAGTATGGGATCAACTTGACATATGCCTCTAATTACAACCCCCAAGGAATGGACAAGCTGAGTCTAGTAATAAAAACTTTTTAAAAATTATTAGAAGAACCTTGGAGCTAAATAAAAGGAAATGGGGTGAATAGTTGAAGTTTGTTGTTTGGGCTGATAGAATCACTGTCAAGAGAGCTTTTGGAAAGAGTCCATTTGAGTTGATGTATGAAACTTAGACCCTACTACACCTGCATATGTAACTATCCTCATATCATATCATTAAACAACTGGAAGATCAAGAAGTTAGTCCATATGATGCTCACATTAACTAGATTTTTGAAATTGATGAAGAAAGGAGGGTATCCCACCGCAGGCATGTAAATTTAGAGAAAAGATGAAGAATTTATTTTACAAAAAGGTCATTCCTAGAGATTTCAATGTTGGAGATCTTGTGTTGCGATGGGATAACAAGCATGAAAATAAGGGCAAACATGGAAAATTTGACGCATTATGGATGGGCCCTTAATCCATTGATATAAGAATTGGTGAACATACCTTCTTCTTTAAGGACTTGGATGGATAATTGCTCAAATACCTGTTAATGGCAAGCATTTGAAGCATTTCTTAGATTGATTCCCCAAAATTAGATCTTTTATACAGTGTATAGCTTGTTGTTTGTTTCCTATCTTTTTTGTTTTTGCTCGTTATGGTCCTTAGTGACCTGTTTTTCTTTGGTTTCTCTATTCATTTTTGGGAGATGGCCTGTTTCTCTCGCTGCTGACCTAACTCCTTTGCCCATGGATATTTTTGGCACTTGGTCTGCCTTTGTTCTTGTTAAACTCATAGGGAGTGCCCATCCCCGAGTCGGAGTGATGTTGATGCTCAAAATAGTATCGCCCCATTTTGTCATTAAAAACTATCAATTTACGACCTCTGCCATATTTATCTCCCCCTGTTGTGCCCGAGAAGTATCTACCTTCCTTTTTGCTATAATCAATCCATCCTTGGCCGAGGATCACATATAGATCCTTGGTTGTTTCCTTGTTTCTCTGTTTATCTTGAAAGGGTCTATAATTTGGGTTTCCCGTTCTCTGTTCATCTAAAAACTCAGGTTGTCCCATTCTTTCCATTTTCCACAGTCGGGATGTTTTTTCGTTGTTGTTTTCACCCTAGATACTTTAAGAAAATTGAATGGATGTAGCTCAGAGGAATGTATTTGAGCCTTGTAACATTTATAAATTCTTTGTCCTTGGAGAAAATTTCATCTCTGGGATCAAATGGTCATTTTTCTACATTTTACGGTTTGATGGGTGTTTCTCCCGATCAAATTTACATCCTTGCATCAACAGGAAATGTGTCCTCTTTTGGTTGGATGCGGCTCGGTGAGATACTTCAAAATTTTATAAATCGCCTCAACTTAAAAACTTATCTACGTGGAAGAGCAATGCTCATTTAAAGATTTGCTTTTGGTTTGGCCTTGGAGTAGCACTAGGAGGACATGTGGAGGTTTCCGCTACTTTTCCCGAACTTAGAATTTTTTTATGCAACTAATATAGTTTGGTGGGACAGGGACATGTGGTGAGCCCGCACTCATTTAGGGTCTCAAACTTGGGCACCATTTTGAAATTGCGCCATGGAGACACGTGGAGGACCATGCTTGTTCAAAAGTGGCCAACCGGCTCCTAAGTTTTGCTTTGAAGAAGTGCAAGAGGACACTTGAAAGCCTCCACTCACTTTGCATTTTCTTGAAATTTTCAAATCACCAAAGGAGACCGCCTCGGACCCTCATAAATGGTGCCTCCCACCGAGCTCAATGCATTCAAACAAATTTTTCTCGGGTCGGGACACGTGGTAAGCTCGCGCTCATTTAGGGTCTCAATTTTTGGAACCACCTTAGAGATGCGCCATTGAGACACGTGGCAATATTGAAAAGTAAAAGGGTGGGGAAGAAGGTCATAAGGGCTACTTGGATTATTTTGCCTCACATTAAAAGCATCAAAATGGCACATGAGCCCGACAAAGGATAAGTTAAATTTTGAGGTAGGGGTCAACGGCAAAGGTGCGGAATTCCAGGGGAGGAAATTTAGAAAATTTTCCTTTTGTGAAAAAGTGGTTAAAGTGAAGAAAAGGAGTGCACTTCCATTCGGACCCACCTTAGGACATGTGTCAGGCCCATTTCTCAAGACGGAGGTACAGAGAAAAATGTGAAAATTTTCCTCTTTTCCAAAATTGTAAAAGTCAAAAGGAAACCCCAAGGCCCATTTTAAATTGAATCCTCCACGTGTATGGCCCAAATTCAAAGTAGAGATCAATGGCGGATGTGTGTGTCGAATCTAATTTTCCTCCCATTTTTACTGAAAATATCCTAGAAGTATGAGTCTTCATGATTTCTTGATATTTCTTACACGCCAAGAAAAAAATCATAGTTATTTTTTGATATCTAAATTTTGTGAGAAAGATTTGGAGATGTCTTTTACCATTAAGATAAGATCGACCCTCGGGCTTGATCTAATCTTCCATTTTTATTCTCTAGGGCATGCAATGAACTAGATTTGATAGATTAGGGGCAGAAGTGGTTGGAAAATAGAAGGAATATTGATCTACCAAGAAGGAGTTGAATGCGGAGATATTCAAGAGATCTTCCCCCTCAAAGCACTGACAAATTTTTACAGATCTGATTTTGGGAATCGTGATCGAAATCAATCGATAACTTTAGTACACTCAATGCTTGGATTTTTGGGGGGAAAATAATCTGTTGTAAAATGTTATAAATTTCATGAATTTATCATGTAAATGGTTGGAGTGTTAGAGGTTGGAACTGATTTTCTAAGAGAAAAAGCTTGATAGAGCCAGTCTTTTCCGAGAAACTTGGTTATCTCTTTCGTATTAAGTTTGATTGTGTCAAGGTGGTTGCATGAGTGTATAGGCATTGATAATCTCGAGATTGTTCTAAAAAATTTCCCTTGATGATAAATTTAATCAAACTTGAGTTATTTTGTGTTGATCTTTAGCAAAATGTATGTCTGTTTCATTTTTGAATGTATGTAAATAGTTTTTTGTCATTCCATTTACAATCCTCTATCAAAATCTCTCCCAATGTTAATAGAGATTGTTTGTAAGCCTCTAGGTGTACCTCGGGTGTGATTGATCTTAGATTTTGATGCTTCATTGGGTCTTCTAATTCGAGCCTTTGTGCTAGAATCTCATAGATTGTGTGAAAATGTGCAAACATGGGCCTCCATTTATGCACACCTTCTGGTTGAAGGAATATTTAGTTTATTTATGTAGCATTCTATTTGTTTAGCCTCCCATTTTGCAAAATCTCTCAAAGATCTGGTGAATCAAGTCCATCCTACCTCACCTCCCACTAAAAATTCATTTTAAAAACATCCAATCCTACCTGTACTACCCCTGTTTTCCCTATGTGTATACAAATGCATAATATCTATTACCAAAACATGTAGAAACAATCAGGATTCCAAATGTCTTTAGTATCTTGAACCTTGCCTAGAAAATATCTCCGCTATCTAGAGTGACAACTCGTGAGAGTTAGATTTTGTTGCATTGATCATATTTTCTTCAAGGTCTCCTTAACAACTTCATAAAGAAGGATATCTCCATCTCCTCCATAAACAACAAGATACAAAAGGGTTCTCTTACCTTGGTTGAAAGGAACAACCTAAAATAGTGAGGATAGATCAAATATTCTTGAGGGTGCTATCCATTTCTCCACATTTGAGTGACAGAGGCCGCTTAGATCTCATCCCCACTACAAAATGACTCATTATGATCTATCTGCCTATAAGCTTCATGTAAAACTTGTGATGCTGCTCAAAATTTGAGGAAGAATCAATTTGGGTACCAACAGGGGCATTCTTCAAACCGAATAGCACCACTTTGAACTTATAGTGCCTATATCTCATGTATAAGGCTTCCTTATGAATATATTCCTTTGTGATCTATAACCGATAATAAATGGATTTAATATCTATCTTAGAAAACATGGTAACCCCCTTCATCCGATCGAACAAGTCATCAATGCGTAGAAGGGGTAACGATTCCTAATCGTTACTTTGTTCAGTTGTTGGTAGTCAATACACAATCTCAAGGATCCATCCTTTTTATTCACAAAAATCATAGGTGCACCCCAAGGGGATACACTAGGATGGATTAAGCCCTTCTCAAGAAGGCCCTCTAGTTGTAACTTGAGCTCACAAAGCTTAGGGGTATTCATCCTATATGGTGCGCATGAGATAGGATCTACTCCAGGAATCAAATCTATATGAAAATCTATCTCACGTGGGGGGTAGAACAGGTAGCTTGCTAGTAAAAACATTTGAAAACTCCTTTAAAATGGAGTGATCATAGAGTGAAGGCCCACTCATCTCATCCTCCGATCTATCACTAACAATAATAGCATATATTTGACATCCTTGATGCACACACCACTTCATTGTATAACATATATGGTGAGAATAGAAAAAGACCTCCTAAATCCAACTATCGGTGAATCAACCCGCAAATAGTCTACACAAGATATAACCTTGCTGTAAAAATCTACTCTAGCACTGTGTGTAAATAAATAATCCATACCCAATATGAATCCATAAGAACCCAAAGGAAGAATGCAAAGATATAGGGTCGTGGTGAAGGGTCCTAGGTCAACTATACACTTCTTAACTAGGGAGTCTAGTGAGAGCTTGACTCTAGAAGCCATATCAACATCCCAACTAAGACCCTTCTTAACTGCCACCAGCTTGCATCGCTCTACTAATGATGGAGAAATAAAGGAATCAAAGAGCTTGAATCAAACAAGATAGAGGTAGAAATACCACCGATGCTACCTGAAGTCTCAATCATTGTGCCCTAGTGGTCTACCTAATGGTTCTTTACTGCTGCATAAATCCTATGGCTCTTGGCCATGTCACCAACTATAGGATCTGAAATAGGTCCCTTACCCTTAGTCTAAGGCTTTTGTAGACACTTTTTCTAATGATGTCCATGTACACAACATCCGTAACCTACTGTTCCCCTCTAATGAAATGTGACTCCTGCAGGTACTTTAGTGGTTTGTGGGGTAGATCCTGATAATCCTACCATGGACTGATATGGCCACTACTGACAAGCTCCAGTTGACTAAGCTCTAGGTGCTCCTGTGTCCCGATGAGTCCTCTAAGAGGAGGCCCCATAATCCATCCTCTTTGAGTATTAAATCTTTGTGTGGATCTAAATGGTTAACGAGCCTTCCATTGCAAGTACTCTACACTGAGGTGGTTGATGTGGTGGCCTGAAAGAAGACTATGTTGAATTGTGTCCTCCACGAGGAGGAGGACCTTACCCCCTCGACCGACTATCCTACATATTCTCAGAATACGGCTCCTCACTCCATCTATAATATTTTATGTCTTACCCCTAGTCTCCTATGTAATGTAGGTCTTCTTAACAACCTCAACTAAGGTATGTGGACAATGAATGCGCATTGTCCCTCCCAAATCTAAGTTCAGGACCCTGATGAACTTGTGAATCCTAAGTTGCTCATTCTCGCATATAGTCTACATAATGAAGCAAGTCGAAAAACTGATTTTCATACTCATCCACGGTCATAGATGCCTATCATAGGTAATGAAACTCATTGATCCTCTACTGAATAAACCTCTTTGAAATATATGGGCTACGGAAATGCTCCTCAAAGAGCTCCCATGTAACAATATCTCGAATCTACATGGAGCTTCTGCTCCTCTTTTCTCCACCAAACATCTACTCCTTCCCTAATAAGATGAATCACGACACGAGTATTCATGTTGTTGATACAAAGACATAACTTCAAGAATTTTCTCAAGCTCACTAATTGAACATCTACTTGAAATCCTCTTGTATCACCAACATAATGGGATGGATGAAGCTTCAGGATATCTCGAATGTGATCTACCTCTGATGTCTGTCAGCCCCTAGGTCTTTCCACATGATCATCCCTAGGGCTCCTAGATCTATCTCTATGTCCTGTAGCCCTATCTCCATGTCCTCTTTGTGGTGAATCTAGTCTCGCTGACTCTACATGGGAGTTATCTACTATATACTCTTCACTGTGTCATGAAGGGATACAAGCCTCTATTGATGGATCTCTTTCATGATGGCTAGATCGTGCCCCTACTTCTCCACCCCATATAACTGTATTGAGTTCCTGTAAGGTCTGTAGGATCTGCAGTAATATAGCGACAACTTCATGCTCTGGGGGTGGTATATCTAGCTCCACGTGAAATATTGCCTCGTCTAGTTTGTGCCTCTTGCACAAACCAAGACGAGAGTTAGTTCATCATCATTTAGGTTCATTTCAGTTTTCTAAGTTTTCTATGTTTCCAATCATCAAAATTTTTATGTTCTAGGTGTAGGTTATTCTAGGTTAACTATTTGTGTTTCCATGTATTCCCGGGGTCCAAGAGTTACTATGTTTAATTAATTCTCATTAAAATAATCTCTACACATTTAGAAGGTAGTCGTAACTAAATTAAATAATTAATTATTATTAGTTTACTTCCCAAATCCATCACGGACTATAGTCCCCTTCTAAGGTTCCCTTAATTTTTTTATTTAAATAATGACAACATTAATCACATTGTTTTACTCCCTCAAATTTCTTCTTAAGTTCATGGTTTAATCATTTCCTAAGTTGATTTAATTTTATTTCCCCTAACAACTTAGCACCCCTATTCCATTATTTATTTACCTAACGCTGTATTTAGGTTCAAAACAATCTAATTATTTTATAACATGATCTAATTGTCCATGTACAATGTCATTTAATTAATCCTTAAAGTCAAAAACCATTTATAAAATCATTTATCTATAACAATAAGGGTCACAATTTAATTCTAACTCTCTAATACCCTTAAGTGACCCCATTCACATATTACCCATACCATTTTATTTAATCCCAATCCCGAGAAAAATCTCCATCACTTAAAATTGTAGGGTTAAATCTCTACCATTAGATTTAGTCATTTTGGGCCTTTGGATTTTAAGTTTTCTAAAATGCCCTAAAAATCCTTATGAGTTTTCTTTTATTTCCTTTTGTCCTAATTTTATTTCATTTTCACATTGCGGGTTGAAGAAGGAGGCTAAGAAGTTTTGCAAGGAGTTGTGGAAGCCATTAAAGCTTGGGCCTCTTCCATGGGGTTTTCTTTGGCTTGATCTCGTATATTGTTTTTGCGTTAAATATAAAGTTTTACCCTATTTGGGGTTTTTTGTCTTGTCGCCCCATTTTTTAAAATTTTAGTTGAGATATGAATATATTTATA
Source organism: Taxus wallichiana var. yunnanensis (assembly GCA_018340775.1). NCBI lineage: Eukaryota > Viridiplantae > Streptophyta > Pinopsida > Cupressales > Taxaceae > Taxus > Taxus wallichiana. The sequence goes on along the minus strand of CM031242.1, from coordinate 830,728,230 downwards.
CATTGTGTGTGTGTGTGTGTGTGTATATATATATATATATATATATATATATATATATATATATACTATTTGAGTGCGCACACACACACACACACACACAAAAATTTTGGCCATATGAAACCAAATACACTACGCATAGTTGAAAAAGTGTCGCAGATCATTCCAATGGCACAAGATATAATGTAAGGGTTTTATGATTTATGGGGTTGGTGGAAGGAAGGGCACCACCCACACCCCACCCCATATTATAATATTGGTTGGGGTGGGGACGGTGCCCTCCCCACGTCATTTTAATTCATAGGAACAGGTTGGGCCACGTCAACCAAACAATAAGAATTTTGTTTTTAATATATATTATTGTTTAAATAATGCGGCTCTTTATTATATAGTTTTTGTTTTATCTTAGATTTGATTATTACTATATATATATATAAAAGTAATAATATTATTAATTATATATATATATATATATATATATTGTATTTTAATGATATATATTTGTATTAGTTAAATGTTCCATTAAATGAGTAAGATTTGAATTGGTGTAAGTATATAATTTGTAAATATGGACGTGTAGAACTATAGGTATTTAAATTTTTATATCTATTTTTGTTTAATTTTAAACAAAAAATAATATTAAATTTATTCCTATAACAAGGTATGAGGGCATATATAGTTATGAAAATTTCATTTCTATTCATATATTTGGGATAGTTGGAACCATTTCCCTTGTAAAAATTGATTATAATATTAACTCAAATCACTCCTATATACATATTCCATTGAATGGAATGAAAGTAAAAAATTAATAAATGAAATTGATTCCTTATCTTTTTAAATCAAGTTGTCAATTTTACAAAAATACAATGAATATATACTTTCCATAATGCAACACCATCCTTTTCAAATGAAAATCCATAATACATCTTTGAATAAAATTTTATATATGAAATAAAAATTTCCATTCCAAGTAATGATAGTTTTCCATTGACATATCAAATGCACTCTTAGTATAATTTACAAGTTGGAAGAGATATGATAAAAACAAGATGCAACTTTACATGCCTCCTTTCCAAGAAGATCATGTGCTTCATGAAGATATGGTTACTACCCCTTGAAGTTATACTATCCAACTCAATCTTCATATGCAAAGAATTGGGTTTCATACCTTGTTCTTATATCATATAGGTGAACAAACCTATCTAGCTTTGCGCTAAATTGATCTTTCAGTGTTTGTAGTCCCTAACTACATGGAATAATGAATCACATGGTCATGCACTTGCTTCCATTTCTCATATGCCTATTATCACTCATGATTTGGATTTTCTATCCTTTTATAACACTTTATTAACATGTTTGAGTATGGTAAGCTGCTCCTCCTATGTTTTGTAGTCTTATTAGACGTGTAAGTCTTCATTTCAGGACACATGGAATGTAATTTTGGAGTTCCAAACTTCGTCAAATCCCTTAGAAATTGAGGTATCTTGTCAATATTTCATTTAAATGGCTATGAAAGCATTGATTTGAGCATGTTGGTTTCCATATGCCAGTATACACTTCTCATCATCATCATGAGTCTTTATACCTAATGTAGATGGAATTTTATACCTCTTTTAACTCTATTACCATCTTGAGAATGAATCAATGAGACATATCCTTATTTATTGAACCTTAGGTTTCCTCATACCACCTTGATGACCACCTTTGATCACCTTTGATACCTCTTGATGTAGATACATTCAAAAATTTGATCCAATAACATTAGTTAGAACAATTATTATCAAAATCACCAAAATTTAGCCCTTTTACCTTGCTCTCAATTAGCCTGAATCGCTTATAACCACTGAATCCCACAAAATGATTGATTTAAGAGATATAAATACTTTTAAATTGTTATATATCACTAACACATTAGGTTAAGACACTTCATCAAGTTTCAAAAATCCATTTTCATCTCTTTCCTCTTAGACCTCACAAAGTCCTTGTAACCCTTTAAAAACACAAATTCTGACAAATTTCACTAAATACAAGAAATATTTCTTCAGTGGTAAGATACTCTATGACCCATTTAATTTATATAACTAATCCTAAAGTTCTGGACTCGGTTTGAAGACTTTCAAAAGTTAGTCCTTAATTATCATTCTCCATAAGGTATTCCAACTAGGTCTTGGATTACAAAAACCATGTAGTTGGGAAAATTCCACAAATTGTCATGAAAATGTAACCAAATATTCAGTTACCATTTATTCTCTTCCTCCTTTGTGTACTTTTTCATCACCTAATTCAAAATTTTAGTTCTCTATCTCATTCTTCACCTTTTGGCCTAGGTTCCTAATAGGCTAGCTTAGGGTTTCTAAGCACTTTCTAGGGTTTGTGACTCCCACTGATTTTTCCACTTATTTTCACCTTTATACACTTTACTATGACTTATTTAAACTCATTTCAATGCTTCTTTATTCATTTACTTCATTTTCCATGTTATTTACACCTTTGACCTTCTTGTGACTTACTAGCTCACTAACTAGGGTTTGGAGCAAATTTCAAGGGTTTAATATCTTGCACACTTTGTATCAACCACTCAAAATTTCAATCCTTCCTCATCACATTTATTCAACTTTTCTATCAAGTTTTTTCACCTTTCTAAAAACATCTTGATCAAATTTAGAGTTTTATCTTCTTGAAACTTCACTAGCTCTTAAGTCCTATTACGGACCTTCTCTATTCTGTCATTTTTCTTTAAGACTTGATATTAAATCATTTCCATTTTCAACGCACCAACTACCTCTTATCATAAACCCTTCATGAATTCTTGAAGTCCTTCTTTTCTTTTAGTTCAAGTCTGACTCACTAACTTGCATCCTTCTAAGTACTCAAGATTGTACTCTGGTTTGGGAGGTTTGAGGATATTTAAGTGACAATGAATTCATAGTATTAAATTTATATCAAGTTATAAGACTATTTCCATATCCCAAACTATCTTTCAACTCCCTCAAGACTACGCACCAAGTCATCAACCTTACTCACAAAATCAAGACTGTTATAAGCTTCTTTTCCAAGACTGTGTATACACTTCTTAATTTACTTTATCATCTTAGGGTCTATGTAATTTCTTAATGCTTTATCATATATTATGGATGATACTTAGAATATATCATGACTCTACAAAATTCTTAAGGTTTATATGAGTCTATCACCTCTATTTCATCTTCCTTCTAACTCTTAAACTATGTGTGCAAAGTCCCAAAATACGAGAATGACATCTTGAACAACTTGATAGTTTATCTTCCCTATTTTGAATTCTTTCAATTCTTACTCATCCTATACTCCATATCACCTTGGGATCTCATGTAATTTCTTGATATTTTTATTAGGATGTGTTTGTATGCTCTTAATTTTCTCTCAACCAATCTTGCTTTGTTTTATAAGCTGTGGAATAGGGCATCTCTATTTAGATGGTTATTTCACTACCTTAGTTTCTTGATACACTCATTACAAATTTTCAAAGTTTCACATGGTTATTACTATTCCCTCTCAATAATTAAAACATATCTTGACCATATTCCTTGATTATTTTACATCCTTTAGGATTTTTCCGACGATTGAAAAACAGGACTAAGCTTTGACCACTTTTATTAAACTCAATCAATCAAACAATTATAGAGAATGGGCTGCAATATTTATAGATATTGCATAGCCAAATACATACGGTGAATAAGTTGCACAGGTGCAACCAAATGCCAGAATGAATAAGCTTCCAATAACATCCAGGAAGTAGGAAATGAATAGATACAAATATATTGTTTACAACAATATAACAGTATGAAATAAAAGACAAATATGGTTGATTAACCATATAACCAAATAAAAATTATTATTTAATTAATAAAATTAAATAATTTAAACTATGCATAATTAATATTAGGATAATAATATTTAATCCTAACATTCCCCCCCTTAATTGTGCATTGTCTGAAGAGATGAGGAGAGAAATGCTCAAAGCAACTCAACTTGTCACGTCTTTAGTGACTTTGTGAAAATATATGCTCGTTGTTCAGTTGGAAAAAAGCAAGAAGTGGATGTTGTGCTTGACACATGTTCATGTATGAAATGAACTTGTACTTCAATGTGCTTTGTTCTCTCATGAAAAATTGGATTGCAAACAAGTTTGAGAACACCTTCATTGTCAACATACATGGTAGTAGGTTTGTCCTGTGGTATTCCAAGTCCTTCCAGTATGTGACGTAGCCAAATCACTTCACAGACAGACTTCTCCTGACGATACTCGGCCTTCTATGGAAGAGCGAGAAACAAAGTGTTGTTTCTTACTTCCCCATGATATTGGTCCAGATCCCATAAAGAATACAAATCTAGAAGTGGATTTTATGTCATCAATGTTACCTGCATGATCTGAATCCGAATATCCAGTCAAGAAGAAGTTTTCATTCTTCTTGTATTCTAGACCAAGATCCACTGATCCTTTGAGATATCTCAAAATGCGCTTTGCTACTTTCCAATGACAAATTTTGGGTTCCTGCATGAACCTGGATAGATAGCTCACTGCAAAGCTGATATCTGGTCTAGTGTAGGTCAGGTAAATGAGACTCCCAATCAGCTGCCGATAGAGAGTGGCACTTACCTCAGGAGATGGATCTGAACGAGATAACTGTAATCTGTTCTCCATAGGTGTAGCAATTGGTGTGCAATCCATCATCCTAAACTTCTCGAGCGTTGTCTTGGTATATTTCATCGAGAAACAAAGATATGATTCTCTTTACGCCATACTTCTAGTCGAAGACAGGTAGTGCATAAGCCTGAGATCTGTCATGTCGAATGATCGCTTAAGATATTTCTTCGTTTCATCAATCATCTTCACTGAACTACCAGTGATGACTAGATCATCGACATAAACTACAACAATCACCATCTCCCCCCCTTGCTTTTTGAGGTAGAGATTGGGATCGTATGGATTTCTGACGAATCCATGTTGTACGAAATGCTCATCAATCTTGATGTACCATGTCCAGGGTGCCTGTTTGAGGCCATACAGAGATTTCCTGAGTCTGCATACCTTTTCTTCTTGACCAGGTACAACATATCCCTCAGGTTGAGTCATGTAGACTTCTTCTTGTAAATCTCCATTCAGGAAGGCACTTTTTACGTCCATTTGGTGAACTTTCCATCCAAACTGTGCAGCTAGAGCAAAGATCATCCTGATTGTTTTGATCTTAGCTATGGGAGAAAATGTCTCCTCATAGTCAATGCCTTCTTTCTTTGCGTACCCCTTTCTTTACAAGTCTTGCTTTGCACTTGTCCACTTTGTCCCATCTGCTTTGTATTTAGTTTTGAATATCCATCTCGCATCCATGGGTTTCTTCCTAGTGGAAGATCAACAAGCTGCCAAGTGTTATTCTTCATCACCGATTGATATTCGAATCCATGGCATATTTCCAAGCTTTTGGTGTAGGGCTTCTTGGACTGTAGAGGGCTCGTCTGATTCAATAACTCTACTCATCAAAGCAAAGTTAACTTCTTCTCTTGCTTTACTGCGAGTCCGTGGTCCAGGGGTGGATGTATCCGGTGGAGCATCCAATCTTGCATCTCGTAATGTACTTGTACACCATTTAGGCATACGTTGAGCTGTTCCCATGGGTTGTGGTTCTATCTGATCAACACCATCATCCCCATCATCACTTTCATCTTCTGAGGGAACATTAGCTTCAGTTTTTACAACTGGTGAAAAATCTACATCTTGCGAGTCCGGAGGAGGAGTCTCTACTTCCTTCTTCTCGAAAAACTCAACATCTCTGCTTGTGTAGAATTTTCTGGTCTTAGGATCCATCAGTTTGTACCCAAGACTCTCTTCACTGTATCCAATGAAGATGAGATTTTGTGACTTCATATCCAATTTCTCTCTGTTCTGTTTGGGTATGTGCATGTTGGCTTTGCACCCGAATACTCTGAGGTGTGCAATGGATGGTTTCCTTTTTGACCATGCTTCTTGTGGTGTAATTCCATCAAGAGCAGTTGTGGGTGCTCTGTTTAACAAATACACTATTGTTTTTGCTGCTTCTACCCAAAATGTCTTTGCAAGTCCGGAATCATCGATCATGCATCACACCATTTCCATGATAGTACGATTTCTTCTCTCGACAACACCATTTTGCTTTGTGGTGTGTGTGGAGGAGGCATTTGTCAACGAATCCCGTGAGTTTGTAGGTAGTATCTGAACTCATCACTGGTGAATTACCCCCCTCGATCTAAGCGGAGAGTTCTGATGTGACGACCAGTTTCTTTCTCAACTGCAACTTTAAACTTTTTGAATGTTTCAAAGGCTTCACTTTTCTTACGAAGACAAAAATCCACATTTTTCATGAATAGTTAAATCAACATAGAGCATGAAATCTGGAACCCTGAATGACTTGGCTGCATTGGACCGTACAGATCGGTATGAACCAGGTCAAGTTTACCATGAGCTCGAAAAGTACTCTTTTGGAATGAAACTCTGTGTTGTTTTCTGTTAAGCGGTGAGGACACTTATGCGTATCCTTTTGAAGAGATGGTAGCCCATGTACCATATTACATCGACGAAGTGTTTCGAGATATTTGAAACTTACATGACCAAATCTCCGATGCCACAAGTGGCCGAGGTGGTGGAGTTTTAGCCACAAGTGCTTGATCGTTTTTGTGATGAAATCAAGTTGAAACATTCATCCCACATTTGAGGCTTTTGCAATTATTTTTGATCCTCTGGATTTATCTCGAATCAAACACATTTTCTTACTTAGGATTGACTATCAAAGTCAATTTTCAGGTTGTGATCTAGGAGTTAAGCGATTGAAAGAAGATTCTTTGTCAACCCAGGGACATATAGAACATCTGATAGTCTGAATTTGCGTGAACCAAGGGGTAGAGAAATGTTTCCAATCCCCTGAAATGTATATGAAGAATCATCTCCCAACGAAACATGATTTTTCGATGGCGTGTCCCTCATTGAAATAAACCAGTCTCTGTGGCTGGTCATGTGTCGAGTGGCTCCCGAATCAACATACCAGACATCACTAGATGACGTGGATGGTTCACTTGATCGAGCAGTGAACAAGAAGTCTTCATTGTCTGATTGTTCTTGTTGCTCAACAATATTACCTTGCTGGTGGGGTCTTCTTTTCCAGTTCCCCTTTTTCTGCCCATGATAGTTGTTTGAATTTCCCTTGTAATATTGTTGTTGTTTTGGTCCAGAATTGCTTGATGAACCATTCTTATAAGTGTTATACCAACAATCTTGTAAGTCATGTCCTCTTTTGCAAATTGGACATCGCTTCTTCTGTTGATTGTCCCCATGATACTGATTCTGATGTGGGGACTTCTGATAGGATTTAGGTTTTCCTTTACCTTTTCCTTTCCATTTTTGATGTGAAGACAGTGCCTGCTCCTCTTCATCATCCTTGTTGTGCATTGCTTCCTCTTGTTGCAGTAGGTTTACTAGCTTGTCAAAACTAATTGTCGTATCTGACAAGTTTAGAGTTGTGACAAAAATGTGGTAAGAAGAAGGGAGAGCTCTCAGAACAATGGGAATGAGAGATTCATCTTTGACCTCTTCTCCTAGGGCTAGAAGTGAAGCCCTCAACTCTGTAACTCTTCTTAGGAAGGCTTCAATTTTCTCATTCTGCTTGAACTTCAATGTATGTAACTGACTCTGCAAATTGAGTATGACATTCTTGTTCTTGGCCTCATATATTGTGCTCAGCTTATCCCATGCTTCTTTTGCTGATGTGGCATCTCGAATGTGGGCTTGCACATCGTCGGACACTCCAAACAAGATGATGAGTTTTGCTTTCTGATCTGCTCTATCAAACTGTCGTTGTTGTGTTGCATCAGTTGGTGATCTGGTTAGAGTACCAGTCACAACAGGCCAGATTTCTTCAAACTCAAGTTGTGTCTTTATTTTTGTCTTCCATGCAGCATAGTTGCTTCCTCTGAGCAATTGTGAATCCGGAAGAAAAAATTTGGGGGCATTGTGCCCATTTTGCGAGATTACGACGGGGTTTAGCTCTTATCACTCCGGTATTAGGTCTCCCAATCTATATACCATCGATCGATATCTTGAACCTTTCTATATACGCACCCTTTCGATATACCCAGTCGATGCGTGGAAGAAGCTATATACCCGGTGGTATGTGAATGAGGTGTTAACGTCGTGAAAGAATTCAATACGTGGTACCAAGACAAGATCTTGATGGGGTTTGTGTGATTATTGACACGGCTCAAAGAAATATCCTCATACGCACGCGTAACTTCGCTATATATTCGGATAATTTCTCGATCTGGATTTATGTCTTCGCAATCATTCACAGACGGATGGGATGGTTCATAGTGTGTGCCTTTGTGACCTTATTACTCCCGTCGATTTATAGGGACGATGCCTAGATGATGTTGTTGCAACTATATTAGGTGTTAAGTGTAGTAGTAGTCATGACGGCTTTACCCGTAAGTGCTTCCCAGGCACTTTGTATATACCGAAATCAGCTGCGAATGAGATCTAGGATCTCGTGAGTGTTCTGAAACCAATTTTACTATTTTTATTACAATTACGCCAGCTTTTGAGCGATTCAAAGTTTTGCGATTGACTATGGCAACTTTGAAAATTAGTACATATATGTAGCATATACAATTTACATTCAAAAAAATGCATGCAATTTGAATGACGAGCAAAAATTCGAGTTTGAGGTCTGGTGGCCTCCCAGCCCAATATGACCCAAAATGCTAAAAATTGCAAAAAAATAGCTGAAAATGCAATTTTTAGATGGGTCTCCTTTTGCAAAAATGTCTAGAATGAAAAAAGCAGGACCGGATGGGAGAATTTTTTTTTACCTAAATAGGGATTTCTCCGCTAAATTTTGTTAGTTGTAACTAAATTCAAAAAATCTGCTAAATTTAGCGATTCATAAAAATTCTGCCAAATGCAAAAGGTGAGTTTTGAGTGTTGTTGGTGGGATTTGACCCCCAGACCTCTCACTCCCAAGGCGCATGCACTAACCAACTTGGCCACTTGGGGCGCTTGAGCTATGAAAGGAAGAAACTTGTATTTATTGACAAGTAAAATTGACTTACCTCTTTAAAAATGGATGACTTGTAGAGGCTCCACGTGGCACATGCTGGTGAAGGTGGATTTAGGGTTTTTTTTTCTTGAAAACTGGATCAACAAACGCCTCCTTTTGCTTTGTTTTTTTGGTTTGCCTTTGTATGGCCACCCCCTTCTTTTCTAGCCGCTTCTAGCTTTCCACGCACTGATTTTGATTCTTTGTTCACGTGTTTTTGTTTGTCTCAGGTCGCAGGTCCGCATGGAGAGTGGAGAAGCCCGCAGGAGGATTAGATGTAGTTTGGTGTTTTTTTTTTTCTTGGCCGCGTTTTTTGTTGTTTTTTCCTTTATGCAGCGTGATAGACACAGTGTCGTGGGGAGACGAGGGGCGAAAGCTTTTTTTTTATTTGTTTGGCCGCTTAAGCTCTTGCATGCCTCCTTGCATTTTTTTCTATGCGAGCCGCTTCATTCACCGTGTTGGGTGTGGTTTTGCAAGAGAGGCGTGCGGCGAGACTTAGAGCGGCCGAACCGCTTGACATGAGCGTTCAGAGACTTATGCTTCTGTGGAGATCACCAATGGAGATGGCGAGCCGGACTTAGAGCACGAATCGGAACAAGCCCTGGGCCGAGACGATGGTCAAAGTAGATTTCCACTGACATTGGCTACTGTGGGGATGACCTTGTCTGCCTCATTAGCTCTACCTGGAGTCGTCAAGGAGAAGCTGGTATGATATGAATTTGGCACAAATACCTCCAATTACAACAGCATGCTACTTGTAGCTGTCACTAAATGCACCTCTGAATTAGAGGGAGAACCCCTGGTTGGGGAATTTCTCTTTTTTAAAAATATATAGGCCTGCAGCGAATTTTGCCTGGTGCAACCAGCACCAGTGCAAAAAAAATTTGCCTTCCAAGCACCTGGAAGGAACAGGAGGATGTGGGGGAGGCAGGGATGGGGCTGGGAGTTTGCACGAGGCTGCACAGGCTCTCAAATGCTGCAAACACGTCTCCAATCTCCTCTCTCTCTGCTGCTCTCTCTTCCACACCTCTACAGGTCCAGATTCTCGCTCTGGTACCAAATGATGATTGAAAAACAGGGACGGAAGCCTGACCACTTTTATTAAACTCAATCAATCAAAAAATTACAGAGAATGGGCTGCAATATTTATAGATATTGCATAGCCAAATACATACGGGTGAATAAGTTGCACAGGTTCAACCAAATGCCAGAATGAATAAGCTTCCAATAACATCCGGGAAGCAGTAAATGAATAGATACAAATATATTGTTTACAACAATATATAAGATGATGAAATAAAAGACAAATATGGTTGATTAACCATATATCCAAATAACAATTATTATTTAATTAATAAAATTAAATAATTTAAACTATGCATAATTAATATTAGGATAATAATATTTAATCCTAACATTTTCAACGTATAGGCATCAAAAATATTGCATGGAACACCAAAATCAACTAATCCCTTATATTTGAAAGATCCTACACACATATCATGGATCTTGATCCAACCACTATGATGCACACATCTAGTTTAGGAACTAAAAAATCACGGGTCAACATTTCCTTCTTTCTTCTAATATGTACCCCATTACAATTTTGAGCTAGTTTTCTCGAGTTTAGATTTCACTCTTTCCACTTCACAATTATGAGATTACATTGGTCGTAATACCTGCAAATTATTCTTAAAAACTCAAAGGTTTTGATTTGGGACCTCTTTTGCATCCTTAGGTTGTCATGCATAGTCTTGACACGGAGATGCTACTGTGAAATTCAAATTTGAAACTCATTGTATCTGTCAATTCCTAAAAATTCTTCATATCATCTTCATGGGGCATAACTCATCTTGATGCATCCAAATTTTCCTTGGCATGAAATTTATCACTTTTAAAACCTTCCACATCCTTTGATTGTGCCTTTAACACATATTATCACGGGAAATTCTTATTTCTATCTCCTTAGCAAGTAGAGTGTCTTGAAGACATAGTAATCATTTGCTACCTAGTATTCTTTGTGCCTCTCTGTTAGGATAAGATGTCTCTCACGGTTAGCACAAGTTCTTAATCTTTGTAGAAGGGAAATACATGGTTACGTGAGACTCCAACTGACTTAGTGCAAACCATGACATAATTTATGATGCATGAAATTCCATGAAAAACATCAATGGAACAAGAATGCTTTGAAACAACTTCATGAAAAGAACATACCTATACATTTAAGGGCTAGAACACTATGTGAGAACTCAAATACACATATTAAATTAACAATTGATAGACCTTGACAAAATTGACAAACTTGATGATCTACTTGGGAACCCCTTTGGAATAAGCTGTCCAATTTAAACATAGAAAGAAATTTTCTTGGATTTTGATGGACTAATGAGGAGTAAAATTAAAGCGATTGAGAACCTAAGACCTATTATTTATTTGACAAATAAATTTGGACCTATAAACACAATGTATATGATCAATATGCATGAGAAATTCATGGGGAACAACATGGATATACCTTGTGACTTCTTCATACATTAGAAACATTGTGAATACCTTTTTAGCACCTACGATGGAAGTATACTATCATAGGTATATCAATATTCTTTCGAATAAAACATACCTTCTAGAATCCTAGAGAGGGCACACCACCTTGTTATATCACCTTAGAATAATAGAACATTATCAAAGGAAATTGGCGAACCATTCTTTTCTATTTTTTCTCTTGAACCCTTCTAATTATTTGTAGATGCACTTTTAGATGTCATGATCTCATCTCTCCTACCCTTTTCTCCTAATCTGGATACATGATAAACATATATGATGCATTTCATGTATCTGTTATATCACAACTAGGGGTAATATTTCTTCTTGGATTTCACTATCTTTTGGTGATTTGCTTTAACTTTTTCTCCTATGAAATTCATGGATTTCTTTGTCTCTTCATCATCTTCCCATACCATTTTCTTATTTTTTGTTGCATCCTTTACTATAGAATTGAATTCCTTGACCTTGTATATGTAATTTACTTTCTTCTTTCCAATGTCTCTTTTAAACATGGCTGACTTGGTTTCATTCTTAGAATTTTCCTTCACCTTGAATACCTTTTTACTTTCTTTTTGAATGAATGAATATTTTTGCTATATCTAAGAGAATAAAAAAATGTATTGAAAAATTCCTTTGTCTATACAATTGAAAAACACAACATAGTTATTACCTCTAGGACTTTCATTTCTCCAATTTTGACTAAATGATTCATAGAGACAATACTTAATAGTATGACCATTCTCTTGACAGTTGAAGCATACTATGTTCCTAGATCTCTCATCTTTGCTTTATCTCTCCATGGATGGTTATCTATGACATGCTTCTTACACTCCTTAGCTCTATGTCAAAATTATGACAAGAAAAGCAATAGCCATTAAAATTTCTCTCATACATGGATGCATTTGGTTGTCTAATTGACTTGGGATTTCTTGTGTTTGTCTCCTTAGTCATCTTCATGCCTATTTGTATGCTTGGACCAACCTTTTCATCCTCTCTCTTCTCCATAGGTTCTTCATACATTCTCAACTTGTTGTTGGATTCTTCTAGATCAAATTTCAAGGTTCTCAACTCTTATTCATGTTTAAGGAAAGCATCTTCTTTTTCCTTCAGTGATTTTTCCACAATTTCAACTATAGATTCCATCTCTTTGAGGGATTGGCCATGATCAACTTCCATAATCTTGATTTACTTCTTCAATCCATCAATCAGGGACTGAGCAATTTCATACTTCATTTTTAGGATTGCTTCTACTAATTTACCCATGCTTGTGCCTCAAGGATCTCCTCTAAGATATTAAAATTGTTACAAGAGGACTAGTATCTGATACCAATTGTTAGAAATTCTAGGCACTGAGAGGGGGAAGTGGGTGAATCGATTACTTATTAAAAATTTACATATGATTAAATTTACTTAACCTTGTTAATTTGAAACCACAACATCATTCACAAGTAATCATTCGAAGAACACCACAAACATAGAGACAAGATTTGATGTAGGAAACCCTTTAAGGGAGAAAAAACCACCAAAACCAAAGAAATGGCTTGGACAAGAATGCCTTTTAAATTTTACAATGATTTCACTGTTGAGCATCTAATCAACATGGAGCTACAACTCCACAATTTAGTCAAGCTTCCACTTGACCTTATATGAGTCTCTACTTGCTTGGAATCTACAACTCCCAAAACTTAAACCAAGCTTCAACTTGATCTTCTGTAAGCTGCCACTTGTTATCTCCTAATAAAAAAACCCCTTTGTTTACACAAGTGTGTATGCTTGAGCTCACGGTGTGACTGGATAACATGGGTACTATCTCCAAGTTATGGGATTTTCTACTTGAGATAGACCTCCAGAGAAACTGGTTCTTACTCCTAAACTACCTGCCATAATGTACTCTAATGTAGGAAAAACTAACTTGTCCTAATCTAAACTTCCAAGGGACTAGGGAGAGAGAGTGCATGAAAAAAATCCTACACTAAAGAGGTGATACACCAGAAAAGGAGGGTGCGAGGATATCCTTCCAATGTGTGAAAAATAGAGGCAAAGTGCATGCTAGAAGGAGTGATAATTTGATTCTCCACGAGTCTAAAAATGCATTCACAACAACATCTCATACACACACAATGATAATGAATCCCTGCAAGAGCATAAATAGACACAATATATTTGCATGAGATTGAAAGGGCAAGAAGAATGCAATAAACACAATAGGTCTTGCGGTACATTGAATTCACAAAACAATTTTTGACAAAGTTTTGCTACTCAAAATCTGAAATGGTATAGATAGATTTACACAATAATAATACTTTCTTGATATTCAAACGTACAAGATATTACAAATAAATAGGAGAAATTGATCCTATTTTCTAGGAGGTTGTTCTAACAACACTCCTCACATTTCTTATTTACGTGAATTTGGTTTAACAACCAAATCACATTCAAATAACTATATGAGTTGTTATTACAACTCATTTACTCCACATTATTATATTCACCAATATGTAAATATAATAAACACATCTAAATAATGTGAGCACTAAACAAGTATTCCTAACATTCCCCCCCTTAGTGTAAACATGGGAGAAAAACAATTGCACTTCCTTCTGCAGCGTGCCGCCCATACGTGCTCACAATCTGGATGGTTTTACAGGACAGCCAACAACCTCAACATGGATGGTTTTATAGGACAGCCAACAACCTCAACATGGATGGTTTTACAGGACAACCAACAACCTCAACATGGATGGTTTTACAGGACAACCAACAACCTCAATATCATGATGCTTCTTTTCTTTGTGCTTTCATCTCTCCACTATGCTTTTCCTTCAGGGAATTATGTAGGAATCACATCTCACCGAGAAAATGGAAACCACACTGAAAATCATATAATCACACCATACATATGCCACCACACTGGCTTACATGCGGCCCGTTGTTGGTGATCGACGAGAGGTCGCTAATCAACCTCCTGCCTCCGTGCCTCCGTCCTCCATTAATGTCACTGCTAACTCAGCTAGATTTGATCATGGAACTCAATTGTTTCCACATTGTTTATTATTTTCTTCCCTCCCGCAATGTGAAACACTTTATTTTTCCAAACGTCGGGTAACACTGAAAATGCGTCCATGAGGCAATGTTTTTTTTTTTCAATATTTTGTCATTGACTCTTGACGCCACCTAAAATCACCTATTTAACTAACTTGACAATGAAAGTGCAATGAATTGACTCAATCAATGACTCACAAAGACTTCAAAGATTTGATAAAATAATTATGAGTCTCTTCAACACCAATATTGAGAACATCACACACTCTAATGACTTAAAAGTCTTATAAGAGACTATTATAAATATGACAATGAAACAACTCTCTCTCTCTCTTTTAATATGGAGAATCTATTACTAATACTAGATATACTATAAATACTAGGACAATAAAGGACTTCCTAACTTTTTAAAATGACAACAAAAAACACCTAATGTTATGTATTGAAGAATAGAAATCCAAAATAAAACATGTTGGAAAATTTCTATGTACTGCAAATTTTGACGAAATACAAAGACCTGCTGTTTGAAGAGTCACTACAAAAGTTTGTTTGAGCAGGCAAAGGAGCTCATGGGTCAACATGCTCGGGACTGCAGTGGGGTCTTCTTGGAGGTGCGATCGAATGCCAATAAAAATCAAGAGCCTCAAAATATAATAAATTATGGTACTCCACCAAGTTATTGATCTACCAAATGGCATGGAGACTGATATAGGTACAACTTCCAGGTGAGCAGAATTCTTTACAAACCCGTGGGCTTTTGAATCTCCAAGGAATGAACAAGCAAATTCTAGTGCGAGCTGTCAAAAACATAAATATCACGTCCCTATCACAGTGGAGAAGATCACGATGGACAGTTTGTAGATAGTTGGAACAACTGATGCATAGATCTACGGATCTGAACAAATATGCAATTCTTCATCTCTTCTTCTATATTGCTACAACCTGATGCATCAGAAAAACATGTTGCTAATACCCGACGCAACAAGGAGATCGAGTTGAGTCGATGGAATTGGGTCCTGCTCAACACTACTACTCAAACGCAGATCCAATGTAGAACGGCCACTTTGAATTGAAAGGAATAGATAATTGCAACTATACGGTCTTTTGAGATGAATGGCAGACACAAAAATATCTAAACATGCACGTACAGGAGTCACAAAGAGATCAGGCGACTAGCATTGAAAAATTACAAATTGCGTTGCAAAAATGTAAAAGTGAATATCACACATAAGGAATGAATTTAGATTCTATGTGAGACATGCATCGAGTGAGTGGGTGTGCCCTGGGAAGAATGAGTATCTGATTATATGAGCAATGTTGATCACTGATGTCAATACAATATAGAGATATCAGGCTTCATGCTAGAAAATTCCAGATCTGATGTAATGATGTACTCCCACTCATTGCTCCATGTAGAAAATAACAACGCCCTTTGGAAAGAACACAAGAATATCGCAAAACTTTTTAAAAATATAAAGATGCTTCACAAAATCACTCTCATTAACCAGGGAAAACGTGAATAGCAAAATATTTTCCCTGTATAATATATCATGGATCCATAGTCGCTCTGATACCAAATGAAATGGTATAGACAGATTTGCACAATAATAATACTTTCTTGATATTCAAACGTACAAGATATTACAAATAAATAGGAGAAATTGATCCTATTTTCTAGGAGGTTGTTCTAACAACACTCCTCACATTTCTTATTTACGTGAATTTGGTTTAACAACCAAATCACATTCAAATAACTATATGAGTTGTTATTACAACTCATTTACTCCACATTATTATATTTACTAGTATGTAAATATAATTAACACATCTAAATAATGTGAGCACTAACCAAGTATTCCTAACAAAATCTATCTCTCTTACAATGATCCCGGTACTCAATTTATATAATTTTGAGAGGAGAGGAGATAAGGAGAAATGAAAATCCCAAAATTTGTCATCCCATCACTTGCAAAATGTCATAAATGGAGTGAAATGATGTTGTGTTTCTTGCAAAGGGCTACCCATATTGTCCCATAACTTGCAGTAGTGAGAAATCTCTGCCCATGCTTCATTGAATGCATCCTAACTACAAAATAAAACACTATTATGAACCTGGGCACATTTTCTACAAAATCACCATCGATTCCTAATCAAATTCTGAATTTCTTAATTTTTTTGCATCGGGATCTGAACTATGATTCCAACGGTACCAATTTTGTGCATTTTCATTGAGAATTACAAGAGATATGGCATTCTGAGTGTAGGTAGATGTTTTGGGTTTGTCAGGGAATTTCTATCATTTAACGGGAATGAGAATTTGATTAACTAGAGATGAATATGTTTAATTTATTTTCATATATATACCATTATTAAAATTAATAAATCTAGTTTCTATGGTGTAGAGGATGTCGTGCTTGTTTTAGAAAGTCATATTTTGTGAAAAATGGAGCTCTGGGTCAAAAGTTATGACCATTTGAAGTTTAGAGGTTAGGTGTGGGAGGAATTCATCGAAAGGAGAGGGCATGTGGTGGAATAAAATAAAATAAGGCACGTCTTTGGGAAGGGTGTATGCAAGCACACAAGAGGAAGAGTAGGGACTTAGCCAATTTTAGGCAAGTCTGCAGAAAGGGGCGCGCAAGAAGGGCATGATGGAATAGGAAAGAAAGTGAACGTGCAAAAGGAAGGCACGCACGCAAGAGAAAGGAATAGAATGGGAATTGGAAGGATAAGAATGTAAAGGGAGAAGAAAGGGTGTGCAGAAGAATTGTAGTAAGGAAATAAGGCGCGAAGTAAGATGTAAGCATGCGAAAGGAAAGTAGAGGCAAACCATGCGCGTGGTGCACATGCAAAAAGAAAGAAGGCATACTCACAGAAGGTAGGTAAGGAAGTAGGGCATGAGAATCTAACTTCAAAGGGCACATGATAGGAATAGAAGGGACTTAACCAATTTTTAAGGTAAGACTGCAAAAGGGCATGTAAGAAGTGCACATAACCTAAAATGTGAAACATCAGAGCCATAATGAAAGTAAAATTTATCCAAATAACTAGGAGAGTTATTTGGACAACACCACTTACAAGGAATTTTCAACTCCCTTATTGCTAAGACACCACTTAATCTTTTGCAATGTTTTGATTACTTTGAATTTGTCGTCTCACACAACATATGGTGACCACTAAATAAACGCATTCTTCTTCTATTTTAACCCTCATTATAATCTTGATTCCTCTACTATAAGGCTCTGTCATGCAAATATGTATTCACACACTCATTCTTGTCATGAGTCTCTCCTTGAATAATCATCCCAACCACTCAATTTCTCATGGATTCATACTATTGCAACAAGATCTATCATGAAGACATTACATCTGATTTTTTTTATGTCACTAAGCTCCTTCACCACCATAATCATCAATCAAATATAATTCTTCACATTCTTGCATGAACCTTCACTTCAATGATCTGATCTCAATAATTGTTGTCTCTCTCTCAACAAAAATAACTCTTATTTCCTTTAACAACATTTTCAAACATAAGGATAAGTCTTTTAAAAACAAGGACTCTCACAAATGACTTCTAGACTTCATTTTCCACTTGAATCTTAATCTCCCAAGTATTCAATTTGAATAGGAGGTTGAATGACATCATCTGTGGAGTTTAAAAATAATTAATTCATCTACATATATGACAAGTCCTTTTTCCGATCTAATCGACTTGTAATCGATCGACATGTTTTCCTCTAGCTTAGAATAGAACCCCCACCCGACTAGAGTTGAGCCATTCTTCTAGCTATTCTAAGAAATGTAAATGATTTCATGATGATCTGTGGATATTTCAAGACACACCCTCTTTCTCTTCAAATTCTTTAACTCCTTCATTCCTCACCATTTCTCCTTCAACCTTCATTGGAGCTTCAAACTCGAGTCATGAAATTTCTTCATCAAACTCAATGCATACATCTTTAAAAACATTATAAATCATGGATATGCTATATTATTATGTGTATACAATCTTAAAATTCAAATGGAAGCTTCATCACTCTCATTCAAGAAAGAACATGTTGATTTGAACATGTAACTCACAGACCTTCAAACTCATAAATTTTTCCTCAACAAAGTGAGCTTGATCATGCACTTGATCACTTATTCAAGATTCCATAGTAGCATTTTTGGAATTCTCTATGTCTTGTGCATCTAAATAGTTCCATCTATTGCTTCATCTTAGGGAAAATAGTTCGGACATGCTTGATTTTAAAAAACACCTAAAACTCAAGTTATTGAGATCTAAAAAACCAATCTTATCTTTTCTTGCATCAAACACCATATACTTCACTTTATGGAAATCCATTGCATAGAAACTTAAATGAAAAATTCTAATTCCTGATAAAATTAAATCTTTCCTAGATTGAATGAAGAAAACACAAGTTTGAGTGCCAAAACTACAAGATTTCTACACTATCCCAAAGTGACAGCTTTAGAAAATTTAAAATAGATCTTAAAATCACTTCATATCATCAATTTTTTGGATAAAAAATGTTGTACAGGAGATGTACCAAAAATCCAAGAACTTCACTTACAAATATTACATGGTGAGGATTAGTTTTACCTTTCAAACAAAAAGATTGGTTTTTACCTTCATAACATTCCCAAGCTATAGGATTGAAAATGCACATGTATCCTCAAATCTATCCAAAATAAAAACCCTAAATGACTTCATTAAAATCAAGAGAACATCCCAAAAATATTTCACCTAAAATTTGAGCATGGGTTCCTTTACAAAATTTGTTTGTATACTAAATTTTCACAAAACAATTAGTTTCTTGTGGGGTCCACCATGAGTCATAAGATTGAAAAATAATGAAAATATGATCTGATGAATTATCTACATGTTAAAATTCGTAAACAAGAAAAATAGTTCCAGTTGAGCACTTAACCAATCATTTTCCTCCATACCAATTTCAATTGGGGTTTAGGAGGGTTTAGGCGATGTCGAATAATGATATAACTTTCTTTTCGTTCATCCTTTTGACTTAAAAATTTTGAAAAATATTTTTATCTCTACGATATTCAAAATTTTATCATATGATTTATTCAAAGAAGAACACATGTCAATTTATATTGAATTCTAAGAAGTCAGGGCATTATTTTAGCATACCTTGCTTAGCCCAGTTTTAAAAAAATTACAATATCTTGCAAAAAACTCATCCTCAAGTTCTAAAATTTGGTCCAAATCTTCCTAAATACCTCTTTAATGATACAAAGTGTATAATTTTTCATAAATGTACTTGTAACTTCTTAATGAATCTCATTTATGCATGTTAAACCTATTTGTCTTGAAGGGCAGTCACACTAATGACCCTAACCATGCCTCTAGATGTTGAATTATGACATGTAGCTTCATATGAGGACTCTTTAAAATGTCCCTACACACTTACCATGCTTGAATTTGATTGATATGGTCTGATTTTCTTCATAACCTTATGCTAAGTCCTTGAACTAGGGCAATTTGATATAGTTTACATTGTAGCTCATCATGAGGTTCATGTTATTCACCATGTATCCCATTAAACATTTCCTATCATGTGTTTCATACCTTTAACATGATTCACCATCTACCTCATGCCTTCATTCCACCTTTCTAGGTCACTTTGCTAACTAGGCCTAGGGATTAGGCATCCTAAAGCCGAGACAGTCTCACCAATTTCACTCACACACCCATGTATTCATCCTTATGACCTTGTTTCCACATCATATGCATGATATATCATGTACGAAATCATCATAGTATTCTCTCACATCCTCACCTTTCTGTACTAGTCACTAGATGCTAAAGAAGTCAATGCTTAATCAGGTGGTCTCATGACCTTGGTAATGTCCTACCTTTTCGGACTCATTCAAAGCTCCCTCTAGTTCCCGATTTTTCATTAATGTGCCTTTTTAATCAATGATAACTCACAATCACATGACATCGAGAGAGACGTGTGAATAAATATGGTATGATTCTTACACCCAGGACCACTATAATGAACTTGCATTATAGATACCCAATCTACCCCAACACATACCAATTTTTCTAGAATTGTAGAATCATCCATGTCACCATTCTCCTTCAAAATTATTATTACCAATTCACAAAGGTTTTTAGCATTGGAGTTATTCCTCATCCTATGAATAGAAATTAATTTAGGTTGTTTCATATTCATATAAACAATATAAACATATATACTGAGACCCAAGAAATATTATTTACCGATCTAAGTGCATCAATAGATAAAGACACATATCGTATCGTGCGGGATTATGTTTCTCTTTCAAGTCTTCTTTCTTAACAATAGCTACGCATTTCATCTAATCCTAACCACTACTTTTAGACTAGTGAGAATGAGAATCTTCTTATGTTCGGAAAAATATGTTATAGGATGATACCTTTTTAGAATGTGAAAAATAGTAGCTAGCTAAATTCTTTACCTAAAAGACTATTTTAAATGACCTTTTAAATTAAGATGTAATTTTCTCTCCCTTACGTGAAAATTTTGTTTTAGTTATCTTGTGCTCCTAAAATTCTATTTATACCTAATATGTAAATAATCATCCATAGTTTTCCATTTGGAAACATTCTTCACAAATATGTCTACAATTTTCTTTTCATATATATTTCCTTCCCGCCTCTCAATAGTATCAATTTAAGTTACATTCTCTTGTCCCTACCAAATTTCCATATCTGATTGTACATTTGCATTCTTTGGGAGGTTCAAATTTATTTTCATTTTCAACATGTTCAATAATTGGAAACTTTGAAACCCACTCTAACCTAAAATTCTTCCCAAGTCCCATTTTATTACATTTCTCTTTCTGCTAGAAATAAGTGTCCCCTGAGTATTTGGTGTGGTGAAATTTAAGTTTTTACTACTACCAAAAGTTTCACCTCCAACATTAAATTGGGTAGGTGACAATGTCTTAGTATTAGAGTGAAACTTTAAATCATCCAGAGATGTAGTTTCAACTTCATTAAATGAAATGTCTTCAAGGGGAGGCATTTTATTGTCATCATCATTGAAAACATTAGTCATCAAATCATAAATGAATTCATTCTGAGTTTCATTTCCAATAGACTTATTATCCCTTGATAGTGATGGAGAAGGATGAGATTCTATAGATTTTTTTCTCAAAATAAGATGCATTTTTTTGGATGACAAAACCAAGAAATGTTACACTTTCTTTCTTTCTCGAAGTTTTCTTTTTAGTTTTCATTTTCTTGTAAGGACAATTTTTGAGTTGTGTATGATGAGATCCTAGGTCTTTGCATTCTATCACTAGTATCACTCCATCTAGGGCTGCATCTATTGCACCATCTTCATCCACATAGTTCCATACATTCTAGCTAGAAAAGTCTACATCACATCCATTCACATAGGAGGGAGGGATTTTATCTATTCTATTCTACATATTCTATAGCTCTATAGCTCGCTACTTCACAAAGTGCGACTAGCACGAGAGGACCTAGGGCACTATTCACACACACTCACTAGAACTACGTCAGGGTCCGTAAGGTAGTGCAATGTGCAACGATAAGTCCACCGGTTTGGTGGCTGAGGTTATTCTAACCCATTCTTATTCTTCTTGTGTAGGGAATCATTCGAGATCACCCAAAGGTGATTCTAGTGTGATAGATAGATATAGTTTTAGACCTAGTCCTCGACACTTTGCCAAACATAGGTTCGAGCTTCTACACGGTTCAAAGTGTCTAGAATCTAGACCAAGGCACCCCGGTGCCCCAATACACTCCCAGGTGCATGTGTCATCTCATACAGTCCAAATCTACCCTTTATAGGGTTCATGAGTGGTCGTCACTGCAGTCGGTTTCTAGTTTCGGACTGTGATGACTTTTGTAACTAGCTAAGTCATTCTTTACCTTCCTCTTGTCATTTAGGGTTTTATTACATTTAGATTAATTTACTTACATCATTATTTACTATCTTTATATTATTTACTACATTTCCATAACATTTTATGTCCTCTATTTAGATTAACTATTGGATATACTTCCCTTTAGTTTTCCTATTTTAGTTAATCAATTTGATGTTTCTAAGCAATATGATGAATCCTTTTCTACTATTTGAAACAATTCCAAACTAAAAATTTCACAAATCAAAAAAGATAAAAATATCATTTTATTTAGAGTTATATATATATATATATATATATATATATATAAGTGGTGAATATAATCAAATTTTATAATCCCTCCTTAAAATGTCAACAATTACGACCAAAGGATCCATATCATTCTTTGTGATTTAAGAATGTTACGAAATCCCTACCCGTCATTATGTGGTGATCCATTAAAAAACATGTTGGGATTAGAAATATGTTTTCTATTCACATGGGAAAAATTAATGTTTGTGGTTTTTAGGTGAAATGTAGGTTGTGACATATTCAGCTAAATAGCCAAATGCATATTCCAAAATTCCTACTATTTACCTAATTACAAATATTCACCACTAAAACTTTCCCTATTAAGGCTCAATTCCAGCCCCAAGTGAAAGTGATGGAATGAATACCCATTTTCCTTGACATGAATATGAATAAGTTTGATTAATCATGCACCACTACTAATTATTTCAAAAATTACCCAAAGGATGTGGTTATTTCCAACTTTTAAGAAAAAATGTACAAGATAAGTCTAGGATAAGATTACATGTTATGTGATACAACAACATAAACAACTTCTTAAGTTATATCTTATTTTCAGGCATTGTGGGAAATATAGTTATGGGGCAGAAAGTTCTTGATAAAAAAATGTACAAGGTAAGTTGAGGCTAAGATTACATGTTATACGATACAAAAACATAAACAACTGCTTAAGTTATATCCTATTTTTAGGCATTGTGGGAAATAAATATATGGGGTAGAAAGTGGATTCTCCTTCAAAGGAGTAAGAATGATTTTAAAGCATCTCATGAAAAACACACTAGAGAAGAAGCAAGAAGAGATCCTAAAAATGAAAAATGTTAGAAATAAATTTTTAGTCCCTTAATGATATGGAATCAACCAACCATTGAAAATAAAGATAAAAAATTTAAGCTAAATTTTCTTCCTAATAAATTTTTGGTAAAAGTATTAGCTCAAGAGGCCAAAATTCAAATCCATGTACACCATATGTCACAAGTTTGGATTAGTAGTGACATCGGGAGATTTTGGTATCAATTCTAAGAAACTAGGAAAGAATTTATAAGCTATGTATAAGTTAAATAACTGTCTCTATGGAATATTTCCATGTCTAAACATGTCCCTAATAGGATGAGGTATGTTACTTTTTAGTCAATAAATTAAGGTTTTTATTTTTTTTGTTCTTAAGCAGAGGAATGGAGTTGAATATGTTAGTAATACACTAGAATACATTGTAGTTGATTGTTTTACTGGAGAATTTGGCAACCACGGTCCATGCTCAAAAATTTCCAAGAATATGGTACATATTTTTTTTAACATCATGCTCTCCTATTACTTAGTCCATGTAGTTACTCTTTAATAAAATAAATGCATATTGATTATTTTTCTATGTAGGTTATTTTGAGGCGGGAAGGAATTAAAGTTAAAGAGAAGGAAATGAAGTTTTTAGTTGTTATAAACATTGTTGATTCTATAAGGGAAGGGATAAATTGAAAAGTAACATATGGGGACATGCCATGGATCCATTGTATGATGCTAGAATTCATCCAAATTTGTATTAAGTATCCATGAAAATGGTAGAGGATTTATATTGTGAGGATATTGGACAAGAAATAGATGATATGGATGAAGAAACACCACATATGGTAGTTAAACATGTTAAAAAATTCCCCTTATACTTAAGGCCCTTGATATCGATGAATATGCTAGAAGTATGAATCAACGGATAAGCAATAAAACACAAGAAAAATTGACTCATATACATGTATAATTACTAGATGGGTTTAAGAATTGTTGGTCACCATATAGAGAGACAACCTAGGATGAATAATTTTATCTACTAGCTAAAGAAAATGAAAAGGCTCTAAAGAAACTACTCATAGAGTCCTAAATAATTGAGTAATTTTTGTTTGAAATCAAGTTCAAAAATAACAATAATGAAGGAACTAAAGTAGTGAGATGTGTAGCTTGACACTCATTATCTACATGGGCATGAAAATATAGGCATATTAGATTTATACCTATGTATGCATGTGGGCTATGTATATTATGATTTTGTTACATCGTA
This sequence comes from Taxus wallichiana var. yunnanensis, assembly GCA_018340775.1. Taxonomy (NCBI): domain Eukaryota; kingdom Viridiplantae; phylum Streptophyta; class Pinopsida; order Cupressales; family Taxaceae; genus Taxus; species Taxus wallichiana. The sequence goes on along the minus strand of CM031242.1, from coordinate 830,703,315 downwards.
CCTAAGGGTTTTGTACTTTTGAACTAAAAATTCAAATATATATGTGATCAAGAATATTTGGTAGTGATGCATCTTGCAATATGCTAAAAATAAGGAAAATTAAAAATGAGATAGAAATATATTAGGAACAACTTCTTTCTACATATAACAAATGACAAGAAGAATTAGTAGTGACAATGCCCATTTGTAAATCATGAGGATGTGAACCGAGAAATGACATGTGTTTATTAGTTAACCAAACAACTAGTTGTTGAGTAGGGGAAAGTAGTTGTATAAAAAATGATCAATGTAATGACCATTACAAAATTCAACAAAGATAAGAGTGAAACAATACATAATGTAAAAGGAAAAGACCCTAGCCAATGAACATTTTAATTAAAATATATTGGCCAATAATTGTCATTTTTAAATTTCCAATAAAGGTTTGTTGCACTTGTGATGCGGGAGCGTCACTTGTAAATAATCAAAATTTTGGATTTTCTTGTGTTTTAGGTTGTGTAGGGTCCATTTGGATTATTTGGCATGTCTCCAGTCCATTTATACTCATGTAGCTTTATAATAAGTTGTATTTTAGGTATTCCCTCCAAAACCACATTTAAAATATTTAAATTTGTCTCTAGGTGTGTTAGAGGTCTAGTTAGCATAGGTTTAATAAATGATGTAAAAAGGGGTCATAGAACATATTCATCACCTAAGAAATTGCCTACTTGAATCTACCAAGGCTTTAAATTACTTTGGTTTAACCTAATCATAGGTAAGTTAGTGGTTAGAACCCTAACTACTCCATTCAATTCATTAGAATTGAGAAGCATTCCAAAGGAAGAGTGAGTGTGAATAGTGAAAATGTTGGGAGTGAAAAAAGGAAATTCTGTAATAGAACCATAGGGCTCAAGAAGATTTGTAGTGTCAAAAGAATTGAAAAATCAATCGAGTTTCTTGAGCAATACTTGTAAAATGTGATGAATGTTTATGAAAGAATGTGTGAATAATTTTTGTGGGCTCATGAATGTTGTTTATGGCTTATTGAATGTTACACATATGTTTGAAAGGTTTATATATCCCCAAAGAGGATATGAAAGGAGTATAAAGGTGTTAGAACATCCAAGAAGACACATATGTGCAAGAAATATTGTCCAGAGTTGTAAAAAAGGTAAGAGATTGTATTGTTCATGTTTTGAATACTACAAAGGATGTTAGAGGATTAAGACTAAGGATAGGAGAAAATTAGTACATTGGTTGAAGAGTAAGAATAATGATAACTATCATGCATGTGAATATAGAAAGGATTTCATGACTATAATCTTGTTATCGCAGTTTCTTTTGATGACCATATGATAAAAAATGGAGTGATAACCATGTTATAGAGTTTTGGTTATTATAAAAGATATTTTTAGGGTGGAACATATGGCTATAGGAAATCTATACGGTTTTAAATCATTATAAAACTATAAACAACATAAGCTATTCCTAAATATCATGTGTCTAATTTGTACTCTACCCCTAGGGTCCAAAAAAGAAGGAAAATATATATCTTATAATATATCCAACAAAACATTATGAAACTTGGAGAGAAAGGACCAACTAGGGTTTTGAAATACATGAGAATTTTCAAGGAGTTTAAAGAGGTTTTGATAAGTTAAGAAGCTAAAAGACAGTCCTAGCTATGTGTGGAAATCAGTTTGAGGGTCTTAACTACAAATTTGGTGAATTTGCAAGAAATTTTGTTGTTCATTCTATTAAAATTATGTGATTAATGTATGAATACCTTTTTTAAAGGAAAATTTGATTTATGAGGCTCTCTGGAATGGTTCTAGGATATTAAATGTGCAAAATATAGTCTAGAATGTCTATACCCTTTTTGAGGGTTTGGCCTTAAAGAAGTTGATTGAATAAGTCATCGATTCATTATGTTAGGTGTCTAATATGAAACTGTAGGTATATGGGAGTTTATTGAAGGTATGAAAGTGGTATAAAAGGAAGTATAAGTGTTTAAATGGTGGTAAGTTCCAAAAATTCAGATTTAGACCCTATCTTGTGCATAATGTATCCCAAATGGAGTAGTGAAGGTATTGAAAGGAGTCTAAAATGACTATATTAAATAATGAAATTAATCTGGAACAATTTAAATTTAATCAATGGAGTGGAAGTAACCAGAAGATAGTTAATAAAAATAATCTATTGAGGTAGAGAGAGAAAACCAAAGGAGGACAATCTTGATTTAGTCCAAGAAAAGATTTTCAAGTACTTACAATCCATGTCACTAAAGGTGAAGTGAACATACTGGTGTGGAAACTTGTATAAGGTAAGTAAGTAAATATCCAAACAATATTAGGAGAGTGGTTTAGGGTAAGAAACCTAAAGTAAGGAGAAAAACATAGTATTGAGGGAAAAATGGTGTTTAGAACAAGACAAGCTTAAGAAGCCTAATTTGTGAAAACATAGCATTTTGATGATAATAGGGTGATGGAGCCTTGAAAAGTGCTTGAGTAAGGTGTATAGGTGTGGTATAATGTGATTCAAATGTTAAAAATAGTTATCAAGTGCCAAAACAATAAGAAGCTATGTAAAACCCTAAGGATACCCGATAGACCTAGCCTAGAGAGAAGAAATTAGAGGCGGATGAGTTGTATTATAATTCAGATGATGAGATTAACCATGAAACATGATATCAATAAAGGGTATTAGGAAACATAAATAATTATGAATGAAAGTTGATGGTTTGTTCCAAACTACAAGCTTTGGGAATTTGAAGGACTAGTAAATTAGGTCTAATTCTAAATGGTAGAAGGAGAATAAAAATGGATGGGCTTAGAGTTGGACCTTAAAACTTTGGATTAAGCTTATTTGGCTAAAATTATATCTAGAAAAATTGACAAAGTGAAGGATAAGACCTTGTGAAACCTTTTACTCATCAAAATTTGTCATTTTGGAGGGCTATAAGCTTGTATGAAGGGTCAAAATGGTGAATGGGTAAAAATGGCGATTTGAAACTTTTTGAGCTGGATAATCATGTTTTTTAGGTGTATTTGAGGAGTTAAAATATATATTTAGTCCTTGTATTAGTTATCTTAGTCATCTGGGTATGTTGAGAAAAGTTGGTTTCTTTAGAAAACACATGTTTTGATTGAATTTTATTTCTAACTCATCGTCCTTGGCCTGTTTTGGTGTGAGTGTGAAGTTGTTGCTATCAACTTGAATGAGATAAAATGAAAGGGATTATATTAGCTTGTAAATGAAGAAAGTGTAAAATAGTTTGATGAAACTATTAAATTACAAATGCAACGTTCCCATAGTGTTAATATACATACATCATTAGAACATTTATTTTAGGAAAGTTAGAAATAAAAGGAGAGGATGGGAAGGTGAAGAAAGAAATTACAAATACCTAGAGACAATGTGTCTAGTATTAGTAGTGGTGAGCATGTCTAACCTGCATCAAATGATTAAAGGACAAAAGGTGTAAGGTAAGGTATAATTTTCTTGATAAATTTATGTAGCTTTGCATTTGTGGATATTTTTCCACTATATGTTCTCTATTGTAGCTAGTAGCTTACATTATACTTTTGATTTTTTTGTATCGAGTATCCATAAGGATCACTTATATAAAAGTAAGTACACACATAGTTGTAAAAATGAAATAACTAACAAAAATATGCAATTCCAACAAACTAACCCAATAAGTAACAGAGCCAAGATTTCTTCAAATGCACCGCTTAGAATTGCTGGAAAATGAAGATGTACATATAAGAGAGAAAATGTGTAACTCCTCCATGATTAGTGGAGAAAGATCCAAAACTAGAACTGAATTGACACACTTGACATGGTCAAACTAAGATTAACTCCCACTCAACTAACAATGATGGCTAAGTGTAACTCCTATGAATAACTCCAAGTGTAACTCTTATGACTAGTACACCTAAGCAAGCTAACTCCTAAACTGCAAGAATAATCCATGTGTAGGAATAATCCATATAAATAAATAAATGGAATAAATAATATCATACACTAACACCCCCTTAAACATAGGTGAGGTGAGTGAAAAAAAAAAAAAGTGGGTACTGAAAACAAGGCATGACAAAGTATCCATGTTCAATAAAACTCTCACAAAGTGGATTAAAAGGAGAAAAATAGTGAGAAAAACTCCCCGAAAAGAGAGACAAAGTAAAAATTGAGATTGAAGCCTAAGTAAAAGCTACAACTATATGTATCCACCATGTATCCTACAAAACAACCTCTTGGAGTAGATGTGGATTATAATTAGACACAATGAAGAGAGGATCACCATGGAAGAGTAAAGGAAACTACCAAGTGGTTGATAGATCTCCAACCAAAGTGTGGTTCTTATCCAGGAAATATGCTACCCATGCAAGGTAGAAGTGTTAAATGCTCCATGAAGGGATGAAATATCCAAATTAGAAGTGAAGAAGTAATGTTGAAGGCCACAGAATTGGTGGAAGACTGGCAATGTCGATGAAACATGAATCAAGGTGTATGCTCCCTAAAAAGTCTACAGTGGACCAAAAGTAGGTAGATCAAGAAATAACTCCTCTATAATTGGAAGGTGACAAGGAGATGATGGAGGTGGTTCCCCATCACCGCTGTAGTAATCTGTGCTAGAAGTGAAGTCCTTATCATTATAAATGTTCTCAAGCTCAGAATTCTCAAGTGCAAGTAAATCTGGTGAAGAATATAAAAGAGGGACAAAGTGAGAGAAATAATCTAATAGAGTATGATGATAGACTACACCCACTGCAATGATGATAGTGTCACTATGCACATCTCTATTATACATTGAATCTAGAGTGAGCTAAACTCGCATGCCCTGACTAAGGTGAGTAATCTAATAAACTAGTAGAAGATTAGTTGATAATGAAGGAATACTTAGAAAAATAATGAATGCTCCTCCACTAACTTCAATAGACCCTCTCCCAAAAACCTATGTAGAATTTTCGTTTACCCAATTGTACAAAGGAATGTCACATGTATCCAAGGAATTAAAATCCACATGTTAAGAAGCCATATGATGTGATGCACTATAATCAATAACCCATGTAGGAATCGGTGGTACAACTCCAACTAGGGCTCTCCCCTTTTTCTCCTTTCCATATTCTTTCTCTTTCCCTTTTTCATTGTCATTTACCTTAGATGGTTCATGTGTTGTTGAAGATGCTTTGATAGAATCGGGGGAGCCTATGTTGTTCTTCTTAAGAAGATTCATGACGTGCTCAACCTATTTATTTAAAAATTTACTTTCATCATGTTTTCTTGTGAAATATCCACATTTTATCCACTCTTTCTTGCACTTAACATGAGAAGAGGATGTTCAAGAATTTGCTTTTGAGGTGGATTTATCCTTTTTCTCTCACTATTCTTGATATTCCATTTCTTACCTTTTTAAGCCTTTTATATGTCATGCCCCGCAAGTAAATAATGTTATTCAGGTGGACTATAGTGCACCCATTTAAAATAGTTTATCTTGTTCCCGAGTTAATTCAACAACAAACTCATCAAAGGAGGGCATTTTCCATTGTGCTCCAAGTGCTCTTTTGGTTGCATGGAAGGTAGAGAAAAAAACAAAATAGTCAGGACCTAGTTTGGTGAGGATAGAAAGAATATGTTGCAATTCCTTTTTATAAATTCCACATTATTTCAGTTACATTATCATTGATTTGAATTTTGTGAAGAAGTCCTGAAGTGTGTCAAAGTTTTTAAGGCTAAAACCAATCAACTCATTTTCCAGTTCGCGCCCTCTCATTTCATCTTGTTTCCCAAATATTTATTCTAAGGTGTCCCAAAATTCCTTGGGTGTTTTGGAAATAATTAAATGAAAGCACAAATAATATAACATAGAAAAGGAAAAGAATCCATAGGATTCGTCACACTTATTAAACCATTTATCTTTCTTGTTATTTTAAGTTTCTTTAGGTTTTAAACCCATAGTTATCCTATAGATCTTCTTGTTTTAAAAAGTGATTAACATGAAAGTATACCACTCATGATAGTTAAATGGAGTAATCAAAATAGAATTAGAATCCATTTTAAATTTGAGTGTGTAATGCCCGTCATGGTGGGACCGTTGGTTTTAAACTTTAAATTTTATTATTATTCTTTTATTCTCTAGGCCTCCACACATGCCTCTTCTTTTATGAAAATTTCTATGGTGGACTTTACGAACCCAACCATCGACTTTCAATCCATTATGGCCATTCAATCCTTCCTATTTTGGCATGGGTGAGAAGATTACTTGTGTTGGTGGGTGGGAGTGGTTGAACTCTTGCCAAATTTTGTCAATACATTAAATTCTACCCCTCCATATATCTCCCTGCGCCGTGGATTTTTTTAGTGGGTTCATTTGTTTTTGTTTTACAACCTTGTATTCTTCTAATCGTGCCTTGTCTTGTCTCCTTGTGACCTAAATCTTGCCCTTTGGTCTATCCACGTGAGAGGGAGAGATCTATAGATGAGGGCAAAGGGAATAGGTCGTTTAACTTACTCTTTGTTATGCATGTGTTTGCACTCCTTCCAGGGCGTCTCCTACTACAACATTTTTTAAAGTTTGTTTCCTTTGTGCTCGATAGATGTCCTTACCTTGTTCCAAAAATGTAACCTTGGCCATGTATGTTCATAGTTTACAAATTGTAATCGAACATATTAGACTCCAGATTGGTTGTTTTATTTATTTTTATTTTTGTTGTCTTCCCTGGTTTCTGGGTTAGTGACTTGCTTGCACAAGGGTTGGGGCGGCTGCATGTGTGTGCTAGTTATGGTAAGTGAGTAGGGTTATTTTGTCAAATCCATGTTGTGCATATCCTACAATGGTGGCAATTCCATGAGACCATAACTCTTTGAGGATTTTGTATAACGGTTTCCTACCTCGTGTACATCTCCCACGTTTTGCATACTTCCTTCCAAGGCACTGCAACTAAAATGTTTACCTTGGTCCCTTCTCCGTTATACTTTGGTGGAGGTCCATTTCTATTTTAGAGCTTCTATATTGGCTCTGGCCATGTGCATGTTTCCAAATGTGGGGTGAGAAGGTTCGACACCTATAGGTCACAAATGGTGGAATCGGGGTCACCATTTTGTGCACATATTGCAATCATTGCAGTTCTTGAGACCACATGTTCTTTTGTGCTTCGTTATATGTCCATACCCTTCTCCATCTGTCCCATTTCAAATGAATTCTATGAGGATGTTGGCAAGGTTGTGGAGTCTAGATTTATCCCTGTCTTTCACTTGTGTACTTGGCCTTTTTCAATAAACCCATTTTGTGTATACCGCATATGAAATTCCTTGAGACCGTTGTTCTTTCTATTCAATGTTACTTATAAAATGGATCTCTCTTCTCATACTAATAATGGATGGGAATGGAGTTTGAGCACCCAGCATAGTAGAGGAGGTAGATTCAACTAGAAGTTTATTCTTTGTGTAGGTCCGTGTGGTGTCCATGCAACTTGTTGAAGTTGGAGAATCAGGAAAGATAATTCTACGCATTGCTACTTTTGCTAAATTTAAAAATACCATGAAATATAACTTTCCTTTCCCCGAGTTTTGTTTTTCCTTACTTCCTTTATTGTGGGTTTGTTTACCTTGCAGGAAAATATCTCCCTTCCTCTTGTAATCTTTTTGTTTTGGCTTTAATAATTGTCGGTGTTAAAGTGGATAGCATTGATTTGCTTTCCTCCTATGCTAGCTGTTGTGTGTTCATGCTTGAATGATTAACCCTCTACTTTTTTAGCTGCATTTTTGGGTTTGAGTATCAAGTTTTTCATGTTGTTTATAACTAGTGTTTTCTGTTGTGAAGGCAAGCCTGTTGTATTTCCAAACCTCTTGCTTTTCTTACGAGCTTGTCATTTTTGGATTAGATTTCTTCCTGGATAATCAGGTTGCTCCTATTATTTTTTTTATGAACTTTTAGATATGGTTATTCAAGTAGTCACCTTATCGGATAATGTCTCTTCCGAGTGTGCGAGTTGTGTATATCATCTAGGTTTATGACCCCCTTTTTTTTCTTTTTTTCTTAAATAAACTGGATTAGTGGAATCAAGTCCAGTGTAGCTTTACCTTTCATTTACGGTATGTTGAGCAGTTCACACAGGTATGAAAACCTTGCTTTAGTAAACAACTACTAGATGGAACCCAATATAGGTTGACTATCATTTTATGGACACTTAATCACCCTTTTGGATTATGTCAACAATCTCATAATGTCAATTGTTCTTTGGTGTTTCCCAACCTTGGAGTGGTGTGGTTGTCGAGGTCTGTTAGACCTCCATGTTCTCTTTTCTCAAACCAATTAAATGTTCCCTTTAAACTATCCCATAGGTTTGGAAAAACTTTATGTGTGGTTGACTTTTGTGGTTAGATTTATGCTTGGAGGGTGTATCTTGGCTAAGGTACCCAATTACTAGTTGTCTTACACCTTGAGTATTCTTGCATAATTGTGTATGATGCTAGACGTATACCCTTATTGCATGTTGATCTTCAATATAGTTCCAAAACGTTTAAGGTTTTTCCTAAGGGCACTTTGACCATCCTTATGAAGCTTAAATTGTAACAAAGGTTTTTATCACCAAGATTTGAAGTTTCATGTGTGAGTTATGGATAGTACTCCTTTATTGTCAAAACTACCTTGGCATAATTCTACTCATGATGACTCTTGGTGGCATATTTATAATTGTGCATCTCGCTGATTTTAATTGACTTTTGGATGACATATGTGTGTTGATATCTTGTTGACTTATGATAGAATGGTTAAGAGCATTAGGGATATTTGGGGTATTTATATATAGATGCATTGTTGATTTATATTTGAAGTTAATGTTAATTTAATGGCTTTTGGTGATACTTATAAATGCAATTTTCCTTTTTGAATGGTTTGAATATGTTAACGAGGGGTACTTTAAAAGGACTTGTGATGGAAAGTGGTGATCCACATTGTTTTAAACCAAAACTATAGACTTATAGAGAAGGTTTGGAAATCCCTAGTGTGGTAAAACTTGGATTGATGTTTAAAATGTTAACTTGTATGTCGAACTCTCTTTTACTCTCACTTGTCATTACTAGCCTATAAGGGTAGTGGCCTCTTCTTGAATGATTGTGAAATTCCTTGGAGTCAATGGCTAGAAACTAGTATTATTTTCCTTCCCTTTTAAACAATGTTGAGTGGTGGTCGTGTATTAGATTTCCATCATATAATCTATATGATTACATGATTAAAATTTTAATACACTCGACCTTTCATGTTAACCTTTGAATCCCGTGTTTCCTCCTAGATTAATTGTTCAATTTTTTCGTTTCAAATTTAGTATCGTAGCTTGTGCTTTTGGTACCTTTTTTTATGAATTTAGATTGTTGGTTTGAATATCAGTTCTCAATCTTTTAACCTAATTGTTTATTCGATGGAAATCCCATTACACTAGACTGTTGTTTCTAACTTATCAGGCCAATGGCCCTTCTCAAATGATTGTTAAATTTTTGTTTCTTTTGAGACAATGTTCAAAATTGAAGTATAAGGCTTTCTTCTTAGATTGGCATGGTGGAAATTTTATTTATCTTAAGGGGTTGTTAGTATTTAGAGCTTTGATCCAATTCTTGGAATAGAATGTTTTCCTTTCTTGATATTGTTAGATAGTAGCTTATTGTTGCTTTGTGTAGTCTTATCTTGCTCAGTTCTCATGAACTAACTCAGGTTAATAATTGTTGCAGATGGCTTATGCGAGTAGATGAGGAAAGACTTGTAGAATATTGCATCAAACTTGGTTGTGAAGTTCTTTTGTATAAATAATTTTATGTTGTAAAACTCTGGAATGGGTTATGTGGGAATTTAGAAGAAAACCAGTGCCTTAGTATTATGTGTTGTGGAGTAATGTTGTCATGACTATTGAAACTTTGGCTTGTTTTGTTATCATGGAAAATATAAAATTTGATTACCACATGGTTATGGGTGATTCTAATGTATTATAGAAATTCTAAGAATAGTATAGTGTGGCATGACCAATGTTATTACTCTCTTGTTCCCTAGTCATGGTTCCATAGAGTTGGTTTGTCCCTTTGGGTTGTGCGTCATGTTGGAAAGAATTGATGTAACCATGTATAGTTTTCACAAACGAGTAATGGTAAACTTTTCTCTTGAGATAAAATGTTGTGTGGTAAACCCTTCTAAGACATAGTAACAATGTAATTCTAAGCATAATAAAATGGTTGGATGATCCTTATAAAAGTTAAAATAAAATAAATATATATAAAATAAATTAATGTAGATGTGATCTACTTGATAACATTTGAGCCCTTAAGCGATCAAAGAGGAAACTATCTTTTGTAATAAAAATATATATACCTTTGTTTTTCCCAAGCTAAACTAATCAACATTATCCTTTTATGGTGAATTCTTAAATGATCTTATGGTGAAATCAATGATTAGTTTTTGGAAGATAATAAGGTTATATAAGTAGGAGGAGAAATTGATTAAGAAACCCTTCAATCTCTCTCAATCGTTTGAAATGTAAATTGTTTTCCTTTGTCAAACTTAATCAAGCAAAGTCTAAATGAAAATTTTAACCAATCTTGATAAATTCTTAGCCTCAATAAAATCTTTGGTTAATAAGCAATGAGACCCTGAAGCTGAATTCTTTTTGACTTTTTCCCTTAACCCTTTCCTTGGTTCATTGTAATATTTCTTAAGTAATGTTAAAATTTTGATCCTTGCACAAAGAATATTATTGTTCCAAACCTAAAATGGTACTTTCCCTCAATCGGAGCTTGTGCTTATCACCTGTGCAATAGAGGTGGAACAAGTTTCAGTGGCTTGAGTAAGATTAATTAACCTTGTGAGAAATGGAAAATGTTCTAAATCAACGAATTAAGTAAGTTATTGACATATTATAGAATGATTCTCCTTTAGAAAACTTGATCTTAAGCTAATTAGTCAATAGTATAAAAGAAAGAAGTTCACCTTTGTAAGAAGAATTGCTCTGAATCAAAACATGAATCTTCTAGATCGTAAGTCAAGTTTTGAAAGATGTTTTTAGTAAATAAATAACCTTAAAATATTTTTCTCTATGGGATGTCCTTAATTGTAATTGTGTATGTGGTTGGAATTTTACGTTGTGCCTTGTCGAAGAGAAAATTGAATTGTTCATGTTGGGTGTTGTATGTTTCCTTGTTTCCTATGTGGTCAATGTTGTGTCAAGCTTATTGAGAGTTGGTTGTAGCCCTTTTTGGTCACTTGTGTTTGTGTAAACTCCAAGTAAGTCAAAAAAAAATCTTATTTTTTTTTTTTATGTTGTTTTTGTGTGTGTTTTAGTGGGTGTTACACTTGGTATCGAGAAGAGGTTCATGCTCTCAAACCTCTGGGATAGATTGGAGTTGTGATGGTGTTGCATGATGGTGGTGGATATTGGAAGAGTAATGTGATATTAAGCGTGATGTGAACTATGTCATAATTGTGATATTGTGAGCACATGTTGTGTATGTCACTTAGTGCATAATTGATTAGCATGTTGATGTGTTGGAGATGAGAGTATTCTCTCTCCTTTTCAGAATTCTATGAATTTGAGTGTGAAAAACATTTCTTGTTGTGTGTGTGGAAGAAATGTGATTGTTGATTTTGGAGTGTTGGATCCTTTTGACATTTGTGATGTGTGGGTGTGCTTGATATGTTGTATGACCAAGGTTGGTTGTAGTGAATTGGATTTCTTAATGATGTCATTATCATTTGTGTAGAAATGTGTGTATTTCCCATGTTATATGGCAAATTGATTGTATGTTGTAATTGTGCTCATCATAATTGTAATTCATGTAATATGTAATGATTCATGTCATGATTTAGGGACATATGGTGGGTATATGATCCCTATCGTATAGTGATTGCACTTTGGGTGCAACATGTGGTGATGTGGTGTGTTGTAAACCGTGAATGTAATGTATGTGATATACCTTATATCGGTACCATGCGTAAGATGCACTATAGTTAATGTGCATGAACCACCATTTTGTTAGTGATGTAGTTGCATGTTATGTTGTGAACCTTACACTAACCTAACCTTGAGGGAAATTGGTAAAAGTGTATGTTTGGAGTGAGGGAATGTGTACCATGGGCCAATAACTCAAGCTAACCTTAGGCTCAATAGATGATGACATGTGCTCCTCTTTCTCTCTCTCTTGTGGTTGTTGTATGGATGTAACCTAAGTGTAGCTATGACTATGTTTAGCCTTGTCGAAGTGGTGGCGGGATGATTCAGATAGAGATGATGATAATTGTACTATTGATATGTTATTTTATAGTGAGGCTTGATGTTCCGAGTGCCAAAACTCGTTGAGTACCCCTTGGTGGCCAGATAAGGCCACATAGTCATCATAATGTGCTTATTCTTATATATGTATTTTATTTGTAAATTGAACTTTTTATTTTATTTCTTGCAAGGACCAACAGTTTTCTTGATTGTCATGTTTTATATTTTGGGCATTTCCTTGGTTTATGGTACTAACATGCAGATTTTTGCACTAACTATGGCTATTTGGCCATTTTTTTTGCTTGGATTTGGATCTTCTTTAAATTTTAAAATTTTACCGCCTTTCCCAAGGCTTGTATTTTTCCACTTGGCATTTGAATTAGATTGCTATGTTGGTTCTATTGTCGTAATGTGTGGAATAGGGTCATGGGATGCACCATGGAATGGTTGGACCTATGGACCCACTTCATTGTATGGGGGTACACCCCAAGGAGTTACAGATAACTAGTGGGTTTCAAACCATGAGTTATTATGTCACTTGGGTTAGGGGTGTCTGGACTCTATGTGCCTAGGGCCATAGGAAACCGACCTCTTTGGGGAGTGAAAAGGAAATTTATTTATTTATTACTACTTGAGGGAGGCATAAGAGATTGAGAGGCATAAGAGACTTGAGGGAGGCATAAGATATTGAGGGAGGAATAAAAGACTTGAGGAAAGCATAAGAGATTTTTGTGTGTGTGTGTGTGTGTGTGTGTGTGTGTGTGTGTGTGATGTGATTGATGTTGGGATGTAAGCAAAGTTTTATGATGTTTTTGGTTGTGGTGTTATGATGTATGTGTTACTCATGTTAGTTGGATATGTTTTGTGATGTTGTGGATATGGCTTTGATGCCCTTGTTGACACTATGTACCTATAGCTATTGTTTAAGTTATGTGAAATCTTCATCTATGGAATTGTGGAAATTTCTAGTTGTTGTAGTACACTTTTGTTCAAGTATTATATGTCAGTCATAGATGTGTGACAAGTACTATGTTATGTGGACCATGTATGTTCTCTTCCATATTTGGTTAATCTCTTGTGGTGTGGTACCATCATGAAAGTATGTAAAATTATGCTTGTGAATCATTAGTGTTGTGTATGACCCTGGTAGGGTGTTGTGATAGCAGTTCATGTTGGGCACCCACAAGAAGGAATAAACTAAAACTCTACAACAATGAAATTTTAAAGAACTTGAATTAGGAATAATGTAAATGGAAAGAGTCTAATTAAATAATGAATAAGAGGGAACTGCCAATCTTCACAGAACTTTGAAAGTTAAATTTTTCCAAATGTTTCTAAGGCTACCTCGTGGTCATGCTTTAATGACTGAAATTTTAACCATAGGGTGTACTTTCATCTTTATCGGTTCCTTGATGCTTACCCCTTTTTCCTTCCTTCAGTGTTATGTCACATCGAGGATGATGCTTCCTTAAGGGGAGGAGAATGTAATGCCCATCATGGTGGGACTACTGGTTTAAACTTTAATTTTTAATTTTTATTTTTTTTATCCTCTAGGCCTCCACACATGCCTCTTCTTTTAAGAAAATTTACTAGTGGTGGACTTTACTAACCCAACCACCGACCTGCCATCCTTATGGCATCACGACCATTCAATCCTTCCTGATTTGGCATGGGGGAGAAGCTTACCCCATTGGTGGGTGGGAGTGGTTGAAATCCTACCAAATTTTGTCAATGCAATTAAATTCTTCCCCTCTCCGTATTTCTCCTTGTTGGCCGCGGATTTTGTTTAGTGGGTTCATTTTTTTTTTTTTTTAGAGCCTTGTATTCTTCTAATCATGCCTTTTGTCTTGTCTCCTTGTGACTGGCTCTTGCCCTTTAGTCCAGGCTGCGTGAGAGGGAGATATCTATAGATGAGGGCAAAGGGAAGAGGCCGTTTAACTTACTCCTTGCTATGCATGTGTTTGCACTTCTTCCCCGGGCACATTTTTCTTTTCAACCTTTTTTTTGAATTATGTTTCCTTTGTGATTTGATGGATGTCCTTACCCTATTCCAAAAACTACGACCTTGGCCCTGGTTGCATGTAGTTTACAAATTGAACTTGAACAAATTAGACTCTTGTTAGTTGTTTTGTTTATTTTTATTTTTGTTTTATCTTGCCTTTAGCTTCTAGGTTGGTGTCTTTCTTGCACAAGGGTTGGGACCGGATGCGTGTGTTCTATTATGGCGAGCTAAGTAGGGTTATTTTTTTAGATCCCTATTGTGCATATCCTGATGGTGGCAATTCCATGAGACCACAACTCTTCGAGGATTTTGTATAACAGTTTCCCTGCCTCATGTACATCTCCCACGTTTTGCATACTTTCCTTCCAAGGCACTACAACTGAAATGTTTACCTTGGTCCCTTCTCTATTACGCTTGGGTGGAGGTCCATTTCTCCCAGTAGATCTCATTATCTTGGCTCTAGCCACATGCATGTTTTCGAAGGTGGCTTTGAGCATGTTGGACACCTATTGGTCACATATGGTGGAATCGGGGTCATAAAATAAACCCATTTTGTGCCTGATTTTTTAATCATTACGATTCTTGATACCATATGTTCTTTTGTGCTTTGTTCATGTCCACACTCTACTCCATCTGTCCCATTTTAGGTGTAGGTTGTGAGGATGTTGGCAAGGTTTTGGAGTGTTTCTTTATCCTTGTCCTTCATGTGTGTTGAAGTTCTCTGGGTCTTTTTCAATAAACCCATTTTGTTTATACTACAGTCATGGCAGTCCTTGAGACCAATGTTATTTCTATTTGATGTTACTTATAAAATGGAGCTCTCTTCCCATACTAAACATGGATTGGAATGGAATTTTATCACCCAGCTAGTAGAAGAGGGGATATTGGACCTAAAGATTGTTTTTGCTACCTTGTGGTGTCCATGTGACTTGTTGAAGCTGGAGAATATCGAAAGATAATCCTACCTTTGTTACTTTTGCTAAATTTAAAAATATCATGAAATAGAACTTTTATTTCCCCAAATTTTGGTTTTCCTTGTTGTCTTTGCTTTGGGTTTGTTCACCTTGCTGAAAATCTCTTCCTTCCTCTTGTAATCTTCTTGTTTTGGCTTTAATCATTTTCAATGTTAAAGTGGATAGCATACATTTACTTTCCTCCTACGTTAGCTATTGTGTGTGTTCATGCTTGAATGATTAATCCTCTACCTTTTTTAGCTACATTTTGGGTTTGAGTATCAAGTTTTTCATGTTGTTTATAACTAGTGTTTTCTATTGTGAAGGAAAGCCTGCTATATTTCCAAACCTCTTGCTTTTTTTGAGCTTGCCATTTTTTTGTATTTAATTTCTTCTTAGAAAATTGGGTTTCTTCTATTATTTTTTGAACTTTTAGATCTGGTTATTCAAGTAGTCACATTATCGAATAATGTCTCTTCAGGTGTGTGAGTTGTGTATATTCCTTAGGTTTATGACCCCCTCTATTTTTTTCTTAAATAATCTAGATTAGTGTAATCAAGTCCATTGTAGCTTTACCTTTTATTTATGGTATGTTGAGTAGTTCACACAGTATGGCAATGTTTCTTTATTAAACAACTAGTAGATGGAACCCGATCCAGGTTGACTATCGTTTTATGGACACTTAATCATCCTTTTTGATTATGTCAACAATCTCGTAATGTCAGTTGTTCTTTGGTGTTTCCCAAACTTGGAGTGGTTTGGTTTTCGAGGTTTGTTAGAAATCCTTGTTATCTTTTCTTGAACCAATTAAATGTTCCCTTTGAACTATCTTGTATGTCTATAAAACTTTATGTGTGGTTGACTTCTGAGGTTAGGTTTATGCTTGGAGGGTGTATCTTGGCTAAGGTACCCGAATTATTAGTTGTCTTGCACCTTGAGTATTCCTACATAATTGTGTATGATGCTAGACATATACCCTTATTTCTGTTGATCTTCAGTATAGTTCCAAAACATTTAAGGTTTTTCCCTGAAGGGCACTTTGATCATTCCTTATGAAGCTTAAACTCAGAACAATGATTTTTCGTCACCAAGATTTCAAATTTCATGTGTGAGTTATGGATAGTACTCCTTTATTTTCAAAACTACCTTAGCATAATTCTACTCGTGATGACTTTTGGTGGAATATTTATAATTTTTCATCTCATTGATTTTAATTGACGTTTGGATTACATATGTGCATTGATATCTTGTTGACTTATGATAGAATGGTTGAGAGCATTAAGGATATTTGGGCTTATTTATATATAGATGCATTGTTGATTTGTATGTGAAGTTAATGTTAATGTAATGGATTTTGGTGATACTTATAAATGCAACTTTCCTTTTTGAATGGTTTAACAACGGGCATCTTACTAAAAGGAATTTGATGGAAAGTGGTGATCAACATTGTTTTAAACCAAAAATATAGACTTATAGAGAAGGTTTGGAAATCCCTAGTGTGGTAAAACTTGAATTGATGTTTAAAATGTTATCTTGTATGTCGAAATTCTCTTTTACTCTTGCTTTTCATTACGTGTTTATAATGGTAGTGGCATCTTCTTGAATGATTGTGAAATTCCTTGAGTCAATGGCCGAAACTAGTATTATTTGCTTTCCCTTGTTAAACAATGTTGAGTGGTGGTCATGTCTTAGTTTTCCATCATATAACCTATATGATTACTATTATCTCTCAAAATTGCACCCTGTAGAGAGATGAATGCAGGTGTTCTAAGATTTCTCTGGATCTCTCTCTTTCGTAGATACAATGGAAACACCTCAGTCTGTGGGTATACCTATTGTTGAGGTGATTCTCTAGTATCAAGGCTGATTCCTTCTTGATGTATCCTAAACTATTTTTTTGGGGTTTTAAGGGTAAAAGATGACTGTAAAATGAATTGAAAAACTGGGTGATACACCAAAATTGTTGAGGGCTTTGACTGAGTACATGCACAAATATCTAGGAATGGATTATGGATGCACAAACCAATAGTTTTCAACAGAATATTAAGGAAAAAACACTTGATGTATTGAGGGAATGATTCACAACAATACTATTAAGATGAACATGCACACTAATATTATGCAAAAATAACTAAATTTGCAGCAAGGTAAGATGATCAATCAGGGAATTTGACATTCACAAGAAATAATAAAGTATACACGACATTGCAAATAATTGGAAAGGCATAAATCAACTCTCATTCAAAGGGGAAAAACTGGAAAAATATGCTTTAGCACTCCTATGTCTAAAAATTCCCCTCTTGTGCTTTGTCAATGCACACAATATATAGCAAAATTATTCATCCCACCCTTCCTAAAAATAGACTAAAATTGTACTCACCCATGCATCCTATTTTTATCCTTTATCCTGAATAAATAAAGGAATAAAAATAAGCATGCTAATACAATGAGGCATTAATAGCCTTGTTTACAAAAATACAACTCAGTCAAACTGTAGTTGACTATTCTATTTTTAATAAAGTTGGGTGAATAATTTTGCTAATAATAAACTTGGCTTGATGAGAAAGTCTTCTCCAATACATGCAAACTCTGTCTTCTTGGTTGATGATGTGGCATCTGCAACTTGATCCACTTGTAATTGCAAAAATAGCATTTTAAACTGCCTCTTGGATGCACATGTAAAAATTAATTCAATTCCATATCACCCATTGTGGGGACCATTGTGAGCACATGTGCAATAAAATAATACTCTTATTTTGGTGGAAAATAAGGTAATAGGCCTCCAAAAAGGGCTCCTTGTACTCTGATGTTGACCTCTGCTTGTCTTCTTGTGGTCACATGAAGAATTGCACTTTTGCACATAATGCTATTGTCACTTCATAAAACTCCAACTGTGAGGACCACTGTGAGGTGAACACTTGTCTTCATTCGGATTTGACCACCTTTGTTGACTTGGCATATTATTATGATTTAAAATAAACAAGGGGTCATTTTTTGAAATAATGCCATACTATACACTCGGCCACCTTTTTTATTATCATTACATAGTATATACTTGGCCACCTTTTTTATTATCATTACATTGTGATTTGTTGTCGGTATTTGATTATTTTTGCATATGTTATAAGACCTTAACCAAGGTCAATGCAATGATTAATTAAATGACGTGGGCTAGCCCCTTCCACGATGGTGACTCACCCTTGGATACATATCTCGTGGCATTTGATTTAACCCTGATTGGCATAGGAAAGTGGGACTTTGACTGTGATCATTGATTACCTGTACCATTTGATATCTGTCATTGATCTTCAAATCCATGATTAGGGTTTACATTTAGTAATAAAGATGGTTGGTGCTCTGCAGGCCATTGATCTTTGTACCTTTGAATGTTGATCGTCGATCCTCTGTCTTTAATAAATGTGAACCTACGTTGGAGTTGGAAAAGTTTTATGCCATTGATCTTCTGTCACCTTTGATATGGGCCGTCGATGCATTACTCGGTAGTTGGCTTGGGTTATCATTTCCGATTGTTGGATCATGTACCTTCAAATCTCCACCATTGATGACAACTCTGGTAGAGTTAGGTTTGAGAGGTTGAGTTTTGAGTTGGGTAAAAGGAAAATAAACCTAATGTTTTTTCATTATGTGTTTTTCACTGCGGGTAAAGCCTGGAAAAATTTCCTCAGGATACCATTGTTGATATTTCTTGAGCTCGGTTTCTTCTGATAAATCGGTCTTCTGAAGCTCTATGCATGGATTTTTTTATTCTCTGCAATATCTTGGCCACCAATAGTGGAGTTTTGGAGCTCATTTTCTTTGTAGAGAAGGGATCTACAAGTTTCTATTTTTGTATTTTCTGAAGTGGCCACCATTGAACTTCTTTCAAGCTAGTTCTGAAGGATTGTCTGGTTTCTTTGCTGGCTTTTGAGTTCTCTGTGATCTTTTTGAAGTGTGATCTCATCATTATTTGGTCATTTCATGCTCACTATTTAGCTCTTGTGAGGTCTGTGGTCATTGGTTTGGAGTATCATTGAGCTCTTTTCTCTGCGAAACAACCTTCTGATGTGATGAGGTTTTGGTTCTTGGTCATTTTTCAAAGGCCTTGGTTAGAGTTCATGGCTCTAAGTTCTATCTTGTCTGCCATTTTCTTGAGTTCTGCATAACCAATTTGTTGTCTCGTCATTTTAAGTTTGACTATGGAGAATTTGATGAGCCACGAAAAGAAGGCCTTGAGCTCTATATACTACCCCTTCTGTTATGCATTACATAGTTGCCATTGTTGAGAAGGTAAGACTTCATCTTCAAACTCTGTAACTACCTTTCCCTTGTCATTTCAACTTTATTAACACTAACACCTCAAGACCCTTGTGTTTCTTTGCATTTTCTAGTGTAACCTTGATCTCTGAGCTTCAAAATCATTTGGGTGATCATTGTTTTACTCTGGACTTGATCATTTTGATGGTTTTGACAACTTCAAGCTTCCCTGGTAAGTCTTGCCCTCCATATTAATACTTATGTGTGCAATAAAATTGAGCTCTCGAAATACCCACTAATGGGTTCGTTTTATTTTCAAAATATCTCTTTCCTTGGTACATTCTATGCTTCTTATCCATGGACGTGTTTGCTTGAGCTGTAACATTTCTCTCTTGCTATGGAGTGCATTGAGTTCTGGTTTTGTCTATACTTATACTCTATACCACCATTAAAGATAGAAGAGACCTCTGTTTCTATGGCTTTCATTGATTGGTAGAGAACTCTATTCCTGCACATTTACTTTTGTTCTCCTGGCTCACCATATTATGGCATGATCTCTTCCTAAACTCAATGCTTCGTATTTTGTGTTTGAGGTGTTCCCTGTTATTATGAATGTGTATTTGACATTATTTGCTCTTAATTTTTTAATACCCATTTACGGGTTCACAACTTTTAATTCAAATATGGCACTACATATTCTGTTTCTACTTCCTCTGTGTTTGTGCTTTGAGTGGCTTCTCCTATTTTAAGTCACCCGAAGTGGCTCAAAGACTGAAAGTAAATGGAGTCTTCTGAATTTGTCTTCCCTATCCTTCAAGCTAGCTCATATTTTGTTGTAGATTAAGAGCTTTAAGATTTATATGAATGTCATTGATGTTTTCTGAGCCAACCTTTCAAACTCGTGCTTTTATGGCTGAGTGCTAAGTTTTAGAAAAATGAGTCGAGGGTTTCTCAGGATTGGCTTTGCTAAGGGTACCTTAGACTTGTGTATTTCTTGCCATGAGAAAAATCCTTGAAACTCTACTGTATTCTTATTGGTGATTTGAGATGATTTGGCCATAATTTGGCTCTATCCTTTTTGTTTGTTGATGACCATGCTTCATTCTAACTTTTCATGCTTGAAAACCCAATTTGTATTGTAATTGCACTATTTCCTTGTGTACATATACAGTGAAGCAACTGAGTTTGTTTATCCATCTTGTTTAACACCAGGATTTGAAATATTTCCAAAAATTTGAACTCAACTTGTCTACTGCTTGCAATAAGTAATATTGTATACCAATTATTCTTCGTAAATCATCCTTAAGACCACATTATTGGTGAAACTCCAACCACATTCCATAATACCGTACATCAATTATTCTTCGAAATCATCCTTAAGACCACGTTATGGAAAGTTGTAATATAGGCTCATGATTTGGTCATGTAACTCAAGAAAATATGAAACTCCAACCACATTCCATTTATGCATATTGTTTGTGAACTCTGTAATATACTTGAGTGATGAATCTGGGAAGCATTTTCACAAATTTGTATCACTTTTCATGTTGCAGATATGTATAGTTGTGTGCTTCAATCTAAATGGTTCCTTGAGTTATAGTATGTTGATATTCCCTCATGCTTGTTATGAAGGATTTTGTACTCTTCCTATAGCTAGTAATTTCTGATTGGCACTTCTGAATGCTTGAACTGGTGATTTTCTGAGATCTTGAAATTGTTCTTGGTGATTTCTTGTGTTGTCAATAGCTGTACCTGCACATTCAGTTATGTACCTTTCTCTTCAGTTCACCTTTTGGATTGATCCTTTGTAACTTGTAGTTATATTATTTAGAAGTGATGTAGCACCTTGATTTGTTTCTGTACTCCTCATACATCCTGTAGCAGCTCCAAAAACTTGTTTTATGAACAGAACATGTTACCCTTTGAAAACCTTACTCTGTAAACTGGTTCAGTGCTGTTATATTAAAAGAAGACTTTATTTTTGTTTCTGTTCTGCAACTCTGATTTTGTATTTACCTTCTAATTTACAAAGCTCTATCTTTATTTCTTCACTTCTTTTGTAACCTTTTCATGACTGTCTAAGTCATTGATGTTTGATGAATTTGTCTAAGTATTGAGCTGGTTGCATTGTGTATTATATCTCTTCATCATGAATCACCCTCTGCGTCCTTAGTTGTACTGAATCAAGATATTCTTTATCATGAAGTAACTTGTATTTATCTGAATCTGTAGCTTTGACTATACAATGTATTATCTCCTTTCTTGCATACTATTTGATTAGTACATCTTTCAAGCATGAATTAGTTGTGAAATAACATGATGGAAAGATGTAAAATGTCCATTTTACATGGTGAAGCCCTGTCAAATTTTTCTCAGATTCCCTTTTCCATTCTGTTTCAGCTGCAATTTGTCTCATTCCATTTGTTAGAACTGTAACACTAAACTTGCATTTCTTTTATGGATTAGTACATGCACATATTTATGTATTTCAGCCTTTAGTCTAAACTGAAATAAATGTACTTAATCGATTCAAACTATAGAATGTAATACTCTCGATATATAAACACAATAGTTAGTGTTTATTTCCTTCTTCATACTTTTACCTGCA
The DNA here is from genome assembly GCA_018340775.1 of Taxus wallichiana var. yunnanensis. NCBI lineage: Eukaryota > Viridiplantae > Streptophyta > Pinopsida > Cupressales > Taxaceae > Taxus > Taxus wallichiana. The sequence continues at coordinate 830,681,265 of CM031242.1, read as the reverse complement.
CATTTAGATAAACTAGTTAGAAAACATTTAGGATTTTTGGCCTCTCTTCTATTCCATAGTTTTTTCCTTTATCTTTGCTCTCTGAAATGATTGTGAGAATCATATGTACGATGTAGAATATTGTTTCTTGTCTACTATGCATTTATCTTTTCGTAATCATACCTCATGATATCAGGAGATTCATTTGCACGAAGATAGATAGTACAAGAACATGATTTAATCTTGAGGTCGTGGATGACGGTTTCTTTTCCCCGCTGTTTTTCGGTATAGTACAGTATTCAATGACAAGGATGAAGATGGAGCATGTTATTAGCCAATTTTGACTTCACAAAATTTGTAAAAAAAAAAAAATGAAAAATTTGAAAAATTTGAAAAGTGTTACTTTGTGTGGCTCATTGCCCTCGTTGTGACCGTCTCATTTTTGTGATCGTTTCGGTCTTCGTTTCATCTTTTCGGGTGAGAACTCTTCCCGCTAGGCTTTAAAACGCGTTAAAATACATTAAAATTAATTAATTAGTTGCTCCTTGTTTGATTAAATTAATTTTTAAATCACTTGAGAAGTATTTAATTAAATAAATATAAATTAAAGTTCGTTCGACAAATTTTAATGCCGGAGAAATAAGCTTACACTTCCCGAGCTCGGATTTCCCCTTTCCTGGCAATTTCTTTCATCTTTCCCGCACGTGGGATTTTCTCTACCAATTGCCAAATCCTGGATTGGCTAACGGGTAGGAAATTCTCTAATTTCCCACATGGGGAAATTGGACGGGATTTGCCAACCCACTTTGCCATTCCCGTTGGCAATTGTCCGTTGCTTTCCCCATTTCCCCTGGCACTTAAGCCACTACCCTAGGAAGAGAGGAAGTTAGATTAATTCCCGTAACTTCCTCCATCAAACCCGTTGGAAAAGTCGTGCGAAGCTTTCAATTGCTTCTTATTTCTTCAGGAAGACATAATATTTTGTCAACATCCCATAATGCAAGAGAAACTCACGCCATTGTGAAGGAAGAAATATCAGTTGTGCATGCAAGGAGGTTTTATCAAAATCTAAACAGACACCAGCCAGAGGAAGACAGCTAAAGGAAAGAGGAGAGAAACCTGAAGGAATTCCACGCATTGGAAAGAACAGTCTTTAGACGCCTAGAAAGAATTTAAAGGAATAGCCAAGGTAAAACAACAGACCATGTGCAAAGGGAAATAAAGAACTGTTTTCAAATTCCCACGCCTAGCAGACAAAAAGGAGGCATTTGTTCTAATTTCCACGCAGGATTTAAAGAAGATAAAAAAAATTCCTTTTCCACGCCTTGCACTGGAAAAGAATAGTTTTTAATATAAAAATAAGAGCAGTTGTCCACGCCTTGGGTGAAGGAAAAGACAGGGAGGGAAAGCAAACTGTTTCAATCGATGTGCCCAGCCAGCAAATAAAACATCACGCAGCTGTTTACACAAGCTAAGGACCAAAGAAAAGGTCATACGCATGTCAAAATACATCACACAGCTGTTAGCCCAAGTCATACAAAAAAATGCCAGCAAAGAAAGAATCTTTTCCCACGCGCCCAGCCAAAGAAGACAGCAAAAGACTGAAGAAAAAGAGAGGCCGCACCTACAGGAGAAGGGAAATAAGAGAAGTTTCCAATAAAATAAAGAATATAATAAAAATTCTTTTCCACGCAGGTATTTGAGAAAAAGAACAGTTTTTAAAAGCTGCGCATTGATTAAAGGAGGTGGAGCCTAAGTATGATCGTGGTCCATTGGCACAGGATCAATCGATGATGTTCTTCAGAGTATGGATCGCACACTGTTCCGTATGCTTCCTAAACTTTGCCCTAAACCACGAATGCTTGTTTGCGCTCCATCAAATGCTGCAACAGATGAATTGCTACAGCGTGTTCTGGATCGTGGATTCATTGATGGTGAAATGAAGGTCTATCACCCTGATGTTGCGAGGGTGGGTGTGGATTCTCAAAATCGTGCTGCACAGGCAGTATCAGTGGAGCGTAGAACTGAAATTCTCCTAGGAAAGTGCCGTGAGGAAGTAATTGGCTATATGCAGCAGCTACAGGGTAGAGAAGTAAACTTATCTCAGAAAATCAGTGGCCTCCAGAGAGAGCTAAGTGCGACAGCTGCCGCAGGGTGATCCCAAGGAACCGTTGGTGTTGATCCTGATGTTCTGGTTGCACGCGACCACAGTCATGATCAGTTGTTGCAAAATCTTGCAGCTGTAGTAGAAGAACGAGATAAAGTTTTAGTTGAGTTGTCTCACCTTTTCATTTTGGAAAGTCACTTCCATGGAAGAAGCTCGATCAAATCTTGAGGCAAGTTTTGCAAATGAGGCTGAGATTGTGTTCACTACTGTTTCTAGTAGTGGCCGGAAGTTATTCCAGCGCCTAGCCCATGGGTTTGATATGGTGGTTATAGATGAAGCTACAAGCTAGTGAAGTAGGCGTGTTACCTCCACTTTCATTGGGTGCTGCAAGGTGTGTTCTTGTCGGGGATCCACAGCAACTGCCTGCAACAGTAATTAGCCAGGCAGCAGGCATGTTGCAGTATAGTAGAAGCCTTTTGAGCGCTTCCAACAAGCAGGTCGTCCAACTATGTTGTTATCTGCTCAGTATCGAATGCATCCTCAAATTCAGGATTTTCCTTCAAGATATTTTTATCAAAATCGATTAAGTGACAGTGAGAGTGTTACCAGGAGACCTGATGAAATTTATTACAAAGATTCTCTATTGAGACCTTACTTGTTTTACGATGTAACTCATGGAAGAGAATCTCATAGAGGTGGATCTATTTCATATCAGAATATTCATGAAGCACAATTTGCTTTGCAATTATATGAGCATCTTGCAATGGGTCATCATCATGGCAGCAGAATTGCTGATGGTGAATCACATCACCCCGGATGTCCTGTAACTCGATGGGTTGAGACTCTCAGATGATTGCATAACATGGAGCTTTTCCCAAGTGTGGGACCTTGCGAATCGGGAAAGCTCTCCGGATGAAGGCCGGTTCCTATTCCTCTGTTCAGATGCACACATAAAAATGTAGAGGGTTTACTCAAAAACCTAATCTAACTTTCCAAGGAGACATGGTAAGAAGATGCATAAAAATAAACCTAAACTAACAAAGGTGATGCACCGAGGAATGAAGAACACCTGTCTTGCCAATAAACACAAACCATTAAAATGCAATGTAAGATCATGCACAGATAACCAAAATTGTAGTGAAAGATCAGGAGGATGCAAATGAACACAGAGAGGGTTGAGAATCATCCACAGACATGCATTATTTGCTCCAAAGATTGATACAATACACTACAAAATGCCAAGAGGTAAAGTTGCATTACAGTTTTAGATGGGAGGTTTGAACTTTACAAATTCGCCTACCAAAGAGAAGAAGGGAGGGGAAAAACAAGAATGTCCAACCTTTAGAAATAATCCCTCCTTTCAATTTATAGGAAGAATGAGAGAGGGAAGAGGGAGGAATTCCAAATCTACCCTAACCACCTCCAGGTTGTATTTAATTCATCTCATTATGGCAGTAGGTGAGAACCCTAGCAAACCCAAAAAATGGTGAACTAGTATTTTGCATTTTTGAAGAACTTGTTCTCACCTAATTAAATATATCCATCGTAGTTTGATATAGGACCTTGTAAGCTTTCCAAAAAGTCCAACCTTGTGTGAATCTGAGCTCCCTGTGAAAATTTATGGCCATTTGAATATTTTGGTCAGGGTTTGCTTTCTGTCATGTTCAGGTGTCAACACTCAAAATGTTGCGCCTCCTGAAGATGCGCCTCGGTACATCCATCCTCATGTCAACATACTCTTAAGTGTGCCATAGGTGCTGAAAATGTGGTGTTGACGCCTTCCGATCTCGCGCCTGCAACTTGCGCTTGCGGGCGCGACCTTTTCCATGTTGACAACCTTTTGATCTGCGGCCTCTAATCTGCGCCTGGGCATGACTTTTTCCATGTCGACACCTTTTGATCTCGTGCCCTCGATTTGTGCACGGGCACAACTTTTTCCATGTCGACACCTTTTGATCTGTGCCCTCGATCTGCGCTGGGCATAACTTTTTCCATGTCAATGCGTTACGATATGTACCCTCCGATCTGCGCTTGGCGTGACTTTTCCATGTCGACACCTTCTGATCTGCACCTAGGTGTGACTTTTTCCATGTCGACACCTTTCAACCTCCGCCTCTGATGTGCACAGGCGCGACTTTTCCATGTCGACACCTTTTGATCTCGCACCCTCGATTTGCGCCAGGTGCGACTTTTTCCATGTCAACACCTTTTGATCTGTGCCTGATTTGCACTGGGCATGACTTGTGGCGTAAATAAATGTTGGGTTTTGAGTTTCTTTGATTTCCATATTCTTCTGTTTGTCTATATTTACCCGGGAGGGAGATATATACAACAAGTAATTTTTTTTTCTTGGTAATGATATCTACGGACATGTTATGGGCATGAACCCGAGTCATCATCATGGCGAATTAGGTCTTTATTGGTAATGGCATTTTCTCATCATTTGGAAGGTATAATTGTGCTTATTATGGCAAAGCCAAAACATTCTTACTACAAGTGTTATATAATAAGGAAGAACTGTGAGCATTGTGGTAAAACCATTCTTTTCAGAAATGTTGGGTTAAGCTCGGTATTCAAGTGAGTTGAGCTAGAGAATAACTCGGGAGTTTGGTTCTGGAAAGAAGGTAAGATGAGATGAAGGGAATGGATCTCCATGGGAGTCCGGATTCAAGTTGAAAATGCATGAGCTCACAATCAAACTAGGAGCGATACGATTGAGGGCTCATTCGTGAGTTGAGTCATCTAAACACCTAAGTGAAGAAGGAGCACATCTCAAGAATTTCTCATTCTAGTCATCATTCTTCTTTGCATGATTTCCCTAATTCTTCAGACCTAATCAACAACACAACACTATAATTCAGAGCATTGGTTCAGGTGCAAGCACCTATAATCTATATCACACAATTTCTAGCTCGGTGGAACTCGCTGATGAAGTACCTCAAAATATACCAGCCCAACTTGTGGAAGTAGTCACAACTTGTCAACCAAAAGTTGATGATCTAGTTCTTTCCCCCCCTACATTTGAAGAACCACCACAAATGGAGAAAATGGTGAAAGACCTGAAGCTGGATTCTGACGAACCAAGGTGGCGTAACGACTACGGTCTTGCGACAAATGAATAATTCACCATGGAAAGGTACTTGAAGCATGTGGATGAATTGCTCAAGTTTCAAGATCAACACTCTTGCCATTTGGAGGATTATAGAGCACATTCAATGAGTTCATTCCCATACGATTGGGATAGACGGACTCTTGGCCCAATGGATAAGGCATTGATCCTAGGTGTCTTGATCTAGGTGCCACATTGCTGACTAGGATGTCTACGTGTCCGTCCAAGTCATTTTAGTGGGTCCACATGTATCCATTTCTTTTATATATGTATTTTTCCTTAAATGACCTTTTCACTTAAGTGGTTTCTATTTTTAGTCACTTTTTAAAAGTTGGTTGAAAAATTCAAAGTCACTTAAGTGCCCTATTTAATGTGCATTTCAAACCCTAACTACTTTGTAACCAACTTTTGGGTTATAAAAGGAAGTCAATGGCTCATTTGTAAGGGTGACTTTGAGAGAGGAGAAGAAAATACTTTTGTGCAAGCTTTGTTTCAGGAAGAAAATTTGTGTTCTTTTGTCAAAAACATCTTGGAGTTAATGAAATATGAACTTTGTGTCTCATTCATTGTCTCTTGTAACATTTGATGTTCTTATGTTCATTATATGTTAGGTGTTTGAATCTTGCATGCAAATATTATCTTTGATCTTATTTTCAACATTATTCATCAGTTGTTCTAGTTCACAGTGATCAAGCTCTGATTATCTACTTGCTCATGTGTGTTCCCTTTTACATGTTCTTGTTTGGCTAACTCAAACTCTATTTTATTTGTGTTAGTTATTCATCTTTCCTCTTCATGCAATATTAGGCTCTGTTTTTACCTAACTCTTGCATGTTCTTTCAGTTCATTCCATTTCACTCCTTTCCTTCATTCCATTCCATCTCCTTCATTCACTTTTCTTTCCATTGATGTTCCAATACACCCCCCACATACAATTTTGAATGTACAGATGTAAATACAGTTTTGGTTTTCAATAAAAGCAACCTCACCTTCATTGAGGAGGGACTTTGTTCCCACTGTCCGCATGTCATTTGCATGCATGCAAATCCATTTGCTAACAGAGCAAAAGATGGAGCGGAGATGGAGTAGTAGGACAAAAGAAATAAGGCAATGATGGATTCCTTCATCTTCTTTTGATTTTATTTTCATGCACATGCACCTTCTATTTCAGTAGTTATGATGTTTACTTGAGTTACATCCCATGGCTTGTGTGGGAAACATTTGAAATTCCTTATGAATAAAACATTGAATTCAAAACTAAGTTGTGTACTTCCTTTTGCATTTCATCTTTGTATATGGATTGTATAATGAATTAAACAACTCAATAACATAATTGAATGTATTTAATCATGAAGGAAAGAATTTTAAAATACCTGTAACCTTAGTAATGAACTTTGATACTGCTATAATTTGCAACTATGATTGTTGTTCCAAAACTTAATACTTCATCTATTCTATATTTTCAATCTTCATCAAGATTACACATTTGTCCTTCTGGGGCCTTTGTGTTCTTTTGCTGAAGACAATCATGAAATTGCAGACTATGTGATCTATTACGTTTTGTAATAGCACACATAGCTGCAAATTACATGTAGTCATTAATTAATCCAACAGAACAAATATTAAACTGAAAGAATCTCCCCTAGCTTAGGTTCACTTCACCAATGCCATCCATCGTAACAAATTTTTGAGTTGCCCATTTTTACATGAGTGCAAAAATTGTAAACAATTGTATGACTAAAATTTTAATACACTCGACCTTTCGTGTTAACCTTTGAATCTCGTGCTTCCTCCTGGATTAATTGTTCAATTTTTTTCATTTCAAAAATAAGTATCGTAGCTTGTGCTTTTGGTACCTATTTTTTATGAATGTAGATTGTTGGTTTGAATATCAGTTCTCAATATTTTAACCTAATTTTTTATTCGATGGAAATCCCGTTACACTAGACTATTGTTTCTACTTATCAGGCCAATGGCCCCTTCTCAAATGATTGTTTAATTTTCGTTGCTTTTGAGACAATGTTCAAAATTGAAGTATAAGGCTCTCTTCTTAGATTGGCATGGTGGAAATTTTATTTATCTTAAGGGGTTGTTAGTATTTAGAGCTTCAAGCCAATTCTTGGAATAGAATTTTTCCTTTCTTGATATTGTTAGATAATAGCTTATTGTTGCTTTGTGTAGTCTTATCTTGCTCAGTTCTCGCGAACTGACTCAGGTTAATAATTTTTGTAGATGGCTTATGCGAGCGAAGGTGTGAGGGAAATACCTGTAAAATATTGTATGAAAATTGGTTGTGAAGTTATTTTGTATGAATACTTTTATGTTGTAAAACTCTGGAATGGGCTATGTGGGAAATTTAGAAGAAAATTAGTGCCTTAGTATTATGTGTTGTGGAGTAATGTTGTCATGGTTATTGAAACTTTGGCTTTTTTTGTTATCGTGGAATATATAAAAGTTTATTATCGCATGGTTATGGGTGATTCTAATGTATTATAAAAATTCTAAGAATAGTATAGCATGGCGTGACCAGTGTTATTACTCTCTTGTTCCCTAGTCATGGCTCCATAGAGTTGGTTTGTCCCTTTGGGGTTGTGCATTGTGTTGGAAAGAATTGATGTAACCATGTTTAGTTTTCAAAAATGAGTAATGGTAAACTTTTCTCTTGAGATAAAATGTTGTGTGGTAAACCCTTCTAAGACATAACAACAATGTAATTCTAAACATAATAAAATGGTTGACAATCCGTATAAAAGTTAAAATAAAATATATACTCACAAATAAATTAATGTAGATGTGATCTACTTGATAACATTTGAGCCCCTGAGTGATCAAAGAGGAAATTACCTTTTGTAATAAAAATATATATACCTTGTTTTTCCCAAACTAAAATAATTAATATTATCCTCTTATGGTGAAATGAATGATTAGTTTTGGAAGATAATAAGGTTATATGAGTGAGAGGGAAATTGATTAAGAATCCATTCAATCTCTCTCGGTAATTTGAAATGTAAATTGTTTTCCTTTTTCAAACTTAATCAAGTAAAGTCTAAATGAAAATTTTAAGTAATCTTGATAAATTTTTAGCCACAATAAAAGACTAGGTAATAAGCAACAAGACCTTGAAGCTGAATTCTTTTTGACTGTTTCCCTTAAACCTTACCTTGGTTCATTGTAATATTTCTTAAGTAATGTTAACATTTTGATCCTTTTAAAAGAATATTATTGTTCCAATCGTAAACGGTACTTTCTCTCAATTGTAGCTTGTGCTTATCACATGTGCAATATAGGTGTGGAATAAGTGTCATTGGATTGAGTAAGATTAATTAACCTTGTGATAAATGGAAAATTTTCCTAAATCAATGAATTAAGAAAGTTATCAACATATTATAGAATGATTCTCCTTCAAAAACTTGATCTTAATCTAATTAGTCAATAGTAAACAAGAAATAAGTTCACCTTTGTAAGAATAATTGCACGAATCAAAACATGAATATCCTAGATTGAAGTCAAATTTTGAAAGATGTTTTTAGAAAATAAATGACCTTAAAATATTTTTCTCTATGGGATGGCCTTAAATGTAACTGTGTATTGTGTTTGGAATTTTAAGTTGTGCCTTGTCGAAGAGAAAGTTGAATTGTTCATGTTGGGTGTTGTATGTTTCCTTGTCACCTATGTGTTCAACATTGCGTCAAGCTTATTGAGAGTTGGTTTTAGCCCCTTCGGTCACCTGGTTTAATGGTCATAGCTTATTGAGAGTTGGTCGTATCCTTTTTTTTAATGTTTTAATTGTGTTTTAAGTGTCCATTACAGAGTGTGTTTACAAAAGCAAAGAATTAATGTGGAAGGAACCATAGTATTACACCCCCTGACTTAATAATTTTTGACCCACCAAAATTTTAGCACTTATAACTGGGTGCGTTTTACAAATTAAATTGTTCCAAAGGAACTAGCATGAAAAAATAGGCAGTTCAAAAATGAAATTTTAATCCAAGTTTCCTATCAAAAGTTAGAGGGAGCCAAAAAAATATTTTAGGAAAAAAATCAAAGAGGGGTCGAACTTAAGCACCCACTAGTAAGAATACATGGAATTTATCCCTCATGTGATTGTACCATATGACCAACCCGTGTGATGTCACTTTACTTTACATGAACAAATCCACAAACAACTACTCATAGACAAATGGAAATCTGCACATCCTATATTTACAGTAAAACTACAAAAAAGTCCCACACAATCCAGACATGGAACAAATATATGGCTTGATCACCAGATGCACATAAAAAAAGTCACCACTGTGCTCATACAAATATATTTCACATAGATCTATGAAACTATGCAAAAAAATAGACCACTTCCTCAAAATTTTGAAAGAAACCTAGAAAAATCGACACTTTGAAGACAACCGATCGTAAGTCAAGGCACACTAAACAACCATGTAGAAAGTTTTAAAACCTTCAAATCAGAGTGTCTCAAAATATGGATGATTTTATTGTTGATTATAAGGTTTTTCCACCTTCCACATCCAATGGAACAACCTGATTTGGATGGAAATTTCATCAAGTTAAAATTCTTACCAGAAACAACTTTGTTAGTTTCCTGAGCATTTAAGAATTCAAATCTACAACTATACTAAAAATGGGCACACATTTTCTCCCAAAAGCTCTGATATTGTATTGAAGTACTCACTAGGATCCTTGATATAAAATTAAGTGCACATGTTATTGCAGAAAAAATATCTAAAAGAATCAACTAAGTGCAAAAATAACTCAATAAGAAGAAAAGCCAAGATTTCTTCAAATACACCACTTAGAATTTCTCACAAATGAAGATGTACATATAGGAGAGTGAATGTGTAACTCCTCCATGATAATTAGACAAGATCCCAAAATATAATTGTAGCTCACACACTTGACATAATAAAACTAAGAGTAATTCTCACTTTCTAACAAGATGGCTAAGTGTAACTCTTATGACTAATACACATTAGAAAGCTAACTACTAAAGTGTAGGAATAATCCACATAAATAAATAAATGGAATAAATAATATCTTACACCAACATCATTTTGTTATTTTCTTCATGATTCATTTTTGACGATGAAACACATTTAATTAGAGTTATATTGGATTTTATTTAGATAAACAAAGGATTATAAGTTTCATATTTGATAAGTTCCATGGTAAAGATACCTAGAGTTCTTATGCTCGCTTGTTCACTAAGTGGAAGGTGTTTATGATTTTATGGATTTATTTTGAAAGGTTAATTACATTTTTCCCATGTTTTTATAGGTTTCAAGAAAATCATATTCGAAACCTTTAAAATTTGACTCATTAGAAATTATGATGGAATTATAACCTCTAATATAGCTCAACAAATAATTCATAGTATAGATATTTGGTATTTATCCTAAATATTGGAGTAGTATAGTGAGCATTTGACCTAGTTTAATAAAGGATAAGATTTGAAGCCTATGAAATTTATATAATATGTGCTACTAAACCTCTTGAGAGTCTGAAAGGATCGATGGATGAGAATCAGAGAGTAATGTTATTGTCTAAGAACTATATCTGCTTTGGGTAGCTTATAAGCATCCACCAAGACTGGAGAATAATAGGACCTATTTTCCTAAGTTTTAGAATTGGAAGTCATGTAAAAGTCCACGATATTGATACCAAAACATTGATATTAATAGAAGTAGTTGTCTAAAGGGAGAGGTAGATTTAGGTCCAAAAACTATAGATCTATATATATTGAATTTTCAAGCAACCAAAATGACCATTGCAATGAGAAAGTAAATACTTTTTCTTTCTTAATGGATTCATCCTCAATACTGATTCAAAAAAATTTATTTGTGTGGAAAAATATCAACATGGAAATTCCCTTAATCACAATAGCCAAAACACATAAACATTAAGACCGAAAAAACAAAAAAATAATAAATTGAAAAACACATAAAAATGGGCTCTTACAAGAAAAATCATATAGTGAATCGTGCCCTACGATCGTCAACACTTTGTCACTTGTGTTGGACATCTGAAATGTGCACTTGTGATAAGATCTAACAATTCAAAGAACTTCTTTATCTCAACATAAACAATGAGTACCTCTAAAGTGTAGGACACATGTCTCCTTAAGGTAAACCTACAAAGAAGGAAGGATTCCTATTCTAAATACCTAATTATAATCATAATAAGGATCATATCTTTGATCTATTAGTTTCAAGAAAAAGGGATGAGAAAAACATGTAAAATAAACATGATGATGCATCAAGAAGAAAGGGCATCAACTACGCTGTATGAGTTAGCAATTAAAATGAAAAAACATATACCCAAAGGGAAAAATATGAGCTAGAAATAGAGCATTCATCTAAATAAAAATATCATTCTCAACCTTTAATACATAGTAAAATAAATTCTTAAAAATTCCACAAAAATAAATAATGAAGATAAGCGAGAGGTAAGGGACAATTAATGCGAAAAATTGTAGATATAGGCCAAAACTATGGATGTATGAAAAAATAAAATTAAACATAGTCTGATATCAACACAATCTAAGGTGTTCATTTATCTACGAATATCAAGCTATAGGTCGGAGGAACTTAGAAATCTTGGCACCAAAAGAGTAGGGTAACCTTTCTTTCAGGAAGAGGAACTGTTTTACAACGGTGACTAATTACACATATATAGAAGGAAAATATAAGAGATAGGGGAGAAAATGATCAAGAATATGTTGAAGAATATATCCCTTTTCACCCTTATCCCTTTACACAAATCAAAAGGTATGAAATGATACCCAAAACAAATTGGAGAATATTTCAAGGATTTATGGAGGCCATATGATGATCAATAAATATGAATCATATCTTGGGAGTGGCTTGAAGCAACCTTATCCATAAACCCACAAGATTTTACGAGTAGATATTTGTTTCATTTAATTTGACGCCTCCATCTAAGAGATAAGAGTAGATATTTGTGTTACGTTTTATATCTTAAGAAAACATCAATGCAAGCCCATGTGATTAGGATGGTAAGCGAAGATGGAGCTAACATTTTTTAGAAGACCATGATTTTTCTTTTAGACCACTTTAACAACTCATCTATGATCCATAATTTGTTTAACTGAGTCATCTATGTTTTAGTGAGGCCAAGAGAAGAATAAAAAATCGAAATAATCTTATAGAAGAGGGTAGAAACCTTAATAATAAGAATATAAAAGTGACTTAGAAATTTGATATGTTTATTCACCTGTAGATTCCCAAAAATTGTCACTAATTTCTCTCCAATCCCTCAACCATTCTCTCTAAAAATAAGCTCATTGTAAATCTCTCCCAAAGACCTTTCTAATGGTACTAATTGCAGGTCATTTTGAGATATCTATTAAAATATATGAGTGAAAAACTAGAGATGTTCCATTTTCACTATGATGTTTCCAAGCTAATTTTAGCACTAGGAAAAGCCATTAAATTTAAGTTAGTGAACAAGCACTATAATGAATCTTATGGTTTACCGATATTTTCTATGTGTCACTTGTGTCAAGTTTCTCCAATTAGTTCTTCATTTTTATTTTTGGGAAGCCTAAGGCTTGAGAGATTGTATAGTATTAGTGATTTCCATGCGTCTAGAAGTTTCCACACATTGCCCAATATTTGTGGCCTACAAATTTTAAAGTGAGGATCCTTTAACTTCAAATAACTTTGTGAAAACCCTAAATGCTGATGGTCACCACATGTCCTCCCTACCACTCGTCATACATCAATGCATTGTAAGGTGTATCTCTTTAAGTTGAAGAATTAATGCTTGAGGGAGTGTCATGCACCGATAGTTACCATGTGTCCCTTCTTTGCCATCTATCATCTATCGGTGGCTGTGAATTTGAGGAGGTGAGCTTAAGGATCAAGGGGAAGCAACGAGATAATTATTTCCATATTTACACCATTCTACATATATTAAATCATGATCTGTAGATTTTAGAGGTTTAATCAAGGCATTGAGATAGTCTTAGATGCCGATTGCGTTTAGGTGACTAAATTGCCACATGTCACACATTGGTACTCTGTAAAATTTGGAGAGTGGGAAATGTTTTTAAGTCTATGAGAATGCCAAATTTTGAATAGTACCAAGTGTAAACCATCCATTAATCTCAATAGAAATATGAAAAATTGATTAATTTTCAAACATTTTTGAGAAAAGGGAAAGACCAATGTTTACGACTTGTTAACCTATACCACTTTTCACCCAATATTCATCACTAGAGTAGTGAAAATCATGAAAATTGACTAAGTTCGGATGTCGGGAGTTGCCCTTTAGTGACATGTGATCATGTTATGATCCATTTAACTTGACAACCTTGTTCCAATGAAAAAATAAGGGAGGAAAACATTATTTGAATGTTTTGAGGAAAAACACATTTAAATAAGTCAAATTCTTCTTGATTTGGATTGTATATACTCGAGTAGAAGATGGAAAGTAATTTTGATAAATTTCAAACATAAGGGTGCTCCAAAAACATGTGTATAACACCATTAAAGTCCTCCAAGTTCTAAAATTAGGATCATCTTCCCAAAAATGAAGCATGGGGTTCATTTTGGCAACATTTCTAGCTACTTAGAGGGGATATTTTACCGCTAAATGTGAGGACCCGTATCCTTTGCATCCATTGGGCATTGATTAAGTGCTAAAGCTTTGAAAATCTACATTTGGAGATGAAAACCATTAAACTTAGAATCTTACCTACTCGAAAACTTTCAACTCAAAGTTTTCTTGAATTGGAAAGTATTGAATGTGAAAATCCCTCAAGATCTCTTCTTCGGAAAATTCCTAAAATTTACAAACTTTGAATCTGCCATGGAAATAAGAAGATATCAAATATGAAAAAATCCCAAGAGCGACCCAAAAAAACTATTTACAAAAGAGAAATCATATACAATTCAAGTGAAATATGCAAAGTGTGAAAAACACTTGTTTTGCAAAAAACAAACCTAATCTAATCCTAACCTAACCAAGTACATAACAAATTTATATAAAACCAAAAACAAGCTTGGATAAGTAGATTCCATTTTTGATGAACTTAGGCTGTGAGATCAGATTTGTAACACCCATGGCAAGTGAGAAGAATTAAAACATGTTCTGAATCTCATCCAAATGTTAGCTTCATTGGAAAAATACACCTCTATTTGATCTACACTTTATTTTTGGAGGTGTACCAATTGAATCTTAGAACTTTGAAACTCTTCCTCATGCTATGAAGTGATCATGATAGGTAGAAAATATTATATAGGCTATGATCTAAATAGGTATTTGACAGACACCCAAATTAAAAAAATAGACTTGTTTATCTAATTTACTCATATCCTTTATGTTCAAATCCATATGCAAAGCTTATAGACACATCTTCCTTCTCTCAAAACTCTGATATACCAATGATCTCCTTTGATATAGGCTCTACAAGTAAAGAAATTTTTGATCATCATATTCATTCCCAATAGAAAGGATCAAATTCTCAAAGTCTTCAAGAATGAGGAAAGTTCATCTTTATGTCCCTGACATGCAAGATCTATAACCTCAATTAGCTCCTTGTCCATAACTTTAAGATTAGATTGCACTTCTTTCCCTTAACTTTTCAGATATGTTTAATCACCCTCTTTTATTTTTTCCTCAATGGAAACCATGTAGTCCTCAATGATGCATACCTACCTATATAAATCAAGAGAATTTAGAAAATTATGTTTGATCTTATCTTACTCATGGTAGTTCTCCAAGGTGAAAAAATGGTTTGGAATTAAGGCTACTTAGAGTGTTACATGGATTTTTACATGTTTTCTTCTTTATTCAAAACTTCAAGCTTGTAGTGTATCCCCTCTCTTTTACTTTTTAGATCTAATTGCACCGTTATCTGATCAGGAAAACGGTTCTCAAGAATTTTAACAATATTTTGTTTCTAAGCGATCAACCTTGGTGTCAAATAATTCTTTCTCCTCATCTTTGTTTTCATCAACTACATCGCTAACTATGTACTACTCAATATTAATAGCATAAATCTCTGGAAATATCTAAGCTATAGCTTCATCATGAATTTCAAATTCATTCCCATATAAAATAACTACATGATTTTCAGGTGATTAAGCTTACCTCGGGAGAATTTGGTGCACTTGGAAGAGGTTGGATGCTACATAGTTCTTAATAAGGAGCCCGATTGATCTCAAAATTTCTAGCCTTTGTGTCTCCACACATAGTGTCATATTTTTGCAAGTTTTCATTCAAGGGAGAAAATTTTATGCATGAGAATCACTAAAGGAAGCCTCTAAATGATGAAATTAACTTTCTAGTGTGTTAAAAATCAAGGTAGAATGCTAGAGCATCTTGAAGTTATTCATGAGCCAAAAGGAGACCTTATAAGATAGTAAGGAAGTCTATAATTTGAATTCAGACTTGTTATTGTTTTTCCTTCCAATAATAAGGTTTGAATAGTAAGGAAAATGATTCTTATGAGGTTTCAAGGATTATAAGAGGTCTTAAATGAGTCTAGACATGATATTAGAAGGTCCTAGGGGTAAAAGTCACAAAAATGTCTTAAAATGATGAAATATACATGCATTTGCCTTGAATGGAGATGATGAAAGCTAAGAGTCAAAAAAAGAGCTAGTTAGGGTTGGAAAAACCATGAAAGGGAATAATATAAAAGGAAATAATTTGAATGTAATAGTTAGTTATATCCAAAATGAGGATGAGAGAGAGATTCTTCGTGGTAGAGGAGACGTTTTTCCTATAGATGAAAAAAAAAAAGTGCGGGAAGATGATCTATTTTGGAAGAAAGAATACAAGAGAATGTTGTTTCTTAATTTGGAAAGCATAAAATGGAGCTTGAAGCTATCAACTCTCTCTATAGAACATGTTACTTCTTGATTATTGATTCTTTTGTTTGTAAATCTTGTTAGTAATATCATGAGATAATTGTATCTATGTTTGTTGTGATAAGTGATGAAAGTATTTCTAACACTCTAATGAATTCTTGATTGTGGAAATACATGTAAGAATAATGATGAGAGAGTTTATTCAGTGATCTTGCAGGTATTGGCCTAACCTAAGAGGTGTTTGCTAGGAAATATTTTGCAAATAACACGAATTAGGAACTGTGTACTGGGATTACTTCAAGACCGAGAAAGTAAATTTAGAGTAATGTATTATAAAATTGAGTATAAAACTTGTTCTTAAGAATATTTACATTGTATGAGTGAGATTAAAATAATCACAATAATAAGAAGAGTTTATCTTGGCTTTATTTGTTTCATAATTGCTAATATCCTAGACTATGTATGTGGAGACTTTGCATATCCGAGGAGAATGGTATATCATGGAAATTTTTAGAAAGAGGATCGTTAAGGACTCTAGTTTTATTTAACCATTTTTAGGGAAATCATTCATCCATACAGTCCTTTATAAAGGAACTTAAGTGTTGAAGATAAATCTCTATGGCTATTTTTGAGAAAGGAGGGTTTTAAAACTTCAAACACTGAATCCACAATTTGGGATAAATAATAAAATTTGATATTATATTTTCATGACTCGATAATCTATGTAGACTCTAACCACTTGTGAGAGGGCTTAAAAATCTTGATCATGTAAGAGAGGAACTATTTCTTATTTGAAACTCCTAGTTGTATGTTGAAACCTTACACACATTCAAGTTTGTTTAATAAAGATGAAAATATTCATAGGAGTAACATTATTTGAAGTCAACTGGTAATATTGATTTTAAAACAAGGCCATTACAAAACTAAAATTCAAATTTAGAACTCTGAGTCACTCATTACAAAATTTATTACAAAAACCAAGCCTCAAGTTTCTCTTATTTGAACAGTGTAAGGTGGTTAGGGCATAAGATTTGGAATCCTTAATGGTGGAGTTTAGCCTATTAAATTTTTGAAAATAATATTTGAGAAGTTATTAAGTATAATTTGAAATAAAATTTGAGTTCCACTAGAGAAATTTAGAGAATTTTCTTACCAGTCCTAATTGTGACTGTGTGCACAGTGACAAGTGTGGTATAAAGAGTCATTTTACAAAGGAAATTGGAGTTAAGTTAAGAGTTAAATCATGAAACTTATATGCAAATTAAAACCATTCCTCACATGATGAAAAATATCTAATTTTTGTATTTAAACTATTTCATCCAAAAATTTAGGGGATTTGTGTGATCATAGGCCTGATTTGGTCTAGTAAGCCTAAAAGTGAAAAAGTGGTCTAGAAGGAACAAACCAAGGACTTGAGTCTTTAAACTTGGAAAGCATTTTATGGGTGTTAATGAGAGGCTAATTAATTCTTCAAGTATTTTTAGGTACCTCAAAACCACCAAAATTATGTTTGAGCAAGAAATTGGTCTTAACGGGAGTTGAAGGACTGTTTTAGTCTTAGGGTTGAGATTAGTGTTTTGATCCTCCTAGAATGGTTTCTATTAAAGGATTAAGAATAATTTGATTTTTAATAAGCTAAAAGGAGGTTTTTACTAATTTTTTTGAAATTTGCAAGAATTTGCATGTTTTAGGTCTAGTGCTTGACAATAATACTAAGGGTAGATTTGGACAACTTGAAGAAGTAATCTTTTTCTTGCTTAAATAATGAATTTGAAGGATTAATTGAATTGAATCCTAAGTATAGAAATAATGTATGAAGATAGAAGGAGAATATAAACATTGTTTTGTGTTTTTAGTAGTTCTAGGCCTCATAGGCTTGCTAATAAGGTTCTAAAGCTAAAATTGTAGAACAAAGATCAATTTAGGATCTTATAACTTGTGAATTTGGTTTGTGTTGTGTTGAGGATCAAAAAAATTCCAATTCCTATGAGATTCATCAAAATTTACAGAGTTAAGCCTCATGGGTGTTATACTTAAAATCACCACTTGACACCCATAGATGTGAAGGTAGGATGTTACACTATTTACATGATTGTCCCATGGATGAATCCACCTAGAGGGACCATCTAAGAGACAAGTAATGTTCTATATTCACATAGTATGTTTCTAAGTCCAGGTATGGTTTAGGTGGGCCACGTTTAGATAAAATTGATTTTTAACACTTCAGATACCAAATTGAGCCATTCAATATCAAACCCGATGGGGTTGTGGTTTGAGAGCCATGCTCTAGGAATGATAAGCAACCAATATTTATAATTGTTGGAAATGTCAATTTTATTTAGATATATAAATATATATCTTTCAATATGCTTCACCACCCTTTCAACACCTTGGTGAAGGTTAGAGAAAGTGAATCAAGGGAAGGTAGAAGTTGTGGTTTAGATCTAATTTGAAAATAATCAAGTTTTTATCTACCTGATCTCGGACCCTTGTAGGCTTTAAATATTTGCCGACAATTTTCTCCTTTTAAGTAATCAATTTAAAATTAATGCAAGACAATAAATACAATTTCACAATGATTGATTACGGAGTTCGAAATTGCCTATGTCTCTGGGTTCTTTCGAACCGTTCCACTAGTCAAAACTTGTAAGTTACAATAGTACTTTCACAAGAAAACCTAATGGAATTTCACTTGCCTATCAGTACTCCAGTTCTTGAAGACTTCTAATGATCATTCGAATAGTTCTTCACCTTCCTAATGCACAATCTCCTTTGGCTTCGATCAACCTTCCCGACGCTATCAATGCACCCTCCAGCACTCTGGTCGACAATCCAAGCTTTGCAAGTGATTAGTGTGGCTCAATGGGCCTATTGGGTAGTTTTAATTTATTCCCAATCACAAATATTCCATCTTCTATTGCCTAAAATAATAGGCCAATAAACAATATTTGTCTATAGTAATTTTAAGAATTTAATATAGTTTACAAAACTATATTAAAATTTCCCTATTACTAATTCTCTCACATCCCACAATCTTGAGTTGTTGTGTGTGTCTACAATGACATGGGTTCCCTATTTATACAAAATTAGGGCCCTTAAAATAATGCAAAACTATTTATCCTTAGGCTAATAATAGCCTCATCCCGTAGCATGTGTAATGGGATTAAATCCCTAGTTGGTGGATTGCATGATTAATGGGATAAAAATCCCAATTTGGGTGGCATTGTTGGAAGGAGGGGATAAGATCCCACATTTGGTAGTGGATTAATTGTTTTAGGCTTTAATAAGCCTTTCCACGCAGGTTTAAAGTGGTCAAAGGACCACTTGGGGCATAACCACCCCCACCTCCTTCTCACGTGGATCTCCACGCATGGAATTTGCATGCCCCCTACCACCGCTTCATCTCCTTCACCACGTGGACTTGGAAAATAGATATGGGGTTGGAAATTTGATCATGCCACTACGTGGTGAGTTGGAGATTAATGGGATAATATAGACCCCATGCAATATAGATGAGCTCGATCACGTGGATAGCTCGATGAGCTAAAATGTAACTCGGTCCTTGCATGACTCAGCTAATAGCTCAATGTCAACCCTTGATAGTCAAATTGATCACATTAGATTCGTGGTGGCTTGTGGACCCACCACGTCGGTGATAATACCATAGTCCACACGGTGGTCGGGCTCCCGCCGTTAAAAAAGTTGAGCCTCTTGTCACGACCACCAACTTTTACGCCTGTCAAAGACTGGAGGTAAAAAAAAACAAAATGAATCCCTTTTCCTTTTTGCCACGTGTCATAGTGCCATTGGTCCAAAATTGACCAGTTGACTAGAGTTGACTTTCCTATTGACTAAACTTTGACCAGACATAACTAGAGCTCCCGATGTCCTGCATTTTTGTCGCGTTCTCACAATCGTCGGAAAGATCTAAAAATGATCTTCTACACTTGACACAATTTAGGGATATTTTGAGAACTTTTGATATAAAAATGATCCCCCGATCGGGATCTGAAAACTCTAATTTATAACTCAAATAAAACCACATCTCTCTTTCATGAGTACATCAAAACGTAAGGTGGATGATTTATTTGTCTTCTATAAATTAAATAATGTTGAATTCGCCACATAGGATTTATTTGAAATTTGACAACAAGCTAGCTAATCACCTCTAAAAGGTTATAGTTTCAACAACATCATTGGAAGTATAAATGTTAGCCATCCCAAACGAGGTGACATTGAAATCAAACAAGGTCCACACACTCGATAAGTCCGACTGCCAGACCACATGTGACCACATGAGGTAAGAGAGATGGGGGTATTAAAGTGAAAACACACCCATGATTTGTTATCATCATTTCACATCTAGTAGATGGAATCAAGGAAAATTTATTTCATGGTAGTGTTGAGTAAAAATCCATTAATCATAACTTCTTACATGTAGATAGTTTTCATCTTATCACAAAATGACATCTATCCCTAACAATATACTTTCGAGAATACCTGGTCATTCCTCTACCATTCTATGAATAAGTTGTTATGGAATAACCTATGTTTTCATTAAATGATCCTCAACCTCATCTACCAACACTACAAAGTTGTTAGCATATATTAATTATGGACCTTCAATTTCATTTAAATGTTGATGATAAATACTCATCGTTGGTCATGTGTATAATCACCATCTTCCGGAATGGAAAAGGGTTACGTTCTCACTAGAGAATTGTCTTGCGATCAAAACCACTTTGGGCTATCTAGTACCTCTACATTTTTCACCTCTAAGATAGGTTAATATGACTAAGGAACCATAGCTTGGGTATGGGAGCTAAGAAAATAAATCACCAATGTGTGGCATGCATACTGATGGATGGGGTAGTTCTTTAGAGGGCTGGCCATTGTTGATTTGTAACAGATGATAGTCCCCTATGGGATTACACACAAGACTTTCCGATTTCCCCATAGTGTTAGTTTGTTGTGAGTGGCATTTGTTGATCACCATGGTCCATTTATAGGTAGATGTTTGGAAAAAAAATTCTTTCCTCTGCATGGCTTTAAACGCGGGGCGAGTCAAGAGCTAGCCATAAAAAAACAATCACAAATTTTGTGGTTCATGCCCTAATAAAAAAAAATAAGTCTTTGACAAGTTGATGTACATCACCCATTGCATTAGTCTCTTGTCGCTATTTTGAAATATCAATATTGTCTTTAATCTCCTTGGAGAGGTCCACCTCAATACATACATGCTTTTATGGCCTTACATGTAGAACTTTGGTTGTTCAAACCCTATAAAGCGGCCAAACAACTTTATTCTAGTAATTGGTCTATGAAGTTCCAAAATTGAAGTGGTAAACTAGGACATTAATTCCACATTGGGATTTTCATTTTGGCTTGTTTACTAACAACAAAGTCCCAAGTCCACCGTGAACATACACACGTGTTTTGAATGAACTACAAGTTATGGGAAATAATGGATTTGTAATGTTGAGGATTATTAAATATACACAAAAACATATTTAGTTTTGACACCTTCCACCTTAATGCCATCAAGATTAATGAAGGTTCTTTATGGGGAACTCAACGAGACAAAAATATATATAACTTGTGTATTCCTTATATTGAATTCAAGACAATCTAACCTGTATGTTAGGTGTACAGTTCCCACATTTTCTAGCTTCAGTTTAATTTCTAACTCTATACTCATATTTGATGATTGGACATGGATTATGACACATTTTGATGTTATGTTATGATATTTTATCATTCGTGGATATGCATGGTGATTTGAGTGCGTAGCAACAAATTAGCTTTGATTAGTATGACAATAAATTTTAGTAGATGTTTTGGATACTAACATGTTACTACGTGATTTAACTTATTGGATTTATAATGGACACATGGTTTTGTCACACGACTTAATGTTATGGAATATTTGATTATTTTGATGAGATCATATGATAGTATGGATATATGTCGATCACAAGTACTACAATGGCTAACAAAAAGTAAATTTATGTGAAACCGTGCATGTTTCTCAATTAAAATTCCATATTGATGATGTGTTAGCATAGTTAGCATGTTTATACTTCAATTGATTTACTGAGGAATTGATTTATACTTTTATTGGAAAATGTGTTTAATGTTTGCAATGAGTGTGCAGATTGCAAGGTGGCTACATGAATGTGCATAAGTGGCCCACGGGGCTCATTCTTAGCTATGTTAGCTGTATGAAGACTTATTGGTTGCGTGTATTGTTTGTGCACCATGAGCAGCCCTTATATTATAATGTTGAATTAATTGTGTTGAGGTTGTTTAATTATGTTAGAAAACTAGGTCGGGGACTTAATGGTCCCATTTGCTTTAGGAAAGTATTTTTGTATGTATTTTCTTAATTCATAAGGATTTGGGTCACCTAAGCACTATTGAGTGGGCCCCACATCCTCTGCAAATGTGTCCAAAATGTAAAATCCGAAATTGGGTTATTTTTGGGATTTTTAGAGACCCCTTTTAGCTTAGGGAGTTCTCTTAGCATGAATATGAGCCCTTTGACCCTACCTATTAGGTAGGGGGCTTAATTTCAAGGCCAAATGGGATTTTCCCTCCCATTTGACCTCTCTCTTGTCACCATTCATGTAAGAATGGTTGGGGGTTGTGTATTGTTAAAAGTTGCATGGGTTTGTTTTATTTTATTTTTGGGTAATTTGGGGGAGTAATGCTAAAATGAAGCTTTATCTTTTCTTCTTTTTGTTTTTGGAATCTTGTATTTGAGGGATGAGAGGGGTAACATATGTTACCCACCTAATTAATGAGTAAGATTACCTTGTTTTCTTAATACTTCCTAATGTTGGAGGAAGAGTGACTTTTGCTTGTCATTTTGTGCTTGGAGTGATTTTAGAGTTGGATCTCTTGCTTGGAAAATGATTTGGAGAAGCTTAGAGATTGGAAAGCTTTTGGAGGTAGGATATTAAATCATTTTTAAATTTTATTTTACATGTTAAAATTTAGTTGTATCTTGTTGTAAGTATGGACTTGTTTTGTATGTAGTGTATGTTTGTCTTGGTTATTTCCTTTATTTTTTTCTCCATCCATCATATGGCTTGATGTATCTGGGAGTTTTGTGTGGGAAAGAGGGAGGTATTTTCCTCTTAAACCTCATGGCTTGATGGGCAAGCCGTGTTGGTTTATTTTTATCCCCTCATATGGTGTGAGGTGGGGAAGGTGGTTCATATGGTTTGAACCCTAGTCCCCATCCTTGGAGAGGAAACCCAATGGGTTTGAAAATCCTTCCAAGGAGGAATTTAGGTGAATGAGAGGAGTAATAAGGAGGGGTGATTTTTATGGAGGGATAAGGAGGATTTTGAAGATTTTGTAAGTTTGCATCCTATGGTTGGACCACACTCTATGGAACTATTGGATGTCTCATCCACTCTTCCCCTTGTTGAGGATGAATTTTTGTTCTCCTCATTTTGTTTGGTTGACTTTTTTTGTGTTTTGTGGTGCATGGGTTTGGTCTTGTATGTGATGTGCTTGTTATTACCCCTCTCTTATTATTGTGCACATTTGTGGAAGCTATCTCTCTCTCCCATGGGCTTGGGGAGGCTAGCATGTCTTCCAACCTTTGGAAAGGAATGTAATGATGCCTATAGGTTGGGTGGTAAATCAAGCCTTTCTCTTTGTGTTGAAGACTATGTGGAGCAAAAAAACATGAAGATTCTTAGCTTGAAGGCTTACACAACATTCTTGGAGACCTTGGTATATTGTTTACCCACTTTTGGGAGAATGTTACTTATTTGATCTAATTTGGTTATTGTAAAATCATGTTGTAATTTATCCTTTGTAAGTCTCCCATTTTGGGATGTATGTGTATCATATTCAAGCAAGTGTTGCTTCAAGAGTTGTGTTATTCCTTCCTTTGAACATAGCTTGAAGGTTATATGTAATGGGTTTTGAAAATTGGTCACATTGATAAATGTCCTCTTCAATCTTGAGAAGATATTTGTTTAAACCTTGTTTTGTAATCATCTTGGTGACTTGTAAACTTGTTCCACATTGTGTGACAAACTCATGCTTGGATCTTCTTGTATTGTGTAGCCTTGCATGGTAAAAGTTGTAAGAAGCTTGTATTTTTAAAGAATGGAAGATATGATTAAGTTGGAAAAATATGGGTATCTTGTATCTTATTTGGATTTACCATACATTTTGGATTGTAATAATAACTCTCCCTTAGTTTGTCTTTGACCGAAATACATGAAAATAAAGTGTACTATAGTGGTTTCCTTTACTTATTGGTTTTGCATATTCAATTGAGAAAAAAGATATTTTCTCTCAGT
The DNA here is from genome assembly GCA_018340775.1 of Taxus wallichiana var. yunnanensis. Lineage (NCBI taxonomy): Eukaryota > Viridiplantae > Streptophyta > Pinopsida > Cupressales > Taxaceae > Taxus > Taxus wallichiana. Next base: position 830,656,896 of record CM031242.1, on the reverse strand, counting down.
ATTCTTCTCTGCTTACCCAATAATGTTTCATGTTGTATAATTGGTAACAAAGAAAAAGTGAATTAGTTGTTTGTGGGGTTTTTAAGTAAATATATATTGGAATGATTTGTAATGGAAGTTACCTTAAATAAAAAAATTGAAACTTAGTTTAGATGATAAAAGAAAAGATAAGATAAGATAATTAAGATCCTTCAAATTTGATACAAAATAATATCACTTATTTCCATATATTTTAAAAACATTTCTGAAGGTGGAAGTTTGGTGTTTGCGAGACTTTTTTAGGGCATTCAATATATACCTTTCTTAGAGATAAGATTTTGGTTTTTTTAAAAATGATATGAATCATATAGCTTGAAGTATTGTATCTATGGTTTGTTTCTCCGGGTATTTAACAACAAAATAAAAATAGAATAATATATATAACCCTATCGACAAACCCACCGAAAGAGTTAGGAGTTGGTCAAAAATCGAAAGTAGAACATGGAGTGTGCCACATCATAAATGGATTTATAAGACCCGTTATTTTCCTTGTAGAATAATGGAAAAAACAAGGGGCTTCACAGGTTAAAATAGATAAATAAATAAACTATGCCCTACACGGTTTCCCCGACCGCCTTCTCCACTTAGCACCTTCCACCTTGCTCCTCTAGTCACCGACATATAAAACCGCTCTTTTATAGTTGTGTGATTTGAGTCACTTTCTGTTTAGGGTTACATTTTATTTTATTAAGGAAATTTATATATATTTTTATTCCGCATAAAATAAATTGTATCGCTTGGATTTGGATAAAAGATCCAATGTACAAAAGGAAAAATAAAAGAATAAATAAAATATATGTACATAAAACTAATAACGCCATGAATAAGAGCTCCAAATAGAAAAGAAAGAAACAAAATAAAATATGAACTAAAAAGAAATAAAAAAACTTTACAGATCTTTGATTCCCATGACCACCCCTCTTTCACATGTAGAAGAAACGCACCAAAAAAAAATTAAAAAAAAAAGTTATCTTCAGAATGGCCTCCCCCTTTGGCAAAATATACAACAAAATATTAAGAAAAAAATAGAAAGTCAAGCGTGAGGGAATGTTTTGGAAAAATAGATATTTAGGGCTCCTTGCAAACAAATACAAAAAAACCTAAAATCTACGGTGTAAAATGGAATTATCTAAGGGCTTATATTGATTTCTTTTTAACTCTTACTTTCCTGCATGTTTCTTTCTCTTGTTATTAAAATATAATTATTCTAATGGAAGTAACTGAAGAGAATAAGTTTTAAAAGAAAAAGGAACATGGATTATGTATTAATTTGGAAATTGAATTAACACTTGTTATAATAAAGTAAACTTCATGTGGAGGTTTTTCTTTTATATATGTGGAGGTTTTTTAAGTGTAAATGTGTCAAGCGAAATTATTTTAATGACCATAAATAAAACTTACGAGTCTTTGGTTTTGGGTGCATGAGAGCGCTCGTTTTTAATTTTTTATGTTATCGACACCCTAGGGTGGATTGGTTTAGGATTAAGAAAATGTTTAAACCTCCTTGTTGACTAGAATTCTTTAGTGAAGAGATGAGTTTAAATATCGATTAATGATAACCGTAAAATTAATACCACGCCTTCCTTACTCTTCCTTCGTTATTAATTTTATGATGGGGTTTTGGTTTATCATATTTGTTTTATTATCATATTAAAATGAGTGAATTATAAATAGTGTTTTAAATTGATGAAAACAATTCTTTGACGTGGTTCCCCTTTGCATCGAAAATACCTCTTGAAGGAAACCAGAGTGAGTTTAATCATTCGTGAATGATGTAAATGACACTTGGCGCATACCTAGTCATCCATAACTTGGTTAAGCTTTATCATGATATAACTCCAACATGATTGGTATGCCTTTTTGGTAACAGCGGTCGGAATAAACCAAACTTGTCTTAATGGCACAAACTTTGGAGTGAGGCGTGACTAATAAAAGTTCCATTTCCATTAAAATAAATTTAATTGTTTTAAATGTTTTAATCATGTGTATTGGTTAACTAATATTAAAAAAATGTTGTTTTATTTTTTTACTAGATAAATGATTGTGTTTTGGGTCGCAAAAATTGGGGCATTACATTTGGCATCAGAGCTCGGGTTTCAACACCGGCCATACTAGGATAATTTGAGTGTCTAACTCTTAGATTTCCCATCTAGCAATAACGTTTCCACGAAACCGTTCCATCGGTCAAAACATCTCTCGATTAACCATGTTGGAGCAATACGTCTGCTAACACAATCGGTGGTGAATGATTACCAACTTGGATGAGTAAATTTGTGACAATAGAACCATCGGTGGTGATTGGTACACAAATTTTGATCACTTAATTTTTTAAAACAATTGGTAAAATTTAAAAAAATTCGTTCAAAAATAGCATGCAAAATGGCTCCTTGGCTCCCATAGTGGAGATCAATTTGGATGATCATGTTCTTGTTAGATAACTAATACATTTGTGTTAGTATTTGTTATTGATCGGTTGTATAACCGTCTCCCTCACGCACAGTCTCCCTATCGGCCTATATAAAGGCGTCATTTTGTATCTTTTGATAATAGCAATATATGAAATCTTCTCTGTCCGCCTATCATTGGTATCAGAGCAGGAGCCGGTCGTGAGGAGTGCCTGTGCGTGAAAGAAGAGCAGACTGGTGCGCGTGGAAGAGCAGACTGGTGCGCGTGAAGGTGCGTGAAGGAAAAAACGTTGCCTGTCCGCCGTGAAGAGAGGACTGTCCCGCGTTTTCTCTACTGTCCAGCGAGTTGAGAAGTTTCTTTGCTACGTGCGCTGTACGTTGGTGCGTGAAGAAGGAGAGGCGAGGAGACTGTTGCTTGCCTGTCCCGTTTTCATTTTGCTGTGCGTGAGGAGGCGAGGAAACTGTTGCCTGTCCCTGCGTGAAAGGAAGAATTGCCATTTCTTTTGCTGAGAGGAGACTGAGCCTGTCCCTGCGTGAAGGAGGAGAGGGTGTTAAGAGTTTCCTTTTCTTTTCTTTGAGAGGAGATCGAGAGCCTGTCCGCGTTCTTGAGAGACTGAGACCACCATTTCTTTGTTGTGGAGACTGAGACCACCCAATTGCTGTGCGTGCAAGCTGTGGAGACTGAAACTGTCCCGTTTGTGCTGTACGTGGAGATTCAGAGAAGAGACTCATTGCTGGAGCAACTATCCGTCCTCTACTCACGAAAGGAGACATTGCTAAGCAAGATCCGTGCTTGTGACTGCTACGTGTAAGCAAAGTCGGCAAATTGCAAAACTGTGTGTGGGTGTATGTCTCAGTTTTCCGATGCACAAAGCACTCGCGAGCAATGCACCAAATATTTGGGCATTGAATGACAACGAAGACACCACTGGGCTATTCTTTGCCTTGGTCAACGAGCTACACAACACTGGTAACATTCTCTTTGACGAGATTGTGCGCCGAGGACTGTTGGAATACTTCTGGTTCGACGTTCGATGTCAAGCACGGCGGATTCGTGTAGAACTTGAACGTGGTTATGATGCAGATGACGAACGTGAAATAGAACGCCCACAGGAGCGTCGGCGTCTCACTGCACGAGCCTATAGAGCCCATCTTTGGGACAGATTCCTTCAGTAAGCATTGTAGCCATTTTGAAAAATAAATAAATAAATAAAGATACATTTTTGAGTTTTTTGAAAAATGTCTGCTCCAAAAATATTGCTATCCGATGCCCAACTCTTGAAAGGGCCAAATTTCGCCGCATGGAAAACCAAAATGCGGACGATTCTTCAATTCAAGATCTTTGGGGATTGTCTCTGCAAAGACGCCCCCCCAGATTTATGATCTCGTTGGAAAAATATGAAAAGGCTGATGCGAAAGCACTCATGCTCATCACCCTCGCCTTTTCGATGAGGTGCAGCCATACATTCGAGAAGCAACGCTTCTTCTCTCGTGCATGGAGCACATTGTGTACCATCTACGAAGCTAAGAATCGACGTCAAAGTCAGCAACTTCGCATAAAGCTTCATACGATGAGTATGCATGAAGGCGAATCAGTAGAAGCCTTCTTGCGGCGTGTAGCTGAGTTACGTGTAGAACTCTCTGCACTCGGTGAACCAGTGGACGACAAGTTGCTTGTCCCGCTCACCCTGCGAGCTCTTCCGTCACGGTTTCGACACTGATCACCACGTTGACAATTACTCAACAGGAGGTGAGTTTTGCAACCCTGGTGAATTATCTCCAACAGGAAGAAGCCATGCAAAATGTACAAGAAGCCTTCGAAGACAAGGCTCTCATCACGAGGCAAAAACATAAGCCTCGGAAAGGGCAATCAGCCCAAAATCAGAAGCAGCATGCTCAGCAGCCATCTTCACAAACGCCACCACACAAGCCACCCCCTGCATAAAGATAATCACAAGGCGGATCGGTGGTGCCACATTTGCTCCACGGATACGCACACGACTGCGAACTGTTATTACAACGGTCGCAAGTATGGAAATTCTGGCGAAGAGAGCACTTCTGGCCGCGGATATTCTAAGAAATCCCGATGGCATGCTCGTAATCAGAGGCAGAAGGGCCACATTGCTGCTCAGCAGATGCCACCTCCGATGAAGAGGTACCAGATACAACTCATTCTGACATTGTTCTAGTCTCACAGACTTCGCAGCCATCAGAAGATGTCTGGTTGATTGATTCAGGTGCCAGCAAACACATGACTGGCAACAAGAAGTTGTTCCATACTCTGAGTGACCGGCCCACTGGAGATCGGATCACCATTGCAGACAATCAAGAGTATATTGCAGCAGGGATTGGTGATGTCATCATTCCTCTTGGAACACGAAGATGTACACTCACAAAGGTGCTCTATGTTCCAGGTTTGACTTCAAATCTTTTGTCTGTAAGTCAACTTCTTAACCATAGAATGCAGGTTGAATTCTTTGTTGAAAAAGGGGTCAAGTCCTGCATCATTTCCCAGGGAGAGTCAGTCATTGCTCAAGCATTTCTGAAGGGCCGTCTATTTGCACTGGATGCGGTCACTTCATCTAGCGTTGCTCTCTCTGCATCAACGGCAGAGTCCACTGCACTTTGGCACTTTCGATATGGTCATCTTTCTGCCGGGGCTCTGCATCAACTCAAAGGTCGAAGGAAATGGTAAGAGGGCTTCCTCCACTCTCCCATTCCTTACCTGTTGCTCAGGGATGTCTTCATGGGCAAACAACATAGAGGTCCATTCAAACAGAGCTCTTATCATTCTACAGAGCATCTTCAGGTCGTTCACACCGATCTGTGCGGACCCCTGCCAGCTAGCTTTCAAGGTTTTGTGTACTTTCAGCTCATCATTGATGATTACTCACGGAAAATGTGGGTATATTTCCTTCGGAAGAAGAGTGAGGCACTTGCAAATTTCCAAACCTTCTACCAGCAAGCCACCAGGCAGTCTGGGAAGCCTCTTCTTCTCCTCCGCTCAGATCGAGGGGGGGAATTTGTGTCAAAGAAGTTCTTAGCATACCTGAAGCAGCATGGCATTCAACAACATTTGACTGCTCCCTATACGCCCCAACAGAATGGGATTTCCGAGCGCCACAACAGGACTGTCATGGAGATGGCTCGTTGTATGCTCTCGACCGCCAAGTTGGAGGATCAGTTTTGGGCGTATGTAGCAGCAGCAGTGTATTTACTCAACCGGGCACCCACGAAGATCTTGCAGAACAAGACACCGGAAGAGGTATGGACTGGTCGTAAACCTTCTATTCATCATTTAAGAGTTTTTGGTTGTACTGCATATATGCATGTTCCAGATAAGAGAAGGAAGAAGATCGATCCAAAGACACTGCCATGTCTTTTCTTGGGGTATAGTACTACCTCAAAGGCATATCGTCTCATGGATCCTGAGACGAAGAAGATCTACGAGAGTCGAGATGTGGTGTGTGATGAGTCGTCCTTTGACTCCTTGCCACACAATGGAGATCCAAGATCGACCTCGTCACATAGATTGCTCACACATCCAGATGATGAGCAAGATGATTCTTCTCGAGAGAAGAAGAGCCGAGTGGAGATTTGTTCGTTGATCTTGCACACTGGAAAACACATCTTCACATCGCACCCAACGTCCGAAATGGGTCCAGAGTACTATCAGGGATGCACACCTGAACTCACTTCCAGGTACTTCTACGGGAGTTAGAACACGAAGTCAAGCTAGACATGAGGTAAATTTTGCACTCATGAGTTCAGTTGTTGAGAGCACCAAACCTGACACTGCTCGTGAGGCATTAGACCAACCACAAGGTGGAAACAAGCTATGGATGCCGAATATGATTCCCCGATTCGAAATCGACGTGGAACTTGTCGATCTGCCTCCAGGTAAGAAATCCATTGGCTGCAAATGGATTTTCAAAACAAAATATAAGGCAGATGGTTCAATCGACAAACACAAAGCACGACTTGTTGCAAAGGGTTATGCTCAACGAAGAAGGAATTGACTATGACGAGACCTTTGCACCCACTGCGAAGATCAAAACCATCAGAGTTGTATGTGCACTGGCAACACAAAATGGATGGAAACTTCAGCAGATGGATGTCAAGAGTGCTTTTCTAAATGGTGATCTACAAGAAGAAGTGTACATGGCCCAACTTGAAGGGTTTGTAGACGAGCATCAACCACACAAGGTATGTCGTCTGATAAAGTCTCTTTATGGACTTAAACAAGCACCTAGGGCATGGTATATAAAAATTGATGATCACCTATTGCAGCATGGATTCACTCGTAGCCCCTCATATACAAATTTGTATATCAAGAAGGTAGGAACAGAGATTGTCATTTTGGTTTTGTACGTAGATGATCTTGTGATCACAGGAAGTTCTGACAATCTTGTAGATGATGTAAAGAATGATCTGAAGAAATCCTTCGACATGACCGATTTGGGGCTACTTCACTATTGTCTTGGCTTAGAGATATGGCAAAAGAAGAATCATATCTTCGTCTCCCAGATGAAATATGCCAAGACACTCCCGAAAAGTATGGGATGTCGATTGTAAACCAATGTCCACACCTATGGAAAAAGGTTTGCAACTATCTAGATTCCGTGGATTCACCACAGTAGAGATGGCACTCACTACAGCAGTGCACTGTGGGGAGTCTCATTTACTTGACTTATACTGCACTGATCTTTGCTTTGCATGGTGAGCTATCTCACCGATTTATGCAGGAGCCAAGAAATGTCATTGGATAGCAGCAAAGCATGTGTTGAGATATGTCCGAGGTATAGTTGACTTTGGTCTAGAGTATCAGAAGAACACTCTGTTCTTCTTACAGGGATATACAGACTCGGACTATGCGCAGATCCGTTGATGACAGGAAATCCACTTCAGATATGTTTTTCATCTCGGATCTGGACCTATCTCATGGATTAGCAAGAAGCAAACTGTTGTTGCTCTCTCATCCACTGAGGCTGAATACCACGCGCCGCACGAGGAGCTGTGTGTGAAGCAATTTGGTTACGTCGCATTCTTGCAGATATAGGGATTCCTGAAGAGAAACCTCCCATCATTCACTGCGACAATCAAGGTGTGTCGAAGCTTGTGAAGAATCCTGTTTTCCATGAACGAACAAAGCATATTGAGGTCGAATGTCACTACATTCGTGAATTCTGAACCACCAAATTCAGCTCCAAGATCTTCAACCACCAAATTCATTTGTAAGAGCAATGTATTAAGGGGGAATGTTAGATAACTAATACATTTGTGTTAGATTTGTTATTGATCCCGTCTCCCTCACCATGATCTCCCTATCTCGGCGTCATTTTGTATCTTTTGATAATAGAAATATATGAAATCTTCACCAAGCCTCTCATGGTCTTAAGGTGAAGTTTGATTTTATCATTATACGGTGATTTTTGTGTCTATTTTCATTTGGTCTTATACGAGTGATTCCTATGTATTTTCATAGGTTGGTCTTATACGAAGTGATTTTTTGTAGTTATTATATCTCCTTCTTAGTAAACTAAGTAGCCTTGAGTTATTGGAAACTAACTCTAGTTTACACAACATAAACTTTTAATCAAATCCCTCAACATAACTTTTGGATTAACTTCAACATTGATCAAATCGTTATAACCTTCTTGAGTTCGATAAGCCTATTTTCACACCTTGACCGCTTACTAAGTTTTGTTGCAAAGTAACTTGGTTAAAACATTTTTCCTTAATAAGTGCACTTGTGATTATAAACCCCCTCAAATTGATTAGAATGTTCCTAAATAATCATGTTTATAATGCTAAGACTCAGGTGTAGAAAGAAAGGAATCACCCTCTCATTCTAACCTTATCTAGTGTATCTAGAATAACAATTATTATGAATAAAATAAAATAACAACAATCTCTCTCCCTCTCTCTCTCTGTGTAACAATAAAATAGAATAAATTAGTGTCGATTGCTCTCTTGGTTGGGCGATATGGTGTACCAACGATGGTGTTGACTATGAAATTACAAGTAATATGGTCCAATAATGGTGAATGCAATGTTTCATAATCCACACACACACACATATCTATAAGCACAATTGTGTACATATACCTTATAAACAACAATAGAACCGTGTAATTATATGTAATTTGGAAAAATCGTCGAATATGTAATTAAACAACCTTGGTTGGACAACAATGTTATCATTTTTACCCCTTAAAAGCTAAAATTGAGGTGATCATAAACTATTGCTTCAAATGGAATAAGTAATGTTTATTAATCTTAGTTATGTGATATTCATATAATATGGATTACACGCTAAATGGTTGGTCTTATGTAAGTAACTTAGGCATTGTGTTGTCTTTCCTAAGTTCTAGGTGAGAAAGTAATGTGAATAATTGAATGATTGCGATGGTCTCACAAATTAGATATGTCTTTGGCTATTTGACTCTTAGGAGACTCTTTCATAAGATTTCTTTCACATTAGAAAACTCTTAGTAACTTATTATAAGATAAATGGTGTAAACCCTTATTGTAAGGACTAAGAATAATGATTATCTATTCCTTCCACCTACCTTGGGTGAAGATGTCCTTGATATCAGTGTAAACACTAGTTAAACAAAGAAAAATTTGGAGTGGTATCAAAAGCTATGTTGTTTTGGGGTACTCTTTAAAACATGGCCCCATTTGCTATTACCACTCAATAGGGTGGCAAAATTTAAATTTCTTTGTGTAAAATGGATTCACCCTCTAGTTAATGAGTGTGTGTGTGTGTGTGTGTGTGTGTGTGTATATATATATATATATATATATATATATATATATATATATATATATATATATATATATATATATATCTCTAAAGAACCCAATGGGCCATTTATGACCAAATAATTGTTAAGTAAAGTAACATAAGTTCCATATTTTGAGAAGCATTAGGTTATATCTTCCCTTAAAGGAAAATGTGTATTGATCTCTTAAACTCTTGAATGAGGTATAAACGAAAAGCTTTGGTAACCCGTCTATGTTAGAATTTTGTAAGTTGCATAGTATTGTGATAGGATTTGGAAACGTTCACTTTGAATGTATTTTGTTCTCCTAACTCATTATATATTCTTTTGGTTACGGTGATAAAGAAACGATATAAATTTAAGTAAAATTCTCATATGTCTTATTGAATTGAAAATTCATTGTTCGTTGTTATCATTAAGTAAATGTGGCTTTGTAAGGATGTAGAAAATGCAAAAATATTTTTTCATGGTGAATTTTTTGTAAAAATTATAAACAATAATAAATTAAACTATCCCTTATGAGTTTTTTGAAGAAAATTTTTAATCAAAATTTAGATGTCCTAGAAAAAGGGTACGTGTTATGGAACCCCAAAAAAAATAGAAAATCAATCCTAACTCGATGATCGATGATTGGGATATATGAACGTAAAAATAATTGTTAAATCAAGTCATCACCCTTAATTATTCTTGGTATTATGTGAATCTTCATCCTTGACCTTAATGAATAATGTAGATGCTAGGATCATTTTTGGAGAGGCTCGTGAACCATTTTTCAAATTTAAAGTAATGGTGAGCTAGGAGGTGAAACCACATGGAACTTGGAAACTTTTCTCTCTTATTGTGTGGTATTTGTGGCACCTTAGATGGTTTCCTTGAGTGGGCTCATATGCAACTAGTATGCAAAACTTGATAACCCTTTTAGAACAACATTTATGTTCTCTTGGCTCACCCATCATTATTTTTCTTTAAATGTAGACCTTATGTTGTACATCCTCTTATGTGGACCCTTATAGGAAGGTTAGACAATGAGGCAAATGAATTCGGTTTGGAAGCTACAATTTTCCTTGATTAATATTCTCCTAATTGAAAAATACACTTGACCTTGAACCATGTTATATTTGATGAGACACGTTTGTTAAGACAAAATAAAATAAAATAATATAGTTCCTTTAAAATGACCTTAATATTGGACATACACTACGTGTGACCATGTAGAGGTTTTAGACAGTGATGTTGATAACAATTTCCTTGGAAGCTACAACTTTCTTTAACTAAATTACTTTAAATGAAAGAAACACTTAGTACAGGACCAAGTTTGAATTGGTGGGACATGTTTGTTGTGACCAACAACCACATGATATGACACGATACCTCGTGAGGTCATATCCCTATCTCTTCTAGTGACTTCCAGGAGGAAGTCTAATTTTAGGAGAGGGGGATGTAGTGCCCACATTTTATAGCTTCAGTTTAATTGCTAACTCTATACTCATATATGATGATTGGACATGGATTATGACACATTTTTATGTTATGTTATGATATTTGATCATTCGTGGATATGCATGATGTTTTGGGCATGTAGTGCCAAATTAGCTTTGATTAGTATGATAGTACATTTCAGTAGATGTTTTGGATACTAACATGTTACTACATGATTTACCTTATTGGATATATGATGGACACATGGTTTTGTCACACATCTTGATGTTATGGAATATTTGATTATTTTGATGAGATCATATGATAACATGGATATATGTTGATTATATGTACTATAATGGCTAACACATGGTGAATTTATGTGAAATTGTGCATGTTTCTCAATTACAATTCCATATTGATGATGTGTTAGCATAGTTAGCATGTTTATACTTCATTGATTTACTTGAGTAATTGATTTATACTTTTATTGGACAAATGTGTTTAATGTTTGTAATGAGTGTGCAAATTCCAAGATTACACGGAGAATGTGGGTTTTAGGGTGGCTACACGAATGTGCACAAGTGGCCCATGGGGTTGAGTCTTATCCATGTTAGTTGTATGAATCCTTATTGGTTGCATGTATTTTTTGGGAACTATAAGTGACCCTTATATTATAATGTTGTATAGTTTGTAATATTAATTGTGTTTAGGTTGTTTAATTTTGTTAGAAAACTAGGTTGGGGGACTTAATTGTCCCCATTTTCATTACGAATGTATTTGTGTATGTATTTTCTTAATTCATAAGGATTTGGGTCATATGAGCACCTTGAGTGGACTCCACATCCTCTACAAATGTGTCCAAAATGCAAAACCAGAAATTGGGTTATTTTTGGGATTTTTAAAGACCCCTTTTGGCTTTTGGGGTTCTCTTAGCACAAAAATGAGCCCTTGGACCCTACCTATTAGGTAGGGACTTAATTTCAAGGCCATGTGGGATTTTCCATCCCATTTGACCTCTCTCTCATCACCATTAATGCAAGAATGGTTGAGGATTGTGTACTTATTAAAAGTTGCATGGGTTTGTTTTGTTTTATTTTCAGGTAATTTAGGGAGTAATGCTAAAATGAAGCTTTATCTTTTCTTCTTTTTGTTTTTGGAATCTTTGCTTGGAGGGATGATAATGGTAACACATGTTACCCCCTCATATGTGAGGAACATTTCCTTGTTTTCTTAAAATACTTCTTGATGTTGGAGGAAGAGGAACTTTTTCTTGTCATTTTGTGCTTGGAGTGCTTTTGGAGTTGGAGCTCTTGCTTGGGGGAAAGGATTTGGAGAATCTTAGATATTGGAGAGCTTTTGGAGGTAGTATCTTTGATACTTCTTTTTTATTTTGCATATTAAAATTTAGTTGTATCTTGTTGTCAGTATAGACTTGTTTTGTATGTGGTGTATGCTTGTCTTGGTTATTTCCTTTATTTGTTTTCTCCATCCATCATATGGCTTGATGGATTTGGGTGTTTTGTGTGGGGAAGAGGGGTGGATTTTTCCTCTTAAACCTCATGGCTTGATGAGTAAGCCATGTTGATTTATGTTTTATCCCCTCATATGGTGTGAGGTGGGGAAGGTGGTTCATATCATTTGAACCCCCATCCACATCCTTGGAGAGGAAATCCAATGGGTTTGAAAATCCTCCCAATGAGGAATTTAGGTGAATGAGAGGAGTAATAAGGAGGGGTGATTTTTATGGAGGGATAAGGAAGATTTTGAAGATTTTGTAAGTGTGCATCCTATGGTTGGACCACACTCTATGGTACTATTGGATGTCTCATCCAATCTTCCCCTTGTTGAGGATGAATTTGGTGTTATCCTCTTTTTGTTTGGTTATATTTTTCTATGTTTTGTGATGCATGAGTTTGGTCATGTGTGTGATGTGATTGTTATTACTCCTCCCTTATTCTTGTGCACATTTGTGGAAGGTAGCTCTTTCTCCCATGTGGTTAGGGGAGGCTAGCATGTCTTCCAACCTTTGGAAAGACATGTAATGATGCCTATAGGTTGGGTGGAAAATCAAGCTTTTCTCTTTGTATTGAGGACTATGTGGAGCACAAAACATGAAGATTCATAGCTTGAAGGTGTACACAACATTCTTGGAGACCTTGGTATATTGTTTATCCAAATTTGGGAGAGTGTTACTTCTTTGATCTAATTTATTTATTGTAAAATCATGTTGTAATTTATCCTTTGTAAGTCTCCCATTTTGGGATGCATGTGTATCATGTTCAAGCAAGTGTTGCTTCAAAAGTTGTGTTATTCCTTCCTTTGAACGTAGTTTGAAGGTTGTATGTAATGGGTTTTGAAAATTAGTAACATTGATAAATTTCCTCTTCAATCTTGATAAGAGCTTTGTTTAAACCTTGTTTTGTAATCATCTTGGTGACTTGTAGACTTGTTCCACATTGTGTGACAAAATCATGCTTAGATCTTCTTGTCTTGTGTAGCCTTGCATGGAAAAGGTTGTAAGAAGCTTGTATTTTAAAATAATGGAAGATATGATTAAATTGGAAAAATATAGGTATCTTGTATCTTATTTGCATTTACCATCCATTTTGGATTGAAATAATAACTCTCCCTTACTTTTTTATTTGAGTGAAATGCATGAAAGTAAATTGTACTATCTTTAGTTTCCTTTACTTATTGGTTTTGAACATTTGATTGAGAAAAAGATATTTCCTCTTAGAATTCTCCTCCACTTACCCAATAATGTTTCATGTTGTATAATTGGTAACAAAGAAAAAGTGAATTAATTGTTTGTGGGTTTTTAAGTAAATATATATTGGAATGATTTGGAAAGGAAGTTCTCTTAAATAAAAAAATTGAAAGTTAGTTTAGATAATAAAAGAAAATAAAAGAAAATAAATTGAAGCTCCTTCAAGTTTGATACAAAATAATATGACTTATTTCCATATTTAAAAAAAAATTCCTTAAGGTGGAAGTTTGGTGTTTGCTGATTATTTTTGTATTTACCTTTCTTAGAGATAAGATTTCGGTTTTAAAAAAATGATATGATCTGATATCTTATAGTTCAAAGTATTGTGTGTGTGTGTGTGTGTGTGTGTGTGTGTGTGTGTGTGTGTGTGTGTGTGTGTCTATATATATATATCAAACAAACCCACTGTGTGTGTGTGTGTGTGTGTGTGTGTGTGTCTATATATATATATCAAACAAACCCACTTTGAAACGGATAGGAGTTGGTCAAAAATCCAAAGTAGAACATGGAGTGTGCCACATCATAAACAAATTTATAAGACCCATCATTTTCCTTGTAGAATAATGCAAAAAAGGGGGCTTCACAGGGTAAATTAGATAAAATAAATAAATAAATAAATTATGCCCTACACAAATGCTGCCCCAAATGTCTTCTCCACTTACCACCTTCCACCTTACTCCCCTGGTCACTAGCTTATAAAAGCGCTCTTTTATAGTTGTGTGATTGGTCACTTCCTATTCAAGGTTACATTTTATTTTATTAAGGAAATTTATAAATATTTTTAGTCAAGATAACAAAAATATATCACTTGGGTTTGCATAAAAGATCCAATCTACAAAAGGAAAGATAAAAGAATAAATAAAATATATGTAAACAAAACTAATAACTCCATGAATAAGAGCTCCAAATAGAAAAGAAACAAACAAAATAAAATATGAACTAAAAAGAAATTTAAAAAGAGAAAAAAACTTTACAGATCTTTGATTCCCATGGCTGCCCCTCATTTACTTGCAGAAGAAATGCATGGCCGCCCCCTTCTCCAAAACATACAACAAAATATTAAGGAAAAAAAAGAAAGTCAAGCGTGAGGGAATATTTTGGAAAAACAAATATTTAGGGCTCCTTGCAAACAAATACACAAAAACCTAAAATATTCGATGTAAAACGGAATTATCTAAGGGATTATACTGATTTCTTTCTACCTCTTACTTTCTTGCATGTTTCTTTATCTTGTTATTAAAATATAACTATTCTAATGGACCGAAGAGAATAAGTTTTAAAAGAAAAAGGAAGGGGAATTATGTATTAATTTGGACATTGAATTAACACTTCTTATAATAAAGTAAACTTTGTGTGGAAGTTTTTCTTTTATATATTTGATTTAAATCATTTTTTTTAAAGTTTAAATGTGTTAAGGGAAATTATTTTAATGACCATAAATAACACTTACGAGTCTTTGGTGTTGGGTGCAGGAGAACACTCATTTTTTAATTTTTTATGTTATCGACACCCTAGGGTGGATTGGTTTAGGATTAACAAAAAATTTAAACCTTGTGTTGTTGGCTAGAATTCTTTAGCGAAGAGATGTGTTTAAATATCAATTAATGATAACCGTAAAATTAATACCACGCCTTCCTTACTCTTCCTTCTTTATTAATTTTATGATGGGGTTTTGGTTTAGCATTTTAAAATGAGGGCATTATAAATAATTTTTTAAATTGATGAAAACAATTCTTTGACGTGGTTCATGTATGCGACAAAAATCAACATGTGACCTTCTTCGCACCCAACCTCTCGATATCATCTTTGAGATAGCTGGTGTGTAGAATGAATGTAAATGTGAGTTTAATGACAGGGATCATTATAATTGGGAATTCTTATGTCTTCAACATGCAATATCGGGATCTGCGAGTCTAAGGTATAGAATACTTTCCTAACTTAATGTGGTGTGATGGCTCATTTGAGATAATAGCTTGCTCGGAGACTCCAATCAATTTTGAGCTTTGCGAGATTTTATTTGTTGGTTGTTAAATATGCAAAAATGACTGCAGCGCCTTGTATAGATTTCCAGACAAGGTCATGAAAGTAAGAACAAGAGGTGTGGTGAAGCCACAGGGATTTATGGGCAATTTTCTGATCTGGTCCAAAAAGTCTTATCCTGATCGGATGCTATGTTCAGTAAGGAAAGTTGTGCAATAATATCTAGTGGAAGTGGTGAAGATATGAATACTAATGTACGCAAACTAGTGTCAATGTCTAACTGATTAGTAGGCCCATTGGGTTGTGGGACCTGAGGATCACAACCAAAGACTCGTGGAAGCTTTGGCCCTTGTATGTTCATGTGCGTAATGAAGCCCTATTTCCGGAGCAGTCTAATAGTCGTAGGATTGATTAGCAAAGATGTTTAACATATTGAGTTGTTCTATTTTCTCAAAGCAAAAGTTGCGGGTGTGCGCAAGACTATTAAATGTAAACCGATATCAATGTCAATTATCAAATCGCTCATTGGGTTGTGGGATTAAGGGATCACAACTTTATTTCTTTTCCTATTTTGGACCGTTGATCGTTATACAAAAAAATAAAATGATTTTTGATAAGTAAACTAATTACTGAAGGAAATCTTATCTATGCTTTTGGAGTTCTCACAAGATATTGGATCAAAGCAATAAAAGCAAACTAATCTATCAAAGGATATCTTTTATATCTTTTCTAATTTTAAAGCAAAGCGTTCTAATCTAATAAATAAACTAAAGACAAGTAACCAACCAGATGTAGCTGGTTGCTTGTGTGAATGTGTGAATCCAATCTAAAACTAATAACATAATCCAAAAAAACCCATTCAAATCCTAGCTCAAATTTGAAGAACAAATCATGACCCTAAAAGGCACTATCATTCCCCACAACTTCCCTGGTAATGTTAAAGAGGAAAACTTACTAATGATTTGATCTACTTGTGATTGTCTACTCTATTAAAATGAATGATTTTCTACTCTATTTGATATGTAATTGAAACTAGTGATTTGAAATTGACAATTTAATAAATAAAGCAAACAAACACACAATTCCAACCTGGACAAGCAAGAGCTTTGGCAAATCTGGTTGTATTTGTATTTTTCCCCTCAGTATGTTCCTTTATTTCTCTCGAGTGTTCATGTGATTCCAAGGGATTGGGAATGCAAGAACAACAAGTAGGAGAATGGCGCTTGAGCAATGACAACTTGATGGCAGTCCGGATGCAATGCAAGTAGAAGAGAGATAACATAAGAGATCAGAGCTTGGCTATGCAATTCCTAGCAAGATCATAACAGCAATATAATGCAAGATACACAAAAATCTCAGGCCTTTTACTTGAATACAAGAATGGAATATATAGGAATTGAGGATGGGAGGTGCCTTCATGCACAAGGCAAGAAGAAGTAGTTCCAACTAATTAAATCTATTTAAAAATAGGAGGAAGGAGAACCAAGAAATCAAAGCTAATTTTAGACAATTTGGCTCACGGATGCATGCTAAAAGTGAAATTAAGTGAACCGTTGCATGTTAAAACATGCATGACAAAATATGGAAAAATCGGGAAGGACCGCCACCCTACACAGGGTAGCGGTTTCTGAGACCGCCGCCCTATTTTGGTGGCAGTTTCAGAACTACGGCCTAGGCGGGGGCGGGTCCACGGCCCTAAAGGCCAAAACATGCACAGAAAGAGGTAGAAAGCTGGAAAAAGCGTGAGAAGGCTAAGTAAAGACGTCTAGGCAACAAATATACACTGCGAATGGAAATTGGAGCTTGAACACCTTCTTGAAAGGACTTGAATCATCATTGGGGACTTTTGTAACCATTTTCCAACAATGTAGCACATGCAATTTTGGGTGCGTATAGTTCCCCTTTGCATCGAAAATTCCTCTTAAAGGAAACCAAAGTGAGTTTAATCATTTGTGAATGAGGTAAATGACACTTGTCACATACATAGTCATCTATAACTTGGTTAAGATTTAGCATGATATAACTCCAACATGATTGGTATGCCTTTTTGGTAGCGAGCGATCGAATAAACCAAACATGTTTTAATGACACAAACTTTTTTTTTATGAAAAAGATCTTATATTATATTAATGCAATAAGATACAAGATAACTTTCAACAAAAAAGTGGGTGGTATGAGAGCACGCCCCAAAATCACGAACAAACTAGGCCAAGCCTAGAACATCAAAAGTCAAACTAGGCCGAGCCTAGGAAAGTACAACAAAAAAAAAAGCATCGTCCCGAAATTATAAAGGCACAATCATGCAAAGATCATCGTAAACATGCCCGAGGCGAGAGGATCCTGGTCATCCACCACCCCGAACCAGAAGATCTTTGCTAGCGTCCTGAATCTACCATCCAGAACAAGTTAGTTCTCTGGGTCTACTTCCCCACACATCGGAATGGCGAGGGAATTTTCTAGATGATGGCAAGGGTGGCGGTTGTTACCAAGTGGCCTGGTGTGAAGTGGCGAAAGAAGGAGAGCCCCAGCCCTGCCGGTGAGCGATGAATGCGGCGGAGAACCCGACCCAAGTTACCGAGGTTGTGATCCCACCACTGTTGATGAGCCGAGGAGTGTCGCCATGAGCCTTGACCACAACGGCGCACCATAAAATGATTATGCCAATGAATTGGTCCTAGAGAGCGGTGGGTGTGGTTGAAAGCACGTTGCTAGGATTGACCGTGTTGACCTCCATGGGCTTAAGGCGAGGAGCACCTATTGAGAGACGAAGTCACTCGGACAACATTGCATGGGGCTTTGCCGCGGTGTCGTAACAGTCCGGAGGTGGTCCACCTCCAGCACCACCTTTTTCTTGAACTTGAATCTACAGAAGCACATTGGAGACCAACATAGATTTATTATAAATCAAGAAAGATTGATCAACTGAAGAATTAACAAAGAAAAAAGCATTTCTTTCTTTCCATATCCAAAATAAAATCTCCCCTCTGAAAACATGCCAAATTTGGGTGAACATAGGAAGAAGTTTGGGATTATCTCCCAAGAGGATATGTTGCCAAGTGAAACAGTGGGGTTTGAGGAAAGAAAAATGTATGGATCTAGTTCCAGAAATTTGAGCTTTGGGACAAATCCGTAAAACATGCGAAGTGTTTCGCAGATGCCCATAGAAGGGGCATTTAGGAGCTGGAATCCCAATTTGAACAAGATAGGCCCCGATAGGAAGGCCTTGGTGTAGAATACACCAAAGAAAATGAGCAATTTTGGGCTCCACACATATAGTCCAAACAGTCTCAAATCGTCTACCCTAGGTAGACAGAGTGGTGTGAATTCCCCAATGAGTATTAAGTTTGTCCACCATGGGCAAATGGGGTGAGAGCCATCGATAGCCTTTGTTGGATTTGTAGTTACAGAAAGGAGTATCAACATACCACTTCTAGTCTGTCCACCAAGGGTGAGAGGAATGCACAACAATCTTATGCAACATGTGATCAGGAAACAAATTGATCACATGATTGATATTATCATGATCTTGGTTGGAAATCCGAAATAAAGCTTTAAAATCCAGCCAAGATAACCAAGATTGTGTGTTCTTACAGAAGAATTCCTCGATGGTGTTAATTTCGCGCTTGAAGAATTTGAGCACGAGATTCCTAGGATCTCTGCTAAGCATTGATCTTGGGATTGAAAAATCAGCGACCACTAGAGAGATTGCTGGTTAAGAGATAACTCATTACGAAAGCCATCCCCTTTCCATAAAAGCCAGGGTTTGATACATTCTGATGCTTTCAAGATAATTTTAAGCACAAAATTGCCAACAATTTTGTGACAGCACATGACCGATGAGAAAATTGACACACCCTAAGCCTTTCCATGTAGGGCAGCCTTAAGGAGAGCCTTCTGTAATGCCATGCCATATGAGAACTTTATAAGCTTCTTGGTCAGTGATGCTTATGATAATCCACTTAAGCCAAAGAGATTGCCCTTGGTGCTGAATGTGAATAAGCCCGAGGCCTCCGTAATGCGAGGCGGATAACATATATCACATCTTTGCTCGATGAAAACCTTTTCCAGAGAGGCATTAGCCCATAGGAATGCTTTGAGCAGATTTTCAAGCCTTTGAGCAGAGGCCTTAGAAAGAACTCGAACAAGACGAGTAGTAGACATGGGTAGCAGCCAGAACTTTAGAGCAAATTTGGAATTTTCCAACTAGAGACAAAGGCCTAGTAAGCCAATATTCCAGTTTTTTCGCCACTCGTTGAATGACATAATGTCATAGATTAGTCGGGAGGCTTGAAAAGCAAAAGGAATACCTAGAAATTTGAAAATCTCACCATGCTATAGAATTTTCCAATCAAATGTGGCAAGCTAGTCCGACGTAGGAAGGAAAGATTGCCGGTAACATTGAGTTTTTCACCATTGAATGGATGAGCTAGAAGCTAGGCAGAAAGTATCCAAGCATTGCATAGCATTGCAAATGTTGTTCTCATCCTCGATAAGTGTAAGGAAGGAATCGTCCACAAAATGCCCATTGAGGAGCTGAGAATTGGGCTCATCAGGTAGCGAGATTCCACGAACAAGACCTTGCGCTTTGGCATGGGCTAAGAGATAACCAAAGCCTTCGGCCGCTAGCACATAAAGTGTAGGGGCAAGAGGACAACCTTGTTTGATAGACCGGAAAAGTCCAAAGGGCTTCGAGCTAAGGCCATTGATAGAAATTTGAGCAAATGCATCTACAAAGAGCATATTGACGGATTGAATAAAAATGGGTCCAAAGCCAAGGGCTTGAAGCATGGCGAGAATGAAAGGCCATTCAATCCGATCATAAGCCTTCTCAAAGTCAATCTTGATGAACATGGTGGCTTGATGAGATTTGTGAGCCCATTCCATGCCTTCCCAAACCGTGATGATGTTATCCAGGATGAACCGCCCTGTATGAAGCTTGTTTGCTCTCGTTTGAATAATAATAGGTAGAAGATTGCGTAATCGTAGAGCTAACACTTTGACAATGATTTTGTGGGATACATTTAACAACGTAATCAGTACCGCCAATAGGTAATTGACAATGACACAAACTTTAGAGTGAGGCATGACTAATAATAGTTCAATTTCCATTAAAAGAAATTTAATTGTTTTAATCATATGTATTGGTTAACTAATATTCAAAAAAAAAAAAAAATTGTTCCAATTTTTTTACTAGATAAATGATTGTGGTTTGGGTCGCAATAACTTAGGCATTACATTAGGGAGACTTTTAAGGTTTAATGAACTACTTGGATTACTTGTGTACCATTTGAATCAAAAACTCCATTCATATCCCCTCTAGAAATAATTAGATGAACCGAAAAAGAAGGCACTTAAAAATTCTAAACCGCCTTACAAACAATACTAACTATGGTGCCATGAATGTAAGGGTATGACATTAAAAGCTTTCCTGCCATGGCAGCGTTCCCCATTGTAACCATTTTAGTATTGTAGATAGAAAAATATAAATCTTTACCAGAAAGACAAGCTACCATTGAACTGGGCCCTGACTCTCTAAAAACTTTACGGAGTCGGTGATAGTAATAAAGATTCTTTTGCATGTGGTCCATCGTCCAACTACCAACTACCAGTCCCCTTACCAATCTCGACCGATCAACAGTACAGTCTCGTCATCGATTTGACGCCCACCATCGTCGTTTATACATATTTTACGTGATCCCATCTTCTTTTTGAAACTCACAGGTGAGGGGAATCGTCAGATCTCACTCTGAATCCGTCAGTCTGTATTTCAAATTGGATGGCATGGTGCGACGTCTGTATTTCATCAGTTCTTTCAGACGACCACGTTTTAACACTATCGATGGCAACGATAGCCTGAAAATTGCAGCCCACAGAGAAAATAACAATAATCAAAACCTGGCTCGCAAATTCTCAAGTAACGTGGGTGGGGAGTTGAAGAGCTTACCTCTTTGTTCCAATCAGTTCTCAATACTATAAATATGAGTACAAGTGTTTGAGCAGCAGTTCCGCAGAGCATTCCGATCCAGATGCCCTACATATCAAATTTCATTAAGTAAAACATAAGACTGTGAAACTCTAACACAAAACGAACGCCCACCCATTAACCTATAATTACCCAAAAAGAACAAAAAAACAGATACAATGGCAAAAGACCCTCTTTGATTTTGCTTAAATGTTACTCACCATTACATCCAAATGGAAAAGGTAACCAAGAAGAGCCCCAAGTGGCACCCCAACTAAGTAATAACATATCACATTCACATAAGCAACTACACTTTGCTTTCCTGTTCCAATCGCCACACCTAATCACACAGAGCTACTGCTAAATTCAATTGTTAATTAAGGCTTATTAAATTAGGTTAAAATTCAAACTGTAGAGTAACTTTTTGCACCTGATAAAACCGGCTGGACGCTATTGAGAAGAATAGTAAATGCTAAGATAAGTGCCAGCTTTGAAACAGCTTGCTGAAGGCTGGTACTCTGTGTAAATAATGAAGCAAGACTATTCCTGAAGACAATAATAAAAATCATAATCACAATCCCTATAGCAAGGGAAGTGGTTGCTGACACAAGTGCTGAGAATCTGGCGGCTTTGCCATTTCCAGCTCCAAGTTCATTTGACACCCTCACACTGCAACATGATTCATAAATATTAAAACATAAAACTTACTATTAATCCAATTTGGCCTCTTAGATTACTTAACAAATATGTACTAACCTGGTGACCACAAGAAAAGCTATGGGTATCACAAACTCCCATCCATTGATGTTCATGCTGAAAACAGAAGCTTGTTTTCAAATATGAATGAGTAAAATATTCACAATTGATGGAGTATATTTATGAAACATATTTCTTCAGTTCAAACTTCATTTATATATGTACTAATTTCTTACCAAATGGAAAGTGAGTCAACCGCTATTTGCTTGTTCTGAAGGTTGCCAGTGAGTAATATTAGCAATCTGTAATACCATATCTCCACGCTGAGCATGCAATGCAACAAAATCCATCAATTCAATGTTTTTATAACAAGATTGGACACCTAATCTATTCTAAGTTAACAATTTTTATTGTAATTAAAGATTTGAGATTCATTTCACAGTTTATAGTGTAAAATAGATGTTTGAATAAGGCGGTGCTTATCCATCACGCACGAGTTAAATTGACCAAATAAAAAGTATTTGCCGTTATATCGTCGTTAATTTTGATGGAAAATAATTGCCTGGTCAATTTAACTTGTACGAACATGTGTGAAGGATATGCTCTTCCTTTGAATAATAGTGCGTGTAGATTTAGATTTTCCAATGTTTCAAAACCTTATACTGGACTTGTCATCAGGGAGAAGCATGGTACTTACGCCAGCATAACCCCAGAGCCCACTGATAACTTTAAGT
Organism: Taxus wallichiana var. yunnanensis; assembly: GCA_018340775.1. Taxonomy (NCBI): domain Eukaryota; kingdom Viridiplantae; phylum Streptophyta; class Pinopsida; order Cupressales; family Taxaceae; genus Taxus; species Taxus wallichiana. Next base: position 830,634,103 of record CM031242.1, on the reverse strand, counting down.
GGGACCAAAGTTGGAAGAATGCATCAATGCAAAAGCCTTTCCATGTAAGTGGGCAGCCGCCACAAATAACATAAAGAAGAAGGGCAAGAGAAGGAAAGCACCATGCTAAATTCATTGATGCTACTGCACCTCCAAGCCCCAAATCCAACTTTACAACCAATACCCAGCTTAATAAAACATGGAATATTAGAGCTGCACTTGCTGTCCAGGCAATAGCCATATTCTGTAACTGGGCCTGGAGATACCATACAATGGTCCACCAAAAACAAGAGAGAAATGCATGGGGATGCACCAAACAGCTACTCTGCCTGTTAATTCAGCTATGTCATCTGGTTGTCCCAACAACTTAAGAATGGGAGAGGCAAATATATAAACAGGCAGAAATATTACTGCGAAGCCGAAAACAACCACCCAAGAGCGTTGCAGTTATACTCCCAGGATACTGTATTGTTGAGCTCCGAAAGCTTGTCCACAAAGAGTTTGGAGGGCACTTCCCAATCCTAACTATATACCCAATTGCAGACACAGATTGATATATGGTCAGATAGATATATTGAAACTTTAGAACTCTTATCTGAATGCTTATCAAAACAGATCCTAATTTAAAATAAATGTTAATAACCATCAGATGAAATATTGGGATCATCCTAAACATCACCCATTTGCAAGCTAATGGATCCACTGATTGGGCTGTGGAAAATTTTGAATATATTTTGTGGGCAGACCACTTTATTGTTCAGGTAGATCCAAATTCTTCTATCATTCACCGTCTGTATAATTTAAATGGAGAGGGAAACATGAGTATATAAACTCACCATAAGGCCGAAATTGAAGCCCCAAATGACATTGACGACCATAGAAACAGCTGCAAGCTCTAAATCGCCAATTTTTCCAGCAAAGGCTTGAGTGACTAGAGCCAACCCATACATTGCAAGTCGATTCAATAAAGCAGGACCTGCGATTCTCCATAGCTTCTTTGATTCCACCCAAAATCTGCGACCCGCACCAACATATTCGTATACGGATTGCTGAACAAACGGAGTTTGCAGCGAGGAGGCATCCATTGGATTCAATAGCTAACGAGTACGAGTCTAATAAAATAAGAACACTCAACAATATATTTCCTCTCTTATTCTACGTCCAAAACAAAAAAACAAAAACCTTTGATTCTCTATTCTTTTTAGGAGTTTAATTATTTTATTAGTGCTTTTAAGGCTGCGGTTTCATGTTGCTCCTCTTTATTTGGTCCCATTTAAAAATAAAAAATATTGCAGCTTTTAAGATTTAATAAAATTTATTCTAAAAAGTCTGGATGGTTACATTTTAGGGAGAGGATTTCCAGCTACATAAAACTATGTGGGGCAGTTTTTCTCTCACTTGATATTTATATTTTAGTTTCCTTCCCAATTTTTCCTCCCAATAGTTTATTTCGGATTCATGGGACCCTACTTTGCTAGTGGTAAAAACTCTATTTTATCTCTACAACAAAAATAAAAATTCATGAGATCCTATTAATGTTAAAATATCTTTTAAAAATTACCGTTTCCCTTGTATGGGACCACCACCTAAATGGAAGCAAGAGAACACTAAAGAAAAGTGCTTTGAATTGGGATCTCACCAATGGCCATGACTATTCTCAGTATTATCCAAAATAATATTAATACATAATAAATAATCTCGATTGTCTAAGTTAGTTTGTGTCACGTCTACACCTGATATTTCGGTATTGCCTATACTCTATACAAAATATACCATCTAAGCATGATGGAACCCCCATAATATTTATGCATGGAACATGCATATCCATCAACACGGTGAAAGACTTCGGCATGATGACTCAACACCAATAGTGACACATCACACACTAGCCCATAAATGTTAGCATGTATGTCCATCTTCACTAACAGTATGTGGCTCACTGTTTAATGATGATTTCAAACTTGTTTAACCCAAAAAGTCGTCGTTTCACCCTATCATTTTCGCGAACAACTTGTTGTCATCCCAATTTGGAAAGGTAGCGAGGAAGTGAGGAAAGTTATCGAACCAATTCGGAAAGCCATCACCATTGGACATAGGGGGGAGGAAGGAGTAATGCCATGACAAAAGGTAGGGTTCTATTTCTCCCATGATATTTCTACATAAAAATAGCTATTTTTTCATGTTGTTGATTTGGCATGGAAAAAAAAATCCCCACTAGTGTAGTTTTAAAATATTTGTGAAATTTGTCTACAAACATTCACATGGCATCCAAAATTGGTTGAGCTTTGCTATCTTGGCCTTTGTAAGCACAGGAAAATGTCCCCTTCGAATATTGGGGTAAAAAAACCTTACCAGTTGATTGTTAGATGAAATTTATGGAATGAATTCATGAGAAACAAACCCGATTAACAACTTAGAATCTTATAGCTTGAAGCATTTTTGGAAATAACGAATAACCATCTCTATATTTTAGAATATGAAGCATCCTAGTTAGGGCATGTTTCATGTGATTTTGTTCGAGACATCTCCCAAAGTGTTTACTTGCAAGGGATCTATTTACTTTTCTAGCCTATATTTCTTCACCCAAATAAATTATTTGTATGGAAAATGTTTTCCCTATACTTGCATGGCCTAAGATGACCTGTATTTTTCATTCCCTTATTTATTTTCCCTATTATAATTACAATGGGAAATTAAGTATTTCATGGAATGTTTTGAACAAAACCATAAGAAACATGCCCTCTACATGATGCTTAAATACAACCAATGTGAGTGGTTTTGAATTCAGATGGCTAGGAAATGAATAAATGTTGTAGCTTCTAACCATGCTTAGGTTAATGTTAGTGACTATTATGCATCAATAACATAAGAACAATTTTATTTTACAATTATATAATGGGAATAAAATAAATGTGAAATGACATATGTATGTTATCTTGGCCCCTGCAAGTATAGGGAATATGTTTTCATCAAATATAGAAATAATTTTTTTATGAAAACCGTTGGACATAATCACAAGAAATATGCCCTAAGCTAGATGTTTAAATACAACGAACGAGAGTGGACTTGAGTACTAATTAGAAAGCTAATGTATTAATGCATATATGTTTCAAATGTGATTAAGTTACCGTTGAAAAAAATCATATTTTTCAAGATTAACAATACAACCACATTATTTTTGTTTGATGTATTCTAAGCCATAAACTATTAATCGGGTTTGGAATGGGAATACATATGTTTTGAATTTTTTTGGACGGGGATCCACACATTTTGTATAGAGATTAGACATGTCCCTTTTTTGTATCTAAGCATCCTTCTTAAGGTATACCTCTTGCAATTTCATTAAGCTTCTCGTGGTCTACTCGGATTTAAAATATTTTGTATTATACATATAACAATATTTAATCTCCTAGATTGATCAAGAAAGTTGTTCCTAGTGTAATATGAAGAAATACATGTGTTTTCTATCCATACTTTCTTCAATAAACATTTTTCTATGTAAAATATAAACTGCGTTTACTATATCAATGCACCATTTGATGCATTAGCGAGTTGAGCTGGTGAATGGATTAAATCTAACCTTGGTTAAAGTGAACCATATTGTTGTCCTTACTGCTCTTAGACTCATGCCAATATGATTTTATAAGTAGTCAAAGTTAGATTTTTGATGGGCATACACTTCTTCGCAAGATTTTTAGACGGGGATAAGTGCATTTTATGTAGATAACAACCGTCATTGAGTTAAAAAAACCAATGTGAGTGGATATGAATACAAAATCAGAAGCAAAGGTAGATATGTACCTAGTTTAAAATTGTGCTTAGCTTACTATTGAAAAACACACCATGTTTTTCAACAATAACATAACCACCTTTTCTTTTTGTATTCAAAGCCAATCAATAGTTCATGTGGGTGAAAGGCAGAAGTACAATGAATGTGAATGTTATTGAATACAAAATACCAAGCAAGTGTATAGATGCAACTAGCTTTAAAACGTGCTCAAAGTTCTTGTTGAAAAACATAGAGGGTTTTTAGTAACATTTATAAATATCTTAAATACATATATCTAAAATAAACCAAAAGATATCAATCTCAAGGCTAATTATTCTAGATATATATTTTTATTGAATTGTCCAAAAAAAAGGAAAAAAACAGATTGTAGTGCCCACTTCCCTTTGACACTTTTTGATACGATCATGATCTGCTTGCTGATTATATTATGGACAGGATTATGGACTTTATTATAGTATGATGTTAGATGTTAGATCATGGATTATTGTTGACTTGATTCAGTTATGAAGCATGATGATTATTAGAGACATTTTGGATATTGATGTTGATATATTGTTTGACATGGTTATACTATGGATGTTGTTCGGACATGTGATATTTAGATATTGTGAGTATACTTAGAAATGGAAATTATTTGATGATGATATAGTTGTTGAGTAAAATTGTAAATGATCTTGTTGATTTCTTGGATGTTGTTGTGATCCATATATCTAGATGATTTTGGAATTTTATTTATATTATTTTGGATGTTCTGATATGGCCACGAGGCCGAAGGAGGTATTCGTGTTTTATAGGTTAAAATATCACAACAAACATCGGGGATTGGAGACCAACCACATTGGAATTCTAGATGAATTCAATAACGTCACCATGCAAACTTGTATTTGTTTGTGCGTGTTTGTGTGTGTTACGGATTCCCATGCGGGGATCACCTTTAAATGTGACCAAGGGATTATGTGTATTTATTTATTGGTCCATTTGTTTATGTTTGCATGTGTTTATTTTGTGGTGCATTGACCCTTTCATTGTTCATTAAATGATGTGTAATATTGTGAGTAGTCATGTTGTTAAGTTAATTAATTAATTAAAATATGTCATAAGAAAGTAATTAATAGAGTTGTTGGCCTTGAATTATGGTGTTGTAAGAGATATGTAAGTGATGTGTAAGTTAAATTTTGAGTGTGAAACACTCCACCTTCTTAGAAATTTCTTGTCCCACAAGCCTCTTAAATTTATTTACCAACCATACCTATGGTTGGAGAGTTGAAATTAGACTTTTATAATGCTTTTTGAGAAGAAAAATTATAAGTTTTAATTACACTTTTCTTACGTGGTTTAATTTCAGTCCTTTGGGGTGTGGGTTGGATTTGAGTATGTAAGTAAACTGTCATATTATTCACCGACCTATTTATTATGCATTGGTGAATGAAGTTGACTTTTGGGTTGGGGTTGAGGATGTGTGATGTGGCATCCTACATGGATCCACCTCATCCTCTTCTTTTATCTCTTCTATAAAATCTGAATTACTTGCCTTGTTTTTCGGTTTCTTCATTTTGAAAACTCTTTTGGGGGTGAATTCTTTGTTGTTTTGGAGCTCTTGGTGGGAGAAGTTTTTAAAAGATTGTGGCATGCTTGTGCTTGGCTGATTTGGATTACTTTCATTGGGGTAAAGTTTGTTGTTTTGGAACTTGGAACAACCCCATCATGGAGAGGTAGGATGTTGGCTCTTATAAAGCTTCTCTTTCTGTTTATGAAAGTGTTATTTTTGTGAATATTTTGGTATATTTGTGGGATGTTGGGTAGATGGCCTAGGTATGGTGTAGGAGAAGACTATAGGGTTCATTTCTTGGGAGGCATAAGTGTTTTGGGGAGGTATAAGTGTGGATGGAGTTGGGATTTGGGTTCCACATTACAAAGAAATAGCTTGCATTTCTTTACTCATTATGGGGTGTCATAAGAGGTTGGGGAGGCATAAGGAAATGTGAGAAATAAGGGGTACTTGGGGAGGCATAAGGGCATGTCAGGGATTTGATATACTATATTTTGGTGGTTTGAAATCAGGTGGTGATACCCATTTCCCCTTTGGGAGGCATAAGTAGCATCCCCCATAGTTTCTTGCTCCTTTGGCTAGCTTGATGAAGCCTTAGTATTGTTTTTCATAATTTAATGTAGTTGCAAACTACATTTTGTTTGGACTATGTTTTAAATGTAAAATTTACATGTGTGTTGTGGAAGCTTGTTGTTGTCATGAGTTTAATCACACCTTCTATTACTTTTTGGTTGGGGCTCGGGGACCAATGAAGAAGGATGGCTTCTCCTTGTCATTGGATGTCTTGGTTGGGTGGATAACGTTGCCTTTCCCATGCTCTTGTTGTAATAAGAATTTTTAAAATGATAGATCTACATGTTGGTGTTCGGAGCAAAGGAAAATGAAATAAAATAGTTGACAGACCCTTGTTGAGATAAATCTTATTGTAACCTTCCCACTTGAAGTGGATGAACTCGTATATGTTTTGTAATGGAAATATGTTGTATTGAATATGAAAGTTGTAAATTGAAATGTGAAAGAGATATACTCCATTTCTGTTTTTGAAAGAAAGAATTGTATTCTGTATGATGAATTTGAGGAATGAAAGAAAGAAGTTGTAAGTTGTCTTTTGGAATCAATAAATGAATGTATTACCTTTCTCAAATTGCATTGTTGTATTGAATCTGATCATTTCAATGTATTTGAAATCTCTGTTTGAAAGGAAGAAATGAGTGTGAGAAAAATATAGAATTTTGTCTTTTGAAATGTGTAAAATTTGAAATCAGAATTGCATTTTGGTTTTGAATAGTTTGATTTGAATCAAATAAATATATTATATTGGAATTGGAATGTATTATAATACTTGGAAGAAGAAAATGGCAAATAGATCCTTTAAAATTTGATCTTTGTTTGATATTTTCAAATTGGAAAATACTTTATCAAAAAATGTGTAGTTCGAACCTAAAACAAGGAAATAACAAATTAAACGATTAAATTGAAGTAGTATTCCTAAAGAAATTCAATTGGACAAAAATACTTAAGGAATTTCATATGAAACTTAGCAAAATCGGGATCAAACCGTTTCTTTGTCAAAGTTATAATTTTTTTAAAATTGAAACTCAATAAAACAAAATTACCTTCCAGATCCATCTTAAATCCATCTAATTACAATTCTCCATGTTACTAGAAAATTTTAAGGAGGAAGAAGATCAATTGATTAAAATTTCATAAGTTAAAATTTACTAGTTTGCCTTTTAAAATCCTGTAGATCGTTTTCGTGAAATTGACCCCTTAAACTTTATCAAAATTAAAATATTATGATTCTTGTACAAAGAGGGCATCGAGAGATTTCAAAAAATTCCTCATTTGATCAAAACCAAGTTCCCAATCAAAATTTATGGCCTCCTGAAGTTTCCTTTCATTTGGCTTCAAAATAATTATAAGCTGTTAAAAAAAACTTAGCACTTCAAAAAAATTTTGGGAAAATTTTCTAAGTTTTCTCCATAGCCCCACTAGCCTACAACCAATAAAGTAATCGCCATGTGGCATCATGGGGCGTCGGCAGAGGAGCAGATCCCAAAAAAACATAGCGCTTTGGAAAATTTTTGGGAAAATTTTCTAATTTTTCTCCTTGGCCTGCCCGCTCCCACAACTAATCGAGTGCTTTGGAGATGGCATCATGAGGCGTCGGTAGAGGAGCAGATCCCTTAAAAAAATTAGCACTTTGAAAATTTTTCTTTGGGAAAAATTTCTAAGTTCTCCGCCGGCCCACCGACTCGCAACCAATGGATGGTTGACACGTGGTGCCTTGGGCGTTAGCGAGGCGCGGATCATTTTGATCCCTTAGTGCTTTTTAGAAAAAGGAGAAAATTCTAAAAATTCTCCGGTGGCCCGAATTTCCACCAGAGTTGGGAAATGCCGACATGTGTCCTTTCGGGCTCGCGGGCACGTGGAGGCAAATCGCTCTTTTGTCCCAAAGGGAAAAAAGTGCTAAAGTTCTCCCCACTCCGCCGGCCCGCGCATGGGAAAAAATTTCTTCCCCACCCTGCTGGTCTGCATTCCTCCTCTAGGAAAAATTTCTCTCTGAAGTCCATAGACCCGAGTTGGGGAAAATTTTCTCCCCTAGGCCCGCAAACCTGCTCTTGGGAAAATTTTCCTCCCAAGGTCCACCGACCCATAACTTGAGAAATATGAGGAGTTAGGAGGACTTCTTTATATCACTGGAAAGGTGAGGAAATTTCCTATCTAATGGGAATGTTTTTGGAAAGTTTTTATTACATTAAATTTTATAAAAATAAAGTTGAATCTTCTTATCTTGTTAGAGAGTGGTATAGTGAGAAATTACCCTCTTAACCTAATTGATTAATCTAACCCTAAGTTTGGACCTTGTGATATTTTATAATTGTCATATTAATAAAATTATAAGCTATTAATAATGTTTTTATTTAAGCGTTCTTGTGACAAATGTTGTTTTGTAACTTTGTTGTAGACTCTTCTAAACAAAAATACTAATATCTCATAATGTTTCCTAACTAATCCTAGGTTGTTCTTGGCTCTCAAGTGGGTTGTTTTAGTGGGAGTTACAAAATTTAAGTGATATTAAAATAAGAGTAAAATTTTTGGATATAAATTTTTACATGATAGTTAAATGGAAATGAAATTTAATGTCGAGAATAAAAATGAAAAACACACTCCATTACAACTTTAGCTTCCATTGTAGGATCAACTCTTAGTATAATAAATTAGCCACATATTTAATATGAACTTATTTGAATCCAATAACTAATTTTCTATTTTGTATGGAGAATAGGTCGATGCCCTTAAGGTGGCGGCTATTATCTATAGCATTCCAAACACGTGTAATACCACCCCAAACCCATTGAACTCTTGATGGGTGGAAAATTATATGAAACGTATTGGATAGAAAATGATATTTCATCAAATAATTCACTTGCAATGCCATTACCTATATGCTATCATCTATACTTTATGTACCCATCACCATAAAAAATACTTTCAAATAAAATAAATAGAACCAATTTGAGTGGATTTAAATATAGAATAAAGGGTGGAGGATAACCGAATCAGTGATGAAGGTGTGTCATGAGTCATATAGTTAGGTTAATGACCCCGGTGCTACGTCTTCGAGTTAGAATCTCACCGAGGTTTACCAAAACCATTTTCCCCTCGGCCATCAAAGACATGAAAACCTAGATTCAGGAACAAGTTGAGAATTTGAAGGCTATGGGGGAGGAAGTGACTCTTCTTTTTAATGATGGTGCAAAAGTAAAATAGGTCCCTACAATGGATATTGAGAAAAAGCTCAAAGATTTCAGTCAAAAGAAAAGGGCCATGGAAGATACACTGGAGAAGATTGTCACCAAACAAGTCAATCATCTCATCATGCAAAAGGCTATTCTTGAATTTCTGCATATTCAGGTTAAGAAAATATGTGAAGTCAGTGGTATCCCAGAGGATCTCTGGAAAGGATGAAAAAGAAGTAAAGAAGACTTTCTCCTCCAGTAGCAAGGACCCAACAAAGCAGACTACTCTGAATCTCTTCAAAGCACTAGAAGGCGTGAAAAAAGTGTTTCAAAATTTCTTTAGTAAAGGTGCTTGGCTCCTTTTGGTTTTTGTGTCTTTTTTTTTTTTCTTGTCGGTTGTGTAGCTGCGGTAGGGCTGTAGTTTAGCTATTCTATAACTCCACGTTGGCAATTTGTACTCTTCATGTGTTTTATTTTGATATTTCTAGAAACTAGGCCTTTTGTTGGGGTGTGGTCCCCACCTATCAAAAATCACATTGTAACTCATGCTTATATGGCCTTTGGGCGCTTTTGTATTTTAGGGTATGGTCCTTCCCAAAAACATTTACCACTAACAAAAAAACACTTAAATTTAAAATTTGGTCAGGTTACTGGTAAAAATACATCATTTTTTAAACAATAACATAACCAAAATTTGTTATTTGTATTCAAAGGCATTCACTATTAAGTGTGGAGATTTGGTAACTATGTATAGGGATTTCATCGTAAGTAAATTATTTGATGAAATGCTAATGCCTCCCCAATGCATTATTTGTTCTTTTCTAACCAATAGGAGTTAAATGGGTTTGGGATGGTAATAAATGTGTTCCAAATTTATTTTGGATGGCGGATCTATATATTACGTATGGAGAAAAGTTGTCTCCCACTCTTTTCTATCAAGCATCTTGTTCGGTGCATGTTTGATCCATTTTGTCAATTTTTTTACTTACATGGTATTTATTTACCCTTATACTAGAGGAAAACAAATTCTATGTAATTACATTAGTTGATATGTTGTGCATTTTCCATATCCCCTTTAAATTATCGATCAACCACGAGCCACTATTAGACTTGTGCTAGAATGCTTTTCCGATCGTGTGAGAATTATATGGATTTTGGATGAGCATGGATGTGTTTTCTATGCAATTTGGATGGAGTTGATGCATAAAGTATAGATTATATGCACCCCCATTCGACATGTATGGATATTATGGGGATTCCATCATTCTTATAAAGTGCATTCTCAGTATAGAGTATGGCGAGTTACCCTTGGCACTTTGGTTTACCATCCATCATTGATATCATCGTGCACCAATAAATTCATTATTATTTTTGCTCTTATGTATTTTTATGAAAATGATATTAACCATGAGACAAACAAGGTTTTTTAAAGCGAGAAGAGCTAATGTTCATGGATATAGAATTAAAAGCATTTTTAGAATTCCTCGTATGAAGAAAATGTTCTCGCTTCAATTTTAAAAAAACACACTATATTTTTCAACATCAATATAATTAATTTTTATTTATTGTATTCATATTTATTCCCTATTTTTTTATACAATCTTACAACAATAAATGAGATCCTAACAACAAAGAGGAAAATATCACTACAAAGAGGAAAAGTTTCATCAAGAATTAGTTTCTCAGGGATTGTAAAGCTACATGCATAACACACAAAATTATCACACATTATTAGTATTTTTTTTTCAAGAATTAGTTTGTCACAATTGCAAAGCTAAATGCGTAAAACGTAAAATTAGAACACATATTTAGTGTATTTTAACATATTTAAACACTTGTTTGTAAGAATACATTCATTTTCATTACATTCATGCTTACTCATATCTTTAGCAATAGTTTCACACTCTACCACTATAGATTTCCAAGAATCTAATGAATAGTCTTTCTTTCCTCCTTAAACGATTATTATTGGTGAAATCATATGTATCGTAATCTTTTGCGTTGTTCAAATTTTTTACAATCACTTATGTGTGAGAAGAACAAAAATTAGGTTTCCTACTTGTATTGAACAAAGGATATATATGAGTTGTGGTGGTCTCATTCAAATCAGTAATAAAATTAATGGGTAGTGCATTTAATAGTTTAATATGTTCTCTAAATTTCTCAAAACATTTCATATATGTGTAAATATACTCCATTGTTTACGTGGATGTGTCCAATAGGGATCTCAAAAATGCATTTGATCTTCCCAAAGATTTGGATGAGTCCATAATGTTCGGTTCTTTCACAACTATGTGGATGATGAATTTACGGTATGACCTCATCCAACTTGTTTTGAGAACCCCCATTTAAAATTTCATCATTAACTTAGACATGAATGTTTACGTATAATATTATATGAAAAACAAAATATAATAACTATGTAGTTTGAAAATTGTAGTGCCCACTTCCCTCCGACACCTTTTTTATTGATTATGATATTTTCGACTATAATTATGGACATTATTGTAGGTTTCGATTTGGTATGATGTCATACATTAGAGATCATGGACTATGGTGGATTTGATTCATATATGATGCATGTGGATTATTATAGACATTTTATATTGATGTTGATACAATGCTTGGCATGGATATATATATATATATTGTCATATTGAGTAAGCATAAAAATTGGACTAATTTTATGATCATATGGTTATTGAGGAAATTGTAAATGATGTCTTTACTTGCTTGATGATGTTTGGATTTATATATATATATGACCTTGGAGATTATCGTATAACTATTTTCGATGATTTGATGTGGCCACAAGGCCAAAGGAGGTATTTTTTTGGCAAGTAAACATGTCACAAAAACATCGGGGATTGGAGACCAACCACATTGGAATCCTAAATGAATTCAACAAGGGTCACCATGGCAATATGTATTTATTATGTGTGTGTGTGTGTTTGAATTGATGTTAGGGGCCCCCATGGGGGGGAATCACCTTCGAATGTGACCAAGGGGTTATGTGTATTCTTTTATTTAGCTCCTTTGTTTAAATTTATTATGTGGATTTTAGTGATGTATTTTCCCCTTTATTATTTATTTTATTTGTGTCTATATTACTTGAGTAATCATGTTGTTAAATAAATTAAAATAGGTCAAAAAAATACATTTATTAGAGCTTATGGCTCTTGGATTATGTGTTGTAAGTAATGTGTAAGTAATTTTGAGTGTGAAACACTCCACCTTCCTTTTAAATTCGGATCTGTCCTTAGGGGCTGATTTTGGAGGCTTGTGGGACAGTTTAAACTTGTCCTCTGTAGATCAAGAATTTCGTGCTTGTTACCTGTCCAAGTTAATGTACCAAACTAAACACAAAAACCCTGAAAAACTCCAATGAAATCGATACCTGATGAAGATGTAGACGGATGAGGAAGCTGATGTAGACAAGACGGGCGCACACGAGCAATTTGCACAATAGCTCCGAGTAACCTGCAAAACACCGATGCTTGACAGAAAAAGATGGCGTTAGAAGATATTTGGGTGGACTGCCCGAGAAGCGGGTCCGGGAAGCGATGAGCTTCCTTGGCGGATGTCAGTCCACGTTTTCAATAAAGAAAAGAAGCATACATGATAAAAGATGTAAATAAAGACTAGATTCTCTGATTGCAGTAATAAAACAGAAACTGAACAGCAGACAGAAAGTACAGAAAACAGGGAACTGCGAAATAATGCTGGATTTGTGTTACCTGTGACCTTTTACCTGTCTGCAGTGAAATCGGCGTCGACTGGGTAGAATCGGCGGCGACTGATGTGATCGGCGTCGACCGACCGATCGGCGCCTAGGCCGATCGATAATATCGATGTCAGCCAATCAAGGCGATCACCAATCGGGGATCATGCGATGAGATTCGGGGATTGGAAGGTGAATGTAGTCTGCAAGATGTGCCGAAGATGGAGAGACGCTGGAACAGAGTCACCAGATGATAGATGGTGGTGTATGATGTTGATATGATACGGGCAGAGTAACGGTGCTCCTCTCAGGGATTGATTAGGACAGGATCTGCCCTAACTGAGACAATTGATGCTAAAAAGATCTCTCTTTCTTGCAACCTGAATCTTTCTCGCTCTCTGTTCGTGCGTAAGTGCTTTCTTTCGCTCGTTCGTCTCTTTTTCGGTCCTTCGAACTGAGCTATGGACCTGCTTTTATAATCGGCGCCGCTCCTATAAAATCGGCGCCGACCATATGGGTCGGCGCCGATCGCGGAGAAGACTCCCGAGATGGCCAAATTGATCGATTCGAGAAAGACAAGACTTATCCCGACCACGGGAAATATCCCGCTTAGGGAAGATTAAAAATGGATGCGATGCATAGATAGAATAAATTTGGGGTGGATAAGTGATTAAGATGCATGGGAAGAAGCGTAATTAAATATTTAATATTTAATTACTCATGGGTAAGATGTGATGTGATGAATTAAATTTAGAGTAAGTGATTAAATCACAAATTGGAAAACTATCCCAAGGGGATAGTTGGTGACGTAAACGTGCCCCAGGTTACCTAAGCAGGTAAAACGAATGTGAGGGACACTAAATTGGATAACCAATTTTAAGTGTCTACATTTTGCCCCTTTTTGTCAAGTAACTTGCGATAAGCAAGGTTATGAGACAAAAACAAAGGGATGGAAGAAGAGAAGAATTTGTGGTGATGTGATCCCCCTCAAACTAGGGATGGGATGGATGATAGAACAGACGATCCCGAGTTTGAAAGAGGTAGATGAAAAATGCAGGATGCCCCAGTCGGATAGCTGGAGTAGATCTGATCATTGAGGACGCATTAATAAATAAAAAGGGCAAAGCAACCTCGGGAACTTACGTTGGTAGGAAAACTAGCCGGTCTCCCGATGAGACGACGTTAGTGCCTACAGACCCATGAGTGCAAGGAGAACTGCAAAAAAGCCAAAGCATCGAAAGAGAGACACATTGGTAGGGACAACTAGACGGTCTCCTCATGAGACGACGTTAGTGCCTACAGACCCGTTTAACTCTAAGCTGCCGAAAGATACGAGTGTCCCACGCAAAGGGAACAAACCCGAAATAGACAATGACATCTAAAAGATGTGCCAAAAGGCAAGATTCAGCACACAACAATGATCAGATAGATGAGAAAGCCAAGTATCAACACTATGGCAAACAGACATGAAAAATCGGCGGCGATCAAACTAATCGGCGCCGACCAAGACAAAGCGGCGTCGACCCAAAAAATCGGCGCCGACCAATCCAGACGCATATAAATATGCGAACGGAAAACGTAAACGATTTATTTTTAACGTGACGATTGATTCAGAGAGAGATAATTTGGTGATTTGAACACAATGGAAGCCTCCGGGAGCGGACAGAAGCGCAGGAGGACACGACCTGGGGTAAGTAGTCACTGTTGAACCCATTTGTCGTTATATTATTATTATTATTTTTTGTTTGTGATTTTTCATGCGTATGGGAGGCCAGGGTCTGGTTTACGCCTGGCCTGGCAGTCGGCGCCGATTGGTTTGGATCGGCGTCGATTGGTTTGGATCGGCGTCGATTGGTAGTAATCGGCGCCGACTAGAATGAACGACGCCGATTTGACCAAATCGACGCCGATTGAAAGATGTTTAGCATTTCCTTCTTGTTTTGGATGTTATTGTTTTGGAAGATGTGATTTATGAAACAGAGAGACTGATTATGCTTTTGATGTCGTGGATGCAGGCACGAGAGGCTCTTCATATGAGGGATGCCATCCCTGAGCTATTGGAGACGATCCTTCCTGATGTGACCGATGCAGACTGGCAGCATTTAGAGCTAGCCGGGCTCGGGGGTTTTAGATATTACAGACGAGTGCCACGGGATGTGGAGCTCATGCGGGCATTAGTGCGACGGTGGGACAGCCACACGTGCACATTTTGGTTTAGGACGGGTGAGATGACTATCACCCATGAGGATGTATACAGGATCCTCCGATTACCGATTACGGGGGACCCGATTGAGATCACACCCCGAGAGCAGCAGCAGAGGGCCCTGGTGCGATTGTACAGAGACAGAGCAGATGACTCGGAGATAGTATCCGGGCGTGAGATAGCCTCACAAGATACGAGCGAGATAGCCCTCGGAGCAGGCGGATAGCCTTGATTCAGATGGCTATATCTTATTTTGCCTTGCCAGACTCAGGAGGTGGGAGATTCCCATCATTCACGCTAGATGCGTGGGCGACATCTTGCAGATGCATGAGTGAGTTTTTGCCTTCGCTGATGCCCTGATAGCTCAGATTTACTATGAGCTATGGATGTACACTACTGGTCGGAGGACAGGGATTGACGTTAGCTTTGTGCTCCATTGCTGGGCGTATGAGCACATAGCAGTGATTAGGCCATCCGGGCTTCCGTGGATGCCAGCAGCAGTGGGGGGTGTGGACTATGGATTTCGGAGATGGCGGGCTGACATGGCCGCAGGAGATACAGGTAGATCAGCCGAGTGGTACTCGGAGCGTTTCAGGACGCTTACACCAGATCAGGTTATCTGGAGACCATATCGGGCATTTCCGATATGGGTTGGTCAGGATGCCCACTTGGTAGCATTGAGACGGAGCCGAGTGGTCAGGAGGTCGCAGACCAGATATGTGGGAGCGAGTCCCATTCATGCGGATACTGAGGCAGTTTGGTCTAGTCAGACAGTGCAAGGCCCACACATACACGCCATATAGGCGGGATGGCAGAGAGACAGATTTGCCGATTTTGATCCCGGCAGACCCACTGAGAGAGGCTCCACCCTCCACGGACAGCGATGATGACGCGGGGGTGGATGAGGGCTACGCAGCATGGTATGATACAGAGTTGCCACGACATCTCCCGCCCTCTATAGATGCTGATGAGGAGGACATAGCTGCTACGCTGGACAGGCTAGAGGGAGAGCATGCCACACTGATACAGACACATCAGGTAGCTCTGGAGGAGATCAGGGCCTTGACAGAGGAGAGAGATTCCCTGATTGTGGAGAGAGACACCGCTCGCCAGGAGCGAGATACAGCGATTCAGCAGAGGGATCGCTATCTTCGGCACAGGGAGGCCCTTAGGGCCAAATACGGAGAGACTGGTGCCACATCAGAGTCTGGGACACAGGGCACGGCTCTAGGAGGGGCACCACCAGCAGCGCCAGCAGCCCCAGCAGCACCTTTACGAGCACCGGGTATGGTGAGCCTGAGCACATACCAGTCTCTCCTTGCTGAGGTGAGATATTATGAGGATGCCCTAGCGCAGCATGCCCCAGATGTGCCTCGGTATGGGGCGAGGAGGAGAGCAGGGACGGCTACAGCGAGCGGAGCCTCAGGCGGAGGGAGCACTGGGAGAGATCGAGGTGGGCCGAGACCTCCAGCAGCAGGTGCATCGAGCTCGGTAGGCGGCGGCCAGGAGAGACAGCCGGGTGCAGAGGAGGGTGGAGGAGATAGTGTCCTCCACGCTTCCGATTTTACCATATAGAGATTGATAGATTGCGTATTTGTATAGTGATGTAGCCTCGATTGGAAGGCATTGTATAGATGGCTTGATTGGAAGCCACCCATTTTTGTAAAAACACACATGTATATATAGATTGATCACGTTATTTGTCGTATAATTGTACTCATGCTTTCAATTTTGATATACATGGGTAGATGGATATAGATAGAGGATAAAATAGATGTGATTGGAGAGATATAGACTGATAGATGATAGAAATAGATGTGATTAGATAGATTGAAATGTGGATAAAATAGATGTGATTGGATAGATATAGACTGATAGATGATAGATGTGATGTGGATATAACTTTGATAGATGATGTAACTTGGATGTACATGTGTTTAAATATTTTGATGGATATATAGACAGATGTGTTTGATGTATGGATTAGATATAGATAGATGTAATGTACCTTAGATGTACGTATTTTTCGATATTTTGATGGATAGATAGATAAATGTGTTGGATATATGGATGTAATTGTAATGAGAAATGAATACAGATAGGTGTTTTGATAGATAAGATGAACCTAGATAGAAGATAAACTTTGATTGAATTAACATGTGAAATGCCAATTTAACAGGGTTGCAAGACAAAGAAATGGAGAATACTCCTTGCAAGAGCCAAAGATGAAAGCGGAAACAACCGTGACTTAGAAGAGAAGATACTCGGAGAAGAAGAAAAATGATAAGTTGGACTTCCAACCGACCATAGATAAAATCCAGAAAGGGAACCAAAAGACCAAGCATACAAGGCCCTATATAAGATTAAAATAAATCTGACACTAACTAGTCGCAAACCAGATCTAGGATAGAAATGGAAAGAAAAGTAAGTAAGTATCTTGTCGGAACTTATAAGGGACAGAATACATGTCCATAGTGGGGAAATAGGATTCTCCATATGATCGACAAAAGGTCCTAAATCTCAGCTTCATGACTTTGACAGATAAGCAAACTGATCAATGCGGGAAGTTTGCTTGATATGGAAAGACTGATCGATGCGGGAAGTCTTTCAGTGATGCTAAAAAGTGTATAAACTGACTGGAAGGCTGATTGATTACAAGAAGCCTTGAATTTTTCTTTGAGAAACAGCCGTCCTTCAAGGGAGCGGTCTGTATTTTGAATTTTAATGATAGCCATCCTTCGAGGGTATGGTCTATTTTCTTTTTTGATTCACTTGATAATGTATGGGTATAGATGTCCTCTTCGAGGGATCACCATATCTTTTGGATAGCATCTTTTTTTTTTTCTCTCTTTTTTTTTTTTTTTTTTTTGAAACTCTTTTTGAAAGAAGTTGAGTTTAGACCTAGATAGATCAGATGGAGGGGAAGAGAATATAGAAGAACATGCACTCATGACCCGAGTAGATCCGATTAAGATAAGTACTTGGGACAGATGAAGTGGTGATTAAGGTATTCCTACCATGAGGAGGAACATATCCAAAAGAAACGTGCAATGAGTAGAGCCGCGATACTCATATTTAAGGTAAGCGAGGCAATAGGCGGAGAACCACACAATTTCAAATCACCACGAAAGTAGATGACTGGTTATTAGGACGGATGGAAGATCTGAGTTGCGACTAGATTTGTGTAAGATAGATTTTAACAATAGAAGGGCCGTAAATGCAAGGCATTAAGAGGTTCCGCTTCAGGGATACCATCCATGGAAGATAAACGATAAGCCCCAGACCCATATTTATGAGTGATAATGTAGGGGCCCATCCAGTTGGGAGCAAACTTACCACGTTGACTCCTTTCGAGTGTAGTGACATTTTGATTTTCCTTAAGAACAAGATCACCAATTTTGAAGTCACGGTGTTGCAAGTGCTTGTTATAAGCACGTTTGACACGCTCGAGATAGACTTGATGATGCTCAAGAGCGTTAAGACGCCGCTCATCTAATAATTCAAGTTGTGCTAGACGATTTTGACGATAATCCTCATCGGAGACAAATTCTCTGAGAGAAACACGGAGAGATGGGATTTGGACTTCCAAAGGAAGGACAGCCTCAGATCCATAGACGAGAGAGAAAGGAGTAGCACCAGTAGGGGTACGAATGCTAGTCCGATAAGCCCAAAGAGCAAAAGGGATATGTAAATGCCAATCCCTACCAGCTCGACTAGTTACCTTTGCGAGGATATTACGCAAAGTTTTATTGAAGCTTCGGCTTGACCATTAGCTTGAGGATAGTATGGAGAAGAAAAACTGAGCTTGATATTGAAAGCATTGCAGAGATTCTGCAAATCAGCGTTCTTGAAGGACTTACCATTATCTGTGATTAGCTTGTGTGGAACGCCAAAGCGACAAATGATGTGTTGATAGACGAAATCAACTATGGGCTTAGCCTTTGTTGAAGAAAGGGGGATAGCTTCTACCCACTTAGTAAAGTACTCAGTGGCGGTAATGATAGAATGATGACGTTGTGAAGAACGAGGATTGATGAGACCAATAAGATCAAGACCCCACTGCGAAAAAGGCCACAAATCCGCCGCAGGTTGCAAAGCCTGACTAGGGATGTGCGTGAGATTGGAATGTTGCTGACACTTGACGCACTTCTTAGTGTATTCACAACAATCTTGATTAAGAGAAGGCCAATAATATCCCAAACGTAAGATGCGCTTGGCTACAGCTAAACCACTAAAATGTCCACCACAAATACCGTCATGGACCTCCTGAATAGCTTTAGATGATTCATGGGTTTTGAGGCATCGAAGCAAAATACCATCAAAGCCGCGTTTGTAAAGAAGGCCGCCTAGAATAGTATAGCGGTTGGCGCGTTGGACAAAAGACCTTCTACCATTGGGAGACAAATCTGGAGGAAGGACCGAATGAGATAGATAATCAACTATCTGTTGATACCACTCATCCTGAGTATGGGTTGTGACAGCATTGATTGACGTTAGTTGCCCAAGATAAGATGGTTGATCCAATCGTTGCACAGCCACATAAAGACGCGAGTCTTCGGTAAAAGGCGGGATAAGTGAG
The DNA here is from genome assembly GCA_018340775.1 of Taxus wallichiana var. yunnanensis. Classification (NCBI taxonomy): domain Eukaryota; kingdom Viridiplantae; phylum Streptophyta; class Pinopsida; order Cupressales; family Taxaceae; genus Taxus; species Taxus wallichiana. The sequence continues at coordinate 830,614,539 of CM031242.1, read as the reverse complement.
GCTAATGAGGCCATGGTATCTGCGAATCGATTTGCAGTACGAGGAATGGCTTGGATAGTGAAGTTATCGAAAGATTGGAGTTGGGCAAGAACGATGTCACGATATTTTTGAAGGATATCATTCTTGCATTGATAGACACCCGTGACTTGATTAACGATGAGTTCAGAATCACCAAAGATGTCAATATGACGAGCGCCGAGATTAATGGCATTTTGAAGACCTAAGACAAGAGCTTCGTACTCAGCCATATTATTGGTGCACTCAAAGTTTAATTTGTGTGCGACTGGGATAGGCGTACCCCAAGGAGGAATCATCACGAAACCCGCACCTCCCCCTTGCTGGCATTTGGATCCATCAAAGAAGAGTTTTACTTTAAATGGAGATAGACCAAAATCAATTTGTTGGATGTACTCATCGGGGAATTGAGCAAGGGGGTCACGAGTGTCCGGAAGAGGAGCATCAGCTAATTGATCTGCAATAACCTGACCCTTGATAGCCTTTTGCGGGATAAACTCGAGGTCAAATTCTGTCATGAGCATGAGCCAACGAGTGATACGATCATTATGATAAGGCTTTGCATGGATTGTCTTAAGTGGATTGACACTTGTGACAATGTAAGTTTTATGATTAAGGAGATAGTGACGAAGCTTAGAAGTTGCAAAGAAGAGAGCGCAACATAGTTTTTCAGCTTCGGAGTAACGTGTCTCATACTCATGGAGGGTGCGACTGATGTAATAGACAGCTTGTTCTTTACCACAAGTGTCCCGATGCGAAATCATGGCTCCCAGAGCATGGTCAGTCACAGAGATATAAAGATAGAAAGGCTCCCCCTCGCGTGGAGGTGTAAGCACAGGTGGAGAAAGAAGATAAGCTTTGAGATCATCAAAGGCCTTTTGGCAATGCTCATCCCATTCGAAATGAACATTCTTACGGAGGAGATGGTGAAAAGGTTGACAACGGTCCGACAATTGGGAGATAAAACGACGCACTGACTGAAGACGTCCTTGGAGACTGCGGAGTTGCTTTAAGTTAGAAGGGGGAGGCATCTCAAGGATGGCTTTTATTTTTGCGGGGTCGACTTCAATGCCCCTGATGGAAATGATAAAACCTAAAAGTTTACCAGTGAGAACGCCAAACACGCACTTAGCTGGATTTAGACGAAGACAGAAGCGGACAAGCCTCTCAAAGAGAGGTGCAAGGATGAAAAGATGATCCTGACGGCGTTTGGACTTGCCGAGGAGGTCGTCAACATAATCCTCTACAGTTTTGTGTAAGAGGTCATGGAAGATGTATGTCATTGCTCGTTGATAGGTTGCCCCTGCGTTCTTAAGGCCAAAAGGCATGACACGATAGCAAAAGGTCCCCCAAGGAGTTATGAAGGAGGTCTTATGTTGGTCTTCTGGTGCGATGAGGATTTGATTATATCCAGAGAAACCATCCATAAGAGAAAGCATCTCATGACCCGCAGTTAAATCTACGAGTTGGTCGATATTAGGAAGAGGAAAATCATCCTTTGGACAGGCAAGATTAAGATCCCGGAAGTCGGTACAAATTCGAATCTTCCCAGTAGCCTTAGTTACTGGTACTACATTAGACACCCATTGCGGATAATCGATGGGTTGGATGAAGCTAGCCGAGAGCAAGCGTTGTAATTCTTCTTTAACAAGAAGGGCTACTCTAGGGTGCATTTTTCGCAATTTTTGCTTGACTGGTTTGATGTTGGGAAGGGTAACGATATTGTGGACCACAATATCGGGATCGAGCCCTGGCATATCCTCATATGACCAAGCAAAGGCTTGACGATGTTTGGAAAGAAAAGCGGAAAAGTCCCCTAATTCTTGTGGATTAAGGGATTGGCCGACCTTAATGATGCGAGGGTCTTCAGAAGTCCCTATATTAAGGTCGATAGTGGCTTCGTTGAGAAGGGTAGACGTGTCAGAAGGAATAGTCTTGGGAAGATATGAATCCTCTGCCCCTAGATAGGTGAGGACAGAATCATCATCCACACAGTGGATAGTGTTGATAGTAGGAGAGTCGTCTCCAACTATTTCAGGGAAGATTAATGGTATGGAAGCGGACCGATTGTTAGTCTCATAGACCAACGGCCCTAAGGAAATGGTATTGATCAAAAAAAAAAGTTAGGTGGGATGGAAATGTCATCGTCCACATCAAGTGATGCTTCTGACTTGGTGGGGGAAGATGGTTCTTCAGTAGGAAGAGGCTCATCAAGAATAGTGACGGTGGCCTCTGAAAGGGGTTTGAATCCTAACCCAAATTTTTGATGTGGCATGAGAGTAGGAATGGATTTGAGGTCATGTATACCTTGTTCATATTTTCCAAGGCCAAAACCTTTCCACGCGCATCGATGTAGATAAGTCTTTGCAAACGTGGGATTCTGTAGATAATCAAACCCTGTTAGGTAAGGTTTGGCTCTAGGAGGAGAATCCGGGCGATGATGAGGCGTATCAAGACCACCGTAGATGAAATTGGTCTGTTGATTGGGCAGACCAATGGTGACGATGCGACCGAGACCTGGTTGATATTCAGGTTGCTTGTCTGGTCTACCATACTCATTAGGTTTGAGATGGGCATCGAAAGATAAGAGAGGAAGCTCTCCTAGTGAGAAACGCTGCAATGTCTCTTCCAGATTTTGTAAATCCGGTAGTTTGGTTGCAGGTATGGAAGAAGATGAGGCCCCATCTGGAGAAGATGTATTTTCTTTTAAAGGGGCGGACCTAATGGTCATGTCGCATTGTGCAGAAGGAAAAGGATCTCCTGGATGGGTGTATATTTTGCCCTCATATTGATATTTTAGGCATCGATGGAGGGTGGATGGGACACAATGCATTGCGCGAATCCAGGAGCGTCCGAGGATCATGTTATAGTGGAATTTTCCTTCGACAATATAGAAGAGTTCATGGAGCAGCTTCTTACCTACTCGGATGGGTAAGACCACAGTTCCTAGAGTGACTGCTAGCTGATCGTTAAATGATCGAAGGGCGAAAGGCGGAGGTGACACCACATTCTTAGGTAACTTAAGTTGTTCGAATGTGTGGGAGGAGATGACGTTGAGAGCAGCTCCACTATCGATCATAACACGTTTTAAGGCAGTGTTATTGACTTGGACTGTGATGAAGAGGGGAGCCTCCAAATCCTCTGAAGAAAGATGAGGAATTTCTGAATCCTCAAAAGAAATGGCGGTCGATGGACCATTCAATCCAACAACCAACTCGAAGGGCTGGGGCTCATCGGAATTTACTGCGATGCGACGCAGATTATCGATTAGAGCCTGGCGATGTTGTGGGGAGGATTGGATGAGGTCAAAAAGAGACATTTTGACCGGAGCTTGGGTGAGTTGCTTCATGACACTCTCCTCAACGGATACGGGAACTTGAGTCCGAGGTGCAGCACGAATGGAGACCTTGGGTCGTGGGGCTGATGAGGAAGGAGACACGCCTTCAGGGGCTGCAGAAATGACAACCCGTGGTCTAGATGTTGAAGATGAAGATGGGTTATGATAACGTTGGGTTCTAGTGGCGATATGGATCATGTCAATTTGAGAGGGTGGAAGATCGGGCGGCGTGGAACCACTAGAGGTCTGAATGGATGGTTGAGGTTCGGATGAGGCTAGGGTGACAGGAGGTACTTGTTCCTCCTCCTCCAGCAAAAGGTCACTTTCTTCTAGAAGGTTCTTGATAACGGCTTGGAGAGCTTTACATCCCTCAGTATCATGACCCGGAGTACGGTGGTAGGCACAAATCAAATCAGAGTTAAACCAAGCAGGTTTCACTCCTTTCGGGTTATATGGTTTAATCGGAGGAAGGGTTATAGATGAAGATTGGATAAGTTGATGAAGGATTTCGGTGTAAAATCTGGTAGACGAAGATGAGGATGGAGATGATGAAGATGGTTCTTTTACATTAACCGACTGCCGAGGTAAAAGAACTTGCATGTTAGGTTTAACAGTTTTATTAGGGATCCTCTTATTTGTTTGGACATTTGGAGGAGCAGTCTTGGGTGCTTGGGATGGGAGTAAATGAGACATGATTGACTTTGGTGGAGGGGGAGCCCCTAAGATAGATTTTGAGGAGGATGGAGGTGTGACAGATTTTGCGGTCTTTGGAGACAAAGGGGATTGCTTAGTCGGATTTACGGATGATTTAGATAATGTTGATTTAGATGAGGAAGAAGTCCTCAAGGTAGGTGTAATAGGAGGAATATAGGGTGCTTTGGTTTTGGTAACGAAGATGAGGATCTTGATAGAAGAGGTGGCATCTTTTTGGTAGGTAAGTCTACTTTTAGGGGTGTTGATGAAGAAGAAGATGATGGCTTTGATGGATGTGTAGAAGAAGACGCCTTCTCAGCGGGCAAATCCAATCGTTTATGAGGCGTAGAGAGAGATTTTTGTGGAAGAGCACCAAGGGTCTTGATGGTTCGAAATATGGGTTTTCCTTTTCAGGGATGGTGACAACTTCCACGGCATAAGGTGACTGTAACCTTTTCGGAGGAAGCAAGTGGGGAGGTACTGATGGTGTAGTGTTAGATTTTGGTTGTCGCGGTTTAGGTTGAGGAATCGAGTGTGCAGGTGTTGGTGTTACTTCTTTTGATTTTTCCTTAATAGGTGAAGTAACACTATTGATGGGAGAAGGGAGTGATGAAGAAGGAGTGCCTTGCGGAGGGAGAACTTCTGATGTAGTAGGAAAAGAGATAGGAAGGGTCAAGATCGAAGACACTTCCGTCGAAGTCGGCACAATTATGGGTACATTCACCAAAGGCATAGTTGCGGCGGGAATGGGAGCAACGGAAGTAGATGTGTCCGTAGTGGAAACTCGGAGGGATGTGATTGCCTCGAGCATTGAAAGAATGTCTGATGATGAAACAGATGAGGATGACACTGTCTCGGGTATAGATGGAAGGTCAGACAAAGGAGCGGAGAGAGATGACTCCGTGCTTGGTAACGTAGGGATATTCAAAGGTGGACTATCTGAAGATATTGGAACTCCCGTGATTGATGAAGAGGAAGGAGGATCTGATTCGATTGATGTGTTTGCAGATAGATTGGTTTCAGAAGAAGAGTCCTCGGTAGAGATGAAATTGATAGTGTGGGTGTTTGGTTTTTGAGATTCCGAAGAATTATGATTTGGGGCATGATTGGGGAAAGGTTGTTTAAAAACGTCCAGTGCTTGATTTGGGGGAGCATTTGGGTTATCCAGAATGAGCTCGCCTTTGTCAATGAATTTTTGGACAAGATTTTTGAAAGTCTGACATCGTTCGATGTCATGACCTTTGGTTCTGTGATAATGGCAGAAATCATTTTCCCTATACCAGAAAGGACGTTCTCGACTTTCATCAATATCCCTAATGGGTGGAAGTTCGATCATGCGAACTTCCAACATTTTTTCTAAGATAGAGGCATATGATTCCCCCAAGGGAGCAAAGGATCGTGATGATGAAGCCCCTTTCCGAGAAGATGAGGAATCTCTTCGTGGTGGTTGATTAGGAGTACTATCGGTTCTTGATGTTTTTAATACGATAGCATTTGTGGACCCTTGATTCTTATCTTTAGAGAGGGAAGAATTTGGTTTGGTGAAGCGAGAGAAATCTGGTTTAGATTTGGAGCGAAGTTTTAGCTTCCCTTGTTCAATGGCGCGAGATTCAAGTTTGCGTGCCATCGTAAAGGCCTCTTCAAAGGTATGAAAAGTTTGGATCCTTAACGTGGAAGAAATGTGACTAGCACAAGATCGGGTGAACAACTCGATCTGTTGGGATTGAGGAAGGGAGAAAGACAATTGGTTGATTATCCCTCTCCAACGAGCGACAAAGTCTGCAATAGACTCATCGTCGAATTGGCGAATGTTGTAAAGATCTGTAATTGAGATCTTATGGGCAATATTTATTGAAAAGTTTTCAACAAACATCTGAGCCAATTGAGAGAAAGAAAATAAGGAATGTTGAGGGATGTTATTGTACCAGTCCAAAGCGGGACCCGCTAGAGACATAGGAAAGGTACGGAGCATGAGTTCCTGATCCTGGACGATAAGGTAGCAAGCATGTTTGAATGCTCGCAGATGTTGTTGGGGGTCTTCCCGGCTATGAAATTTTGAGAATTTGGGAAGTTCCCATTGGGGAGGATAAGGCTTAAAAGCCACCGAAGGATGAATGGGTTCATTGCACACTTCTTCAAAGGAGTATGAAGGACGGGTTCCTTTTGTGGAGGCTTCCAAGTCTGCAATTTTCTTGAAGAGAATTTGAACTACGTCGGATTGGGGAGGAGGTACATTGGTATGTCCTACATAAGAAGCAAGTGGTGGATGTTGTTGAGATGTCAATGGGGGATTCATCTGTTGTTGGATAGGATGATAAGAGGAATAACCAGGTGTTCTGGGTGACACCGGGTGGGGTATTTGCTGTGAGGCAGCTTGCGTATAGGCAGGCTGTGAGATAATAAGTGGTTGAGAAAATATAGGTTGGGTGACGGATGGAACCTGTGATTGGTGGACTCCTATGTTTGTTGATTGAATAGGGACAGATTGAGGAACATGGGTGTTGGTTAGATTGGACATGTTGGGGAACAAGACCTGAAAGGGACCTTCTACCGCCGGATTTGGTACCAAGGGTGCCGATACTAGGGGATGGGCGAAGGTCGCAGTTGCTGGAATATTAGAAGAAAAACCCCTTAGGGGGTGAGAAGTGGGAGCCAACTGACTATTCGGAGGGGGTTGGCTCATGAAGAGGTACTTGACCTTGAGACACGATGGAGGGCATAGACGAATTAACGGCAATGTGCGGGTGTGCAGACGCATTCATTATAGCCAGGGCAGAAGACCTCTCAGAGATGGGTTGTGGAATATTTGAGGTAACTGCAGTGTTAGGGATGGGTAAGACTAATTGAGAACTAGTCAACATGGTAGGTGGAAGAGAAAAGGGAGGCATAGGGGCTTCGCCCTTCTCCGTGGCTCGAGGCAAGAGAGATGGTGCAAACTACTCTACAAGGGCCTGGGGTGATCCACGAGGATAATCGTACACTTGTCGGATTGGTGGGTCTTGGTCAGATATCTGGATCGACTTGTGTACTAGGTAGTCCATGAGGGCTATTGGATTGCGATCGAGGAAGGCCTGAAATTCAGGATCCCCGCGAGGAACATACTCCGAGCCAGATGATATCTCGGAGGGACTAGGAGAAGCTGGACGTGATGGAGGCGCTTTGGTTTGATAGAAGGGATTATACGACCATGACGGGGAACCAACTAACAGCGGTCCCGAGGAAGATGGGAGGGGTGCCGAAACATCCACGCTGGTGGTGATTTCGGAGGAAGAAGGAACCTGTTGGGCCATTTTCCTAGATTGTGACCGGGTGATAACCGTCATAAACAAGCAAGAAAGAAGATTGTCCTAACTAATGCACAAACAATTCAAGCAGCGCAAGTGATTATCTCCTTTAAATTTTGATGCTTTTAAGAAAAGAAAATGTTAGGGAAGGCTTTTTAGAACAGGAACTACTCAGATAGCCAAACTAAGGATGGTTTGGGTAATGTTTGGTGAGGAGTCCCGAAGGCACTTCAGTAAAAGACCGGTACGTGGCTTGATATAGGGGCCTACCCCCGCACTTCACACACCGCTGCGATAAGGGAGTCGGGTGCTTTGCCAATATATACCAAAATCTTCCGTGAATTTATAGCGCGGCCCGAGTACCGCGTAGGCTCTTCCTCTTGGATATCACTTCCAAGTAGGCGAGGCCAGGGAAGGAGTTTTGTTTAGATGCTTTATACCTAGTGATTTTGGCTTTGTGTGCAAGGGTGAAAAATAAAAATCAAATAGTGTCACTACCGATTTTGATCAATTTTCCAACCTAATTAAAACTAGATGAAAAAGCATGCAGCAATGACAAAGGAAAATGTTCTTTTTAAGCACTTAAAAACGAAGTGTTTGATTTCGATGAAGACAAGTCAAACAGATTCTTTCCCAAATGCGATTAAGTTCTTTTTAAGCACCAAAAACTGAAGTGTTTGGATGTGATAGACAACCAACAAAGAAATCCTAAAAAGGAGAAAACACCGAAAAAGAGGAATACCTGTAGGTTTAGCTCTCCAAGGTGTGTGGACTTCAAAAAGCGCGTTGTTGAGCTCTTCCCCTCGAACAATCCCACGAACAAGCAAAGTGCTCCGCAAGAAAAGATCAAGCAAACAGCAAACAAGATCCGGAAAGATATATCCAGATAATGGTGAAACGAAAAATTTCTATTTTAAGAAAATAGAAAAATTTCCAGATAATGACTTCGCCTAAAAAGCAAGATTGAAATGACGAATAGAAATGCTCAAATAGGACTGATAGAAATCAGTGAAGAAAAGGAACAAAGTTCAAAACTAAAAAAGAAATGAACTTACCAATAAGGGACTTTGGTTGGGTCCCACCGGGCGTGCCAGAATGTAGATCAAGAATTTCGTGCTTGTTACCTGTCCAAGTTAATGTACCAAACTAAACACAAAAACCCTGAAAAACTCCAATGAAATCGATACCTGATGAAGATGTAGACGGATGAGGAAGCTGATGTAGACAAGACGGGCGCACACGAGCAATTTGCACAATAGCTCCGAGTAACCTGCAAAACACCGATGCTTGACAGAAAAAGATGGCGTTAGAAGATATTTGGGTGGACTGCCCGAGAAGCGGTCCGGAAGCGATGAGCTTCCTCGCGGATGTCACTCCACGTTTTCAATAAAGAAAAGAAGCATACATGATAAAAGATGTAAATAAAGACTAGATTCTCTGATTGCAGTAATAAAACAGAAACTGAACAGCAGACAGAAAGTACAGAAAACAGGGAACTGCGAAATAATGCTGGATTTGTGTTACCTGTGACCTTTTACCTGTCTGCAGTGAAATCGGCGTCGACTGGGTAGAATCGGCGCGATCGATGTGTCGGCGCGTCGGCCGATCGGACTGATTCGCGCCGATCGATAAGATAAGATCGTGTCAATCAAGGCGGATCGACCAATCAGGGACTGTGTGATGAGATTCGGGGATTGGAAGGTGAATGTAGTCTGCAAGATGTGCCGAAGATGGAGAGACGCTGGAACAGAGTCACCAGATGATAGATGGTGGTGTATGATGTTGATATGATATGGGCAGAGTAACGGTGCTCCTCTCAGGGATTGATTAGGACAGGATCTGCCCTAACTGAGACAATTGATGCTAAAAAGATCTCTCTTTCTTGCAACCTGAATCTTTCTCGCTCTCTGTTCGTGCGTAAGTGCTTTCTTTCGCTCGTTAGTCTCTTTTTCGGTCCTTCGAACTGAGCTATGGACCTGCTTTTATAATCGGCGCCGCTCCTAGAAAATCGGCGCCGACCATATGGGTCGGCGCCGATCGCGGAGAAGACTCCCGAGATGGCCAAATTGATCGATTCGAGAAAGACAAGACTTATCCCGACCACGGGAAATATCCCGCTTAGGGAAGATTAAAAATGGATGTGATGCATAGATAGAATAAATTTGGGGTAGATAAGTGATTAAGATGCATGGGAAGAAGCGTAATTAAATATTTAATATTTAATTACTCATGGGTAAGATGTGATGTGATGAATTAAATTTAGAGTAAGTGATTAAATCACAAATTGGAAAACTATCCCAAGGGGATAGTTGGTGGCGTAAACGCCCCGTGGCTACCTAAGCGGGTAAAACGAATGTGAGGGACACCAAATTGGATAACCAATTTTAAGTGTCTACATGTCCCACACCTCTTGAATTGATACACCAACCCTACCTATGAGTTGGGGAGTCAAAACTAGGCCTTATTATGTATTTTGGGAAGGCAAGTTGTAAGTCTTTTTGAACCTTGTTGCATGAAATTAAGTTTGGTCCTGGGGTGTGGACTTGGATTGTGTGTGTGTAAGTAAAATGTCATTCATTCACCCACCTTCTTAATTGTGCTTTGGAGTTTGAAGTTGACTTGTGAGGTGGACTGTAGGATGAGTAATGTGGTATCCTACATAGAGCCACCTCATCCTCCTCCCTCCCTTTTCTATTTATTCTAATTATTTTACTATTTTTCGGGTAATGAGAGGGGTTACTTCATTTTTGTGACTTCATTTTTGGTTAATTCTTTTGGTTTTGAGCTCTTGTAATTTGGAAGAGAGTTAGAGATATTTTTGAATGCTTGTAGATTGCTAGAGATTTTGGACTATTTGGATTGGAAAAAGCTTGGTATTGAACCTTTGGAGAAAAATCTGCCATGGAGAGGTAGGAGCTTGGCTCTTTATAATGTTCTCCTTTTTATGCATATGTGAATGCTTGAATATTTTTGTTTGTTGTTGGTGGTTGAGTAGATTACCTAGGTATGGTGTAGGAGAAGACTATGGGGATCTCTTTTGGGAGGCATAAGATTTTTGGGGAGGTATAAATGTTATTGTGGAGGGTTTGGGATTGGATTCCACCTTGTAAAAGAAATAAGTTGCATTTATTTACTCGTTATGGGGTTCCATAAGAGTGTGGGGAGGCATAAGAGAATGGGAGATATAAGGGGTACTTGGGGGAGGCATAAGGTCAAGTAGGGGTTTTGAAATGATATATATATATATTGGTGGGTTTATTCTAAGGTGGATACCCATTTCCCCATTGGGAGGTATAAGTAGCTTCCCCCATAGGTCTTGCTCTTTTGGCTTGTGCATGATGAAGCCAGTAGTATTGGTTTTTTTTTCTTCCCGTGGTTGTAAAATGCAATATGTATTTGGATTGTGTTCTATTTTTGTAAATTGTTTTTGTCTTGTGGAAGCCAGTTTGTTGCCATGAGTTGAAATACATTTCTTATTGCTTTGTGGTTGGAGCTCGGGGGCTAATGAGGAGGACGTCTTCTCCTCTTCATTGGAATTCTTGGTGTGGTGGAGAGAATTTCCTCTCCCCTTTTTTGTTGTGATCAAAAGATATATTGTGGATCTTCTTGTTGTTGTTCTAGAGCTGAGGATGAAGACAAATTTTGCAGTTTCTCCTTGGGTTCCTTATTGTGAAATTTCCCACTTCAAGTGGATATGGCATTGTATAATTATTTGTGGTGGAAAGTTGCTATGTTTTTGAAACATAACCTACATTTGAATGTGAGAGATGTATAATATTTAAGTTGTATTTGATGAATGAAAAAGGAAATTGTAAAAGAATTATTGGAGTTCAATAGAAGTTGTTTTAATTACCAAAAGTGGTATGGTTTTCATTTGAAATCTATGTTTGAAAAAAAAAAGTATGAAGAAATATTACATTCTCTATTTCATTCGAAATGCATGTTTTGAAAGTAGAACTATATTTTGGGTTTTCATGCATGGATTGAAGTAAAGTTAAGCATTGTAAAATTGGAATGGAATGAACTTAAATATCTAAAGTATGATAACGAAAAGTAGATCAATTCGGGCTTAAGTATGTTTTTCCATTTGGATTCTTTGTAAATCCTGCAAATAAATATTAGAAAATATACAGAGTACTCTACAACTTGAAAGACAAAATGAAACCTTGGAATGAACTAAGGATGAATAAAGCACATCATAAAACAACTGCATTTCCCTAGTAATTTATTCAGAACTCCAGTAATCTGGGCAAGAGGCATAATAATGCCATTTCACATAAAAGAAAAGAAATCCATATTGACATCTCAACAGAAATATTTCAAGTATGTTTCTCCACTCTGTTTGGGGTGTTGAAGGAGAAAGAATAGCGAATTAGACCAATTACGGCGAGTTGAAAAGTTTAGCTCATATTTTTATGGTAGGAAATATTTTTTCTTAAAATTCACCCATCTAAGTTTGATGAAAATGAATTTTGAAGTTTGCCATGCAAAGTGGAGCTCCAAAGACTTTCCAAAAGTCTTCATTTGCCCAAATCGAGCTTCTAGTTGAATTTATGGCCTTCTAATGTTTTTTACTTTAGTTGGAATAAAAAAACTAACTGTACAAATAAAAAGGGAAATTTTTGCAAATCAGATCCACGGCCGAAAATTACTTAGGTACTTTTGCAAGAAAGCAAAAAGTCATAAGTTCCTCCGCGGCCGTCTAACCCCGCATCCTTTTCGTTTGAAAAGAAAATATACTTCCGCGGGTTTATGGGCCCGAATATTCAAACTCTATCCTTTTGAAAAAGGGCAAAATCCTTAAGTCTCCCCTGAAACCCGCCTTTGGGAAAAATTTCCTCCCTAGGTCCGCCGGCTTATAACTTAAGAAATATGAAGAGTTAAGAGGACTTCTTTATATCATTGGAAAGGGGAAGAAATTTACCATCTAATGGAAATATTTTTAGAAACATTAAGTGTGTTAAATATATGAAAAATTAGGTTGAATTGCAAATATGATTTTGAGAGTGGGTAAGTGGGAAATTACCCCTTTTTAACTTACATGAGTAACTCTAGAGCAAGGGTTGACCTTTTTGAAGGGTCACGCTAGAGATAAGAGAATGTTTTTTCTAACCCATGTAAATAAGACCTAGTAAAATTAAATACCTTGGGCATTTAATTGGTTAAGGAAATTAATTAAGGAATGTTAATTAATTAAGGAACATTTAAATATAGTGTTAATTTAATTATTTATTAAATTAACACCTAAGAGAAATTTAACTATATTGGATTAATTACACTCATTAATTTTGTGATGTGGATTTAATATTTGTTATAACGGGAAAATTTTATTTATTAATTATAATTGACTTTGAATCTTTGTTGTGACAACTATTGCTTAAAGCCTGGTAGTGGTCACGCTTTTTAAAAAACTAAAAATTATTCCATAATTTTTCCATCTAAACCTCGGTTGTTCTTGGGTCTCAAGTGGTCATTTTAATGGGCACTATAAAAACACATTGACGTAATGTAGTTAAGAAGAGATTTTTCTTGTAACCAAAAAAATAGTCTTACCTTCTACCATCAATAGATGTTGAGATTAATCATAAATAACTCTTGTTAGTGTTAGTTTCTGTTTTGATCCTCCCGAATCAGCAAATAAATTTAATCTAACTCATGCAATAGTAGTGTCTCTTTTAAACCGAGTGTCTATATAAAGCCGTGTAAACTAAAAATTAATTTGTCGTCACCCCTTTTTTAACTGCACTCTTATTTTCTATGGTTCTTATTAATTGTTCATTCTTATGCATTGTAATTAGTTCATATAATAGAAATTTGCTTCTGTTCATTGCTTCTTTTTTTCTGTTTCTAAATTTGCATGCTTTACTTTCTTTCCAGCTAGATCTAAGCTGATTTTTACAGGTTTTGTTGCAATTATACAGGGGGCACAAGAGCAGGTTTGGAGCTAGGAAGAAGGATATATATATATATATATTTTGTAGTAATTGAAGATTAGAGCTGTTGAAAAGAATGGAATTTTCAGCCTCTGCTATTCTCACACCATACAACTATTTTGATTGGAAGCCAAAGATTCTTCTTCAGCTCAGAAGTAGAGGCCTCTATCGGATAGTTATGAATACAGAGGTTGAGCCCAATAGTTGAAAAGACTAAATACTTCAACCACATGGATGAAGCATTTGGTCTGCTATGCTTATCCATCTCTTCGAATTGTTGTTTCATGTTGAGGCATGTACAACTCCAAACCAAGTTTGGAATGCATTGGAGGCTCTCTTTGGAAAGCAAGATGAGATGCGGGGTCATATCCTTGAAAATGAGCTCAACTCATTGGATCCAAGGAGTTTTGATAACATTCAAGATTTCTTCACAAAATTCAAGGCCTTATTGCTTCAGCTGAAAGGTTGTGGTATTGACAAATCCAAGGAAGAAGAAAATTAATCCTTTTTATTCTATCAAAGTTGGGTCTAGAATATTCAGTATTTGTCTCTACTTTCCACACAGTCAGGCTCACAACAGGAGAAACTTGGAAGATTCCCACACTGGATACCTTCATTGAGTCTCTAATACATGAGTAAGATAAGCTTATAAAAATGGGCACATTGAAGAATTCCAAATCTCATGCACTTGTTGTGCATGCAAGTGAGAAGAACAATTCCAAATCCAACCAGCAATTCAAAGGCAAAGTGAATAAGGATTTAAATATAAGAAAAGAAGTCAAGAAAAAACCTCTAGATGGATCTACAGAGCTCAAATTCGAGTGTAGCTATTGCAACGGTGGGTACCATCCATAATCATCATGCATGAAGAAGACCATTGATCTCATGGTGCAGTCACTTCAGCAGCATAATCTTGGTAGCCTTATCCCAGAGAGTGCCAAGAAGAAGCAGGAAGAAAAAGCACCGAAACAAGAGACAATACTCATGCCTTGATTGTTGTTCATTCTTATTCAAATGCATGAATCATAAACTCTGGATCTTCACACCACATGGGAGCTACAAAATATGCTCTTTATTCTTTGAAACCATATTCTAGTTCTCTTATTCTCATGGGAGATGGTTCTTCTATAGAGGAAACTGGAATAGGGAGAATGGAGGTTGGAATTGGAAATTTCAAGAATGTGTTACATATTACAAATGATTATGTTAATATCATCTCTGTGTATCAAATGACACATACTAGAACTGGAAAGATATTTGAATTCACACCATATTCAATGAGCATCTATGACATGCCAAATAACTCCAAAATTGCTATTGGTAAGGTGAATCATCAATCTCATCTGAAAATTTCTCTAACTTTTTTTCCAAATCAGATTCTACTTTACTACTAACACATGCAAATGATGAAAGTAGAATTTGGCATGAAATATTTGGACATCTAAATTTTAGATACATGCAGCAACTTAGCAAACAAGAGATGGTGAAAGGATTTCCTACCATAGAATTTTCTCGATGGAGTTTGTGAAGGTTGTGCTCTTGGAAAGCATCCACAAGAAAAGTTTCCAAAGGGGCATGCATGGAGAGCCTCTTCTCCATTAGAGCTTGTTCATAGTGATCTTACGGGCCCATTTCCTATACCTTCCATGAGCCAAGATAAATATGTGCTAACATTCATTGATGATTGCACACAATATACATGGGTATATTTTCTCAAATTCAAGTCTGAAGTGTTTGAGCATCTCAAGATATTCAAAGCTCATGCAGAGAAGTAGTCTGGGAAAATGATCAAGATCCTCCACACAGATAATGGGGGGGAGTATGCCAAAAATTATTTCCAACATTTTTGCAATGAAACAAGAATACAATTACAGAACACAGTTCCTTACACTCCACAACAGAATGCGGTAGCTAAGAGGAAGAACCGATATTTGAAAGAGATGACAAGTTGTATGTTGCATGCAAGGTATCTTCCCTCCAAATTATGGGCTGAAGCAATCAATTGTGCTTCATACATACAAAATAGATCTCCTCACAAATTGTCATAGGGAAAACACCTTTAGAGGCATGGAGTTGCAGGCAACCAAAAGTCACAAATTTCTGCATTCTTGGATCATGTGCATGGGCCCTTATTCTTGCATAAAAGAGGAAGGATTTCGAGCCTACATACAATCAATGCATATTTTTTGGATATCCATATGGTGTGAAGGGTTATAGATTGCTATATATTTCTACAAAAATGCTCTTAATTGAGAGAAGTGTTTATTTTGATGAAATTCCCATACAAGCATATCAGAGCAACATGCCACCACTTCTATGTTACCTCATCTTATTGATCTCAAGGGTGATGCATGTTATCATGCTAATCTGATTTTAGATTCATCTGAATTTGAATCAAATGAACATGTGCATGCATGTGCAGACCCAGATGCAAATCCAAATCCCAATTGGGCTTCCATTGATGATTCAATATCTCCTGCAAGAAATCAAAGAACAAGGAGCTTGGCTGATATTTATGATGCGCCTCATGCATTTTCTACTACCGATCCCATCATTATTCCAATGCATGCCTATGTGATTCAAGCATATGATCCTCAAACTTATGCGAAGTTGTAGGGAATCCCCATTGGGAAGAAACCATGGATGATGAGTACAATTCTCTCATTGTGAATCAAAATTGGGACTTGGTTCTACTTCCATCCAATCGAAAGCTTGTAAGGTGTAATTGGATATACAAAATAAATAAATCAACCCATGGTATAGTGAGAAGATATAAAGCAAGGTTGGTAGCCAAAGGTTTTTAGCAAGTTCATGGCATTGATTATGATGAGAATTTTTCTCTGGTAGAAAAAATGGACTCCATTTGATTGGCTCTTTCCATTGCAGCAAAAAGAAGGTGGGAGATTCATCACATGGATGTGAAGAATGCATTTATTCATGGTGATCTTGAGGAGGAGATATACATGGAGCAACCATAAGGGTATGTTCAAAATTCCTCATTGGTATGCAAACTCAAGAAGTCACTATATGGCCTCAAGCAGGCACCTAGAGCTTGGTATGCCAAAATGGATTCTTATCTTGTCTCAAAATTTCATGTGATGCAAATCTGATCCAAATGTTTATATGTTGAGAACATATGACTCTTTGTTGCTCATAGTACTCTATGTAGATGATCTGCTAATAATAGGTGATTCAACCACAACCATTTTTGCAACCAAAGAAACTTTACATGATAGATTTTCCATGATAGACATGGGTCTCCTCAAAAAAATTCTCAGTCTTGAAATCAGCTAGAATGAATTAGGTATCCAAGTTTCTCAATCCAAGTATGTAAGGGATCTCTTGGCTCGATTTCATATGAGTGACCATTAACCAAAAATCACACCTTTCTCATCGGGGAAAGCTTGAGGATGGCCAGGATACACCATTGGTTGATTGCACACTCTACCTGTCAACTTGTGGGGAGTCTTCTTTATCTCACTCACTCTCGTCTAGATCTATCATATGCAATGGGTGTTGTTTCCATATACATGTAGGAGCCTCATGAGCTACGTTGAAATATGTGAAGCGAGATACTTCATTATGTCTAGGGAACCATCAGCTATGGGATTCATTATTCAACTGGATGTACTTTGGATCTCATTGGCTATACTAATTCTGATTGGGTTGGTGATAGCATTGATCGCAAGTCCACTTCAGGATATGTTCTCAGTTTGGGATATGGTCCTATTTGTTGGTCAAGCAAGAAGCAATCTGTCATTGCTTTATCATCAACAAAAGCCAAATATAGAGGTGTAGTCAACATTACCATTCAAGCCATTTGGTTACAAAACTTCCTAACTGAGCTTGGTATCCTCTTTCATCATCTAACTTGTTATTTGGTGTGATAATCAAAGTACATTGAAGCTTTGTATAGATCCTATATAATGGAAGTGGACAAAACACATCGAGATCCACATGCATTTCATTCATGAATTGATACATGATGGAGTCATCGACTTGCAATACTGTGCCACTTTAGAAAAATTGTTGACATCTTCACGAAGAAATTCATTGAGAAGAAGTTTCACATTTTGCGAGATCTTCTTGGGGTGAAGAACATTGCAACACAATAGCTTCCATGTGGAGTTCGTGCATATTTTTTTTTGAGGGGTTTTTTTCCCACAAGGTTTTCTCTCTTTCCTCTTTTTTGTCTCCTTAGTTAGACTTAAGGGGGTGTTAGTGTTAGTTTAAGTACGTTCCTCCTCAATCAAAGTGGACAAATATAATCTAACTCATGCAAAAATAGTGTCTCTTTTAAATTTGGAGTGTTTATTTTAAGTCGTGTAAACTGCAAATTAATTTGTCATCACCCCATTTTTAAATACACTCTTATTTGTTGTGGTTCTTATTAATACTTCCTTCTTATGCATTGTAATCATTTCATATTGTTAGGAAACAAGGAATAAAATATGTGGAACAATCCCCATAGAATCGCAATAGTAGAAACTAATATGCAAAAAAATATTACAGATCTCAAATAAAAGTGCACAATAAAATAACACAACACAAAGAGACACTATTTAACGTGGTTTACCCAATTTGGGTTATGTCCACCAAGAATCACTTGCTCATATTTTATTACAAGCCACCACTCTCTCAATACAATACACATATTTTTTGGAGCTATGCTAAACAAACTCTACAAAATTTACACCCGAATTCAGACACATCTACAATGTTACATAATACCTACCATATGCACAAAACCACATAATTAGACAAGCTGCTTTAGCAGTTTTACAAAACCTTTGGTATGAAAACCATGGGCCAAAATCGTCCCATAAACCTATGGGTCAAAAATTCCGCCCATATGAGAAAAGCATAAATTTTTAGGCCAATTTTTTTTTCTCAAGGGCTACGCCCCGAACCCTCGCAAAGACAACTATGTAAAGTGTACAATACTCTTAGTGTACGGTATTCAACATTTCACACACAAAAATAGGCTCCACAACCTAACACATATAATAGAAAATTGCTTATGTTCATTGCTCTTTTTCTGCTTCTAAATCTGCATGTTTTCCTTTCTTTTCTAGCTAGATCTAAGCTGAATTTTGCAAATTTTTTTGCAATTTTACAGCTCTCATTCCCAAATTAATTATCTCACAACTTGGAATATTAACTACACATTCTAAAAGTATTAACATGATGAAATGTAGTTAAAAAAGTTTTTTTCCTTTGAATAACCAAAAATATGTCTTGTATTCTAAATCAATGGTTATTGAGATGATTTCTAAGCATCTTGCATGCTCAACACACGATCATCTCACAAGTTGGAACATTAACTACACATGACAAAAGGTTTAACAACATTACAATTTGAAAAACATAATGTGTTTTTCAACCATATTTTATGACAAAATGTAGTTAAAAACATTTTTTTCCTTCAAGTAACAAAATTTTTCTTACATTATATCTTCAATAGCTCTTGAGATGAAACATATGAATCTATCATTCTCAATTCATTCATATCATAACTTGGAACATTAACTATACATGTGAAAAGGATTAACATCATTATAGTTTGAAAGACACGCTCTTTTTTCAACTTGATTTTTCATGCCAAGAGACATTTTACTCTTAATCATACAACTTCGATTATACATGAAAATATATATTTCTCTTATAGATAATGTATTATTAACCATGCATCAACAATTACACATGCAAAAAAAACCAATTTTATTTTTAACGATAAAGTACTCTTATGGTCAAACGTGAATGTCGGTGAGGTGAACCCAAACCATATCCCCTACTTGGGCTAGTCATAATGTTTATCCCAAACCATCCTATATTGAATTCATTGTATGCACGCACATTTCTAACATTAATAGGTGCAACAAAGAGTTCGGGAAATACAATATGCAAACCATTTTTGTTTTTAAACAAATTTTCATGTTTAGAGACATAATAGTCTTATTATCGAGCATGAACACCTTTTGAGGTGAACCCAAGCCATCTCCCCTATCTGGGCCATCCATGATGTTTTTCCCAAACCATGTTACACCAAATTCATTAAATGCACATGCATTTCTAACATCAATGTGAATGAGCAAGAGTAGCCACAATACAATATGTAAAACTTACAATGTTTTTCAACCATTTTTCATGCGAGAGATAAAATAGTCTCAACTTCGAGCATGGATGTTAAATGAGGCAAACCCGAACCATATCCTTTACTCAAGGAAATTATGGTGTTTATCCCAAAATTTGTAACACCAACTGCACATGCATGGTCAACAACAACGACCTTGAAAAAGAGTAAAAAATAATAATTTGAAAAACATAATACATTTTACAACCAATTTTCATGCTTAGAGACAACATACTCTTAGCATCAAGCATGTATGCATGGTGAGGTGAAATCAAACCAATTTCCATACTCAGATAGTCACAATGTTTTCCCAAAGTGTGTAACATGTCTTGCTCATGAATTGTCAACAACAATGGGCATGACTAAAAATAATAGAAGAACTATTTGAAAAAAATAATGTTGTTAATCCTAAATTTGTATGTCTTAAGACAAAATTATCTTACCACGATAGCCAATGCATGTGAGATGTACTTGAACCATCTCCCTTGATTAATTTAGTCATTGTGTGTCTCAAACATGCAACATTAAATGTACGAAAAACCTTTATTAGTAATCTACAATATCGTTAAACGAAAGAAAATATTTTTTCAACACAAATTTGAAATTACACAACATGTGTTACCTTCGGCCATTTTTGGTTGTTGACATGGACCCAAATAATTTCTCCTAGAAATATCCAAAACATCCAAAAACATCCAAAACATGTTTTCAAGTGTCCCCTCTCACATCCTATGGCCAAATTCGCAAACATGAAATTTTGTACAACACCATCTAACTAGATACCATACGTAAATTGATATCCGACTTCTCATCATAAAAAAACCATTTTAAAATTGAGGCATTGTAACATCTATATCCGAATCACCTTGGCCCTCTCTTTTTGGTAAATTCTTGTCTCTATTTCTGTTATTTTATTAGGAATCTCGATTGTTGAAACCTCCTCTTGTGTTTATAAAATACTTCCACCTATATACAAGAGTGTAATAAAAATATTCCATTAAATCGATTACATTTCATCTTTTGGTTACACAAATATCCGGACTTAATAAATGAATGGTATGACTCTATGAAGACACTTTGGTCTCCTAATTCATTTCCCACATAATCAGTAAATAATACAAAAATGTGAAACAAATTACTTTAATTTATCTCATAACAACAATTTTTTTATTAATATAATTTGGGATTAACTACTTCAACTCACCAAAATTTCCATTGCTCTTGTGATTCCTGCTAAAAACAACCCACTTGTGATCCAAAGACATCCTAGGATTAGTTAGCAAAATTATGGAATAATTTTTTTTGTTCAAAAGAGTCTACAACCAGGTTCTGAGACAACGATTGTCACTAACAAGTTCCGGATCAGTTTTATCCACTATAATATATTTTTCTTTAATTAAAAATTATTAGAGGTCACAGGTCCAAAATTTAGGGTTAGAAAGTTCAATTAGGGGTCGAGAGGGTAATTCCTCACCATACCCACTCTCTAACAGGATTTAAAGACTCAACTTTGATTTTCCTCAAAATTAATACATTAAAAAATTCCTAAATCATTCCCGTTGGATGGGAACTTTCCTCACCTTTCGAATGATATAAATAAGTCCTCCTAACTCCTCATATTTATCAAGTTATGGGCTGGTGGGCCTTGGGGTGAAAATTTTCCCCAAGAGCGGACCTGTGGGCCCAGGGGAGAAAATTTTCCCTAGGGGCGGGTCTATGGGCCACGGGGAGAAATATTTCCCCATGGGCGGATCCACGGGCCATGGGGATAAATTTTTCTGTAGGAAGGAGCAGATTAGGTCGATGGGGCGCGTGAGACATTTAAGAAATTTCTTGCATTGGGTGAAAAGCCACCCTTGCACCCGCATATCTGCAAGTCCGAGGACACGTAGCGCCTCTTGAACCAATGCGGGAAATTTGGGTGGCGGGGTAGAAGAATTTTAATGCCACGAAGAGTGAAAAGGGTAGAATTCACCCGCACCTCCGCCGATGCCTTCCGATGCCACGTGGCATCTCATGATTAGTGCCCAGTCGGCGGGAAAATTTAGAAATTTTTCCCAATTTTTTTTGAAGTGCTAAGTTTAAAAAGGGTTCCTCCCCCCCCACCAATGCCTCGTGGTGCCATGTGGCAGCCTATGATTGGATGCGGGTCAATGGGGTGGTAGGGAAAATAAGGAAAAATTCCCAAAAATTTTCCGAAGAGCTAAGGGAAAATTTGGGCATGCGGGTCCGCCAAGGAAATTTTTCCCAATTTTTTTTTTACAGCTAGAATTATTTGTTTGACGCCAAATGAAGAAAAACTTCAAAAGTCCATAAATTTTGATAGATAACTCAATTTTAGGAAAGTGAGGACTTTCTGGAAATATCTTGACATCCTCTTTACTCAGGAATCATTAAATTTTGATTTTGATAAAGTTTAAGGATTCAATTTAAAGAAAATGATCTGTAGACTTTTACAATGCAAACTGGTAAATTTTAACTTATAATATTTGTTCAATTTGATCTTCTTCCTCTCTCAACATGTCAAATAGACATGGAGAATTGTTCTTAGATGGATTTAAGAAGGATTTCAAGATTCAATTTTTCTGATTGATTTGCAATTTGAAAATTTACATCTATTGACAACAAAATGACTGTAAGAGGGTTGAGCCCATTTTTGCTAAGTTTTCTAAGAAGTTCCTTAATTATTTTTGTCCAGTTGGATTCATTTAGGGAATACTACTTCAATTTAATCGTTTAGTTTTTATTTATATATTACAGAGTTCGAAATGTGCATTTTTGGATAAAGTGTTTTCCAGGTTTGAAAATACAAAACAAAAATCAAATTTTAAAGGATCTATTCACCATTTTCATCTTCTGAGTATTAGAATTCATTTAAATTATAATCTAAAACATTTAGTTGATTCAATTCAATTATTCAAAAGCTAGAATACATCTCTGATTTCCAATTTTCCCATAATTCAAAAGATGGAGTATTACACTTCCTTCATACACATTTCTTTCTTTCAAATAGAGATTACTGACTCGCATTTAGATGATTAAATTCAATAAAATGATACGATTTGTGAAGGTTATTCAATCCTTTATTGATTCCAAAAGAAAACTTTACAACTTCTTTCTTTCCTCAATTTAATCATACAGACACAATTTCATGCTTTGAAAAGAACAGAGAAAAGTATGTCTCTTTCACATTTCAATATACACTTTCATAACCAATACAACATCTTTCCATTACAAAACATATACAATTTCATCCAATTCAAGTGGGAAAGGTTAGAATAAGATTTCATTTCACAAGGGACATTAAAACCATGTTTTCTCACTCCGAAACGAAGAACACACGTATTTCTCATTCTTGCAAATTGTGATCACAACAAGAGTAGGGGAAAGGAAATGCTCTCCACCCTACCAAGACATCCAATAAAGAGGATAATCCATTCTTCTTTATTAGCCCCTCAGCCCCAACCACAATTCAATAAAAGATGTGATCCAACTCATGGAAAAAATAGTCTTCCACAAACACACAAGCAACATTTTCACAATAAAAACACGGTCAAAAACAGAATGTATTTTGCAACTACATTAAAGCATGACAAACATTACTGAGGCTTCATCAAGCAAGAAAAAGGAGTAAGAAACTATGTGGGATGCTTATTATGCCTCCAAAAAGGGGAAATAGGTATCACCACTTGAATTACAAACCACCAAAGTATAGTATATCAACGCCCTAACATTCCTTATGCCTCCCCAAGTACCCCTTATTCTTCACATTTCCTTATGCCTCCCCAACCTCTTATGGCACCCCATAATGAGTAAAGAAATGTAAGCTATTTCTTTGTAATCTGGAACCCAAATCCCAACTCCCTCCACCCTTATACCTCCCTAAAACACACGTGTGCCTCCCAAAAAATAAACCCCATAGTCTTCTCCTACACCATTCCTATGCCTTCTACCCAACAACCCACAAACGTGCCAAAAATTCACACCTTAACATTTACATTCATAAAAGAAGAAAAATTTAAGAGCCAAGGTCCAAACATCAGTTTTTTCTAAGCAAACAATCCAAAAATCCACCAAACAATAAGCATACAAAAATATTCAAGCTTCTCCAAAAGAAATATCTCCCAAACCAACAAGGAATTCACCCAAGAATGAAGTCTCCAAAGTTGAGAAACCGCAAAACAAGGCAAGAAATTCAAATTTTATAAAATAGGGAAGAGAAGAGGATGAAGTGGATCCATGTATGATGCCACATCACACATCCTCAACCCCAATGCAAAAGTCAACTTCATTCTCCAATGCATAATAAATAGGTATGTGAATAATAAGATAGTTTACTAACATACTCAAATCCAACCCACACCCCAAAGGACTAAAATTAAATCATGTAAGAAAAGTGCCATTAAAACCTACAATTTGCCTTCTCAAAAAACATTATAAAAGTCAAATTTCAACTCTCCAACCGTAGGTATGGTTGGTAACTAAATTTTAGAGGTATGGGACAAGTTTAACTTGTCCCACAAGTCTCTAAATTCAACCTCCAAGGAAAATTCAATTTCCAAGAAGGTGGAGTGTTTCACACTAAAAATTTAACCTACACATCACTTACACATCTCTTACAACACTTTAATTCAAGGCCAACAACTTTATTACTTACATTGTTATGGCATATTTTAATTAATTAACTTAATAACATGATTACTCACAATATTACACACCATTTAATGAATAATGAAAGGGTCAATGCACCACAAAATAAACACATGTAAACATAAAAAAAGGAACCAATAAATAAATACACATAACCCCCTGGTCACATTTAAAGGTGATCCCCCATGGGAATCCCTAACACACACAAACATGCACAAACAAATACTAGTTTCCATGGTGACCTTGTTAAATTTTTTGGAGGAATGACGAAGATCTCGAGGGAATCCGTGAGAACCAAAACGTTTCACTCAATTGCAAAATGATGTAGCTTCAAGATCAAAGCAAGAAATCATTCATGGAAGCAATGTGCATGCATTGAGAAAAACAAAAGCTAAAAAAACCAAACTCTATTCCATTCCCCATGTGTTGCTCAAGATGAAAGGGTGTACAAATAGTAGTGGGGTGTGTAACTCCCCCACAAAAGTAGCCGTCAAGAAGTGCGAGTTACATTCCTGGAATATCCGGTCAAATGTAACTCCAACAATGCTCTATGACATGTGTAAGAGCCATAATGACACCCTAGGACACCTAAGCATGGTGAATCACCTATGTGGAGGTATTCCATGTATTTAAAATAAATACATGGAAAATAACCTACACCAATACCCCCCCTGAAGCATAGCTTAGGTGGAGACATAGATAAGAACAAGGAGAAGTGGGACTGAAAAGAAGCAATGAGGTACCCACGTACAAGAAGATATCGAAAAGTGGAGTAAAAGGAGAAAACCTAGTGGGAAAGAACTCCCCCAAAGAGAGACAAGTCCACTCTCTAATCTAAGAAAGATGCCAAGGATGGGTCCCAGCCACAGAAGAGCCTATAAAGGTACCCATGGACAAAGAGGAAATCTCTCGTAAAGAAGAAGAACAGAGAAGAAGAGGAGACGATAGGAATGCGAAGATGCCATGGAAGGATTTGAACTCGTAGCTCAAGGAGGTCTCCCGAAGAATGTCGATCACGAGATCCTCTACGTTTGGGCTGAAGAAGAGCAACCCAGACCAAACTATGTGCCTGCCATTAGGAAGGATATAAATGACGTCTTGGAAGTCTTCCCACTCCACAAAGGAAATGAAGGCAGCAACATAAAGAACTCTGATTCTGGTGCACTGAAGTGTGACATAGGTCTAGCGAGTGAGTGCCAAGGAACTCGAAGGTAATGCCACGTGCATAGAAATATCAGAGTGTGAAGAGTGAACACCTGTAGAAAGGATGTCCACATGATGTGAAGGGAACAAAACATCCTCCACAATAGAAAAGGGATCCACAACTGAGGGTGGATCAATGAAGGTCTCTGGAAAAGTGGAAGTGGTAAGAATCCCAGAAGGGGCACTCCCAACAATGGAGATGATGAACTCCTCTAAAACACCTATAGATGGATGAGGGACCTGTAGTGCATCACAAGTAGACTCTGTGAAAAGATGACTAAGGTCAGGAAGATACTCGTCCCAATGAGGGGGCTCAACAAACAGAAGAGCAATGTCAGATAGGTATGAGTCATCCAATGAAGGTAAAGGAGTGAAATGGGCCTCGCACACTGGGAGTGGAAAGGAGGTAGGTGTGATGACCGTATAAGGCCGAGAAGGAGACTGCTTGATATCTGATGAGATGTGGGATGTTTCAACACTCTCTAGGAATAGTGAGAGAAAGAGGAGAAGAGTCCTCTGTAGTACTCTCAACATTAGAACTGTGTGCACAATCCTTGTCATTAGAAGTAGGACCAAGAGAGTCTATGCTTAGTGGGCTGTCATCACACGAGGAAGAGGAGACAAGCTGAATCGGTAGAAATAAAAACATTTGCAGGTATGTGAAGGGTCTCTACTGAGAGGGACTAAAGAATGCTCCGGATACGATGCGGTGGATCGTAGTCCGCCACATGAAACCAGAGAGAGAGCGAGATACATGCATCATCATGTGATCAAATACATGGTCGCAAGTGTCGAAAGTCATCTAGATGGTGGTGATCAACGCAGGTGCGGGACACAGCTTAAGTAAGAAGGGTGAAAGACCCTCGTGAGAGAAGTAACATTCCATGGAAGCATGCCAAGATGAATAGTTCCCTCTCCCAGTGAGAAGTGGTGGAGGTTTGTAAGGTGATCCTATGACACATAAGTCGGAAAGATCACTCTCCATGATGAAAAATGCAAGATGCATAAAAAAAACGTCGGACTCAGCCGATAATGCATCTGTGTGTGAAAGCCCAAGAGTACATTCAACCCCGAGAATGTGGCACTTTATAAAGTATTACATTTACAAAGCTGATAATTCCATCACGTAATGTGTGAAAAAACATGCAAATTTGACTAAATAAGTGCTCAAATCTGAGCAACAAGCCAAAAGTTATAGCAAAAACAATTCCCATAATCCGATGGAAAATGCCACTAAACGATGCAAATGCGTTAAAAGTGCACAAGATGGGTGCAAAGGGTATCGTGCGGGTACTCATTAGAAACAACATGGAATTTTAGGCAAGGTTTATTTTGACTATGAGGGGGAATTATCCTCCTGCCAACCCCAGACCTTGCCCTCCATCTTCGACGATCGTAGGAGGGTAAGTAATACAAGCAAAAATGAGAGCCTAAAACTTATTACATGCCAAAATTAATGTTTTTTTTTTAATCATTAAAACATTAAAAAAAGGATTTGATGGGGCCCACATTTGGAGTGCCAAGCCATGGCTATTTCACTGAGCTGAGAGTGCCAATGGAAGCCCATGTGTGCAGATTTGAAATGGTTGGCACATGCTTGTAAGCTGCAATGCGAGCTGATGCTATTGTGTTGAGTCAAGCCTATAGGGGTGTAAATGGCCAAGGCTGTAGAGCCAAACCATGGGGATTCAATGCCACGTGTTAGAGGAGAGCTGTTGATTTGAGCATGCAAGGAAACACAGCTATCGGCTAAATTGAAATGGTGGCTACAGGTATGCGAGGCTCAAGAAGAGAAACCACCGAAATATGCCAAATGAGTTGAGTGCAGTGGCAATGTTGGGTGTAACACCGAATGAGTCAGGAGTGCAGGGGAGAAACACCGAGGTCAATGCAAAAGACTTGCTACAAGAGCACAAGACTACAAATCTAGAATCCACGAGTTGTCTTTAGGAGATCTTTGAAACAGGATGGAGTGAGTGTACTAGTAAAGCTGCTATCAAGGCATGACCATATTTTAGAGCTGTTTGGCACTATTGCAGGTTTAGTAACCACCACATTTAGGATCACGTTATTTGGTGGTCAGGAGGGAAAATGTGAGAACGAAGAATGCACAGCAATAAGGAGATCATGTTCAACACAACAAAAAGGACTTGCTGAGAGTAATGCAAGGGCGCCCAAGCCAAAAAACACATGTAGTCCAAACAATGCAACAACAAGAAGGAGCACGAACCCACATTAGACTGAGGCAAAATAGACCATGCAAAGGTAAACACCGAGTCATCGACTATGCAAAAGCTATGTAATCCAATGAGTGGATAGACCAAAACATTAGTAGTGAAACCCGTGCTGGAACCAGGATGTAATGCAGTGTAGGCCTATGCATGAGCCAATCGATTACACCTGAATAATGCAAATGTGGAAAAAACTATCGATCTAATGTGAGCCTACCAAGCAACATATCCACAAGGGATAACTAAGCCAAAATATCTGTAACTTGCAATGTAAAAAACACCTCTAAAACTACATGCAAAGGTGAAAACCATTAAACCCCAAAAATGAAACCACGAACAACCCGAATGGAGGTATAAACACCCGAATCAATGCAAGTAGAGCAAAAAAAAAAATGGTAACTTGCACAAGAAACTACGAGGTGGAGAGTAGTAAGAAACCAAGGTGAGCAACACGATTCCGATCCCCGAGCTCTGATACCATGTCGGAGGAATGACGAAGATCTGGAGGGAATCCGTGAGCACCAAAACGATGTAGCTTCAAGATCAAAGCAAGAAATCATTCATGGAAGCAATGTGCATGCATTGAGGAAACAAAAGCTAAAAAACCAAACTCTATTCCATTCCCCATGTGTTGCTCAAGATGAAAGGGTGTATAAATAGTAGTGGGGTGTGTAACTCCCCTACAAATGTAGTCTTCAAGAAGTGGGAGTTACATTCCTAGAATATCCAGTCAAATGTAACTCCAATGATGCTCTATGACATGTGTAAGAGCCATAATGACACCCTAGGACACCTAAGCATGGTGAATCACCTATGTGGAGGTATTCCATGTATTTAAAATAAATACATGGAAAATAAACTACACCAACAAAATTCATATAGAATTCCAATGTGGTTAGTCTCCAATCCCCGATGTTTTTGTGATATTTTAACTTGCAAAACACGAATACCTCCTTCACCTCGTGGGCATATCGAACATCCAAAATAATATAATTAAAATTCCAAAATCATCTAGATATATCGATCACAACAACATCAAAGCAATTACCAAGATCATTTGCAATTTTACTCAATAACTATATCATCATCACATAATTTCAATTTCTAGGTCTGCTCACAATATCTATATATCACATGTCGAACAACATCCATAGTATAACCATGTCAAACAATATATCAACATCAATATCTAAAATGCCTCTAATAATCATCATGCATCATAACTGAATCAAGTCAACAATAATCCATGATCTAACATCTAACATTATACTATAATAAAGTCCATAATCATGTCCATAATATAATCAACAGTATCATGATTAGTATCAAAAAAGGTGTCAAAGGGAAGTGGGCACTACATCCCCCTCCCCTTAGACTCGACTTCCTCTTGGAAGTCATTGGAACAAATGTGGAAAATGAACTCGTAGAAGAGTAGCATCCTTCCATTTAGTTGTATTCTCATCATATTTGTCCCATTTCACCCGGACACGATCAACCTCTCTACCTCGAAGGCCCGGGTGCTGCGATCTAGGATGCGAACAGGGTCCACCATCACCTCGACCACGATCCTACACCTGTAATGATGTCTAATCTATCACATGAGAAGGATCAAGCAACATATCTCCAAAGAACTAAAACATGAAACACATCATGTACGCGAGACAAGATGGGTGGCAATGCTTTAGATAGTAGGCCAAAGGGCCAATACGCTCTAAGATCTCAAAAGGACCCACGAATTTAGGAGCTAACTTAGAACCTTTTCCATAACGGATAGGCCTCTTATGTGTCTGACACGAAGGAACACCTTCATGCCCACATCAAAACTACGATTAGTCCTATGTTGATATGTGTACTTATTATATCTTTCTTGTGCCTCCTACGGTCTCTGTCTAATCAAAACCACCTATTGCTCCATGTCCTGCAACAAATTTGGTCTAAGAGAAACCCTATCGTCTAGCTTGTCCCAGTTAAGAGGTGTCATGCACTCTCTACCATACAAATCCTGAAAAGGATCCATGCCTATAGAACTTTGAAAACTATTATTGTAGGCAAACTCCACCAAGTATAGGTACTCCTCCCATCTAGATTGCTGATCCATCACATACATCCTGAGCATGTCCTCTAAAATCTGATTCACCTGCTCAGTCTATCCATCTGTCTTGGGGTGATATGTTGTACTGAAATTGATCTTTGTCTCGAGGGCATACTGCATGGTATTCCAAAAATGGGAAGTGTACAAAGGATCACGGTCACTAATGATCTTCCATAGAATCCTGTGTAACCTAAAAATCTCATCAAGATATACTTGTGCCACTACACTAGTTGTATAAGTGGTCTTCACTAGAGAAAAGTGAGCCACTTTTGTCAATTTATCAACCGTGACCATGATGGTGTCATGGTGATATCTTGACATCGATAGCCCAACAATGAAGTCCATGGAAATGGTGTCCCATTTATACTCCGATGAGGAAAGAGAAGGCTAGCTAGATGCTGATGCTCGGCCTTTACTTTCTGGCACTCTAAACATCATGACATGAACTAAGCCATGTCTCTATGAAGTCCTCTCTAATGATACAACTGTCTCAAGGTGGTGTGCATCTTCTTCACCCCGGGATGGGCTAAATAGGGTGCATGATGTGCCTCCACCAAGATGTCCTGCCTCAAGAATCCATCTCTGGGAACATAAATATGGCCTCTTTTCTGAGAAGACCATCTTCCTCTAAATAAAAACCATCAAACTTCCCTTCGAGGGGTCTTTGAGACTTGATCTCTGCTCGAACTACAATGTAGAAGCTATCAAGAGGAAGCTACTGAAGAATCCTACTCCGTAAATCTATGCTCACTAGGTGGCCATAGCCACATGTATCCATCTGCTTGAGAGCATATACCACCACATTATCCTTCCCTTTCACATGCTCTATCTCCATATCATACTCACAAAGCAACTCCATCCAACGCCGCTGACGAGCATTGAGATTGGGCTGCGTGAAGAGGTGGCGAAGACTCAAGTGATTTTCTGAGTGTGAATCTCTGACCAAGTAGAAAGTGCCTCCATTGAACCAAAGCATGCACAACTACCACAAGCTCAAGATCATGAGTTAGATAATTAAGCTCGTAATATTTGAGTTTGCGAGACTCAAAAGCCACTACTCTGTCCCTCCTGCATCAACACACCTCCAAGTCCTGCTAAAGAAGCATCCATGCAAATGAAAAACTCACCCTGTGGATCCGGCACTACAAGGATAGGTGTTGTAGTGAGGCATTCCTTCAGTGTCTTGAAGGCTGCTCACACCTGTCTGACCAAAAACAAACTTCTTCCCTTTCCATTGAAGGGAAGTGATGGGGTGCAATTTGAGAGAAGTTCTGAACAAATCTCCTATAGTAACCTGCTAGTCCCATGAAGCTGCACACCTCTGTCATAGTAGTGGGTGCTTTAGCCAATCCATAATAGCTCTAATCTTGGAAGGATCGATGGTGATACCTTCCCCAGAAATGATATGTCCCAAATACTGCACCTCCATTTGGAAGAAAGCACACTTCTCCAAGTTCCCATAGAGTTCTTGATCTCCAAAGACAACTTTGAAGAACCTAGCGAAGGTTCCCCTCATGTGTTCCTCATGTGTGCGTGAGTAGATCAAAATTTCATCAAGGAAGATGAACATGAAAAGATCTAATAAATTCCTGAATACCCCATTCATCAAACTCATAAACACTATGGGGGCATTAGTTAAACCAAAGGTACCACTATGAACTCATAGTGGCCATATCTCATACGGAAGGCAGTCTTATGAATATCTACCTCTGAAAATCCTTAGCTGATGGTAGCCTGACTTAAGGTCTATCTTAGAGAAAGTCATGGCTCCTTCATCTGATCAAACAAATCATCAATGTGTGGAAGGGGATAATGATTCTTGATCATTACCTTATTCAATTGGTGGTAATCAATACACAACCACAAGGATCCATCCTTCTTCTTTACAAAGATCACCGATGCACCCCAAGGGATACATTCTAGGATGAATTAGGCCCTTCTCTAGAAGGCCCTCAAGCTACAACTTGAGCTCATAGAGCTCAGGGGTGGTCATCCAATAAGGTGCTCGTGAGATAGGCTCTGCTCCCGAACCAGATCTATATGAAAATCAATCTCACATGGGGGTGGTAACCCCAGATAGCTCCCTAGAAATACATCTGTAAACTCTCTCAAAATGGGATGATCATCTAGCGATGGTCCACTAGACCCATCCTCTGATATGTCACTGACTGTAACAGCATACATCTGACAACCCCATTGCACACACTACTTAAGTTGCATAGAAAAGATGGTGCAAATAGAAATGGGTCTCCTGACCCCCACTATCACTGCCTCCACTCCTAGATCATCTGTACAAGATATGATCTTGTGGTAATAATCCACTCTGGCTTTGTGTGCAGATAACCAGTCCATGCCCAAGATGACTCCATAAGAGCCCAATAGGAAGGATACGAAGATCCGAGGTAGTGGTGAAAGGTCCCAAATCCACCACACACTCCTTAACTAAAGAGTCTATAGATATCTTGGCTCTAAAAGCCATCTCAACATCCCAACTATGACCCTACCTAACTGCCACCACTGCGCATCACTCTACTAAAGATGGTGTAATAAAAGAATCAAAAGAACCAGAATCAAACAAAATGGAGGTAGGAATGCCTCCAATGTTACCTGTAGTCTCAATAACTATACTCTGATGCTCTACCTGGTGGTTCTCGACCATTGCATACATCCTATGATTGTGCCCCATATCACCAATAAGTAGGCTCTGAGATCTATGTCTTACCCTTGTTATTAGGGTTTTGTGGGTAGTCTCTCAAAAATGTCCAGTAACACCACACCCAAAACAACCACCTGATCCTCTCCCTTATGTAGTAGGTCTGGCCGGTACTCTACTCTAGGAGGTCTGTGGTGTGGATCTGATGATCCGATTGTGGTCTCTGTGAGGTCTTCTGGCTTGTGAGCTCCTATTGAGTGAGCTCTCTAGGCACCTTGTGTCCTGATGGGACCCCTAGGGGAGGCCCCATACTCTGACCTCTCTGTGCATCAAACCTCTGTGGAGGTCTATAAGGTGGGCGGGACTATTGCTTTGCTGTGTGGTCTAAAAGATGACTATGTGTTGAACCCTTGTCCACCATGAGGAAGAGGTACTAATCCCCTCGATCTTGTTGTCTTGCATCTGTATGTGCTCTCGGACTCGATCTCTAGCCTGCTTGGGTCTTTCCCTGAGTCTCCTCTGCTATATAGGCCTTCTCGATGGCCTCAGCTAATGTCTGTGGACAATGGATCCACACTACACCTCCAATGTCTAGATTCAGCCCCGAATGAACCTGTGGATCCACACCTTCTCATCTGCATGTAATCAACATACTAGAGTAGATCTAGAAATCTACTCTCATACTTAGCCACTATAAGAGATGCCTGTCGAGGTCATGAAACTCATCTATCCATTGTTGTATGAACCTCCGTGACAAATATCTACTCTAAAATTATCTTAAAGAGATCCCAGGTAATTGTCTCAGAATCAACATGGAGCTTCTGCTCCTCTCTGTCTGCCACCAGACACTAGCTCCATCCCTAGTAGATGGATCGCAACACAAGACTTTGTGTTGTTAGAACAAGGACAGAGCTTGAAGCATCTGCTCAAGCTCACCAACCAGGCCTCTTCCTGAAATCCACCTATGTCACTAGAATAATGTGATGGCCAGCTTCAGGATCTCCCTGATGTGATCTGCAGTTGTGGTCTCAACCTTTAGGCCTCTTTGTATGCTCATCCCTAAGCCTAGGGCTCTGAGACCTCTCCTATGTCCTGAAACTCGGTCACCCTGTCCCCTCTGTGGTGACTCTACTCTGGATGAACTCTACATGGAATTTCTCTCCTCCATGCTCCTCATTGGGTCGAGGAGATACATGACCCTCAATGGAAGTGACTCTATCATGTCTAGCTGCATGTCCTCCTACTGATCCTCCGTGTAGAGTGGCATTAACATCCTGAAGAGTCTACAAAATCTGTGGTAGGATAGGCTGCTACTGGCATGATCTGGTGGTGGTATGCCTAGGTCTATGTGAAAAGGCTCCTCATCTTGTCTGTGCCTCTTGCATAGAGCAAGATGAGAGTTAGTTCATCTTTCTAAGTTTTATTTAGTTTCCATGTTTACTAAAATATGAAAATTTCTAAACTAAGTTGTTTTCTAGATTTAAAAGTGTGCTAGGTTTAAGGTTCATGTCTCAAGTTTTCTAGTGTTCCCAATGGCCCAAGATTTTGAACCACTTCTCTAATACCAAGTGTGATGCCCACTAAAAACAACCCACTTGAGACCCAAGACAACCTAGGATTAGTTAGGAAAATTATGGAATAATTTTTTTGTTTAAAAGAGTCTACAACTGGTTACAAGACAATAATTGTCACTAACAAGTTCTAGATCAATTCTAATCCACTAGAATATACTTTTATTTTATTAACAATTATTAGAGGTCATAAGGTCCAAAATTTAGGGTTAGAAAGTTCAATTAGGTTCAGAGGGTAATTCCTCACCATACCCACTCTCTAACAGGATTTAAAGATTCAACTTGATTTTTCTCAAAATTAACACATTCAAAAAAATTCCTAAATCATTCCCATTGGATAGGAAATTTCCTCACCTTTCCATGATATAAAGAAGTCCTCCTAACTCCTCATATTTCTCAAGTTATGGGCCGGCGGGCCTTGGGGTGAAAATTTTCCCCAAGAGCGGGCTGCGGGCCTAGGGAGAAAATTTTCCCCAGGGGCGGGTCTGCGGGCCGCGGGAGAAAATATTTTCCCCACGGGGCGGGTCCATGGGCTGCGGGGAGAAATTTTTCCCAAAGGAGGAGTCAGGGTCGGGGGGCCATGGGAGATTTTAGGAAATTTCCCGCGTGGGGTGAAAAACCACCTTTGCACCCACGCTCCCGCAAGTCTGCAAGTCCAAGGGACACGTGGCACCTCTTAAACCAACACGGGAAAGCGGGGTGGCGGGGGATAAAAGATTTTAATGCCCCAAAGGGAAAAAGGGTAAAATTCACCGCCTCTCCGCCAACACCTCCGATGCCACGTGGCATCTCTGATTGTGGGGGGAGGGAAAAAATTAGAAAATTTTCCCAAAATTTTCAAAAATGTAAAAAGGAAAAAAAAGGAACCCGCTCCTCCGCCATGCCTCACGATGCCACATGGCAGCTCCTGATTGGCTTGGGAGGTTTAAAGGAAAAATTTAGAAAATTTCCCAAAAATTTTTTTAAGCGCTAAGTTAAAAGGATCCGCCTCCGCCGATGCCTCGTGGTGCCACGTGGCAGCCTATGATTGGTGCGGATCGGCGGGGGTGGAAAAATTAGAAAAATTTTCCCAAAAATTTTCCAAGCTAAGGGAAAATTTAGGCCCGCGGGTCCATAAAAAAATTTTTCCCAAATTTTTTTTTTTAGTTAGAATTATTATTTTTTTTTTGACGCCAAATGAAGAAAAAAACTTTAGAAGGCCATAAATTTTGATAGAGAGCTTGGTTTTGGGAAAACGAGGACTTTCTGGAAATCTCTCAACGTCCTCTTTACTCAAGAATCATTAAATTTTGATTTTGATAAAGTTTAAGGAGTAAATTTCAAGAAAATGATCTGAAAGCTTTTACAAGTGCAAACTGTAAATTTTAACTTATAAGATTTGTTCAATTTGATCTTCTTCCTCTCTCAACATGTCAAATAGACATGGAGAATTGTTCTTAGATGGATTTAAGAAGGATTTCAAGATTCAATTTGTCTAATTGATTTGCAATTTGAAAATTTACATCTATTGACAACAAAATCGACTGTAAGAGGGTTGAGCCCATTTTTGCTAAGTTTTCTAAGAAGTTCCTTAAGTATTTTTGTCCAATTGGATTCATTTAGGGCATACTACTTCAATTTAATCATTTAGTTTGTTATTTCATTGTTGCAGGTTCAAACTATGCATTTTTGGATAAAGTATTTGCCAGTTTGAAAATACAAAACAGAGATCAAATTTTAAAGGATCTATTCACCATTTTCATCTTCCAAGTATTAGGATTCATTCCAATTCTAATCTAAAACATTTAGTTGATTCAATTCAACTATTCAAAAGCTAAAATACATCTCTGATTTCCAATTTTCACATATTTCAAAAGACAGAGTATTACACTTCCTTCATACACATTTCTTTCTTTCAAACAGAGATTACAACTCACATTTAGATGATTAAATTCAATACAATGATGCAATTTGAGGAAGGTTATGCAATCCTTTATTGATTCCAAAAGACAACTTTACAACTTCCTTCTTTCTTTCCTCAATTTCATCATACAGGACACAATTTCTTGCTTTCAAAAGAACAGAAACAGAGTATGTCTCTTTCACATTTCAATATACACTTTCATAACCAATACAACATCTTTCCATTACAAAACATATACAAGTTCATCCACTTCAAGTGGGAAAGGTTACAATAAGATTTCATTTCACAAGGGACATCAAACTATCTTTTCTCTCAGCTCCAAAACAACAACATGCATATTTCTCATTCTTCCAAATTGTGATCACAACAAGAGTAGGGGAAAGGCAATGCTCTCCACCCAACCAAGACATCCAATGAAGAGGAGAAGCCATCCTTCTTCATTGGCCCCCAAGCCCCAACCATAATGCAATAAAAGATGTGATCCAACTCATGGCAACAACAGGCTTCCACAAACACACAAGCAACATTTTCACAATAAAAACACAGTCCAAAATAGAATGTAGTTTACAACTACATTAAAGCATGAAAACATTACTGAGGCTTCATCAAGCAAGCCAAAGGAGCAAGAAACTATGGGGATGCTTCTTATGCCTCCCAAAAGGGGAAATGGGTATCACC
This sequence comes from Taxus wallichiana var. yunnanensis, assembly GCA_018340775.1. Classification (NCBI taxonomy): domain Eukaryota; kingdom Viridiplantae; phylum Streptophyta; class Pinopsida; order Cupressales; family Taxaceae; genus Taxus; species Taxus wallichiana. The sequence continues at coordinate 830,578,163 of CM031242.1, read as the reverse complement.
ACCTGAATTACAAACCACCAAAATATAGTATATCAAAACCCTGACATTCCTTATGCCTCCCCAAGTACCCCTTATTCCTCACATTTCCTTATGCCTCCCCAACCTCTTATGGCACCCCATAACGAGTAAAGAAATGCAAGCTATTTCTTTGTAAGGTGGAACCCAAATCCCAACTCCCTCCACCCTTATACCTCCCTAAAACACACTTGTGCCTCCCACAAAATAAACCCCATAGTCTTCTCCTACACCATTCCTAGGCCATCTACCCAACAACCCACAAACATGCCAAAACATTCACACATTAACATTTACATTCATAAAAGAAGAGCATTTCAAGAGCCAAGCTCTTACCTCTCCATGATGGAGTTTCCCAAGTTCCAAACAACAGTTGTTTCCAAGAAAACAATCCAAAAATCCACCAAACAACAAGCATGCAACAATCTTCAAGCTTCTCCAAAAGCAAGAGCTCCCAAAACAACAAGGAATTCACCCAAGAATGAAGTCTCCAAAGTTGAGGCAACCCCAAAAAAGAAGGCAAGGAATTCAAATTTTATAGAAGAGGGAAGAGAAGAGGATGAGGTGGATCCATGTAGGATGCCACATCACACATCCTCAACCCCAACCCAAAAGTCAACTTCATTCTCCAATGCATAATAAATAGGTGGGTGAATAATATGACAGTTTACTTACATACTCAAATCCAACCCACACCCCAAAGGACTGAAATTAAATCATGTAAGAAAAGTGCAATTAAAACCTACAATTTGCCTTCTCAAAAAGCATTATAAAAGTCTAAATTTAACTCTCCAACCATAGGTATGGTTGGTAATAAATTTAAGAGGTATGGGACAAGTTTAACTTGTCCCACAAGCCTCAAAATCAGCCTCCAAGGACAAATTCAATTTCCAAGAAGGTGGAGTGTTTCACACTCAAAATTAACTTACACATCACTTACACATCTCTTACAACACTTTAATTCAAGGCCAACAACTCTATTAATTACTTTCTTATGACATATTTTAATTAATTAACTTAACAACATGATTACTCACAATATTACACACCATTTAATGAATAATGAAAGGGTCAATGCACCACAAAATAAACACATGAAAACATAAACAAAGGAACCAATAAATAAATACACATAACCCCTTGGTCACATTTAAAGGTGATCCCCCCATGGGAATCCCTAACACACACAAACACACAAAAAATACTAGTTGCCATGGTGACCTTGTTGAATTCATCTAGAATTCCAATGTGGTTGGTCTCCAATCCCCCGATGTTTGTTGTGATATTTTAACTTGAAAAACATGAATACCTCCTTTGGCCTCGTGGCCATATCATAAACATCCAAAATAATATAATTAAAATTCCAAAATCATCTAGATATATGGATCACAACAACATCCAAGCAATCAACAAGATCATTTGCAATTTTACTCAACAACTATATCATCATCAAATAATTTCCATTTCTAGGTCTACTCACAATATCTAAATATCACATGTCCAAACAACATCCATAGTATATAACCATATCAAAAATCAAAATCGATATATCAAAAATAATTCATCAACATCTAACATCTATAATAAAGTGTCCTCTAATAATCATCATGTAGTCATAAACTATAATCTTTGAATCAAAGTCAACAAATAATCCATGATCTAACATCTAACATTATACTATAATAAAGTCCATAATCATGTCCATTTTCTCACCTCCGCCAACCAAACATATATGTCTTCAATGTTATTGTGCGTTGAAATTGCCCATGCAACGGGCACCCTCACGTCTTGTTCATCAAATACTAGCAAAGAGTAAAGTTTCTACTAAAAATAATATGAAGGTTATAATATATAAAATTAATGTGAATTCACGTGCATTATCTCACAAAACACATAAAAATACTTCATTTAAGTAACCTACACCATATTTCTTTGTGGTGATTTTTGAATCCTTGGAGATAATAGAATTATGTGAATGTTGTACCACATCTCACATATCCATAGATTTTGAATCCTCATGATGAATGGGACATTACTTCCACTAAGCCTCTGATAGCATAAAAATGATTCCCTATCCTCTACATGCCATAAGTTCATGCTCATTGCATCATCCACATGTTTCTGAGACCTCTTCAAACAGACTCTTTTCCAAGAATTCGCCACATCTTTTCTTGTTAAAAATTCATCCCTCTTATTAAGAATTTACATCAATATAGGGTACATGAAATGTTTCTCGTAGATCATGTCCACATAAACAACCATCAATAAAAGAGACTCAATACAATTGCTGCATTCAATTGACAAGTAGAGATAAAACATAATCCGCATCCCATTACTAGTGTAATTCACACCGTGACTTATCTCTCTATTGGAATCACAATGAAAATAATCATTATATATAATTATAGCCACATATGGCTTTCCATACATCATCTTAATGATGAAATAGCACTGACAAACCCTATTTTGGAACCTCTGCACTCTATCTTTAGTTGGATGTTTTTTCCTATTATCGTCGGGATAAAATGAAAACTAATAGCTGCGTGAACACACACAAAAGATATTATTTAAAATGACACCCATCACGTTTATAGCAAATGTCAAAATAAATAAATAGATTGGGTCATTTGCTGCAACATACCAATATAATTTAATGTTTCATTGATCATTTGACTGGTGTGGTTGGATTTATTTTCTACACTTTCAAGAGCTCCATCAATTTTCACAAAGGCCTCAACTCTATCACCCGGGATCTCTGCACAAAGGTTTATCCCTCCTCCTTCGCTAATCGGGATCCATTCTGTTTGTTCACTATTGAAATACATTTGTCCATCACCTATTACTTGGATGGGGATACTGCACATGGTCTCCCATTTACTTTTTCATCCCATCCTAGCAAAGACAACATGATATGATCATCATGAATGGTGTAAAACATTAAAAAGAACATGTTGAACACACAAAAATTAGAGAACGAGTGTAGGTTAAAAAATAAAGTGTGATTTTCATTCTGTAGAAATTGTGCATGCTCCAATGGTGTTTGAAACTTTCATTTCTTCCAAACAAAAATACAATTGCTTGCCATCAGAAGTGAATGTTGTTCCATTTATTGACAGTTGATAACGAGATGCGAGATGAAATGATAAGAATCCCTTACTAATCATCCCAACCAAATTTTTTCTATGAAAAATAATGTTGTTTTATACCTTTACATAACTATAATGTGCATGTTAGGAATTATTTATTAGTGCTCTCATTGGGTAGAGATTATTTATAATCATAATACATGTATGAGTGTTTTTACTTTATAATATTAGTTTATTGTTGTAGCAATGCATTAATATAGAATATTTGTAGTTATAAGAGTTATAATAAGACTCCTCCATAATAGTAGATCCTCTCCAAAATTATATATAATGATTATGAGTTTAATATGTATTATTTCTCTATAAAACTCATAAGACTTGGAAATTTGTGGCATAAGCAATCTTTGTGTGCTTGTAGCTTTGTGGTTCTATCATAGTGAAGCCTTTCCACCTTATGGATGATTTGTTCTTCTCATTGTGGGTTTGTTATTTCTTAAGGCCTATACACTTGGCGCAAACTAGTCAAGCGTCATCCAAAGATTCTACATATGTGTAGTCAAATTATTTATGATACGCACCTAAATGCATAATGGAAATATACCCTGAATGCATGGCGGAAATATACAAAACAATAGAATAACCATTGTTTAATTTATGGTTTTTTATTTAAAAGTTAGTGGTTTTTGATAGTAAATTACCCCGATGTTTAAAAGTTGTATGTAGTTTTCTTTATTGCTAGTCAATGTTTATTTATTTAGTCTTTTAGCTTATTAAAAAGTAGTTTTCAAATTTTATTTTTTAAAAATAATTATATAAATATGTTTTGTTGAAGATTCATTTATATAGTTTTTATGTTTGTTTTATTATCATCAATCATACATGGAATATATAATGGAAACACCGAAGGTGATGGGGCAAATATTTGAAAATTGAGGAAGCAAAAATAGGGAGAGGATGAGGGACAATTAAAAAGGGGTTTGAGGGAGGGAAGGGAATTTTGGTTCACTATATCATCTATATCAACATGAAAAAATAAAGAATACAATGATCTTTCAAAGTAACTCCTACTTGACATCAAATACCTAAACCCAGTTCTTATTTAACTAAGTATAAATTTCCATAAATAATTATCCTGGACTGTATAGAACCATGAATTCAAATACATATTTATTATTAGATTTCAATCTAACTGAATCTTGTTGTGGTCTTGGATATTTTTGGGTTTGGATTTACATTTACAAGTAAAATGACCTTAATCCGCTTCATTATCATAGAGGATATACTAAATCCAACGAAAAAAAAGGCTTATCAATGATCTAGATTGATTTGAGTACAAATCCCTATAGTGGGAAGTACCACTCTGAAGGTAAGGTTAACCTTCAGTTTCAGAGAGGTTCCAATGAATCAAATAAAATTTATTGTCTTGCAAATAAGCAACCCATTTGGTATTTTGTTGTGGATTTAGATTTACATTGCAGCTTCATGAGAAAAAGAATGGAATGGATAAGACAAAATGAAATCGAAACCAATTTTATTTTTTAAACAAACTTCATGAGTAACATCAAATAAGAGGATATTTATAATTACTACCAAAAACTTTTACCAACACTTTGGATGATCTCCAGTGAGCTTTGGATTCTATGCTCTCTCAATGTGCATATATAATTGTTAGGAGGAAAAATATAGTAAAATGACTGAATCCATCTAATTCATTTAGAATTTAAATTTATTTAACTTATTGCCTCTGGTTCTAGAATTACCTTTGCTTGCAAAGAGTTCAATACAATAATCAAGAGAAGCAACAATGTTTGAAGAAGCATTCCTCCAGTAATACCAATCCACCCTTGGGAATTATTATTGGTGTAATCCTACTCATGATCTAGAAGGGAAACGAAATGAGGATCTACGGAATCTGCAGAGTCTAAGGAATCTACAGAATCCTTGGACAGCAATAGAAAATAAAATGAAGGGGATTTAAATTATGCAAAATAGGGGGAAAAGAAGGGGAAGCTTCAAAAATTTATAACAAAAAAATTAGATAAAACTCTTGGCTGCAAATAACACAGATCTAGGCAACAAATTGCTTGAGCAATAAAAATATATGTGTCAATAATGAACAGCAGCTACAGTTGCACACAAAACATTTATTCATACAATGATAGCTGAGAAATGAAGTTTTTTTTATCAGAAAAAATAGTCCAGACTTGAGCTGGAACAGAGCACTTTTTCTTCTTCTCCCAAATCTGATTTTTCTCCTTCTTCTTCTTCTTCTTCTTCTTTCATTCTCTTGTTTTCTACTTCTCCCAATAAAACATAATGAATTAATAATAAACTCCTAAACAACAAACTTTCCTTGCAAGTCAACACAAAATCTCCGACAAGAGATAATCAGGGAGAATAATCAACAAAAAGTAAATGTGCGTAGTCATAATTAAATGCAAATCAGATATGTCAGGGAACTAAATCTGGGAAAGTCAAATATCAGATGCACATTAAATTTTGATTTGAATTTCCAACACCCCCCCTTAATTATGAACTGCTGCAGATCATGGAAATATGAATCAAGTTTGTTAAAAAATTGTTGTAGCATTTCCATAGCTAACTAACAGTTTTCCGGAGCTGCTAACTTGTGTAAAGTCACAAACTCCTAAGACACTTCGTAAATACTCAAATGTCTCTTTTGCCAATGATTTTGTAAATATGTCAGCTAGCTGATTTTTAGACCTGCAAAAATCAAGACAAATTTCTTTGTTACTTACAATTCTCTCGATAAAATGATACCTCATATCAATATGCTTAGTTCTCTTGTGAAAAACCTGGTTTTAGATAATGCTATGGCTGAACTGTTATCACGAGAATATTGTAGTGGCTTCCTTTTGATCATGCATCAAATCTTTCAACATCCTTCACATCCAAACAACTTGACACGCAACACTAGTGGCTGCCACATACTCAGCTTCAATCGAAGAAAGAGTCACGGTGGGTTGTTTCTTCGATGCCCATGACACAACACCTGTACCAAAGTGAAAAGTATACCCAAAAGTACTTTTCTTATCATCTATGCTACCTCCATAGTCACTATCAGTTTACCCAACAAGACTGAAATCATCTGAAGTGGAATACAAATACCAAAATCCTTTGTACCACTTACATACCTCAATATCCTCTTCTTCGCCTCGCCAATGTGAGTCTTTTGGAGACTCCATAAACCTTGAAATTAGGCTTACATTGTACATAATATCCAGCCTTGTGGCTGTTAAGTACATAAGGCTTCCAACCAGCCTCTTGAACAATGTAGAATCCACACATGCTCCATCATCTTCCTTGTTTAACTTCATCCCTGTCATAACCAGTGTTGGGGATACCTTGCACCTTGCCATATTAAATATCTTCAAGACTTCATTTTCATATTTAGATTGAGAAATAAATATACCATCATTGGATTGATGGACTTCAATCCCCAAGAAATACCTCATAAGACCCAAATCAGTCATTTCAAATTCATTCTTCATTACTGATTTGAAAGAATCTATGTTTAGATCATCGGTAAAGATTAGATCATCCACATACAAGAAAACAATCAAAATTTTACCTTTCTTGTTGACCTTGATGTACAATGTCGGTTCACAACCCCTCCTTTGGAAACCATTTTGAATGAGATAGGAGTCAATGTGGTTGTACCAAGCTCTTGGAGCTTGCTTTAATCCATAGAGTGCTTTCTTCAACCTATACACATTGTCTTCATGACCCGGTAGCTCATAGCCTTATGGCTGTTCCACAAACACTTCCTTTTCTAAATATCCATTTAAGAATGCAGACTTTACATCCATTTGATGGACAGGCCACTTGTTGTGGGAAACAATAGCTAAAACAGTCATAACTGTATCCAACTAAGCAACCAAAGCAAATGTCTCATTGAATTCTATATCAGGTTGTTGTGTAAAGCCCCTTGCAACTAGCCTTGCTTTATGCTTTTACACTTTCCCATCAGCATCTTCTTTAGTCTTATAAATCCATTTGACACTAATTACATCTTTGCCTTCTGGAAAATCAACCAACTCCCATGTTTGGTTTTTTTCAATGGATTCAATCTCCTCATCCATGGCTTCTGCCCATATATCACTACTCACAACCTCTTCAAATGTTAATGGATCATCAATATGAGAAAATAAAGCAAAAGCTGAAAATGAATTAGTTGTGTCAACATTATACAACTCACTCAAACTCCTTGTTTTTCGTGGCATCATGCTTGCTAGAGTTGGATCCGGAGATGAAGAACTACTTGGAGTGCTAGATGGTGTTGCTCCAAGGATGTCAATTGATGTAGATGCCGGTGTAGATGATTGTGAAGTTTGTTGTCTGTTGGTGTGGACAACATCCTTGAAGATCTCCTTGGTGTGAATGAAGGTGTAGCTTGAGCTGCAACTTATGGTACCATCCCGGGATTGGAAGGAGATGCTATTGGAGTTATATTTGGTGTTGGAAATACTTCATCCACCATATTATCATTTGGGATAGTAGCTGCAATTCTGACAGTCCTCTCTGTGCTTCCATCCCATGCTTCATCCTCCACGAACTGAACATCACAACTGATTATAACTTTCCTATTAATAGGATCAAACAACTTATATGCTTTTGTTTCCTTTGAATAACCAACAAATATACATTTTTTTCCTTTATTATCTAACTTCCTTCTCAAGTCATCTAGAACATGCGCATATTCTATGCATCCAAATACCTTCATATGAGAAACACTATGTTTCCTTCTTGTCCAAGCCTCTTGAGGGAATTTGTTTCTTACACTCTTTGTTGGGCACCTATTCATGATGTAAACAAAAGTTTCCACTGCCTCAACTCAATATTCATTTGGTAGATGTTTGGCTTCCATCATGCTACGAGCCATCTCCATAATGGTTTGGTTCTTCCTCTCCGCCACACCATTTTGCTGAGGTGTATAGAGGGCTGTAAATTTCTTGTGTGTGCCATGAGATCTGAAAAATTTTATAAATTCATTAGATATAAATTAACCACCTCTATCCATCCTTAAAACCTTGATGTAGTGGTCTCTTTGCTTCTCCACAAGTGCCTTGAACTCTTTGAAATAAGCAAATGCATCGAGTTTGTGTTTCAAGAAATACACCCAAGTTTTTCTTGTGAAATCATCAATAAAAGTAAGAAAATAAGTGTAGCCTCCTATAGACGGTGTTTGCATTTGCCCACAAATATCTGAATGCACAATATCAAGTTGAGCTGTAGCTCTAATTGCCTTGCCAACCAAAAATGACTCTTTATGTTGTTTACCCATAATACATCCTTCACGAGACTCTTTTTGGTTTCTCAATTAATGGCAAACCTTTTACCATATTCTTCATATCTAGTAATTTCAGTGCTCCAAAATATAAATGCCCAAATCTAAAATGCCATAGACAAGAATCATCCTTTACTACTGATTGAAACGCTGCTAGAGTTTCTACAAAAACATTATTTTCCTCTTTGGAGCTGTTCTGGCCATTTCCGTAGATGTCTTGGACATTTCAGCTGTCTTGGAAATTTCCATAGAAATTTTGAACCTTTTTGTAACTGTTTTGAACATTTCCGTAGTTGTTCTGAACTTTTCCGTAGCTGTCTGTTGCCACTACTGATTTTGTATCTTCTACCTTAAAAGTTGCTCCAGAATTTACAATATGTGTCTCATGAATAGCTTGAGCTATTTTTCCTTTCATGGCTGGCCTTATTTTTAATGGAAACATGCGGTTTACAGTCATTTGTACCTTGGCAATAAGCATATTGCTTGGAAGCTTGTCCAAAATAACACATTCATTATTTTCCATGTACACTCTATATCCCTTTTGTATCAGCTGTCCAATGCTCATCAAGTTGTGTTTTAGACCAGCAACATAATATACATCAGGCATAAATTTCGGCTCCCCCTTTTGGTTAGAATATTAACTATACCTTCACCCAAAACATGACTTTTTGTTGTTACCAAGCGTAACATTAGTTTGAACTAATTATTCCAAGCTAGAAAACAAATATTTATTACCTATCATGTCATTATCAGAGTCCCGAATCTAAATACCATATGTCACATGGGCTTTCTTGAACAACATTGCACTCAACTGGAGAGTTTGTAGGAATTGCTTGGCAACCTTCATGCATGCAATGAACATGCTACCTGAGGGAGTGCTACATGACTGATTTTGACCTTGGTTCTACTCATCATATTGTTTTTTCTTACATTCATGAGCATAATGCCCAAACTTCTTACAATAGTGACATTGAATGTGTGATTTGTCAAATCTTTGGCCACTTGCGTAACTGAAATTCTGATTTTGACCTCTACCACCAGCATTTGTATGACTCTACTACGTCCACTTCTAGGAGAACTTATCCCTCTTCCTCTAGGACTGAAACTCCTCCTTCCTCTTCCATGATTTACAGAAATCTAAGATGAAAATGTATTTTCTACTGAACTATTTGATCTGTTCAGTCTATATTCATGATTGATAAGAGAGGCATGTAGTTCATCAACACTAAACTAGCTCAAATCTTTGGTTTCCTCTAGAGCCACAACTACAACATCAAAATTAGAAGGGAGACTTATAAGTACCTTTTCAACAACCTTCCTATCCTCTATGACCTCTCCATGGGACTTCATTTGATTTATCAAACCAACAACATGAGTAAAGAAAGATTCTATTGAATCTGAGTTTCTCATTGATAAATTTTCAAATTCTCTTCTAAGGAGCTGTAATTTAGCAGTTTTAACCTTGTCCATACCTTGATACGCAATCTGAAGTGTGTCCCATGCTTCCTTGGCTTGCTTTGCTGTTGCAACTCTTGGGAGTATGCTCTCATGCATTGCTTGATGGATATAAAATAGTGTTTTCCCATCCTTCTTCCACTGTTCCTTCAAGACGTCCTTTTGAGCTTGTGTAAGAGCATTGTATGCTTTGCCTGGTTTGCTAGTTCCTGGTAACCATTTTCAACCATTTCCCAAATGTCTTGAGACCGAAACAAAGCTTTCATGGTCAAGGACCAATACTCATAGTTCTTTCCTGTGAAAATCGGAGTTTGCACACTAACCAGCGATGCACCAGACGTAGAAGCCATTAATGGCTGCCAAATGAAAAACTAAAAACCCAAAAATGAAATAGAAGAAAGGTTTAGCCAAGCTCTGATACCAGATGAAGGGAAACTAAACGAGGATCTACGGAAACTGTAGAGTCTACGGAATCTACAGAATCCTTGGACAGCAATAGAAAATAAAATGCAGTGGATTTAAATGATGCAAAACAGGGGAAAAAGAAGGGGAAGCTACAGAAATTTATAACAACAAAATAAGATAAAACTCTTGGCTGCAAATAACACAGATTTGGGCAACAAATTGCTTGAGCAATACAAATATATTTTTCAATAATGAACAGCAGCTACAGCTGCACACAAAACATTCATTCATACAATAACAGCTGAGAAATGAAGTTTTTCTATCAGCAAAAACAGTCCAGACTTGAGCTGAACAGAGCACTTTTTCTTCTTCTCCCAAATCTGATTTTTCTCCTTCTTCTTCTTCTTCTTCTTCTTTCTTTCTCTTGTTTTCTACTCCTCCCAATAAAACATAATGCATTAATAATAAACTCCTACACAACAAACTTGCCTTGCAAGTCAACACAAAATCTCTGACAAGAGATAATCAGGGAGAATAATCAACAAAAAGTAAATGTGCAGCAGTCATAATTAAATGCAAATTAGATATGTTAGGGAACTAAATATGGGAAAGTCAAATATCAGATACACATTAAATTCTGATTTGAATTTTCAACAGATCTCAATATTTTTTATAAAAAAAAATTACTTATACCTTCCCTCTCAAATGAAAAAAGAAGGCCAAAACAATCCCTAAGGGGAGACCCAAAACCTAAAGAGCAAACATATTGGCAAATGCTCCAAGATTTTTCCAGCCACAGCGTACAAAAATATGAATATAAATTAAGTTTTATGATGTATAAACCATTTGCAATTGAATCTGGGTACAATTTGGTAAATTTACCTGTGATAACCACTTGTAAACCATCTAATAAAGTTGCTACTGAAAAATAGGGATTATCGTCGACACTTCTCCAATCACATCTTTGTCATTGCCGAAAACTCTTCCTAATGTATTTATTGTGGAGAATAATATGATTGAATCAAATATGGATTAGACAAGAGTGATCCCCATTGCAATAAATACAAAACGTCTTGCAGCCTTTGTTCGACCAGCTCCTATCTCATTTGATACTCTCAAACTGCAGAATATAATTTGCAAAGGATACTTTGGTTGAATTTCTTTTGTTCTTTTTAAAATCCCAATAGTTCCAAGCATTATGCATGAAGATAAATCATACTTACCTTGCAGCTAAACCTATTCCCATTGGTATCATGTAGTATAAAGATGTAATATTCATGCTGCAAGATAAGAAACATGTAGAGAGAATAATTTTAAGATCATACACCCCAAAATCCCATTTCGTTAGTTAGAGACCAAGATGGCTAAGAACACCACTACATGCTTTCCAAAGCCCAAATATTTGCATACAGAGCTCAAATGTAAGAAATTTCTCATACATATATGATACACATCAATTCAGTTGGTATAAAGACGATTTTCTTATCTAAACATATCCCATTAAATCTATATTGCATAGGGGTGCATCAAAATTGACCGCATCTGCCACACATTGAGGCTCTTGACCATGAAAGGTGTAGTGGCATTGTTGAACAAGAAAATATTAGCAGAATCACTAATGGCTGCAGTTGGATACACCCTCGATGTAATGCATGTTCTTCCCCCTTGGACATATCTTTCAACAATTGAGTGGTCAACCTGGACAGAAAGAACCAAGGAGCAGTTCATATTTTGTATGAAACAGGGCACTTGTTGATGTCCATGGTAACTTGGAACAAACACTAGATCTTTCAAAATGAGCTTAGGTTCAATACATGAAGCTCTATTCTATAAGTCTTCTACCTCTAAAATTAGAATTAATTTTGGAAAGCTTATTTTTGAAACTTGCAATTACCAGTGTCCGGACAAAGATTGTTCTTTCATGTAGTAGGACAGGGACAAAGCTTCCATGGATTCTCAAGATGAGATTAGATGCATGTGATGACTTGCAATTGAAATAAACATCAATACAAGAAAGTTAAAACATAAGAATAAATAGCTTGTGAGAGACTCACCTGATCTCGTCATGGCAGAAAAATGTCTCGAGCTGCCGTTAGAGGATTTGACAATGTAAAAATAGACAAATGTTTGTTTCATTTTGTTCTCATTAGCCTAAACAATTATCCCAAAAGGGCTCAACACATTTCTTCCTGCAGCTCCCTCATTGGTGTTGCAATTGTATATTACATCTACCTCCATGACATTTCTGATAGGATCTTGTGACAGGAATTCGAGAACAAGCTCAATATCCAACTGTAGCAATGCCATAGTATTGAAATCAGTAGTATGAGCAAGATTTTATGCCAAAAAAAGTGTACGACATTAGCATGAAAGATGCTACAGTAAGTTAAATGAATGTAAGTGCCTCCCAGAAGACCCTAACTTTATCTTTTATGGGGGATTTACAATGTACATTTTTACAAGTACAATAGTCCAAGTTCAGTAGTGTTAGACATTAAAGTTGTGACATAGAGGGGCATTTCTTATTTCATTACCTGAGATGCTCTAGGTGTATTGACGTCTACCACAGAGCCTGACAATAACACAATATCCTCTAGTACAAACTTGTCCAAATGAAGGTCATTGATTTCTTCAACATGCCATTGAATGATGTTGGCCTTTGTCTTGGCATCAAAACATACATTTCTTGGAATTGTCTGCAAACGAATCCCAAACACACAGTTGTTAACAACTTCTTAAAAGAAACATAACTAACACATACACATATAACTTGGGTGGTGCTATTTATTGTGATTTATAATTTAGTGAATAGCTTTTCTTTGTAAATGTGTTTTCTACTCTCTAATATTGGAGGGCACACCTCTAGGTTGGAATTCATTTACCATTTGGTTTTTCCATCCTCCTTATTTATTTAAAAAAAAAAAACTAAGTATTTTCCGTGAACTTCTTTTACAAAACTCTTATCCATGTTCCCATTACCGCACCTTGTAAGCCTTGGCTTCACAATTGAGAAGAGAAGTACGTAACCTAAGCATGAAGCCTGGGTTAAGATTTATGCATATAAATAATATATATCATTATATACTCCTGAACAATAAATGGGAAATCATCAACCTTTGAGAATGTACTGTCAAGATTAGAATACTATAGCCAAAATTTGATGCGCAACCTTTGCTATAAAAAAATTGATAATTCTCAGAAATATCAAATGGCATTTGATTATATGACTATTTTCTGTCAATCCCCTTGATGGATTATGCATAAGACTAATTCTGGCTGTGGCAGCATATATGATTGCAATATCTGTTCAAGCTGCAATTTGTAAAAATAATCAACTGGTTTTTATAAACTCAGAAATAATGAGAAATCGAACTGAAAAACAACTGCGAGGACTCGCAATATGCACATACACCTCTAAAATTTGGCATGCATTAACACACTTTATTAAAACTGTTTGCACCTAAGTGAGGACGAATGTTAAAAACACCAGCAGTACACCCCAAATACAGATTTCATATTGATAATGTTTTTGTAACATGTAATAGTTTATAAATGCCATTTTTAGGCTACTTCTATTGGTTCTTATTATTCTCCCTTAATTATATATATAATAATAATTATAATTGGTTTTATAGTCCACAATGTGGGACAACTTATTTTTGGGTGTGCATGTGACTTATAATATATGTATCTACCTCATAGTCCTAGTATGTAGGGTGCATCTATTTGTGCTTCAAATGTGAGGCGTACATACCCTACCCTCAACATGATTCAAATTGTATATAGTTATTGCCTTTGTAATACATTATATAGAAAATGAAAGTCAAATTTGCATCTATAGTATTATAAATAGTTTTTAATGTTTACTTTATTATTAAGTTCTAATTTGTATTTTATGTTTCTTAAGTATATAATGTGTTAGGTATATGTATTTCAATATTAGATTATAACATATTTATAGGATCTTAAGTATTGAGCCTATTTTTATCGTCATAGTCAATTTCTATCTATGGTCAATACTTTTTCTCAAATAAAGTGTTTTTAATATAGTTTTTCCATCGTGAATATTAATAGTATAAAATTCATATTCAAATAGAATCCAAATATTGTTGTCTTTGTATGGTCCTCATCATAGTTGTGTCGTAAAAATTTGAAAAATAAAAAAAAAAATCTCTCACTTTTAGCTAGATGCACTATCAATGCAATTCGACATATTATGAAAAATAAAGAGTTTCACATTGTTGGGAGGAAGAAAATAATAAGCACAATGTGGAAATAGATGTGCTTCATATTCACATTAGGTGAGTTAGCAACATCATTTAGTGGAGGACGGAGGTAACAGAGAAAATAGGTTAATCAATGACCTCTCGTTATCTGCTAAAGACAAAGACACCACATATCTGCAATAGTGGCACATTTTTTATTTTTCAGTTATGTATGATTAAGAACATTAGTATGTTCCTACTCACTAGGAATTTGTATGGTATTTCTAGCGTAATCTCTTAAAAGTGTTATGATATGGCCTAGAAGGTGCAAAATTGTAAAAATAGTTGTATAGGAGGGAAACAAACTTGAGAGACCCTCTAACTACATAGATCCTCTAACTATTGTACTTCATTAGAAGATGATCGGTCGGTGATAAGTTCACTAGAAGTGAAAGTGAGATCAATTCTTGTATGTTGGTGATCATGTGTAGTAAGATCCGGATAGTAATATGTAGACCTAAAAAATATGCAGTGGCATATGATTATGTTTTTAGTGCTCCTTGCCTCATGTTCACACTAAAGGGGAATGTTAGGAATTATTTGTTACTTCTCTCATTGGGTAGATATTATTTATGATCATAATAAATTTACATGAATGTTGTTAGTTTGTAATATTAGTGTATTTTTGTAAAATTACACTAATACGGGATATTTGTGGTTATAGGATTTACAATATGACTCCTCTATAATAATATATCCTCTCTATAATGCCCCAAAATTTAGCCCAATAAAACCTATGATGAATTGACACAATTGAGTCCTAATGTGGAATTTTTTGTCTAGAATCGTACGTCACTAAAAAGGATTAATTCATTATTATCCTCTTGAAGAAGATGTTATGGTGAAATATTAATGGTGATATTAAATTTTTAATGTAGCCAAGGTTTTCAAAAACCATGGTCGACGGTTCGTGTTTGTGGAAATCACGGGTCATAATTTTTTTGTTAATAAATTTGTGATAGTTCAAATCCTATTTCCTCATTTCACAAAAGTAACACTAAGTGGTTGTTATAAGTAAGCGGTGGAAGGGTTGGTTTACCTTTGATAAGGTATCCTAGCTATGACTATTAAATTTAATACATTTTATTTATTAACCTGTTGTGGCAAAATCATGGCACCCTTAAATGCTTGCAAGTGAAAAGTTGAGAAGTTACTGTGATTTTTCAAACATGGAGCTATCCTAAAGTGTGGGACTTTGCGAAATGGGATAGCTCTCCGAAGAAGGTTGGCTTCCTTTCCTAACCTAGTGCCAACTACTCCAAAGTGCGGATAAATGGCTAATTTAACCATATTGTAATGCTTTCCAAGAGGACAAGGATAGAAGTATACATGAAAATGAAATCTACTCTAAGGAAAGGTGATGCACCAAGAAGGAATGTTGGATAACTGCGAATGCATGAGAATTAAAACAAGAAAAATTGGAGAGGGTGGTCAAGTACCATAGATCCAAACACTTGCTACAAACCAACTTCCAATAAAAAAACACCATCAAGACCCCGTAATGACAATAATAATAATGCACAAGAACCTCTAACTATAATAAAAATTACGTAAGAGAAATAAAACACAAAGGAGGGTTGCAAACATCCACAAATTTGATTTTATTGCTCCAATAAGTTGATACAATACATCACAATAGGGGCCAAAGGCATGGAGTTTTTGCATTACGATTGCTTAAAGGGGAGTCTTGAAGCTCTACAAATTTCTTACGTAAAATAAATAAGGGAGGGAAAATACAAAGTGTCCAACCTTTTTAAAAGGGACCCTCCTTACAATTTATAGAATAAGATTCAAGAGAAAAGAGAGGGGGAAGAAGTTTGAAATTATTCCAAAACCCATGAAAAATCATCATTATTTTCCTATAATGGACATGAGGAAATCTACAAACCCTATGAATGTACTTTGCCTTCAGTAAGAACAAATGGGTTCTTGTTTCATTCACCTCATCATTGCACTGGTATGGCTTATAGCTCCTGCAACTTTATTATGATTTTTTCCCATCTAACTCATTAATTTCTCACCTCGATCATCTTGTGCCATAGATCTCTGAAATACCATTCCAACAACTCAGTAAATCTATGAAAAATGGATGAGTGCAAGGAAAGTTATCATAATTTTTGCACATGGTTGCTTCTATGGATCATTCTTCACCAACACTTCTGATCTCTGAAATTTTACCTGTCCATTAGATTGCTCTCTGAATTTCCTTTCCAATGAGTACAATTTTATTAAAAATGGCTAAGGGAAGCAAAATGTATTCAAATTTTAGTAAAGGCCACCATTTTGGGTTTGCACCAACCTACCGAGCTCACCCCTTATGAAACTCACCCTTGTATCACAATTTAATTCACCACCAACCACCCTATAGAACTCGGTACCAAACACAACTTCCACCTGCCCACTCGACTCCCCAAATGGCTCAACACCGCAAAATGATTTGGCAGTTCATTTTAGGATTTCAGGCTTATCTACTTCAAATATTACACCTATCGCACTTCAATTTTTTTACTTGTCGAGTTCCAAAGTGGAGCTCCAAAACAAACCTCCGAAAATATGATTCAGATTTCAAACTTTTCCATTTTCAGGATTTGCAAGCTCACCGCTTCGGATTTTTCCCTTGCCGATCTCTAAAGTTGCCATCCCCAAATCTCTGAAGCGAGTTTTCCCGAAATCCCAAGCCACATCGGTCATTGACTCACCGAGTGATTTGACACAAAAGAATCCTACTTTGAATTTCATGATTTTATGCCTTCGGATAATCCTTCCTCACCATTCAGTATTTCATGCTCTTTACTCTCCAAAATTTGTTCCTGTGAAACTTCAAAATGATGAACCCCCGAAGTCTGAAATTTTTTAGACTTCAGGATCCCTCCAACTTCCTAGCTCACTCACCATGTGATCTGCCTTCCCCGTGACTCGCTCTATGTCTGAGCTATCTCTACCTCAAACTCACCAAAAACCTTCAGCTTTTGTATCCATGGTCAACTTCACTATGCATTCGCTTAAGCTCGTGAGCCAAGCTATCTCCCTGCCTTGTGATGCTTCCTTGACCGAGTCAGCCCCTCCACATGACACACTGATGTATTTAATCGGTGGAGCTTATGGAGCTTGGCCCCTAACATCTCCTATGACCTTCGTCAATGAATGCTTTGATCAAATCCCACCTATGAAAATGACCCGACTCCAAACCTCCATTCACGAACTTGGGGCTTGATTTGAGTCATCTATCGAGCCCCCACCATTGTGTGCTAACTCGCTCAAGTCCATGCCTTCAATCCTTTTCCACGATCCTCATAACCACCATGGCAATTCATTGCCACATACATTGACCCATCCCTGATTTTCAAGATCCTACATCGAAACCCTCGAGATCCTTTCCGGCCACACTTCAACTCACTCGGGTTCAAGCTCGAGACTTCATTTCTTTTTGCCCCGCACCCCTCGAGTTCACATAGGATGATCCCATTGCTGATTTCTTTGGCCTCCACTATCCTTGAGTTGATTCACCTAGATTCTTCATGAGCACTCAACCGATCTCCTTGGATTGTAAACTCACCATGCATCCCTGTCCCATTAGTTCATCCTCTAACTCGCCGAGTCAACTTTACATGTTCCTCCTCGAGCCATCTCCATATGCGTTGAGCTGATTGCATAGCTTGGACAAGCCAATATGAGCTCGTTAAAGCTCCTTGAAACTTGGTCCCCTCAATGTGACACCTCATCTCAAGCAGCCGGTTCTAGTTTGGTTCCTCAATATGGCCCCTTTTGAGCAATTTTGACATGGGCCTCCAAGTTTTTGGGATCTTTTGGAATTTTCTCAATCTCAGAAGTCGTGAAGGCTTATTGAAATGTATGAAAAATAGTTATTGCAATTTTTTTCCCATTTATCACATTCTTGGTCGAATGTGGGTCCGTCGGGACCTTCTTTCATCTCAAGAGAAACTTGAGTCTCTTTCAAAACCCAAAAGAGGAAAAATTCCTCAAATGGTTTCAAACTCCCGAAATGTTCACAAGTGATCTCAAAAACATGATTTTCACATGTAAATCATAGATTGACTGTGAAGTCCCTTCTAGTGCCTAGGTCATGATAGGTCCTCTTTGTCCATCTTGTCGGGGAAAAATAGATAGCAATTTGGTGACTCATGATGACATCTTATTGCTAGATGTTCATAGACCAATAGGATGATGCCTCCACTTAGCACGTAGTCACAAATGATATCTTGTAGTTGATCCAAACTTATGAGATCTACCCCATAGACCGCTTAGTGTCACAACTGGACCAAACCACTGCTTGTACTCCCAATGTTTATAAGAAAAAATTGGAGTTAAAATTGTGAGAGGGGAAAATTGTCTAAACTTGAATTTTCACCTTTTTCCTTCTGCAATCTTGTTTTGTGGGGTTGAAAATGAAATTCTGAACCCATCCCAAAACCTTATATCACCAAATAGGAGCACATTGCAGAGTTAGGAGTAAAAGACCTGTTTTTTTTTGGACATCATGGAACTCTATTAAAATTTGATTTTCTTCTTCTTATGAACGCTTTCTCGGAACACTACATCAAGGCTTATTTCTTATTCGGTGGAGGTGCTTAGAAGCTCAAACCATGACTGATCCTTAGATACTGAAAAATGAAACTTATAGGAATTTGTCCCTGATCTGATTTTAGTTACTCTACATTTGAAATTCCTTGAAGTCTACAATTGTTTCCATTGTCTTTGAGCTTCCTATTATTACATTGACTTTGGGAGGCCCACTTAATTATGTAATGATACAACCTAGGAGAAACAAAACTTGTGCCAAAGGAACTTAGGGAAATTGAAACCTAATCTACAACAAGAAAATGTGCATAAGAACTTAGAGGAATTCAAATCCTAAACTAATATGTACAAGGGTGAGAATTTTCCTTTTAGTAGCAGTGCTTAAGATAGATTATGTTGACTAGAATCAGAAGATCCTCTCCATCTAAGGTGGACAGTTGAAAGGCATTGTTACTCTTACATACTGTGACCATGTATGGGCCACTCCAAATGGCATAAAAATTTGAATGTTTTCCTAGCTTATCCCGATCTCGCATCCCATTTCGAAGTAAGTTCCTCTCCTGGAAGGTCCTTGCCTTATCTTTCTTTTCAAATGACCTCTTGCTTAAGGCCTAATATTTTTCCATGGTTTGCATTACATGTTTTCATATTTATTCCAATTGCATGAGCTCTACATACCTAGCTTCCATAGGTTCAAACTCGGAAACTCTAGTTGCTTTATGAGCTCCAAAGTGCGGGTAGCTCCGGTGGTATGGGTAACACTTGCTTCTTTCTCATAGACTAACATGTATGGAGAGGTGCTCGTTGACCTATTCATTGTGATCCCATCATCCTTCAAGGATAATTTAAGCTCAGTATAGCATGTCCTTTGGTTTTCATCTAGAGTCCTTCCCGATGATCCTTAGAAAATTCTTATTTGTGGATCGTGCTTTCTCATTACCCTAGGGGTAATAATTAGAAGAGGTTATCAAATAAATTCCATTCCTAACATCCCATTCAATGATATTTTTTTTAAGGAATGCTAGAGAATTATTTGATATGATGGTGGTCGAGATTCCAAACCTTGTCACTATACCCTTATAGAAGTCAAGTATTCTAGATTCATTCACCTCCTTGAGTGTTACCGCTTGATCTAGTTAGTGAAATATTCTGTTGCAGTTAGGATCCACTTGTGACCTTGGATAAAATTTGGATTTATAACCATAATGAAGTCCAATTCCCACTTCATTAAGGGCTCTTCAAATGAGATTGGATGCAATGGGAGTGTTTGTTAGCCTCTCTTCGCATGTGAAAATGCACATTTCTTACATTTCTTTATCTATGCATAAGAACCACTAGACAATGTAGGCCAATAATACCTGGCTTTCATAATATTGAGAGTTGTTACCCATGGTGAAGAGTGGTCTCGACCTCTCCATCGTGAAGCTCATGTAGCACCTTTTCAACTTGAATTTTTCCTATGCACCTTAATATATCTCCATTAATGTCTTCCTTGACCATAACACCTTCAATAAGCACATACAAAATGTCTTGTAGTCTTAAATAAATTCTCTTTGATTTTTTAATCTTCGGATGTCATAGACTGTTTGTTAGAAATGTTCCATATTCATAGTCCAACAAGGAGTAGGTACACTATCATCTACTTGTTCCTGATTTTCTTGCAACACAAAAAAACTTCTTTCTCGATCATTTTCTCAACAGTTGAATAGAAACCATCTTTTCACATAATCTCTTTCCACGGACCACTTTAGTGATTTTAATCTCTATGTTATATTCCATGACATGAGTGATCTAACTTGATCTTTTCTCATTTAATTGCTTGTTCAAGAAGAAGTTCTTGACTCCAAAGATGGGACACCAACAAATAAATTTAATTGTTTGAGACCAAGTGTTTAAACTTTTTCAAACTCTTGATAACAATGAGAACATGTTTCTCTATAAAGGAGCACCTCACTTCATAGTCCTCCAAGCTTTGACTAAATAAGTAAAATATTTGCTCAGATCCCTCCTTATTCTACTACACCAAGATGGTATAAATAGTGTCTGAACCACCGAAGGCATAGAGCATGAAGTCCTTGGAGAAGTCCGGATTTATGAGAGTTGGGGCTTGATATATAACATTATTGATAGCTTAGAAACTTGCCTTACCCTCCATTGTCAACTTAAATTCCATGATCTTATTCAACATCATGGTTATTGGTTTGAGAAGAGTGGAAAAATATGGCACAAACCTTCAGACAAAATTAATCCTCCCAGAGAATATTTGGAGATCCTTCTTGTGAATTGGCGGTGGTAATTGTCGAATAACTTTAATTCTCTCTGGATCAATTGTTAACCCCTCTTTAGACACAATGCGGCCTAAGATATTTCCTTTGTGAGATATGAATATGCAATTTTTCAGATTTAGAGACACTCTAAATCTCCTACATCTTTGGAAAACTTGCCTGAGTTGAAAGAGGTGACTTGCCACATTTTTGAAGATCAAAATGATGTCATCTACGTACACAAGAACTATTTTATTTATCAACCCCTTGAATGAAATGTCCATTTCCTCCGTAGGTTCGTCATTTAAGCAACCTGAATGGAATTTTCCTATGGGAATAAGTGCCCCATTTGGTGGTGAAGTATGTCTTGAACTGATCCACTTCTTTCACCATAATTTGATTGTAGCTTGAGTAGCCATACAGGAGAGAGAACCTTTCTGATCCGCTATTACCTGCAAGATTTTCTCCATAGAAGGAAGCAGATAGTGGTCTTTGAGAGAGGCCTTGTTTAGGTCTTAGAAGTCCATGCACAACACAATTTCTCCATTTATTTTCTGACCGGTATTAGGTTTGTAACCAAACTTGATTGCTTGATTTGAAATATGATGCTTGCCTCTATCAAATAATTTAGTTCCTTTTTCATGAGAAGATCAATGTGAGGGTTGACTTGTCTTTGTTTCGTCGTCTAATAGGCTTCACTTTTGGATCTAGTTCAATTGTATGTTGTGCCAACTTTGGATTGAAACCTATTAAATCCTCATAGCTCCAAGTAAAGACATCTTGGAATTATTGAGGAAGTTGGATGAAGTCAATTTTTTCTTGTTGAGTGCTTACTTTTCTAATTTGTTATACCTTGTCTTCTCCAACTCAAATGGGCTCTAAATCCTCCCCTTTGACTTGAATATTTTCCTTTTCTTCTATGAACTGGTCATTGGGATTGAAGATTGAATCTTGTGTCACCAAGCATTTTGTAAGAATGTTAATTATCAATTGAACCACTTGGTCCCCTTACGGTTTCTCTAATTTATCCTAGTTCTTAGCAGAGAATTCAAATTCTTCTTTGAGGAAATTGATGATTTTTTTAACATTATCAAACATCTGCCAGCTAGTGTTGTTATCTGGAATTGCGTGCCTTATAATTACATGGATATGGGGTTGTGTTTTATTCCTTTTAATACTATTAACCACATCAAATGTTTCCCATATCGCTTCAAGCCTGTCTACGGCTTCATTCTTCTTTCTAGGTATGGAATCAATGTTGAATGCTTCAAAGTATTCAATTAGATCCCAAACCCGGTTCTTGTAGATTGTTAGGAGATCATTCTTAGTATAATTTAGTCCTATGACTTGATTAAAAATTAATTCACTATCTACAAACACCTGCAATTTTTTGATACCCCTCTTCGCCCAACGTTGTCCATAGATTAGAGCTTCATACTCAACTGTGTTATTTGAACAAGCAAACTGGAATCAAAAGGTTGAATAGTATTTGATGTTTTGTGATAAAACTAACATAGCACCCCCTCCTACACCTTGTTTTCTCCTTGAACCATAAAAAATAGTTGTTATACTTTGTTTTCATCCTTATCTTCTAGCTTGGTGATGCTAGGGAGAGGTCGATTATCTTCGCGTAAGTAATATATTCCTAGTTCAACTTCTTCCATCTACCTGTATGGATCAAAAGCATTCTTTTTATTTTCCCATTCATCTAATGTCAAATCTGGAATACCCTCAACTTTAGTCCCCATTTCTAGATTTTTTGAGAAATCTTTCTAATCAAAGGTAGAGAAATTTGCATTGGTCGTACTTGCACATGAGGCTTAATATGAAAATTTTCAATTGGTTCTGACCTGATTGTGGCTTTGGCCTATATCTTGTTATGAAAAGCATGAGTTATCATTCTACAAATAAGTAGCTCCAATCTTGGTAGTGAAATACCTTAACAAGTACAAGGAAAAATGAGATGGCAAGTCGATTAAAAACACATCTTGCAAAATTGTGACATTAGGAAAACATGTGGCATAAGAATTAATCCTTTGATGACTCCAATGGTTACCACTACTTGTCCTATCTATTTTTACCACTCCTTTGGAGACCGAATCATATTTCAGGCCCAATTGATCTACTATTTTCCTCGGCACTATCAATTGTTTTCCCCGAATCGATCATACATTTGTACACCAAGTTGTTTCGACAATAATAAACGTTACATAGAATGGTGGAGGCTTCAAATTTTTTCTTGGTTGACCTCCCTATTTCTAGATTGTATTGGTAAAAACCTTTTCTTGATTTTTGGATGATCTATTCAAGGAAGACTAATTGGCCATCACTTCTTGCAACATATCCTGTTGTCCTGGGATTGTTAGTGACTCCCACATAGAAATGTTTACGTACATTTTCTTCATTTTATGAATACTATTGAAAGGGGATGGATTATCCTTTTGTTTCCCCTTACTTGGCACAATATACTTTTGGCACTTGAACTGGTACATTGGCTATTACAAAAGGTTCCTTGGCTGACTTTACAAGTTTGCGGTGATTTTTGCATCACTAACCCCTTGTGGCATGACAGAGCTTGAGAAACAATCGACAATCTATCTTGATGACTACCCTTCCTATATGTTCCTCTTCTTCGACCTCATATTGGCGGTTACACCTTGGAAAGGAGGTTGGTTAACTCCACTAAATTCTTTTGTTTTCTAATTGACCAATTTGGTTTTAGATGAAGAAGCATATTTTTACTTTCTGATGTTGATTTTCTTCCTCACTTGGTTCTTGGGAAACACCGATTGTTTGTACCATCAAGACTTGATTTAAATCACCATTAAAACACTTTACTTGATTGTGAGGCTTATTGCATGGGAATAACAGTCATACTTTTGTGTGAGATTATTTTGGGATGGAACCAAGGACTTGGAAGTTGAAAATGCATTCAAATTATATGGTTGAAATCATTTGGAATCTTGAGGCATTCCTTTGTTCGATTCTAATTTTCATCTTGAGCCGGAAGTCTATTTAACTCGATAAGGATGTCTACAGGATTAAGCTTTGGCTGATATGGTCTAAATTTTTGAGCTTGTTGGTTCTTAATTATCACTACCTCATTCCCTAAATATTTCCACACCTTCAATACTTCTTGAACTTATTCACGACCTCTTGAATTTCTTTAAAAGTACTAGAAGAATTAGAGGCCTAATTATTTCTCTGATTTCTAGGGGCTAGAATGGGATTCAACTCAGGTGCTTAAATAGTTCTAGGAATTCCCATTTCTGCATACAAAGGCATAGGTGGCATAGGTGCAAGATTTCCTTCTTGAATCAAATAGTTCTCCACTTTGATGGCTATATTATAGGCCCCCAAAAAATTGTTCCTCCCATAGATTATATCATCATAGCTATGTCATAATTTAGAGCCTTCAAGAAGTAGAGGAATACACCTTAGGTAGTTGGTCTCATGGCCACCAAGATTCTATCCCATGCCTTTTGAAACCGTAAATTAAAATTTGACATCTGCTCATTTGGATCCCTCTTAATTATTGTCAATTATTCCAATAAAGACAGATTGTCTTCCCTTTCCCCTGAATCGATCAGTAGAGGGTTGTACACAATTGATCCCAATTTGCAATCAACCCTATTGTTACGCTCCTAAACCATTGCAAAGCCTTACTTGTTTAAAGAAGAATCTTTCAACTTAACTAAAACATTCATTTCATTGACTTCGTGAATTGCACATACATTTGCAATGTCTTGAATATGGTCAATAAGGGTTGTATGATTCTCTCCAAAGAAGTAAGGGATGTTTTTCAACACTACAACTAGGATTGGATTTTTTGCATTGAGGGAAAGTGGACTACTACTCGTGAAGTTGACAAAGGGGTTCAATGGCGCTTAATGATCCATTCGATTGGTTTAAAGACCCTATTTGATTGGAGGAATGGTCTACCAAAAGGAGGTGTTGAAAAGGTTCGTTAGGTGGAGATGGTGATATTTTTGGTCTTCCCCCTCTCCTTCCTCTTCCCGAGAGATAAGTACAAGTACATAAATATTCCTTCTTCCCTTGTCTCAAATCTGGTTCAAATTCTTCTCACGTACTTGGGAAACTTGGGTTACTACACCACTGAGTTCTAACACTAGGAGTCACAAGATGTGTTGGGAATGATCTTTCAAAGGATAAATCTTTGTCAAGTCACACATCTAAACTTGAAAAAAATAATGAGTGGGAACTTTGAAGGACCTAGGTGGAATATTTTCGGAGGTTAAAACTTGTCCTTTACAATTGGTAGTCTCTAGAAATCTTAAAAGTAGAGATCTTAGAAATATCAAAGTAATAAAAATCTGAAATCCAAAATATATTGCAAAGTGGAACCTATAAAATTCTGAAAACCTAAAATTCGGAAATTTTCTAAATGTGAAAATTCTAAAATCTCAAAAATTTTGAATTTACTAAACCTGAAATTCTGAAGTGTAAAAAATCTTGAAATTCCAAAAACCCAAAAAGTCTTAAATTTTGAATCCTGAAATTCCAAAATTTAAAAAATTCAAAAATTCTAAATCTTGAAATGAATTTTTTTGAAATTCAAATGAAAAATCTTATATTTTTAAGAATACCATTTTGATCTTTGGCCCCCGGTCTATCTTTCAATAAAATTTGAACTTGTTTTTCTCATAAAAACCTCCAAAAATTGATTATGGAACTTTGACCTTGCAGTGAAACTTTGAAATCCAAATTTTGCTTTCTCGAAATCCAAAATCCTTGTAAATGCCTCCAAATCTTGTAGAAATGACCTCTCTGTCCCACCAAGTGTACCAAGATCACAACACCTCTTACTTCTAGCAAGTAAAATTTTTGGTAGTACACTTGTGATTTGTCGAACATGGAGCTATCCTAAAGTGTGTGACTTTACAAAATGGGATAGCTCTTTGGAAAATGTCGGATTCCTTTCCTAACCTAGTGCCAACTACTCCAAATTGTAGATAAATGGCTAACTCAACCCTACTCTAAAGATTTCTAGGACTATAAGGATAAAAATATATATGAAAATAAAATATACTCTAAGGGAAGGTGATGCACTAAGAAGGAATGTTGGACAACCCACACTATATGAGAATGAACACAAGCAAATTAAAACACCTAATACACACCGAATTTACAATAAACACAACACCATAAAGACCTGCGCAATGATAATACTAATAATGAATAAGAACCTCTAATTGTAATAAAAGATCAAATAAGATATAATAAAACACAAAGGAGGGTTGAAAACATCCACAGATTTGATTTTATTTCTCCAATAATTTGATACAATACATCACAATAGGGGCCAAAGGCATGGAATTTTTTTCATTACAATGCTCGAAGGGGAGGCTTAAAGCTCCACATATTTCTTACAGACAAGAAATAAATGAGGGGAAAATACAAAGTGTCCAACCTTTTTAAAAGGGCCCCTCCTTACAATTTATAGAAGAAGATTTAAGAGAGGAGAGAGGGGCAATAAGTCCGAAATTGCTCCAAAACCCACCAAAATCATCATTATTTTCCTACAATGTCCATGAGGACATCTACAAACCCTATGATTGTACTTTTGCTTCGTAAGTAGAAATGGGTTCATGTTTCATTCACCTCATCACTGCACCTAGGTATGGGTTATAGCTCTTACAACTTAATCGATATTTTTCCCCCAATAACTCATCAATTACTCATCTTTGATCATCCCATGCTATAGTTCTCCAAAATATCTTTCCAACAGTTGTAAATATGTGAAAAATGGATGAATGCAAGGAAATTTATCATCATTTTTGCACATGGTTTCTTTTATGTCTCATTATTCACCTTCCCACCTGATCTCTAAAATTTTACCCCTCCATTAGATTCCTCTCTAAAATTACTTTCCAATGAGTAAAATTTTATTAAAAATGGCTAAGGAAGCAAAATTTATTCAAATTTTATTGAAGGTCACCGCTTGGGTCTACACACACCTACGAGCTCACCCCTTAAATGAAACTCACCCTTGCCTCATCATTCAACTCACCACCAAGAACTCTATAGAGGTCGGAAGCCAACAAAACTTCCACCTACCCACTTGACTCCCCAAATGGCTCGGTGCCCCAAAACAACTCAGCGAGTTCATTTTAGGATTTCAGGATTTTTTCTTCGGATATTACTCTGTCATACCGGGGTTTTTCCTCGCTAAGTTCTGAGGTGGAGATCTAACTCCAACCTCCAAAAATCTACTTCAGATTTTAGTCTTTACCATTTTTAGGTTTTGTTGGCTCGCTAATTTGGATATTTCTCTCCCCAATCTTTGAAGTGACCATCCCTGAAACTCAAAACATGTTTTCTGAAAGCCCAATCCACGTCGGCCGTTGACTCGGTCGTTGACTCACCGAGTGAGTGGACTCCCAAAAATCCAAATTTGGAGTTCATTCTATTACACCTTCAAGAATCCTTGCGGTTTTGTATTTCTAGCTCACCAATCTCCAAAATTGGTTCCCACAAAATTTTGAAATGATAAATCCCCAAAGTCTAAATTTTTGTACTTCCCGTTGCCTCCGAATTCCTATCTTTGTCACCATGTGAGATAACTTCCCCATGACTCGCTCTATGTCTAAGATTTCTCTATCTCAAACTTCCCAAAAACCTTCACTTCTATATCCATGGCCGACTTCACTATGCATTTTCTTAAGCTCATGAGATTAGCTATCTCCTCGCCTTGCAATGCTTACCCGACCAAGTCGGCTCCTACACATCACCAACCCTATGCATTTAATTAGTTGAGCTTAGGGACCTTGGCCCTTGACTTCACCCGCAATGTTCACCATTGCATGCTTTGATCAACTACTACCTATGAAAATGGCCGGCCTCCAAACCTCCCTTCATGAGCTCGGGGATTTATTCGAGTCATCTATCAAGCACCCCATTATGGGGTAAATCACTAGGGCCCATTCCTTAAATACTCTATCATGTTCCTTTCTATTGCCCCTGCCCGATTCGCTGGTAGTGACTCGATTGACATTGACTACCACATATATTGACCCAACCCTAATTTTTGAGCTCCTACATCAAAACCCTCGATCTTCTTCCTTTCCACACTTTGACTCACTCGGGTTCAACTTCGAGCCTTCCTTTATTTCCTACCCCTGTACCCTAATTTCACATGATCTTGGCCAATTTCGAGTTTTTCGGACTCCACTTTCCTATATTCGAGTCACCCATAATCTTCACGAGCTCACGACCAAGCTCCTCAATCCTAAAATTTTCTTACGTCCATGTGCCATTAGCTTGGTCTCGAACACATCGAGTTTAATTTGCATGTTCTTCCTCAAGCCATCTCCATATGGGTCAAGATGATTCATAGCTTGGTAAAGCCCATATTAGCTTGCCCAAGATCCCCAAAACTTGGTCCACTCAACGTGATGCCTTTGCTCACTGAGCTACTCAGCGAGCCAGTTCTAGCTTGTTCTGCATATGACACCTTTTGATCCTATTTTTTGGGATATTTTGGAATTTTCTTAATACCGAGAGTCATGTGAAGGGTTATTGAAATGTATGAAAACTAGGTTTTATAGTTTTGTTCTCATTTAGCTTGTTCTTCACCGAATGCAGCCCATCGGGACGTACTTTCATCCCAAGAGCAACCCGAGTCTTTTTCAAAACCCAGAAGAGGAAAAATTCCTCAAATGGTTTCAAACTCCTAAAATGTTCCCGAATGCTCTCGAAAATATTATTTTCACTTGTAATTCATAGATTAGCTTGTGAAGTCCCTTTCGGTGCCTAGGTCCTATTAGGTCCTCATTTTCCATCTTACCTAAGGGTAAAAATCAGAACAATAACCAATTTTTTATTTTTATTTAAAAATAATAATAATACTCGTTAGTTGAAGGGTCATGGAATTCCATTTTGGCCATCCTAATGAATCTCATATCCACCTATCAATGCAACCTACTAATATAACCATATAAGATAATTATTTGTAAAGTCCATATAGTTTCAATTAAATTTATTTTTCCTACTACATTAATTCCCACCAAAAATTAAAATAGGAGGATCAAGTAGTGGCCCTTAGATTGATTGACTATTATCCATAAGATCTAGGTTCAACCAAAACCCTAAAGCTCCTCTAAATCCAATTTTATGGTTTGTTTTTCTCTTTTCATGTTCTTTTCCATCTTCTACCCATGTCAACTCCATGGAAGGAGATGAGAAAAGGTTTAATGTATGGAAAATTTTTGTTTTATAAAAGAACTTTTAAAGGGGGAAGCCATTCATGGGGCATTTAGTTGCATGTTTCCTTGAAGAGAAAAGGCAAGTTTACAAGGATGGGGGCATATTTTAGGAAGAAGGAGGTGGTCATGTTTTGATGGAGGTGTGGCATGGTAGGAAAGGGACACATCATGACTCATAACAGTGTGGGAGATGACATGAAGAGGGAGGTCGGGAAAATTGACGGGATTATGGTCATCCATGGTGGTGTGGGGACGTGCCCATGCCACCTAAATATTTTGTGCCAGGTTTGGGGGACGGGTGTGTGGCAGTCGTGGCCC
Source organism: Taxus wallichiana var. yunnanensis (assembly GCA_018340775.1). Classification (NCBI taxonomy): domain Eukaryota; kingdom Viridiplantae; phylum Streptophyta; class Pinopsida; order Cupressales; family Taxaceae; genus Taxus; species Taxus wallichiana. The sequence goes on along the minus strand of CM031242.1, from coordinate 830,548,283 downwards.
CTCCACCCACATCCAGATTTTCTTGAAATATTTTTTTCTTTTATCAATTTTTTTTTTTGTGTGTGTGTAAACATGAATAGGTATATATATATATATATATATATATATATATATATATATATTGTTCAGATTTGATTAGAAAATAATATAAATCCTGAATGATGGGGAGATAACTTAAATTTAATTCTCATTTTTTTATACAACCTTCATGATCTACCAAAGTGATTATAAAATATCATTTTCTCACTAAATTATTTTATAAAATCTTATTGCGAGAAAAGAAGATAAATGATGCATATCATAATTTTAAAATAGCCTTTCTAAACTATTACAAAACTGAAATTTCCATGATTCACTTTCATATTTAATGCTAAGACATTAAGGTAATGCAAACAACAAAATCCTTTCCTTGTTTTCAAAACTCATAAAAATAGTAAGAAGATGAAAATTGAGTAAATTTTTTTTTCTTTTGTTTACAATAATATATTTCAATAAAATAAGAGTAAAACATTTATTACAATTCAATAAACTTTCTTTTTCATCATTTTAATAGCTCATAAAATGAAAAAACAACCTTTTTCAAGAAATAAGAAAATTAAGAGCAAGAGTATTTTAATGGTTCTAAAAACAATACAATGAATACAAAATCCCAACCCAAGAGTCCTCAACTTTACATCCTTCATTTTAAGAGAGATAGATATGTGCCCACAACTCTTACTAACAATAAAAATCAACTATTAAAATGCAAGTATAACAAGCCTCCCAAATAAGGGAACAACATGACCAATTTTTTTAATATCTCTCCAACTAATCAACCCTCCAAATGAAATCCACAAAGAATATCCAATATTCACATTAATCAAGCTCCAAGCACCACAAGACAAAGGCCCGATATGCCTCCCAACCTATAGGCATCATCACATGCCTTCTTTCTAAAGAAAGAGCATGTTATCCTCCCCCAAGCCCATGGGAAAGAGGTGTAGCATGCTACAAAATATTCCAAGGGAAAAAATAAAGTTTTCAAAGCACTTAAACAAGGATGGCCAAGAGAAGAAAAAATAAAACTTAAAGAAAAACCAAATCCACCAAAAACACCAAGAAACCATGGGAATGGGAAGAGGGGAGAAGGATCACATAATTCCAAATATATAATATCAAGAGTTCCAAAATATATTCCAAGAGTATTTCAAAAATCATCTATAAATCCTGACCTTATACCTCCATTATCTCCTCCTCACCAAGGATTTTCAATCCTTACAAGATTCCTTGGCAAGGATAGGAGGGATTCCCAAACCAAATGGGAATGCCTCCTACTTCCCCAAGGAAGGGAGTGATAAGAAAAACATTCATGGCTTCCCCAAGAAGCCATGAAAATGAGGGTCCCCTCCCATTCCAAAATCCCACTCCAAATCCACATCCCAATGGAGTGGAGGAGAAAATAAAACTAAGATAAAATTTTCAAAACAAAGCAAAAATCAAGAACAATAAAATACCAAAACAAACCCACAAATCAAAACCATTACCAACCATAACATCCACACACATACAAACAAGTTTTCTAAACCAAAATAAAATGAGGTGTGAGACCTACCTCACACTCCAAGATCAAGTCCACAAGCTCCTAGCTCTTTGACTCCTCAAGCTCCCAAATCTCCCTCCAAAGTTCTCCAAAAAAATCCCCCAAACATCAAAATTCAAACAAGATATAGGAAAAATCTCCATCCCAAAACCCATGGGAGGGTGACATGTGTCACCCTTCCAACTAAGAAAACCCTCCATGTCACCCAAGTCACTTTCCATATCCCCAAAAATAATAAATACAAAGTGGACAAAACCGAAATTAGCCCACAAAGCCCACACAAAATCCCAAGGTCACCCATGTGAGATAAGGGAAAAATATTTAGATAGTGACTTGTGAGAGGGTGGAATGACAAAAAGATTTTTGATTCAAAAAAATCTTCCCCACCCATAGGTTAGGTCCCATGGACCATTTTTAAGGTAAAGGAGACCCTTACCTTTTAATACAAGCCTTCAAAAATTCCCTTAAAGGTTAAATTCAGGATTTGGAGTTGAATGAGAAAATCAAGGTGAGGAATGGTCCCCACAAATTTTCTTAGCAACTCCCAAGACATCCCTAAACAATTTCAAGACACTAAAACACCCCATAACACAAATCCCCAAATTGAACTCATTAGCATAAAGAAATCCAAATTAGGTGAGCAATGAAGTAAAATAAATTTTACCATGGTGCTCAAGGTTAGGAAAATAACAATATGAATAAATCAAATTCACATGCAAGAGTCAACCAAATTCCCCAATTACAAACAATGGCCAAAATGAAACAAGGTGAGAGAAAGGGTTTGACAAGATGGCTTAGGAATCTTTGGTAGTCTACCACTAAGTCCCATGTTCGTCAACTGGTGTAACTTGAAAATCCTCAGTAAACTCAAGGAAAACCTCAAATCTTCTCGACATGATAAAATATCCATATAAATCATAATGAAAAACGACTATAATATATCAGTTGAATAATATTTTACCACATCTATTCTACCAACAATACATGGAATCATGATCCAATATCAACAATATATAACTCAAAATCACGATCATCAGTGAATACCATATAACAACATAATCTATCAAATCTAAAACATCATAATATCATCATCTCTAATCAACATGAAATAACCAAGATCATGAATATCAAATAGTGGCATGATAATATAAGAATTTCATGTAACATAGATACTAAATCATAGCAAGTGCAAATCAAAATCTACCATAATCAAATAACAAATGTCTCATATGTAATAATCAAATTACTCAGATGATTCAACAGGTCCTAGGAAGAGATAGAAATATGGTGGGCCCACTATATCCTCCTATATATGTGTAACCTTCATCCCATTTGAATCATATAGAATTTTTGTGAGTTTAATATGTATTATTTATCTATAAAACTCATACCAAATTATCAGTTCACTATTAATGAAAATAAATTATATTCATAATGTATAGCTACAATCATCATTGAATTACTTCCATCAAATGGGTTAATGATATTGAAATGGGTTTAACTATAGAATCTAAAACTTCTCATTCAATCTAGTAACATATTACATTTTTTTTTCATAAGACATTATCCATAGCATATTTTTCCACACACTAATTTAAGATCACATATAGGTTGAAAAACATAGTGTTTATTTCAAGCTCTACATGTTGTCAAAACCATGCATGTTCAAATTGGGTTCGAATATTACATTTATATGAAGTGGGAATTGTAACTACTTAATGTCATAAATTCATGAATTTATAGTAATTCAAAAATGCATTATGAAATATGAATTGTAATATAGAATGCAAACATGTTGAAAAACATAGTGTGTTTTCAACTTATGTTACCTAACACAATTGGAACATTCAAGAACTTGACATCACATACATGTTGAAAATAATGATGTATTTTTAAACTTTATGTGTTGTAGTAGTTGCAATTTCCATTATTGTTTGAAAATATATTCCTATGAAGGTATAAAATGTAACTACTCATTGACATTGTATAACAAAATTGTATTGAAAAATGTTCGTAAAATGCACCCATGCAATTATTTTTATGGAAAAAGTGGTATATCACACCATAACATAATTATAATGTACATGAGAAATGTAAAAAAATTAAAATTGTGAATCATGTAGCTAGATTGTTTAATTGAATTACTTGCCGACAATTATGGAACAAACTTCATTAGATCTAAAACACTGCAACTGAGTTTACTCATAAGGTGTGGTTTAAAACTTACTATGTTTTTCAATTTCCTCTTCACTTCTGTGGTGTCCATCTTCCCAACTTCTAAAATAATTTTTATTTTCCAAATAGCAATGTGATTAATCTCTAGGATCAATCAAGAAACTTGCTAACAATGCATTTCAACAAAATACCCCTCTATTTTCTATCCATGATTTCTTCAGGAGATGTTTTGTTTAGGAAAATAAATTCTCTATTTTTCAATACTCTGTTTACCAACATAAATTTAAAGTAAATTCTACTTAAGTATTTTTTTAAATCATTATGTTTAATCCCCTAATGGATAGATAAAGTTTCTACATATGTAATTGTAGTGAATGCAACTATGTTTGCTATTCAGGATTTCTCCAATGAAAATTATATTTCAAATTATTTTTTTCAATCTCCTCTTTAGTTCCCTAACATTTTTTCATCTTCATAATACAGTCTAATTTTTTTAAAAAATGTATTCAATCCCCGATGCATATTTTAAGTTTCTACATACGTAATTGGAATAAATACAAATCTTTATTTTCTATCTAAGATTTATACGGTAAATGTGATGTTTTAGACTTGGTGTGTTTTTAATATCCTATTTGATTCCCTAGCACCCATTAACCTTCATAAACACATTGTAATTTAAAATATTTATTTTTAATCTTCTGCATTGTTCGAGAAAGATAACATGTACGTAATTGGATGGAATACATATTTTTTTCTATCTAATATTTTTATAGTAAACATTCTATTTCAGACTTGGTTTGTTTTTGAATCTCCTCTTTTGTACCTTAGCATTTGTTTAGCTTCATAAACATGTTGTATTTTCCAATAATCATTGTGTTTAATTTCCTATTTTGATTAAGAAAGTTTTCACCTATGTAATTAGAGGCAATACAAATTTATTTTCTATCAAAAGTTTCTACAATAAACTTTTTTCATACTTAGTTTGTTTTTCAATCTCCTATTTGGTTCCCTAGCATTTGTTCAACTTCATAAAAACACTATATTTTATAAAAAAAATCATTTTGTTTAATCTCCTACATTCATCATGAAATATTTTATGTATTTAATTTGATGGAATTTAAATCGATTTCCTATCTAGGATTTTTATAGTAAACATTTTATTTCAAACTTGGTGTGTTTTTCAATCTCCTCTTTGGTTCCCTAACATTTTTTCAGCTTCATAAACACATTGTATTTTCTAAAAATCATTGTGTTTAATATCTTACATTGATCAATAAATTTGTTATATATGTAATTGGTTCAACATATAACTTTTTTTTCTATCTAATATTTCTATAGTAAATGATCTATTTAAGACCTTATGTGTTTCTAAATCTCTTCTTTGGTTCCCTAACATCTATTCAGGTTCATAAACGAATTGTATATTCAAAAATCAATGTGTTTAATCTCCATTGATGAAGAAAGTTTCTACATATGAAATTGGTTCGGTAGCTATGGGTTTGAAGATCATATTTTATTTCTTAGTGATCATTTTTCCACCTTACAAAACACTTTTTATTTTATAAATAACACTACGTTTTATATCCTAGATAGATAAAGTAAGTTGACAACAATTTATTTTGCAAATAACCTTGGGTCATAGCTTTTTCTCGTGTTTTTAATCCTTTACTTATTCAATAAATTTGTTTTGCATAATTCTCTCTTTTTTCAATTCATTTTACACCGGTGAAACCATATTCACTTTATTATTTCCATTTCTTTGGATGTTAGATGTGTAGTTGAGGAATTTGGTGTATTAATTACCACATATCAATGTGCACCATTGACGTTCGGGGATTATAGGGGTGAGCGAACTAGCGAATAAAACAAAAATTATGGTCAAAGTCAAAAATCAAATTTGTCCCTTTCATGCCAATGGGGTGGGAGTGGTGTAGTCAAGTAACATAGTTGTGTGTTGGTCCACCTATTTTTAAATCCCCTTGAGGCATGATCCTCTCTGGAGGTGGATTCACCGTAGGATGCAACTTCATTATTCGTCACGGGATGTGACATCTCTATAATCGATGTAGTGATGTAGTGCAAATAATTTGATCTTCACCGCAGATGTAACATGCTATATTATTAGTTGGAATCTAGTTGTTTTATGTTGCAGATGCAATACTCTAGAAATTTATTTACTCATTTAGTTGGACTCTTATTTGAGTACAATGTAGTTGTAGATCACTACAAATTACTTCACTAAGTTAGTTAGAATCTTAATTAGAATATGTTGCGAATACAACACACTGAATTTTCTTCACTTAGGTTCCTCGTGTTGGTTCCTAAAGTGTAAAAAAGGATGTGGGTCCTTTCAAAACCCTTAACTTCACCTGGATTCAAAAATTTATCCCTTCCATCGGACTCATGTCGAAAAAAATTTCTAACTACCGATTTCAAAGTGGATTTATAATGACCATGCATGTGCTTCGATGTAATTTGGATATGGTCGGTGCATTTTGTATAGAATATAACCATCGCACAATATTTCTACCAAGATAATGAAGTTGTAGGTACACATGTGTTGATGTCAAGGTTCTAATCTCCACATTAAGTATGGACACACAATTTGGATATAGGGGTATTTAGACTAGTGGTAAATTTTTTGACTAGTGGTCTATTTTATTAAAATATTTTCTCACTTGTTGGTTTTTCATTGATTTTTATGTTTTTATTTACAATGTATATTTATATGTTTTTTTATAATTGTTATATAATTGTTTGAATTATTTTTAGATCTATTTTAGTTTATGTGTCTCATGCAATTATATCTTGTTTATTTTTTTGTTCATTATATGTTGATTTATACGTCAATAAATTTCTTATTTGATTTTAATAAGTATATACATATATTTTACATTACTACATTTAGAACATGGTATAAAAAAGTAATCAAGAGATAGAGCCTTATGTCTATTGCATGGCCCTAGTGTTATACTTTGCACTTTTACTTCAGCTATGATATTTTATTTGTATGTATACCATTTATTGAGTTCGTTTAGGAAACATTTCCCTTAGGAGGCATTTTTATATGGCTTCCCAAAATCAAGTTCAATTTATTACAAATGTGACTAAGTGCGATGGAACCTCTAGGAAGTAGGCACACAAAGTTGTTTCAAATGTGTTCCATTAAATAATTCTCCTTGTTTGAATAGTATTTTATCCAATTTTGAATTTTATTCTATTTTCAATTGGATTGAACAATTAAATATTATAGGTTATTCTATCAAGATAAATCCTTTGAAAGCATGCTTAAAGATTGGGTTTAAAATATTTGGACCCAAAAGTTTTTTTATCTAACCCTACCCATGGTACAACAATTTTGCATAAATCATCAACTTGATATGTTGAGAGATTATTTGTTTTTTAAACTCCTTAATCACTATATTTTTTGTTTTTTAAAAATATTTCTATTAATGTATCGGTTTGGGTAGAATTTATTGATCTTCCTATAGACACAAAATGATGCACTTGGGTACATTTCTAGGTCCTAAACATATACTAACATTTATATTATTCCTAAGCAAGAAAACTTAATTAACAACTATCTTTGGACTCTTTTATATGTTTCTTGTTTTTTATTTTGTCTTACACACCATACAACCCACAAGATTTTACCGATTTATCTTTTATGGCTCTAAACACCAACGCCGAGGTGCTCATATCCCCTATGTGCTCCTATGACCCTTTCTACTTTACTTACCCTTTATGGGACTTTTTAATCTTTTGGGAATATTTTTCACTTATGGGTTGTCCTTCCAGTTTTCAATTACAAAATTCAAACAAGGGATTCATATAAATACATAGTTGTGTGTTCAAAATTAAGGACCAAGCACTAAGCATTACTATGATCACCTTATATTGCATCCAAAAGGAATCTAAAGCACTCAAATTAATCCATCTAACATTCACTCAAGGGATAAGGGATACAACAACTTTGCATACAATGCATAGGGAGGGTTAGCTCATTCTATTCCATCCACACATTGTACTACACTCTTTGCTACATTTAGCTATAACCTAATATCAAGTGAAACTTGCATAAGGGCATCCTAGGGCACAATTTATAGACACACTAATTAAAATAAAATGGAATTATATTAGATTAATATAGCCTAATATGATGTTATATAAGCATTAAATAAATGATAGTAAAATGCAGCAAATAAACCCAAAGAATCTAAGTAATGAAATTTGAAACCCTAATGTACAAAGAGGGTTAGAAAAGCCTTATCTCGATTTTTTTATGTCACAAGACTGTGTCATAGTGTAGACTAGATGAAGAGGAGGAGGAAAAAATCACACAAGATCTTGAGAAAATGTAGATCTGAGATGTCTGGCTGGACTAGAGTGCCTGCAAAAGGGATTGGGCCACTTGGGGTGCCATGGTCAGTAGTTTGAGAACCCCGGTCTATGCGCAGAGGTCCAAAAGCTAATTTTACAGGGTCACTAGATGATGTGAAGCCCTAATTTTTTTTCATATGTATGTCACACCTAATTCATTTTTATCGTCATAAACCTGCAATGAATAATCACCTCCAAAACCCCAAGTAAAGCATCAAACACCTAAAAAAGAAATATATATATATATATGAATGGGTCAGATTGTCCTCAACTGCCACAATGGTGGAATTACTAACTATGCATTACACTATGTCTTAGACCTAATGTAATTCTTGGTGTTTGTGTGTGGAAATCATTCACTAGGTGTTCTTGTGCTAGTTGCACTTTGTGAGTAACGAACAATAAATAGATGTAGAATGTAAATAATGTGTTCATTGAATAGAATAAACTCTCCTCCTATGAAGTGTGATGTAGATGAGTCATTCTTTTTCCTCTTGTAATGGAGCTATATGGATGCAAATGGATCAATAAAAGCCTTGATGGATGCAACCTTAGGTGATGATACTAACCTCGAAAATCCTAACCACCAAAAAGATAGAAATATCAATCTGCTAAAAAGTGACAAAAAGTGGGAGGAAATTGCAAAAATATTAGGGTGCCCAAAGGGGATCAGGGTGCCTAGAGCACTGGTCCTAGTTAGGTAGTTGTGTCATAAATAGGGAAAACATAGTATAGAAATATGAACTATGAAAATACAGGTACGAGGATTGAAAGTAGCAACAAAAAATCCAATGCAAGATGGCCAACAACATGGGTTAATTCATATTATTTTCTATCAAGAACCGTATGAATATTAGTATGAATCGGGACTAAAAAATTACCCAAAGTCCGTGATTTAGTGTCTAAATTTTCCCCACTTTGTGTTGGTGAGTGGAAAGCTCAAGAATATAGAGTAGATAGAGATGTGTACATGATATCTATGTAGATAAATGTAGAAAGCATGTCGAGGGAGTATATAAAGTGTGGAGTGATAAAAGGTGGAGCATGGAGACTAAATATGCAAAAGTGTAAAAAGTGATGAGAGTGAACCTAGGGCGAAACGCATGTGTAGATGCCAATTGTGTGATGTAAATGTATTTTAGTATGATGTGTTTGATTTCGAGTGATGTTTTTGATGTTGTTATTGACTACTTGTTTCCCATGTGAATGGAACTATAAAAGAGAAGATGATCAAGTAGTCAAATATGCATGTATATGTGTAAAAACCATGTGTAAAGATGCATGTATATATGTAAAAAACATGTAATGAAATTATGAAAATAAAAAAATAACATGTGCACTTGATCCATGATGAGAAAAAGGGTGTAGAAAGGATCTTACAAATGTTTATGATGTGTGAGTTTTCTAGGCAATCTCACGCCATCGGCCGAAGAAGTGTAGGGAGGAAAAGTGTAATGTATCATCCAACCTGTAACTACTTTCTGAGAGTGAAGATATCTCTATACTGTCTCATTTTTTGGGTGATCTGATGCCATTATCAGAAGTAGTGTAGAGAGGAAGGTTTAGTTTATCCTCTAACATGTAAATGCTCCCTAGAATTCTAAGGAAAATCTTCCTTGTAAAAGTAGCTATGTATGGAGTTATCTAGAATGTTTTTAACCCACTTGCTATGTAACCCACTAATTCATGGATGAAAACTAAAAACTGAACTCTAATGGTATTGTGTTGTCTATTATGTATACACTCCAAATGATGCCCCCCTCTTTGGGGGTGCATTTAATGTCACGAATAGGAGAATGTGGCCCACAAGATGACCGATCACCGCAATTGTTCCTTGCGGGGTGAAGGGAATGTGCTTGGTATAAACCAAGGCACATGCAAACAAGTGGCTAGGAAAACAAGTGTTATTAAAAACAAGCATGCATGTACAGAACAAGTGTAAGTTACGCATATAATGTATAAGCTAAGACACAAAATGATAATGTAAACACCCGAGAATACAGTGTAGGCTGCAAAAACAAGGTTGTAAACATAGGACATCACTCATGATGTCACAAGACACTCAAGGACATAGTTGTTGCATACAAATAAGTAAGTGTGGACACAAACAAAAAGGGAAAATCCCACATATAATGACAAATAGAGATAAGAAAGGACACACAAACAAATACCATGGTAGCAAGCAATCCTACAAAAAAATGTTGCACATGAAACCCCTGTTAGCATGTTATAAAGATAAAATGTATGTCAAAATCATTCATAACTGATAAAGTATTGTGCTAAATACAAAATTAAACAATAGCACTCAGTAGTGTAGGAAATCGGATGCCCCTAGGAACCACTATGGGATTGGTAATGTGTAAAGCATCTATGTTACACATAGAAGCTCTGAATCTGCAATCACAACTAGAAAATCAAGTGAATGCACATATGTATATGGTAAATATAATGACATACAAGAAATATAGCTAGCATGTGTAATAAGATGAACATGTACAAGTAAATGCAAGAAAGAGTAAAATCAACCAAGATATGCAATATGTTATGAGTGGATGGAATGGAATGTAAATTGAATGATAGGAGCCACATGACACCCAAACGAATGAAGTTGATGGAGTGAGGTTCATTTATTTATTTCCAATCGGAGTAAATAATGAATCAGAAAAAGAGCGCACCATCGAAATGGTCAAACTATGTGTTGTGTTTAGTGTGTTGTGGTGAAAGTGTAGTGATCACATGCAACATAGAGATGAAGTGTGTGTGATGTTGTAGCCTAAGAATATATCATAACAAGAAGATTAAAGGAGTGATGATTTATCCTAAAGCGTATATCACTAAATGATTATCAGAATAGGTGATGATGATGCTAGAGTAAGTGATGATGTATCCTATGACATATATCACTACAAGATGAGTAAAAGAAGTGGTGATGTAGCCTAAAGCATATACCACTAAGTGATGCAAGTAAAAGTGACTATGTATCCTATGGCGTATATCACTAAACTAGGAATGTCGCATGAGGGATAGGATTGAATGATGAATGTGTGAGTGTGATGAGGTCCATTGGTGATGTATACCCTCAATAGTCTAGTATGGACCGTGATACTAGAGTGTATCATCAGGTAATGAGTGTAGTAGGTATAAGTAGATGTGTAAGATGTGTAGTAGATGTAGTGATGAGACAATGTCATGTGGTGTGTAGAATGTGCAATGTGTAATGTAGAGTGTGTAGTGTCTATTGTGTAGTGTGTGGGGTTCATGTGTGTAGGAATCCCTTAATAGTTAAGTGTGAACAAAAGCACAAGAGTGTCTCATCGGGGAATGATCGATGCTAATGTGTGGATAAATATGTGTAGGATAGAAGATTGATAATGTGAGTATGAAACATATGTCAATGCTAGGGTGGGGGGATGGTTGTGTGAGTGTTATGCCCCTAAGTGCGTGGTGGTGAATATAATCATGTGATATTGTCTAAAATATCATTGTTTTCGTGATCAAAACCCATGGGAGTGGCATTGGAGACATGATAAAAACAGAATGAGGTGGATCATACAAAGAGCCATTATGACGTAGTGTGTAGATGTTCATTACATACTCTTCATCAGTGAAGGGTACTGGTGGACAGTCATGTGCATACCAATGAGAAAGATTTGGAGCATAAGTGGGAGATGAGTCATTACCGATGGAGACATTACTAAATGGAATAGGAAACATGAGATAAGTATGGTATGTGTCTAAAGTATCAAAATTTAGTCAATCCAAGATTTCCCAAGTGTTAGTGGAGAAGTGTAAGGGGTGCATACAATGAAGATTGTTAAATGAAACACACGAAGGCCATAGGTGGTTGTAATGTGACAATAACCATGATAAATATGAGGTGAGTGAATCAGTGGTAAGATATCATTAAGTTTCAAACCAAGCCTAGTTAAGCCCTCAAGTGTGTAAATAGTATCTGAACAAGTATGATCGATCAAGATGTTATGCCAAAAGGAGTTGTTGATGAATAATGTGCATGTGAAAGGAGGTGGCAGAGATGCAAACTGTGTGGTAGGAGATGAAACAACATCTAAAGTGTTAACATATCCTTGATAAAGTATCATAACATTGGTAGAAGGAGGGGTCTTGAATTTATATTCACTTGGGCCATCAGCCACAAAGGTGTCTTTGAAGTAAGATTCATCTACATTGATAGGTGTAAAATTTAGTTAGCCTAATGCTTCATCATGAGTTTGACAAAGTTGTCAACTTCATAACTAGATTCCTTATAATTGTCGGCGTTAGCATTATCATGATATATAGATTTTTCAAGTATATTGTTAGGATCTCTAATAAGTGGAGGAGTGGAAGGTGTATCGATAGGTAGAGTAGTTTTGCTTAGTAGAGAAGATATGGTAGGTGCGATAATTTCCATAGTGTGAGTAGAAACAACTGGAATAATTTGAATGGCGTAAGAATTCTCATGAATCACTAGATTGACCAATGTCATATGTGTTAATGTTACTATATGGAATTCTCTACATAGGAGGTATTGGCATAGCAGTTTTAGGGTCTATGTGATAAAATTTGAAGGGCTCGGGATCTACAAAGTGATATTATGTTTGTAGTCATCATGTAAGATTTTGACGCATTGGTAGATAGTATATATGATCTGTCCACATTACGCAGATCCATGGTCTTCTTAGCAACAAGTTGAATTAAAATGAAGCATCTATAATCTATAAGTTGGTGAGAACGGTCTTAGGCATGACCCAAATATGTAATGAAATAGTCCCTATAAATGTGTGAGTGGTAGAGTCATAACCTCATATGAGAGTAGAATTATTAGAAATTATATTTTCATTAAAACCTAAATTATTTGAAAAGAGAATGAGCACATAGATTGATGGTTGACCCATTATCAATAAGTACTCATTTGATGCAAGTGGTGCTAATGACGGTGGTAATGAGCAAGGGTGCATATGGATTGTCTTGAGAAAAAGGTGATATCTCCTTGGTAGTGAATGATATAGAGCGTGGCATATTTTTGAGAGACTACATGAGGTGTGAAAAGGCAACTGCATATTTATCACTTTATATATGAATAGAACAAAGGGCTAATTCTAGCACTTGACAAAAATCAGGTGCATTACGCAATAAGTCATAAAGAAAAATCTTAGCGGGTGTATTTTTACATTGTTTAATGATTTCATAACACTTAGAAGTACTAGGAGGAGTCATGTCAAGTGATAGATGGAGGAATAGATGTGGTTGGAGCGGTAGGAGGACGGGGTGCAATGAATAGTTATGACATAGATAGAAGGATAATCCTTAGGCGTAATAAAGTGGGGAGGATTTTGAGTACAAAATTGCATGAAATTAGCAGCAGTAGTAAATATACTAGAGACCTTAGTAAGTGAAAAATAAGGATAAGATGATTTAGTCATAACTTGATAGGAGAAGACATGCGAGATAAGGAAAGGTTTGATCATTCAGTTCACCAAAATGATTAAACTAAAATGTAATATATTATATTAATCTAGCCCAATTGGATGATATAGAAGAAATAAATAAATGACAAAAATGTAACAAATACACGCAAGTAATCTAAATAATGAAATGTGAAACCCTAATGTGCAAAGAGGGTTAGAAATTCCTTAGCTGATTCATCTATTCATGGGACTCGAGTCATTATAGAGACCAAATGAACAAGAAGAGGAAACCTTCACACAAGAGCTCGAGAAAATGCACATATGAGTTTTATAGCTAGACTCGGGCACCTGGAAAAGGGGTTGGGGCACTGGGGTGCCATGGTCTACGCCTATAATCCCTAGTCTATGTAGGAGGTCCGAAAGATAATTTTTCAGTGGTCTCTAGATGATGTGAATCCTTCACTTCTTATCGTATGTATATCGCACGTATTTTTTGTTTTCACCGTAAATCTACAATGAAGAATCACCCGCAAACCCCAAGGAAAGCATCAAAACCCTAAAAACTAAAGGTGCATATAAAGGAGCTCTGACTATCCTCAACCACCACAATGACAAAATTACTAACCGAGCATTGTACTACATGCTAAACCTAATTTATTTCTAGGTTTGTGTGTGCAAAAACTTTGTGATTAGTGAGTAATAACTAGATGTAAAATGTAAATAATGTGTGCATGCAATAGAATAAACTCCCCTCCTATGAAGTGTGATGCAGATGAAACAACATTTGTCCCTTATGATGGAGCTAGATGGATGCAAATGGAGTAATAGAATCCTTTGATGGATGTAACCTTAGGTGGTGATACGGGTACCTAGTGCTTGGTCCTCATTATGGTCTCAAATCTTTCTATTTATATGGTTATCTTTTTTTAATTTTGTAATTAACCCTGAAAATGCCAACCACTAAAAAGATAGAAATATCAAATGGCTAAAACGTTCCTGAAAAGTGAGAGGAAAGTGCAAAGATGACCAAGCAGTGCCTAGAGGTGATCGGGCACTGGGGTGCCCTGATCTTGCTGGGTAGCCCATTAAAAAATAGGAAAAAACTAGTATAAAAATAAAGACTGGGAAAGTGCAGGTGCAAGATCAAAAGTAGTAAGAGAAAAATAATGCAAGATGGCCAAAGGAATGGTTTATTTCATAATAGTTTCCACTTAAAACCATATGAATAATAGTATGAAACCATATCTAAATAATTACCCAAAGTGCATTATTTAGTGTCTACACACACTCACTAGAACTACATTGATTCATAGATGTAGTGTAACACTCAGTCATAATTTCACTCGCAATGACTATCCGGTCATTATGACTTCCCATATATTGCATCTTTATTTTTAGGTTTGATGTGATTTGTGGGATTTTACAGTGAACATATCTTTTGCAAGTTAAATTTACCTTGAGAATTCAATGAGATACTTTCTCATTTCGACGATCAACATGAAGACATATTGAAGATATTAAAACACTACAAAAATCAAATTTTGAGCATCTGTGCAATCACCAATGTATGGAAGTATTACTCAATGCCCAAGCACCTCTCGTCCTATCGTGGGAACCTATGTCCGCCTTATTCCCACAAATCCATAATTTATTGATAAAATTTGCAACACTCTTCCTAGTTTGTTCATCACTCTTCCCTTCTCAAATCATTTCCATGTTGCAAGTAAATAATCTAAGTGCTCTCCCCTTCTTCTTTGCTTAGGGTTTCAAATATTACATATTAGTTTGTTTGTGTAATTTCTATGTTTCAACATTTATACATCGTTTGGTATAATAGTGACTCTCAGTAATATTTATATTTAATTCAAATTAAATTATTTCACTTTACATTCCTTTTTTTTACTTCCTCGATCAGATTACGTCTAGAATTGGATGTGTCATATTTAAAGAAAATTCAAATTTTTGTTATCTTAGATTATAAAAGCATGTCCATGTGGAATTTGACCTCCCTTTGACCTTAGAAATTCTATTGATATTCAACTGGGTGACCCTTAGTATACCCAAGAATTTATCTATATCAAAGTTCCTAATACTTATTTCAAATATAAATATTATAAACACAAGATTCACAACTTCCCATTATTATCTCGTAAATGATACAATTATTTCAAATCCTAATGTTAAGAAACCTCAAAATATGGTGATATGGTTGGACCATAATTTGTACTCATGAAAATAAATATAACAAAAACATTAGCACTAATCTTCTTGCAGGTGTTTCTAGTGTTAAGAATGATAGACCACTTACAAGCTCAACTCTCACTTTGCGAGCTTGTTCAAAGCCACAACGTCTATCACATTGGGATAAATTTCCAAAATTAAGTTTAAAAATAAACATCCTAAGAGGTTGTTAACCATTAACATATACTTTCCCACATATTATTTTTCTCTCTGTTCTTCATAATTATTCTCATATGATTTCTCAAAACTAATAATTGAGTCATTGTCTCACTTCTCCTCATAAGCCTAGGACATGAAAATTTAAAAATTTCATGTTCCATATCAAGGAAGGATAGATTATTCCCAATTTGCAATGAAAATTTAAACTTAATGATTTCTTTCATGCTAACTAGCAATGGTTTTTTAAAATAATTATGAATCCTTTGTCTACTTGAATTTAGAAGATATAAATATTGCCACAATCATCTTATGAATTAATTCTATGGAATGTTAGGCGCCTAACCAACTCCCCTCACAAATACATTCTATGAGATTTTTGAAGAAAATTTCCAAAAATTTGAATGGTGTATCTCGCAAGAATTTAAGGTGGTAGTTTTATTGCTCTCTCGGCTCTCACTAAAGTTATCTAGCCCAATAGTTAAGCCTGTGCTAGAAATCATGATCTTGGTTAGGAGGAGTCACCACTTTTTTCTCTCCTAAATGGTGGCCCCATTATGTTATTTATGGCTATGACCTAAAAATTACATCCTTTGGGTGTTATTCACTAATGAAATTTTTTACACCCTTTTTAAGATTAATTTAAGATAGATTGTTACCAAAAGGACAACAATTAAAATTAAATTTGAATGTAAGGTTCAATGCTAAGAGCTACATAGATTAATTAAATTCCAACATTAATCATACAATATCATAATAATGTATTGGTACTTGTAACTAGTGTTTACAAAATGATACAATATCATATTCATAAGAGGAAAGATGCACTTAGCTATATAGAATGATATAGGAGAGATCTATATATAAAGGCTAGAGAATTTGGGAACATCGAACTTATAGATGCTTCGTTCTAGAAACTCTAACCTAAAAATAAACTAGTACAAAAACATACAAAGTTTCAGGAATGGATATATAGTCTAAGACCTTTGTATGGTCTTATAACCATTGGGAGTGAGGAAGGGATAATTTTAACGATGAATATTCATAATTAGGTGAATAGTAGGAATTTTGGAATATGCATTTGGCTATTTGGATGACTATATCACTACCCACATTTCACCCAAAAATCCACAAATAGTAATTTTTACCATGTGAATAGCCAACAAATATCTAATCCTAATGTGTATTTATAATGGATCACTGCGTAATCAACGACCCAATATTTCATATCATTCTCTAATCATCAAGAATTCTAGGGACCCTTTGGTTCCAATCACCGATATTTTATAGAGAAATTTTTTAAATTTGATTAAATTATCCACACATAATATACATAGATATATTTAGTATTAATCTAAATAAAACATTTTTTATCTTTTCCGATTTGTGAATTGGGTATTGTTCCATGTAGTAGAGAAGGATTAATCATATTATTTACAAAAATAACATAAATTAAGGTCTTATCAAATGCAATGTTGTATTTTTCATCCTACAAGTAATTAGTGCAAGTAAGTATATTGAGTATTGATATAATATAAAACCTTGTTTCTATCATGTCGTATTATTTTATCGACTTTTTTATAATATAAAACCTTGTTTCTATCATGTCGTATTATTTTATCGACTTTTTTATAATATAAAACCTTGTTTCTATCATGTAGTATTGATTTTTTAGATGTTATAATATATTAAAATATGTCTTTTTTATTTTACAAGATACTACTAGTATATGTGTATCATTGTCAATGTCATTTAATTCCCATGTTGTTAGGAAATAAGGGATAAAATATGTCGAATAATCCCTTACATGAGAATCGCAACCGTAGAAACTTATATGCAAAAATATTACAGATCTCAAATAAAAGTGCGTAATAATAATAAACACAACACAAAGAGACATTATTTAACATGGTTCACCCAATTTGGTGTACATCCACCAAGAATCACTTGCTCATATTTTATTACAAACCACCACTCTATCAATACAATACCTAGGTCTGTTTGGAGCTATGCTCAACAAACTCTATAGAATTCACACTCAAATTCAAAACACATCTATAATGTTACATTTTCTACCATATGCACAAAACCACATAAGTAGAAAACTACTTAAGAAGTTTACCAAAACCGTTCCATAAACGTATGGGTCAAAAATATTGCCCATATGATAAAAATCACATTTCCCAAGATATCGAGCACATTTTGTTTCAAGGCAAAACATTTTTTTGGGGGATGCACCCCGTCCGAGACAATCTGTGCAAAGTGTACAATACTCTTAGTGTACAATCTTCAACAATTTCACACATGAAAATAGGCTCCACAACCTAACACATATCATGAGACATTATAATTCCTTAGTTGCTTTTTATCTCATTGCAGCCAACTCAAAAATTATCCTTACAGAAAAATGGAAACTAAAAACGGAACCTCATGAATAAATTAAGTGCAACACCTCTTGTATTGGTATACAAAAATCACATCTTATTTTCATTGATTGTGTTTGAAATGAAACTTATAATTATTTCATTGATGATTGTTGTTATCAATGATGATGAAAATGAAATGCTTCCCCTTGAATACATCCCATTGAATGAAGTTGAAACTATATCACGAGATGATTTACATTTCCAATTTAGTTCTAGGACGTTGTTACCTTCCAGATTGAATGTAGGAGTTGAAACTTATGACAATCAACAAAATTTAAATTTTTCCACAAAAATATACAGTGAAACCTATTTCTAGAAGAAATAGAAAGGTAAGAAAGTGGGACTTGGTGTACACACAAAATCTATGCACTTGGGTACATTTATAGGTCCTAAAGCATACTAATGTATACATAATTAATAAGTAATACAAATAGTGGTTGAAAACTCCTTTTGCATTTTTCTTTATATTCTCGCATTCTTATTGGTCTTGTACATCTTACAACCTTATCGATACTTGACTAATTTAACTTTCATGGCCTCAAATACTAGCGCCCGAGCACTCCTATCCCTCTTGGGCACTCCTAACCTTATTTATCTTATTTCTCTTTTGGGTATATATATTTTTTTTTCAGCTTTTAGAACGTTGGGTCGAACTTTCACCGTCGTTAATTAAAAAATTAAAACAAGGGAATCATATATATACCTAGTTATTACTCTCAAATAAGGGGCTAAACACTATAAGTATTATCTATCGTCACCTAAGCTTGCATCAAAGGAACATGAGCATTACAAGGACACATATAACACATCCATACAAGGGAAAAGGCTTGCATCACTCTATATACACATCATGGAGGGGAATTTCATTCTACTCCATCACACACATTTTTATACTTGGATAAATATAGATCTAGCCCGCTATTATAGTGGAAATTTCACAAGGGAAACCTAGGGCATAATTACACACACTTACACAAAGAACTACATATAGTCTGAGATGTAGTGAATTGTTCGATACTAAGTTCACTCTTCAGTGACCGTCTTGGGTCAATCGACTCCTCGTTCTACATCTTATTTATTGGGTTTTTTTGGTTTATGGGCATGTGTAGCTAGGTATTTATTTC
This sequence comes from Taxus wallichiana var. yunnanensis, assembly GCA_018340775.1. Classification (NCBI taxonomy): domain Eukaryota; kingdom Viridiplantae; phylum Streptophyta; class Pinopsida; order Cupressales; family Taxaceae; genus Taxus; species Taxus wallichiana. Next base: position 830,528,794 of record CM031242.1, on the reverse strand, counting down.
ACATGTTACATGTATGAATAACGACATTATAGTGAAACTAGAGTGATAAAAGAGGATCAACAACGAATATCTTCCTAACTAAAAATACCATAAACTCAAAGATCTTGGTGGATACTAGCACCTAGATGAGTCACTAGTTTCTAGGCAATCATTTCCTCCTATGGGTGCTTATTTCCTATGCGATATGTGTTCTAAAACCCTCGATGATCCTTGACGACACTCTTTCTATCCTATACTAGTAGTTTCTTAGCTCAAATCACTTCCATATCACTTAGAAATCAGCTAAGTCTCCTTCTCTCTCTCTATTGCTTAATGTTTCATATTATTACTTGTGTCTTACTATATTTTATTACTTATATGTCATTAGTTACAATAGCCACTCTGAAATTAATATTTAATTCAATTTAGATTAAATAATTTAGTGAACTCGTTCTTACATGCCCATTATTAGATCTTTCATGGTTTCCTATCCATTCAATTTCAATGCTTCCCCACTGTATATCTAGGTTTAACTTCAAAATCTCATTGTAAGAATGTCATAGTTGATCCTAGATCTTGTCTTAACATATGCAATTTTTCATTTCTCCATCAAATCATACTTTATAATGCTCATCTCAATCCATCTACTCTTTGTATATGTGGCTTTGATGCTACACCTAAACAAGTATTGGGCATAATCTCTCTTCCTATTACTATGGGATCTTTCACTCTTAATGTTTTATGTCATGTTATAACTCTTGATGTTCCTTGTACTACCCTTCTAAGCCATATTTGGTTACATACAATGTATACACTTGATTTTACCCCTGACATAGCACATAATGCCCTTGCTACACCTTCTTTCATGAATATTACTACAATAAATTTCACGCCTCATATCACTACTCTTGATGATATTTCCCTCATACATGATGCTAATGAAATTACCTACATTGCACATCCTTCTCCTCTTGGGGTGCACCATAGTGTTATTGATTTACACAATCAATTCTCTATCGGGTACCCATGATACTCCTTCCATTGTGTCTCGGTCTCGATACACTTCTATTGATCATATTGTTAGTGCTTCCAATGTTACATCTCTCTTCATACCTTCCTCATTACATGTTTGAGCATTGTATGTTGGTTTTAAAATGATTCCTAATCCTCACACTTTCCAAGATCCTATGCATAATTCATTTACTATGGTTTCACATTATCTTGTTACATCTATGGAGGAAATAAATCAACAAAAATTTTAAGGAACCCCCTTGAAAAAAACTTATAGAAATCGTGGTGAATATACTTGTAACCATTTTCATGGTTTTGGAAAAAATACCTGTAACTTGTTTTGTGGTTTTGGTGAATATCCCTTTAACCTATTTCATTCTATCGGTGAAAATGGTAAAAATATTTTAAAAAGTTGGAAATTGAATGGTGAATCTTTGTTGGCAAAATTTAGATCAGTATATTGTATCACATATATCAAAATATATTGTTCCTAATATAAAAAATCCACGACAAACTATATAAAATAAACCGAACTTGAAATGTTATGAAAAATAATGCATTCTTGGACTTTTATGTCCATTGGGAGAAGAAAGGAGTAGAAATCCTGGAATGTCTTAGGGGTTTAATTAATTTTCAATGATAAAACTATGAATTTACTTTTAACACGAAAGATTATTAATTCAACGGCTAAATAACAATCTAGCAAATCCATGGTTCAATTTCTTTCACCCCAACATCAAATCGAGGACCGATGGCCCCACACTTATTGATCCTTCCATTGAGCTCTACAAAAAAAAATTCGAGCTCTATGATCATCAACAAGCTCAAATTCTTCAATATAGCCATGTTTTTGCATAAGTTGAGAAACTTAATGATAAATTTTGATGATGGCCTCGATCATCACCTAGAAATTTCCACGCTTTTACGCATTGTACATGCTCCTAAGAGCATCATTCAAAACACTAATCCTTACCATCAGTAGCTTAATCCTCTATATTAGATCGCTTTGAAGCACTCATGTTGCCCACCATTACCAATGCTTTGCATCCGACACTTTTAATATATTTCAAATTTCTATTTTTATTTATAGTGTATTTTTCATTAATTTGAAAAATAAAAATTTAATATAATATTTAATTTACTAACCTTTCTTAACTATTATATATTAAGTACACTTATATATATACATTTACGATTAAATTTTTAATATACATGTCATTTTGACGTTTAAATTATAATTTTCCCTGTCAATCATGACAATCATATTTTAAAAGTGGTTGTATTTTGACATCTAAATTTGAAAATGACTAAAAATATCTAAATGCCTTGCAAAATCCAATCCTACTTACCTTTATGCTCAAGTGTCTAGAATTTTTGACACTTGCCCACTCAGAGGAAGAGGAAAATGACATGTGGTATATTTTTATTCCTCACTACCACTCTCCCTTGTGTCACCAACACCATGGACAAAGAAATTTATTGAATTAGTTCATTTCGTGGGCTTGGAGTCTAGGGAATGCCTTTGACTTGGGGAGGCCCAAAATCCTACCACATGTCTATCTAATGGGAAGGGAAGGATTAATAACTTTAATAATAAGGAAAAAATAACTTATATTTAATAATCAAGGATACACCATTGGTTGCTATTAATTTTTTATGTCAGGTATGTGCAAATAGGAATGTGTTTTTTAACAAGGCCATGATATGGAAAATCTTTCCAAAGCTATTGTATTTTGATAAATAATGAAAAATAGTATGGGGGCCTAATTACTATGTCTAAAATTAAAATAACATGTATTTACAGGTCTTGGCACAATTCTCATCGTTAATCATAACAACAACAACAACAAATCATTCAATAATCGATGATCGAATCAAATAAAGATGTCAAATGGTCATATTCGAATACACAATGGGGCCGCATGCATGGGAATAGGGATAAATATGAGTTCGAGTATGCCTTTTGCAATTATTGAAATAAATAGAATTCTAAAATTCTAAAAACATGCCATAAACACACTAACTGAAAACCATGCCACTAAAAGAGAAAAATATTTTCCAATAGAGAATAATCGTGCCTTAAATAGAGAACTTTCCATTTTTTAGATGTTTGGATTTTAGAAGATAGACTATAATCAAAAAATAAGAAAATATGCTACAAATCTATAAGTTTTATTTAGGAAACAAATTTTTAGTTGTCTTAAATCAGCTTTGACTCAAAGTGGATGCCACCATTCTAATAAATGCAAGTTGTGTTTATATATTCTGGAAGCCATGACCAAGACCCTTGTTTTAAATGAAAAAAAAAGGATGAGGATATTCCTGGAAAACACCTTTCTGAAACACAATAAATCTCCCACCATTTTGCAACTAAATAAGAATATCCTTTTCCTCGTAGAAATACAATAGCACATTGCATGGGAATCCTTGCAATTTCTTTCTAAGAGTAAACATTACCTCTCCTCCTACCAAACTCAAGGTCAAGCTCAAACACAATTATGTCCTTGAAATGGTCCACATCTACATTTGGTGTTATAAGTAGAACCCTCTCTTTAGATATAACCAACCTTGGTTTGTAGTGAGGGAAATGGTCTCCGCCATATCTTACAGTAAAATCACAAAATGCACAGTAGCATAATTTTGAGTGTTATAAATTCTCACACCTAACATAGGTTCATATGACATTAAGAAGAATTTTTTTTATGAAGAAAATGGGTCCATAGAATAAATAATCTCTCGGTCTCTCCATAATTCTCCAAGTCCCTATAGAAGAATCATAAATTTCTATAGTACCATTACCTGCATTAACTCCAAATCTATTAGCGCTTGCTTGAACCACTTTGTATCCCTTGTTGTCATCCACAACCAGAATTCCCCATGCATAAATATAAAAGTGTCATTCATTAGCTAATAACATTTGAGGAAGCTTGAAGGAGGTTCCATAGTGGATTACATACCATTTAAGTGCGACTCGATTCACTCAAAAACAATAATATTATCCCTTGATGTGAATCTTCAAAACGTACCCCATAAAAGCATGATAACCATGAAAAGTTGAGAATTTTCCATGTCCTACTATAACATTCGTATCTCAGCCAATGATGACCACTATCATGATTTACAAGTATTCATGGATGTTTGTTCCTTGTTTCGTTGTAATGCCTAAAGAATGTGGTGGAAGACATGAGTGCTTTCCATTCCTTATAAACTAGAGAGAACCTACATATGGATTCTAACAGAAGCCAAAGCAATACATTTTCCCAAACATCTTGAGGCAGTGAATGATCCCACAAAACATGATTTCCATGTTGCTCCTCATTCTTTGACATTAAATCATCATCCATTTCTAGGATTTATCTTTTTCCTTTTCTTGGTGATAGCTGAAAAGAAAACTCAAAGTGGTGATTTATGATGCTAAAGGGCAGACACACAATAAACACACGATACAAGTAGGGGGTTCAAAGGTTGTAGGTTCAATGGTCGCAGGGTTTCAATGCTTACATTAGAAATAACCCAGAATGAAGAACAAATTTCAGTGTTTTAAGAAGGAGAAGACAAATAAAAAGGTGTGACATTGTAGCAATGCAAGAGTATCCACAAGAACAAGTGTTGACAAGGAAAAATATATATTTTTGAAACATAAACAAGAGTATCTCATATATTTGTTGGGATCTAGAAAAAGAACATCCAGCTTCCACAAGAGTATATCATATATTTGTTGAAATATAAACATTACATTACATATCATAACATAGGAATACAAAAATTCTATAATCCCTTAGCCTATAACTATATTATAACATAAATATTACATATCATAATATATTTCACAATTACTTGTGCCACTTTCCTAAGTGCATCTATCGATAATGTCCGCCATGATTGTCATCCAAGGTTAGTATCAAGACACATTCTTTATCAACAATAGCTTTGTAGGTGTATGTTAAGTCTTTCCGGTTTTAATCACCTTAAAATATCACTACATACTTGCAATGATGGAAGACATTGTTTTGACTTGACCGTCCATCTGAGGGGTCATTGTTAGGGATTGATTTCCATAAATTTCCATATCCACATCATTTATAGTAGCATGTGGAGAATCCATCGGCTCCGGTCTAGGGATTCTCGACAAAGAAAAGAAAGTTTCAGATAATACTTTAGGAATCAATTGCTTAGATGGGGAATCTAGTTGAGCTCTGAAGAAGAATTTCCAAGAGAATGAAGGGGAACAATGGTACCAGCTTGGTACTTTAGGAGAGAGAGGGTGGAAGAACCATTAGGATGATAACTAGAAGTAGATAGGGTAAAGGATTTTCCAATAAGAACCTTGTCTTGAGTCTGTATCAAAACTAGAAGAAACCACGACGTATTTATGGCTTGATACTAGTTTGATGTGCTCAATTTGCTCCCCCATGATTTCGCAAAAGAATTTTTTTTTTTTGGAAAATTACCATGGGAATTGAATTTATAAATTGCCAAGAAAGTTCTTCAACTGGACCTTTACACGTGTCAACCAAACTCGGGTATGAATTGACGGTTAATATTAAATGCAAATCGTGGTGAAAAATTTGCATTTTAACCAATGTCACTATCCCACATGCCTTCATCTACCTTTTAAATGTCCTTTTATCATGATGAATATGATAAGGATAGAATGTTATACATTAAATCAATAATACTTAACTTCCTTCATAATAAACATTTAACATATCGAGATAGTGACACCGGTGAGCAATTATCGATAGCCTTGGCCCTCGACCTGAGTTTTAATTAATTACAATTTACCTATTCATGACACATGTAAAGTGTGCTCGCTAGAGATTTAATTGGTACCTTCACAGTTAATAAATGTCTTATCAGTTTTAATTCTTCAGTAACGTTATATTTTCTCGGCACAAAGGTCCGTAAAACGGGATATTTAATACATATGGAAAATACTTATTTCATAAAAGTGGCATATTTAATAAATATGGAAAAGACTTATTTCATAAAAGTGACATATTTAATAAATATGTATATTCAAAAGTTACTAAGCTTTATGAAAAGGGCACTTGCCTACAAAATATATTGAAATGGCCATCATTGCATTCAATGATCAAATTTGAAGGGTTCCCCATACTTTAATTTGACTGGCTAGGTTAAGCTTTACCCATCATAAATGAGATATTAGAAAACACATTACCCTTCAATAGGAAAAAAATGAAAATGTTAATTTTATTTCAATATATATCTAATTAATTTGATTAAAATAAATATGAAAAAGGTCAAAATTATGAAATATATAACATCTAATAATAATTTTGAAAACACTATATTTCATCAGTAATGACATCAACAATTCTGAATTCTATTTAAAAACAACATTTTCGTTATTTATTTCAATTCAAATAGTAAATAATATTAAGAAACATTTGATTTTATTCATATTCAAATTCCATTTTCTTTAAAAATACTTTCTTTGATTTATTATCATCTTAAATCTATGGATATTTGGTTTTGTATTTTGAAAATTGAACTTGTGTAAATTATTTATATATGTATAATATATATATTATTTATATATATGATATGATACATACACACACACACACACACAAACACAATATTATCAAGTAACTCAAAAGATTGGACTGGCTTATTAGAGATCATCTCACACGAAGGAAAGGTAGGCTTGCATCATCTTAATTGATGGTGTCCCATGCATCTCGGTTTTTTAATCTTCAATCAGTCTATTCTTCTCCACTTTCCTTCTTGGTTTTCTTGGTTCACATTCTCATGGCTTTTTTGGGTTTTCCATTCCTTTCTCTTCGTGGAGAGCAACCGGAGATGGCACTTTCTTCTACTATTGATCATTATCATCTTTCGGATATTTTTCGGTACTCCTCTACCAGGGAAGCCTGAAGCCATCGAGAATATTTTGGGTGAATCATACTTGTTTGATTCATGTAAAGCTCGTGCAAATTTTAATATCATGACCACCATTGTTTCTTTATGCTTTCTTATTCATCATGTTCCTTTTAAAGTGAGTTTGTGGGCATGTTGATATCATTTACCCAGTCCTCCATGGTGGTCTTCATGAAGAATTGGTGGATTTTAATTTACTGATCCCCTTTTATGGGTTAAGGAAGTTGATGAATTAGCAATTGGCTTTGGGAGAGGGATTTAGTGGCTCAATGAGTAATACAGGGATTTGCTTCATTATGCTAAAAATGTGGATACCATTTTCATGCATGGAATAATTGACCCTCATCTTCTCTCTCCCCTAGATATAGATCTCGTACGTTTCCCTTTACACTATGCAATCGATAGCCTTAATCAGCTAAGGGATCGTGTTGGTGCCAATTTTCATTTCTTTCTTCAAGAGGCTATTATTCCCATAGGTGGAGATTTTGGTGGCGCGACTCACATCAAGGTTTGATTTTGGTTTTCATTAGTGGTGCTTCCCTTTTTGGGTACCTACACGCTCATCATCCTTTGTTCTGGTCCTTTTTGATTCTTTATTGACTCTTTTTTGGTTGAGCTTTTCTTTGTTCTATCTTGTCTCTATTCCCTTCTTTCTTGGTGGGTTTTCGCTCTCTGTCCCTTTTCCTCCCTTTATTTTTTTCTCTCCTCCTTTGTTTCTGTTATGTATGGGTGGGGTCCCTTAACCCTCTGGTTCAAAGCTCTGGTCAATTTACAAGAGCAAGGATAAATCCACAGTGGAGAGGGAAAAAGATCCTATGCATTTTAAACTATGAAACAAAGGCACACAGAGAATGATACAAGAAATAGGGAAAACTAAAAGTCTTCCCCGTCTAAAATGGTTTAGCATTGGGAGGTGGTAAGCGTAAATACATTTGTGGTGGCCTTCCAGGGTTAAGAATTGAATTAAGGTGAGATCCACCTCATCATATGGATTAGGTAAAGACATTCTAAGGTAGCCAAAAAAATGGGAGGTGAGATTCTCATTACCTTTAAGAAACAGATTCAATTCTTCAGAGGCTTCCTTCTTCGGTTTGTAGACCTCCCTCCCCACTTCCGAATGCCCATAACTTTAGCCACTAAATCCACAGTGATCTCTAGATTGATCCCCTTCATCTCAACAACAACACCTTTTTTGGTCACTTTCCATGCGCTAGAAAAGTCTTTGCTGAGATTCTCGTAGTGCCCTTCAAATATTTTCAGAAAGGGGGTAAAACCCTTGCTATCAAATAAGGACATAGCTTTGGGAGTGACCCTAGTGAGGTCAATAGGTTTAGTCTTGATGAGATCCCCACCCATTCCACTAAACAACAAAGGCCTCTTCACAAAACGACTCGAAACCAGAGAGTCGAGAGCTTACTCTCACACCACAAAATGATTCTACAGTAGCGGTTGTCGATAGAGTTCTCTAAAAATACGTGCAAATCACAAACCTAATCTTCTCATAATTAAGAAATAAATGTAAATTCATCATACATCAAAGGATCATGATAGGATAGACACCCCATGAAGAGACCTTATACGTGAGCATTAGTGTCTTTTAATAAGTGTGCCCGCACCTTGGGATCAAGAATTTCCACCTTCCTCAAAAGTGTCAAATCATGCCCATTAACCCCCATATTAGCAAAGAAATATGCCATGGAATTTTCTTCCCTATACACATGTTTGAAGGAGATAAAATTAAAAGAATGGGCCATTTGCTTAATACTCTTAATAGAGTTAAAATTGGCAATAGAGATGGGACCTTTCTTATTTATGCTATTAATTATGTTCAAGGAGTCACCTTCCACTTCCAAATTAAAAAAGTTGTGTTGAAGAGCTATAGATAGACCCCAAATAATCCAACAGATTCAGTAACATTATTAGTTTGAGTTCCCAAATTGTAGAAGTATCCAAGAATAAAACTTCCTTCAGAATCACGAAAGACCCCACCACAGCCAACTTGACCAGACTTCCTTTGGAAGCACCATAAAAGTTTAATTTTAAACAGTCCTTGCTAGGTTTGACCCATCCATTTAGTATAGGGTTCAGACTAGGGGGCCTAGGGTAGAAGGTCTCAGACCCCACTTCAAGGAGAAACAAGATTCATGCTGAGAGAAAGACTTCTTTTGGGAGTTCAAGATAGAGAAGTTAGCAAGGATGGATCTCACACAATGGGCTCCAATTTTGACATGGGATTATTTTTTGCCTTTAAATATTCTTCTATTTCTTTCCTTCCATATTTCCCAAGCCAAATGTATTATAGAGAAAATCCATAAGAACTTCAGACCTTGGCTCTTAAAAGGACGAATCCATTAAATCCAAAACAATTTTTTAGATTCTGGAAGACCCAGTTGACATCAAAGATGTTAAGGATGGTTTCCCTAACCAAAAAAAGAAAGGGACAATTAAGGAACAAGTGTGAGGTGTCTTCACAATCAGATTCACACAAAACACATCTATTAACCATGTGGAAATTTCTCTTGTTCAGATTTCCAATAGTTAGAATCTTATCATGGACAACTAACCACCAAAACATATTAATATTGGGGATTAATTGTTTGATCCATATGCTTCCCTGATTAAAATTATCACCTATCTCATCCTCATGAAAGAAAGAGCAGTAGGCACTTTTGACCGAGAAAATACCATTTTCTTCCTTAGACCAATATAAGCTATCTTCAACATGATTCTCTCTATTAATAATAACTCCTGTTAATTTGTTGTTAATAGAAGAGATATTAATATTGGAATTTGAGATGGTCTTGAAATCATTAAATATGGAATGGCCTTAAATATATGTTTTCGCAAACTTTTTTTTCGTGTGAAGGGCCTTGTTTTTTCCTATTTATTATGGATCAATTTTTTTCAATTTCATCCTTTTTGTCAATGAGCACCTATGGATTCCCCTTGAGTTCCCATATTGTATTTATTTTGTAATAAAAGGGAAATGGCTTTCAGGTCATCTATCTGATAATTATCTATGGCGGATATTCAAAATTGGTAATGGTAGTGATCTGGAGGCAATTAAATTTTTTGGGGGAGGCAAATATATGTTTGAGGATGGATGGTGTAGGGTTAATAGCATTGTGGCCTCATTTTTTGTTGAAAATCTTCTGATAATTGAGCCATCGAAGCTTAATGCGGTCAATCTTGCTCTCCACTGGGTTTGATCATCTTTTTGCAGAAATTTGGTTGCAGAAGTGCAAAAGTGTAATGCTACTTTTTGGGTAGCGAGGGAGGAGGAAAAGCTCTAGGATAGCATGGATTTGATAATATTCAGGGAACTAGAACATTTCCATGGGGAGTTTTTGGCCGTCGTAGAGAAGTCAAGTGGTGTTCAAGAATGACAAGAATTTTGGAAGAACATGCTTCAAAATCCCTAATTTGGCGCTCTCAATTCTTCCATCGAGGCCATTTCCACTTTGGTGGATGGAAATATGTGAAACTAAAAGGGAAGATTATAATGATATTTGGCATGGTTGGGCCAATGAAGTTTCTTTTCAGGACTCTAAGGAGGGTGTGGTTGAGAGGCGGGATCTCCAGTTGTATTTTTTTCTGTGTCTTCTGATTCAGGGGATTAATCTAAATATATGTTGTAATGTCTATAGTATAGTATAGCTATAGTCTTCCTTTGTTTTGGCTAGCGTTTTCTCAATATTCATATACCCAACATTCATGATTGATGAAGTTTTTTGCATCTTCATGTTGTATTTGAGGTTTAGCCTCTCTCTTTTGTAAAGGGAACGAGACCCTTCAACCCACTTTAACAATAAAAAACAAGGCCATGATATGGATAATACTGTCAAAGTTTGAGGTATTTGAGTGGAAGTTATGGGACAAAAATATTGTATATGTTAAGGAGTTACACTGATGTAATTGCAGTTTTGCTTGCAAATTCCCCAAACATGTTTAGTAAAATTGCTGAAATTAGTTTGTAAAATTGTTGAAATTAGTAAAATTGTCGATGCCTCCAAAATCCCATCTCATTTTCCTTTTTCTCCTATTATTGATACTAAATTGATAGGAAATAGAGATTTATTGAGCTGAAAAATTAGAGATAAAAATGAAAAATATGTTATGATGCACTTGAAAAAATAGAAGAGAACTTGTTTGAAAATTCTTAAATTAAATTATGTAATATTTGTTGGTATCAGATAATTAATCCCCAATATTTAGTAAATTGCATATTATAGTTGAAGTGTTGTGTGAAAAAAATGTTAATAGCCCAAATGCCAAGATGTAAGTGTCCATGCTTCTCCATGCCAACTACTCTAAATTAAAATCCATAACTTTGATTGCCTCCCATGTTATGAAATAGAAGCTTCCCCTGTAGAAAACCGCTTCACTCCAAATGTAGGGAAACAACCAAGATATTTCCTCTAAAGCGGATTAAAGAACCAGGCACTCCAATTGAGACAAAGAAATAAATTAGCCCATACTTGCAGTAAATTTGGTGACTCAATGCTGGGGAGAGAGGAGACATGCATCTAACCTTGAGCCCCATGAAAATAGCCCCCGGAGGAAAAAACAAGCCACAAAAGTTAATTTTTTTACACAGTGAGGAATAAAGGGCCCAACCAATAGAATTGAAACAAAAATAATAATTTACACTTGAATCTTGAGTTAAATGGTATCTAAATACACATGGCATTATTTGGTTGGTTTTTGTGAAAGTGATTATTTGTTGGTGTGAAGACTATATTACGCCTTCGGTAGTATAAAAAATAATAATATATATAATGTAAACTATATTGCGTGGCATGGGAAAAAGTGGGGGTGATAGCTTTTTAATTTATTGAAAACTTTAAATTAATTTAAGAAAGAAATAATCTAATTTAAGAAATCAATAATGTAAACACTATATAAATGTGAATATATATATATATATATATATATATTTGTTTCATGTTTAAAATATTTGTTCTTGGTGCTATGAATCATTGTCCTCTCAAAATTCCCCTCTAATGAAAGTCGAAAAATTTGAAAATTTTGAGTTAACACCTTTCAGTAGTGTGTTAGTAAAGTAAAAATTCGAAGAGATGGCGAAAATTCCATTTCATGGGGTATTTTTAGTAACTTGCAGGGTCTGTCAGATATTTTTGTCCCTCATGTCCCAAGTACCGGTGCACCTCTTGTTCACCGATCACCGGTTTCCCCACAAGATCTTATCTGTCATATTTTTGGGATTTTTTCAGCCCATATGTCCCAAGTGCACCCGGGCCTCCTGTTCACCAATTCCTCACACCACCCGCATCGGCCGAATCAGCTCGTCACATCCTTCGCATTTTTTGTTCCTTGGACCACCCATACTCTTTTGGCCCGCATCGACCACATCGGGACGAATCGGCTCTTCACGTCCCTCATGTCCCAATGTCCCATGGACCGTCCAGGCCAATTTTTTCCACTTTTCCCACATTTCACCTTTTTGAGTCGGTGCAAGGTGTATTTAATGCACATTTATGACCTTCTCTCTCCTAAATGACTATTTAAAAGGGCAACCATCTATGCACTTGTCACATTACTTGCTCATTATCTCTTGCCCGCATTTTTGCAAATTGAGTCATTTGTCCACCTTCCTGTATCTCTTTGCAATTCTTGTCATGAATCCGTTCTTTGAAGGTCAGTCCTCTGTTCACTGTCAAAATGAAGATCAAGTTTCAAGGGAATGAGCATCTGTCCCCTTTGGAGACCTCTCTACCCAATATTGGAGATAATGAAGTTCGATATTTGGATTTCAATTATTTCTAGGAAGATTAGCATGTGACAACCCTTTCTCCCATGGCTCAAATTATAGATGATAGTTGAATCACATACGCCACTATTTTCCCTCTCTCTATGCAATGTGCTGACACTGTGCTCACCTACGAGGCTAATTTTAACCCAGACACCAAGGAGGTTGTCAATTTGCATGGTGAATTGATTGCAAAATTGGACTCTGCTTTGCTATTACCACCGCCCTATGCATTCCTGAAATAGAAGACTCCATTATTCTCACTCTCGCTCAAGCTCAAACTCTGTTTGATCAAGACAGTGAGAAATACAATGCCCGAGTAGCTAAATCATGGCTGAAGTGTCCTAAGAAGGGAGCATCCCGACTCTCCAAGGCATTGTTAAGGGTTGATTACAATGAAAACTATCATATTTAATCACTCTACTTGCTCGGATTATGGGAATTATCTCTACCAATGACTTCCATTTTTTTATGTTCCCTTTCTTAAACCTCATCTGCGAGGGTAAGAAAAACATAAGTTGGGTTGAGATTATTCGTAGAAACTGATCGAACAATTGTCAAATGTTCAAGCAGGAAAAAAAAGTTCTACATGACCTCCTATCTCATGTACACCTTGGTAGCATCTCATGAGTGGTTCAGCTTCACTTTCATTGAAGGCAAGAAGGATGAGCCCATCTACACATATTTCCCTTAGTTTACCCTCAAGGTTAGTAATCATAATTTCAAAAGGGTAAATGATGCCTTCACCATTTACATTGTGATACACTTGGAGGGTGACACTGCCAGAAGATTCTTTGATGAGGCTAAGGCTTTGATAATCAAGTATGGGGCTTTCTTCATTCAGTTCTGAAATTTCTCATACATCCGGTTGGCTTGTTTTGAAAGCACACCTCTCAAGCTTCCCATGTTCTACAATGAAAAAATGCCCTTGGTTGAGGTGTGTAGGAAATGGGATAAACTTCATAGAAACTACCAAGATAATAATATTACAGCTCTTCATTTCCCTATCACCTTGGGAATTATACATGTAGGAAAACTCTTGATACCCAAAATATAGAAAGGGCTATTTCTCTCTTACATTTAATTTCTTCAAGCCTAGGACTTGCTTTGATTTAAAGAAATTCATTGATCAAAATCTCATAATAACTTATCATCACCATCCTGACACTGAGGATTACTGGGCTGATTGTGCTGATGATTTTAAAGCCAGGAGGAGGCATTTTGGTAGATTTTCTCTACAACAAATCATAGATCTCAACCTCTACCAGTTCCTGAAGGGCTTAAGGATGATGATGAAGATTTGCAATCCTTTGAGTATGAAATATCCATCAAGCACACTCCTCTGGAAACCCTAGATTGGTATGTGAAGGAAAGAGATGACTTGAATGAGATAATCACCCCTATCATCATCAGAACTAAGATTTGGTTTGACAAGAAGGTACGTGAACTCGGAATGAACAAAGGTAGATCCTCTTCAAGATAAAATTCCACACCTAGGAAGGAAGTACATATGCCTAGCATATAGGTACTTGAGAAAACTCCTTCTTCGATGAAAGAACCTGAGTCGTCTACTCCTTCATCTTCCACTAAAGTGTATCAGAATAAGGTCAACGAGGTAAAGAAAGAACCGGTAGAGGAAGAAACTCTTCTCGAGGAGTAGTCAGAATTGCCTATTGGGCCGATAACATTATTCTTCTAAGTGAGAATGATGATGATGAGATGAAAGACCCGAAGATATCTCGTGAGAACAAGCAGATTTACACAAAGAAAATAATAGATATCTTCTTGATATTACATACATTTTGATATAGATACATCTGTATATATAGGAAATAGACTTCCTAAATAATAGGAAGTAGCTATAACAACTCTCCAACCAATCTACGTGAGTTTTCCAAACTCACACACTCATATTTGTTATAAGTTGTTTTATTTAACAACTATATAACAAATTACTAACATATTTAATAACATTATAATTACTTCATGTAATTATAATTTACTAATGGAGCACTAACAATATAATTTCCTAACATTCCCCCCCTTAGTGCGAACATGGGGAAAACTTGCCTTTGTACTTGCACCTGCTCATGATCTGGTGATTTTCACAGGATGATCACAAACCTCAGGGATGGTTTTGCAAACGGTTGACCACAAACCGAGAATGGTGGTTTTGCAATTGGTTTACCACAAACCACAAAGTGATGGTTTTGCAAATGGATTACCAACAACCAAGAATGGTGGTTTTGCTATTGGTTTACCACAAACCACAAATGAAGGTTTTCAAGTGGTTTACCTACAACCACATCATGATGTGCCAAGTACTATCATCGGCCCTCATCACATTTCACTGTAGGGAATAACATAGGAAATTCTGCTGACATCTGTTGCTCATACATACATAGAAAAAGCTGACATACTGGAAATGGAACATTGGATCATGTTCCCCCCCTCAATGTGAAATTTCCACTTATTCAATCACGAACACTGCAAACAGGAACACTGATACTGGAACTATGACAAGAAGCACACGACACAAGCTGAAAGCAAATACACCATAAAAATGTCACCAAACCATCTGTGCGGCCCCGTCGTTGGCAACTGACGAGAGGTCGCTGAATGACCTCCAACCTCCGATGCCTCCTGCCTCCGGTTTCATGCTACTAGCTCAGCAAATTTTCTTTTTAAGGATCATTAGTTGTCAGGACGTCGGGTAACACCGAAAATGCATCCTTGAATTATTTTTTTAAATTTTACGACACTTTTTGATGACTGAAAAATGACTAAACTGCAACACAACACTGATTATTTTGAATCTTTTGACGAATAATGAAAAATTTATATTTTGACACATGACTTAACATGACTTACAAACGACAAAATGACAACGACATTTAACATTTGATGATGACCGACTGACATATTTTGTTGACACCATTATTTTGACATTAAAGACAAATAATATTTGATGACACAAGACTCGAAATACTAATTGACAATATTTATTAAATCCCTAGACTCTACGACCTATTTGAATTTTGAATATTAAAAGCAATATCATAAATGCCTTTAATTATTTTGACCAACTAGACATTGACATAAACAAATAATCAAAAATGGGATTATTGACACGCCTTATACAAAATGCTAATGAACGGTGAAGTTAAAACCTAGATATTTGAATGATGAGACTTGGGACACGTGCCAAATTAGCAGAAGATTCAACGTAAGTAGACACTAGAAATATAAACCATACCATGTATATTTGATAAGGGTGGTTTTGATTTTAATTTCCAGCGAAGAAGACTTGTAGGAGGCGGTTTCAATGTGACTTCAGAGATTGCTTCAACAACGGACAATGAGGATCAATGAATTGAGGTGTTTCATTACAAATATGTAGACCAAGACGTGGAAGACACGTGAGACCCACACTAAATAGCAGCAGACACAGATCTGAGTGATGAACGTAAGGAATCTGCGCATATGTCATTTAGAATAATCTGGCAGGACTCGAATAGGCGTAGCCAATATCAATCAGATCATTCATGCAACACAAAATCTGTGGACAGGTGTCAAATGCTGCATATGACCACATGAAAACTTACAAACCAATGCAATGTATTCTACAGAATATTTTCTTTATGGAACTCCCATGCTGTAGCAGCCAACAGCTTAGATCTGCGTGGCAAGGAGTAGAATTTGTCTCAGAACTTTATATTTGTCACCATCTAACAAGGAAGATTCTGATATGGGTCATAACAAGTGTTGATTTCATGCTTCAAGTAGATTGAGATCCAAAAAACACGTGGGCCTTCAAATTCTCGCTGTCATCTTCAATCACCTTCAAATTCTCACTAGCATCGCCGTTACAAACCTCTGTATCTTCATGCAGCTCTAAATGGATGTAAGATTATGCAAATTCTAAATGTTGACTCCGAGCCCTTGGTAAATGCAGGATCAATATAAATACAACACATAGAACTTGATTGTTCTGTCCAGGTTGAAAAGCTTGATAACCGATGTGAATAAAGTTATGCTCTCTATTGAAATTATACCTTAACTGGATCTCAGCAATGAAACGATTTTCAAAATACGCCAGTCGAGATATTTGGATAGATGGCGGTTTGAGAGAAACCATTCAATTCACAAAATCCTATGCCGATACAAGTGTAAACAAAGCCGAGTGATTTCAACACAGACTTCTAATTCTTTGTCTGTAAACACAACAGACCAGGCCCACCAGAAAACACACAGCTTATACGTGACCTCCCAATACTATATCCTCTACACTAAAGATAACCTCGCCAAAAAATATTGCACTACGTTTTCTGCATCGTTACTTCAATTCTATGTAGAATTATATACTTTGCACACTCATAACTTTCTGGCACATTAACAGGGCAATGCAGAATTCTAAATGCCCCTGATATAACAATCAAGGTATATTGAACATGATTTCACTCTGATACCAAATCTCAGAGAACAAGCAGATTTACACAGCAAAATAATAGATATCTTCTTGATATTACATATATTTTGATACAGATACATCCGTATATATAGGAAATAGACTTCCTAAATAATAGGAAGTAGCTATAACAACTCTCCAACCAATCTACGTGAGTTGTCCAAACTCACACACTCATATTTGTTATAAGTTGTTTTATTTAACAACTATATAACAAATTACTAACATATTTAATAACATTATAATTACTTCACGTAATTATAATTTACTAATGGAGCACTAACAATATAATTTCCTAACAAGATACTCTTGCAACCACTGCTAGAGTGGAGAAGGAAGGCCCAAGGGCCAAACCTCCAAGTTTAACAGACTCCTCTGCAAATGAAATTCTTGAGGTTCCATTCATTTCCCCACTGGAAAAAATAGTGGTTCATACTCTGAGTGCCATGAGTTCACTTGCACTTGGGCCCCTTGATTCTTCTATTTCTTCTTCTTCCTTTTCTTGGGTGCAGCCCCTAGTTAATAATAGGAAAAGGAGATCTTCCTCTCGATTAAAAGGGCTTGATTTTGATGTTGTGGCATCTCTGCTTGGAACTAATCCTCCTCCTCTGCAGTGCAAGTAAAGAAAGTAAAGACTACTTCAAGGTTGGTAACTGATGCTCAAGGCCAACAGTTCCTGGAGGTTACAAAACCCAAAGTGGACAAAGAGGAAAAAGATCTTTTGATCTCTGACTTAGAGCTTTCTAGGATTCCAATGGGAGAATCTACACCTAAGAGTGAAGTTCATAACCTTCAGGAAACCGTCACTAAGGTTATCGAATGGGTTGAGAAAGGCAAGAAAACCATGGAGCAGTTGGAAGAACAGAACCAAGTTCTTTCCAACTTTATCAGATCATTGTTGGCAAAGGATAAAGTTTTGGATCCAGCCCCATTGGCCGCTCTCCCACCTCCCATAGTTCTCAGCCAAGATGAGGTCCAAACCATCAAAGACATCCACAAGTATTCTACTTATGGTAAATTTATTGAGGCCATGGTGGATGATATGATTGTAGCAGTTTAAAATTCATTAAGGAATCCTTTCAAACTAATCAGAAGGTGATCAAGTTACAGTAAAAACTCACTTCCTCAATCAAGGCTATGGAAAAAGAATTGAAATTCTAGAGTGGATGTATCACAGATCTTCATCTAATGGGTCAAACCGATGAGAGGATCCTATTGGAAAACAACGTGTTTGATGATGTCAAGAATAACTTGTCAAAGGCATGGATCTTTAGCATTGAATGGAAGATAAAAGTTTTAGAAGAGGAACTGGGGGAATTGAGGAATGTATGGTAGAAAGGGAGTCTTTTAAAACTTGTGTTGTATCCACCTTCAAAGATATCCACTGCCATTTTTAGGATGAAGTCATAGGTGTACCCTTCTCTCTCTAAGAAATCAAGGCTCAGTTTAAATCCTTTGTCAAGGATGATCTATTCAAGGAAGAGTCAATCACTAAAGAGAAAATGAAGGATGTTTGTTCTCTTCATTTATCTATAGCCGAGGCTAATAAGGAATATCAAGAGCATACTGAGTTTTAAAAAGATTTGGAGAAATGCCTAGGAATGTGGACTCATGCTACTTCCAACACAATGATTCCAAGGGGCATAGAAATAGTGGAATCATTGAAGAGATTTAGGCATCGAGATCCTCAAAATAGTGGGCCCCTTCAACCACAACCGGATGCCTCTACTTCTGGCTCTTGACTCTCTTCTTTCTATTGTTAGTTCAGGTATCCTTGTAAATTAATTAAGGACTTTATATTGTATATTTCCTTAATTAATATTTTAGTTAAAAGAAATGGTTACTAAATGTAACCACTTTATAAGCTATATATTGGGCTCTCCACGCCATTCCAAAGGGTTGGAACTCTAGTAATTTTTGAAAGTGTAAAAGAACTTAAAGCTATCAATACAGAATATTTCCCTTCTTGTTTCTATCTGCATCAACTTACTTTCTCTTGCTTGTCTAAAGTTTGTGAATCATTTATCTATTGCAATAAGAAGCTTTGTATTCTTATGGATGTCATTTCTAGAACTTTGTGTCTATGAAATAATATATGGTGGTTTAATATGAATGATTTTATTCTATATATCACCTTTTCTCAACATTTATAAGGAACTATTTTGCTATCTATATTTCTTGGGAATGCTTTGTTATGTTCTACCTTTTCCTCCCTTAGTTCTTCTGTTCTTTTGTATTGATCATCTATCTTGGCATTAAAACACTTTCATGATATCAGATTTCCTCATTAAAATTGAAATTTGTACATTTGTAAATAGTTTTGTTGCTTGCTTTCAATAAGGGAACCTCTCCCATCAAAGAGGAGGGACTTTTTGTCCCCTGACTATTGCTTTCATTAAAGTCCTAATTTGACAACCAACGAGAACCGGAGGGTTAAGGGACCCCACCCTTACAACTATACTTCAAAAATAAACCAACAACACAAGGCCCCACTAAATGGCCCACATGGGAAAGAAGGAAACACCATTCGAACAAACAAACATGGATTTAAGGCAGCGAATACACATGGCCACATAACCAAAAAAAAGTTAGAAAATAGTATTAATCCTCATCCGAAATAACTTCCACCTCTTGAAATGCGCCAAACACTACCACAAGAAACACTTCCTTCTATTTGTTTGGTGTTACCTAGCAAAATAAAAAAGGCCTCGCTAGCATTATCCCAAAACTCGTTGAGGTGGTCAATGGCCAAGTTGATAGGTTAATGAGCATCGGTGAGATCCAGAGGAGGCAATATTCTAGGATCCAGACCACCATGCTAGAAAAGAACATGAACAATCTCTGCATAGAGTAGTAGCTTCCTATACCACTTATTGATCCAATGTTCGCCAAACCCAGTGCCATTTTCTTGAGCATCCGCCTCCTCCACCGAGAGCATCGGGTGCAGGACATGGCACCTATACATTTCTTTGCGCAAACTGACTCGATGAACAGGGTAGATACGAGAACTCCATGATATCTATGACATCCACCTTGACCGGATGGAGTAAGAGGCAATTAGAAACTAATTTTGTAGAGATTTCAAAGTTAACTATGTACTGTGAGATTATTGCATATAGGAATCTCCTATCACATGCTCAATGGCCTTGGCCTCGAGCACAGAATCGAGAGAAAAAACCTCTTGAAGCTTCTTGTGAGAAATACCCGAAGTAAAGGCCATTTCCCTTCTCTCCCCATGTAGAGAAATGAAAGAAATCCCAAAAAAAAAAAATCTCACCAACCCAAAAACAAAAAAAAACTAAGGTAGGGAGAGAGGAATGTGAGCGACCACCAATAGTAAAGGCCCAAAGTGTGGCACATGCCACCATTAATTCTTTGAGCTTTGTATCCACAACCCATCATAAATGATAATATCTTCCAAGTTGTGCCAATATTCTATATTATTAGAAATTAATTCAACTATCGGGCCATCAGTTTCCTTGTTAGCTAGATGATCGGTCCAATTCCAATGTCCATGACCAACAAATTAACAATGAAAAATTAATCCTGGACCCAAAATTATAATTCATCTCGCCTAAACCCGATACATTAACATCCTTTGACACACGAAAAAAATAAATCCATGGAATTCTTCCACATGGCATGGGAAAAAGTGGGGCTTTATTATTTAAAATGTTTCAATGGACCCCAAAATTTCAATGGCCAAGTCATTAAATGCAAACACCTGTCACCGCGGACCCAAAACTTTATTATTGAATCGGTTCATTTTGCGAGCTTGGAGTCCAAGGATTTCCTTTCCCTCGATGAGGTCTGAATCCTACCATGTGGCCATCTGATAAGTTACAACTGCTATCCAATTAATGGAATTTGATTAATGACTAAATTTGACATCTACAAAGTATAGTGAAAGACCTAATCGTTTATAGTGATGTTGACAATTTAAATTATTTTTCTGGAAGGCATACTGCA
This sequence comes from Taxus wallichiana var. yunnanensis, assembly GCA_018340775.1. Classification (NCBI taxonomy): domain Eukaryota; kingdom Viridiplantae; phylum Streptophyta; class Pinopsida; order Cupressales; family Taxaceae; genus Taxus; species Taxus wallichiana. Next base: position 830,507,693 of record CM031242.1, on the reverse strand, counting down.
ATGGAAGGTAGAATAGATTCATATAAGTTGTGGACCATCTAAAACTCAAAATTTTCATATTTCCGAGTAAGTGTCATCTTGCATATCAATCTTGATTCTTTAAATATTATATTTTTTATAAGTAGCACTGTATAAGCCTTCACTTTCAAATATTTCAATATAAGGGTTGAGAAATTAGGGTTGAGGGTTTACAGAATCCAAAATTCCAAGCATGTCTACTTCCATAGGATCCCAAAGTAAAATTAAAACCCAAATCCCATATGCCAAACTGCTTAAAAGTAAAACCCCTGGTTTTACTAATGAATATCATGATATTTATGATCCTGTAATTGGCACAAGAGCTTCACAACTTAGATACACGTCTGAGACAAAGATGAGGGAAAGTAGAAGTTTGGACCAATCAGGTAGACATAAAGCTTTCGGTTGGATAACATGGGGGTCTGGATTGGGATGCATGATGTTCCACAAGGTTTTCCCTTGCCCTAAATTTGTCAATATATGTGCCCAAAATTACAATGAGACAAAAAAATCAATTGTTGCAAAGGGAAATGGATAAGAACTTTTGTACATTACGAGGTAAATCTTGGTAGTGCATTGGGGTTTGAAAGCAAATATTTAGGAACTGTCCACATAAACCTAGAAAAAAATCTAGAGATTATCATGCAACAAATAAAAAGAAAGAGATGTGTTTTTACAAAAATTACCATTTGATGCAGAGGTACCAAAAGGGAAGGCTCTGTATGCAATTAACATATTTAAACTGTGGGTGAAGGATACCATTTATATGCTATTATTTTCCTTGTCTTCGATAATGATAAGATAGTGGATGAAACCCTCCTAGAAATGGTATATAATATCCATTTCATTAATCTACCTTTTCAATACTGATTTTTGGGTACATTACATAATCTATACACAAACAATTATTAACAATCAAAGAAGTCTTTGGCACTAATACATTTACGTTTTCTACCTACTTGTGTTATTTAATTCTATGTTGGTTTGTTGGATGGTTTGAAAAAACATACTTACAATTAATCTCTAGCTAAAATTTGTGTGTCCATTAACTTAGTGGACCCCAAGATAACGATGTATGATAATAGAGGGGACTACAATCAATTTGTGGATTACTTTTGGGCTCCAATGTATGAAGCAATTAGAAAAATTATAATGCCTAGATTACTCGTGAAATGTAGAGATTACATACTTGGATCGAAATATAGTTAATGAGATGGTACTTCATGGAGGATTATATTTTGCTAAGGGTTTATGGATCAGGAGTACAACCTTACAAATTTATAATACATGTGACAGGAGAGTTTTTACCTTGAAATATATACGGCAGATGGAAATCATGGAAAATCTCTATTTATTTATCAAAGAAAAGAAGAGCATATTTCCTTCCTTAGCATTCTCATGTCAAGGGTTCACATTTGAAATAAAATCATTCTATGTGGCACATGAAATCTTACATATTTTTAAGTTTTATGTTAACTATCTTTGGGTGTATGACCCATGTGAGGTGATTAAAGCAAGGGTAGTGGCGAAAAGGAACTATGCCACTAAAATTCAATATGAAATCAACCCTATCTAGAAAGTTTGAAAAATAAGAACTTTTGGGATGAAGTACAAATAACAATGAATAAAATTGTTTTTGAGAAAGGAATTAGTTCTCAAGAGTTGTCAAAACAAATTTTTGGATTGCCTAAGCCTCCACAAAAAGGAAGAGGATTTTCAATCTACAAAACCTAATAAAAAGTCATCTAAAAGCATGCCAAAGGCATTACAACAAGAATTGAAAGATAGAAATTAGACAAGGTCAAATTTTTTGCCTTTTGTCTATGAGGCAGACCTAGGCCATCCAAAATCTATAGAAGACTATGATTCTATTCCAGAAGATGCAAATTTTAGCAAATTGTGGAATAAAGAGCATCCTCGAGAGGAAAGTAGTGATGATGACACTGCCTTTGAGGAATTACATAATCCCCCTAGCAGTAGCACATATAAACCAAGTCTCGATGAAGGTTTGAAAGAAAGATATACTATAAGAGTAGTTATTGTTGAAAAGTTAGGTTTTAGTGGTGGTGGTTTGGGTTCAAGAGGACAAGGCATTTGATTTCCACCAGAGGCACAATCTAGAAAACAATTCGACGGGTCAATCTTGGAGCTTCACCTTCAGAGAAAGGACCACTACATACTACAACATCTACAAGTTTTAATCCAATTCAATTTACTCTGATTCAAATCCTCAACAAACAGTTCAGCCACACATTGAAAATCCTAGAGGAGAAGTTGTCCACGAATTTGTTATTATTGCTAAGGTTGTCAGTTCGAGTGATGATGGTAGTATCCAAATGAGTGTTGGAAACTCAAAGATGGAAATAGAAACAATTGAAGTTACTAGGGCTATTATCCAACAAGGAAGTGAGAAGAGGCAGAAGACAGAGGTAGACATAGGTACAATTACTCTTGGCTCAAGGAAACTATTTATAGAAGGAAGTTGCACTTCCACCCCTAAACAATAGGAAAATTCTCCCCAAAGTTTAATTACTCCTCCATTCAAGGTGGAATAGTTCATTCCTACGAACACCTCATGTTTTTATTACCAAGATGAGTTTTCCAATAAATTAGAAAGAGATAAAAGAAACAAGAAGCAAATTCTACATGCTACTAGAACTTCAGATCCAACCACAATGAGGGTATTTCCTACATATAACCTAGACATAGATACCCTGGAATACATGTATGTTGTGCCCAAAGTTGTAAAACTAGAGAATGAAATGCTTCCCACTAACTACGATGTGACCTCCCTTCAAATGGATCTTAAGGCAATGAAACCTTCTAAAAAAATTAATGTATCAAAAAGGAACAATGATGTGGTTTACACAACATTACTAAAGGAAGAGAGGGAGAAAAATAAGTTGAATAATAATATTTAAAAGTTAAAGTAAAAACTTGACAAATGAGAAATCAAAAGGAAAAGTAGTAGTTAATAAGACAGGTGAGTTAGAGAGGAAGATAAAATCATCTACCTCTATGACTGCAATTTCTTTGAATGAACAGGAACAAGTAGAACTAGAATATGTGAAGAAAAATTTACAGGAAACAATGAGTAAGAATAATAGATTACAAAAAACATTGGGAGAATTGCAAGAGGTTGTGAAGAAAGATAAATAAAAGGTAAAACAATAAGAACAAAGCCTAGATGTTGAGAAAAAATAAAATGAAATATTGCAACACGAATTGGTGAAAGCAAAAAAGGAAATAGAGTCTTCCAACATCAAACTATATGGATTTCATAAAAAAGGCATTGATTAATATGACGGATAATGTTTGGGGATAAATAAAATTAAAAATGATGATTTTATTAGATTATTTGAATTCATGACTGATCTATAGAGATATTTGATAAGCTCCATGAATATGTAATGGTCGAAGAGTGATTGATTTAAGAGAGGATACCATAAAGAAAATTTTGGAATCTATCTACAAATTCACCGATTACAGAACTAGCATCCGAGAGGAATTCAAAACTAGTTTGATGCCTCAATAAATGTATCATTTATAATTTGGAAAAGTGTGATGTTGGGTGAAGCACAAAAATTGTTGAATAAGTGTCAAAGAATATTATAGGAACTACATGGAAAGGTATAGGAGTTCACAAATCTTGGTTTTCCAATTTCTTTTGATAATACACACCAATTCATTAAGAAGGATGCATTCCAGAAGAAGATGAAAGAAAAAATGACTCAAGAGAAGGACCAAATTCCTGAGAAGCTAGATGAGAATTTTTTTCTTTGACTCTGTTAAACCATTGATAACATTGTCAATAATTTTGCATTCAATAGTAAAGGAAAGATCCACTATCAATTATGAATTTCTTACAAAGTTACATGCCACGATCCCGATTTACAACAAATTACAATTCCAACAGATGAAGAGTAGAGCATCTTATAGAAGATGATAAAATTTGTTTAAATTGTGGAGCCTAATTCCAAGTTTAAGTGGTAGTTTGGTTTTTTTGTTTATATTATTTGGGATGAAATCATGGTCATGGATAAAAATAGTATATCATCTTATTAATATACTAGATTTATCTTTATGTTTGTTGTATTAATAAACATGTGATATTTAGGTTGCTTGTGGTTGAAGAAAACTTTTACAAAGAGGTGCACAAGTTAAATATATATGTGCATAGATTTACTCTTTAGTGTATTTAGATCCATTTTGAAATTTGTTCCATTTTTTGCAATGAAAATCTTCAATTTTTTCATACAAGGCATGTCTCAAGCAAGTTGAATGAGGAATAGTGTTATTTTTAAATTTTCATTTCAGTAATGATTCAAGCAAAGCCACTTATTCTATCTCAAAATTAAGCACCACAACTCTTATATGCCTAAAGTATATAATAATGTAAATGCATTGTGATTTAATAGCCAACTAACCATGGTGTATGCTTTCTATAAAATATATCAACAACATTGTATGTGAAATATATTAAATAATCATTAAAACATGACTTTGTAATGTTTCAAATCAAAATGGAAATGGAATCAATATGATTACCTTTAGGCACATGTAAGTTTGGGGTGAGTGCTAATCCTTGTTTGAGATTCAGAAAAATGTACTTGAATATTTGAATATATTAATTATTATATCAACATCTCTATCATGGGATATCCACCAATGGAAGCTTCCAACTTGATGGACTTGGATCATCTCTATCATTTTATTCAATGAGATATTTGAGACCGGATCTCTCTTTCTTAGCACTCAACCGCTGCAATAGGTTCATCGATGTATTTGTGCCATTATTTTCAGCCAATCTCCTTTCAATAATCGACTTCCATACTATTAGATCCCCTGTCGTAGGGGAAAGTTATCCACTTCGTACCATGATGTATAAATTCTCAAACAATTTTTGAAATTTTTTTCAATCTTGTTTCACAATTTTGACTTTATAAAGGCCAAGGCAGTGAAAATTATCTCATCTTCAACTGGACCCAAAATCATTGTTTGACATAGATCAACCAATGAGAAAAACTTGGATATGGTTTTCTATAAAATAGTACTCACCCCAACTTTTTCCGTAACTGTTTATCACTCCACACCGTAAGGGATTATCCAAATATTTGAATTTTTGAATCATTGTAGTGGTGAATTCATGAGATTGATCACTCAAAATGTCCTTTCTTAAAATACCTGTAATATTCATTCCATTGATATCAACAAGCTTACAAAAATGTTGAATCAATGTAGTCAACCTCTTGAAGTAGTCTTCCGTATATTTCTTTCATTTTAGACAGATTCCAAAAGGTCGATTTACTATAGCCATTTCTTAAAGTAAAGAATCCCTTCTAAATCATTCCCTTATTTCTTCTAATAGGGACACTACAATTTCTCTTAGCGTCACCCTTGTTGATGATACAATGTTATCAAACTGCGGTCCTATGACTTTTACCTCCCAAACCTTACCAACTACTCCTTTAAACATGTACATCAAGATCTCATATCCACGTATAGAAGCACATACTTCCATAAAAAAATTGAACTTTAGAAATCTAATTGAATTTCCAATCTTTATCAAATCATTCCAATCATAAAACATCGGACTTGTAAAAGTAGTTTTATTGAGATACAAATATTCTATTGTCATACAAACTTGTTTCCTCAAACTAGAAAAATCAACAATATAGATAATTGTTTCTTGTGCTTGTTTAATTAAATGATGCATTTCTTACAACATGGGAAGAAGACCACACAACATCAGAAATGACTCTATATCAGTCAAACAATGTATCAAATTCTTGACCTTGTCCACTTCTATGTGATCCTCGCCACATCACTCCCGATAAGGATTGATACTCTTGGTACACCCTGCGAATCGGTTGGTACAACGAGATCCACCTAGTGTCGACATATTTTAACATTTTATGCCAATTTATTAGTCCTTTTGAAAATATTTGGAATTTTGTGAACCTTTTAGGACTACGACGAAAATAAGCATGTACATCTCAAACAAGGTCTTCAACTTTTTCTACAAGTTTAAATTTTTTAACTATTCTCATGAGCTAGGTTCATTCAAAGAGCAATAAAATGAATGGAAATCATATAAGGGCAATGATATGTTTGGGTTCTTACACATAGGCCATGATGATGACCTTGCAGTCTGGATGCCCCATATTCCTTAACACATACTAGCTTTGATGCAATTCCAATATCATCCATGTCATCGATATCCTTCAAAAAATTTATCACCAAATCATAAAGGTTTTAATCATTGGAGTTCTCTCTCATCTTGTGAATGATGAGTAAGTGAGGTTGTCTCAAATAGTTATTGATAGTCTACACATGCATATAGACCCAAGCAGTATTATCTACTATTGTAACCTCATCAATAGAAAAAGATATGTATCGTGCAGACTTCAGTTTCTCTTTCAAGTCTTCTTTCTCAACCATAGCTAGGAATTTTTCCCAATCCCAACCACTACTTTCTAACCAATGAGAATTAGGAAAGTGTGGGACACCAATGAAATACAAAATCTTCTTTTTTTTCAGGAGAATCTACTAAAGGATGACCTCATTTCAAAATGTGAAAAAGCAAGTAGCTAGGTAAATTGTTTTACCCAAAATATGGTTTTGAATGATCTTGTTGAATTGGAGGAAATTGTCCTTCCATTGATTGCAACTATTCTTTCATTTCTCTTGTGATCTTCAAATTATTTTTCATACCTAATATGCAAACAATCATTTGTATTTTTCCATCTAGCAACATTCTTCTCAACGCCATCTACATTTATCTTTTCATACATCGTTCCTACATGTTTCTCAATAGTATCCAACTCAATTTGCATTGTCTTGTACACTCCGCCCAATATCTAGCTATAGACAATAAATTTGAATTCTTTACAAGGTTCAAATTTTTTCTCATTTTCAATAGGTTCAATAAAAGGAAACTTAGAAACCCACTATAACTTGAAAATTCTTCCTAAGTCCCATTTTCTTTCTTTTCTCTTTCTTCTAGAAATAGGTTTCTACTAAGTATTTTCCTTGGTGCAATATATGCTTCATTGAATTCCACTGCTATAATTTTCACCTCCAAAATTCACTTGGGAACTGGAAAGTGATGCAATGTCATCTTCATTCAATTGGGCAGGTGGTGAAAGTGCGGTGTCAAACTCAACATCATTCAATGGAATGTATTCAAGGGAAGGAATTTCATTTTTGTTGTCATTGACCACATCAGCCAAGTAAAAATGAACACATTATCATTCCGAGTTTCATTTTGAATGTAATAATTATCCCTTGATTTTGATGGTCCCGTTGGAGAAATATGGGTTTTCTTAGACGGTTTCTCAAAATAAGATGTTATTTTTCAAAGGCCAGTACCACTACTAGGAGGGGTTGGAATAACATTTTTTCCTGAGGCTGAGCTTCCCTTTTTAGGTGCCATTTTTTTGAATCATTGAATCTTGTATAATTGAAAGAAAAAATATACAACATGTTAGACTAAATGATATTTATACGTGCACAGACAGATCTCAACATGATAAATATGTATAAATAAAAATAATGTTGTGTCACTTAACATGTACTAATTTTTGCAAGAGTGTTACATTAGTATAATAATAATTAGAGAATACATCAAGCAAACTAAAGATGTATCAGAGGTTTGAGAAGAGAACAAGAAATTTTAAATTTTAAATGATTTGTTGAGCATCCAAAGACACTCTAATGATAAGAAGTCTCTCTTGTAGCTAATCAAACATGAAATATGTGATCTCGGGGTTTGTCTTGAGTTTGAAATAAAAGTATATTATGTATCTTCTTGTGATGGAATCTAAGTTCATTGATTCATCCAAGGTATGATATGTCTTTAGTTGATTAATGAAGGATTCTCGATGACCGAGCTTTGTCATAATGTATTGAGTATTTCTGTTGTATAGAGGTTCTAAATGTTACCATCAAGACAAATAAGGTTTGCATCTGCTCATGAAGAAATTATTTATTCATCGAGGTATGAGGTCTATCATAATCTAATTACCAAGAGTGTTCATAATTTCAAAGGAGATGAGATAGAATATATGATCTTCCATCTATGACTCGTTGTGGTATGAGATTGTGAATTCAAGGTTGAGAGTGTATACAAGGTTTTTGGCTTGACAATGAAATGTCAATGTGTCAAAGCTAGCTAAAGTATCATTATTGTCGAGAGAAGCTTCAATGCTTTGATAAGATGTTTCATAAATGATATAATCATGATAAGGGTATTCTTTGTATCTTTGTTGTGTTCCTACTTGGAAAATGAGCTCAAGAAACTTTAAGGATGTAGGAATTTAAAATATCCTGGATGTTGATTTTTTGTTTATATTAAATATTAAAGACATGTTGAAATTTAAAATTTATACTTCAAAAAAATGTTGAAATTTAAAATTATACTTCAATACTAAAAAACATTAAAATATTATAAATGTTCATTAGAAGGGATAACTAAAAAAATCACTTGGCATGTAAATTGTATTCGCTACTAATTTACTTTTTATATTTTGTTAAGTTTATTTTAATAAATAAAAATTAGATAATAATTAGACAAACAAATTACATGCTTGGTAGCTTTCTATTTTCTATATTAAAAAAATTGCATTCACTTCACACAAATTATGCAAAAATCACTAGGAAAAAGGATAAATCTCTAGAAAATAAGAAATTACCTTACTCTTTCTATTTTCAAAAGAGTGATATTCTCTTTTAGATTTTGCTTGCTTGTAAATCATGTTTGGAATTTGGTATTTTATTCTCAATACCCTTATTTATTTTATAAACTGGTCATTTAAATATTACTTGTTTTTATAAATGTTTGATTACCAAATGCACAACCTTATGCATGAGTGAAAATTTGTACAAGAAACAAGTGAATTCAATTCCTAGTGAGTTTTGTTGCTCAAAATATTATCAATGTAAATGTATTGTCCAAGACATTGTTTGATAAAAATATTATCTATGCCACATGTCGCCATTCTCGCTCAGTCTCCCAAGGAAATGCCTGGAAAATGTGAAACTTGCGAAATGTACCACATTTTATATATCCTTTGGGTCCATTGTGGGAAGAGGTAGTGTCACAGTGACAAAGTGATAAACAATCGTGGTATTGGTCGTGGAATAAATGGAAAGTGAAACCACAATGTGTGTGTGTGTGTGTGTGTGTGTGTGTGTGTGTGTATACATTAACAAAAATATTCAAAGAAGATACACTTTGATAAAGCAAGGAATATATAGAGCAACAACTCGTGGAGATGTATGAAGTGATTATATATATAACGTAGAATCTAGATGTATCTAAGATAGGAATACTAGTTATGATTCTCTGGAAGCGAAGTATTATTCTAGATGACATAAAAAATCATAGTGGTTATGAGGATGAGAATGTTCGGATTTGTAATAACTTACAAAGGTGAAATCGTAGATAAAGCAATGTGACATGACAAAATAAGGTCTCAAATAGACCGAGCAATCACCTACAATAAGTGCATCTAGGATGTAATATTCAACATACTAGCCAAATGTTGGCAAGACTTGGATACCCAAATTGGAAAATTTTGGGAGAACATCACCTTTGTGTATATATCGAGAAAAATTTGGGAATGTTTTCTTTCCCAAATAAGGTTCTGTAGATTTCTTGGTGAAACATTAATGTTTTCAAATCCTGCACGTCAATTTCTTGGCGAAACATTAATGTTTTCAAATCCTGACGCATTGATTTCTTGGTGAAACATTAATTTTTTAAAATCCCTGATGCGTTGATTTCTTGGTGAAACATTAATGTTTTCAAATCCTTGTGCATCAATTTCCTGGTGATAAATTAATGTTTTCAAATCCTGGAGTGGTGATCTTGCGGTGATTTAATATAAAATATACATTGGGATTGGAAATTCCTTGGCGATTCAAATGGGATAGATTACTGTTTATGGGATTTTTGGGTGAAACCTGGGAACTACCATTGCTGTAGTATTCACCAAAATCAAATTCCCAATTCTACTATTCTCCAAACTATGAATATTCGCCACTAAAATTTTCCCTAAAATAAATTCCCCTCTTCTCGCCTTTCTTTCAATGGTCGTATGGGTTGATTCATACTACATTATTTCTTCCGATCTTCTCAAAATGAACCTATTGCTTCGATGAGTCTTGTTTATCTACCTCCATAAGTTGACATTCATAATAATGAGCTTCCTATAATTACATATGTTATTTTAGAAAAAAATGATGCACTTTGGGTATTTATCTAGTCCTAATCACATACTACTATTCATATGATTCCTAAGCAAGAAAATTATTAATTAACCCATGTCTTATGCCCCTTTTCTTGCTTTCAATTCTCATTTTCAATCGTACACCTTCTTTCCCATTCGACCTTTGACCCTTCATTTTCTCTTATTCTCGTACACCAATTCCAAGCACTCCTTACCCTTTGGGTTCCTCGACCTCTTTATACTTTACTCACATCTTTTGGGTCCTTTCTAGCCATTTGGGCATCTTGTATTTTTGGTGGTTATCCTTTTCAAGGTAAATTATGAATTCAAGCAAAGGAATCATATAAATATAAAGTTATGTAACCATAATAAAGGAAAAAATCATTAACCATTAGCTATCAAAGCACCTAAGGTTACATCTCAAGAGCATTCGAGCATCCATTCTAGCTCCACATAAACAAAAAGGTATTGTATACACTTCATAGGAGGGAAGTTCATTATTTCATTCACACATCTATCTAAAATTTCTACATCTAACTACTTTCTCACTATCAAGTGTGACATGCACAAGATCCACCTAGGGTACAATTCTTCACACACACATAGAACTACATCGAGTTTGAGACGTAGTGCAATGCTCAATCGTAAGATCACTTGTTTAACATTTGAGGATAGTATTACCCCTCATTTGCATTATTTTATTTTTGGGATTTGATGCACTTCGGGGTTTTATAGGTCATTTCTTCATTACGCTACATGTGACATCTACACACTTAGTGTGACATACTAGCAACAAGAAACAAATGACAATGAACATATTTAAACTCTGTAAAACTGCATTTCGTAGCTTCCGAGAAGATACAAATGCCTATAATAGGTATTTGGTGCCCAAGGCGCCCGACCTTCCCATATACACCCTTGTCTTGGCACTTTTAAATCTCTCGTAACTTTCTAGGATTGATTGTGAGACTATGAGTTCCTATTCCAACTACTTTCCAGACCGGCACAACTTTGGCATCATATCAAAATTAGCTAAGTGTTTCCTCCTTTCATTTGCAACTAGGGTTTCATATTTTCTAGTTTATTTTGCTTGGGTTAAATCTGTAATTAATTTTTATATTCAAGATTTGCTACATAGCTTAAAATTAGGCATTTATTTATCTCAATATTTTCTTAATAATTTGGTGAACCAGACCTCTTCGAGGATTCTTAGGGTCTTTCTTTCATCATTTATTTCATTTTTCTAAGGCCCTCTCATCATGGATATTTCTATTCATGATTTCCTACTCATCAACCTTGAATTAAGAGCTAAAATCATTACTCTCTTGGATACTACTCGCATTCCTTATGATATTCATCTAGATATAGTATATAACACATTCATAGATGCATTTTCTCAACACATTGCTTTTCCATCTAATCTTGCTGCTAATCTTGTTGTTTTTGACAATGATCCACCTTTGTACATCATGATTCACATTAATAATGTGGGTGTCAAACAAACCATAATTGATAATGGATATGAGCTCAATATTTTCACTCTCTCAATAATTTAAAAGCATGTCCTTTCTATAGTTTATGTTAATCCCTCATCCATTTATCTTAGCACATATGATGCTTCTATTCATCCAAGCATAGGCCATATCAATTTTCATTTCACCGTCGGGACAAAAACATCCCTATTGTATTCTTCGTCATTGACTTCTCAGTTAAGTATAATTTCTTACTTGGTATACCATGGCTTCATCCCATGCAAGAAATACCTTCTACAATGCATCGATGTGTTAAGTTTGTACATGAGGGCATACAATATGCAATCCCTAGTGATCGTCACCGATTTAAATATTACAGACACGATCCAACCACTAAACTTCCTACTCCAACATCTGATACCTCTAATGAACCAAAACCCATGGATTCTTTGGCTCATTTTCCTCCACTTGAAGGTGTTATTTGTATGTTAGATACTGTACCACCTGCATCATCACCTCCTCTTACTTCCACTACTGCTATGAATCTTTATCAGGGGCATGTCCAAAGATTATAAGTCGTTCCACCTCCTTCACATTATCATGAGCAACATCCATTTACATGTACACTTTTAATGAATGACTCTTATTAGGGACACATTCCATTTGATCCTACTTTCCCTGATACTATATGCACACATGATGGGTTAACTCAGCTAGGATTTATAGTAGACGACATATTTCCTCCACCTCATAATTTTCATCATTATCATGGATTTATCCGTATTATCATGTTGCTTATGCTCTTCATGTCTTTTATCTCATAATATTTATTTCTTGTACTCCTTGAACTTCTCCACTTACACTCATACAATCTCAAACTTGATTACATTTGGGGCATGTTATACCTTGATCGTATTGATATTTCATTCCCCATGTCATTTGGTCATGTCTTCATTTGTAATGACTTATTTCTCAGCTATTTACATAATCTTACTCTCTGGTATGAACATGGTTTTCCACTACCTTATTTCACAAATGAAGAATATGTTATGGGTAAGTATAATTTATCCCTCAATGGCTCTCTCTTGACCAATGTGACACTATTTCTTATCAAGTATCATATGCATCACCATTTGGTTTTGAACATGATAATGAATACCTCTTAGATGATGTTACTTGACCACTATCACTATCACAAACTTGAGGGCATCACACTTATTCTTGCCCCCTCTAGTATTGATACACGTCTCACACTCTCATCACTTCACATATAGTTTTTCACATACATATTACACAAATTGATACACTCTTTTATCATCATTCCCGGATAACACAATCTCGTAATACAGCTTCACACTTGAATTTTGAGGGCATACTATACACATGAACCTCACACACTAAACACTACATAATACACATTGCACACTTCATGCACTCCTCACATCTCTTTCTTGTATCTTCTATTTCACATCACATACACTCTACACATTCATGACATATATTTTTCACATCTACTTTCACATGTTGCTCTCATTACCTTGTGATGAACTCTAGTTCCATGGTTCATACTTGACTATTTTGGGTGTAAATCTAAAATTAACCTCATCACACATGACTCACACTCTGCACTCTATGATTTAACGATCGCATCTTGTTAGTGCACATGTTCAAACCATTTCCCGATGACGCACTCTTGTTCTATGGTTCATTCTTGACTGCTGAGGGGGCATGTATAAATGAACCTCATCTCATGCATACACATCAACTTGGGGGCAAATACATCCTATCACACTTGCTTTGCATTCCACTCCACCCCACTCATCCACAACATATTGCATATCTTGTTCACATTTATTATTTCTTTCATATGCTTACATGTACACTTTTTTACACATGTTATATAGATATATTATATGTCATCAAATTTCTATATACACATGCATGTTCACTTTAATTCTAGTTTTGGATGAAAATTTCATATAGATCGATACATGTAACATAGATGCTTGAGACAATACCTATTACCAGATCCCACAATGGATCTTGGGGCATCCACTTTCATACACTAAATATGATATTGTTTCATTTTTCATAGCACATTATTCTTGGTTTATACACATTTTAACATACATTTTATCTTTCTAACATGCTAATGGGTGCTTCATATGCAACATTTTTCTTGCAAGACTATTTACTTCCATGGTTGTCGATTCCTTGTGTGACATTTTATGTCATTGTTTACGGATTTTCCCTAGTATTTATTGTTCTTTGATTGCTTATATGTTTTACGAAACTAAGGCGTTATTTCTCTTACGACATTGTGAGTGATGTCATTTGTTTGAAACCCACTTTTTGCAAAGATATTCGGTTTGCATTTTCTTCTTACATGATTAGCTTACATATTGTCTTCTACATGTTTTTTTATCTTGTTTTCACTAACAATTGTTATGTTGTCAAAATTTCCCCCGGGTAATTTTGATAACATGCATCGAAATATTCAAGTCCTAGGAAAATTGATTGATTCGGGGCCAAAAATCATGTTGCTAGAGTCCCCTCAAATATTTTCTAAGTTCCCTGTCTGAGAGGAAAAGAGCAAGCTCTGAGAAAATGCAAAAAGTGGTTGCAGAAGGCAAGTAGGTTGATCCAGGAAAAAATCGTAAAAATGACTAAGTCCTAGTCCTAGGGGCAGTCGAGACATTTGGGACAAAAAGGCCCGAACCGGCCGCTCGGCCAAGTAAGCACAAACAGCCCGCAAAGCAACAGGGGACAAAAGTATGCGGCGGGCGCGAAATGCCGGTTCGACCGAGAAAAATTGGCTAATCACGAGAGGGACGCAAATGGGACAATCGGGCCAAAAAGGCACGAACCGCCGAAAGGAGTCAAGAGGGTCCAAAGTCAAATGGGACATCTGGGACAAATGGACGCTGAAATGCCCGAACCGGCTGAAATGAGCACAAAGGGCCCAAAATCAAATGGGACATCCGGGACAAATGGAATCGGCACGCGAAGGAGCCGAAGGAGCCGAAGACCAATCAGAAACTGCCACGTGTCCTCACAGGAGAAAAGGTCAAAAGGTCAAAGGGACGAGTTATCGAGCGCTGAACTGAACCAATGAAATGGCGCCACATGTCCAAGTTTAAGGGGCCCACAAGCAATTTCAAAAGGAAAGCCCACGAAAGACGGAGGAGAGAGAGATTTCTCGTCCAATCAGCACGTGCCACATGTTGTCCGGATGGCGAAGCGCGGGAAAATATTTTGAAATCTGTCTTGATGTCTTCCGCGTGCCCTAAATCTTCAGATCGCCATATCTTTTGATCCAGAGCTCGATTTCCACGTTCTTTATATCAACGGAAAGCTGTTGAGATGCTCTACATGATTCTGGGATCAACCTCGAGTTTTGGTGCAGTCTGAAGAGAGAAAATCGAGAAACGGCTCTGACACGTGTGCACGGCCAGAAGTGACATTTCAGCGGCCAAATTAATGCAGAATGGGTCGCATTCTCCTCCAAATCGGTCAAAGATGGCAGGGTATGGGTTGGTAAGGTATCCTATGCTATTTTAATGCATTGGCATTCAATGAGGAATGGGCTTACACGTTTTCCCACGTTTTCTGTCCCCTGGGCTCGACCCATGCAATGTAAAAGCCAGATTTGGCTCATAAAAAAAAAAAAAAGAGGTTGTTCATTCTTTCTGCTCTGCCCTCCCTTCTTTTCTTCTCTAGGGTTGAAAATGGAGTTCGAACCTCCTCCCTTTCTCTGTAATGGCGTTCCTGCCTTTTACCATTAATGGAATGATGTTCTGTGCAAACCTCTGGAGCAACAAAACGTGTTCTGTGATGCATCTGTCCATCCTCTCTCGTTTTTGCTTGTCTTCTTCTTGCCTCTCTTCATTGCAGGTGTCTTGTGCATGTTTGAATGTTCATTGCAGGTTTGGAGCTGTGTTCATGGAGTTTTGGGACATTTTCTGTGTGAAATCTATCCTTGGGTTTGTGATGCTTCTGTCCATCCTTCCCATTGCTCACCTCTCTTTGTCCCATGGTAGTTTTGATAGATGTCCAACATTCTCCTTCTCTGGTGTATCACCATTTTAGTGTAGGCTTTTGCTGTTTTTTTCCTTTCTCTCTCTCTCTCTCTCCTTGGCATGGTTAGATTAGGATTAGATTAGCTTGCCTGCACTGGAATAGCTTGTGGCAGGTAGTTTAGGAGCAGGAACCAGCCTTCTCTGGAGATTCCTCTCTCGGTTTTACAAGTCCCACGCTTGGAGAGAGGTTTCCATGTTGTGCAATCACACTGGATGCCTGAACATCAACCTAGAAGCCTGATGTGCGTCCAGGGGTGCTGTGATTTTGCACTAACAGTTTTGGCATGCCCGGTGGGACCTTAGAGGTCTTTCACTTCATCTTTTGCAGGTTGGTGTGTTCCTGTGAAGATTTCAGCCTTTGGAGGCACTTGCAAACACATCTGGCGACTCCATCTGATCAGCAACCCATTTCTCTGAGCTTGCAGACCCGTTTCCATACATTTTCATCCATCTTTCTTTCCATCCCTTTCATTCTTTTCCATTCCATGAAGTCGTGCAATCATGACTTCATTTCCATCATGGATTTCATATCAACAACAGCAGTATATTCCACCTCCAACACGTTTTACAAATCCTCCAGATCAGCATGCATATTCATATGAACAGCAGTGCCAAAGTCAGTTTGGCTATGGAGCTTTCCAAGAGCAAGAGTATGCATACAATGAAGACAATCAGATCCAAGATGCTGGTCTGTTGGAGAAAATCCAAAAGATGGAGGTGGGGATGGTGCAGTCCAGGGCTCAAGCACAAATGAAAGCTTTTGGAATCGGTTATGGAGCACCCTGTCCATGGGTGGGACCTTTTCCAAGGCATTACAGCCCTCAGGAGAAGCTTGACTTCATGATTGCAATGCTGCCTTTGCTTGCACAATGGACAGCAGAAATAGAGGCCTACAGACTTGTTGTTGAACAACCTTGTCAATGGGTAAGTTCTACACCATCATCTGGTTTTTCTCTTTCCATTACTCAAGCAGCATCATCTCATTTAAACTCCTCATCTGCTGTCCCATGTGTTGAATCCATCCCTCCATCCCCTAGTCTTCCACCCCATCTCGATTCTTCTTTTCTTTTCCCTTCCAAACAGTCATCCCCTCCACAAGAGCTAACAGAAATACCCCCTCCTCCAAAGAAACAAGAGGTTTCACCGCCTCCACCACCACACAAAATTGTCAAATCAGTTGAGTTTCAACCTATCCCTCCTCTTGCATTCCCAATTCCATGTGGGAAAGAAGAAATTGAAAAAATCAGTCATCAAGGACAACAAGAGGAAGAGCCAAAAAGAAAAGAAGTGACAGACAGTCTGAAGAGTTGGGCTCTTAGATTTGGGATGACAAAGATCCCCTTGATGGTTAAGCCTACAGAAGAGGCTGAGGTTGAACAAATGGTGGTGAGGACTGATTTTGTTGGAGAAGAAGATCTTGCAGTCCCAACTTGTCCTCTAGAGCAACAAATTGAAGAGTTTGACTTGACAAACTTCATGCTGGAGGAGGAGTTCAATCAAGAGCAAGATTCTCTTCAAACATTGGAGGAAGGAGGAGATGCTCCAAATCCAAAAGAAGAGGAGCACAATCTAGCTGTGGAGGAGAAAAGTGCAGATCCAAGGGCTTTGAGCACAAAGCAGGCTACAGGAGAACCTTCAGTTCTTCTTTCTACTTCACCTCTCTCAAGTTCTAATACTGAAAAGGAGTTTGATCTCTCAAACTCAATATTGGAGAGTGAAGGAAACCATGGTGGTCAAGTTGCAGATCAAGAGGACACCATGGAGGAAGTTGAAAAAGAACAGCGGGACAACAATGAGGCAGTTTACCTGTCAGTTTTGGAGGACTGTTTTGATGAAGAAGAGCCGGTTGAGTTTTCACCATTCTCTCTTTCATCATCCACATTCCAAACACAAGAGTCTGCTGTCATGAAGGAGAGCATTCATTTGCAGCAGCCTGCATCTTATAGCAGCCCTTTGGAACCAAAATTGGAAGATTTAAATCTTCCATGTTCTTCATTGGAGGAAGAGAAAGGACAGAAGAATTTCACCATTTCTTCCACATCATCCATTCAAGAGGGTCTACAAGAAGACTCCATTCTCGGAGTTGAAAATCACAGCAATGGGCATATCAAACGGATCAGACCTTGCCCAATCAGGTATTTGGCTTCATTGGAGCCAAAGGAGAAGCCACAACCAGTCATGCTTGCTTCTGAGCATGAGGATGAGCTAAAAGTACCAAGGATCAGCTGCCATACCTCTCCAATCCAAATGCAGAGCAACTAAAAGAGGTATTGGATTTATTTTCAGTTGATACCTTGATGATTTGGATAGAAGACCAGCTTCTTGTTGATTTTCCATCCATCCAAACAGCCATGATCAGTGCCAAATCAGTTGCATGGCTGCCAATTTTGAAGAAAGGAGCTATTTTGCACAACCAGTTGCAGGGTTTGTTTAGCTTGCCTTTGCTTCCAGTTAAAGTAGAGTAGTTAGGTTTGCTTTCAGCAGAAGAAGTGCTTGTGCACACTCTGCATGTTCCATTTGGGGCATGTATGATTTTCAGTTTTGTACATAGTTTTGGTGTTGCTGGTTTTGCTCTTGCACGTTCATTTCAGTGGCATCTTGGTGAAGACACTCCAGGTTCAATGGGTTTCCAAGTGGCTCAGAGGGGAGGTTTTCAAAGTTCGATCGCTTGCAGTCGCAACTCATGACTCCATGCCCAATGGATGCTTCAAGCTACTGATCATTCATCTAGCAGGCAGATGACCCAGTGAGTCGCCAAACTGTTGTCAAAATTTCCCCCCAGGTAATTTTGATAACATGCATCAGAATATTCAAGTCCCAGGAAAATTGATTGATTCGGGGCCAAAAATCATGTTGCTAGAGTCCCCTCAAATATTTTCTAAGTTCCCTGTCTGAGAGGAAAAGAGCAAGCTCTGAGAAAATGCAAAAAGAGGTTGCAGAAGGCAAGTAGGTTGATCCAGGAAAAAATCGTAAAAATGACTAAGTCCTAGTCCTAGGGGCAGTTGGGACATTTAGGACAAAAAGGCCCGAGGCTCAACGGCCGGCTCGGCCGAAGTAAGCACAAACAGCCCGCAAAGCAACAGGGACATCTGGGACAAAAGTACGCGGCGGGCGCGAAATGCCGGTTCGACCGAGAAAAAATTGGCTAACTGCTGAGAGGGACGCAAATGGGACAATCGGGCCAAAAAGGCACGAACCGGCCGAAAGAGAGTCAAGAGGGTCCAAAGTCAAATGGGACATCTGGGACAAATGGACGCGAAATGCCCGAACCGGCCGAAATGAGCACAAAGGGCCCAAAATCAAATGGGACATCCGGGACAAATGGAAGCGAAGTATGCGAAGGAGCCGAAGACCAATCAGAAACTACCACGTGTCCTCACAGGAGAAAAGGTCAAAAGGTCAAAGGGACGAGTTATCGAGCGCTGAACCGAACCAATGAAATGGCGCCACGTGTCCAAGTTTAAGGGGCCCACAAGCAATTTCAAAAGGAAATCCCACGAAAGATGGAGGAGAGAGAATTGCTCGTCCAATCAGCACGTGCCACGTGTCGTCCAGATGGCGAAGCGTGGGAAAATATTTTGAAATCTGTCTTGGTCTGTTCCGTGCCCTAAATCTTCAAATCGCCATATCTTTTGATCCAGAGCTCGGATTCCCACGTTCTTTATATCAACGGAAAGCTGTTGAGATGATCTACATGATTCTGGGATCAACCTCGAGTTTTGGTGTAGTCTGAAGAGATAAAATCGAGAAACAGCTCTGACGCGTGTGCACGCCGTGGCGACATTTCAGCGGCCAAATTAATGCAGAATGGGTCGCATTCTCCTCCAAATCGGTCAAAGATGGCAGGGTATGGGTTGGTAAGGTATCCTATGCTGTTTTAATGCATTGGCATTCAATGAGGAATGGGCTTACACATTTTCCCACGTTTTCTGTCCCCTGGGCTCGACCCATGCAATGTAAAAGCCAGATTTGGCTCATAAAAAAAAAAAAAAGAGGTTGTTCATTCTTTCTGCTCTGCCCTCCCTTCTTTTCTTCTCTAGGGTTGAAAATGGAGTTCGAACCTCCTCCCTTTCTCTGTAATGGCGTTCCTGCCTTTTACCATTAATGGAATGATGTTCTGTGCAAACCTCTGGAGCAACAAAACGTGTTCTGTGATGCATCTGTCCATCCTCTCTCGTTTTTGCTTGTCTTCTTCTTGCCTCTCTTCATTGCAGGTGTCTGTGCATGTTTGAATGTTCATTGCAGGTTTGGAGCTGTGTTCATGGAGTTTTGGGACATTTTCTGTGTGAAATCTATCCTTGGGCCTGTGATGCATCAGTCCATCCTTCCCATTGCTCACCTCTCTTTGTCCCATGGTAGTTTTGATAGATGTCCAACATTCTCCTTCTCTGGTGTATCACCGTTTTAGTGTAGGATTTTGCTGTTTTTTCCTTTCTCTCTCTCTCTCTGTCTCCTTGGCATGGTTAGATTAGGATTAGATTAGCTTGCCTGCACTGGAATAGCTTGTGGCAGGTAGTTTAGGAGCAGGAACCAGCCTTCTCTGGAGATTCCTCTCTCGGTTTTACAAGTCCCACGCTTGGAGAGAGGTTTCCATGTTGTGCAATCACACTGGATGCTCCGAACATCAACCTAGAAGCCCGACGATGTGCGTCCGGGGTGCTGTGATTTTGCACTAACATGTTCTCTAGCCACTTATTTTGTGTGTACCTTTGTTTCTACCAAGCACACTCCCTCCCCCTATAGAGCACCGCTTTCAATTCAGCAATGGGTCCTCCTTTACATCACATACTCCTTGCGACATCACATGCACCCCAAATGAAGGGGCATCTATCGAGTGAATCATTCACCCCACATAGTAGTCTACATTCACGCTTTAGTACAATTTAGTACACAATCAACATAGTCTTAAGTATCAACAACGACCAAGAATTTGACTTGGGTATTCACTATAGCACAGATCACTAATGCCCCTAACCCTTCCTAAACACATGTGACTAGGAGGAAGTTACACAACATTTTTCAGTTCAATTTAGTTTTTAGAAGTATACATAGCGGCTTTTACAGACATACAATATTTCGCACTTGACATGTAAGTGCTATACTACATTTTCTACTTTTGTTTTGGATCAAAATTGTTCAAACTAGATCGTATTTTTACACACCATCTATAGTGGTGTTCAAACTTTACTAAGTATTAAAATATTATGAGAATAACACTAGACCTTTCTCCCTACACTTCTTCCGCACTTCGTGTGAGATCGCCTAAAAACTTGCATTCAGTGTAATTGGCATGATATCACACAAAAATGTCTTCTCGCAACATCTTCAATATCCTTTCTACACTCTCTACTCATCATGGATCAGGTACACATGTTCCTTTTTAATATTTCAATAGTTTTTACATGTTTTGATCATATCCATGTATATTTGACTACTTGTTCATTCTTCTCTTTTGCAGGTCCATCCTTATGGGAAGTAGTATTCACATCAAGAATCACACAATAATTGACATCAACAACATGTATAATGTGACATTTACACTTATGGTCTCACCCTAGGGTCATCATCGTCATTTTTCACTTCCTCTTCTTTAGCTTCCATGCTTCATATTCTTATCACTCCACACTTTTTATTGTCTCTCGGCATGCTTTTCACCATATATTTACATGGTTATCAGATATGCATAATCTATCTACTTTATGTTATCGAGCACTTTCTCAACAACATAAATCAGGGGAAAATGTAGACACAAAATTAGGCACTATGGGTATCTATCTAGTTCTATTCACATACTATTGTTCATATAATTCATAAGCAATAAAAGTACTAATTAACCCATGTCTTTGGCCTCTTTGGTTGCTTTCGGTTATCTTGTTTGGTCTTACACACCTTCTTACCTAGTCGACCTTTTCCCCTTCATTTTATCTAAGTCCGGAAACCAACGCCCAACCAAGATTCCAGCGCTAGGTGCACCTGACCCCTCTGGGTGCCCCGGTCCTCTTTGTACATTACTCACATCTTTTTGCTCCTTTATAGTCATTTTAGCATCTAATATTTTTGGTGGTCAACCTTTTCGAGAGTTAATTTCTAAATTAAACCAATGGAATCATATAAATATAAAGTTATGAGACCATAATAAAGGACCAAAGCACTAAGCATTATTTATCACCACCTAAGGTTACATCTCTCAAGAGAATTATCAAGAGCACTCAAGAATCCATTCTAGCTCCACACAAGGGATAAGGGACTACATTCTTCCTCGCATACACTTCGAGGAGGGTAATTTCATTATTTCATGCACACATCTATCTAATTTTTTTACATCTAGTTACTTTCTCGCTATCAAGTGTGACATGCACAAGAGCCACCTAAGGCACAATTGCACACACACACACATAGAACTACATTGGGTCTGATATGTAGTACAATGCTCAGTCATAAGATCACTTGTTTGATAGTTGAGGAAAATCCAAACCCTCATTTGTATTATTTTATTTTTGGTATGTGATTAAATTTAAGGTTTTGAGGCCATTTATTTGTCGCAGCGACAAGAGACATATGTGGACTTGGTGTGACATGGTAGTGACAAGAATCGAAGAACAAAAACATCTTTTGATTCTATGATACTAAGTTCCATAGCTTATGAGAAGACACAAGCAACCAAAATAGGTTTTTTCACCCCAGTGCCCCTTACCCTCCATAGGTGCCCTAGTCGAGGCACTTTCGACATCTCTACAACTTTCTCGGGATTGATTGTGACACTCGAGTTCCCGCTCCATCTATTTTTCAAATCGAAGAGCTTTGACATCACATCAAAATCAAACAAGTGTTTCCTTCTTTTATTTACAACTAGGGTTTCATATTTTCTATCTTATTTTGCTTGGGTCAAATATGTACTTAATTTTTATATTCATTGTTGCTACATATCATAGAATTAGGAATTTATTTATCTCAATATTTTCTTAATCAACACACATATTTTGACTCATATATTGATCCTTATGTTTTCACTTACTTTTTCCACTACCGTAAACACACAAAATTCTACACCTATTTTATTTTCTCCTAATGGGAACATTTTTATTGCTTATACACTTCATATTCATCCAGTTGGGATCTTAGACTCTATAGGGTTTTCCCCTCACCATGTCGACATTATTCTTTGGTAGCTCTTGTGTTTACTAATGTTTTACCTATCCTAATTCTACCACCATCGCATGGTATCTCTCACATCATCGTATAGATATCTATCACTCGCACACCTGGGGTCATAAAATTCTTTCCCCCTCATAGTCACATGTTTTAATCGGTATTTTCTATCCATATTATCACATACACATCTTAACATTAATTCTACTTTTCAATTCATGTCAATCTTTCTATAAAAACTTTCTCATATCTATACTATGGGCACACCTTGTTACATCTCTCTATGCTCCTATGCTACTCCATATGCACTTTTCTACTCATTCTTACTTATGGATCCTTCTATTCATGGTACACATACTACTTCATATATATGATGTACATCATTTAATGCACTATACTTACTTTGGCTATTCTTGCTTATTGATTTAAATAATTTGAATTAAATCTACATTATAGAGTAATTAATCAAATAAATAATGTATGAATGCTAAAATATAGTAATGACAAGAAAACAAGGATGTAAAATGTAAAACCCTAAGCAAGAAAGAGAGGTTTGAATACTTAGATGATTTCCACGTGAATGGTAAGTGATCTTAGTAGGTAAAAATGTTGAAAAAACTATAGACATCATCGTTAATGATCACTATATATTCGGAACTTAGAGACAAATTAAGAAATGGGCACCCATGGGAGGCAGCGAGGTGCCTAAGCTCTAATGACTGGATCTAGGCACTAGTGGGGATGTAAATTATCAGAAATTTCTTTCTTTTGTGTCATAAGGGTTTCACCGTTGATCCCTCTATGTCACTTGATATTCGTTATTTGATTGTTGAGGGTACTTATAATGTGAAAGACAAAATAGATACATGTACATGTCCACAAACCACATAAAATATAATAAAACATATATAGAATGATGAGTCGATTGACCCTGATAAATACATGAAGAGTGAAATTACTTCGAGTATTGCACTATGTCTAATACTGCATGTAATTATTGTGTATGTGTGTATAAATGATGCCCTAGGATGCCCTTGCGTAATTTGTATGAATTATAGTGGGCTAGATCTAGAATGTAGAAGATGCATAGCATGTGTGTATGGAATAGAATAAAATTACCCTCCTATGCAGTGTATGTAAAAGTGATGTAACCCTTGTCTCTTGTATGGATGCTAGATGGATGCCCTTGAAGTAATTTAGTGACTTTGGAATGCAAGCTTAGGTGATGATAGTAATGCTTAGTGTTTGGTTCTTATTTCGAGAAGTAACTAATTATATATGTGTGTGTGTGTGTGTGTGTGTGTGTGTGTGTGTGTGTGTGTGTGTGTGTGTGTGTGTGTGTGTGTGTGTGTGTGTGTGTGTGTGATTCCCTTGTTTGAATTTCATAATTGAAAATTGGAAGGCTGACCCATAGGTAAAAAATATGACCAAAAGATAAAAGAGACCCAAAAAGAGAGAGAGTACAGTGAGAAAGGGTTGGGAACGGCCAAGATGGATAGGAGTGCTCGAGCATTTGTGTCCTAACCGGGTACCAATGTCTAAGGCCATAAAGGATAAATCAATCAAGTTTCGTCGGGGTTGTAGGGTGTGTAAGACTAAATATAAAGTAAGAAATAAAGAAAATAGGACAAATATAGTTGTCAAGAACTAGTTTTCTTTCTTAGGAATTATGTATACATTAGTATGATTTTTGACCTATAAATGTACAAAAGTGTGTGATTTTGTCTCTACACTTACAATGATCACACCTATTTTCCAATAGCTCATGATATACACAATTTGGGGAATCATAGTTTCTCCCCCTCTCCATCACTACTTGGCTCTTTTTATTGTCTACAAATAGCTTTTTTAATACACTTCATAATTTGTGCTTCATGTTTACCTATCTAAGCACTCTTACCTATTTGGTACACATATTGTAATTTTGTTATCTGATGATGCACTCTAGTGCTATGATTCCCACTTGAATTTTGAGGGAATACTTCATCAATTAACCTCACATCATCTATTCTTTCTGCACTTTACACTTAGTAATTCGTGATACATATTTCCAAGAATTTATTACTCTCTCTCACTCCATGCTTCATGACTATCTTTCCAAGCATCACCACATCATTGGTTCACATACTTCATCTTCATTACCCAATGACACACTCTTTTTCTATGGTTCATGCTTGAATATTGAGGGTGAAATTCCTCCATGAACCCCACTTATCACATCTTGTCTACTCACCCTCTATGCTTCTTGTATCTCTTTCCGAGCACTACCTAATCTTGCGCACTCTTATTCTATGGTTCATTCTTGATTGTTAGGGGATCATTTCTAAATGAATCTAATCTCATGCACATCCATTGGTGGGAATCATTTCTCCCACCATCTCCACATATTACACATCATAGCACATCATCGCATTCATACAAATTTTTCACATCTTAGTTGTATTTACTTTTGTTAGCTTATACTACTTACATGTTGCACTTTGTTTCCTATGTTAGTCATATTCTTATAATGTCATTATATTTTTATATATACACATGTGCATTAAATTGACGTCTTGAGGCGAATGTAGGTCCTTTAAATATTCTTACATGATGCAGATTCTCGACACATCTCTTTACCATTCATGTCATAGCTCCCGGATCATCTATCTCTACTACTCTCACACTCTATACACTCACAAATCCTAATTATTTCATTACATACTACTTATACTTTCTGCCACTTACTTTTCACTGATATATACATGCTTGGACATACTGCTTATATTTCTAACATACTCATTGGTGCTTCATGTGTAGCAATTTCCTTGTAGGATCAATACAGCCATGGTTATCTCTGTTACTCTTTGTTTGATAGTGTATACTATTGTTTTCGTGGATATGCTTTATGTCTTTCTTGATCATTGTATGTTCTTGGTCACTTCAACCCTTATTGTCTTGTGACATTGTGAATGATTTCCCTTATATGAAACCTTATTTTCATCATCCATCTTATCTTCCTAGTTGTTTATTACGTTATACTCTATTGCATGCTAGCTCATTTTCACTAACACTTATTTACTAGTCCATATGGTTTTCATGTGCCTTAATTTTTACCAAGCACATCCCCTACCCTTGTAGGTACCACTTCAAATTATTATCACATCCTCTCCTTTGGGATGGATTCTCCCGTAGTCCTCGCATGCACCCCAAATAAAAGGGCATCTATTGGGTGAAAAAATCACCTTATAACATCTTAGAGCTCGAGAACAGAGCACCACAATATAGAATTGGCACGAAACAAAGATACGAATGATCCATAATCATATTTGGATCACAAAGATAGAACAAACACTAGTACCCACTCCTAGACAAGAATGGTGGGAGATTGTGTCCTACCCTAGGTGCTTGTGTCTTGGGGGAAAATTTCTTAGTTCAACACAATCTCCAATAGTTTACAATACAACTCTATAGTAGAAGGAACTTTCTTCCAGTTGTAGAATTCATTTTATTAGTTACAATCAATTACAACATAAATAAAACAAACAAAATATTATAAATCATGGACATACCATCTGCTATGGTGCTTATTGGGAATCATCATGAAAGGAGAGAAAAACTAGACCTATCTCCCAACTCTCTCGCTCTTGGTGTCGATTGCCAAAAAAACTTTCTCTTGGCATGATATTTCCCAAAAACTTGCACTTGGCGTGATATCTCAAAACAAACTCACTATTGGCATGAGATCACCCAAAAAACTTGTTCTTAGCATGAGATATCCCAAAAAAAATCACTCTTCAATGATATCACCCAAAAACCTCACCATCAACTAAAATACATTCAAATCCGGTAGCATCTCCAAAGCAACAGGATAATGTTCTATCTTATTCTCTTTGTCATACATTAAGTGCACACTTTCCTTTACAAACTTTCTACTTACTTATACATACATTATAATTATTTTTCACATAAAAAAATTAACTAATTTTTCTCTCTTGTTTTGTAATTCCGTTCTTATATGCAATAATAAGTAGATTACATCAGCAAGCACAAGCTCCAACAACACACTACTATGCATACGCTTCACCCCTAGAGTCTACCTCCCCTTCCTATTTTCCACACTTCACATTATAATCACTTCACTCTTCACTTATCCACTCGACACCATCAAATACAATATTCTCTACATGTTTACAAGGTACACATATTCTATCTACTTTATGTTATCGAGTATTCACTCAACAACATAAAGTGGGGAAAATTTTAAACACAAAATCTATGCACTTGGGTACATTTCTAGGTCCTAAAGAATACTAATTTATGCATGATTCCTAGGGAAGAAAATTAGGGGTTGAAAACTTCTTTTGGCCTTTTGCTTTATATTTTTCATTCTTACTAGTCTTACACATCTTACAACCTTACCGATACGTGAATGGTTTATCTTTTATGGCCTCATACACTAGCGCCCAGTTAGGACATAAGTGGTCAAGTGCTCCTATCCCTCTTGGGCACTCCTGTACTTATTTATCTTATTCTTTCTCTTTTGAGTCTCTTTTACTTTTTGGTCACCTTTTAGAACTTTGGGTTGGCCTTTTAGTTGTTGTAGACACAAAATCACACACCACTATTCATATGATTCCTAAGTGAAAAAACTAGCAATTGATAACTATCTTTGGCATTTTGTTTGTTTCTTATTTTCTATTTGGTCTCCTACACCATACAACCCAATTTGATCTTCATAACATTATCTTTTATGACTCTATACACTAATGCCCAACCATGATGCTAACACCTAGGTGCCCTCATCCCCTTTGGGCTCCCCTAACCTCTTTGTATCTTACACACCTCTTTTGGGCATCTTGTTTTCTTATGGGTCGACCTTTTAGTTGTCAATTGTGAAATTAAATCAAGGGGATCATATAAATACAAAGATATGTGACCATAATCGGGACCAAGTTCTAAGCATCTATTATCACCACCTAGGGTTACATCCAAAGGAATTCTAAGAGTATCAAGGAATCCATCTAGCATCCACACAAGGGACAAGGGACTACATTTTCTCGCATACACACATAGGAGGGGTTATCTTTCTCTTTGTAGGTTTACAGGTTAATTTTTGAAAACAAAGTGCATAATATAAGTGACCAATAATTAAGGTTAGCGGCCACCTTGCAACATAAGAAAAACTAGATTTCAAGATCTTGCATAGTCACAGTGCCTACGATGTCTCCAACACCTGGCACCCCCACCCCAATTTAGGATCCATAGTCTCGACTCATCCGTAAATTACGAGAATTCTTTAAGTGCGTTTGCGAAAGTTTCCTCCTCTTCTTCATCAATTTTCCAATCCATAACACTTCAAGTATTTATTTTCAAATAAACTAAGTATTTTATTCCCTCTCTTACACTTATAGTTTCAATTAACATTTTCTTATTGTTTACATCAAATCATGCTATAGTGTTTATTTATCATATGTGACTCTACACTATTTTAGGGTTTTTACAACATCTATTTTTTAAAATAAGTTTTCATTTATGAAATTCAAACAAGGGAATCATATATATAATTAGTTATTACTCTCAAATAAGGAGCAGAGAATTATAAGTACTATCTATCATCACTTAATCTTTCATCAAAGTAATAAGAGAATTACAACGACACATCTATCACATCCATAGAAGGGACAAGGATTGCATCACTTTGCATACACAACATAGGAGGGGAATTTTATTATATTCCATCACACATATTTGTATATTTGGAGAAATATAGATCTATCCCACTATCATAGTGCAACTTGCACAAGGGAAACCTAGGGCATCATTACATTCACTTACATAAATAATTACATAGATTCCGAGATGTAGTGCAATGCTCAATACTAAGTTCCCTCTTCCGGTGACCATCGAGGTCATTCTAATCCCATTTTTCATCTTATTTATTAGGTTTGATGTGATTTATGGGCATGTGTAGCTAGGTATCTATTTTACATATTACGGTATGACTCGTGACATTGGAGTGAAACCAGAGCAACAAAAGAGGATCAATATTAAATCTCTTCCTAACTAGAAAAGATCAAAACCTAAGCATTTGGGTGGACACTAGTACCCAAATCAGTCACTAGTTACTAGATCAATCACTAGCACCCATGTGCTCCTGTCCTCCCATGGGTGCTTCTATATTATGCATTTCTAAGTTCTAAGTCCCTCACCTTGAAGAAACTTTTCCCATCCCTGCTCCAATAATTTCTCATCTTAGATCACTTCAAGATCACTCAAAAATTAGCTAAGTCACCTTCTCTCTCTATTGCTTAGGGTTTCATATTATTGCATCCTTATTACTTGTTTCGACTATATTTTATTAATTGTATATCATTAGTTATGGTACTTACTCTAAAATTAATATCTAATTCAATTTATATTAAATAACTTGGGAAGGAGTTTTAAATTAAAGTGGGTTTCTAAGTTTCTATTTATTGAGCCTATTAAAAATGAAAAAAATTAACCTCCCAAAAATGCAAATGTACAATTCTTAGCTATAAATTAGGTAGGGAAAATAAAATGCAAATTAAATTAGATGGAGTTGTGAAGAATGTTTCGGATGGAAAACTACAAATGATTTTGTACATATTAGGTATAATTTTTTTAGGAGAACATGAGTAGTTTTATGGAATGGAGGTATAATTACACCTCAATTTAACAAGGTAATTAAAAACAATCTTTTAGGTAAAACAATTTAGCTAGCTACTATTTTTGGCATTCTTAAAAGAGGTCGTCTTATAACAGTTTTCATAAACATGAAAAATGTTATCTTGGTGTCCCAAAATTTTCTCATTCTCACCGGTCTCAAATTAGGGGTTAGAATTTGGAAAAATGCATAGCTATTGTTGAGAAAGAAGACTTAAAAGAGAAACTTAAGTCTACATGATATGTGTCTTTGTCTATTAATGAGGTTACACCAATATATCATATTTATTGGGTATCATGCATTTTTATATTTTTGAGAGTCATGCGAGATAACCTCACTTACTTGTTATTCACAATATGAGAGAGAAATCTAATGCTAAAAACCTTTGTGAACTGGTAATAAGAATTTTGAAGGATATTGGTGACATGGATGATTCTTCAATTGCAACAAAGATGGTATGTGTTGGGGTAGTTGGGGCATCTATAATTCAAGGTCATCGTAATGGTCTATGTAATAATCCAAACATCCCATTACTCGTATATTATTTCCATTAATTTTATGGCTTGTAGAATGAATCTAACATACAAAATAGTCTGCAAATTTCAAAATATAGAAAAAATTGAAGAACTTGTTGGAGAGGTGCATGCTTATTTATGTTATAGTCATAAAAGGTTCATCGAATTCCGAATATTTGTAGAAGGAATTAAAAATGGGCATAACCTATTAAAAAATGTCAACACTAGGTCTATATCATTGTATCATCCTGTTCATATGGTGTACGATAAGTATCAATCCTTATTGGGAGTAATATAACATAATCGCATGGAAGTGGGCAAGGATAAGGATTTGATACATCATTTGGATGATATAGAGAAATTTTTGATGTTTTATGGTATCTTTCATATATTGGATGAAATATATCATTTAATTAAACAATCCCAAGAAATAACTATATCTATTGTTGTTTTTTCTAGTTTGAGGAAACATGTTTGTCTAGAAATAAAATATTTGTTTCTCAATGAGACTACTTTTTTGGGTCCAACGTTTGAGACTTGGAATAATTTGATAAATATTAGAAATATAAGGATATTTTTTAGGTTCAACTTATCTATAAAATTATGTGCTTTTGTATGTGGATATGAGATACCAATGCACTTCTTTCAAATAGTAATTGGTAAGGTTGAGAAGGTAAATGTCACAATGACAATCTTTGATAACATTTTATCATCAATAAGGGTAAGATAAAGATTAATTGAAGCTTAACTACTATAATAAATAAGAGAACATTTTAGTAGGGATGATTTACTTGAAGTAGTTACTTTAGCAAATCCCACCTATTCAAATAGTGTCCAAAATGATAGATCTTTGCAGGAAGAGTACCACAAGAGATTAAATACATTGATTCAACAATTTAATAATCCTGTTGATATCAATGGAATGAATAGTTTTATTGATCAATCCCACGGATTTTCCACTATAATTTTTGAGCAACCAAAATGTTTGGATAATCCCTTAAAGAGTGGAGCAATAACTCATCTATGGAAAAAAATTGGGTTAGGCACTATTTTGCAGGAAACCATGACCAAGTTTTTTTCATTGGATGATTTATGTCAAATAATGATTTTGGGTTCAATTGAGGATGAGATAGTTTTCAGTACCTTTTCCTTTATAAATTCAAAATTAAGAAATAAACATGAAAAATAATAGAAAAATGTTTGAGAATTTACACATCACGGTACTAAGTGAATAACATTTCCTATGATAGGGATTTGGAAATATGGAAGACAATTAATGAAAGGAAAGGGGTTGATAAAAATGCCACAAATAAAAAATGTGACCCTATTGGAGACAAAGACAAATCTATTGCACCAATTGAATGTCAATAAATTTAGAGAATTGGTCAATAAAATGATAGAGATGATCCACCATCAATACATTGGAATCTTCCATTTGTGGATATGTGATATAGATGTTTAGATAATATATTCAAATAATCTTTAATTTTTTTAGATAATATATTGTTCATCATTTGTATTTTAAAAAAAAAAAAGAGAAGTATTTAATAGATTTGTATTCTTCTGAATGAAAACTTGAAATACATTGATTTGCGCTTTTCACGATAAAAATACATTTATTAAAAAAATTTATGTTTTTGTACACCTAGAAAAAATTAACATTAAAGGTTTGTCTTCTAAACAACCACTATGTGTTGAAATGAAATAACCATGTACCTCATTCAACTTTATTGGGACATGCCTTGTATGAAAGAAACTTAAAATGTTACAAATGGGACAATTGTCAAAATTAAATTACTCTTAAACATCATCATCTCTGACATGTTTCACTCTTCATATGTTGGAATTACAATTTGTTATAAGTCAAAGTGATCGAAATGTAACGTTTTAGTAATTCATAACTCATAGTGGATATTTCTTTTATTGTTGTATTCAAACTTACTAACAAGGTTATCAATGGTTTAATGAAGCCAAAAAAATTTGTCTCATCTACCTTCTTAGGAATTCGGTTCTTATCTTGTATAATTTTTTTTTCATATTCTTCCTGATGCATCCTTCTTAATGAATTGGTGTGTTTTGTCAAAAGGAATTAGAAAACCAAGATTTGTGATATCATGTACCTTTCCACACATCTCTCATAACATGTTTTGACACTTATTAAGTAATTACGATTATTTTCCTATGATCACACACTTTTTAATGGCAGGTGATACCTTTATTGAGGCATGAATCCATTTGTGAATTCCAGTGGATGCTAATTTCTTATCAATAAATTTTTAGATAACTTCCAAAAAAATTATTGATGTATCCTCTCTTGAAACCATCAATTTTTGCCGAGTTACGTATTTGAAGAGTTTTTCGAGATTCCATGTAGACCATCCATGAATTCAAGAAATCTAATCAAATCATAATTTTTGGTTTATTTCCCCCAAACATTAGCCCTCATATTATTCAGTCTTTTTTTTATAAAATTCAGATAATTTGGTGTTGGAAGAATGCATTTTATTTTGTGTTTACACCAACACATTTTGCAATATTTCATTTTATTTTCTCTCTCCTTCCTGTAATCTAAATTTAAGTTTTTTCTTTTCCTCTATGTTGTGTTCCCATTTTTGTGTATTTTTCTTTATATTCTTGCACATCCTCTTGTAATTCACCCAACCTCTATTCTAAACTATTATACTTGTCATTTTCTTTAAATTTTTCTTCATGTCTTCCATAACCAAGTTGTGCTTGGTCATTTGCTCTTTGTAGAGACATAGAGGAAGATGATTTTATCATCTTCTCCAACTCAATGGTATTATTAACTATAATTTTTATGTTTTCTTTTTCATTTTATAGGTTTATCTCTAACTTTTGAATATTATTATTCAGCTTATTTTTATCAATTTTTCTTGAGTAATGTTGTGTATACCACATCATTGTTCTTTTTTATACATTTATTTTATCACAAGGTTTCATTCTAATAAAATCCATTTGAAGGGTGGTACTTTGTAGTCACTAAAAACCATTTGATCCTCTAGTTTTTTAACTTTGGGCACAACATACATGTACTCCATTGTATCTATGTCTAGGTTATATGTAGGCAATATCCTAATTGTGTAGGATATGAATTTACAAAGAACCTATAACATTTTCTTCTTGTTTCTTTTATCTCCTTCTAATCTATGCGTAAAATCATTTTGGTTATCAAAACCTGAAGCTTGTGCAGGAATCCATTGCTTGAATGGAGGAGTAATTAAATGTTTTGGGTACTTTCCTTGTGTATTAGCTATCTATTGATGGGTGGCACTATCTTCTATAATTAAATATCTTGAGGTAAAGATACCTTGCATAAGAGTAATTATATCCATACTATCCTTTTCCTCGTCTCGGGTCATTATTGGGTAGTAAGAACTTTCTGTATTGGCCTCTTTTGCATACTATGTTGTTGTGGCACTTCTTGACCACTATTACTATCATCACTACCAATGACAGAAAATTCAAAAAAATTCACTTCCAACTCCTCTTGAATTTTCAACATGTGGTTGTAATGTATACTGAGGATTTGACTTAAGAGAAAAATGCATTAGACTACCACTTCTTGTATACAATGGTCCTTTCTCCCAAGCTCCAAGGCCTAACCTATCAAAACCTTGTCTAGGATATACCTCTGGTGGTATCCAAATACCTTGTCTTGTTGAACCCAAACCACCACAAATAAAACCCATCTTCTTGGCTATAAATACACATGTATATGTTTGTTTTGTGATTTCATCCATACTTGATTTATATGAGTTATCTCCCCCTAAAATTAATTGTGTAGTTTCACTTCCTCCTCGGATCGATCATCACAATTTCCTTTATGGGATGTAATGCATTCCACAATCTGTAAAAATACATTCCAAAATCTGTAAAAACTACATCTTTTGGAATACATCATACTCTAAAACAACTTTTGGATTGCATAGGTCCTACCTCATAGACCAAAAGGTAGTTGGCTTTTACCTTGTTCATTTTTTATCTCACAAAGAAACATTTAGATACTTTGACATGTTTTTAAAAGAGGAATTTTTAGTAGCTTTTTTATAAGAATTGTAATTTGTCTCAAATTTCATCTTTTCCTCTGTCTGTGGATGCAATCCCAAAATTTTGTTGAAAACTCTTGAAAACTAATTCCTTTCTCAATAGAAATTTCATCCATTATTTTTTTACCTCATCCCAAGAGTTATTTTTTTTTCAATTTTTCTAGTAGGGGTTTACTTTCATATTGAATTTTAGTGTCGTATTTACCAAAGTGAGATTCAACGTTAAACTTAAAAATTGTAAAATTTTATGTGCCACATTGAATGTTTTTCTCTCAAATGTGAACCCTCCACATGAAAATGGTAAGGAAGGAAATTTTCTCTTCTTTTGTTGAGTAAAAAATATAATTTATTTGTGTTTTCCATCTATCGTATATATTCTAAGGTTAAAAACCTCTCTCACATGTACTAGAAAATTGTAAGTTTTTACTCTGAACTAAAAAAACTTAGCACATTATGTAACTCTATGAAGAATAAGTAAGCCAACTATATTTATGATCCCACTTGAATGTAATATCTACAGGACATAAGAAATCTAGGCATTATAGTTTTTATAATTTCCTACTAAAGTGGATCCCAAAAGTAGTAAAAAAATTGATTGTGTTCCCTTACATTCTTAAACATCCTTATCTTGGGGGTCCACTAACTTAACTAAAGCAACACCTTTCGTTGGCCCTCAACATAATTTTAGGTCTGAATTGCAATCTTGTTTCTCACAAACCATTCAATAAATTTTCATAGAAATAAATATCACAAGTAGGTTGTGAACCTAAATGTCTTAGTGTCAGAACCTTCTTTGATTATTAAGAATTTTTTATGCATATATTCTAAGATGTGCTCATAAAATTTGTATACACAAGTTATGGTACTGAAATGGATATTGTATACCATTTCAATGAGTGTTCTATCCACTTGCTCATCACTATCAAACCCAAAGTAAAATGCAAGGATATAAATGATATCCCTAACCCATCGTTTAAAGATTATAATTGGATAAAGATGCCTCCCTTTTGGCACCATTCCATTATTTGTTATTTTATGTAAAAAAACATTAGTTACATTTGGATTGGTAACATGATAATTGTTAGCAATTATTTCTAGGTTTATGTAGATGTTTTCTAATTATTTACTTTCAAACCCCAATGCACGGCCAAGATTTTCCTTTGTAATGGAAAACATTTCTTGTTTGGTTTCATTTTCAACAATTGTTTTTTTCATCATAATTATGAGCACGAGCATGAAAGATTTAGGGAAGGGGAAAACCTCATGGACCATCATATGTCCCAATCCAACACCCCATGTTATCTAACCTAAAAAATTCATTGGATTATTTTCCTTATTCTCATATGTATATCTAAGCTGTGAGTTTGTTTTACAAATTACATGCTCATAAATATCATGATATTCATAAGTAAATCCAGGGTTTAAACAATTTGGCGTATGGGATTGGGGTTGTATTTTGGATTTTGTGGAAGTATACATGCTTATAATTTTGGATTCTAGAAACCCTCAACCCTAATATTGAATTTTTTAAAGTAGAGGATTATATAGTGCTACTTATAAAAAGAATCAATATACATGATGACACTTACTCGAAAAATGAACATTGTGAGTCTTTCACGACCCACAAATTCTATGAATCTATTCATCCTTTAGGTTTAGTATTCCTTCCAGAATGTAATGGACGTTAAACATCACCTTACAAGAAGTAACACATCATGATCATTTATTTCGCTGTAAACGTCAAATTTAGTCACTTTTCAAATTCCATTTAGTGGATGACACTTTTCACTTCACTAGGCCTATTCTAAGGACTTCCATTTGAAATGTGGGTGTGTTAGACCTTCATCCCAAAATAGAGCCTACATCGTTGATCCTCATATATTGAATGATGTAGAACATTTATAAATAGTTTAATAAAACATACTTTACATCACATATCCATACATATCTATACGTGGAAACATCTCGATGTTGTAAAGGACACCTCACATATTTAAATTTTAATCAAATATTCTAGTATCCCAATCACGAGTAAAAAATATCAAGACATGTAGCTTATGTGGCTTCATCACATTTTTATAACTTCTAGCGCATTGATGAACATCGATGTACAAACTTGAAATACACAAATAAGAGAGATTAGGACACATGGCTGGATCTTGTTACTAAAACTTCCACATCACCATATATGATTATTACATAAAGATGTGTAGTGTAGGGAAGCAGGATTTCAACACTTGATAGCATCCCAAACAATAAGCTTCCAACACATCACTTTTTAAAAGGGTATAGAGCACATGGATGCAGATGAATGTGTTTGTGCCACTTGTGTGTTCATCGAATCTGAATCCAAACTTAAGGGAAATTGTAAATGTAGAAGCATGGTCATCATTGTTATATGTTTTCAAATAATGATTTCGATTGGATAGTTAATGTAGATGAACGTGATTTTGCAACATGTGCGGTGAGCAAGTTAGTATCTTTAAATGTTGTCATTGGATGTTTTCAAAGCAAATGTTGGATTGGATGGTTACACATCATTAAATATCCTTGGTTATGACATAAAATATTAAACCTTTTCCAATCACAATCACATGAAAAATAGAGAGAAAATCACCAGATATTTAGAAGCAATACATTTCAGTGAAAAACTACAAGCATGAAGCTAATGAGCCATTAAAAAATGAATATAAGTGAGAAGGGAAATGAGTTTGAACAAGGTATTAACATAAAAAAAATTCAATTTTTATTGTTCTATTGTTAAAATATTGAAGTAATAAGGACTGTGAGTTGTGAAAAGGAATTAAAAAGTTAGAAATCATAAAGTAGATAATTTTAAGGAAAAAATATGTCAAAATGGCCTTTGTAATAAGAGTTACTCGGTATACCAAGTGCCTAGGCAACATGATAAAGAACTACAAGGTGACATATTTTGGGAGATTGAAAAATTCAATCAAGATCCCCTACCATCTAATAGTTATGATGATTCAAATAATTACTTGGAATATTTGAAGGCTATTAAGAAGTACATCCTTCATGTTATTGCAGTCATGCTCGAAGGTTTTCCTTGTTATGATTTGCTTAACAATATCCTCGCCAATTTATTCTTTGATAAAGCACGAATAAAAATAATGGTGACTGGGAACTTGCTTTCCATTATAGTAGGAGAAGCATACCAAGAAATGTACAAGCTCCTAGCTCCAGACTATAGTTATACACAAGAAGTAGCCAAGGCATGGCTTGATAGGGTCAAAGTTATGGATATAATCCATGAATGGGAAGTAGAAGATGTCCATTTAACTCAAAAGGAAGAAATGAAGTATACAATTGTTTCATTTAGAAAGGGAATAAGAGTGGAAATTATCCTTTTGAATCACTTATATGGTAAGGAAAATGATATTCATGTTGATAAACAATGGGTCCCACTTTGTTGGCCCACATTCTAGAAGGGGAATATTGATTTTGGAAACATTGTAGCATATGAGTTGAGGGAGTCTACTTGTAGATTTAGAAAAGGAACTTCATGTTTTTATATGGAATCCTACTTATGCGACAATATTTTTTTTTCCAATAAATTTAGTGATGAACTTCTACCTAATTGGAACCCTCTGTCATCTCAACCAATCTACGTGTCATTTCATAAGATTTTCAAACACAATTATATAAAGTTTTTGTGAGAGATGTGTGACATTTTTACCCTACGATTTATTAATTTTTGTATGATAGAAAGATAAAAATATGCTTGATCAAATAAGAAATTAGATCATGGTTTTTAGTGCATATTGGTTCTATTCACAAGGCACCTTGATCGTGGGTTGAGGTTTTCCTCACTGGACCATACAAACTAACATTACATGTACCTAATGACATTACAACCATGAAAGTGGAAGATCAAGTATGTCCATGGTGTAAGAGGATGGATAAAAAGAGAATTAAAAATGCATTTTTAATTTTTACCATTTAGTATTGTCATACATGACTTTGAAACCTATATCCATCTTGATGAGTTGTCAAGGGAGTGGTTTCATTTCATGCCAGGCCCCAAAGAAAAATTCAAGAGTTGGGACTCACATGGTAGTGTGGTAACTTACTTGATATCACTAAGAGGAAGAATTAATTGGACATAAAAGCATGAATATCATATATATGATGATATCTACCTAAACCCTCGTGATGAAGAAGATATGAGGGAAAAATTGAGAATGAGAAAGGAGAAGTAGAGAGAGAAGGATCCCGGAGAAACCACTTCA
Source organism: Taxus wallichiana var. yunnanensis (assembly GCA_018340775.1). Taxonomy (NCBI): domain Eukaryota; kingdom Viridiplantae; phylum Streptophyta; class Pinopsida; order Cupressales; family Taxaceae; genus Taxus; species Taxus wallichiana. The sequence goes on along the minus strand of CM031242.1, from coordinate 830,469,244 downwards.
TCCCAGCTCCAAAGGAATATTTTAAGGTCTATTCCTTCAACTTCCTTCCAAGCCACATCATTGGGGTTTCAATAAAAAAATAATTTCATCCAATCCTCCTCACCATCAGATCAAGAAGGACAAGTTATGATACAAGGAAATAGTAAATCTATAATTGGATCTTCCAACATTGCTCCTTCAATGCCACCAAGATTCCAACTTCCTTTAGATCTTATCCAATTCTTTCTTCTCGGTCTATACAGAGCTTAGGTATTCTCGAATATTCAAATATTTATGTTAGTGATTCCACAACAATTGAAGTATCTAATGAAGCAATTCCAAAACAATAATTTATATACAATCTTTAGGCATAGTTGATTATCCTTTTGATCCTAAGGATGAGCCTTCCAATTTTTCCACAATTTCCCTCGTAACATCTTCCCCTTTATACAATTTCTCTCACAACTTATTCCCCTTCTTCTACCATTTCCCTTACACATTATTCCTATTTTTCTTCCATTTCCCTCACATAGTCTAAAATAGGGATATCAACTTCCTTGTGCTATCTCCATGCAATCAATGACAAGGATGTTTATCCAACCAAAGATAGCTATATCTCCCATCTTGGGGTCATCATTGTTTCCTTCTCAATCATCTTCCTCTTTTTTGTAGAACACCTTCCTCATCCAAGAGGAAGAAGCCTCAATATTTCATTGAACTACTTACAATAGAGGAAGATCCTTCCCAAACTGTTGACCCTTTCCTAATCTCTACTCTTCTTCCACCTTCCTTTTCTTCCACTTCCACTAGTCTCCCTTATACATTCACTCATCTAGATCCCTCCTCTCCCATTGTACAAAATTCCTCTCGGATCCTACTCAAGTTGTTATTTTGGATAGTTATCCATCAATAAGAGATACCTAGATCTATAAGAAAATAATGAAAGATACAATTGATCCTCAATACCAATCACCCACCTTCAAGATAAGTTATTAAAAGGAATGTAAAAATTTGAATAAGGTGACAACTCACTACGTCAAGTGTGCAAGCCAGCCAACTACTATAAGGAAAGAGAAAACCTCCTCTCAATAAGATCATATCAAAGCAATCTCATGGTAGATCCATTGTAGTAGATTCAAAACCATTTTAAAAATTTACAAAGCAGGTAGTCGTTATCCCAATTTTTCTCCCCGATAGAATTGATCAAACACAACCCTCCACATAAGGAAATCCAAGGGTCAGTTCTATCCTAGGAGCTCACATTAAAATCCAACAATCAAGGTTCAATCAGACTCTACGATGGAGGAGCAGGGTCGGTGAAGAATCAAACAACATCAAAGGAGGCCAGAGGCTCGTAGGAGGAAAATGAGTGAAAGGCTCTAATTTTTCAAAATTAGCCACATACGAGTCGACTCAAAGTGCCGAATAATAGACTCACGGAAGGTGTCATGTGTCATCCTAAGGTAATTCTAAAAGGTGCATCCAACACAGGGGCCTCCAAATAAGTGCCAACCCTCCACGTGGTCAGAGCCTCAAAAGGTTGAATCGGTCATTGAAAAGTCTAAGGCCAACGAAGCCTCCACATGTCTCATCGGCGCAACACCAAGGTAAAATCCAAAGAGTGAGTCCCTAAATGAGCGCGAGGATCCCATGTTTACCAGGTCCAACAGAAGCTGAAAGATAGAGCGGGCCCAAATTGGATAAGTATAGGAGGATCGGCGCAAGCCCCCACATGTCTCAACGGTGCAATTTCAAAGGAAGGAGCAAGAGTAGAAGCCCCAAACTTGTGCCATCCTTCCATATATCCCAAAGTCAAGAAGGGGATAGAGATGGATGTTTAAATTGAGTAAGTATACGAAGGGCCGCAGATGGTGCCATGTGCCTCAACGATGCATCTCCAATGGTCAAGCCTCGAAAAGGTCCCCAACAAGCACCCGTCCACCACATAGTCGGGATCTAAAGGGAGCTCTCATCATATGTTGAAAATTCATAGACCCGCGGAGGGTGTAATGTGTCTCAATGACACAAATTCAAAGGGCATGGCCCAAAGGCCAATCTCAAACAAGCACAAGCCCCCACATGTCCTGTGTCCGAAAAGAGAGAAAAAAGGCCATTAAATTAGCTAAGGAAAGGAGAATAACCAAAATCCTCCACGTTTCTCATCTATGCAACTTCAAGAGGTGTGGCCCAAAGAAGGACCTTAAACTAGCGCTAACCTACCATGTGGTCAGAGCCCAAAAGTTGAACTGGCCCCAAATCGGTTAAGTATAGAAGAGCCGGGTAGAAGGAGCCACATGTCATCTCGGCACAACTCCAAAAGAGGAATCAAGAGCGGGTTCCCAAATGAGCGCAGGTTCGCCACATGGTCAGACTTAAAGAATGGGGTAGATCAGGTCCAAATCAACTAAGTATGGATACGCTGGTGAAAGCCTCTATGTGTCATCTCGGCACAACTTCGAAGGCAAAATCAAAAATCAGTCCCCCAAATGTGTGCTAGCTCTACACATGGCCATGATTCAGTTAAAGTGTGGAAGGTGCCACATTTCAGCCTAAATTAAAAGTGGGTCTCAGTGGGGGCATGGAAGAAATTTTTCCAAAAGTGATTTTTAGACTTGCAGGGTTGCGGAGGAAATTTCGTCCAAGTGGAAAATGTGGACCGGCAGGCTCGGGATGATTTATTTTGCTAAGCGGGTCTACGGGGCCGCGGAGGAAATTTTTCCAAAAGTGAAATTTGGACTTTCCCAATTATAGGGAGTTTTGCACTTTTGTAATTTTTGTGCAAAAGCCAAAAATTGAATTTCGGGCCTGCAGATCTGTTTTGCAAAACTAATTTTTTACTATTTTTTTACATATTCAATTTAAATATTCAAATGGTCATATCTTTCGATCCAGTGGTCAAATTTCAATAAATTTGGTACCATTGGAAAGATCTCAACCATGTCTACGCCATGAAATCATAGAAATTTAATTTTGACAAAGTTGGGTGGGTAAAAACATGAAAACATATTTCATGCCATTAATGTATGATCCAATCACTTCTACAACCAGATCATATTTGATTTGATCTGCCGTTTTTCCTTCTTCATCACGCTAAACAGACACGGGGAACCAAAATTGACAAATCTTAGGTAGATTTGCAATGGACATTAATGATGGGTGGTTGAGCTTTTAGAGCGAGTTTGAGTTTTCTTCTTTCTCTCTCGATTTGACATTCTATATATTGTAAATGGGTAAGTGCACCAAGTTGGAGGACAATTAAGTGGACATCAAATCCTGAATTTTACATTAAAAACAACAAAACATCAAATTTAGTCTTCCACGGACTTGAACCATGCCGAAAAGTAAAAAATATGTCATAAAAATGGTACCATTGCGTAGGGGAGACTGTTAGCTTTGTAGAAATACTGATTTTAAAGTGAATAGAATAGGATAAATATCATTTTATAATTTTTTACTAATAGTAGGTCTTTAAGACACTTTTTCCCATGAATGTTTATGTCTAGGTTTAAGACTGCAAATTTTGTTTCACTTATCATAATGTGATAAAACTTATACCATCCCAACCGTGGTGAAATTATATACATGTTAAAAAAATTATTTGATTTCAATATTTTTTGATGAAGTTATGGCGGGCAAATGGAAAGTGCTCTATTTTCTTTATGTTTTCATACCACTTTCACGGAAAAAATCATAAAAATAAAATATTACTCAAAAAATACAAAATAAAATCCATCCCAAGATAGATAGTGGCATCTAACTTCTCACCAAAGGAGAAAAATATATATCAATTTTTGGTCATCCAAATCGTGGGCAAACGGACTATAATTTTATAGGTGTTTTTAAAAAAAAATACCAAGTCATTGAATTTTGAGTGTTTAATATAGCTAATCTTGTCCATTTTTTAAAAAAATTAGTATTTTAGAAACTAGATTCCGGATGCTACGATTCATATTAATATAAGTTTTTATAATTTTGAGTGTATGTATTGCTAATAATCCCTACAAGTTGATATTATGTTGTTATTTGCAATATGACGTCCACTTATGACCCCCTTTTTGTCCCCCAACTTGCTACACTTACCCAAATACTTCTCGCCTAAGAGGGGAGACATTCTAGGTGTGGGGAAACTCTCAGTAAAATTTATTTCTCAAATCCATTTGAGCTATAAGCCGTCTCTTATACTCGTAAGTAGATTTTATGCTTCCGAGCATCCATCTAATGGTCTGTGCATCTCATAGAGCAATAAAATCATGTTTTTGTGGTGTTCTACAAACCTTTCTCATGTTTTGTTGTTTCTTTATGCCTCTCCATCTTGTGTTTTCTTCCTGTGCATGTATTTCACGTTGGCAGGTATAAGATGTCATGCTTCATGGATTTTCGATGGTGGATTTGGATCTGGTCTCAGTGTCACTTCGTAGAACCTCCCTCATCTCCTTTTCCCCATGTTTCCTCCTCCCTCGAAAGATTATCTTGCCACTTCCTTTTTGTTCTATCACCGCTTAGTGTAGGATCTCTCTCTCTCTCTCTCTCTCTCTCTCTCTCCATGTCTCCTTGGAAAGGCTAGATTAGGATTATATTGGTTCTTCCCGCACTTTGGATTAGCTTGTGGCATGAAGATTAGGAAGAAGGAACCAACCTTCTCTCGGAGGTCCATCTCAAGGCTGCAAGTCTCACAACTTGAGAGATCATCCAGGTGTTGTGCAATCACACCGAATGCCCCATTTCAAAATCGGGACATTCGGGGTGTTTTATTTTTACACTAATAGTTTTGGCATGCCTGGTGGGAAACTGAGGTTATATTTTTCTCATCTTTCCAAGGTGTCTCATTATCAACAGCAAATCTTAAGCCACCGTGCGACCACCTAACAGTTTTGGTATACCCCATGAGACAAGTTTGAAGCACCTTACCACTTCATCTTAGTAGGTTGGTGTGTTCATGTTAAGATTCATTCTTTTAAGGCATATGCAAGCACATATAGTGACTCCATCTGGTCAACAACCCATATCTGAAGTTGCATACCTTCTCCCATCCATTTTCATCCATTTTTCTTCCATCTCTTTCATTTTCTTCCATTTCCATGAAGTTGTGTAATCATGACTTCATTTCCATCTTGGAATTCACACTTACAACAATAGTAATGCAGTTCACCTCCAATGTATTTCATGACCCTCTCAGATCAACATTATGATCAAATCCAAAACCATTATGCTTACCCATATGAGAAGTGTCAGAGCTAGTTTGGCTATGGAGCTTATCAAGAACAAGGGTATGCATATAATGGTAACAACGACATGGAAAATGTTGATCTGCTGGAGAAGATTCAAGGGATGGAGGCACACATGGTACAATCAAGGGCCACAACTCAAATGAAAGCATTCAAAATTGGCTATAGGGCACCTTGTCCATGGGTCAGCCCTATGCCAAGACATTACAACCCTTAGGAGAAGGTTGACTTCATGGCTGAAATGCTGCCTCAACTTGCACAGTGGATTGAGGATATTGAGGTATATGAGCAAAGTGTGAGACAACCTTGTCAATGGGTAAGTCAGTCACCAGCTCCTTGTCCTTCATTTTCTCTTTCTAAAACTTATCATTTTAGCATGGTCAAGAGTCAAGCCCCTCACTTGCTACCCCAAGTGTTGATTTCCCTTCTCCATCTCCTAGTCTTCCATCTCATCTCAACTCCTATGCCCTTTTCCCTCCCAAGCAGTCATTCTCTCCAAGCAAACAAGAGAGTCCACTTCCCTCTCCACCACAAACAATTGCAAATATGGTTGAAACCCCATCCACTCCTCCTCTTGCTTTCCCAAGTCCATGTTGGGAAGACACTCAAGAATTCAGTCAAGGAGAACAACAAGAAGAGGAACCCAACAAAGAAGAAATAATAGAAAATATGAAGAGTTAGGCTGCCGATTTGGGTTTACAAATATCCCCTTGATGGTTAAGCCAATAGAGGAGGTCAAGGTTCAAGAGCCAATGGTGTTTTAGGTTGAGTTTGCAGCAGAACAAGAACAAGAACAAGAAGGAGAAGATCAAAAATCTATTTTCTTTGAATGCATTGTCCATAATGGCACTCTATTTGAAGAGGATGCTGATCTAATCCAAGCTACACAACCAGTTAAGGAGGAAGAACAACCAACTCCAAGTCCCATTGAAGAGGAGTAGTTGGGAGAGATCAAATCAGAGTTGAGGCCACTTAGTGAAGAAAGCATTATTGAATATTTTTGCTTTCATTTGAAGGGCCTGATTTGATTGATGAACCCATGACGGAGGAGGACCATATAGTTTCAGAGGCTCCAAGTGTGGAGTAGGCCACAGAAGAACCTTCATTTCTTCCTCTCACTTCACCCCCTTCAAGATCTAATGTTGAAGAGGAGTTTGAGCTTTCAAACTTCATGTTTGAAGAAGAGGGGAACCATGGTGAGCAAGTTTCAGATTAGGAGGACACCATGGAGGAGTTAAGCACATGCAGTAGGACAACAAGGAGGTAGATTATCTGTCTGACTTGGAGGATTCCTTTGGCGGAGAGGAGCCCATAGAGATCACACTATTTTCTCCTCCATCATCCACCCTCCAAGAACATGAGCTTTCCGCCACAAGGAGAAAATCCAAGGGCATAAGCTTGTGCCTCATAACATCCCTCTAGAACCAAGGTTGGAAGATATGAATCTTCCATGTTCTTCATAGGAGAAGGAAGGGAAAAGGCAAGAGGATGTCATCATCTCTCTTACACCATCCACTCAAGAAGGTTAGCAAGAAGACTCCATTCTTGGAGTTGAAATTCAGAGCAAGGGCACATTCAAAGGACCATACCTTGCCCAATCAGATACTTGGCCTCATTAGAGCCAACGGAGAAGCCACAACCAGTCATGCTTGCTTCTAAGCATGAGGATTAGTCTCTAAATACCAAGGATTAGATGCAATTTATCTTCAACCCAAATACAGAGCAACTAAAAGAGGTATTTTTTTGTTTCTAGTTGATACCTTGATGATTTGGGTGGAGGATTGGCCTATTGTAAGTTTTCACTCATACCAACAGCCAGATTCAGTGCCAAATCATCTTCATGGCTGTAAATTGTAAGAAGGGGCAGCTACTTTGCATTGCTAGTATCAAGTTTTGTTTGAAATTGCTTGTCTCTTTCATTAGTGTAGGGTAGCAGTAGGTTTTATTCCTCTAAGTGTGTATGCACATTGTCTTGTTATAGTTTAGGTTTCTTTTCAGCAGAAGAAGTGCTTTTACACACTCTACATGTTCCACATGGATCCTGTATGATTTTTAGTTTTGTACATAGTGTGTGTTGTGGTGTTTTGTTGCTCATGCACAATCCATTTTCAGGGACAGGTGAAAACCCTCGGTCATTAAAACTCTCTACTCTTACAAATCAAGGTTTTCTTATAGAGATTGATAGTGCGGACAATGGGGCAGCTTAGGGTCACCAAGTACAAGTGGTTAGGCCCATGTTTTAGGGACAAGATCAGATTTTGTTTACCAAGAAAACTCCATGCCCAATGGATGCTTCAAGGTCATTGATCATTTCATCTACCGGGAAGATGACCCCGTAAGTCACCAAACTATTATCCTAATTTTTCCACTCGCTGAAAATTGATCAAAAATGACCCCGCATAGTAAGAAATCCAAGGGTCGGCTCTATCCTGCAAGCTCAAATTCAAATCCAAAAATCAAGGGTCAAGCAGACTCTATAATGGAGGAACATGGTCGGTGAAGGATCAAACAACGTTGAAGGAAGCCAGAGGATCATAGGAGGAAAATGGGGAAAGGCTCAAATTTTTCAGACTTATCTGCATACGAGTCGACTTGAGGCCAAACACCAAACTCGCGGAAGGTGCCACGTGTCAGTTCAATGCAATTCCAAAATGTGCATCCAAAATAGGGCTTCAAAATAAGCCCTCCACGTGGTTAGAGCCTCAAAAGGTTGAATTGGCCATTGAAAAGTCTAAGGCCAATGGAATCCTCCACATGTGTCATCGGCACAACACCAAGGTAAAATCCAAAGAGCAGGTCCTTGAATGAGCATGAGGCTCCCACGTGTCCTGGGGTCCAACAAAAGTCAAAAGGTAAAGAGGCACCAAATCGGATAAGTATAGGAGGATCTGCACAAGCCCCCACGTGTCTCAACAGTGCAATTTCAAAGGAAGGAAAAAGAGTGGAAGCCCCAAACTTGTGCCATCCCTCCACATATCTAAAATTCAAAAAGGGGATAGAACTGTCCATTTAAATCGACTAAGTATAATAAGGGCCAGTGGAGGATGCCACGTGCCTCAATGACACATCTCCAAAGGTCAATCCCAAAAATTGGTGCCCAAAAAGTGCCAGTACACCATGTAGTCAGGATCTAAAGGGAGGTCTCATCGGGCGTTAAAAATTCACAGACCCGTGGAGGGTGCCACATGCCTCAATGGCGTAAATTCAAAGGGGTGCGGCCTAAAGGCCGAGTCTCAAACAAGCAATGACCCTCCACATGTCCAAGATCGAAAAGGGGCGAGAATAGGCCATTGAATCAGCTAAGGAAAGGAGAATAAGTGAAAGCCTCCACGTGTCTCATTGGCATGACTTCAAGAGGCATAGCCCAAAGAAGGACCTTGAACTAGCACCAACCCACCACGTGATCAGAGTCCAAAAGTTGAACCGGCCCCAAATCGATTAAGTATAGACGGGATGGTGGAAGGAGCCACGTGTCATCTCGGCACACTCTAAAAAGAAGAATCAAGATCGGGTAACCAAATAAGCGTAGGTTCACCACGTGGTAAGACTTAAAGAATGGGGTTGGAGCAAGCCCCAATCAGCTAAGTATGGATGGGTAGGTGGAAGCCTCTATGTGTCATCTCGATGTACCTTCAAGGAAAAAAACAAAAGTGGTCCCCAAATGTGTGCCAGCTCTACACATGGTCATGATTCAGGTCAAAGCGTGGAAGGTGCCATGTGTCATGCCTAAATTAAAAGTAGGTCTATGGGGCATGGAGGAAATTTTTCCAAAAGTGATTTTCAGACTTGTGAGGCTGCGGAGGAAATTCACCCAAGTGGAAAATGCAGACCGGCAGGCCCAGGATGATTTATTTTGTTAAACGGGCCTGTTGGGCTATGGAGGAAAGTTGGCCAAAAGTGAATTTTGGACTTACGGGGCTGCAGGGAGTTTTGCACTTTTGTATGTTTTTTACAAAACATGAAAAAGAAATTTTGGGCCCACGGATCCATTTTGCAAAACTGATTTTTTGCCATTTTTGTATGGATTCGATTCAAATATTCAAATGGGCATATCTTTCGATCCAGTTCTCAAAATTCAACAAATTTGGTACCATTGGAAATATCTCGACCTTGTCTACGCCATGGAAGCCTAGAAATTTAATTTTGACAAGGTTAGGTGGGTAAAAAACAAGAAAACATCTTTCATGCCATTAATGTATGATCTGATTGCTTCAACAACCAGATCAGATTTGATTTGATCCATTGTTCTTCCTTCTTTAACATGCCAAATAGACATGGGGAACCAAAATCAATAGATTGTAGGTGGATTTGTAGGGGGCATTAATGGTGGGTGGTTGAGCTTTTAGAGTAGAGTTTGAGTTTTCTTCTTTCTCTCTCGCCTCAACGTTCTATATATTGTAAATACTTCTCATTTGAGAGGGGGAGACATTCTAGGTGTGGGGAAACTCTATAAAATTTGTTTCCCAACTCCATTTGAGCTGTAAGCCTTCTCCTATGCTGGAAAGTAGATTTTATGCTTTTGAGCATCCATGTAATGGTCTGTGCACCTCATAGAGTAATAAAATCATGTTTTGTGGTGTTCTTCAACCCTTTCTCATGTTTTTTTGTTTCTCTATGCCTCTCTATCTTGTGTTTGCTTCCTGTGCATGTATTTCACGTTTGCAGGTGTAAGATGTCATGCTTCATGGAGTTTCGATGGCGGATTTGGATCTGGGTCTATGTCACTTTTTTCGACCTCCCTCATCTCCTTTTTCCCTTGTTTCATCCTCCCTCAACAGAGTATCTTGCCACTTCCTTTTCTGGTGTATCACCACTTAGTGTAGGCTCTCTTTCACTCTCTCTCTCTCTTCATGCCTTCTTGGAAAGGTTAGATTAGGATTAGATTGATTCTACCTACACTTGAGTAGCTTGTGGCAGGTAGATTAAGAAGCAAGAACCAACCTTCTCTGGAGGTTCATTTAAAGTCCGCAAGTCCCACAACTTGAGATATGGTCCAATGTTGTGCAATCACACCAAATGCCCCATTTCAAACTTAGACCATTTGGGGGTGCTGTGATTTTGCACTAACAGTAACTAAGGCCTTTACCCAACACATGAAAGAGGAATTTATCCAAAATTATGATAAAATTACCATTCCTCTAGCATTGATCAATGAAGTCAAATTGACTTTAGAAAAATTATTTAATAATTGCATCATAGTTGCATTTTTAAGAGAAAAGGAGACAAACTCCATCATTTTTGAATTCTTGTATTCAAATTTTAGACAATGTAAATACAAAGGTAAATACATTATATGATATAGTTAGGGGGATTTTCTACCAAATGTAGATGTGATGACTTTATCGAGCTAGTAATGATATAGGAATTGATTTCCTAGTGTAGGAATAAAAATGGTGCATTACCATTTATAAAAATATATATTACACAATTAGATAAAATCTATAATAAAATATCTTATCTTTTGGATAAATTTTGAATTCCTACATGGTTTACCAATCCGAGAATCTATTCTTATTATCTCATTTCTCGAATATCCTTCAACAAACCTTACAGAGCTTCTTATAGAAAATCAAGTCACAAGGAGGAGGGAACATTGTGGCACATCAGATAATTTTGGATGCCTCCAAAAGGATAGAGAGAGCTTCAGTAATGGATGAATTTTTAAGATAATGATCAATGAATTCATTTACAAGCTAGAGATTTTGAGGAAAGCTTGTTTTCCTCCCATAATATATGTCAACCGGATCAACCAAGATTATCAACTATGTAAAAGTGTTAAATAGGGATCCTCTTCTTATCTTCTCATTAGCTATATGTACTCTATTTTCGAGAGGTTCCGATTTCATAAAAGATAATAGATTATTGAAGATGGATATTTTCTCTTTCACTTTTTAGAATTTGCATGTTTATTTAGTTTTTATGGATATTCGTCTCTTTCCCTCATGGATGCTACCTATATCAAAGCACATTCTTAAGGTGACAAGGGAAAGAATTCAAAGTGGATTATTATTCTAGTAAACACCCATATGAAAAATATCTTACTATTTTTAATTCCCTATTAAATATTTGTTAACATACATGATAGATTGATACATCTATTCACAAAGAGGCTTCAAAATAATGGTAAATAATGTTAAAAATTGAAAGCTTACAACTTCATTAAATAATTTTTATCTCAATTAAACCACACAAAATAAATAGAAAATGAGAAATAGTCTTAACTCAATTCTTTATAATCTTTAGGAAATTAGTTAATTAGTTATAGATTAACAACATGTGAATATATATATATATATATATATATTACAATGTACATACAACTTACAAAGGTCTTCCGTATTGCTAGGCGAAACCCTTAAAGTTTATATGAACTAGAAAGGATGTTGAGAGATAGAGAGTAATTGGAGTGTTTGTGTCATCATAGCCGGATCCTTTGTCAAAGCATGCCTGGTCTACTACATTTAGGAAAAGACGTCCACATTCCATTTCCTTAATTAGAGAGTCAAAATTAGTATCAAATATGGGTAATTCATATTCCACCTCAAGTGGGAAAAGTACGGGATGGGTTCAGAGGCATGGGGAAAAAACAAGAACAATCAGGTTATCTAACCATATAGACCTAAGAATTTTTAAGGAAATATGATCCTTCACAATAATTACATTTTGGAGAATATTTTGATACACGTAAAACATTGGGGATATATGTGCCAATTTGGGCCTAAATATTCATCTTACCACCATCAATGATGGATCGACCCACTCAAACTTGAATTGACCTAAGATCTCCTACCAAATTGAAAGTCTCTAGGATAAATTCATAGGAGAGTTTAATAAATTTGTATTATGTACTAGTAGAAGTAGATGTCTTTACAAAATTATAAGAAACAATTGATTAAGCACAATAAGAAACAATGACAAGTTATAGTGATTGGTCACTAGACTAACACCTTTTAAAGAAAATTGCTAGTTGAAAAATAAAATATAAATGTGGGAGATAACTATGAATCACACAAATTAATGGTGACACAAATTTCCCAAATAATGATCTATCAACTCACTTTAATTTTTGAAATTTAATTTTTTATTTTATTTTTGCATGAGATTAAAAGATTTTCCATTTATTGGACAAGACAACTTAACTTAAGTCTTAAATGTTGACAAGACAATTTTTTTCCTTTTGGAGAATAAAAAGGAAAACATTATCAATATTTTGGTCCTTTGTAATGTAAACTTTCTCGAGATAATAAAGTTGGAAATTTTGAAACTTTGCATACTATTTATATTTTTAAATATTTGCATTATTTAAATTCATAACTTATTATCATTTAAGAAGGATTCTTATGTAAAATTATGTAAAAGAGTTGGTGTGTAAGTTTACTTGTGTAATATATAACTATTTAAGTTTATTTTTGAAAATATTATGAAGTGGTTCTGAAAGAGGGCATAAAAATTTCTCGGATTGAATTTACATCGATGGAGTTGCACTCGAATGAAAATGTGTAATTTCTCAAAGTAATTATCAAGTAAAAGTGAACTCAAGGAACTTGTGCATAGAAAGAAAATGGTCAGTTCATACTCATAAATTAAAAAGGAGAAATACATATCAGGAGTTTTGAGTAACTCCCATGCCTAGAATTTTCATACTTAATTGATGGAGAGAGGATTTACAATGCTAGCATATAACTCCCATATGACAATGATGCATATGACGAGTATAAACAATTTCATGAAAGAATCTATCATATGTCATATAACTCCCTAAAATAACTATTACTCACCTGAGTAAGATGACTCACCATGTGTGAGGTGCAATTAACCTCAAAAAGTAATAAAAAGTAAAGTAATACCCTCACACAAACAGGTTCTTATTGTCAAGTCAAGGGTGTATGAAGTGGTTCATAGTTGCATTTTGTTCTTGTTTCTTTTTGGATCATTTGAGAAAGTTCTTAGTCTCTTACAAACTTCCATTGTGTTTTGACAACCCAACATTATTATACCTATTTATTCCTAATAGATCACAACATTTTTATAAGTATATTTTCTTAGGACTAATTATAATATCATTTGTAATTATCATGTTATTGGTTAGTTACATAACAACCATGGTTATATTCTATTTTTATTTTGAATGATGTCAATTATATGTGAAGTGTTCCAACTCAATTTAAAATTGATTATAAGTATTTTTGTTTTGAATTTTTATAACATTATGAGCTAACCCTTTCTTTTGACCCATGAGTTATTTTTATTGCATTATTTTATATTGTGATTAAATTACTTTTAGTAATTTAATTTTTAATTAATTAACCTACTTAATTTAAACATTATATTATCCTACAAGTGCTTTCTTTTATATTGTTTTAAACTTTTCATACAATTGAAATCTCAAATTTATCCTTTAGAGCCTTATTTTTGGGTGGGGTTTTGGACACATAATTATAAACAGCTTCCTACATATCTAAATGGGCCTCTTGCCCATACCCCTTATTTAGGTGGATACTAGATATGTTTACATTCCCTTTGACCTCTTTTAGAGTTTTAGAAAGTGAAACCTTTCAATTTCATGCCTCAAATCCATTTCTTTCAAAGGTACCTAGAAACATGCCACATGGAACATGGAAATTTATTAATCATACACCACCTTTAATATGTTTTGATGTATTTATAAGAAATTTATTTTTTTGGGCAACAATGTGGAGCCCATGGTTGGTTGTTTTAAAAGTATTCACTTCAAATTAACAAATTTTACTTAGTCGATGAAACAATCCACTTCTTTAAGCCTATTCTAGGTACTTCCATTCAAAATGTGAGTGTATCAGACCATCATGAAATAAATCCTAGATCGTTGATATTCATATATAAAACGATGTAGAATATTTACAAATAATTTAATAAAATATATTTGCATTACATATATTACTTATGTGGCTTCATCACACGTCAAAAATTTAAATTTTAATCAAATATTCAAGAAATATTATGGCATGTAGCTTATGTGGCTTCATAATATTTTTTTACTACCAAACATCATCACATCGATGGACATGAATGTACGGACCAAGATACATGAGTATGTGAGATATGGACATGTGGCAGGATCCCGTTACTCATGGATTTTTACAGATGATGTAGCTTTAATTTGTTACTTTTCCTTATTGTCCACATATTCCCATGGATCTATCCCATATTTTCACCTCTAAGTCCCATTAATTCCATGTGGTGATCTTTGATAGCTTCACATATTGTTTCCCTTTGTAAGAAGTATATATGGTTTTCACATTGTTAGACTCTAGATAACCTTTAATAGTCACCGTGAAGTGCAAACCGATAAGAAAGATCCAAACTTATAATGTTTTCACAATGGTAGTTGCTTAGTAGATCCTCTAATTCATTACGAAGTACGAGCCAATAAGAAATATCCAAGATAATTTTCAATTCATAATTCACGCAGTGTCCTTTCTTAAAAGAATTCGATTTTGAAGATTTGTGAGATAATTATCAAGTTCATTTGTGAATACTAAATGTATTAACAAGATCCACGTAGTTTCAAAACTATCAAAAATTTCCATGCCCAAAGAGTATCTATTATAGAGTATAATAAATAAACAAGGACCATCACATTGCTTCACAAACTATAAAACATGTCAAAATTTATAAGTCAAACCATGAATAAACATTAACAAGTCTGATATTAATGTGATGACGGTATGCAGACTATCATATATTGAAAACACCCATCTTCTTTAAAAATAAAAACCTACAATATCATACTTAAAACCACAATTTTGTTAAAGCATTGTTAGTCTAAAAATCATGATTTAAATAGAATAATCGATAAAATTGTAACCAGATTACACATTTTATTTATTATAAGAAAAAATGGATTCACTAATGTTCTAAACATAGAGGGTGCCCATTCTTTTAGTTTTAAAGCATGGGGACTCGAGAGGTGTTGATCACAACACATACGAATAAGTGTCTAAGATAACGATTCATAAGTTGAAAGTGGAAATTTATATTCACTATTTTTTCTAAATTTAGTATAAATTATCCTACATTCTTCATTACATTCACAACTTAATTCAAAAACTATATTATTTTTCACCAATATGACGATGGTTTATTTTAGACAATTTTTCCAACCCTATGTTTATAGATCCGACTAGCTT
This sequence comes from Taxus wallichiana var. yunnanensis, assembly GCA_018340775.1. Taxonomy (NCBI): domain Eukaryota; kingdom Viridiplantae; phylum Streptophyta; class Pinopsida; order Cupressales; family Taxaceae; genus Taxus; species Taxus wallichiana. Next base: position 830,453,871 of record CM031242.1, on the reverse strand, counting down.
CGCCGCCATTTCTATAAGTCTTTTCCCATTGGCTCCTTAAAATTTCCCTTAGAGTGAGGTTATGCAACTTGTTATGTCATTTAGTGGTTTGGAAATATGTCTCGCTATCGACCCTAAGTGTTGAAAAATCCTAAAACCATCTAAAATCAGCTAAATGGAACTCAAAACTTAACCATTGGGTAGAAAACCTTTCAAGAAGGTTAGTGTTTGTTTTAAAGTTTTTTGTTGACACAAAATCATGTATTTGGGTATATTTCTAGGTCCTGAAACCATTTTATCATTTGCATGATTCCTAGAATCCTAAACAAGAAAACTTGTGATTGAAAACTACCATTGGCCTCTTTTCATCGTCTCTTACTTTCTATTTGGTCTTACACACCCTACAGCCTAGTCGGAACTTCTTATTTAACATTTATGACTTCATACACTAGCTCCCAAAAAGGACAAAAATGCCTAATTACTCATGTCCCCTACGGGTGCCCTTGACCCTTTTCTACCTCACTCACTCTTTTTGGGTCTCTTTTATCTTTTGGGCATCTTTTTCACTTATGGGTTAGCCTTCCAGTTTTCAATTATGAAATTCAAACAAGGGAATCATATAAATATATAGTGATGTGTTTGTAATCAATGACCAAGCACTAAACATTACTATCATCACCTAAGCTTACATTCCAAAGGCACTAAAGCACTCAAACTACATCCTTCTAGCATCCATTCAAGGGAAAAGGGCTTCATACTTATACATCCACCACATAAGAATAGGAAGTTTATTCTATTCCATCTAAACATACTATTACATTTATACATTTTAGTTACAACCTAGTATCAAGTGTAACTTGCACAGGGGACATCCTAGGGCACCATTTCTACACACACAAGAGCTACATGAATTTTAAGATGTAGTTTAGCACTTAGTCATAATTTCACTCTCGAGGTGACCTTCAGGGTAAGTTTGACTCCCCATTCTACATTCATTTTTAGGTTTGATGTGGTTTATGGGTATGTGTAGATAAACTTCTCTTTTCAAGATACGGAACCTTTGGTGATCAAGAAGCGAATATTAGGTGATCAATAGGGAACAACTATGAAACCTTTATGAAATAAAACAAAGTAGCACCTGAGCTCCCGCACAATCACTAGAGCCTAGATCCATTCATCAAGACCAGTGCCTCTATCCTACTGTGGGCGCCCTATCCAACGTTATTCCTAAATTCCATAATTTATAGTGAGCACTTACGATGTTGTCTTCATCTTGTTTAACACTTTACCCTACAAAAAAACTTCATGTTCACTTATAAATCATATAAGTCTTCGTAACACCCTCTCTTGCTTATGGTTTTACATTATTTATTGATTATTTTCTTGGATCTGATTATATATTATCTTTTTATACATCATTAAGAAAAATAGTTAATCTATAATTAGATTTAATTCAGATTTAATTAAATTAGTTTTATCTTTGTACCACCTATGCCGATAATAATTTAAAGAGGCCTAAAACCACATATGGTTCTCCACCTACCATGTGATTTATAGATGAATGTATCTACTTAAAAAATTGAATCAATTTAAACATGCTTGAAATGGTTGTGCTCTTGCTAAGACATTGAGTAAGTCTCTTTCAAAGTTTGTAAATGGGAGAAGTTAAACTCCTTGACTTGGTTTAATGCTTCAAAACTGTAATAGTGGATGACCTAATGGATTTACATTATCTTTGGGAATATTTAGGAGCTCTAAGTTCCTTTTTATATGTTTACAAGGAGTTATACCAAGTGATTTTCTATATGCTTGTCAAGTGAGTAAATGAGATGATGTTAACTATCTTATATAGGTATCTCAAGGTAACTTTTCATGTAAAGGCCAACCTAGGAATATTAAAAGACGTAAAAAATATAATGTAATTGAAAAAAATTCAAAATATGTGTCGGTCCAAGACCATATAGGTTAGTCAAGGCCGAATTCCACATTTTGACCTTACTAAATGGTTTTAGACAACGAGATGGTGGATGAAATTTGAATGTTGTATCATGATGGGAAAATATTAAGGCCTGGATCTTTCTATTTATATTGAGAAATTTTTGAGATGTCGTTATATGGGAATAAGAAATTTGGGAGATATATAACAAGATGTATTGAGTGGGGATAGGATGTGGGTGTTTGTTTTAGCTTGAGAAGCACATTCATAACTGATTTAATAAAAATAGAATAAATCTAATTGCATAGTAATTGTTGTAATAAATTAGATATGAATGATAAAATACAATAATGGAAAAAGAAAATAAACATGTATGATATAAAACCCTAAGCAAGATAGGGAGATAGAAGGGATTAGCTTGTTTTCAAATGAAAAAAATGTGATCTGGGAAGGTGAAAGTGTTGAATAGGATGTTGACAACATCATTACTTCTTAGTGTAAATTCTAGAGCTCAAGAATAGAGCCAAACATGGGTTCCTAGTTCAAGGAAGAGGTGCTTGGTAACTGGTGACTAGATTTGGGTGTTGATGGTTGTGTAAGAGCTTATTATCTACTTTATTTTGTGTTACAAGGGTCTCACTTGTTGATTCCTATTGGTAGCCCGATATTCACTCCTTGATTTCCAAAGGTACCTGTAACCTATAAGAAATAATTTCATCTGCACATATCCATAAACCACATCAAACCTAAAAATTAAAATGCATAATGGGGATTCAAATGACCCTAACGGTCACCCGAAGAGTGAACTTATGATCAAGCACTACACTACATCTCGACTTTGTGTAGTTCTTAAGTGTGTATAAATGATGCCCTTGTGCAAGTTTCACAATGATAGTGGGATAGATCTAAAATGTAGCGATATAATAGTATGTGTGGATATAATAGAATAGAATTCTCCTTCCTATGTTTTGTATGTCGAAGTATGCAACCCTTCTCCATTGAATTTATCTTTGGATGGATGCCTTTAGAGTTCTTTAGTTCCTTTGGATGCAAGCTTAGGTGATAATATTAATTCTTAGTGCTTGGCCCTTATTTTTAAGAAGTAATTAATTATATAGATGATTCCCTTGTTTGAATTTCATAATTAACAACCTGGAAGGCCGACCCATAAGTGAAAAAGATTCCCAAAATATAAAAGAGACCAAAAAGAGCGAGTAACGGTAGGAAATGGTAAAAATGCTCAAGATATGGACAAGAGCACCTAGGTGCAGATGTACTAACTAGGTGCCAAAGATTAACCGAGACCATAAAGGATAAATCAATTGATTTTCATCATGTCCGTAGGGTGTGTAAGACCAAAGATAAAGCAAGATACAAAGAAAAGAAGCCAAAGAAAGTTTTCAACCACTACTTTTCTTTTGTTCATGAATCATTTATACATTTGTATTCTTTTGGACCTAGAAATGACCCCAAGAGTGTTATTTTGTGTTTACAATAACTAGTAGTGTCAAAATGATAAATTTTCAAATTTTTGTGTCTATATTTTCCCCCATTTTAATCATGAAATGAAAATTACATGATTAAAGTAAATTGATACCTTAGTGTGTAGACACACTTTGTCTTTTCTCGAAGTTTTTATCATCCATATGTATTCATGTGGGCATGTTCCTTGATGAAACTTGTAACACATAGTTTAGTTAATGTAGTAGAAATTGAATTTTAACTCAAATATAAATATATAACTTGAACTTTTTATAAGTTAAAATAAAGAATGAAAAACATCGAAGGGATTAACTTGTTTGTTTTATAAAGTGAAGAATTACAATTCATTGCTTATAGTTTGATATATGGATTGTGTTACTAAAATTACTAAAGGATAAATTGAAATATTGGGTATATGCAACCAAACACTGAACAAAAGGTATAGAGAGAACAAGATAGAGGTAATAATGCACCATGTGAAGGAAAAATATCGTGTATCATTTTTTTAGTAACTTTGATAACTTCACCTTTAAATGAGGATAGGAAGGACTCATGCATACACCATAATTTGAAAAGAATTCAAATGAACTTATACACCTCAAGAACTTAGTTATTCAAAAGGGAAAATAAATCATGGTTCTTACATTAACAAGTCGCTACCTTATATTACTTAAATTTAAACACACACACACACACACACACACACACACACACACACACACACAACATCATTATATATATAATATTTATTTGATATTTCAAATAATTATATTACATTTATTTTTTAATTCATCAAATTAATTTTACGTCATCTTTGTGGAACTAGCTATTAATTTATTGAAAAATGAGTGGCAAAGGAGTGACACAAAAGTGACGTAAAATTGCTGAAAAGTGACACAAATGTTATATAATTAAAAGGTATAATCACATCAAGCATACATGGCAATTAACATCACTTCCATGAAATAATTTTCTCAAAGAAACACATCCATAAACCCCTCAAAAAGGTAAATTTGTAATGCAAAATTGACCTAAATAAGGATTATATTACACAAAACTTTTATGACCCTCAAGCAGATCCTTTTGTAATGTAATTACATAGAAGAACCTTATAGGTTTCTTGTCCTTCGCTAGCTCGGATAATTCATTTGGTACATAATGTTTTGTCTTGGTGTTTAATGTACAATAATAATTACCCTACGACATCCTTAGGAAGACAACCCCTTCCCAAGTTTATCATTGTCACATTAAACGTCTCTAAGCATATTTTCAATATTTAATAAGAAGATTGAGAAGGACCTAACAAGAATAATAATAGACATGATTAGTCATGATCACGTTTGAGAAAATTAAAAATTTACCTTCCAAAGAGAGGGACTTAGTAATCCTATATATAAGTTTTTTTCAACTCTTTCAATTATGTACCGCTATAGGTGGGAGGGAGTTACCTACAATGTAAAAGGAATACCTCGAACGTAAAAGTGTTCACCATTCTTAATCCAATTCCATTGTAAATTACTTAACCAATTTGGAGGGGTAAAAATTATTTCCTTTAGCGTTGAATTTTATGTCATTAGATGTTGGATCCAAAAGTAAGGTAGTAAATGTCAAATACTTGCATAACATTTTTAATGTTTTGCATATCTTTGATTAAAGTAAGAAAAAAATATAAAAATGACCATTGGTTAGTTGAGCAATTATCATTCTCAAAAAGGAAATTCCCTTAACAAAACCCTATTTTATAGCTACACAAGAAGATAGCCAAATCTCTCCATAACTAACACACATATATGAAGGGGATACTAGGAAACCTTGATGAATTGAGAAAAGATACCATAGTTTTTGGAGATGAATATATCAATTGATAGGTAAGTAGAATCATTAATGAAAATAACTTTCATATGATGAATAAAATAGGATTAGACCCCAAGGCTTTGAGCATAGCCATATTGAAATTCCATTAAATGTGATAATGGGTTTTCTCAAAATAATTTTTATGAACATTGTTATAGTCTTAGACTTCCAAGGCCACTAAACTCCTTTATAGACTATTATAATATTATCTACAATATGTTTTATTTGAATGAGATATTTTTCCTGGACTAAAAATTATAGGTTATATGTGGTGGATTCACATCTGACAAAGGATTCGTAATAATATTGTATGAAACATTAAGCAAATATTTTTTTTTCAATTACAAATGATCTTAGGGTGTCTAATTTTTGGAATGAGCTTGTTGTGGCCTTTGTTAATGTATTGACCAAGGGAATTAGATTAGGTAACCTCAATATTCACTTGATAAAGGACATTTCCCATTGTGTCCTACAAGGATTTATAACATTCATAAGGAAGGTAATCACAATCAAGCACCTTTCCACCAACCATCTATAAAGTTTTCTCATGAATATCATTGATGGTATGAGTCTCTTCATATTACCCTTTGACATTGAAAAATATTACAAGGAGTGAGTTATATATATAGATTTCTCAAGGGATATTTATTTCGTAATAGAGGGATATTAACCTTTGATAACCTACTAGAAATGGAAAATAGAGGCTTGCATAATATCAAGTACCTCAATGATATTTTGGGTTGCATCCCAAACCTTGATATAATGATGTGTGATTATCTATTTTTACGTCCGAAATAAATCTTTTGACATTTTTCCACTTTGAGCCAATGAATCTTGAATCTTATTTGATCACCTTCGGCATTATAAGAATATACAAATTACATGTGTTGCATAATATTGATGATTTAAAAATATAGAAATTTTTAAAACACTAATTGCAAAGTCACAATGCAATGATAATACAATAAAGTAAATATATGACCTAAGTAATAAGTAAATGGAAATTAAAACCCTAAGTGCAAGGGATGGATTGAGAGACTTATTTAGTTAAGAAATAATCCTACGAGATATACGGATCTAGAAAACTAATGAAACATGAGGGCGGCATCATGTCATAACCAAGCTCAGAAAATTGTAGAGTTGTCGGATATGCCAGGATGGGGCACCTAGATTCGTTCGTGGGGTGGCTAGGCATAAGAGATATTTTATAGGTGGCTATGAATGCACGTAACCTCCAAAACAATTTCTTCTCTGTCACAAGATGTTTTCCAATGTTCATTATTGATCACTTATAGGTCACTGGAAGATCGTTGAATTCACCTATAACCTACAAAACAAAAGACCTCCTGGAAAACCCCAAAACACAAAAAAATATTAAAAATAAAATATGCAAAAGGGGATTCAAATTGATCCCAATGAGCTTACCCGATAGAGTGAACTTACGACCAATCATTGCACTACATCTCGGACTCTGTAGTACTATGTGCATGTGTGAAAAATTGTGCCCTATGTGGTTCTTGTGCAAGTTGCATTGAATAACGAGTAATAGCTAGATTTAGCAATGTAGATAGATGTTTCGATGTCAAAATGAACTTCCCTTACTATGAATTGTATGTAAAATAATACAATCCCTTGTCCCTTGAATGAAGCTAGATGGATCCTTTGATGCTCTTGAAATTCCTTTGGATGTAACCTTAGGTGATAATAATACATTTTTCGAGCTTGGTCCTTTATTATGGTTGCATAACTTTATGTTTATATGATTCCCTTTGGTTGAATTTAAAAATTTACAACTTGAAGTCTGATCCATAATAAAGTAAGATTCCTAAAAGGAGTGAGTAAAGTACAAATAGGTCGAGGAGCCGAGAGGAGATGAGGGTTCCTAGGTGTTGGCATATTTGTTGGGTGCTTGTGTCCAAGGTTATAAAAGATAAATCAATAAAGTGTCGACTAGTCCATAGGGTGTAAGAGGCTAGAAAGAAGGCATGAAACACAAACAAAAAGAAAAATATAGTTGTTAATTTCTAGTTTTCTCACTTAGGATTCATATGAATAGTAGTATGTGACTAAGACCTAGAAACGTACCCAAAGTGTGTGATTTAGTGTCTACATTTTTCCCCACTTTATATTATTGAGTGAATAATCAATAACATAAATTAGATAAGAGATACATACCTGATAACCATGTAGATCAATGATGAAATCCTGTCAAGGAGACAAGAAAAAACATGGAGTGATAAAATTAAGTATGGAAGCTAAAGAAGAGGAAGTGACCCTAGGGGTGAAATCTTATGTGTTATGTCATTTTTACCTATTGTTGTTTTAGTTTGATGTCTTCGATGATGTTCTGTTTCTTCCCATAAGGATGGACCTACAAAGTAGAAGAGAAAAAGAGTAGTCAAAGTCATTTATATGTGAAACATTAGATCTAAGTATGTAAAAAGTATGTAAAAGTATGTAAAAATGTGAAAAGGAACATGTGCACTGATCCGTGATTTAGTGAAAAATGATAGAATAGATCTTGAAAATATTGTAGAAGAACAAGTTTTTTGGACAATCTCATGCCAATGATGAGTTTTTTGGGATATCTCACACCAAGTACGAGTGTTTTGGGGATCTCATGACACAACATAAGAAATTTTGGGGAGAAAGGTCTAGTGTTATTCTCCAACCCTGACTATTTCCTAACGATTTATACACCACTATAGATGGTGTGATCCTACTTTATTCAAGTTTGATCCATTTTTATCTAGTTCAATTCATCACAAATATAAAAATGATATAACATGCATGTTGATTACTGGAGGATTGTTCATGTTTTGTGAAAAGTGATGTGTAAACTACTACAAACTATGTTAATTTGAGAATTTTTTTCAGTAACTTTCCCTAGTCATAGGCACCAAGGAAGGGTAAGGGGAACCTAGGAACTCATGTTTTTTATTTGGTTGTTGATGTTTGTGTTGTATTGAGGACCCAAGTCAGATTCTATTCCCTTTACATAATTGAAGACTGTGTTTTTCATGTACTATGCAAGTCTGAACTATGATTGTATAGTGCTAAATGGGGTGACTAATTCACCCTATGTATGCCCCCTCATTTGGGGTGCATGTGATGTTACTAGGAGGATGCATCCCAAATGAGTGGACTAGACATTGCGCTAAAATTGATACCTGCGAGAGGGAGGGAATGTGCTTGGTAGAAACTAAGGCACACATAAACAGAGTGGTTGGAAACATGTTTTATTACAAACAAGGAAAGTACGTATATAGAAGACAAAGTGTAAGCTATCAAACAAGAAGACAATGTAGACAAGGAAAAGTGGGTTTCAAACATGGGACATCACTCACAATGTTGTAAGACAATCAGGACCAAAGTAGCCAAAATCATACATTGTGCACACAAGACAAAGGGAATAGCCCACAAACAATGGCAAACAATGACAAATAGTGACAAGAAAAGAGTAACATATGATCATGGTGGAAAATAGTTCCCGTAATAAAAATGGTTCACATGAAGCACTGTAAGTATGTTATAAAGATAAAAAAGTATGTCAAAGCGTGTATGATCCGATATAAGACAGTGTGCTAGTAAGAATAAGAAGTAGTATAAAATGAAATAATAGCACCGGTAGTGTGTACAAAAGTAGATTCCATGAGGAGACTCTGTAGGACTAGTAAAAGGTACAATGCCAAGTATCTTTGTTGCGTGTAATGATTAGTGTACATTTTTCATTCAAAACTAGAATACAAGTGAATGCGCATGTGTATATAGAAAATATAATGACATACAAAATATTTGTCTAGCATAGTAAGCAAAGTGTACATGCGAGTATAAGTAAGAAAGAACAATGTGCAACCAAGATATGAAGTATGTTATGAGTGTGAATAGAATGGAATGCAATGTGAGTTTAATAGGAGTAGTTTTCCCCCCAAGTGAATGTAAGTGAGTATGCATGAGACGAGGTTCATTTATAAATTCCCCCTCAATAGTTAAGAATAAACCATAGAACAAGAGTGTGTCATCGGGAAATGGTTTGATAGTGTGTGTCGAAATATATGATTGATAAAGAATAAAGTGTAGATAATGAGTGAGTGTGGTGAATTTAATTCCATATTTAGACCTTCAAAATTTGAGAATGAACCATAGAACTAAATTACATCATCAAGAAACATGTTGTGTGACAATTAGATAGATGTGTTGTGAATGCACCGAGTGTGAAATGTGTCATGTGTATGATGTGAGGTTCATAAATGTAGTATGCCCTCAATAGTCAATTGTGAACCATAACACAAGATTGTGTCATAGGGTGATGATGATACAAGTGTATCAAGATGTGTAAGATACATGCGAAATAGTAGATGTGAAGCATGAAGTGACATAGTAAAAATGCGAGACACTTGATAATGCTAGAAGGGGGATATTGAGTATGATGCCCCCAAGTTTATTTTCAATGAATATGTTATCTTAAAAAGTGAAGTGTAAGGTTCCTCTACCCACTTTTTGTGGAGAAAAAGGCATGTGACCATGCTCTAAGATCGGTGATGTATGAGATAGATGATGTACCATTGAATGATACCTATGTGCATGAGACCTAGGAGGAAATGGAAACATATGTAAAAGAGAACGAGGAGGTAATGAACACCTATGTGAAGGATTCTAAGGAGGTGATGTATACCTATGTGAAGGATCCACCCGAGTGGTGGACCTAGACTGATGCGATTGACAAATATGAGACTGAGTAGGTCATGTGTGAATAGGAGAGCTAAGAGAAGATTTCACTTTAGATTTGAGAAGTCACGAGGACCTAGGTTCTCTAGCGAGTACAATGGAAACCTCAAGAGGAGGCTATGACCACGATGTGCATGGAGAAACACCACTGATAGTAATGACTTTCTTGTTGTGAATGGACTTTAGGCACAAGTGATTCATAGAAATGATAGCTTGAGTAGTACAAAGCTAGGGAAGACCTAGGAGCATGTCACACCCTTTGATTGAAGGTTCTATAAGAAATGGCACAAACATGGTAATCGGACCAACTATGACTAGAATATTGACATAAGCGCATGATTTAGGAACTAGATATGAAATATGTGATAGTGGGTAGTCAATAGCAACAAGAAGTACAATAGAGCACCTACACATATGAATCAACGGATCAATCATTGTATTATTGGTAGCATAAGGCACAATAGAAGAATTGATATGTAATGTGTTAGAGGAAAATGTAGCATGATATTCATGATCAGAGAATATAATGATTTGTGGAGATGCATCAGTGTGAGAAACTAGAAAATAAAGAGCCCCTGATGAAGGAGGAGGCATTGCATGATATGTATGGTTGGCTACAGAGTTTCTTCTTTCTTTTCATGTTTAGGGAGAGGATATTTTAGGATATTTATCTTGTGATTTTTAGTGATCGGCGTATATTTCCTAGGCTCAAGAATATCAATCACATTATTATCGATAAGATCTTGAATAAGATGCCAAAGTTTGAAACATCGATCTGTAGAATTCCCAATGCATTGATGATAGTCATATCTGAAATTTTCATTGTAATTACGAACTTTAGGATGAGATGGGTCCATATTGAGTGGAGTATGAAGTTTAATAATATTTCTCTTAATAAGTTATGGCAATAGAATATGTGGAGCACAAGGAAATTTAGTAAACATACACTTAGGCGATTCTTATTAAAGCATTTTTTCAGATTAGATACAATGTTAACATTAGCTTTAGATTTAGTAGGTTTAGTTGATGGCTTGAAATTTTATTTACTTTGAAAGCACGTAGAATATGATGCCTTCTCATGATAATTAATATTCCCCATAGGTAATAGTTTAATTTTGTGTAGCTTAAGAGTATGACATAAATTATCGAATGATAGTGATGTCTCAAAGATGAAACTCTCCTACATAGGAGGTAATAGAATTTAGAAGAATATATCTTGAAGTTTAGAGTCCTGTAAGTACATTATACATATTAGCTAAGTTTTCTTATATCGTAGGACAAAATATGCTAGATGCTCATTATATCTTTGTTTAATTTGTGTTATTTGAGTATAGGATATCTTAGAAAAATATTGATAGAGAAATGAGAGAGAAAAGCATCAGCTAAATGCATAAAAGATGTTACCGATTGGATAGGTAGATCATAGAACCAATGCATTACATAATATTGAAGAATTCTAGGAAAGAGCTTAGCTAACAAAGTATGATCATCCGCATAATCTAGACATGCCACATGAAATTCTTAGAGATGCTCTTGAGGATCACAATAGCCATTGAAAATGGGCAGCTTGGGACTGATGAAATTTGGAGGAAGTACATAAGTGGAAATAGAGGGTGAAAAAGGAGTATGAAGTAGTAATGTGGAATCTAGATATTGATATGCATGAGAAGTATCATGTTGCAATTGATGGATTTGAACTTGAAGATCCTGATAAAGAGAGGCTAAGTCTTGAGTGCCGATAGATGATACTTTCCACATGTAAGAAATAAGAGGTGGACTGAAGTGGTTGGTGAGATTAGGAACAAAAATCAGAATATTATAAGTAGGCGAAAGAGTGGAACTAGGGGGTTGAGTAGCAATAAACATGGAAGTGGGGATGGATATAGGAACATTAAGCACTTCAAGATTGGTTGTGTCCTCACAATCGGTGAATAAAAGCATATCTAGATCCTAGGGATGTTCAACAAGATTATCATTGATCTCTTGAAGGTGGGATTCATCAAATGGGCCATCATAAGAAGATGATAAAATACCTAGAAGTAAGGATGGTTCAAGTGATGGGTTCACCAAATGATTTAATACATATAGAAATTTGCAAAACACTAATTATAGAGTCACAACACAATGATAATGCAATAAAGTACATATATAACCTAAGTACTAAGAAAATGGAAATTAAAACCCTAACTACAAGAGATGGATTGGGTGACTTAGCTCATTTCACAATAATCCCAAAGATTTGCAGATATCGAAAAAGGATGAAATAGGAGGGCATAATATTGTAACCAAGCCTTAAATTGGGAAAATTGTCGATATGCTAGGACTGGGGTTCTTGGACTTGGTCAGGGGTGCTTATGGGCAAGAGACATTTTTAGGCACTTCATTGTGTAGAAACTCTGAATTTTTATTTTTTTGTCATAATATGTTCGCTAATGTTCATTGTTGATCACTTGTAGGTCACTGGAAGATCACCAAATTCTCCTATAACTCCTAAAAGAAAAAGACCTCCCATAAAACCCAAAACACATCAAATCTTAAAAATAAAAATATGCAAATGGGGAGTCATACTGACCTCGGTGGTCACCCAATAGAGTGAACTTATGACCAAGTATTTCACTACATTTCAAACTCCATGTAGTTTTGTGTGTATGTGTGAAAAATCGTGCCCTAGGTGGCTCTTGTGTATGATGCACTAAATAGCGAGAAATATCTAGATGTAGCAATGTAGATAGATGTGTGGATGTCAAAATGAACTTCCCCTCCTATGAAATATATGCATAAGAATGTACTTCCTTTTCCCTTGAATGAAATTAGATGGATTCTTTGATGCTCTTGAAATTCCTTTGGATGTAACCTTAGGTTATAGTAATAAATGTTTAGAGATTGGTCCTTTATTATGGTCACATAGATTTATATTTATATGTTTCCCTTGGTTGAATTTCGTAATTAAAAATTGGAAGGATGAACCATAATAAAATAATTTTCGAAAAAGGATCGAGTAAAGTATAAAGAGTTTGTGGGCACCCGAGGGGACAAGGGCACTTGGACGTTGGCATCCTGGCTAGGTGCTAGTGTCCATAGTCATAAAAGATACAACAGTAAAGTATTGACTGGGCCATAGGGTGTAAGAGGCAAGAAAGAAGACATGAAACATAGATAAAATGCCAAATATAGATGTTAATTGGTAGTTTTCTCACTTAGGAATCATATGAATAGCAGTAAGTGAATAGGACCTAGAAATGTACCCAAAGTGTGTGATTTAGTGTCTACACTTGACCAAATGTCATTATAAAGAATTATTAAATAATGTTTTCTCAAGCGAATCTAATGAGTGACACAACTTATAGTTGGTGTAGAAATAAGATTACCAATGAATATGGGCAATCTTATGCAAAAATTACATATGAAGGAAGTTAGGCGAGTGATGGAAACTAATCACCATGAATTATAGCTAGAATTTCTAGTTGGCCTAGGCACAAGGTTCCAAACCTGATTAATATGATACATATTGGGTATATGGAGAAAAAGGACTATAGAAATAAAAATAAAAAATTAAATGATCATTTAAAAATACATTCTATCTATAAATGTAAAGAGAAGTGATCGGAAAAGGATAATATTTAACAACACTTGATCGGTAACTAAATAAATTTGGTAAAAAAAATATGGTTGAGTGGAGATCATGGAATGATCAAGCAAATTAAATATTTTGTCATCTCCTTAGTATAAATTAGACAAAATGTTCCCGATGATAGAAGTTGGATTCATAATACCAAAAATATTGCCCATGTACATCCAAGATTCAATTTTACTAACTAGACATCACATGGCTATGTGATCAATCTTCTCGATTTTCATCTCAATAATGTTGAATTCACCAAAAATCACCTAATGTGAATTGATAATATTACATGTAATTTATCACTAAAGCATTTTCCTTTCGATCATGTTGTTGGTTTCATAAACATATTACCCTAAAATATAGGTTTTTGTAGACAATCAAATTTTGATTTTTTTCAATTTGACATTTTTGGTTATGATTTCGCTTCTTCGCTAAGAAAAATCCTCACATCATGTCCCCACTCAAGACATATTTTTATCTCTCTCCCAACTTGTTTATTCTTACACATTGATGTGCCAAAAAATTTAAATCTAAATACATAGAATTATGCCTTAACCTATTCCCATCATGATGCAACTTTGATATTTCATCCACCATCTCCCTATCCAAAACCATAGATTATGTTCGAGATGTGGAATCTGGTCCTATCCAACACATCTTCTATTTTCTTCAATTACATTATCTTTTTTTGGGTCTTTCATCTTCATAGGTTGGTATTTACATAACAAATTACCATCATGGCCCTATATAACAAGTTAACAACAACGCATTTACTCACCTAGTAAGCATATAGAAAATCACTTAGAATACTCATTGTAAATTCTTACAAAAGGAACTCAAGGCTCCCTAATCTTCCCAAAATTGATGCACATCCATTAGGGAAACCACTAATACAATTCTAAACAACTCAACCAGAAAAGGAGTTCATCTTCCTCATTTCCAATAACTTAAATATCCCTACTTAATGTCTTAGAAAGAGTAAAACCATATGAAGCATGTTCAAAGTGATTCAATTTTTCAAGTATTTGCATTCATCTATATATCACCTTCTAGGTGGATAGTTATATATGGTTTAACGCCTTTTAGGAGTAGTGCTTTGACATAATCAATTTCTATTCAACCCAAATACTAACCTTTGTGTAGGTTCTTCTACCCATTGTTGGGGTTTGAGTACCATTTCACTGGTTTTAAATGATTTTAAGGTTGTATGACAGCTTAGGGTTTGAAAATGATACATATTTACTGAGACCACCAAAGGAAACAAATAGTTAATTAACCTCACTCCCATCAAATCCAAGATGACTGTCATGATTTCTGCATTCTGATAATTTGACAAGCCAAGATTACAAATCTCATTATGACTACAATCATAAAAAAACTGAATTTTTTTCTATGTAATCATTTTTCTATTTAGTTTGTTAAAAATAAATGGTTTTTCACTATAGGAAGACACACTATGTTTTTCAGCAATAACTTTTAAGACACATTAACTTGGAAGTATTATAGTTTATTTAGTTACTTCATACTTATAAGTTTAAGAATGTACCTGTAATAACCCAAGAATGTAAGTATTTATTTGTAGACTATAGGCAATTCAAGATTTAATTACCATATCAATCCATAGTGTCACGAGTTGGGAGGAAAAGCTACCAAATCAATAGCATACACCATAGGTCAATCTCAACTACCTAATGGTTCCTCCTTTTCTTAGGCTCTCATTTATGACTATAAGATTATATACAAAAATAGGGAATGAATTTGAATACAATAAATATAAATAAATAATTTCAATGTTGAAAAACACAGTGTTCTTTTCAACATTTACTTCAAAACATTTTTTCATATTTAGAAGCCTACAAATGATTTTAAATATGTATTTACAAACATTGGATATTCTTCTTTAAAAAACATGATTGTCTTATGTTTAATGTAATTTTGGTATAAATACCCGGAGTAAAAATAATATAAAATTTATAGGTGCACAATGATATAAATGATGGATGATAGAACCAAGTGTCGAGGGTAGCTATACGTACTCCATATGGAATTCACCTTCTAATAATGATGGAACCCCCATAATATCTATACATGGAACAATTGCATGATATAATCTATACATAATGCACTAAACCCATCCAAATTACATAGGAAATACATCCATACTCATCCAAAATCCATCAAATTTTGGTAATCGAAATGCATTCGACATGATCCTCACAATGCCTCATGGTTGATAAATAAAAGAAAAAGGAAAATTAAAATGCATAACATAACAACCCGTTTAAGTAGACATAATAAATTTTCCCTCTCATATAATGGTAAATAAATACCTTGGTAGTAAACAATTAGACAAAAATTCTTAAAATAAATCACAAGAAACATGCAATGAGAAATATTCTTAATACAAAAGAGTGGGAGACAATGTTTCTCCATATGTAATGCATGGATCCCCATCCAAAATAAATTTGAAATGTATTTATGCCAATCCCAAACCCATTGAGCTCCTATTGGTCAAAAAGGACATAGAATGCATTAGGAGTCATTGTCATTTCATCAAACATTTTACTTGAATAGTATCCATGTGTGTAGTTAACTAATCTCCACACTTAATAATGATTGGATTTGAATACAAATAATAAAATGTGGTTATGTTATTATTGAAAAACATGGTGTGTTTGTCAATAGTATCCTAACCACATTTTAAAGCTAAGTGTTTTTACTTTTGTTCCTATTATGTATTCAAATCCACTCACATTAGTTGTATTTATTTTATTTTAAATTATTTTGGATGGTGATGGGTGCATAAAGTATAAAGAATAGTCGTATCTAGGTAATGGTACACATGAATGCCATTGCAAGTGAATTGTTTGATGAAATACCATTGCCTACCTAGTAAATTAAGTATTATTTTCCACCTAGCCTAAATTAAATGGGTTTGGGATGGGCATACATGTGTTTGGAATATATTTTTGACGGGAATCAATGTAGTTTAATAAATAATAACCACCACCATAAGGGCATCACTTATTCTCCACACGAAATAGTCACAAATAGTTATTAGCTTTCAATAAATTCATATAAATTATGTGGTTAGTTTATTATGCGGAGATGCATTCCTACAATGGCAATCAAAGTTGTAATGGAGTGAATTTTTCACTTTTATTCTTGACATTAAATTTGACACCCATTTAACCATCACTTAACAATTCATCCATAAATTAAACTTATGATGGACTATCTCTTGATGTATTTTAGATAGATGTATTTAAGATATCTATACTAGTTTTTGAAAAGAACCTTGTGAACTTTTCAACAATAACCTAAGCATGTTTTCAAGCTAACTACATTTATACAGTTGTTTGGTATTTTGTATTCAATAACATTCACATTCATTGGTATTTTTCATTTCACCCACATGGATTACTGATTGAATTTTAATAATAAAAAAGTTAATTATGTTATTGTTGAAAAACATGATGTGTTTTTCAACAATAACCTAAGCACAATTTTAAAATAGGTGCATATTTTCTATTTTTCTAATTTTTTATTATATCCATTCACATTGGTTTTGTTTGAACTCAATGACAATATTTATATACACATAATGCACCTACCCCCATCAAAAAAATTGCAAACACATGTATTCCCATCGAAACCCAACTCGAGCTACTTATAAAAGCATACCGACATGATTCTAAGAGTAGTAGGGACAAAGGGATTGTTCACTTTAACTAAGGTTAGATTTGATCCATTCACCAAAGGAAATTTTTTGATAGCTAATCTTCATTAATTCATGAATAATCGGGACTTTGAAATTCAGATTTAGCGAATTTTGAGGAGTTATCTCACTTGCATATCACTAAAGTTTTTTTGTACAAGTTAATTTTTTGGGTCGGGCACTCACCTAGTGTTTACACTAATAGCTTATTATTTATATTCAAAACACCTTTACCATGAAAGAGAAATTTCCACATTCACCTTCATATATATTATATACTAATTACGATTTTGATATTAAACATCAAATTCCACTCACAATTCCTATACCCATGGGCATTGACAATTGACTTCATATTATAATTTTGCAGCCCTATAACAATATATAATCATATTGCAATATTCTAGTAGTATATAAATACCATATGATAGCATCCAAGTATTTTAACTTTCATTAAGCATAGGTTCGGTAACATATATGCTACAAATTTGTACCCATGTTTCCAATTGTTTAAATTTGTGTATTAAAATCTAATTTTTACATAAAATACATTTATATTGGTCATAGGTACAATGGAATCTAGTGATGATAACAAGAATGAAGGCCAATTAAAAATGAAAATAAACATATTAAATTATTTAAGAAGAAAAAATCTTTGCACAATTGAAATGCATATCCACTCTAAACACAAGTAAGAGATGATTTTTAGTTAGTAATTTTTAGTTTAATTTAAAGATTCAAGATCATAATCAAACCACTTTCCTTTCTAAATACAAAAACCCCACGATAAGTGAATTCTACATGAAACAATTAATCAAAATAACATGTCACCACATGAAGATATTATTGATGATGACATGTCAAAGCTGGAAGATAATCATGACTATGAAATGCCTCCAATGGAAGACATTCCTGATGATGAGATGCAACTAGTAGAAGATATTCCCAATTCTCATGTAACATGAACTTTGATTTAAAATTATAAATAGAAATTTGGTACGAAGAATTAGAACTAGTTGGACAATTGGGAGGTCTTTCAAGGTAGACTAGGCAGAAAAATATCAATTCATTGAACCTATAGATCTATAAAATGGTAGTGATACCTAGCAGAATGTAAATTTACAATATGTAGTTGGAAAATAAAAAAATACCACATAATTCAACTAAATTTGGACACAATTTAGAAACATTCGGAAAATATATATGTGAAATTGAAGTAAACGAATGGAAAATAAATAAATATTGATTTAATTAAATTTAAATCTTATAACACAGAATTAAATCAAATGAATATTACAATAATATATAATATATAATATATAATATGCAAAAAAAAAAAAAAAAGCAAGTGTGCAAGGTAGGAGATAAGAATGACTTATCGTGTATCGAGATATATGGGTTGATCATGGGATGTAAAACCAACTAAGAAGGATGGAATTAGACTATGAAACCTCTATCTTAGAGACTGGATCTGAAATTCTTCGGACATGGAGTTCCCATAGGAGGGAAGGACCACTTTGGGTACTAGTTTCTACTTTGTGCACTAGTTTCCTTACAGTAGCTCTACTTTTGGTATCTTTAGAGTTACAACTTGGTTTCTTCATTTCATTGTTTTTCACTTGAGATCTATCATAGGGTTCCTATATCACACCCATTCCCGTAAAAACCCTAGCTACCTTCACGAATCTCAAGAAAACTTTAGATGTGTAATGCCCCGTAGGGCATCAAATCCCGTCTCTGCCACCTTGGCTGACCAAGCAAGTCTTGTTGCACATGGATGCATTTGGTCACCTCCCAACCACCCTACCTGCCGACTGTATGACTGTCATGTTTTCTGTCCTTGCGTGAGGAGTCGGTGGAGTCTTGACTTCCTTCACCATGATCTTTATTTGATTTCCTTCTTCAATGCGTTTAGGTGGAGCGTTGGGCGCGTCTTTCTTGAGCTGCAGGCATTGATGGAGGGAAAACGTGTTCGAAGTGTTGTTTTGGTCCTTTTTCACGTTGTTGTTCCTGTCTCTTCCACGAACCTTCTCTGTCATGGCGTCTTCTTCCTGGTTCCTCCCTGCGTGCGTGGGGTTTGATGAAGCTTCAGCGAGTGAAGTAGGCATGTTTCCTCCACGTTCTTTGAGTGCTATCTCCTGAGTTGAAGGCATTATTCATTGCAGAGAGCTATTGCAAGAACACAATTTTTTTTGTTTCCAGGACCAAGTCTCCTCAATCACTGGTTTTTCAGAAGCTGGGCACTCTTATTTTGGATTGCTTATGCAATGTCTAATTCGCTCTATGAAGAGGCATTGGTGGCTGAGCAGCAGGATGCTTGCAGAGAAGCATGTAAGAAAAGCTCGGCATTTACTTCAAAGTAAAGAATCAGCTGATGTCTTCTCAGCAATAAATCTCCTTGATGCCGTTCTCAAACTCGGGCCCAAATGTCAGAAGGAATTGGAACTTAAAGCGAGGGCACTCTTGTATCTCCGTAGATTTAAAGATGTTGCAAACATGTTGGAGGAACACATCCCTACCAGAGAGATTGATCCATTGGAAAACCCACCACTGTCAAGAGAGAGCATAGAACTTCTTCCCAGCTACAATGTAGCTAAACAATCGGTGGCAAAAGCTTTCTTCAAGTGTTTTTTTGGTACCCAAATTGAAAACACTTATGTGTGCAGGAATGTCCAACAACTTTGAACGAGAGGAATGGAAGCACCTGATTCTTGGACAGGCATGTTGCCATTTGGGTATGATGGAAGATGCCATGCTTTTGCTCCAAAGTGGTAAAAGGGCTGCCTCTGCAGCCTTTAGACATGAAAGCATAAGCAGAAGTGAAGATTGCTTCTCTTCTAAAATCTGTACTTCTGAATTTGATGTTGTAACCCACTTTTTTCACTTTCTGTGGGTTGGGGTGTTTTCACTTTCTTGATAGTATTGCAATGGGTGCCTTTGGGGCTGGAGAGGGGTGTGTTTGTGTCTACTTCTGCAAGCTCTGTATAGTATGGATATGTTGAAATGGATTTATAAACTTACAAGCAAATGCAAAGAGCAGGTGTAAAGACAAACTCCACAACCTTTGATAGCATCTCCACGCCTATACCAAAGTGGGAGTGTTTGAACAGGGCATGGACGTTCTCCAATGCATTTGAAAAAGAGATTTTTTGTTGCTTGTTGTATCTGCTAGTGTCCTGGGCGCATAACTGTCTTAAGACAGATTTTTACTCCTGATCTGGATGCTCAACAAAGTGTTTGGATGGTTTGGGAAAACTTGAAAGAAATGTGGTCTTTTGGACAGCAATGATTGTTGGTTGTGGACAAATTGGGTGGGTTGAGACACCTTGGAAACTTGGAAAATAATGGAGAAGGGACAAGGCTGTGTCAAATGCTTTGTTTGCTGGGCGTTGGTAGATACTTATGCAAAGTGGAAGCAAGCATAAGACACCCAAACTGTTTGACAAAATGCCTGAGTGAAATATGGCCAAAGGACAGCAAGGATTGCATGATATGTTTTGGAATGGGTTTGTTGAGGAGGCATAGGAAGTTGAAACAAATCTGAGTAACTTGGGTAAATCCATCTCCTACAACCTTTGCTTGCCGTGACATCCTTGCTAGGTTCTTCTCTAAAAATATCTCCTCCAGCCTTGTGTAGATCACTTGTGTTTGTGGTAGCACGTATAGGGTATGTGAGTTGGTTTTCGAATCCCACAAGAAGTAAAAGCTCAAGGAAAGCAATAGTTGAGCACAAGTGCATGGAGTCACTTCGGATACAACAATGCTCGTGAATTGTTTGACAAAAATCCTCTTCAATTGCATGGTCTCACGGATCG
Organism: Taxus wallichiana var. yunnanensis; assembly: GCA_018340775.1. Lineage (NCBI taxonomy): Eukaryota > Viridiplantae > Streptophyta > Pinopsida > Cupressales > Taxaceae > Taxus > Taxus wallichiana. The sequence continues at coordinate 830,432,737 of CM031242.1, read as the reverse complement.
TGAATGTGGACCACTTAGAACTGGTGCACCCGGATTCCAGTACCTACAGTTCTTATGCTGACCCGTCTGTACGACTGTTGAAGCTGGAGAAACAGGCAAGATATTTCTACACTTTTCTACTGCTATTATATTTACAATTATTGCGAAATTGAACCGCTTTTTCCTTGCATTGATATGTCAGTTGGATGTCATGATGGGAGATTTCCCCTTTCTGCTTGTCTCTTCTTGTTTTTGCTTTTATCGTTGTCAGTATGTTGGTCGAAAGGATGTGTGTGCCCTCTCCTCTGAATGTTATGTTTCTCTTACTCGAATGATAGACCTTCGTCTGTTTGTTTATGTATTAATTCTTCTCTGCGATTGAGTTGCAAGTTATTATGTTGATCAACTAGTATTTTCGATATTATGGAAGTAAGTTACGATAACTATGAAGCTCCTCCCTAGCACCCAAGTTGTCTTTTGACATTTTTTTGTTAGCCCCTTCGCAAGTCCCTTTGATAACCTTTTGGAATCGAGAAAGAAAGGTTGTAGGATTGTGTGAGCAATGCGTGGGCTAGCCAGCTTAGAGTTTTGGTATTAAAACTGGTAGAATGAAAAGGTTTGTGTGCAATGTGTTTTTCCGTCTCGCGTGTTTAGACTCTTATACTATCTTTCATCTTGTTTCTAGGCTTTTAAGGCCATCCTCAAGAAGTACCTTGACCATCCCTATCAACTTGAACCATAACTAGCTTTTCGGATCAACTAAGCTGAGGTTTCATTGTGTGAATCCGATTACCTTGTTGACACTAGCATAGTTTGGTATAATCCCCTCTCGAAATTATTGCTGATGGCGCTCTTCTATTTTTTCCTAACTCGGCATTATTTTCTCCCTTGTAATGTTAATGCTATTAATTAATATTGGTCGGTTTTTATGCACGTAATTACCGTAATAGTTTGTGATGGAAATTTCCTTAAACATGATTAATCTTCAAGAAAAACTCAGCTTTCATTTGATAATCTTATGGATTCATAGCGGAAGGTTTTGTTTTGATAATGTAACTTAGAAATTATGTTTGTATCTATTTGTGCGACGGTTGTTGTGTTTACCAAGGGTTGCCTAAAATATGGTTGTTTTGGGATATGGGTAATTTATTTTAAGTTAACCAAACATTAGTATTGTAGTGGACATTTGTAAATCTTTAGTGTTATAAAAATTTGTTGATGACATTATTGTATACTCTTGTTGAACGGAACCCCTTTCTTCTCTCGCGTGTTTGCTACTAGCCTTGTAAAACTTTGACCCTTCTTGGATGATTGGAAAATCTTGTAGTTAATGGTCAAAACTAATATACTTTTCTTTCACCTCGAAACTTATGTTGTGTGTATACTTTATTTGATTTCCAGTTTGAAACTTGATTATATATGGCTTTTTGTGTTAATTTTTGAAACCCGTGGTTCCCCTTTCTTGGGCCGATCAACTCTTGTTCTTTTAGAAATATATTAATTTAGTCTATGCATTTGGTACCTTTGATAAATTTCTAGATGGTTGGTGTATATATCAAATCTTAATCTTGTAATTATGGTTTAATTACTTACTTGATGGGAATTCTATTTTTTTGCTAGATTATTTGTTTTCTCCTTATAGGGCCAAGGGCCATTCTCTTACGATTGTTATACTTTCGTTGCTTTTACTCCTAACTGAAGTACAAGGTCTTCTCCTTCTTTGATTGGCATGATGAAGAATTTATTATAACTTGATGTGTTGATAGTGTTTAGAGGTTTGAACCAATTCTTGTAATAAATTGTTTCCTTTTCGTGGTATTGTTAGATAATAGTTATGGTGGTTTTGTGTAGCCTTATCTTGCTCAGTTCTCGTGAACTGACTCTTGTAGAAAATTTGTTGCAGATGGATTTTGCGTGTAGATGAGGGATAGATTTGTAGACTTTTGTCATCAACCTCAGTTGAGAAGATCCTTTGCTCGAAACCTTTTTATGTTGTTCAACTATTGTTAACGTCTAGTGGAAAGTTTAAAAGAGGATTAATGTCTTAGTATAAAGTATTGTGGACTTTGTCATCTGAACTTTGGAAACCTTGTATTGTTTGACCATCATTGAAATTATAAGAAAATTTGGTTATTGTTGTTGAGTGACTTTGTTGGAGTATCAGTATTTTAAGAATTGATGTAATCTTGTTTTGTTCTTGTAAATGAGTGTTGCTACAACCTTGCCTTGAGAATAAATTTTGAGTTAAACCTTGACATGACTTAGTAATAAAGTGTCATAAGTAAACTAACATGGGATTGTTTAATACTTCTGGAAGTTAAATTAAAATTTGTATTCAAATAAAGTAACGTAGGGGTCACCAACTTGAGAGAAAGAAATTCTTTAAGTAATCAAGGGTGAGACTATCCTTGCAAAGGTAAATTATATCACGTGATATCCCTAGCTAAACTAGTGAACACTACTCTTTTTGGTGAACGCTTAAAACAAGCTTAAAGGAAAACAATGGTTAGTTTCTAATAAGATTTAACAAGTAAGAGAAGAAAATTTAGAAACCACTCAATTTATCTCTCAGCCTATTTGAAAGTAAGTAGTTTCCTTTTGATAAGCTCTTTCGGTGAAGCCTAAGTAAAAGCATTAATAATTACGTATAAAACCCCAAGCTCCAATTAAACCTTGGTAATAACTAATGACGTCTTAAAGAGGAATTTAACTCGACCTTATATCCTTAACCCTTTCCCAGGATACTTTGTAAGTTCATCTTGATTTTGTTGAACACGAATTCTTGTTGTAGCAAGGTATTGAGAAATTCTTAGTAATGTAAGTATGGACAGATAGCCTTGTGTAATTAAATTAATCCCTTATTAAATAATGGAACTAAAGAACTAATTGTCGTAAAGTGAAGACTTTAAGTGAACTTCTCTACAGTGTATAAGAAATTAACTCAGTTGGTAAGATGAATTTGTGCGAATCATATATTGAATCTTTCTGAAAACATAAGTCATGAGTTAAAGGGAGTTATATCAAAATAAGAAACCTTCAATCATTTCTTGCTGTGGCTTGCCCTAGGTGTGAGAGTGTCATGTGGTTGGACTTCTATGTTGTTCTGTCTAAAAGAAAAGTGTATTATCCTTTTGGGTGTGAACATTTCCGTGTTGTCCTTGTGGTCATCCTCTTAATAAGTGGTTCCCAGAGTTAGATGTAACCTTGGTGACGACAAGTTGTGTCGTGTTATGTGTCAAGCAAGTCAAAAAAAAAAAAATCCTATCTTTTACAGTGTTGTTCATGTGTGAATTTTTGGGTCGTTACACTTGGTATTAGAGCGTAGGTTCATGCTCTCGAACCTATGGGTCGGATTGGTGTTGTATGGTGATGTTACATGATGGTGATGGTGTTACATGATGTTGCTTCATGGAGATGACGGTATTGCATAATGATGATTTATATTGGAAGAGTAATGTGCTTTAAGCGTGATGTGATTATTGTCGTAATTGTGATATTGTGAACGCACGTGATGTGTATGTCACCTTGTGCGTGTTTTTGATCATGTTGATATGTTGGGGATGGGAGTATTCTCTCTCCTTCTTGTGGATTCTATGAAGAGTTCACGTGTGAATTGTTGTTTATGATGTGTGAAAAGAATTCTAATGTGGATGACGGAGTGTTGGAACATTATGACATATTGTGATATGTAAGTGTATCAATGTGTTGTATGACTAGATTGATGTTAAAAGAAATGAGTTGTATCATGATGTTTTTACCATGTTTTCAAGAAATGTGTGTACCACCTTGTTATGCAACAATGGATGTTATGTTGAGATGTACTATGTTCATCGTATATATGACTTTGCAAATATGTAATGCTTCATGTTGTGATTTTGGTTCATACGGTGAGTGTATGAACCCTATCGTATGGTGATTGCACTTTGGGTGCAGAAAGTGGTAAAGTGATGTGTTACACTCAGTGAATGTATGATCGTGATCTACCCTGTATATGTACCATATGTAAGATGTTATGGTAGTTATGTGTGTGCCACCGTTATGTTAGTGATGTTGTGGTATGTTATGTTGTGAACCTTATGCTAACCGACCCGAGGGTAATCGGTAGAAGTGTATGTTGAGAGTGAGGAATGGTGTACCATGGGTCAATAACTCGAGCCGAAACTCGGTTTAGTAGATAACATGTGAATCTTTCCTCTCTCCCTATGTGGTTGTATGTATGCAACCTAAGTGCAACTATGACTATGTTTAGCCTTGTCGAAGTGGTGGCGGGATGATTCAGATGGAGGTGATGACAATTGTATTATTGATACGTATTTTGCGAGTGAGGCTCGATGTTCCGAAAGCTAGCAACTCGTTGAGTACCCTTTGGTGGCTAGATAAGGCCACACAGTTATCATAATGTGACATTATTATAAGTTGATTTTATTCGTAAATTGAGCTTTTTACTTTATTTTGTAAGGACCAGCAGCTTTTCTTGATTGCCATGCTTTACAATTTTGGGCATTTCCTTGGTTTGTGGCACTAACATGGGGATTTTAATACTAACTATGGCTATTTGGCCATTTATTTTGCTTGATTTTGGGTCTTCTTTTAAATTGGATTTTTACCGCCTTGCCCAAGGCTTGTACTTTGCCACTTGGCACTTTGATTGGATTGTTGTGCTTGGTTCTATTGTCGTGATGTGTGGAATAGGGTCATGGGATGCACCATGGAATGGTTGGACCTATGGACCCACTTTGTTGTATAGGGGTACGCCCCAAGGAGTACAGATAACTAGCGGGTTGTTGAACCACGCGTTATTATGTCACTTGGGTTAGGAGTGTTCGAACTCTATGTGTCTTGGACCATAGGGTCAACCGGCCTCCTTGAGGGAGGCATAAGAGTTTGAGGGAGGCATAAGAGACTTGAGGGAGGCATAAGAGTTTGAGGGAGGCATAAGATACTTGAGGGAGGCATAAGAGTTTGAGGGAGGCATAAGAGACTTGAGGGAGGCATAAGAGTTTGAGGGAGGCATAAGAGACTTGAGGGAGGCATAAGAGTTTGAGGGAGGCATATGATATTTGTGTGTATGGTTGATGTTCTGGGATATATGTTGAGTTATTGTGATGTTTGGTAGTGGTATTTTGATGTATGTGTTACTCATGTCAGGTGGATATGTGTTGTGATGTTGTGGTTATGGCATTGATGCCCTTGTGGGCCCTATGTACATGTAGTTTTTATGAGTCATGGAAAATCCTCATACGTGGAATTGAGGAAATGTCTGGTGGATTGTAGTACTCTTTTGGTTGAGTATTTTGTATGTCAGTCATTGATGTGTGACGAGTACTATGTTATGTGGACTATGCCTATTCTATTCCGTATTTGAGTAACCTTTTGTGGTGTAATACAATCTTGAAGTATTTACTTGCGTGCTTGTGAATCTGTAGTGTCTTGTGAACCTGATAGGGTGTTGTGTTAGCAGTTCATGTTGGGCACCCATAATAAGGAATAAACCAAAACTCTTCAATGATGAAATTTTTAAAAGAAATTAAACTAAGAATAATGTTAACGGAAAGAGACTAATGAAATAATAAATAAGAGGGAACTGCCAATCTTCACAGAACCTTGAAAGTTAAAATTTCTACCAAATGTTCCTAAGGCTACCCTATGGCCGTGCTTTAATCAACTAAAATTTTAAACCATAGGGTGTAATTTCTCCTTTACCTGTCTTGGTTGCGAACCATTTCTTTTCCGTTGTCTTATGTTGCATCGAGGACGATGCTTTCTTAAGGGGAGGAGAATGTAATGCCCCGTAGGGCATCGAATCCCGTTCTGCCACCTGCCCTCCAGGGTCACCTTGGCTGACCAGGAAGGTCTTGTTACACGTGGATGCATTTGGTCACCTCCCAACCACCCTACCTACCGACTGTATGACTGTCATGTTTTCTATCCTTACGTGAGGATTCGGTGGAGTCTTGACTTCCTTCACCATGATGATCTTTATTTGATTTCCTTCTTCAATGCGGTTAGGTGGAGCGTTGGGCGCATCTTTCTTGAGCTGCAGGAATTGATGGAGGGAAAAACATGTTCGAAGTGTTGTTTTGGTCCTTTTTCGCAGTGTTGTTCCTGTCCCTGCCACGAACCTTCTCTGTCATGGCATCTTCTTCTTGGTTCCTCCCCGCGCGTGGGGTTTGATGAAGCTTCAGCGAGTGAAGTAGGTGTGTTTCCTCCACATTCTTTGAGTGTTGTCTCCTGAGTTGAAGGCATTATTCATTGCAGAGAGCTATTGCAAGAACACAATTTTTTTTTGTTTCCAGGACCAAGTCTCGTCAATCACTGGTTTTTCAGAAGCTGGGCACTCTTATTTTGGATTGCTTATGCAATGTCTAATTCGTCTTCTTCGTCTGTGAAGAGGCATTGGTGGCTGAGTAGCAGGATGCTTGCAGAGAAGCATGTAAGAAAAGCTCGGCATTTACTTCAAAGTAAAGAATCAGCTGATGTCTTCTCAGCAATAAATCTCCTTGATGTCGTTCTCAAACTCGGGCCCAAATGTGAGAAGGCATTGGAACTTAAAGCGAGGGCACTCTTATATCTCCGTAGATTCAAAGATGTTGCAAACATGTTGGAGGAACACATCCCTACCAGAGAGATTGATCCATTGGAAAGCCCACCACTGTCAAGAGAGAGCATAGAACTTCTTCCCAACTACAATGTAGCTAAACAATCGGTGGCAAAAGCTTTCTTCAAGTGTTTTTTTTGGTACCCAAATTGAAAACACTTCTGTGTGCAGGAATGTCCAACAACTTTGAACGAGAGGAATGGAAGCACCTGATTCTTGGACAGGCATGTTGCCATTTGGGTATGATGGAAGATGCCATGCTTTTGCTCCAAAGTGGTAAAAGGGCTGCCTCTGTAGCCTTTAGACATGAAAGCATAAGCAGAAGTGAAGATTGCTTCTCTTCTGAAATCTGTACTTCTGAATCTGATGTTGTAACCCACTGTTTTCACTTTCTGTGGGTGGGGGTGTTGTGCCATATTATCTTGATAGTATTGCAATGGGTGCCTTTGGGGCTGGAGAGGGGTGTGTTTGTGTCTACTTCTGCAGGCTCTGTATAGTATGGATATGTTGAAATGGCTTTATAAACTTACAAGCAAATGCAAAGAGCAGGTGTAAAGCCAAACTCCACAACCTTTGATAGCATCTCCACGCCTATACCAAAGTGGGAGTGTTTGAACAGGGCATGGATGTTCTCCAATGCATTTGAAAAAGAGATTTTTGTTGCTTGTTGTATCTGCTAGTGTCCTGGGCGCATAACTGTCTTAAGATGGATTTTTACTCCTGATCTGGATGCTCAACAAAGTGTTCGGATGGTTTGGGCAAAACTTGAAAGAAATGTGGTCTTTTGGACAGCAATGATTGTTGGTTGTGGACAAATTGGGTGGGTTGAGACACCTTGGAAACTTGGAAAATAATGGAGAAGGGACAAGGCTGTGTCAAATGCTTTGTTTGCTGGGGCATTGGTAGATACTTATTCAAAGTGGAAGCAAGCATAAGACACCCAAACTGTTTGAAAAATGCCTGAGTTAAATATGGCCAAAGGACAACAAGGATTGCATGATATGTTTTGGAATGGGTTTGTTGAGGAGGCATAGGAAGTTGAAACAAATCTGAGTAACTTGGGTAAATCCATCTCCTACAACCTTTGCTTGCCGTGACATCCTTGCTAGGTTCTTCTCTGAAAATATCTCCTCCAGCCTTGTGTAGATCACTTGTGTTTGTGGTAGCACGTATAGGGTATGTGAGTTGGTTGTCGAATCCCACAAGAAGTAAAAGCTCAAGGAAAGCAATAGTTGAGCACAAGTGCATGGAGTCACTTCGGATACAAAAATTCTCGTGAATTGTTTGACAAAAATCCTCTTGATTGCATGGTCTCACGGATCGTGAATGTGGACCGCTTAGAACTGGTGCACCCGGATTCCAGTACCTCTAGTTCTTATGCTGACCCGTGCGGAGTTTTTACGACCTGTTGAAGCTGGAGAAATAGGCAAGATATTTCTACACTTTTCTACTACTATTATATTTACAATTATTGCGAAATTGTTCACCGCTTTTCCTTGCATTGATATGTCGGTTGGATGTCAAGATGGGAGATTTCCCTTTACGCTTGTCTCTTCTTGCTTTTGCTTTTATCGTTGTCGGTATGTTGGTCGAAAGGATGTGTGTGCCCTCTCCTCTGAATGTTATGTTTATCTTACTCGAATGATAGACCTTTGTCTGTTTGTTTATGTATTAATTCTTCTCTGTGATTGAGTTGCAAGTTATTATGTTGATCAACTAGTATTTTCGATATTATGGAAGTAAGTTACGATAACTATGAAGCTCCTCCCTAGCACCCAAGTTTTCTTTTGAAATTTTTTGTTAGCCCTTCGCAAGTCCCTTTGATAACCTTTTGAATCGAGAAAGAAAGGTTGTAGGATTGTGTTAGCAATGCGTGGGCTAGCTTGACTTAGAGTTTTGGTATTAAAACTGGTAGAATGAAAAGGTTTGTGTGCAATGTGTTTTTCCGTCTCGCGTGTTTAGAATCTTATACTATCTTTCATCTTGTTTCTAGGCTTTTAAGGCCATCCTCAAGAAGTACCTTGACCATCCCTATCAACTTGAACCATAACTAGCTTTTCGGATCAACTAAGCTCGAGGTTTCATTGTGCGAATCCAGTACCTCGTTGACACTAGAATAGTTTGGTCTAATCCCCTCTCAGAATTATTGCTGATGGCGCTCTTCTATTTTTTTTTCCTAACTGGATTATTTTCTCCCTTGTAATGTTAATGCTATTAATTAATATTGGTCGGTTTTTATGCACGTAATTACCGTAATAGTTTGTGATGGAAATTTCCTTAAATGTGATTAATCTTCGGGAAAAACTCAGCTTTCATTTGATAATCTTATGGATTCATAGCGGAAGGTTTTGTTTTGATAATGTCACTTAGAAATTATGTTTGTATCTATTTGTGTGACGGTTGACTGTGTTACCAAGGGTTGCCGTAAAATATGGTTGTTTTGGGATATGGGTAATTTATTTTAAGTTAACCAAACATTAGTATTGTAGTGGAGGTTTGCAAATCTTTAGTGTTATAAAAATTTGTTGATGACATTATTGTATACTCTTGTTGGACGGAACCCCCTTCTTCTCTCGCGTGTTTGCTACTAGCCTGTAAGACTTTGACCCTTCTTGGATGATTGGAAAATCTTTGTAGTTAATGGTCAAAACTAATATACTTTGCTTTCGCCTTGAAACTTATGTTATGTGTATACTTTATTTGATTTCCGTTTTGAAACTCGATTATATATGGATTTTTGTGTTAATTTTTGAAACCCGTGGTTCCCCTTTCTTGGGCCGATCAACTCTTGTTCTTTTAGAAATATATTAATTTAGTCTATGCATTTGGTACCTTTGATAAATTTCTAGATGGTTGGTGTATATATCAAATCTTAATCTTGTAATTATGGTTTAATTACTTACTTGATGGGAATTCTGTTTTTGCTAGATTATTTGTTTTCTCCTTATAGGGCCAAGGGCCATTCTCTTACGATTGCTATACTTTCGTTGCTTTTACTCCTAACTGAAGTACAAGGTCTTCTCCTTCTTTGATTGGCATGATGAAGACTTTATTATAACTTGATGTGTTGATAGTGTTTAGAGGTTTGAACCAATTCTTGTAATAAAGTGCTTCCTTTTCGTGGTATTGTTAGATAATAGTTATGGTGGTTTTGTGTAGCCTTATCTTGCTCAGTTCTCGTGAACTAACTCTTGTAGAAAATTTGCTGCAGATGGATTTTGCGTGTAGATGAGGGATAGATTTGTAGACTTTTGTCATCAACCTCAGTTGAGAAGATCTCATGCTCGAAACCTTTTTATGTTGTTCAACTATTGTTAACGTCCAATGGAAAGTTTAAAAGAGGATTAATGTCTTAGTATAAAGTATTGTGGACTTTGTCATCTGAACTTTGGAAACCTTGTATTGTTTGACCATCATTGAAATTATAAGAAAATTTGGTTATTGTTGTTGAGTGACTTTGTTGGAGTATCAGTATTTTAAGAATTGATGTAATCTTGTTTTGTTCTTGTAAATGAGTGTTGCTACAACCTTGCCTTGAGAATAAATTTTGAGTTAAACCTTGACATGACTTAGTAATAAAGTGTCATAAGTAAACTAACATGGGATTGTTTAATATTTCTGGAAGTTAAATTAAAAGTTGTATTCAAATAAATTAACGTAGGGGTCACCAACTTGAGAGCAAGAAATTCTTTAAGTAATCAAGGGTGAGACTATCCTTGCAAAGTGAAATTATATCACGTGATACCCTAGCTAAACTAGTGAACACTACTCTTTTTGGTGAATGCTTAAAACAAGCTTAAAGGAAAACAATGGTTAGTTTCTAATAAGATTTAACAAGTAAGAGAAGAAAATTTAGAAACCACTCAATTTATCTCTCAGCCTATTTGAAAGTAAGTAGTTTCCTTTTGATAAGCTCTTTCGGTGAAGCCTAAGTAAAAGCGTTAATAATTACGTATAAAACCCCAAGCTCCAATTAAACCTTGGTAATAACTAATGACGTCTTAAAGAGGAATTTAACTCGACCTTATCTCCTTAACTCTTTCCCAGGATACTTTGTAAGTTCATCTTGATTTTGTTGAACACGAATTCTTGTTGTAGCAAGGTAATGAGCAATTTTTAGTAATGTAAGTATGGACAGATAGCCTTGTGGAATTAAATTAGTCCCTTATTAAATAATGGAACTAAACAACTAATTGTCGTAAAGTGAAGACTTTTAGTGAACTTCTCTACAGTGTATAAGAAATTAACTCAGTTGGTAAGATGAATTTGTGCGAATCATATATTGAATCTTTCTGAAAACATAAGTCATGAGTTAAAGGGTGTTATATCAAAATAAGTAACCTTCAATCATTCTTACTGTGGCTTGCCCTAGCTATGAGAGTGTCATGTGGTTGGACTTCTATGTTGTTCTGTCTAAAAGAAAAGTGTATTATCCTTTTGGGTGTGAACATTTCTGTTTTCCTTGTGGTCATCCTCTTAATAAGTGGCTCCCAGAGTTAGATGTAACCTTGGTGACGACCAATTGTGTCGTGTTATGTGTCAAGCAAGTCAACAAAATATATATATATATATATATATATATATATATATATATATATATATATATATATATCCTATCTTTACAAAGTGTTGTTCGTGTGTGAATTTTTGGGTCATTACAAGATGGGATAAATAATGCATAGGTTTGAGTCGAGATCGACCTCATCAATACCACCCCAATGTGATAGTCATTGAGTGTTGCACTACATTTTAGACTCTATGTAGTTCTTGTGAGTGTGTGATTTGAATTGTGTCCCTTAAAGCTAGGTTTCCCTTGTGCTAGTCACACCAAGATAACAAGATACAACTATTTTTCCCCCAAGATGAATGTGTGAGATGGAATTTATAAATATCCCCTCATGCGCGGTGAATAATGTAGTCCAAATGCTTTTAGTCCTTGAATGTTTCTCTTTGCCAAAGTAGTAAATAGTAACTATCAACTTCTAATTTTTCATGCCTTAATAATAGTAAGTCATGTATATATATGATTCCCTTATTTTAATTTCATCATTAACAACTAAAAAAATGACCCAAAGTGATAAAAGAGACTCTATAAAATACGAAAAATCATGTGGCAATTCAAAATCAAGAAAAGGATGGAAAGGGGAAAAAGCACCTAAAGGGTAGAGTAGCGCATAAGCGCTCTTTTCCCTAATGGGTGGTGATTTCTCGGGATGCTCCAAAGATGTAATGGTCAATAAAAATATGGGTCATGTGTTATTCAATATCCAAAAGTAAAGTGGTCATTCAAGAAAAAAATGTAACAAGAGTGTGGGAAAGATAAAAGAAATGAAAGAGTAAAATAAGTGTGGTTAATGTCTAGTATTCTTGATTGGGAATCATATATACAATGAAATACTTAATGGCATGATGTAAGTATAAAGTGGGTGATTTTTTTACTACAAAGGCACATAAATGGAAATTTTTTAAAGAATGCTTTCATGTAAAACATGCGATCTAGTATAAAAATGAGTAGAAATGTCTACAACATATTTTTGAGAAAGGGAGTAATTAATGCATAATTTGGAAAAGTTATGAATGTCAATCTAAAGGCCAAAAATACACATTTCTCTACTATATTCCATATTCTTAAAAATGGCGTAACAATTTTAGTTTTTTAGATTATAAGGTTTTATTTCAACATAAAGGGTTTCTTAACATTCCACAATTATATTAGCCATAGAAAAGTGATTTGGAAATGGCAAAATTTATAAGCAATAATTGAAAAGGAAGATTTGAAATAAAAACAAAAAATCCAAGGTTTATCTCATTGTATATTGATGAGGTCATAACAATTGAAAACACATCGTGATTTTGTATGCATGTTTGAGAACAATTCAAGGGAAAATTATTTGTTATTTGTTCATAAAATGGTTGAATTTATTATAATATTAAAAATCTTTGTGAATTGGTTATTTATAATTTGGGGGATATATCTAGGATGGATGACTATGCAGTCACTATTAGGTCGATAAGTTTTTGTATTGATGGTGCATTAGTAATGCAAGTTCGTATTAGTGTCTTTTTGTGTTCACCTACAAACAAAAATTTCCCCATATATTATTACAAATCGGATGAATCTTGCATACAAAATTGTTAGCACATTTGAAAATGTCACAAAAGTGGAAGATCTTATCTGTGAATTAAGCGCTTATATAGCAAGTAGTCCAAAATATTTTTAGAATTTCATAAATTTGCAATTGGAGTGAATAATGGTAAAAAAATCCTTAAAATGTTAATAGAAAATGGATTTCCATGTATGAGCCTACATACAAATTTAATGAAGAATATCCGTGATCATTAGTATGTTTCATGTTTAAATACCATGCAAAAGTTAATAAAGAAAAAGATTTGGAAATTCTATTGAAATTATGTGTCATTATCCCTAAGTTGAATGAGATCATTTTATTAATAGAAGATGCTCAAGAAAGAACCATATATATTGTTGACTTCATAAGGTTTAGAAAACATATGTCAATCTCTAGATATGTTATACAACTCTCAAGAAATTTGTAAGGGAATTTTATTCAATATTTGGAAAAAATTAATAGATACAAAGGATATAAAAAGTTATTTAAAATTAAATAGAAATGATCATCTTTGTATTGATGTTAACGGGAAGGATATTTTGATGCATACTTTTTTCAAACAAGTATTGATATCACAATAGAAAAACTTGAAGAAGTTCCTGTAATACATAATTTATATGATAATGTTATATATGAAACACAACTAAAATTAAGAAAGATTTCATAAATATTGTCCCATGAGATCATAGAAATCTTTAAAATGGATGATTTCTTGAGGTCATAGTAGTGGTGAATCCTAATTTTTGGAATCTTGATACAGGTAAAGAATACTTAAGTAAATTATTTCACAAATTTATTGAAACTCTCATTAAGTGTTTTTTAGTAAATTTGTAGAGGTCAACAAGGTTGAAATTAAAAGTATTCTACAAAAGGAATTATTGATGTCCTAGTCACCACATTTCACACTCACATTGATTGATCAATATGAGTGTCTAATTGAACCAACATAAAAAGTTGCTATTACACGGCTATGGAAAAAGTTGTATCCTAATAGCGTCCTACAGAAAATATTAGTGAAATTTTTTTATTATATGAATTGTGTTAAAAATGATATTGGGATTAGTCGAAGGTGAAAGGTTATTTAGTGCATTAAAATTTGTTAATTAAAATTTTGAAACATATTGGGTACAAATCTAGAGACTTGTTTGAGATTGTATGTTTCATGATATGTTGTGGACACATTTCCTTATGAAAGAGAATTAGCAATATAGAATTCTCATACATATAAGAAAGGGGTTAGTAATACAACCACCACAGCAGAGAAGATATAAACATTGAAATTGAATATTCCTCTTAAACATTAGATACGAGTGTGAGTTATGAAGAACGAGTTAGTCAAGGATTGTTTCAGCTACCTAATTTTGGCCAAATATTTATGAATGTAGTATTTCTAGAACTAAAATTTCATATCACATTATTATGTATTTGTGTTCTTTATTGAAAGATAGTTTTAGTATCATTGTTTACCATTTTTATTTACAAATCTATGATTTATTCAATATTTTTCATTGTCTTTCATATATAAAGATAAATTGTCAAGGAAACATGTGTTTATAAGTATTGCAAAATAATTACAAACACTCATATTTCATTTTATCCTCACAAATGTAGAAAACATTTTATTTCAATAAGTTTTATGAGTTTTTGGTTTTGTTCCTTTCTTTAAAGAGATTCGCTCGTAGATTATCCATGCATTTGCATCGATTATTAATTTTACTTACAAAATAAGATCTTATGAAATTAAATTTTTAAAAATAGTCATATAGTAATGGCAAAACTTAAATAATTTTTCAAATGGCAAGATAAAATAAGATCTTATGAAATTATACTTAAATTCCTTTAGTTATTTTATCTTGTCATTTGAAAAATTATTTAAGTTTTAATTGTACTATATGACTATTTTGAGGTGTGTTTAAAATATTAAGCCATCATAGAAAATATTTTTGGACCCAAAAAAATGCCCATACATACAAAATTAAATCATAACGATCACAATAATAGTTTTTCCATAAATCTTAAGTATGGAAAGAATGCAACACATAATATTTTTAGAAACTGCCTATTTATTTATACAATTAGATACCTAACATTACATGAAAAACATAGAAAAATTCAAGTAAATCCTTTTTTTACAAACAAAAATTTCCTAATAGTTTTTCCAAGATACAAAAGAAAACATTTTCTCAATTTTTTCAATAAATTATGTTGATTTCTCTCCATTAGTAGCTAATACCTCTCCTTGACTATACCCTTCCTTTAATATTCCTAACGAACTAGATCCTTCATAACAACACTTATATTGGAAAATATTTCATGTTCTACATTTTTGCATCTCCTATTGAATCTAAACTAAGTTATGACTCAGTTTTTTCGTAATAAAATAAAGACCCATTCATGCTCCTTAATAATCCTTTGTAAAGAATTATTCTTCTTATTCAACATAACAATATTTTCTTTCAATCCAATTGTTGTATTCAAAATTTTATTCACATTTTTCAAGTGCACATCAAGCACCACCACCTCATTCTTCATATTTTGATACTTGGACTGCATTAAGAAAATAAAAATAGTTAGACAAAAATTAAAAATAACCATCATAAATTAACTTTCTAAATATTATTATAGCTTACAATAGTCTTTTCTTTTCCCACATTTGCAATCATAGAAAGGATCTTGTCTCTAGACCATTTATTGTATTAGGTCTAGGTTTTGGCAATTAAATTTAATATTTTGTTTAACTTTATATCTATCACATTATCATTATAAGAATTAGAAACAAAAACAAAATAGGATAATTCTTGATTCATTAATATATCAATATTTGTTGGTTCAATTTGAACTAAAGAATATAAAGAATTCTTTTGGGAGTGGTTGTGAAAATGGGAATTAATTTATTTAATCAATTTTTTTTCCTAAACTCCCAAACTTTTAATGTTTCAATATATTTCAAAATAATTTCTTTAACATTAGGCTAAACAATTATCACCAAAACACTTCCCAATGAAAACTCCATGATCACATCACCATTTAATGGTGTTTCCCTTGGAGATGGTGTATTGAACATTTTTTCTACTTCTAGGGAATCCTACATTAAACCTTGAATCATACCTTGAGGATTGAAAGCTTTAGGGTCTTGTACCCCATTTTTAATTTCAAGATATTCATCATCCATATCAATTTGATTCAGATCTAAAATCTACCCACTCTTTACATACCGTCAAAATATAAATTAGGGAATTCGTAGAGGTAAACAAATGGATAGTTCGCCTACTTAGTAGATGGAAATAAAATATTTTAAACCCTTATGCAAACATGGTGGGGTTGTAGTGGAGACAATAATGACTTCAAAGTGGTCTAACAAGTTAAGGTGGTGGACACGTTACAATAGGAAATCAAATAAAAAATGAGGAACATATACATAATAAAATAATTGAAAGTTAAATAATTTTTTTACAAAAACATTACTTAAATGTATATTTTGTGGTTGTATTGTTGGTTGTCATCATTGTTTAACATGAGAGAGAAATCAAATGATATTCCATCATGACCATTACCAAATCTTGATTAACCATAAAATTAATCAATAGCTACATTTCAAAAATAAATCAAACCATATTATATTGAAATGTAAAAGGTAATTAGAAACGTACGTTGATGAGGAAATAGGGATTTTGAAATTCC
This sequence comes from Taxus wallichiana var. yunnanensis, assembly GCA_018340775.1. Lineage (NCBI taxonomy): Eukaryota > Viridiplantae > Streptophyta > Pinopsida > Cupressales > Taxaceae > Taxus > Taxus wallichiana. Next base: position 830,416,351 of record CM031242.1, on the reverse strand, counting down.
ACTTCTTCCAATTCATATTTTGAGCTAGTTTGAATAGCTCGAGTAAGGCCCGCACTATCAAAGGTGGCTATAAATATGTGAAATTGAGTGATTATGTTAAAAAAATAATGTAGAAAATTAATATTTCAAAATATATATTTAACATTACTACAAATTGAAATGTAAAATACATGCAAGTAGTGGCATGGTCCTCATGTCAATTCATTAAGGACCTTGAGGTGTTAGAGAACTCATCACGCATTTGGAATTTTTTGTTAATTTTGGGGTGGTTTCCTCTTGCATAATGTCCCCAATGCTATATTTGGAGCCATCGGTAGTAAGTGTCCTCTTTTTCCGCCTCACTTCAGAGAGAACTATAGTGGCTATGGGCTATTAATACAAAAATACTATTAATATTTTATATAACACTATAACAAAATGTGATAATACCAAAAAATAATTTGACTAAAATAACGGTACAGAGTTTGAACTCACCTCCGCTTATTCAAGGGACAAGGACAATGTCTTCATCTTCTCATGGATTACATTCGGAGTAATTGTGTTGTGTAAACCATGAAAATACTCAAAATATAATGTTATTGCATAGTTTGTTCTTGTAATTACAGTAGATTCATTCATAAGAGCGTGATTGATAGTCCATTCCTTATATTTGTGGATAAATATGTCCACCAATGATATTGGTTACTTATCAAGGGTACATATAATGTCAACCAAGACCTAATAAGGAATTTTAATTTATCTTCCCAGTAAATAATCTTGGCTTGGAAAAATTCCACTATGGCAAGAAAAATGGGTGTGTGAAATCCTGACTTGAAATTTCCCCTTTTTGAATGATTAGTTGCTTCTGGATCAATTGAAATACCATAGTGATACTCTAATTACTTGACATCTATATCGATCAAGGCCATTTTTGTGACAAGATCCACATCTTCATGTCGAATTTCAATAATATGGTGAATATCTACAAGTAACATTCCAAATAAAATTGTGTGTAAGGGGAGTTTTATGTGAAAAGAACCCTCATAGGTGTCATAAGTGGACACCGGGTAATTTAGTAATTTGTAGTATGTTGAAAATTATTACATGTAAATGAGGCCACTAAAAATATTGTCTTCGATCCATTGTGAAAAATAATTTGGATCTTACAGTATCTTTAGGAGTTCAAGAAACACCAAGTTCGTGTATGTGAATTTTCAAATGACTAGTTCACATGTTTTGATCTTCCTAGGTAAACCCATATTTATAGTGGAATTAATTGTATAAAAAGTGTATGGTGAGTGGTGGAGGGAGATATTTTGGTTTTCTTGTGAATTGTGGGTGAGAGGAATTTCTAAAAGTGAAAAAACAAGTTAATTGGTCTATTTATAGAGGAGGAGGACATGTGGCACACATTTATTGGTTATGTATATAGCAGGATTATAGCATTATGATATTGTTTCTAGCTAGTAGCATGCATGTGTTATTATTTGGTAACACTAAGTATGTATTTTATGGCACCAAATGAATAGTGTTAATAATACTAGCAATCGATAACATAGATCATGTTAGCGGTGACATTATGCACTATTGACATATAGGATACATCATGTCATCGGGTGACACTACATGTTGTCAATCGGTAGCATGTATGCATAGAACATAGTTTCTACTTGTCACATCATGTTATTGGTTGATATCATACAACCTATTATCGACAAACATCCCTCTCATCCAACATCATGATATTGACCGGTAGCATACAAAATGATACCAACCAACAATTGCTACCAATCGACAACGTTGTCAAATAATTCACCAACCGTGTGAAACTTATTTCCTTCTGATTTTCCCTTATTTCAAAATTCATTTTCACACATTCACCAATTAATATCTATTGGTTTTTAGGGGCTCTGAAAATTTTCCCTGTTCAAAAGCATCTAATCACTTCTGTTCCAACCGATCTGTCTAATATAATAACAACATATGGATATTTTCCATAGAATCACAAGCCTTATCTAATGTGAGACACAATTCTAGAAAAGTTTTCTATAACCATTTAAACCGGCTTCGACTTGCATAATTTTTTAGATTCTCAGTCATTTTTTTGGTGATTTTATAATAATAGAGGATGTAGGCTCCAACCACATTTCAACAGTTGTAATAGTATCTACTACTCCATTGGTTTCATGAATGGAATGATGGCAGGTGATAGAATGGAATCTTTTGGTCAAGACGTGATCCCCCATGCAAGATCAAATTCAATTTCCAATTAGGCATGTTTCCTTTGAGCATAACATTGATTATAATAAAGGAATCACCTTCCACCAATATATCCTTATACGTATTTTCCTTAGCCAAATGTAGTCCTTCCAATAGTCATGTAGCTTCTGCTTCACTATTTGTAGCTTGTGGGATGAATAGGTAACTTATCCATAACATTTTACCATTATCGTTACATAGAATTCATCACGTGCCCACAGTTTTAGGATTACCTCTGGATTCTCCATCCAAATTTAACTTCAAGATCCCATTTTTTGGTGGCTTATATATGATCCCCTATATTTTTATGTTTCTATAGTTTACACTTTTTTCTAAGGTGGAATTATCTTTGGCCAGTTCTTTACGATCCGTACCTCGTTATATTATAAAATATGTTTCTTATTATGCTGGACAAAATGATACATTTTCATAAATTTCTAAATCGGTTTTAGTCTTGAATTTTTCGCTTAGTTATTTATTGTCTTCAAAATTCTGATTATTGTGCTCCTTCCAAGCATTCCAAAAAAAATTTGGAGGACATGTCAACCATAAGCGTTCTAGTCGCTTCAACCCATATGATCAAGCAAAAATATTCTTTTATTGTGCAAGGAAAGATACATGCCATCTCCAAGCACTGACAAAGAGAAGGCCATATATGTGTGCATAGGTACAATGAAGGACTAAATACTCAATAGATTATCCATCTTGTTTATACATGATACATATATATATATGGGCCTTTAAAATTCATTTTTGTAGTCTATCGTTGGTAATTATCTTCCAAATACAATCCATATGATAAAAATAATTTTCTCCCAATATATTAATTGCATTAAAGATGGTGGAATTGTGTTATTTATATTCTCCTTAATCCTCTTTACCAAGAACATTATACCTTGTACATACTATATATCACCATGAACTATCTCGCACTCCATCGCAGGGTATCTTGAGACCATGAAATCAAAATTATTTATAATTAAATATCTTGGATGAGTGTCATTATTTCTTCCTCTAGACTTAGATAATGTTCCACATTTTTCCATTTTATTTCATATCCAAGGGTAGCCTCGTTTTCTTACCAATTTTTATTTACTTTGCATCCGCATTTCTTGTACCAACAGATTATGAATATCATCCAAATCTGTTTGATGAATAAGAGTAGGTATTCCTTTCCAATAATCCTCCAAAAAATCATCCAATTCGCCATTCCTAATTTCCTAGGTCAAGTTATCATAGATAATGTTTCTTACAAATATGATAAAATTCCAAATATGGGATCTAAGGGGTGGATCTGGCACAATGAAAATGCATTCGGTCTTGCATTATCTAAATATGTTCCTCTTAGAAATTGTATCTAAGGAATAGACTCCTCCTCATTTATGCCCCATGCCAATTTTGCACTGAGACACAAGTTGTGTAGTCTTATATCCTTGATACATATCCCTCCTAATTATTTTTGTCGAAAAATAACTCCCACTTTGTGAGGTAAATTTTCCATTTCTCCTCTTTCCCACTCCATAGGAAATGACAAATTATCTTATTTATCTTATAATTACTTCGATTTTTATTTAACACCGAAAAAAAGGTAGACAAGGATATCATGTAATATAGATTTGATAAGAACATTTCTATTAGCCACACTCAACCATCTTGATTTCCAACCATCCAATTGCGATTGAATTTTTTCAATTACATTCTTCCAAAATTCTAAATTTTCCTTTTGAATGAAGAATGGAAGCCCCAAATATTTCTTAGTTAGAGTGTAAATTCTATTACCCAAAATGTTATCAATCTTCTTTTTCGTTCCTATGGAACATTTACAAAGAAGATTTCTAATTTATGCAAAATAACTCATTGGCCTAAAACCCATTCACAGGATTCCATTACCTTCTTAATCATATTGGTTATTTTACCTCTGAATGACCAAAACTAATAATTTCATCCACAAATTATAGGTGTCTATTAGTTTGATTCATAACATAATGTTTCAATTCTTGTGTCTCTCTAATTTCTCTTATCATTCTAAATAACCTACCTAAGGAATCCACCATAATGATAAATAGAAAGGGAAATAGAGGATCCCCTATCTAATCCTTTTTGAATATTGAAAAACACCCATAGGGATTCCATTAAAAATTATAGAGACAAACAATCTCATTAAAAATTACAATACCAATGAGACCCATTTTTGTACTAAACCTAAATGCCAACAACATTTTTCTATGAATTTTCTTGTTTACTCGATCATATGCTTTCTCTATGTCTAGTTATAATATCATCTTTGAATTAGTATCCCCTTCAATGTCTCAGTGAAGAATCCCATGATTCGTGATCACTCCATCCAAAATATGTTCTCTAGATACCAATTCCCTTTCTTCGGGAAATAGTCAAAGGTAGAAAGACCTTCAAATGCTCAAAATTACTTCGAAACTATTTTATAAATGGTATTGCAAATTGAGATGAGTCTTAAATATGCATATGTCTCTGAATTTGGAATCTTAGGTGTAAAAATATAACTGTGTATTTGAATTTTTTAACATTTTCAATGAACTCAAGTATTTGTTTTACTACTGTTGTAACATTTGTAGCAAATATATCCAAGAAGTTTTGATAAAATCCACTAGGAACCTATCCAACGCATGAGCCTTATTGGATTTTATTTTCTAAATAAATTTATTCACATCTTCTTGAGAGAAGGGTTTCATCAATTCCTCTATTTCTTATGATGTTATGATTTTAGGGATAGGAGACAAAAACATCTATTACGTAGTCATCCCTCTCTTCCTCTTTGGATGATAACTCTTTTTAAAAATCCACATCTTCTTCTTTAATCTCCTTAGGATTTTCCATTGCATTGTTACCAAAATATTTTATTTTCCAAAATCTATTTATGTGTTTCCTTGCAATTGGATATTGGTGAAAATATGTTGTTTCTATCTCTCCTTGATCCAAATATCCCTTGATTTTCGTTTCCAAAAAATATTCTTTGAGATATACTTCATGAAATCTAACCAACAAATCATTTTCCTTGTAAAAATTCCAATCCATTAATGAACTAATCTATGCACCCTCATTAATCTCTTCCATGGTAATTTTTCATCAAAAATAAATACCAAAAATACTCTTATCCCATACTTTCATCTTTTCCTTGAGTAATATGAGCTTTTGTGAAAAACTGAACATATGGGTTTCATTATCCATTTTTATTTGATTCCACCACAAATTTGGTTTCTCCTCTAATCCAAAATTTATGGGAGTAAAAGAAAGAATCTAGGTTACACGTATACCCTAATTTTGGTGAATAAGCAAGAATCTATGTTACATGTATACCTTGATTTTAGTGAATAAATTTATAAAATTTAGAAATAACAAAGGAAACAAGATATTCCATTCCTAACAAGGTTATGGTGTAAAATATGATATATTATAATTAAAATATGCCACATGACAAAAATATATATAAATATTTATATACTTGTATTTTATTTTTAGAAGGATCTAGGCTTTTTATTAAAAATTACAAATATGGGTATAAAGTTATACACAACATAAATATATGAAAATGTTAATATTATGTAGGGTAGCTTTGCCCATTTCCTCTAAATTAGGAATTGTAGTGCCTAGTCATTTTAAATAATTTATCCATACATATTTTATTTATTAATAATTCTTTCATTAATAAATACCTTTAATGTGTGTGTGTTACACATTGTAACTTAATATGGCCTTAAATATGAAAAAATCTAATTAAATACTTTTTCAAGATTAAAAATACATATTTGTATAGTGTTTAATAGTTCTTTAGAAGAATTATAATCCATTTAGTATTTTATTAATATTAATTCATTTACAAATTTGGATTTTATTTTGAATTGTTTGTCAAAAGTTACACGAATTGAAATTATTAATATAATGTAGGGTAGTTTTGCACATTTCTTTAATGCTAGAAATTGTAGTGCCTAGTCATTTCTTTTTTGAAAATTTTCATAAATATTTAATTTAATTTATATATATATAATGCACAACTTAAGGTGGACTTAAACATGTCAAAATCTGATAATTATTTTTAAGCTACAAAACTACATATTTATATAGCACCTAGTAAGTTTTTACAATTTTTTTATAATCTATTTAATATTTTATAAATATTAATTTATTTACTGATTCTGATTTTATTCTAAAAAATTGCCAAAAAGTGTAACCCATATCCATGTTGTTACCTTGAGCCACACATGTTTAAACTTGAATGGGAATCTCTTCAAAACCTTGTCTTATGAATAAGAAAGGAAATAGGTGTATGGTCAAATCCTCGGACATTCAAAATAGTTGATTCTAAAATTCAATTCCCCCATCCATAATGGAGAGACTAGGAATGTACCCATTCATTTTTCAATATTAAGAAACCCTTTCCTTTTGTTTGTCCAAATGTATTGACCTTGTTTTCACTAGAGATTCATTAGAGAATTTGAAAACACAAACTCCTTTAAGTCATTTTATGGCATAGTTTGTTTTTGACTACCGCCACGCTTGTCCTTCAAACTCAAGATAACATTAATATCTCTACCCACAATAATTTTATTCTCAAGATATTGTGATGAATCCTCTCTAATCGGTTTCCAAGTTCATTTTTTTAGCCACATGATTAGTTCCACATGCCTTAAAAATTAATCCTGAAATATTTTCTCTATAAGATTGGAACTCACAAGTGATCCAATTTTATTTAGTTGATATTGAATTTCTTTTTATTGAAGATGAATTCCATAAAATACATAGGCCCCAAGAGTTACCAATCTCTGAAACTATATTTCATTTCCAAATTTTTCATTAAGTTTTCAGCAAGGTATCCATGATCTCTCATCCAATTTTTTCCCCTGGATTTGGATAATGTTAGGTTTTATGACTTGAAATTTACTCCCCACCAAGTGTATTTTGTTAGGGGCACCCAAGCCCTTAAAATTTCAATAAAGATTCAACATGTCACTTGTGTAGGGCATTCCCTACTCTTCCTTTATACTATGGAATTAATATTTGTTTGTGAATCCAATGTATCTCGTTATAATATGTTCATGTAAAAATGTAGATTCATTCTCCATGTCTTTCTCTTTTCTTCCATAACCTATGACTCAAAAAAAGTCTTTTCAAAAAACAAAGAAGCAGCAATTTGATTGGATTTTCACATCTTTAAACACAAATTTAGACAAAGGTCATTTTCCATACCTATCTTATTCTAACATTGCTTTACCTTATGAGACTCGCCTTTTCATTGTCTCTATGAAGTCACAAAAATTTCAACCATTATCGAGACTTGACTGGATTGTATAAGGTGATTATACTTTGGTAAAATTTTGTCTTAATGAAATTCCACTAACACTCATTCCCCTATATTATTTGAATTTTTCTCTTCAATTGTAATGTTTTTGTATTGTAATTCTAGGTATATAGATTCCTCTTTTGTGTATGTCCCCACCGTTGAAAGCGTAGCCAAGATGACATGAGAATTGGTAGTTTTTTTCTCCAAAACACTTCCGCATTAACACCCTTAACCTCCTTAATCTCCTACTCCTTCAAAACATTTGATTCATTAATCTAGTCTTCATGGAACTCACCTTCCATAAGATCTTCTCGAAAGTGTCATCTCTATGATATCTTAAGTCTTTAAATATATTCTCGTGTCATCCTTAGACCAAATTTTTTCAATAGACCCTCTTGTCTCTTGAAATGAATGCATTGTAACATCCACGGTCTCTTTACTCTTGAATCCTTCCTCTTTTAAATGAATGAAATTTATAGCAACACTTTATCCCACTCCCTCATCTCATATTTGTACTCAATCCCTCTCTTTTTCTTATAATGCCCCATACTAATTCTTGAAATTTAAGAAGGGAGGGATGACGAATGCCCGGAGGGAATCCATATGCACATAGGAATTACGCTCAACTACTAAATGGTGTAGCTTCAAGATTCAAGAAAGAACTCGACCATGGAAAAATGTGCATGCACTAAGGGAAAATAAGGATCAATCCACATGCTCATAGATCAAGTAGGAAATGTGTACTTATATGGGAGTGTTGGGTAACTCCCGTGTAGCTAATGATGCCTCCATGATGGAGAAGAGGAGTTACTTTATGAAAATGGAATGTAACTCCTATGATGCATACTTACACATATATGATAGATTTCATGATGGAATTTTTCATAACTAGCATGACAACTATGATCCATGTTCACACCTAAGTTAGATAACTCACTCGGTGAGGTGGCAATACACCTAGTAAATAAATAAAAGGTGAAAAATACCACCTCCACCAACACCTCCCCTTCATCAAAACTTGGGATAAGGAAATGAAATTAAAAAAACATATAGAGAATGAAAAAAAATGGGTCCAAACCCAAAAAACTCTCAAAAAGTGGTTAAGCCCGATGAGGTACCCATGTACAAAAACTCTCAAAAAGTGGAGTGAAAGGAGAAAACCCTAAAATCTGTAAACCAGATTAAATTGCAAAAACAAGGTGGAGCTTGTGATTTTATTGATAAAATGAAGCATTACAACCAAAAGAGAGAGCTGCAATATTTATAGATATTGACAGACTTCTATCTCTTCCACAATACATGGAACAAATCTCCTAAACAAAGCAAATATGCAAAAATAGCATATTGCCCCTAAAAAGCTTCTACATGAAATCATCCGAGAACAATATTCTAACTAAAGAACATCCTCCACAATCTAAGGGATGATAACAACACACTAACAACTAAGCTAACTAAAGTAATTAAATAATTACTTTATTATAATTACACATTAATCCACATATGGTGAATTAAGTGTTAGATTATTTCTAACATTCCCCCCCTTAATTCATCATATTCTGAAGTGAACAGGAGAGAAATACTCTGAATGCCTCAAATTTAGGATGTGCAAGAGATTTTGTGAAGATATTTGCACGTTGATGTTCTGTCGGGCAATGCTGAAGCTGAATGTTGTTGTTCTGAACTTGTTCGCGAATGAAATGTACTTGCACCTCAATGTGTTTGGTGCGTTCATGAAAAACTAGATTCCGAACAAGTTTTATTACTCCTTCATTGTCTACATGTAGGATTGTTGGATGATCATGTGGAATTCCCAATCCTTCAAGTATCCATCTGAGCCAAATCGCTTCACAGATAGCTCCTCTTGTTGTGTAATATTCTACTTCATGGAAGACTTGAAACACAATTTTGTTTCTTACTCCCCCATGAAATAGGTCCAGATCCCAAAAAGAACACAAATCCTAAAGTGGACTTCCTATCATCAACATTCCCTGCATGATCTGAATCAGATATCCTGTCAAGAAGAAGTTATCATTCTTCTTGTATTCTAGGCCAAAGTCCATGGTTCCTTTGATGTATCTCAAGTACCCTTCTTTTCTGCTTTCCAAAGACAAACCCTTGGTTCTTGCATAAATCAAAAAGATAACTCGACTACATAGCTAATATCCGGCCTAGAATAAGTTAAGTAAATGAGACTCCCAATCAATCTGTCGATAAAGAGTAACATTTACTTGTTCTCGATGGATTTGTGCGAGACAATGAAGCCTTGTCTCCATAGGTGTAGCCATTGGTATACTATCCATCATTCTAAATTTCTCGAGCATTGTCTTGGCATATTTTAGTTGAGTAACAAAGATGTGATTTTCCTTTTTCCATACTTCAAGTCTAAGACAATAATGAAGAAGCCCGAGATCTGTCATGTCGAATGATCGATTTAGATCTTCCTTAGTTGTTTCAATCATCTTCACCGAACTTCCAGTGATGACTAGATCATCGACATATACTACTATGATCACTATCTCCCCCCCTTGATTTTTGAGATAGAGATTAGGATCATATGGACTTCTTTTGAATCCATGTTTGATGAGATGCTCATCAATCTTTATGTACCATGCCCTGGGAGCCTGTTTGAGACCGTACAGTGACTTTATGAGTCTACATACCTTTCCTTCTTTACCTGGTATGAAAAACCTTCTAGTTGAGTCATGTAGACTTCTTCCTGTAAATCCCCATTGAGAAATGCACTTTTTACATCCATTTGATGAACTTTCCAACCAAATTGTGCAGCTAGAGAAAATATCATCCTGATTGTTTTGATCTTAGTTATTGGTGCAAATGTTTCTTCATAATCAATGCCTTCTTTTTGTGCATAACCCTTAGCTACCAATCTTTCCTTGTATTTATCAATGCTTCCATTTGATTTGTACTTTGTTTTAAATATCCATTTGCAACCTATTGCCTTCTTCCCTGGTGGAAGATCTGTAAGTTGCCATGTATTATTCTTAATCAAAGAGTTGAATTCTGAATTCATAGCATCTGACCAAGGTTTTGACTGTTGGGCATCTTGAACTGTAGTGGGCTCACTTGATTCAATTATTGTACTCATTAAGGCTAAGTTTACCTCATTTTGAGTCATACTATGAGTTCTAGGTCCTAAAGTGGATGTGTTAGGATCACTATCCAACTTAGCATCTCGAATTAGATTAGTATACCACTTAGGCATATGTTTAGTTGTTCCTGTAGATGGAGGAGTTGAATTATCCTCATCATCATTATCTTCATCAAGAACATCTTCTATTTTCTTAGTAGGATTGTTTTGTGAGTTTATGGAAGGAGCATTTGCTTCTTTATTTTCAAAAAACTCAACATCTCTACTTGTGAAATTTTTTCTTGTTTTTGGATCCATTAACCTGTATCCCAAGGCTTCATCACTGTATCCCAAGAATATAAGTTGTTCTGATTTCATATCAAGTTTAGTTCTCTTTTTCTTAGGAATGTGCATACTTGCCTTGCATCCAAAAACTCTAAGGTGTTTTATAGATGGTTTGTTCCCTGACCAAGCTTCCTGTGGTGTTATTCCATCAAGTGCGGAAGTGGGAACTCTATTCAGCAGATAAACTATTGTTTTTACTGCTTCTTCCCAATATGTTTTACTCAAGCCTGAATCATCGATCATACACCTTACCATATCCATTATAGTTCTATTTCTTCTCTCAACTACACCATTTTTTTGTGGTGTATATGGAGGTGCCATTTGCTGATGAATTCCATGTGTTTCCAAAAAGCTTTGAACTCATTACTGGTGTATTCACCCCCTCGATCTGAGCGGAGTGTTTTTATTTTCTTACCAGTTGCATTTTCACAAGCTACTTTGAATTTCTTGAAAGTTTCAAAGGCTTGGTATTTGGTGCGAATGCAGTATACCCACATTTTTCATGAGTAATCATCAACAAAGAGCATAAAATATTGAAACCCTGAATGACTAGGTCTCATAGGTCCGCATAGATCGGTATGCACCAGATCAAGTTTACCACGGGCCCTGAATGTACTACTTTTCTAAAAAGAAGCTCTATGTTGTTTTCCTGCCAAACAATTTGTGCACTTGTCTGTATTTTTCTTGAAATTTGGCAGTCCTCTTACCATATTATTTTTTCGAAGTGTTTCAAGATAGCCAAAACTTACATGGCCAAATATTCGATGCCATAATTGTGTCGATGATGTATCCTTAGCTACAAGGGCCTGATTTTTGGTTTGAACAAAATCCAACTAAAACATATGACCTACACCAGAAGCTCGTGCAACAATGTTGGAGTTTTTAGACTTATCTTTGATTAAACACATCTTCTTTCCATCTGTACAATCAAAATCCACTTTTAAGTTGTGCTCCAAAAGCTAACTTACTGAAAGTAGATTCTTTGTCAATCCAGGAACATATAGAACATCTCTTATTGTGCACTTTCTTGATCCAAGAGGTAAGGAGATGTTTCCAATTCCTTGTACTTTGTACGATGAATCATCACCCAACAAAACAGAGTCTTTGTTAGGTGTATTCTTTAACTCTAAGAACCAATCATTTCTCCCGTCATATGTCTTGTTGCTCCTGAGTCAACATACCAAATTTCCTGTAGTGAATTGATTTCTTGAGTTTATTGTGCAGAAAATAGGAAGTCCTCATCTGGTGAGTTATCTTCTTCTTCAGCAATGTTTTCGTGCGTGTTTTCTTTTTCTAGTTACTTTTCCTTTGTCCTTGTTGTTTGTTTTGATAACCTTGACTAGATTGTTGAAAATTTGGCTTCTTTCCACTAGATGAACCCTTCTGAAATGTGTTATACCAACAATCTTTTAAGTCATGTCCTTTTCTGCCACAAATCTGACACTACTTTTGCTGAGTGTTCCCTTGATTATTCTATTGAGAATGTTGCTTGTGTTGCTTACCAGTTGTATGAATCTGTTTCTTTCCCTTATGGAATGAAGAGAGGGCTTGTTCCTCATCTTCTACAGGTTTGTTCATGGACTCTTCCTATTGTAACATGTTCACTAACTCTTCAAAACTTGTAGTTGGACCCATAATGTTGAGAGTTGTGACAAATATTTTGTATGAGGCTGGTAAAGCTCTCAATACAATAGGGACAAGAGATTCATTAGTGACCTCTACTTCCAAAGCTTGGAGAGATGATCTCAATATAGCAACACGCTTTAGAAAACCTTCAATAGACTCATTAGAATTCATTTTGAGACAATGGAGTTGTGTTTGTAATTGTAAAATAGCATTTTTGTTCTTAGCTTCATATACAGTTGCTAGTTTATCCCATGCTTCTTTTGCAGTTGTCGCTTGATGAATATGAGGTTGTACATCATCAGTTACACCAAATAGAATTATAAGTTTTGCCTTTTGATTAGCACGATCAAACACACGTTGTTGAGCAATATCATTTTCTGGTCTCGTTATCGAGCCATCAACTACACCAATTATGTCCTCAAATTCAAGTTGAGTTTTAATTTTCATTTTCCATGCAACATAATTATCTCCTCGTAGGATTTGTGAATCGGAAAAAATAATTTAGGTGCATTGTTAGCCATTTTGACATGAAAGAAAAGAGAGATAGAGAATCAAACACGAAACAAATCCCCCCTCAAATCAGTACACACCCCCAAAATTGATTTTTATTGAGTGTGGGCTTCTTTTGGCCTTTTACAATGATTTTTCAGCACTATCGGCCATTTTTACAAACATCTTGTAAATAGAAAAAAAATTGCACCCCTTCTTGTTTACGAAAAATTAATATTTTCACATTTTTAAAAAAATTTGGGCACTTTGGCCTCTTTTCCCTTACAAATTTAATTTTTGGCTCTTTGGCCTCTTTGACTAGACCAAAGCGTAGAGCTCAAAAAAACACACACTTTCAAAAAAATGACACCTCAATCTAAGGTACCAATTGAAAGTTATGACCGTTTTAAAATTATTTTTCTAGGCCCCTTTCCAAAATTGGATTTTTTTTTTTCTTCTGATTTTTTTCGCATCGTCCAAAAAAGGAATTTTTTTAAAAACAATTTTTAACACAGAAAATGTAGGTCTAACTTACGCATGCGTGCAGCTTTGTTTCCTCCATCGTCAGCCTTGTTTCCTTCGCCACCCTTTCACCTTAAAGGCTCTCTTACGCTCATTCTGCAAGGTCGCATAGGAATTGCTTGCAGATTGAAGACGCACACAGATCGATCAATATCCAACTCATTTTTTTTTTCTTTTGCAGGTGTGAAGCTATCAGGTAAATCCGCAGGTTTGCAAGGTGAATTCATAGATATATGCAAATACCACAGCTTGCATACAGGTTGCAGATCGGTGGTGGATGTTTCTTTTTTATTAAAAATGAAACCTACACACCAAACCCGAATGGTGGTGCCTCCAAAATTGGGGGTCCACTAAATTAAATCACACTAAACGGGATCTCTGAATTAGAGAAAAAGAAAAAAAAACAATTGTATATAGTTCATATGCAATGAATAGTATTAAAAAAAAAAATTGATACAATCACTTTGTTACCAATCTTGGAGGTGTTTCTGTACTATTGCTTTTGTTGTTGCCGGGTGTGTGGAGAAGGGGAAGGGGCTGTGAAGAGGCTGGGGGCATCTATGGCTCCTCCTGGCTCAAGCTTCTAGTCCTCCTTCCTCAAATCTTCTAACACTTCCTCAGCAATTATCTACAGCCTTAACTCACCTACTCTAATACCAAATGAAATCTGTAAACTAGATTAAATTGCAAAAACAAGGCAGAGCTTGCTGTGATTTTATTGATATAAAATGAAGCATTACAACCAAAAGAGAGAGCTGCAATATTTATAGATATTGGACAACTTCTATCTCTTCCACAATACATGGAACAAATCTCCTAAACAAAGCAAATATGCAGAAATAGCATATTTCCCCTAAAAAGCTTCTACATGAAATCATCCGAGAACAATATTCTAACTAAAGAACATCCTCCACAATCTAAGGGATGATAACAACACACTAACAACTAAGCTAACTAAAGTAATTAAATAATTAATTTATTATAATTACACATTAATCCACATATGGTGAATTAAGTGTTAGATTATTTCTAACAAACCCATAGTGGGAAAAAAATCCCCGAAAAGTCACTCAAGAAGACCAAGAAGAATGAGAAGAAATGAGTCTCGGAAGAATGGTCTCAAAGGTACCCAAATACAATCATAATCCAATGTAGAGAGAGAAAGAAGAGATAACAAAAAGGTCCTCCAAGATTTTTTTCGATGATGTGGTCCTCCGCTACCAAGAGTGAAGAGAATCTTCCTACATCGAACAATTTTCCTACCCTTAGAAAGGACAAAAAGGAGCACTAAAAGTCGACCCACCTGAACGAAGAAGAAGCTTGTAGTATTCTCAAAAAAGTGCACATGAGACAAAGGTAATGTCATGAAAGTGTTTGTTTTAGGGAAAGAAGATGTGTGATGGCTCAAATAGAGAATGCAATGCAACACATGAAGTATGAGGAGAAGACTATCAGTGGAGAGTCGCACTTTGGAAGGCCAAGGTGAAGCAACGTGACACTAAACAGAAGAAAAAGTGTAGGGAGAGTGTTGTCAACTGAGAAATAAGGATGCGAGGGAGCACAAGGGGAAATGGGCACATTTTTCTCAAGGAAAGTGTCTCCAATGGAACATGAGTGTGAAAAGCGAATGGAAGCATGAACATGGTCAACAATAAGCTCTATAGTGGCAACAGTAATGTAAGTGGCCTTAAAAGAAAGGTCCTAATGTGGACAAGTCAACAAGGGGCTCCTAGGAAGCAACAGAATCAGAGGAACACTCAATAGTGGAAGGGATGTGTGAAGGGGGAGAATCCATGGAGGCACAAGAGCGGTTTATGGAAGTGTCACTCTCAGATGGTGAAGTAGTATCACCATGCAACTATCGGATAATGGACCAGAACTGAAAGGGAACTTAGTGTTCTTGAAGAAACATTGGATATCCCTAGAAACAATAATATTGAGAAGTGCAAAGACCTCACGAGTGTAGTTAAACAACTCATCCTTTTGCAGAGGCTCGGGAGGCTCAGTGAATGAGACCATGGAGGTAGGGAAACAAACCATGCACAAGGTGCAATATCTCGATGATACCTTTCTTACATGTCGAATAGTTCTCATAATCAAGAATAAAAACATAACGATGGAAATCCATAGTGCGGAAAAACCCCCAAAAAGATCTCAAATGGCACTTTATAACTTAGTGCGAAAAGTGCAAGCCCAAACAAGCAAAGGTCAATGATCCCCATAATACGGTAATTTATAAAGTAGTTCGTTTACAAAAATGACAATCTCATCATGTAGTGTAGGAAAAATCATGTAATTTTGACTAAAGAAATGCTCGAACCGAGAAAATGGTCAAAAGTTATAGCAAAAATGATTCCCGAATCGTGGAAAAAATCAATAAGCCCTACAAACAGATTAAAAAGTTCCCTAAACACATGCAAAGGGGGTCGTATTTATACTTTTGGAAACAACATAAAATTTTAGATAGCTTGTGTTATACTTGCAAGGGGCGATTAGCCTTTTGCCAACCCCGGACCTCACCCTCTGTCTTCAACGCTCGTAGGAAGGGCATATATTAACAAGCAAAATGTATCCAAAAGTCTTACAATGCCAAGAAATAAATGTTTTTTACCTTAAAAAATCAAAAGGGATGATTGTGGACCGAGTTGCCTCACAAATTGACCAAGCCGGTAATGCAGCTCGCAACGGCGAGTTAAGAGGGCCCGACCGAGTTATGCACGAGCTGTCAGCCGAGTTATGAGGGCCAATACACGAGTTAAGAGCTGCTGCCTTGGTGAGATAAGGGGTTGTTGGCTTGTTGAGCTATAGACTATGCACCGAGATGGTTTGGTAGACTGCCGAGCTATGGCACAACGAGCCCAGAGTGTGTGCAAAAGGTGTAATGCCGCGGAGTTGACTCATCGGGGTGAGTGTGCCCGAGTCAGTTGACACCACATGTAAGAGTTGATGCCTGAGCTATGGGTGAGCCACGTGTGGCTGGTGGACACCAAGTGCAGGCAGAATGAGTTGAGAGCACGTGCTGGTAAATCCATTTGAATTCACCATGCAGGATTCCTCACAGAGCTTCATGTAACCACCGACTGAAGATTCTTTACAAGCGAGAAATGACTCGAGCGAAGTAATGTGGTCGATGAGCTGGTGCGGAGATCCTGAATGCGGTGGAGGACTGTAATGGCCCGAGGGAAGCTTTTGAACGGTGAATCCACCTCAAACCAGGCTGAGCAGGGCCGAACACCAGTCGAGTGCAAACGATATGGAACATGGTGCCAACAGCAGAGTGTTAAGAGCAACACAAGCACAAGCAACGCAGACTAGGAGGCCCGAGAAGATATATGCAGGGCACGTCGAGCCAAGGTTGTTGAGGTGCAGATTCCACAAGCACGTTGCAGTAGAATCAATGCAAAAAAAACTGGAGAAACCAATGCAGAGAACGTTCAACTATGAACAATGCACGAACAAGCCCGAGTCCAAGAGGTGAAAATGGTGGCGAGTAGATGTAGAGGCATGAGTTATCAAGGAAATTTGGGGCGAGCTGTGGGATAGCTCGGTTCCCAGCTCGGCGACCTGGGGCCGAGTTGGGATTTTAAATGGCTGTTTTAACCCTTTTTAAAACTTTAAACCAGCACCCTTTAAACTATAATTTTTGGCACGAACCTGAACACAACAAACACTAGAAGGGAGCACAACCCAACACATAAAACAAATACAAGAATCCCTTGAAAATGCAAGTAGAGCACAAAGCAAGGATTGAGAGATTGTGCATGATACTATGAAGTGGAGAGTAGTAAGCAATTGTTGTGAGCAGAACAATTCCGATCCCCGATCTCTAATACCATGATGGAGGGAGGGAGGACGAAGACCTGGAGGGAATCTATGTGCATCAAGGAGTTGCACTCAACCGTAGAATGGTGTAGCTTCAAGATTCAAGAAATAACTCAACCATGGAGACAATGTGCATGCATTAAAGGAAAAAAGGCTCAATCCCCATGCTCATAGATCAAGTAGGAAAGGTGTACATATAGGGAGTGTTGAGTAACTCCCATGCAACTAATGATGCCTCCATGATGGAGAAGAGGAGTTACTTTCCGAAAGGGGAATGTAACTCCTATGATGCATACTTACACATATGACAGATTCCATGATGGAATCTGTCATAACTAACATGACACCTATGATCCATGCTCACACCTAAGTGAAATGACTCACCGGTGATGTGGAAATACACTTAGTAAATAAAGAAAAGGTGAAAAATACCACCTACACTAACAGAAATTTCCTTGAATTCATATATCTATACTTCTCCTTATGACAACTATAATCCTTCTATTTTTTTCCCTTTTCATGTACTATAAGAGGGTTGGGTTGTTTGACATTATTCTTTGTGGGCCTTGTCATCTTTTCCATAACCAACCTTTGACCTTAATTATCCCGTGTTCTCCAATGTGAATTCCCTGGATCCTTTTTTTTGGGAATAGGGTTTCTTACCCAAGTTTCCATACCACCCTCATAGGTATTGAGGAAGATCTTTGAGATATTTCATGTCTAGAAGATTCCACCACATACTTATGTCACCAAAAAATTTCTATTTGGAAAAGATATATAAAAATGATTAGCCAAACCACATGTAAACGACCTTTGTAGAAAATCCTCATACTCTACATGTTGTATGTACACATAATTATCTAAGGATATTTGAATAAATATCACAAGGCCTCTACTAAAGTAAACCTTAACCTTCTAACATTTATTTCCAAGTGTATATCTCTCACCCCAAGAGTCCATCTAAATGAAATCACCCATTGAATTTCCTATAGCTTGAAGGATTTCTAATTTATTATATTCTATGGATAAGGAAAACAATTTGATCCACATATATCTAAATGACTATTTCATCCATTTTATCCCAAAATCATTTTTCCATGGATGCACAAAGATAAAATGACCTTGCGCAAAACCATTTTTGTCTCAAAATCAAATCTCTTGACATATTCGAATTGAAAATCACCATAAAATATCCTCTTGGTAAAAAAATAAAATGTTGGAATATTCACCTCTTTCCAATTAGCCATTAACCATAACATAAGATCATGGAGTGTAATTTTACCACCATGTACATTTTCCACTAGATCACTTGTAAACATTTGTTCCCTATATTTTTCAATACGTTTTTCCTCACCTACACCTGAGCCACCACTTTTGAGACATTTCCTAATCTTACATGAGGTAAATAATTAGAATCTCTTCAAATATTTTCCCCTGTCATAAGTAGACATTATCTTCTTATTTTCATCCTCTCTTCTGAATGATTTTCTAATTTTTAGGCTCGATAAAGTTTATTTAACTCATTCACCACCATATTTATCAAATGCATGGTTTTAAAATTTTCCAAACTAGTTTTTGAGATATGTAAAAAAGTTCATGTGTTACCTCAATCAATGTTAAATGGCATCCATCTTGCTACACCCTTTTTCGGTTCAAAACTCATTCCTAAATAAAAATATGGTCTCTAAAATCCACTATATGGCAAAGATATTGTGATTTTTTTAATGAAATTCTTCAAAAAAAAAAAAACATTTCCCCATTGTATAACACTTCTCGAATTCGCTTGTGACATAAATACCTAAATACTTATATTTATACTTAATAAATATTGGCACCAAAAGAAATAACATTTAACTAATTATTTCTAAAATCAAAAAGGTTTGTTCAACCAGGTCTAGTGATGTATCTTAGAATTCATGAGATATTTGGAAAGCCATAAGAATGTTTTATCAAAAGTGTACATACATAAATATGAAGCATCGGGACACTCCAAATAAGTGCAAAATCTAGGGATTCTCGTGATAAGTAAAAATATCCTTAAACAATTTGACATATATACTTTTCTAGTTTGAATATTGTATTCTTCCCTATAATTTAATTAATAAATGTATTTTCCTCCTTGAACTATCATTCAAAATAATGATCAAAGATTGAAAAAAAAATTTCTACTTTGTATAATATGGTGCATGGTACATAGGTTTTTTAAACAACCATACTTTATATCCCACTAGACTATAAAAATAATTCAAATAATAATTGTGCATGATTGAAAACAATATAAGGGTGTACCAAAACTTAGACATGTGCAGTGTGGGACCTTCCTCCTTCCAATGATTTTTTTGCATGCACTCATGTCTTCATTGTTTTCCTTTTATTTTGAAACCATGCACTAAGGTGTCAAATCCAAAACTTCAATCAATATACATATGTTTTGACTAGATATGGGTATTCATCTCATGTTTTAGTTTAAAATTGTCTTAGACATGTGTATGAAAAATATCTTTGTAAGAAGGTGAAAATATTTGCTATTATTTGGTTAATAATTAACCATGTAATTAAGACGCAAATTGATTTTCAAAATTCCTCCAATGATTTCTTTGATTTTGTTTCTAGTTGATAATTTATTAAGTATTATTTTGATAAAGTTGGTCTTTGTCAATTTTAAACAATTTTTTTGTCTTCCAAGGTGAAGGGGAAAGGAAATGAAATTGAAAATATGTAAAAACAAATATGTATATGAAATTTGTTTATTTTTACAAATCTTGTGCAATAGCTTTATATTGATTAATTTTTTCTCACTATTCTAAACTCACATTATTTATATGAAAATTTTACCAAGTTCATTTCATTATTTATCTTTTTTTTATTGATCATTGTACATAAAGGGATTTTGAGAGGATCCTTACCCTAGTACATCGGGAGAAGCAAATGATAAAATGAGAGGAGAACATATCGAAATTAAAATCATAGTGGAGGGAACATAACCCACATATAACCCCCACTTAAAAATTATCTTCAGCCAACAACAAAATAACAACAAAATTTTAGATTAAAAATATTTAATTATTTTGGTATGTCACTCAAATGAACTCTATCCATCGTCTTAAAGAAATATTGGGATCACAAGGTATAACACTTAGAAAATATCTAATGTTCATGCACCACACTTTCATAACCCTATTTAGAATCGAAGATACATTTAGAGAGGTTCTATGACCTTTCGATGAGATCCTCTTCCTCTCACTTTTGGTATAATATTCCAACCCTCAATTGCACTCTCATTATCTTAACTTGGGTGATAGGGAAGACAAACTTCAACTAATTTTATAAGTTAAATTAAATCGTTGGTATATGGAGATATATACCCTGACGGGGCTGCCTACATAGGAAGTGGGTCTGGCCCCTGGGGAAGAGACTAGTATAGGATCACCGACCAATGGAGCCACCTCATAAGGAAAAGGAACCAATTCTGCAACCATATCTTCAAAATTGGCATTTGAATCCCTTTTCTCAAGAGCCTCAAAAGGAGGAATCTCTATAAAATCTCGGGAAGAGGGAGTTTTAATATATAGGTGATGGGGAATAGTATCCCTCCATCAAGATACTACTTTTTCAATATTCTATATAAAATGACCACATTCTCAAGCAAGATTTCATGAATCTAATTGGAAAAATTCTTCAAAGAATTGTAAATTCGTTGTTGGTAGAGGCAATCTGAAATATTAAAAAGAGTACACCTTTCACGTAAATGTATTTGGAAGGTGTAAATCCTCCACAACCTTTGTTATTATCTTCCCATATTGTGCCAAAATGGAATATTTACAACATGTGTACATCCATAAAATCATAATGGAAAGTTATTTTTTAGATGTAATGGCATGTTCCAGGGTAGACATGTATACAAAATGTGGAGATATAAACAATGCATGTAATTATTTGAAAAAAACCTTAAAGATATTTGGCCTCATGGACTACTTGATATGCACAAAATGGGTTTGTGGAAAATTTATTCAAAACATTTATGAAAATGCATTATAATCCAAATTATTAATGGCAATCAAAATTTATTTTTTGAGCTTCAAGAGATGCGATCTTATGGAATGGCATGTTTGTAGGATATGTACAAAAATAGATTTTGTATTTTGTGTTTTCTTGGTTTCTTTACAACACATAAGAATATGGAGCCATGATTAGTTAAAAAAATATTATTTTTTATTCGGATCTTCAAAATGTTGCAACTTATACTCATTTATCAATAATCTATGTAGAAGTACATTAGATGAGTGAGGTTCAATGAGATTGATGAAGGATAGGGAAATCACAAATGATACCTAGATGTAATTGGATTAAAATGCATACAAGTGGTGCATGTTTGTTGTGGATAATACAATTCACACACATAGACACATGAGATCTATGCAAAGCTAGATAAAATGTCTTAGGAGATAAAATAAATTTGTTATATTTTTAAAATTCAAAACATGTATTGAGTGGTGTGGAAAAAGAGGAAAAATAATTATGTGCTACCACCATAGTGAGAAGTTGAAAGTTGAGTTTTACTTAAAATAAATCAAGGGTATGGGGAATCTAATGATGGACATGAGATTCCTCATAGAGCATTGTTGTGTTTCACCAAATGTAGTTAATAGGTGTCCAATCCAATTAGTTCAACTTTTTTATCATAGTACTAACTCCATGCAAAAAGAGGTTCTTTAAAAATAGGTGTAGACATCCACCGAAACATTATGGAGAAGGGATATTTTTCATATGTTTTATTTGTAAGTTTCCTAGTAGATATATGTACAAAATGTGGAAGCATGTGAACTATTTGACAAAATGCTTGAAAGAAATGTAGTCTATAGAACATACCCTACCCATGTAAGATTCATTTTTTTATTGACATGTAGCCATGCACGTTTAGTGGATGAGGGATGTAAATAATTTAATGGAATTAGTTCCTCTTATATAATTATTCCTAGATTTGATCATTATGTCTCGCATCGGTTGACATTCTTGGCTATGTTGGCTATCTTAAGGAAACTATAAACTTTATCATCAACATGAAAATTAAACCCGAGGAGGTTATGTGGCTGTGTTTTCTTCATGTTTTAAGATCATGTAAGAATCAAGGTTATGATTATTTACAACTCTTATTTTTGAGTGGAACTTTTTTGGCGAATAGAGTACATGGGATGTTTATATGATCCTTTGAATTTTTGTGAGTATAATAATTTTAGGTCATCTACCTTAAACATGAAAAGGACGAATGAGTAAGAGGGGAATGAGAAGGGAGTAGCGCTTAATATAGGACATGGGCATCCTCATGGAGAATTGACATGATTTCATCAATTGTAGCCAAAAACTGTCAATCTGATCACCACCTTTTCTAGTGTGTTAACAACTTGTGCAAAAATAGGAGCTTTGAAACAAGGCATGGACATCCACCAAAGCATTATGAAGAAGGGACTTTAGGCAAATGTTTTAGTTACAAGTGCACTAGCAGATTTGTAGCAAAATGTTGAAACATGTGAGATGTTCAAAGCAAATTCCTAAAGGATATGTGGTATTTTGATAGTTATTGTGATGTTAACCATTTTACTAAAAATCGAGTCATTAACAAATTTAGACATGTGCCTAATTGTTGTAGGTGTTACATGTTACTATAAGTGGTTCTAAAATGTAGGTTTGAGGGAAAGGTTGTAATAGTTATGGATGTTAAGGCATTGGTGAGGTTGTTAGGTGTATCTTCACTAAACATGGAACCTAAATAATTATTTTAGAGATTGAAGAAAATGTTGGTGACATTATGGCTAAATCAATTTCTTAGTTGATGACATTCATTTTATGTGATGTGTCCAAAGAGAAATATGTGAGTGCGGTGGTGTATTTATCCATGGACCGAGTAGAGTATGTCATTAGAAATTTCAAAAATGTTATGAATAAAAATATAAGTACTCTTGCAATGAGAAGATACAATGTATAAGTATCAATACAAATATAAGATCATCCTTATACAAAATTTTAATAATTTCATTCAATGGTGATTATTAGGATGAGTGTGATGAATATGGAGAATTAAACTTAGCTTGCGAGAATACAAGTTTGGAATTAGAATCAATGCATTTAGCTTACAACTTAGCTATAAAGTCCCATGCGGTATTTCGATTATATGCATGTATGACAACCTATTGGGTCCCATATTCAACATTATGCCTTCCCCTGAGACTTTCTTGCATGATTATTTTCACCTAAATGAATTATGGAACATAACATGATTATTTCATCCATGTTTGAGGATGTTGCAAGATAATATGGAAAAAATCAATGAAGAGTATGCAAATTTTTGGAGTACATATAAGGATCCAACCATACCACGTGGTCGTTGAATTGATAAATGTTTTCCTATTAATCATTATTACCCCATAAAAAATCCTTAAAAGGCTAATGAATGGAAGGTAGATTGCTTCTAATTGTTTAGCTTTTCATTGTTTTGGTACATATGTATGAAAAATTTTAAAGCATGAACTTGTCAAGTGAATCAAGTTTGACTAAATACCAAAATCAAATATAATTTTGTGGACTGCAATAATTACATAGTATGCAAAAATTGGGTTTGTTGAAAGGGTTATAGAAACTTTCAATAAAACGCTTTAATGGAAAGTGTAAACACAAACTCTACAACCTTTTACACCATCATCCATTCCTAATTCATAAATGGGAGATTTAGAATATAGACATTTTGGTGTTGAGAACTCATAAAAATTTGTGAAAAAAATGTTGTTGGAAGCCAAAACATTTATGCTTTGTCAAACCGACACCCAACTCGAGCCATCATTGTCAAAGGTCAGGCAGCCCTGATACAATCATGTGAAGTATTTGATGAAATGCCTAGAAGGGGTCATTGATATTTCTTCACCAAATCCAATGAAAAATATTCAACCCAATCATCTCACGTTCTCTCTAGCATACTCGTGGCCCATGGTAAAATAAGAGCTTTGCAACATAGTATGGATAATCTATTAAGGAAAAATAGGAAGTTATTTTCATCAAATGTTATAGTTGTAGGTTCCAAGTTTTATATCTATGTAAGATGTAGAAACATACACAAGGAATGTGATTTGTTTAAAAATGATAAAACCTTATATCTTTCCACAAAATATCATAATTACATCTTAAAGAAGACATTTCTAGCCTCGAGATATATTGAGGTTGTTTCACCAAATGTGACAAACGTATATTCAACCCAATTATCTCACCATTTCTATCATATTCATGGCCTATGGAAAAATGAGAGCTTTGGAACGGGGTATGGACAATCCATCAAGGCATAAAAGAAATTGTTTTTGTCAGATGTTGTAGTTGCAAGTGCCCTATTCGATATATGGATGTAAAATGTAGCGAAAAAAACTTGGAATTATTGTATATATGCCCAACCTGATCAATTCACTTTTGCCAACACATTCACAAAATGTGTTTATTGAAATGGCCTCGCAAACTTGTGAGTGCATATGGAAATTATATTCCCAAACTCTACATCCTTTTTAGCATCCTCTTAGCTTGCATCAAAATGGGAGCTTTAAAACTGGGTGTCGACATCAAACAAATAGTTATGGAAAAGATAATTTTTTTTAAATGTTAGAGTTGGAAATACACTTGTTTATATGTATGCAAAATGTGGAATCATATGTAAGGCATTAGAACTTTACTTATTTATGGTTTTGGTTTGTTATTTAAAGTTTTTTGGATTTTCAAATGTTTCTTATCGGGACAATTGACATTGATATTAAAAACAAACTAAAATTAAATTGTATTGTTAAATGAGAGAATCTCATTTACATCCCATTTCTCGCAACTCATGTGTGATTGATAGTTTATCATATTATTTGGGTCATGTGAATGTGAGGGCTCTAACTCATTTTCCATGTTACATCCATGCATCAAATCTTCACCGTATTATGGTCAATATCCCTATCATCTTATCCAATATCGGACCATTAATATTCATAGGTGGTTTTTTTATTTAATATAAATAAATAATTTAACAATTATATAAGTTCTTGTTTTAAATTTTTGTTAAATAGTTAACTTTAATTGTAAATTATATATATCAACACTAATTTTTCTCAATTAAACATTGAATACTTGTTTACATGTAAAAAAATCCTTAAACAATCTTCCTCATGGAATGCATTAATGTTCCATCCAAGGTATTTTAATTGATTTTGCATACTCATATTGAGGAAAGGTCAAAATGGGAAAATGACATAAATACATATAATATCATGTAGAAGCTCCAACAGATCCGAATGTATGAAACAAATTGTCCTTGAAAGGGAATGTGCAAGGGTAGGTTTTAACTATACAATAACTCAACCTGTAAGCACAAGCTTCTTTCAAAGATCCATACATCCTTAGTAGGGGAACTAGGTATTCTTAAAGACAAGTATCATAGAATCAAAAAAATTATTTTAGGAAGGGTATTGTTGGAGCTTATATTTACACCCAAATTTCCGAGTCATAGAAAACTCATGGATTTTGAGGCAACATGGGATTGTCTCCAAGTTTTTGGACCTTGCGTATTGAGACAAACCTCTGGAGAACATTGGTTCTTCTACCCTTTTCTAATTTTAAAAATACTGTTAATGTTGAAAGAAAATCCTAAACTAAACATGCTAAGGGACTAGGGTTAGAAGGAGATGAAGAAAGGGAAATCCTAATCTAAAAAGGGTGATAACACTAAGAAAAGAGGTGAAAAAAATTGAACACAATCATAATGGGGTCTAAAAATGAAAGAGATATGAACAATCCATCATAAGAGTAAGAGGAAGGAAAGACTGCAAATAGAAAAAACCTAAAGATAGAGAAAACATGCCACAAAAAAATTTCATTGCTTAAAATATGTACAATCTATTATGGTTGAAAAAAAAGGAAAGAAATCATGTACAAAGGCTAAAATGAAGGCTCTAAATTCATATCTTCTTGGGAGACCATTTTGACATGGTTCCTTTGTAGATCAGACTGTCCATCCCTTTCAAGATGAAATATGTTGAGCCCCCTAAAGAGACTAAGTATCCGAGGTGTGAAGGGTTTTATCATGCGATAACAAGGTGCAAATGTTCATGTAAAATTAACTTTAGGAATCTAACGTGGAGGTTCACACCTGCAAAGAACATGCTCAGACTTAGCTGCATTTTGGGCCACATTGAGAGTTGCAATGAAGAACACATGGAGATGTGGCCAGAGTGTTTTTGGATAAGGTTAAATCATGTAGATTTTCAGCCCAAGAAAAGACTTCTTTAGGATATAATCATCATGATAGGATATAAAGATGTAAAGTATATTTAGTTATGATTTTACTTGTCATCAAGACAAAGCTCAGTGCATGCTTAGGGTACTTGAGTATGGAGGAGTGTGATGACATATAGCATGTGGCCTACTCTTGAGTGATGAATAGGTGGTAGAGGGAAATTTTCTACCTCTCGAAATAATATTTATTGATTTGCATGACAAAAAGAAGAGAGACAGAGATACAAGGGAATGCGGTTGGAACTTCTTGAGTAGAGTCATTTGTAGGGGTAGAATGTTGTTTTGTTGATGTATCTAGACTGATTATAATCCTTATGATGTATTTAGCTACTGTAAAAATGGTGGATTATTACAATGGTGGTTGTTTTGAATATTGGTGCTTATAGATCTCAATGTTTGTGTTCTTTATTGTGTTCGTGTTTTTAGATCCGGTTCCTACATGTTGTTTTTGATGTTCATAGTCCTAATATCAATCATATATTTTTGGGTATATTTTATTTATCCTTTTTATATAATGTATGCGTTAATAATTGTGCACTACTCCACCATACATGTTAAAATTCTTGAAAAATCTCACATAAAAGAGGGGCTTGGTGCCTTCACGCACTTTGGGTGAGCACCCGCTTTAGGCTAGGTGATGATATGTCGCCAGCACCCGGGAATTTAAGGGTTAAGAAAAGTGAGTACATATTGGTTCTGTTTCTAGGACCTCTTTTGAAGTTGTTACGAGGATGGTGTGCGATAACATAATGCTTAACATTGGCCAGTGTGGAGACTTGGCTTAAGAACAAAGAGGATGAGTTTGCACAAATATTCAACATTGGATCTAAATTTGATGCATGTACATGGCTAGAGGATCATTTATATCATGATCTCTATGAGACGTTATTTTGTTATTTTCTAGTAGAACTGTATGAATGGTTTTCAACGTATGCATCAAGGAAGAGTTGGTATTATCAACCTCGTGTTTGGACCCAAGAATATTATCAAGTGTTGCATGATGTTGATCTGATCTGGAATCATGTTGTTGATCATTGGTGGAGTGGTGTCTTGACTAGCTACATGTTGGAGTACGTGGTTTCTACTAATTCTTTCCCATAGTTTGTTGATTTCAAGTTCTTACAAGAATCGACAAGATTTTTCTTGCATGTTTTACCATTATCCATTAAGGTTTTGATCATCACTTTGATTTTAGAAGTGTTTCCTATGGCTAGTTAAACGCCCACTAGGTGCGGGCGCGGGAAGAAGGTGTGGTAAAATATGATGGATCCTACGGAAAAGTGGAGAGAGAGAAAAGGAAGCTCAAGTATAATGAAGTGCGGAGAGGAATTTGCCAAACAACATGATATCACAGAGCAAGTGGCTTTATGGAAGCATAAGTTACAAGAAGGATTTGAGGTTCACGATAGGACATGGAACCTAAGCAGTCTTTCTGCTACCCCATCTTGGCAAGCACGGAAGAAAAAACCCCCGACTTATGATGAGATCTCATCCGATGAAGAAAGGATATGAACCAAAGGTGTGCATTTGAACCCTCCTAATGACCTAACCCTTGTGCTTAGTTTTATAAATCCTCGCAAGTATTGTTAGTCTAGTTAGTGTTGGTGTTAGTAGCGAGAAGCATCGTAGATATCATTTTTCATTGAATTCATCTATGGTCGCACAAAAAATTCCTATGTTTGGTGGTATACTATCAAACACGTCATTTTGACAAGGTGTGGACACGTAGAATGTGGGTATCACGTCTAGAAGTATTTCAACTTCACAGCTGCATCGTTGGAGATCAGCTTTAATACAATAGTGGGAACGTGTAGTAGTGTTATTTAGGCCTTTTACCTACTACATGATGAGGATTTGGTGGATCTTTAGGTTCACGAGTTAGTGGATCTAGTGGGTCCGTGATGGAGGAAACACAGGAGGGGATCTGTGGTTTTGGATCTATTGACAAGGACCACAACCCCATCAACACGTATTTCATTACGTGTATCTTCATTTACCTTATTATAAGGGTGTTGAGAATGCTGCAGATTATGTACATAAGTATTAATTGCTATGGTGAGCTAAGGGGATCACTACCCCGGAGTGGAAGGAAATCAAATTTATAACTATGTTGTATGGGCGTGCCTATAGTCTGGTATCGAAAGTATGGCACACATCCGTCGGTGGTGGATTATAGCATGTTGTGTGATGCCTTCTTGGCATAATTTCATATTCTTGAATTTGAATAAAATATCATCAAAGCACGCTTAAGGAGATTCAAAAGTGTATGGAAGAGAGTGTGTGGAAGTATGATGCACACTTTAGGAATCTCTTGTCAAATTTATCTTATCATATCCATCCCTCTCGAGATTTTTAGTGGTTCATTGGAGGCATGATAAGACCCTTCAAATGAGCACTTTCACATAAGACTTTAATAGATCCGTGTGAGGCCTTGACACTACTCCGAGCACCGAGGCCTTCAAAATCATTGATACTAGGGTAAGTCCCTTTTTGGAGGCACAGATTGCTTTCATGGAAAATTAAATTGAAAAATTATCTGTGAATTCACATGAAGCTTGCTGCGGGATTTGGTGTATAGATTTTAAAGTATAAGGACACACCAAGGATAGTTTCCCTCAAAATTTGGTACACGTTGTGTTGTTAGATAGTGAAATCTATCACATGGATCATGATCTCGAGTAGATTCCCATTATTACAATGTGTGATCCATAAGAATGTGTCTTGATATTGTAAGATTTTTACATCTACTACTCATGATATGAAGGATTTTCGTTTGATAGATCAAATTAATGATGTATTTGGTACTAGTGTCTCGCTAAGATAGTGTTGTGAACAATTCTAAAAATGAGGAGCATCGATATGTAGGGTGTGCGATTCGAGAGGACGTGAGCTCGGAGCATCGATATGGTGGAGGAATGGGAAGAATTTTTAGCAGAGGATTTAGAGGATGTAGTGGTCACAACGGAGAAAGGAGTGAGTTCCCATGGAACTTATTCTAATTGTGGATCTATGGATCACTACAAACATGAATGCCTAGATTTTTTGAAATGCTCGTGGGCAAAAGAAACATAAGTATGAGGAGTTCCATTGTTTATATGATCACATGCTCTATAATTATAAGAAGTAGGATAAGGGCGTAGGAATGGTTAGTGTGAAGCACATTGAGCCCCTGTTCATGCCTAAGGTAGCATATAATCCTAAGTTGGAACTCGTATTAGTAACTACGCTTGAAGCTACGTGCGCAAGAGAAATACCAATGCAGATGTCCCTCATTACAATAGAATATGTATTGCATGGAAATTACCCTAATCTGAGTTATTAGAAGGAGGTATACCAGGAGACTATGGAGGTTATTAAGAGTTTTCAACGGGAGATTCAATGCTTGAAATAGCAAATCACTGAAGTTAGAACTAGCTAAGAATGTGGATATCCCTTAGAAGGAAGTTGATGATGTCAAATAGGTATGTAAGATATTGTGCTAGGAAATTATCATTCCTCTATTAGGAGAGTGGTTGAGAGGAGAGATACCGCGCACTAGAAGTGGGTGCGAGAGGTAGATCTTGCAAGATAATATTCCCCCTCATAGTCTTGATTATGAAAAGGAAATCACATTAAATGCGGTAGTTTATGGATGGTTCTTGAGAAACATATTATTGACACAAAAGCGAGGTTAATGTTCTTACATTGGATGTATGGAATCATATGGGGAGACCCTCATTGCAGACATCTTTGAATGTGTTGTACATGGTGAATAGAACTAAAGCTACACCCATCAGAGTTTTGAAGAATGCTTCCATATAAATTCAATGTAAAAAGTTCACAGGGGATTTTGAATTCTTAGTGCTTACCGAGGAAGATATTTTTCCATCATTTCTTGGATGCCCTTGGTGTTATGCAAATAATTTTGATTTGGGCTTCAAAAATGATACATTAGTTTTGAGAACAAGAAGGAGCGCATAATTATTCCACTAACAGATGGGAGATATGCACCTTATGTGGAACATTTGAGTGAAGAGGACATGGATAAAATTTATGTGCGCACCATCGATACACAAATGTTATTGCATCATTGAGAGAAGAAGTCATTCAAAGGGATGATGCCCATTCCATGAGTGATATGACTAGTATTGCATGTGAAAATTGGTTGTATGGGAATTATGAGTTGGTTGGGATAGAACCAAAGGGAATTGTGACTCGAGTTGATAAAAAGCACTTGGTTAGTCATCCGAAGGAAGACAATTACCAAGTTACACTAGATAAGTTAACCCCGATTTCTTTGTGCGTGTTATGGAACTCCACTAGACCTGTAGTAGAATGGAGGAATATGCTTATTTATACCTTACATGGAATAGTAGACCATTGGTAAACAACTCAACGAGATAATCTCATATAGTGACGCAAAGTAAGAATCACGTTATCTATTAGATTTCTCTAGAATAATGCACCTTCCAAGATATGCGACTATCATGGGAAGGAATTCACCTCATACCATGTTTAGGAATGTGAGACAACTTGAAGGAGGGCCTAGAAGCCTTTCCCCTTCAATTTAGGTGTATAATTTCTATTCCACCTTGAAATATTATGCGTGTGCATGGTATGTGTATTCAGAGTTAAATCATCAGATAGGAAATTGATAGGAGTTAACAACAGCTTGTTATTCAAACCTTTGAGTATCTATCTTATAAACCACTAGTGAATGAAGCTTTTTAGGTAGTCAAGCACCTTACTATGGGAGATAGTGCCAAATCTAAGGACCTCATCCTAAATTTTCTAGGGGAACTTGATTTGGAGGCCCGCTTTGAAGAAGAATAAACATATGAAGTACATTTTGAGCGTGCCTGCCTAGAAAAAGAGAAGGGGAAAACGATGTACCTGATAGATGATGAGGAAATAGAGAACCTAGATGTTGATCATATAGAGGGTACACCTGAAGTCTTGGACAGTGCAGATGAGAATGTGCATACTTACCATGAGCCGTTGAAGATAAATAAGGTCAACATTGGCACAAAATCAGAACCAAAAGAAGAAATCATTGGTGATTACTGGATAGACCAAGAGGTTTCAAAGATAATTGAGCTATTGCGTGACTTCCAGATTTGTTCCCATGTGGATACCATGAATTGAAAGGAGTTCATCACTTATTGGGAGAGATGTGGATTAAGTTGAAGGAAGGTGCATGCCCGATTAGGAAAAGGCCTTATAGGATGAATCCTAATCTGCGCATGAAGGTGAAAGAAGAGATTGATAAAATGTTAGAATCTAGGATCATTGAGGCCATTGAAGAGTCTGAATGGGTTAGCCCAATGGTGATTAGTATCAATAAATATGGGAGGATAAGGATCTATGTATACTACAAGGATTTAAATGATGCATTTGTTATAGATCCCTTTCATATGCCCTTTACTTGAGGAAATCCCGGAAGATGTAGCGCATCACGAAATATACTATTTCACAAATAGATTCTCAAGGTATCACCAGTGCACAGACATTGCAAAAGAAGACGAAGAGAAGAATAATTTCACCACTGAATGGGGAATTTTTTCTTGCATGATTATGCCCTTTGGACTTAATAATGCGCCTATTGTATTTTAGTGTTTTATGGTGCAAGTATATCAAGACTTTATTCATAAGTTTCTATAACTCTACCGGATGATTGGACAGTGTATGGATTGGTTAAATATCATTGTGACAACTTGAGATTGATGTTTGAGAGGTGCAGACAATTAAGAATCTCTCTAAACATTAAGAAATGTGTCTTTGCTACTACTTTTGGCACATTGCAAAGTCATATTATTTGTAAGGAAGGTTTGTTGGTGAATCCTGCCAAAATTAATGTTATTTTGGGTTGTGAGGAACCTACCAACCAAATCCCAGTGCGTGTAATTTTTGGTCATACGAGTTACTACAGAAATTTCATCAAAGGCTATGCTAGAATTTCCATGCTCTTGGAAGAATTGTTGAGGCATAAGGGAAAATTTCACTGGGATGAGGCGCAAGTGGCTTTTGATACATTGAAGGATAAGCTTACTCACTGTGCCCATTTTAAGATTTCCCTCTTAGGACAAGCCATTTCATGTGCATTTGGATGCATCAGGGACGTAAATTGGAGTAGTTCTATCACATCCTAGAGATGGGATTATTGATCACCCTTTATGTTTTGCAAGCAAAAAGTTAACTCCAACTTAAGCATAATTATACAACAACAGAGCACAAAGCGTTATCTATGATTTATGCACTACATAATTTTAGGTAGTACTTGTTGGCTACTCCATTTATATTTTACACAGATCACATGGCACTTAAGTATTTAGTAAATGAGCTTGTTTTGCTGAGGCATATGTTGTTATATCTTGTTATTTCAGGAGTTTGACTTTACAGTCATAGTAAATCATGGAAAGAGAAATTCAAGACCTGACCATCTCTCAAGAATTAATTCAAGTGAGGACGCCAGACAGAGCATTAAAGAAACAATGTCAAATGCATATTTGTTTAGATTACAACACACACCCTTTGATTTGGATGATGTTGTTGTATTTTAAAGAACAAGTGTGGCACCTGAGGGAATGAAGAGTATAGAAAAGAAACAACTTTCCATTCACACCACGCCTTACATGTTGATTAGTGGATATCTATACAAGCTTGGTTGGGATGATATTTTACGTTGGTTTACTTGAACATGAGCACATGGGTATTATGGAGGAATCTCATGGAGGGATTATTGGTGGACACTATGCAGGCCAAGCCACCATGCGTAAGATTCTGATGGCTGGCTTGTAGTGGGAAACATTGTACAAGGATTCCAAAGATTATGCCAAGGGCTGTGATCATTGCTAGTGCCTCATAAATCTTGGGCATAGAGATGAAATATTGTTGAGGCCTATAGCAAGTGAAGAACCTTTTGAGAAATGGTAAATTAACTTTGTGGGCCCTATCTCCCCACCAACGCACAGACTGGGTAATGCTACATCATTACTTATACAAATTATCTTATAAGGTGGGTAGAAGCAGCACCTACGAATGATTACACTACGGGTACTGCAAAAAGGTTCCTTTGGGAGAATATCATAAGCAGGTATGGATTTCCATTGAGTTTAACAAGTGATAAGGGTACTCATTCCTTGAATAAGACTGTTAGAATATTATTGGCAGAGTTTATGGTAGCACATCATAATACTACACCATATCACCCAAAAGCTAATGGAACTATTGAAGCTTTCAAAAAGATTTTGAGCCACTATGATGTTGGAAGGAAATATTAGGACGATAAAGTTTCTGTTGTATTTTGGTCATATAGAATCTAACTACAAGAGGCTAAACAAAGCAACACCCTTTCAAAGAGGTATTTTACACGAGGTTTTTTATTGGTTGAGTTCATGATATCATCCCTACGTATTATGCATGTTGGAGGATTGAATGATGAGAAATCACTTGAAGAGAACATGGAAAAATTGATACAATTGGATGAGATGTGTGTTATAGATCGTTGTAGCTGTAAGACGAGAAAGCAAGATAGAAGGCCCGACATGATTGCCACATTAAGAAAAAAATATTGAGGTTGGACAGATGGTTCTTTTGTATAACTCCAAGTTTTTGTGCTACCCTGGAAAGTTCCAAGTGCATTGGTTGGGACCGTATGTTGTGAGATATATACTTGAATTAGGCGTTTTCTAGTTATAAGATTTGGATGGCACCTAGTTTCCCTATTACTTTAAGGGATTAGGTTGAAGCCCTACTATAAATAAGTCTTCTTGGTGTTTGTAATAAGGAAATGTTTCCATTTAGCTTAGATTTTCCTTTAGTGCATTTTCCTATATATGTGTTTCCCTTCATCATCACTATGTTTTGTCTTTTTATCTCGTGTTGTGTTTTGCATTGGTGCACCTATCGCTAATTATGTGTTAAGCGATTTCATACACAGAGGACCATGCATAATTTTAGTATGGGGTGGATCGAAGTATAATGTGGAAAATTGTTGACGCGTTGCGTTCTAAGGGAGGTTGGATTTATTGAAACTCCTTGTATATTATTGCAAAGGTAGAAAAAAATATTTGTGTTTTTTGAGAGGTGTTTAAAGGAAGGTTGAGATGATTAAATACCATGCAGAGAGAAACAATCATGTAGCGTAACATGAGGTAGGTGGCGGCTTGGGAAACTACATAGTGATAAACACATAGGTTAAGTAATTTGGCATAGTAAGGCACAAGGAGGAGGTCCGTGGCGGTGAAGTAGTGTTACTACACTAGAAGTTTCTCGCTATAGTACACGAGGTGGGGTCACCAAAGTTTGCTTAAGTGGAAAAATTATGTTGTTAAAAATTAAGTTTAAGATGCGTGGGTTGAAAATAAGTTGAGATCATAAAAAGTATGAATAGGGGACAAGGGTGGTAATTTTAACTACCTTTCCTTCGAAAAAATTTGCTCCCGATCGATTGAAATGCGATGAGGGTGTGATACAAAAGAAAAATATTTTTACAAACTAGTGGCATTTTGCAAACTATGATGAAACCTTACGGACTAGAAAGTAGAGTAAATAATGAGGTAGCAAGGGGTTATGTAAGAGTGAAGCTATCGAATTTGGAGAGCTTGGGAAGACAAGGAGAAGTTGAACACCTAGGGCAGGGAGTGAAGGAATGAAAATGGCACCAAGGAAACTAGGAACTAAGAGAATGGTGGTGGAGAAGGAGGAACCCGTAGAGATTTACTTAGAAATTCAGTACCCCCAGGGTGTGATCAAAGTAGATAAGTGGAGTTCGAAGATATATAGGTAAAAATTAGTGAGTTCAACCACAGAACATAAGAACACGAAAAAGTCAATGTGTGAAGATCAAGTTAGAAACATCCTAGGGATAGACGAGCTCATAAACCCTAGGGTTGACGACTCAGTGCAATAGGAGTTGCATAAAACTAGAGTTTTGCAGCTATGGGAGCTTCCCTTCTTCTCTAAACTCACCCCTCTCTTCCGATGGTTAATGTCGCGGGTGTACAAGGAATTTTTCTAGTTTGCAGGGAGGAGAATGAGAATTATGGGAAAGTTGATAAGGAGAGTGATAGCCCTACGAAAAATTGGTGAGGATATGGCACCTCGACCTATGTGCCAATGTGAAAATTAAAGAATTGGTGAAGCAGTTGAAGTATGATAGGGGGAATGGCTCAGGTCATTGAAGATCTAGATGATCTAACATTAAGGGTCATTACCTGACTTATCAGCTACAAATTGGGAACATCAGAATGGTGGATGATATAAATAATATATTCTTGTACATTGCATACAGTAGTATCAAAACGAATGCACTATGACTTGGCACAATTCATTAAAAAGGGTATCATTGAAGAAGCATGGGTGCACAACGAAGATGGAGAAAATATCACATGGGGGTCCATCCTTCTGTTAATCATATTTTGGGAAATTGGCAACCCAAATGGACTAAATGGGAACATTTGGGTTTACCCACCAATGCACTCATTCCCTATAGTGTAATTTTTTCAATTACCTTGTAATGGTTCCATCACAAAGGCCTACAAGGAACGTATGAATAAAATGTATGAGAGACTATGTGAGGCCTTTGAGAATGAGTGGTGTATTCCACATGAATTGTTGGCGATTATGTACGGGACTAAGTAAAGTTTGCATAGTTATGCAACACTTCACTTAGTGAAATTTAAAATGAGAAATGGAGAAATGGGGTCATGGTGTAAAATTTCATTGACATTCACTGTGAAATATATGAAGTGTGCCATCAATCGGCTGAAAGATGTGTAGAAGTTGACCATTGATAATCGATAAAGTAGAATCCGATGTTCACACTCTTGAGCAACCCCAAGAAGCAATGCATAAAGCGCAAGGTAGAGAGGAATAGGTAGAAGTCTATGTCCCCTCATATAAACTTCATGGATAATCCCATGACGGTGTTGCACGCATGGTTCCAGAGCACTATTTCCCCAAAGAAGTTGCATGCTTGGGATATTTTAGACCAAGAAAATGATAACTTGGAATCTTCATTGTCATGTATAGGAGCCTAAGTTTGAGGTTAACAATCATGCAATTGAGACCATCTATTTGGAGGATAGGAAAGAGGCAACTTATAAAGTAGTGGATCCAAACCACCTTACATATGAGTAGGCATGCAACTCGTTGCAAAATATGTACTTGTAATTCATAAGGTGAATCTTGGACATAGGGGCAACTGCTCAAACCTTGGTCGAGATCAAAAGGGGAAGGAAAAGGAAATAGAAATATTGTGCCATGGTTTTTAGGGTAAACAGGCATGGAAAAAATAAGTGTATGATCGAGCCGGGGCAACTTGGTTAAAAAATTCTTAGAGAAATGTCTTGCACCGGTGTGCCAAGCTAAGACAGACTATAACAATGAGATGGAATATTTAGAAGACTTGGTTGGGATGTTTTTTTCAACACAAAGGATGGCATGAGACCCACAAGAGGAGATCACGAGGAGAAGGAAAAAAAAATATTGTTGTTGAAGCCCAAATTACTAAGTTGAAGGACTTACTAACCCAACTCCACCGGGTAAACATATTAGCAGATAGGGGTTTCAACAATTTTCAGAAATGCGATCCCATTACTTGATGTGCGAGTCACGAGATGAAGAGTTCACCCTAAAGGCATTATAGGAGAAATTCTGACAAATAAGATCGAGTGTTCCCAGATGATAATCGAAACCACAACGTAGAAGGATAAGATAAATACCAAATGCAAGAAGTTGGAATATCATATTGGTGAGTTCTAAGATTCTATCACAAAACCTATGGATGAGTTCGAAGGATCTTGCACGGATTTGGTGGTGGTCATAGAAGAACTCAAGGGGAGGGTTGAGGAAATTACACAGGAATAGGTACCCAACATAGTCGAGGCACTGTCGGAAAAGCAATGGCTGAACTAGAG
This sequence comes from Taxus wallichiana var. yunnanensis, assembly GCA_018340775.1. NCBI lineage: Eukaryota > Viridiplantae > Streptophyta > Pinopsida > Cupressales > Taxaceae > Taxus > Taxus wallichiana. Next base: position 830,378,706 of record CM031242.1, on the reverse strand, counting down.
GCATGGAAGAAGTTAAGGGGAGAGATAAATGTGGAGTTCCCTGAACTTCTATAGCTAACAATTTAGACTGTGGAAAAATAAAATATTTTTGCTTTAGCCAATTTTGGAACAAGGAATTTCCTACATAAATCGTGAAGAATTCCGAGGGTGGAAATCAAATTAGTGTGGGGTAATGTTGAGCCCCTAAAGAGACTAAGTATCTGAGGCGTGAAGGGTTTTATCACACGACAACAAGGCGAAAGGGCTCGGACAAAAGTAACTTTAGGAAGAGCATGGATGTTCACGCCTAGAAATAATAAGCTCTAGACTTAGCCACATTTTGAGCCATAGTGAGATTTGCAATGAAGAACATGTGGAGATGTGATCAAGTTGTTTTTGGATAAGGTTAAAGCATGGAAACTTACATCCCAAGAAAAGACTACTTTAGGATATAATCACCATGATAACATTAAGAGCTATAAAGTAGAGTTACTTATGATTTTAGTTGTCACTAAGAGAAATCTTGCATGCTTAGGGTACTTAGTATGGTGAAGCATGATGACATCTAGCATGCGGCTGCTTTTGAGTGATGAATAGGTGGTAGAGGGAAATTACCCACCTCTCGGGATTATATGTATTGATTTGCTTAACAAAGAGAAGAGAGATAGAAATGTGAGGGAATGTGGTTGGAACTTCTTGAGCGGAGTAATATATAGGGTTAGAATGTTGTTCTCGTTGATGTATCCGGACCGATCAAGATCACTTGGCACATTCCCTTGGTCACAGTTTCCCTACACGCCCCTTTCCTTTCTCTCCTTCCACTTTTCCCTTGCACCCACCTTCTATGCATTCACCTTCTTCCTAATTAGTTTCTTCCTTCCCGCACGTCCCATACTTTCTCAAATAGCTAAGTCCCAAACTTCCCTCGCACACCATGCTCATTACTTTGTAATAGTTGTGCCTTGACCATGCATTCTCTACTCACCAATTTTCCTCATTTTCCCATGTGCATCACGCACGCCCCTTCTATGCCTTCCTCATGTTTTCTCCATATCCCCCCCCTTCACCCTTCTTTTGTGCCAGTCATCTTTTGACATGCTTGAGTGTGCCACGTGCAACCAGTCAAAGCGCACCAATAGGGCACCAAATCCTTTGCAAAAAAATCAAGCAAGTGACACATGGTAGAAATGAAAAGTATTCACACAATTGGCCATCATTTCAGCAATCCACACACGCCACGTGTTTTGTGTGCATCGATGACTCTAACATCTTCTATACCATATCTTTTGCTACAAAGCTCATATTGGCATGTGCCTGACTTGTCAGAGAGATGTTGACATCAGCTATAGTGCTAGAAATTCAAATTCAAAATTTTGGTGGATCTGGTAGGTGAGAAATGGGAAAACATCTTTCTGAACATTAATGAGTAGATCTGATTGCTCCAACCACCCGATTTGGTATGATCCCCCTCTTTTTCTTAAACATCAAATAGGAATGGGGAAGTGTATTTCATAGATCTCCAGGTGATTTGTAGGCATTGAATGCTTCTTGTTGGTGGTTGTGTTTCAAATTTGGATTTTCCTCCTTCTTCCCTTCTTCCTCCATGGATTCATCTATAAATGTAAGAGCAAGGCTCATTTGTTATGTTGGACACTCTGGATCCTTACGTGTTTTGCTAAGGACTCCATATTTTCTGTATTTTGAGTTGCAGACCTCTATGTTTGGCTCTTGCATGTGGATATCGACCTCCTTCATCATTATAATAACTTTGTGCATTTCTAGAAGTAATAGAAGCATCATTTTTGTGACTATTCTCTATCCTAACATGTTTTAATTCCTTCTTCTTGCCTTTTCTTTTGTGTTGTGTGTTGGTTGTGCTATTTCAGGTCCCTTGCAGTTCCATATTTAGTTGTGTTCCATGAAAATGATTTGGTGAATATGTGTTTCATGTGTTACTCATGCCTATCCTCCTTTCACGCATTTCCCTTCATTTTCACTCAGAATAGATAGTGTTCATCCCTCTTTTCTAGTGCTATCACCTTTTAGTGTAGTTTCCTTTCATGTTATTCTTCTACCCTTGGTCCCTTGGCATTATTAGCTTAGTTTCCCCTTTTCAACACTAGGAGTAGTAGTAGCAGTAGAAATAGATAGAGGAACCGGCCTTCTCTGAGATCCATGTCCCAAGCTCGCAAGGTCCCACAACTTGGGGATGGTTCCATTGTGGTCTCAAACACCTCGGCCCTTCGAGATCCGAGATGCGGGTGCACGTTTGAGAAACCAACAATTTCTAGCACCCGGTGGGACAAACATTGAAAGCTCAAATTTCATATCTCTAAGTTTTGGTGTGTGGACTTAGTGTTTCAGCCTTTGAGGCTCATTTCAACACATCTGGCAACTCCCAATATTTTAAGATCTCTTTTTAATAGTCCTAGTGCCTTTCATGAGAAGAGTGCATACAAGAAGAAGTGCAATAGAATGAATTCTTTTGAGTACCTCCAGCTATCCCTCGAGAAGAGTTCATTCCAGAAATCCCATGCATGCATCTCTATCTCCAACGCCATGCCCACTCAACTCCTCCTCAAAATAGATAGCCTACGCACCCTGTAATGGCACATCAACAACCTCCTCCATTAAGAAAATTTACAAACTTTGTTGGAGGGAGTTCCTTTGTTGTTGGCTATACAACATGATATGCCAAATGGTGCACTCAAAGTATTCCATACTTTACTTGGTGAGAATCAAGTCACCCCTCAGGAGCATATCCAGGATATAGAAAATGTGTGTTCACTCTATCTGATCACACATGATGATGTAGCAATCAGTCAAGCTGCTTTGCACCTCTTTCAAAGGTAAAGCTCTTCAATGGTACCGAGGCTTGAGACTTGGATCTATCACCACCTAGGATGAGATGGGAACAACTCTTTGTAATTACTTTGAAGATAAGTCAGATCACCTATCTCTGGTGGAGAAAATGACAACAACAAGGAGGGCACCCAATGAGTAGATGACTGATTTCAACATCAGATTTTAGAAGACTTGGGATAGAATCCCTCTTGTGGTAAGACCTACAACTCAACATGCTTTCTATATTATCTAAAGGTGCTCAATAGCGATATCTCAGTTATGATCCAATCCATGGGAGGTAGGACTTTACCAGCTTGCTTATAGTATTGTAGTAAGGGCAAGAAAATAGTCTTATTCAGGCCGGAAAGTTAGGCTCCTAGACCACCTATGCCATTGTTCCCAAAATGTCACAAGCACCCCAACCTTCTATGGCCCCTATTCCTATTCCTTGAGAAAAGCACACAACAACCAGTTGCCTCAACATCCTACTCTCTAGTGCAGCAGAAAGGAGGATGAAGAATTGAAGGCCTTGATTAGAAATTTATCAAACAAGGTCATATCATTAGAAAAGCAACAAGTGCAAGCCTATAGAGGTAATTCCAATCAGTGCATGGCCAAAGCAATCAGCCTTGGTGGAATCAATATGGAAATCAAAGATACACACCCAACCAATAGAATGATAGATGGCAACCTAATGCACATCTGCCCTTGCAAGTTTTCCTCCCGTGCCTTCTCTTCCAACACCCAGTGTGAGTCGGGCACTTGTTCTAGTTCAAAAAACTTGGCACAAGAGTCAAAATGGTGCTTCCCTTGCAACATGCCTCATAGTCAATATCATTGTGCTAATGTTGTGCATGCCCAAGCCTTCATGATCTAGAATGCTTCAGCCTTGTGAACCTCAACAAGTGCCCCCATGAAGTAGATAATCTAGAAAGACCAGAAGTTCCTCTAGAGAAAATTTGATGTTCTTTGGCATGGAGGACTTATGTGCAATCAACCAAGCTATAGAATATAAAAAAACCACGTGCCCAAGTTGTGGACAACACAAGATATAAGAAAATAATGTTAGAGTCAGGCACGTGGTTACAACCCCAACAACAAGTAGATCCTCAGAAGAAGAAAGAAGAAGAGACAAGGCATCTTCATAAAAGTGCTCAAATCCCTATGCAGAGGCCCCATGTAAAGCTCCTTCTAAGCAGCATGCACCCCTCCTTTGGTAGGTCAAGCCTCTGCTCTCAGCTAAAATTCAAGCTTTCCACACTAAACAGTCAAGAAGGGATGTTGTTCCCCAAATGCACAAGATGGGGGCCTTCCATTTAGCATTGTTGACCAGATGAAGAGAACAAACATAAATGTCACAATGTGGGATGCCCTGACCATTCCATCTCAACGGGATCTGTTGCATGAAGCTCTAGCGCAACTCCCACGCATTGATCCAGCTATGTAGAAGCCATGCACGCTTCTATCAAAATCTACTCAAGAAGAGGAGAAACAAGTAAGTAAATTTTTAAAACCCCACCCTTCTATATGTCCTTGATTATAGGAAAACACCTAGTGCATAATTGCATGATTGACTCAGTGCTAGTACTTCTGTTATGCCTAAGAAAATAGTTGATGTCTTAGGTCTGAAATATAGCCCTTTGTCTAAAGGAGTCCTACAACTTGATGGCTCAATTGTCACCACCTTAGGAGTCATCAAGGATCTTGAGTTAACCCTCCATGCATGTCCAAGCCTAACAATTACTCAAGATGTGTCAATCATTGACTACCTCCTTTGTTTTCCTATGTCTATCAAGAGAATTTACTTACTAAAGTGGGTGGTTACTTGTCTTCTGATTGGTCTCATATGTTACTCAAGACAAGGTATGGTACCCGGTTTACCATACAAGTTGAGCCTATATTTTCCTATCATGTAGAGTCATATGTCCCATCCCCTCTCCAAGCCAACTGTTTAATCCAAGAAGAACAAGCTTTAGTTCCTGAAGAGTAGTCTCTTCCACCCCTCTGTTCCTGACCTAGTGCTTGATGAATGGGTGGAAAGACACCATAAATTTGATCCCTATGCTGAAGAACTAGAAGCTTATGAAACTAGGCTTGGTACTTATTACATTCTAGAAGAAGATGATTATGCTTCCATGTGCTGCTCAAGAAAGACAAAGTTCAACTTGGTCTATGGAAGTTGTACTTTGATGGATCCAGAAAGCGAAAATGACATGGGAGGGAGCAGGAGTGGTTCTCATTTCCCCTAAGGATGAGAAATTATTCTTTCACACATAGGCTACAGTTTGCATGCTCTAACAATGTGGCAGAGTATGAAGCATTGGTGCATGGCTTGCTCATTGTTGAGAAGAAGAAAATTAAGGCATTGCAGATCTTTGGGGACACAAAATTGATCATCCACCAGGTTACCAACAAGTTCCAGAAAAAGAATAAGCTTCTCAAAGCTTATAAATACAGAGTTTGGGACCTCCTTGAGAGCTTTGATGCTCTTAATCTGTAGGTGGTTCCACGTAGAATGAACAAGGAAGTTGACCAGATGGCCACACTAGGTTCACAGTTTTCTCCTATTGAGGACTTTATCAAAGGAAACACTCAACACATCAAAATGGTGATCAGGCCATCCATTCTAGATAACAACACCAACTGGCAAGTGTTTGAAAGTGATGCGTAGATCATCCAGTTTATCCAAATGAAGTTGAATTCTCATCAAGTATGCAAGCTGACTTGCATGACAACTATGGTGACCAAGTGATACAACTGAAGACAAATAAGTTTCCTAAAGGGCTGGTCACCTTAGAAAAATGTTTATCCTTGATGATGAGTTCAAGGGTGAAGAAAGGTACATGCACATGCACAAGAAGACTACTCCTCTATTCCACATTGCACATGGGAAAGAGTTGTTGCTCAACAGGACTTGTGTGCATGAAGAAAATAGGCCTTCATCTCTCTCTATCAAAAATATAGTGATATCTTCTCATGGGAGTATGAAGACCTCAAAGGTTTTGATCCAAGTGTTTCTCAACACTCCATTGACCTTGATCCTAGTATCAAGCCCATCAGAAAAAAAGCGGCCAGTCAATCCAAAAGATAGAACCCCTCATGAGGAAGGAATTATCCAAACTCATTGAGGAAAAAATTATTTTTCCTATCAAATACTCTACTTGGGTCACAAATCTGGTTCCAATGCATAAGCAAGAAGAATGGTGAAATCAGACTTTATGTGTTGATTTCAAAGATTTGAATAAGGCATCTCTAAAGGATCATTATCCTTTTCCTTCAATGGAGTAGATTCTGTAGACTATGGCTGGCACGCAAAGATTCTCCATGCTAGATGGGTACTCAGTTTCAACTAGATCCTGGTCAAGGAAGAGGATCAATTCAAAACAACATTTACAACCAAGTGGGGAACATATGCATATCAAAAATGCCCTTTGGTCTATCAAATGTGGTGCCACATTTCAGTGTGCTATGGATATTGCCTTCAAAGGTTATATCAATGAGTTCATCTTGGTTTACCTTGATGACATAACAATCTTCTCAAAGTAAAGCAGCGGATCATATGGCACACTTGGAGAAAGTCTTTGAGAGATGCAAAGAATTTGGGGTATCTCTTAACCCCAAGAAGTGTAATTTTGTAGTAGCACAAGGCAAGCTTTTGGGCCACATGTGTTTCAAAGGATGGCATCACAATTGATCCTAAGCATGTTTCAGCCATTCTATCTCTTTCCCTACTTTGTGCATACAAAAAAGGCCCTACAATCCTTCCTTGGCAAGATCAATTTTGTTAGGTGTTTTATCCCTAACTTTGTAGGACTGGTTCGGCCCATCACCTTGATGCTCAAGAAGGAAAAATCCTTCAGATGGATAGATAAAAGGAAGAGAAAGCTTCAACAAGATCAAGCAAGAGATTTCTTGCACACCAACACTTATCAATCCAGATTATTCAAAGGATTTCATCCTTTATGCTTATGGCAATTGATGCAAGTATTGTTGTTGTCTTAACACAAGAAAATGAACAAGGGCTGGAATAACTAGTGGCTTTCTTCAGCCAGAACGTTGAAGGATTATGAGTTAAAATATAGTCACATGGAGAAACAGTCTTTTCCATCATGCATGTGCACTCAAGAAATTCAAAAGTTATGCTCACCACCAATCATATCAAGGTGTTAGTCTCCCACTCTTCTGTCAGAGACTTCATCATGGGAGCAGAAATCAAGTGAGAAAAGAGCATGATGGGTGACCAAAATCATGGAATATGATGTGACTATTAAGGCCACAAAGTTGGTAAGAGGTAGTGTGCTCTGTAAGTAGATTGTTGAGGATGCGCAGAATGAACCTTGAAGCTTCATTATTTTTGGATGAAGACCTTCCACGTGTAGAACTTGAATAAAATACAAACCACAGCATGAGACTGGATGAAGGACATGATCACATTCCTTTCTAAGGGTGCTTACCCTCCTAGTTTAAACAAAGCAAAGAGAAGACATCTGAGGTTACAATCTATCCCTTATGTGTTGATTGATGGACTTCTCTTCAAAATAAATCTTGATGGCATGTTGTTAAGATGTATCAATGGCACAAATGGATAAAAAGTGTTAGCAAAATTTCATGATGGATTCTCTGTGGACACTTCTCTACCAAAACTACAACAATCAAGATCATAATGGTAGGTATCTTCTGGCCTACCCTATTTGCAGATGCACACAGGTGGGTCACAAAATGCAAGGAATGCACTTTCTTTATAGGAAAGAAAATATTGGCAACGCTTCCCCTCGACCAATCCAAGTGGATCAGCCTTTTGCGCAATGGGGTCTTGACTTCATAGGCATGATCAATCCACCTTCAAGCACTAGACATAAATGGGTGTTGATAGCTACAAATTACTTTACCAGATGGATAAAAGTTTTCACACTTAAGGAATCAACCGAGGCAGTCATCTTGACTTTCTCAAAGGTATAGTTACAAGGTTTGGCATTCCTCAAACCATTATCTCTTGATAATGCAAAGGCCTTCCTTGGTACTAAAATCACTGATTGGGCTCTAAGTCTAGCATTTACCTAAAGACTTCTTCCAACTATTACCCTCGGGAAATGGTCAGGAGAATCAACAAATAAGAACTTGATCAGAATCATGAAGTGCACAATGAACATCAGCCAAAGACAAGTGGCATACAAAAGTCTCACGCACACTCTGGGTAAGATAGAATCATAGTAAAAAAAAGGCAATAGGAACTTCACCTTACAAGCTTTTCTATGGCAAGGAAGCTACCCTTCCTTTGACACTAGAGCTGAATTCATTAGTGCTTTCCCAACAGCTAGAATTTGAAGGCACAAACCAAAGAGAAATCAGAATGGTAGAGCTGGTTAATCTTGAAGAACTCAAGAACTCTACCATGATTAAGCTAGAACAACATCAACAAGCAACAAAGAAATGGTTTGACAGAAAGGCTAGGCCTCAAGCTTTCAAATTGGGGACTTGGTTCTAAAATGGGATGCTGAAAAAGCTAAACCAGGGTGTCATTCAAAGTTTGATGCACTTTGGAGTGGCCCATACATCATCAGTTCCTGCAAAGAAGCTAACTCTTTCAAGTTAACTCATCTTGATGGAGGCACGCTGCTACAAATCCCAGTAAATGGGATCTATCTCAAACCCTTCCATTAAGTTTTTTACATCATGTTGTATATATTAGAGTAGTTTCAATTTCTCCAAGTGCATGCACGCACATTGTTTTTTTGTACATAGTTATTTCTTCTCATGCTTCCTAGCATGCTCTTTTTGTTTTTCCAGAATGAAAGAGTCTCTCTCAATAGTTGCAAGATTCAGAATAGAGTCAAGAAATGATCCTCAAATGACTACAAGGGCAAGCTTCATGATTACATAAGTGGACTCCATGCCCAATGGATGCTTCAGGCTACTGATCTCCTTCATCTAGCAAGAAGATGGCCCCAAAGTCACCAAAATATTATCCAAATATCTCTCCTAGATTTGGGTAACTTGCATACACATTCTAGCTCTAGGTTATTCATTGCAATATTGCATGCACATGCTCAAGATCACTTGGCACATTCCCTTGGTCATAGTTTCCTGCGTGCCCCCCTTTCCTTTCTCTCCTTCCACTTTTCCCTTGCATGCCCACCTTCTATGCATTCACCTTCTTCCTAATCAGTTTCTTCCCTTCCCCGTGCATCCCACACTTTCTTCAATCAACTAAGTCCTTGGCCCCCTCGCATGCGCCATGCACCATTACTTTGTAATAGTTGTGCCTTGACCATGCATTCTCTACTCACCATTTTTCTTCATTTTCCCTCCATGCACATGCATTGCATCACCTTGCCCTTTTGTTCTTCCCATGCCTTCTCTATTTTCTCCATGTGCCCTTCCCTCGTGCCCCTTTTGTGCTAGGTCATCTTTTGACATGCTTGAGTGTGTCGTCACATAACCAGTCAAAGCGTGCCAATAGGGCAAATCCTTACAACAAATCAACAAGTGACACATGTGGTAGAAAAATGACAAGTATTCACATAGTTGGCCATCATTTCAGCCAATCCACATGCGTCATGTGTTTTTGTGTGTGCCAATGACTCTAACATCTTATGATAGTATCTATTTTCTACAGAGCTCATATCGGCATGTGCACTGACTTGTCAGAGAGCTTCTGACATCAGCTATAGTGCTAGAAATTCAAATTCAAATTTTGGTGATCTAGTAGGTGAGAAATGGGAAAACATCTTTCTAAACATTAATGAGTAGATCTGATTGCTCCAACCACCCGATTTGGTATGATCTACCCTCCTTTTTCTTCAACACATAAAATAGGCATGGGGAAGCATATTTCACAGATCTCAGTGGATTTGTAGGCATTGAATGCTTCTTGTTGGTGGTTGTGTTTCAAATTCAGATTTTCCCTCCTTCTTCCCTTCTTCCTCCATGGATTCATCTATAAATGTAAGAGCAAGGCTCATTTGTTATGTTGGACACTCTAGATCCTTACGCATTTTTCTAAGGACTCCATATTTTCTATATTTTGAGTTGTAGACCTCTATGTTTGGCTCTTGCATGTGGATATCGGCCTCCTTCATCATTGTAATAGCTTTGCATTTCTTGGAAGTAATAGAAGCATCGTTTTGTGACTATTCTCTGTCCTAACGTGTTTGCATTCCTTCTTCTTTCCTTTTCTTTTGCGTTGTGTGTTGGTTGTGCTATTTCAGGTCCCTTGCAGTTCCATATTTAGTTGTGTTCCATGAAAATGATCTAGTGAATACGTGTTTCACTGTGCTACTCATGTGCCTAGCCTCCTTTCACGCATTTCCCTTCATTCTTGCTCAGAACAGATATAGTGTTCATCCCTCTTTTCTGGTGCTATCACCTTTTAGTGTAGTTTCCTTTCATGTTATTCTTCTACCCCTAGTCCCTTGGCATTATTAGCTTAGTTTCCCTTTTCAGCACTAGTTAACATTCTTAGTAAAGCTCACATAAAAGAGGGGACCAACACCTTCATTTGCTTTATGTGAGAACCCATTTTAGGATGGGTGATATGCCAAAGTGCACCTAGGAATTTAAGGGTTAAGAAAAGTGACTACAAAATATTTTATAATATATAGCTCGAATAGAAAGATACGAAAAGAGAGAAGAGAAGAAAAACCTTTTAAATATTCAACCACCAATAGTCTACATTAAATTCTTCTGTAAAGCACATGGACACTCTGTAAAGGCCATTACATGTGTCTATTATGTCATGTAGAAGGAAATGAAGCCATGCTTCATCAATTTTGGTGGTTGAGCTACCTGATTTTATCATTTGTGTGCTCAAAATGTTTTCTCCCTCGATGCAATGTTTACCATTTTGACCCATTAAATGTCATCAAAATCATATTTTGATGATGCCAAGTTGAAGGGCTCGAGGAGAGATTTCCAATGATGTAATTTACTGTCTTAGTTGGAGCTATGATTTGAAATATATGGCCATTTTAAGATTTACCTATCAAGAGGCACAAGAATTCAATGCGTGGAATCCTCTTATTTTCTCGAGGATTGGCCTTTGCGATGTGTGCATTAATTTTTTACTTTTCCATATGTCCACCTTTCATTTTCTAGGGGTTCGAGCCTTTACTTCCTTTTAATTTTCCATGCCTTAGTGAATGAGACAGATTTTATGAAATATAGGCCAATAAGATTATGTCATGTTTCTTCGCGGTGTCAGACTATTGTTAGTGCAGAATCACAGCAGCCCCAAATGAGCCATCAGGTCTACTTTCTAAGGCAAGGTCATTTGGTGTGATTGCATAACATTGAACTTTCCCCAAGGTGTGGGACCTGACAAAAGGTAAATGTCTCTAGAGAAGGTTGGTTCCTCTTCTAAACTACTTGCCACGAGCTACTCAAGTGCAGGCAAACTAAATCTAACCTAATCTAACCATTCCAAGGAACCAAGGAGAGAGAAAGAGGGAAAAATAGAGCCTACACTAAATCAGTGATACACCAGCAAAGGAAGTGAGATATTTAGTTGAGAGAGAAAGAAACAGAGAAAAAATGGAGAAGAGGGAGGTCGGACGAGGAAGTAACACAACCCAAACCTTCAAATTTTCCATTAAACTCCATGAAACACAACATCCTGCACCTACAAATGTGAAATACATGCACATAAAAACAAATCTAGAAGGGAGAGGCACGAAGAAACAACAAAATGATGCAAAGTTTTGAAGAACACCACAAAAACATGTATTTATTGCTCTAGAATGTGCACAGACCATTACATTTCTGGAATAGAGGCACAAATACATTTTCCAAGTGTAGGAGAAGGTTCTTTGCTCAAAAAAGGCCTCGAGAAACAAATTTGAAAGAGTTTTTCTATGCCCAGTAATGTCTCCCTTTCCAAAATGAGAAGTGTTACAATATATAGAAAGAATAAGAGAGAGAAGAGGGAAAATCAAATCCTTCTCCAACCACCATGAGATACACATCGAATCTGTTTAAAATTTTCAACCACTTTGAATATCAATGCCTTCGCAATCTGCCCACAATATATCACTTCTAGTTCTCCAGTGGATCGAATCGAATCGGATCTGGTAGTTGAAGAGCAAGAAGATCTTGCATTAAAGGCTGAAGAATTTTTCTCCATTTTTCACCTACCATGAACAAAAAAATGATTTTTTATCTTTCCATGGTGTAGAGGACGTCGATAAGTTTCCAACGGTGTAAGATTCGTAATATTTTAAGCCCTAAGTCGAAAGATATTCCCCTTCAAATTTTGTATCGAGTCCATATAAATGGGCGGGAAAAAAGTTTGAAAAATGGGTCCCCCTTTACATATGGGACACGTGGCAGCCAAATTAGGGCAAAAATTAGGTTCATGGGTCCATAATTTATCCTTTTCCCTTTTTCCACAAAAATGCAAAACTCAAAAAAACCCCATGGCCCAGTTGCTCCACTTGGACATGTGGAGCCCTGGCACTTGTTGTTCGAGCCTCTCCTTTTGGATTTCAACTTTGGAGAAGCACCACGCTAACACGTGGCTCTCTCCACTGTCTCCTCCATACTTAGTCAATTTTTGGACTCTTTCTGAACTGTTTTGAGCCCGAAGACTTTGAATCTTCACTGTTTCTTCTTCTCGAGCCTCTGGTTCTTCTGACACTACTCGGCCTCCTTCCCAACCCTTCCTTTTTTATTTTAGATCCTACCCGAGTCTGTCAAATAGATTTAAGACATGGATTCATGCAATAGAGTTGTTTCTTCTCTTTCTTCTCGCATAGGGTCATTTAAACTTTGCAGCCCTGTCATTCCATTATAGAGTCCCTCTGCAACCAGTTTGCAAGATTTAAACGTGTTTTATCTGATTCTTTCCATGCGGGGTTGTGGCTGACCCAATATTTTTCCCGGGGGCGACATATGGATAACAATCCCTTAGGCCTTGTCGGCCTCTTAGAAATGTGAGTCAATAAGAAGTAGCCACGTACCTTCACAATTCACCCTATTAAATCCCTTTGATCGACCATTGCAAAGCATGAACTAATATGAAGGCTCCATGTACTTCACGTGTTAGTCCTTTTAATTACACCTTCTCGAAAGCGGCTATGAAACATTAGCCAATGAAAACGTTCCATGCCCTACACCGTGTCGACTCTTTTAATTACCTTGACCGACACTTGCGAAACACAATCCAATAGAAAAAATACACGTACTTCACAATTCATTCTTGTTTGATAGAATCATCTCGACAATTGTGAAACATGTGCCAATGGGAAAGCTCCATGTAGCTTCACATGTCAAAACTTTTAGACCTGCTGATCCCATCACATTTTGGCGATTGTGAAAATGAGGGCTAATGAAATGGCTCCACATGGATCTTCACATCACAACTTCTAAGTCTAAGGAGCTTAGAAATTTTTGGCTTTAAATTGTGCCACATAATCCACTTCGACCTTGTTGATTTTAACCTATCTTGGACTTGGCGAAATATGAACTATGGCTTATTCGTAGAATTGAGGTCTATGGAATGGATCTGCCTTGGAGACTCATTAGAATTTCACGACATAGTCTTTTTGTTCCCTTATATTTGCGTCACGTGTCCTAATCACTTTCCTTTTTATCACGGCTTTAATCTTTTTCACACAACACTAAGGCTTTGACCTTTGTTTCATGGCTTTCAAATTTTTTTGTACTGTAGATTTTAATAGGAACCCACCAATGCTTTAAGACTTAGTCTCCCATGGTTTTTTGAATGCCAATGGTCGGTTCTTTTGGGCAATGGAATTTGATGGTCATTTAATTCCTAGACCTATAGAAATGGCTAAGTCCATTTTTAATAAGTTATTCCAAATTAACCCCGGGTCAATTTGGGAAACATTTTTGCAACCTCCAGGGAAATTTTCATACTAAATTTGACCAGTAGCCTTTATGCAATCCATTAGGCATGGATTTAATCCAAAAATTTAATAAACCGATCAAAACATTAAAACCCTTACCCCTAAGCCATTATGAACTTAGCACAAACTGGAATTGTTTGAAAATGATATGTGGAGCTTTAAATGATTTGAGGAACTTCTCCATCTATCTGATTCTACCATTAAGCTTGCTCATGATGATCTGAAGCTACCTTGGTTTTCTCTTAAAGCTGATTTTTGGGATCTTTGATCTTCTTGAAATTGTCCCAAAACAATACATTTTTACCAAGGAAGAGGCACGGGAACTCTAAGCTGCAAAATGATCTCTTGGGGCTGAAATATGTATTTTAAAAGCTAACCCAACATCTGATTTGGCCAAGAAAGACTCCCAAACTAAAATTAATCATGGCAAAGACGTAAAAACTATATACAAACATGTAAAATCATACACGTTCCAAATGGAAATATGGAAAGTGTGCAAAAGCACTTGTTTTACTAAAAGAAAACATATCCTACCCTAATCTAACTAAAGAAATAAAAATCTAAACAAATATTGTAACAAGAATGAAGAAATAACTTCCCTTTCTTACAATTTTAGACCATGTATTTGATTTGACATTGGACATGGTCTTTAATGAGAGTGGAAAATTATTTTTCAAGAAATTTTCCATCTTATTCTTCAAGGTATCAACAACAAATAAATATAATACCTCCTTTAGTTTCTTTGAATTTATATGGAGGTGTTGAATTTGATCTTTGGGATTTCAAGGATCTTCGTCATGCTCTGAAGTGAGTACAAACAATTGAACTCCCTTTTCAGCTATAAACTAGACATATATCTGATTGGGTAAGGAATGATGTCTCTGCAAGAGTTTAAACTAGCTCCCTTTTAGTTTAAACTAGTTTAAACTCTTTCCTCTTCCTAGTGGATGTCTGCAAGCTTATGTCAGGCCCGATATTTCTTCTTACTGCAAACAACTCTTTTTCCACCCTTATATTTTCATGCTCTGCTTCCTCAAAAAATAAGCTAGAGAGCTCAAACTCATATTCCTTGAAATCTTGAGGCCCTTCCATTAAAAGTGCAATGAGCTCTAAACATGTAGAAAAATGAGGATCGTTGCATTCCTTTGAAATATCTTACTCACTTTACTGAGATATTACTCCTCAAGGCCTTCGATGTCAATAGTGTTCAAAAACACTTTCTCCTCCCCTCCACTTACAAACTAAATATTATTCACATCTACCCGATCCTTCTTGACATTTAGTACCTCCTTTTGAACAATTTTCACATATTCATCCTCCCAATTTGAATCATACCAATTCTCTCTTGACACACAATTTTTATCCTTGGTATAATTGGTTGAGGAAGAAGCATAATAAGGGGGTTGCTGATATGTTTTATGTTTGGGAAGAAGTGTTTGATGCTCTAGAGTCTGATCTCGATCAATTGGAGAAGCCAACTGATCCTATACAAAACATACTCCATACTATATTGATTTACTTTCTCCAAAACAAATCCATGACTTTCATAAGGACTTGTTGTTTGGAGTGTTTCATGGGTTGTTCCTTTTGTCCAAAATCATAACAGACCTCTTATTCTAGAAACCTTATAGGATAACTTGGTCTAGTAAGGATAGGGTAGAAACTAGGGACAACATTTGAAATACCACGACTTGTAGAAACATTAGTGCATGGTTTAGTGAAGTTGAGTAATGCCTTGGGTGGATATGGGAGGAAATTTTACAAAGTATAGGGAATGTTTTGGGCATGATAAACTTATGGAGTATCAAAATAATGACAAGGAAGTAAAATATATTCCTTATTTTGAAAGGGAACAATGGATCTTTCATTATTTACACAAGGAGGGAATAATTTGAGGTGGTGAGGGAAGAATTGCAGCAATAGAGATGGGTTTTCTTTTTCCATCTGAATGAGCATCTTCTCATCTTGTAATGCAATGGAAAAATCTTGAGGAATATTGTTGCCTCCTAGGGATTGAATTAATACAACTAGATCAACATCAAAGGACCTCAAATAATACAAGAATTTCATACCTGTGGGGGTATAAATTCTTGAGGAATTTTATGCCAAGTCCTTGTAAATTTGATGTTGAAATCGAGATAAAATAAATTAGATCCCGTTGTATTTTGCTAAGGTGTTCCATGAGGAAATGAAATCTACATTCTCCTTGAACTGGTTGTGTAGTTGTTCTCCTCAGATAATTCCATGTGGAAATGGATTATGGAGCCAAAGTATTGTACCTATCTTTTTCTTTTCCTCTTAATGATGCAACTAGAAGTCTGAGGCAAATGTTCTCTTCTTTGATGTTGTGAATGGCACAATGGTCTAATATATCTTGAATATGATCAATAGGATATTGATCTCTATTTGCATGGAAAAGAGGAAAGTTTTTCAGGGCTATTTTGGGGATAACATTCCACTGCTGTAAATGAAGAGGGATAGCTCTAAAATGTTGGAATGGAAGAGATATTTGGAGAGCCATGAGAAGATGGGGGTATGGAAATGAATGGGGGAATGGAGGAAAAAGGTATAAAACTTGAGAAAATGGGTTTTTGAATCAATGGAGTCACCAAATGTGTTGAGAACTACCTCCAAAGGCTGAATACCATTAATAACACATCAAACTACTAGTACGAAGATATAAAGTAGGATACACACCAAAGTGAAACGTATAGCTTTGAATGTTTGTCTCACCGAGCGTGCCAAAATTGTTGGAGCTCAAAATTGCACCTTTCCCTAAGTCATAGACAACTCGTGGATTTTTAGGTGACATAGGACCTGCTCCAAGTTGTGGGACTTTCACCTTGAGATAGACCTCTAGAGAAGGTCGGTTCCTCTACCTATTCCTAATGCTAAAACTACTCCTAATGCTGAAAGCAAATCCTAAAATAAACATGCCAAGGGACCAGGGTTAAAAGGAGATGCAGAAAGGGAAATCCTAAGCTAAAAGTGGGGTGATAACACCAAGAAAAGGAGTGACAGAGACCGAACACAATCATAATGGGATTCGCAAATGAAAGAGATGTGCATAATACATTGTAATAGTAAGAGGAAGGAAAGACTGCAAATAAAAATGAGCTAAAGGAAGACAAAACATGCCACAAAACATATTTTTATTGCTTAAAATATGTAGAATCCATTACAATTGAAACAGAAGACAATAAATCATCTCTGAGATGCCAGAAGTCTCAAAATTCATAGCTTCTTGGGAGATGTAATGACCCATTCGCTCCCATAGACCGAGACTCGAATCGCATGGGGAGGTGGTTATGGTCCTTTAGTGGTGCCAATTTATTTGAGGGTTCTACTAAATGTAATGTATATTGATTTATTCTCCCACCAGCTCCCCTTTTGGCGGTGACTTGTCCACATTAAGCACTTCTCCCAATAAATTCCCTTGCTTTGTGTGTTAGGTGAAAATTCTTTATCTTCTGCTTCTTCTTAGATTAAAGTGGGCGAGTGGTTGGAGTGTTGGCTGCACCTTTCTTTTAATTAATTTTATTGATTCACAAATCTACTTGTGGCAGTTGTGTGTCTTCTCATGTAAATATTCTTTGACCATGTGAGTGCTTTTATTGAAGCATCATCCTTCCTGTTCTTTGCTTGGTTTTTGGATGGTTGTTTTCCTTTTGTGTACTCCGCCCTGGTTCCTATTTGCAGCCTACAATGTCCTTCTGGTGTGGGTTGTGTGTTAGCTGGTGATGGAGACCACATATCTTTTGAGCCATATTTTTTCAACATGCTCGTGTAATCTCCCTGATGGAAAAGTGAGAGATCCAAGCATCTCATGGATTTTTCAACTTCAAAATGTTTAGCCTAAAAAAAACGAGATTCATGCAACTTCTACTCTGAAAATGGAGAGCAAAATACTCCTACAACATCATCTTTTGTAGAGATTGAACTTATGGAGGAGATAATGAATGCATTGGAGCAATTGAATATATCCATTCTGAAAGAAGTGTTGTCCCTAGGAATACCTACAACACTCAGGGAGAAGATCATTGTCTTGGCCTCCCACACTGGCTTTGATAAGACTCTCACCTACATGCTCCCTCTCATTTAAACTTAGGATGTGAGAATATTCAGCACCTGAAGATAGATGAAGAGGAGTGAAGGATCTCTTACTTCATATATTTTTCTTTGACTTGCATGGACAGCTATCAAAGCATAAAAAAAAAGAGTGATTTTGTCAGATTTTGTAGTTGTAAATGCTTTGGTGGACGTTTTTACGGTGTTTTACCATATGAAAGAATGAGACAACTTCTCATGGAACATGATTACGATAGTGTACAGAAGACGGGGGTTTTCCTCAGGAGGCACATTGTTTCACCCATGTCACATTGTTTCATCCATGCGTATTCTCAGCTTGTGCCAAAATATGAGCTCTGGATCAGATCATGGCCATCCATCTAAGCATAATGGAATTTTGTATTTATTGCTAGTTTCCCCACAGTCAGCGCAAAAATGGGGATTTTTACTAGTGTATGTAGCTGTGAGCACCTTGACAGATTGACCTGCAACTTGTGGAAGCATAAGAAGGGCATGTAAACTTTTAAACAAAAACAACTCCTGAGAGAAATGTGAGTTCATGATCTGCAATAAATTTAGGTTATCGATGAAATGGGTATGTTGAAAAAATCTCGGAAACTTGCAAGCAACTACATATTCTGTTGGAAAACTTCAAGTGATCGGAAGTTTGTGTGACATGGTGGAGGTTAGATCAAGGCTCGTGAAATGGTTGATGAAGTGCCAAGCGAGATGTTGAACCAAATGTTGCGGGTTTGACCGAATCTGTTCCTCCCAGGCATGGTTCACCTCCCGCATCTTTCATAACTCTCGTATTTTATTTTTCGTTTGCAACTTAATATAATTTTAAAATATTAGGATTATAATACAGTTAACTTTTTATTTCAACTCGTTGTAAAACAATGAATTGTCGTTTCATAACTCATGAAGTCAAAATAACTCGTTACATTAAAACATGAACTTCCACCCTCATTCTGAGGTGATTTAGAAAACTTCCTACCCAACTAGATCGCTACAATATTGGTTTATCGACAAGATAAGATTGACTTCCCAGTAATAATGTTGACCTTCTCCCTGTTTAAATAGTTAATTTTTGCATTTTTCGAGACTCATTAAGTACCCTTTGTAACTCTAAAAATGAGATGTTAAGCTTCATTCGTGTACCTTGTTATGTGAGGAGTCACCTTGACCTCTGGATTGACCTCAAACAAACATATGTTATCTTTTGATGCTCTTATAGGAGCCTTGTTACACCATTTTGTAGTGGTAGGAAGTTGTTAAATCTAGAAAGTTGGCTTTTGTTTTGAACCGCCATTTAAGATTTAGATAGAGAAATTATTTCCCATCTTCGCAAACCTCTAGTGTTCTTACTAGACAATTGCATGGAACCTTTAGTTTAGGAAAAAAACTTTTTGATATTTTGAAGACGACATTTTGTAGGCCTCTGGTCGCAGTTTGACAAGGTCAAACTGGACCAATTAGGACTGGTGGCTTCAGAAAACTTGTCACCGTTTGAAGACTATTTTCCAGTTCTGAGTTTCGTTGACTCTATTAAATTCTCCTTATATAGGGAAATTTTTAGAAGTTCCTCATTGCACATTCATGCATCAAATATCAATTTTGGACGTGGTTTTCTAAGCCCTCGAGCTAACTTTTGTTCATTTGCATTTGGGGCCAACTATGACCAAAGTGGCCCCAAAAAATAGCCGCCAAACGTAAACCGTTCACTTTTTCCAATTCCGTCGAGTTCTTATGAACTCTTGGTATATCTAGGGACACGTAGAAAGTTAATAGTGGTGTGCTTTCTCATCAGAAGATAACTTTTGGAAGCGGTTTCATAGCCTCCGAGCCCGTTTTGAACGTTTTTGTAGCTAGTAAGAAAATGTAAAAATAGAAGGTTGTGGGACCCTTGTCAGTTGCCAAACCACCATGGTAACTCCTGACACATGTAAACAACTATTTAAAACTCTATAGTGTAACTTGTTGTGTGGAATAGGACTTTTGACAAAATGGTGTTTTCTCTCTCTTCCCTTCTCTTTCTCTCTCTCCTAGGTTACAAAATGAAATGTAATGAATACATGTCTCTAAACCTTGTATTTCGATTGCAAATTGTAATTATTATCATATGTAAATGGGAAACTGAAAAATGATAATTATGTTAGATTAGGATGGATGCCATGCTAGCGATTTATCGCTGATATCTTGCTCACGTGGTTTTTGCAGGATGAAAGAATGATGACGTAAAGGTGTTGTGTAATGCATTAATTATCATTGTAATTTATATAGTTCATTGTTAAATGAATAAATGTATAATATAGTCTCATGTTACAGAAGGTTATATTTGATAATTTGTTGATATGTATGAGATGCTAGTTTCAAGGACATCTAGGAAATGTGCATTTAATCATAGGTTCAATTTGATTCATAGTACACCTGTAAAAAAGGTTTGATATTTATATAAGGTAAATGAATTTGAAGTAATATCTTGTAGTACATATTTAGTGTTCAATAAATGATTAATGAGTCATCTTGTGCATTCATACTTTGTAAATGTAATAAAGAGATTTAATCGAAACACTCTACCCTTGTATAATATCAGAGCATAACTTGTTTTCATGTGTGATACCCCTTACCATAGAAGACATTGAAAACCATAGAATGAAATTAAACTCTGCACTCGATGGAACCTCCTAGTTTGAGTAAACAAGAGCCCAAGAATGGGTTTATCACCTTAATCAGCATGTTTAGTGAAATTTTCATAAACCTATCTGATAGAGGCGACATATTCAAACTTTATTTTGGAGTATGTAAGGCTAACTCCTCCTTCATATCCTAGAGGAATACCTTGCCTTCCGAAGATATATTTAAAATTAAATTTCTTCATCGAATGAAATTCCTGTTGGATCCAGACGACATAGATGGAGTTTGTGACTTAGTTGTTCTAGGTCTTAAACTCTGGGTATTGAACTCCTTATCTTTTCTTAGCTATATGTGCTACCTTGGTTTCTCTCAACATAACACCTTGGTCCTTTCTTGAAGGCGGTTTAGCATAAATATGTCCTCTCACTTAAAACTCATATATTGTTGAGGGGTATACCCTTAGGTGGAGTTGGAATAAATTTAAACCTCAGTTGATTCGGATGTTAACTTAGAATTCATGTGTAGCTTCAAGTCTTCTAATCATTTATGTCTTCAAGAGGTTAGACAAACACTTCGTAACTCCTTTTACAAGACAATGCTAATAATAAGACCATAATGTGACATAGAAAATAAAGCATATAAGAGTAAAAATGAGATTTGAGGTTCGGAATAATGCCACTCTTGGAGACCTTATAACGTAATTAAATATATTCTTTTGTTTCAAGGAATATGAATTTCCTTGGTGTGATCAACCTTCAAGAAAACAAAATACATATATAAATCAAAATGGAATTCCACAAGTCATTGAATTAGAATAACTATGGTAGGGAAATAACTATACCGTGATTGAGGAATGTTTTGGTAAAAAGCTATCTTGTATCTAAATCTTCGTTAAATCCTAATATCACTATATGGACACCAAGTCACATTCACTTGAGTTGTAAGAGTAAAAAGGTAGACATTGAATATATGTTCGAGAAGAATATTCTTAACATAAGAACAAGGTAATTAAGTACTTTATATGCATTTGAATTATGCCAAATAAGTATGCAAGTTATGAAAAAAAATGGTAAAGAATAAGAAGTCACCTTAAAAGGGTCGAATGGTAATTTTAACCGTGGAATGAACTTAAGAAATCAGTAGGTGGACAAATGAGAAATTTATCCTTGTACAATAATGTTCTTGGAGTGTTAATCGTAACTAAAATACAATTAAAAGAAATGATGTGTTGTGGGTTTGCCATTCCTGAAGTCATTTTTCTTGTGGTTGGGTCATTACTAGAAACCATTCATTGGGAAAAGTGTGGCATCGACATGCCTATGTTATTTTCATGTGTCTATGTGAGTCAATGACTTATGTAATTGTCGTATGCGAGTCGAGTTTCTGTACTTGGAGTCCTTGTTGTGTTGTGTGTAGTGAGCAATGTAAGTCAAAAAAAAATTACCTGTTATTTTACTGTTGTAATTGGGTGTGTAAAATGTGGGCACTACATATGGTATCAGAGTGAGGTTCATGCTCTCGAACCTCTGGGCGGATTGGAGTTGTGATGGTGTTGCATGATGGTGTTGGATATTGGAAGAGTAATGTGATATATGCGTGATGTGAACTATGTCGTAATTGTGAAATTGTGAACGCACATGTTGTGCATGTCACTTAGTGTGTATTTGTTGTCATGTTGATGTGCTGATGATGAGAGTATTCACTCTCTATTTCGTGGATCCAATGAGGAATTCATGTGTGATGTACTACCTTGTTGTTTGTGAATGAAATGTTATTGTGGATTGCTTGAGGGTTAGAACAATTTGGCTTTATGTGATATGAAGGTGTATTGATGTATTGCATGACAAAATTTAGGTAAAGTGAATCACATTTTATCATGATGTCGTCACCGTATTTTGATGGTTAGTTGTGTGCATCGTCAAGTTTGTATTGAAATTAACTATATGTTGTAAGGTTAGACATTGTTTTCCTCATACATATAATTCATGTAATATGTGATGGTTCATGTTGTGAATTAGGGTCATATGGTGAGTATGATCCCTAGTGTACAATGATTGCACTTTGGGTGCAGGATGTGGTAATGTGATGTATCATAACCCGTGAAAGTAATGATTGTGTTATACCCTGTATATATATACCATACATAAGACGTTATGGTTAATGTGCGTGAATCACCATTGTGTTAGTGATGTAGTTATGTGTATGTTGTGAACCTTACACTAGATGACCCTAAGGGGATAAATTGTCAAGAGTGTATGTGTGGAGAGAGGAGGTGTGGACCATGTTTTCATAATCTTGAGCTGAGTATGAGTGAGGAAGTGGAGTCTTATATAGACTGAAAACCCACTTCTATCTGTTTAGTATACTTTGAGCTTTCTCAGTATATTATGGGTGCACACCACCTTAGGCTCAACTTATGCAACTAGAGTTCCCTGCTCTTTCTTATTGGATTGTTCATTGGACAATCCTATGTAATTTTGACTATGTTGATCCTTGTGGGAGTTCGGAGGGATGATTCAGGCAGAGATGATGACAGTTACATTATTTGATTTACTCATTTCTAGTTACATGTATATTTTATGAGTTGAGGCTCGATGTCCGAGTGCCAGTAACTCAATGAGTACCCCTTTGGTGGCGGTATGACGCCACATAGTGATTGTAATATTCTATTTTCTCAATACGTATTTTATTCGTAAATTGATCATTATCTCTTTTAGCTAGAACCAGTCGTTTTCTTGATTGACATGTTCTTATATTTTGGAAATTTATTCGGTTGTTGCATTAACATTCAAATTTTTTACTAACCTTGGCTAATCAGCCATTTGTTTTCTTAGATTTAAAATTTATTTTCACGTTTAAAATTTTATATCTTGCCCAAGGATTTTGATTTTGCCACTTGGCATTTGAATGGATTGTTATGCTGGTTCTAATGTCATAATGTGTTGGGATAGGGTCATGGGATTAACCATGGAGTGGTTGAACCTATGGGCCCACTTCGTTGTATGGGGGTATGCCCCAAGTAGTTACAGATAACTAGCGGGTTGTTGAACCATGAATTATTATTTCACTTCGATTGGGGGTGGCGGGGCTCTATGTGCCCAGGGCCATAGGGTGACCCGCCTCATTAAAAGGAGAAAGGAGACGGGCCTCTATGGTTGAGTGACCTGATATTCTTTATAGCACTCGATAGTTGAGTGACCTAATATTCTTGATGGGGCTCTATGGTTGAGTCACCCGACTTGGTTTTGGCACTATGTTTCTTTCTCGTTGGGAGGTATATGGAGTTGTTTGAGGTATATGGATTTGTTTTGTGATGCTTCAGAAATATATATGGAGATTATTTGGTGATGCTTTGGGAAGGTATATGGAGTTTTATTTTGTGCCCTTGGAGATATTTGGGGATTGTATCGTGATGTCTTGTTATGTGTGGAGTAAGTATAATGAGTTATGTGTACTCTTGTGAACCTCGTTACACATTGTTATGTTTGAGGCTTAACGCTCCCATTAGTTGATATATATTTTTGGATTTTTCTTGGAACTATGTGGGTATAGTCCTAGTTTTGAGACATATGATACCAGTTACCTTTGTATCAGTGTGATGATTATGTTTTTCAGTCATATGTGTGTACTAGATCTATGTCTGTGACATAATTGTGGAAAATTCTTTGCTATGTGGACTACTTGTTTGTCATCCCATGGTAGAATTGAAGACCTTGTGTTATGATACAGTCATGAAAGTAGGTAGCAAGATGTCTCGTGGGTTGTTTGTGTTGTGTTAAGTTTTTTGTGACATCTTGATGTTAGTTATTGTTGGGCACCCACAAACTTAAGACAACTAAAAAATTCTAAACAATGAATATTATAATCTTGAGATAAGGAATACTGTAAAAGAAAATGCTAACAAAGTAATACGGTAAACTGGAACTACCAATCTTCACAGAACCTTGAAGTTAAAATTTCTACCTGATGTTCCTAGGGCCACCCCGTGACCATGATCTTGTGTCTGAAATCTTAACCTTAGAGTGTACCTTTGCCCATATTTGTTCCTTATTGCATACCATTTCTTTTCCTCTGTGTTATGTCGCATCGAGGATGATGCTTTCTTAAGGGGAGGAGAATGTAATGCCTGTTCACTCCCATAGACCGAGACTCGAATTGCATGGGGAGGTGGTTATGGTCCTTTGGTGGCGCCAATTTGTTTGAGGGGTCTACTAAATGTAATGTATATTGATTTATTCTCCCACCAGCTCCCCTTTTGGCGGTGACTTGTCCACATTAAGCACTTCTCCCAATAAATTCCCTTGCTTGGCATGTTTGGATAAAATTCTTTATCTTTCACTTCTTCTCAGATTAAAGTGGGCGAGTGGTTGGAGTGTTGACCACACCTTTCTTTTAATTAATTTTCTTGATTCGCAAATCTACTTGGGGCAGTTGTGTGTCTTCTCACGTCAATATTCTCTGACCGCGTGAGTGCTTCTATTGAAGCGTCCTCCTTCCTTGTTGTTTGTTGGCCACTTTCATTTGGATGGTTGTCCCCCTGTACTCTACCCTAGTTCCTATTTGCAGCCTACAACGTCCTTCTGGTGTGGGTTGTGTGTTAGCTGGCGATGGAGACCACATCTCTTTTGAGGCATATTTTTTCAACAGGCTCATGTAATTTCCCTGATGGAAAAGCTGAGATCTAGGCATCTCATGGATTTTTCAACTTCAAAATGTTTAGCCCAAAAAAAAATCAGATTCACGCAACTTCTGCTCCGAAAAGGGAGAGCAAAAGACTCCTAAAGCATCATCTTTTGTTGAGATTGAACTTACGGAGGAGATAATGAATGCAAGGGACGAATTGAATATATCCATTCTCGACATAAGTGATGTCCCTAGGAATACCTACAATACTAAGAGGGAAGATCATTTTCTTGGCCCCCACACCGGCTTTCACAAGACTCTCGCCTACATGCTCCCTCTCATTCGTTGACGTAGGCTATGAGAAGATTCAAAGACTGAAGATAGATGAAGAGCCAAGGATATCTTACTTCATATATCTTTCTCGACTTGTGTGGATAAATTTATCAAAGCATAAGAAAAGAGAGAGAGGTATTTTTTCGATGTTGTAATTGCAAATGCTTTGGTGGACGCTATTACGGTGTTTGACAATATGAAAGAACGAGACAGCTTCTCATGGAACATGATTACGGTAGTGTACGAAGACGGGGTTTTCCTTAGAGACAATCACACTATTTCATCCATGCGTACTCCTAGCACTGTGCTAAAATACGACCTATGGATCAGAGCATGGCCATCTAATTAAGCATAATGGAAATTTGTATTTATGGCGGCTTTATCCTCCCCTGCAAATGGCGCCAAAATGGGGATTTTTACCAGTTTATGTAGCTTTGAGCACCCTGATAGATCGACTGCTACAAGCTTGTGGAAGCATAAGAAGGGCATGTAAACTTTTAAACAAAAACAACTCCTGAGAGAAATGTGGGTTCGTGATCTGCAACAGCTGTAGGTTATCGACAAAATGGGTATGTTGAAAAAAAGATCAAAAACTTGCAAGCAACTACATATTCTGTTGGAAAACTACAAGTGATTGGGAATTTTGTGTGACGTGGTGGAGGTTAGATCAAGGCTCGTGAAATGGTTGATGAAGTGCCAAACGAGATGTTGAACCGATCTTGCGCAGTTTGACCGACTCCGCCCTCCCGGGCATGTTTCACCTCCCTCATCTTTCATAACTCTCTTATTTTAGTTTTTTATTTGCAAATTAATATAATTTTAAAATATTAAGATTATAATACACTAATTGTTTATTTCAACTCGTTGAAAACAATGAATTGTCGTGTCGTAACTCATGAAGTTAAAATACCTCGTTGCATTAAAACATGAACTTTCACCCTCATTCGAGAGGTGATTTAGAAAACTTCCTACCCCTTCTAGATCGCTACAATATTGGTTTATCGAAAAGACAAGATTGACTTCCCGAATAATGTTGACCTTCTCCTGTTTAAATAGTTAATTTTTGCATTTTTCGGAGACTCATTAAGTACCCTTCGTAACTCTAAAAATGAGATGTTAAGCTTCATTCGTGTACCTTGTTATGTGAGGAGTCACCTTGACCTCTAGATTGACCTCGAACAAACATATGTGATCTTTTGATGCTCTTATAGGAGCCCTGTTACACTGTTTTGTAGTGGTAGGAAGTTGTTAAATCTAGAAAGTTGGCTTTCATTTTGAACCACCATTTGAAACCTAGATAGAGAAATTATTTCCCGTCTTCGCAAACCTCTAGTGTTCTTACTAGACAATTGCATGGAACCTTTAGTTTAGGGAAAAACACTTTTCTGGATATTTTGACGATGACATTTTGTAGGCCTCTGGTCACAGTTTGACAAGGTCAAACTGGACCAATTAGGACTGATGGCTTCAAAAACTTATCGTCATTCGAAGACTATTTTCCAGCTTCCGAGTTTAACGACTCTCGTTGAATTCTCCTTATATAGGGAAATTTTTAGGAAGTTTCTCGTTGCGTGTTCATCCATAAAACGTCAATTTTGGACGTGGTTTTCTAAGCCCTCGAGCTAACTTTTTTTCAATTTTCACCGGGCAAGTACGACCGGTGGCCCCGGAAAACTAGCCGCCAAATGCAAACCGTTCACTTTTTCCCAATTCTCACATTGTGATGAACTCTTGGTATATCCGGGGACATGTAGAAATTTAATCGTGTTGTTCGCTCTCATTGGAAGATAACTTTTGAAAGCAATTTCTTAGCCTCGAGCCCATTTTGAACGTTTTTGTAGCTAAAGAAAATGTAAAAATAGAAGGTTGTGGGGCGCTCGTCTGTTGCCAAACCACCGTGGTAACTCCCGACGCATGTAAATAATCGTTTAAAACTCTATAGTGTAACTTGTTGTGTGGAATAGGACTTTTGACAAAATGGTGTTTTCTCTCTCTTCCTTCTCTTTCTCTCTCTAGGTTACAAAATGAAATGTAATGAATACATGTCTCTAAACCTTGTATTTCAATTACAAATTGTAATTATTATCAATGTAAATGGGAAAATGAAAAATGATAATTATGTTAGATAAGGGTGGATGCCATGCCATCGATTTATCGCTGATATCTTGCTCACATGGTTTTTGGCTGATGAAATAATGATGACGTAAAGGCGTTGTGTAATGCATTAATTATCATTGTAATTTATATAGTTCATTGTTAAATGAATAAATGTATAATATGGTCTCATGTTACGAAGGTTATTGTACACCTAAAAAGCGACAAGCGAGCGTGGGAATCTACAAGTGACTCTTCCGCATACCCGACCTCCCGAGGTCATGCCGAGACAGCCGGTGGGGATGGAATATGCGTGGGATGCAGAAAAACTAGTTAGGTAGTCTAATGTCTTCGACACGCACTAATGGAATTTGCGAATCTAAGGCAAAGAAGGCCCTTCTAACTTGGATTGGTGTGATAGATCGATCGGCAAGGATGATCGCTCGAAGGCTCCAATCAATATCGAGCTCGCATGATTCATCTATGGGTTGTGGAATACATGGAAAATGACCCAAAGATAGTTTCGTATCTTTCTCCTGGATAGGGTCATATGGTGAATGGTAAATATAATTGACTCTATGGACGATTCTCTGGCCTAGTCCAGAATTCTCTAGCTTCGTTAGCCGCTATATCTAGTAAGGACAATTGTTCGATGATAATAGGTGGAAGTGGAGTGGACTGAAATACTAGTGTGCGTAGGCCAGTGTCTATATCTAATTCTCTTATGGATTCGTTGGGTTGCGGGATTTGTGGATCACAACCGTAGGTTCGTGTTTGTTGTGGGCCAGCTATGGTCATACGTAGAATCAAGTCCTGATTCCTAGTATCCAATAATCATACGCTTTCTCAGCTTCTATGTTTAGAACCAACAGTTGTGCAATCTTCTCAGAATACCTCACAGGCGTTCTCGCAACCTGGATTCTTAAGCTGGTATCTATATCTATGAGGGTGTCTCCAGCGTCTGGCTGTGGAACTAAAGGATCGCACCCGAATGTTTGTTCTCTTTCAAACCCTTCTACAGTCATGTGGATGTTTTTCTAGGGTAATCTGTAGTTTGGCTGACTTGACCAAAATGCATGTGCCTGGTCGTCTTCTATGTTTAATCCTCTTAACTGAGATCCGACTCATGTTGGAAGTCTCTGTCGTTGTTTGGAAGACCCAGATTCTAAGATTCTCGTCAATATCGCTTATTCTTTGCCGTGAGATTGGGTTGAGGCACGATTGGCTCAAAATGTATTCTCTCGGGCTCCTAGGTCCTAATAATAGTCATACGAAAGAAATAATATAGACAAACCGCAATAAAGTGAACTCTAAGTATTAAAATGTATTTATAGCATATATGATTTCTTTTTGTATTTTCTCGATGATTTATATGAATTTAAGAAAGTAAATATTTTAAAATATTTAGAATTTGATAACTAAACTAATAATTTTAAAATAAACAAAATAAATTTGAGTGTAGCTATTTGTCTGTGTAATTTGTATATCTATTCTAAACAATGAAATAACTAATCTATTTGCAAGATTCTCGATCCTACCTCAGAAGTGAGGAATGAATCATAGTTTCTCAGAAACTATCAATCCCCACAGCTTCCCTGGCAATATCGAGAATAGAATTTACTGAAATAAAGTGATTAACTACTCTATTTGATATGATTCTAACTAGAACTTTGAAAGCTAGAACCTGGATTCCGCAGAACAGTGGCGAATCCGATGGTATGCGTGATCTTGTCCCCTCAGTATGATCTCTTCGTTCTTTGTGCTCACGTAGATCCAGAAAAGTGTGTAATGCTTGCATCAACAGGAATAGGTGTTGGAACAAGGGACAACCTTCAGAATGCAGACAGAATAGAACGCGGATAGGAGAGGGATAGCGCAAGAGTACAGAGCTTGGCTTATGCAATTCCTAGCGGGATCTATTGCAAATCATGCAACATAATGCGTCCAGAACCTGAAACTATCCTGTTTGAAGAGAAAAACCTGCAACTTTAATGGCTTCCTAAGCTATTCTACTCTAATGGATTAGATAAAACAGCAACACTGTTTGCACAAGCTGGATATGTGGCTTACCAACAGCTGGACAATGCTAACCAAGCATGAAATGAATTATACTATCAATCCTAAGCAAACTAACAGACCAAACCACTGAAAATGAGAAGACTCTAACAAGGAAATGGTGGCCATTTGCCTCAGCACAAGCTATGCATTTATAGGAATTCAATCACCCAAAGATCAAAACCAAACTGAACTCCTAAACAATAAACAAAGGAAAAACACTATTCCAGGGGACCAAAAACATAAATGCAAGCTTAAGTCGGCAAGAAAAGCTGGTGAAACATTGATTTTTACGTGAGTTACGTCAAAAGAGCATTCTGGAAAACGCGTAAAGGACCGCCGCCCTGCTCAGGGCGGCGGTCACAAGATCGCCACCCCAGGGCGGCGGTTTCGTCACTGAAGATCAAAAGGCCAAGGAAAGAAGGAAAAAGGGGAAAATAAAGGGCGCGGGGAAAAGCGGGGCATACGAGATGTTAACGCATACTCGAGGGATTTCTGGATCCCGAACACCTTGCGAAGAGACCTGTATCATCATTGGGACACTTATTACGCTGTTCCGTAGTACAGTACCTTACAATTTTGGGTACATACATATTGCCCCCTCGGAGAAGCGTTTTAGCCATGAAGAGGCATAAAACGGTGGGTCCGAGTATGGCAGTCCTGAAATGGGAAGTTAGAGGTTATACCTTACATGTCCATGTGTTGAATTTATGACATCCAAAATTTCCGCCATCATTCGTGCGGGGATAGAACTTACCTCCATCGCGCTCCAAACCCGTGAAATTTTTTTTTTAAAACGAGTCGTGGTGCTATATATATGAAAGTGGGCCCATTTTCCTATTCATTTGCATTGAGTTGATTTGATTGATTTTGAGCTCGGGACCCACGGTGACGGTTTCTTGCGTGAGTAGAGTCGAACGTCGCAGCAAGATCGTGATCATGCCTCTACGTGCGCGTAACACCGCCCGCTAGATCATAGGTTGGTTTTCTTCAATTTTGTGTTTTTCCCCCTTTAACCTAAAATCCTAAATTTGTTGTAATGGGGGTTATTTTTGAAAATGTTAGGTTCAAAAGGTCTACTTAGGGGGGCGCCACGGGTAGGCTCCATTTTTAGGTTAAATGGTCTTTTTACTTATTTTGGGATTTTGGGATTAGAAACCCGCGCGGTTTTCGGACATGACGCCGCCCGGCCAGGCGGGCGCGTTTACACGACCGCTGCCCTATTCGGGCGGCGGTTACATGACCACCGCCTTTAAGGCGGCGGTTACAAAACCGCCTCCCTGCTCAGGGCGGCGGTTTTGCACAGAATGCAAAAGAACTTATTTTTGAGATTATGCTTGTACATTTTTGCACTTCTACGCGTTTTTATGACTCTCTCGGTATTGTTTAGATATTAACTTGCTCTGTTTTGTGTGTTTTTGGGTGTATGCAAGCGAGAGCGGAGTATATTAGATGGAGCAAGGAGAGAGAGTGTGATTGGATCTCAGGGGTACTGGATGCCCTTTCACAGGACGAGGAGGACACGCTACGAGAGCCAGATATGCGCATATCACGCGTCCCACATGTCACACCATCTAGTCACATCCTTTGTGACTTATTTTCATATTGGGATGCAGATCGGAACACTTTTCGACTGCTAGGGGTCCGCGGTGAGTGGACTATCACGTTGGAGGATGTCTACCGTATTTTGGGGGTCCCGATCATCGGGAGGAGACTCACATTAGAGACAGCAGGCTCACGAGCACAAATTACACAGTGGGTAGGTTACATGGGAGATGCAACTATCTCCACGGGGTCGAAGAAGGGAGTGAGAGTTTGATCCATCCCTTCTTTTCCTATCCCCATATTTCGACAGGCCATCATGGGGATCCTTGCCTCGAGATTGATCGGGGACAAGGGAGGGGACACTTTGTTATACTGCTGGGCCCCCATCATTGCACAGATAGAGGGGCATGGCCGGATATATGCCTGGGGTGCAGAAATTCTGGGGACCACCTACCATGATTTATATAGGGTGGTCCGTTTTACGAGGACAATCATTGAGCCACCCAACTCTAGTTATGAGTTGGGTGTATGAGCATTTTATTCCCTATGGCAGAGGCGTAGAGGTGGCAGATCCCAGTGTGCTGTGAGGGAAACCAAATGGTCAGATATGTCACTGCTTAAAGCACCTCACCAGCCAGTTACCTCCCTTACCATAGTAGATATGGAGGCGACACCGTACCGGCTTATGGCCGGCATATGGGGTGAGGAGACCCTTACATTGATCTCTTGCTCCACCACAGGGCAGCTCATCGACCACGTGGGATGGGTGGAGGTACATCCTTTTGGCAGAGTTCCTCAGCAGTTTGGCCTTCCATATACGGGCATGCTTCCCCCAGTGGCACCAGTTTACAGATCAGTTCGCGAGGCCAGAGGGGGGCCTAGAGGCCGAGGTTGGACAGTGGTCACTCCTGGCATTCCCATTGCAGCCAGGAGGATAGTTCGGGCCAGAGGGAGAGCCGATGCACCTCGGGCACCTTTGCTTCAGATTGACGTGGGTCCCGCTCATAGCGCTGATGACCTATGGACATTGACTGATTCGAGGAGCTTACGAGAGGAGGGTCGAAGGAGCAGATCGATGATAGCGATCCCGAGTGGCATGACACTCGGGGATATTATGCAGCAGAGAGAGGGCCGAGTAGAGCGTAGAGAAGGACACTCTATTTTCGAGGAGCCACTCTCTCGAGCCATGGTGGAGAGGGCGAGTCGGTCGTGGGGCGACATGTTTCCCTGCTACAGAGCAACCCCTCGATCGGCGGCGGCATCCGCGGCGGTGCTAGCCCAAATGACCCATCTTGGAGGCCCGATGATCCAAGTAAGTTATCCTTTCTTCCTTCTTTAACGTTTGTTTAATTTAGGATTTGTTTTAATTGCTATCTCTCCTTGTGTTTTTATCTTGTATATTTTAGCCTCTTGCCTAGTTTCTAATTCATTTTTTTTTCTTTGTTTGCAGAGACTATCGACGAGTGGCGGGATCTAATCCGCAGGGTATGCACTGATTCCCTGATGATCCCCATGGATAAGACCCATGCGGAGCTATCCATAGATGTCGAGGATCCCTCGGTGGCCGGCAGCATACCGACATCTTTGTTCCCGTTTGGCATGTGGCCGGGATGGTGTCGACTCTCCGCACGAGTTGGCAGGCTATAGGACGGCTGAGCATCTTATGAGGAGCCATTCTCATGATGAGACCGTGGCTGCTCCTCGGGACCCTGAGCCCTCCGTTCATTCAGAGCGTCGGCGCAGCCGGAGTCCTAGGCGAGGGCGCGCACCTTCGGAGGGGTCGCGTAGGGGTTGAGAGGCCACTTGGCCCTTGTGTATTTTGTACCATAGATTCTTTTGTATATCACGGGCTCTTTGAGTGTTTTGACCATGCCTAGTGCATGATGGCATTGTATATAAACATTGATTATTTATATATATGCATTTGTTTTTGGATCAAAATCTTGTCACTCATGTTTTCCTTTTTATTTCCAGTTTCCTTGTGTATATTACGATGTATGGTTTATATGCTTTCTAGAATGTATGCAATGGAAAACAGATGATGCAAATGTTTGCTTTCTTTTTGTGTTTCATGATGCTGATACATGATAATGTAGATATATTGTGATTTTGAATCTTAGCTTCTGTGAGCAATTTGGATACCTCATGTTTGTTTTGGCAAAGTGATGAAAATAACCAATATGATGAATAGATTAACTTGCCCCACTCCTAACTCCACGCAACTAGTAAGATGCGAGGGCTTATCACCAAGAGCCAAGAAGGGTGCAAGTTATGAAATGTGGTGAAATGATAGTGATGAAAGACAGACAAAGCTTTGGCGGAACCAAATTGGAAGCTACAAGCCGACTCCACCCGAGTGACTTCATAGTTTGGATGCAACTTGCTTTGCGGTTTATCCAGACTTAGACCCGTAGATGGCCACATAGTAGACAAAATCTGGGTTTTTAGGATTTTAACTCTCTTGGGATTTTGAACATCTGATTCATTCATTTTTGACTCAAAGTTTGAATTGTTTGTGTATGACCATTTGTATCTATTTGTCAAGAGGACCCCCTACACTTTGCCCCACGCTACTAGTAAGAAGCGTGGGCTTATCACCGTAGGCAAAGTATAGGCGAGTAAGGGCATTTCCATCCTTTCCCAACCCTACGTCACTAGTAAGAGACGCAAGCTCATCACCGAAGGTTGGTGGGGCAAGGAAATGTGTAAAAATAAAATTTTCTGTTTAATCACTTTTTGATTTGTCTATTTGAGTAAAATGTCAGTATGTGCTTATTCCCAAAGAGATGTGTATATGGGATAGATGTGACACCATGAAGCTTCTAGAAGAGACCATAGGCAAGACACCTATCCTAGGAAGAAATCAAAGTGAGAAAGAACTTGCAGATCTTGGTATGGTTACCGTTAAGACTTCGTCATGTCTG
Organism: Taxus wallichiana var. yunnanensis; assembly: GCA_018340775.1. Classification (NCBI taxonomy): domain Eukaryota; kingdom Viridiplantae; phylum Streptophyta; class Pinopsida; order Cupressales; family Taxaceae; genus Taxus; species Taxus wallichiana. The sequence continues at coordinate 830,344,742 of CM031242.1, read as the reverse complement.
ATTTTATTTGATAAAAGATTCTGAGATATTTGATGATATCGTGAAAATGGAGAGATATGATTAGAAAGTTTTATGCCAACAACATCATGAGTTTGTAATGAATTTCTTTGAGAATAGATTCCTTGATCACAATTTGTGTAAGAAACGAATGGACAAAATGATCCTAATCTATATGAAAATGCAATGTAGATAGTTATATAGGTAGCGTTAGCTGCTTATGCGTAGAAACGTTTGAGGTGCAGGGAATTGACTGTTTCGCCAAACTCCTCACCTTCTAACGTACATAAGAGGTATGCACCATTTCCATAGTCCTTCATGACTCGGTATGGGCCCAACCATTTGGGCCGGAATTTCCTTCCTTCGCCGTTCTTCTTATCAATCCGGCTGTCTAGTCTTAGAACTAGACCACCTTCGTATATATCGCATTCATAGAATTTCTTGTTATCTGCCGACACATTCGGTCAAAGATAAGCTCTATGCATTGCTCAAAGATCTAACCTAGTTTCATCTAGGCTTTCTAGTTGGGAAAGACGTGCTTCTCTGTAAGCGTCTTCATCCGTAATCCCTTGTAATGAAATGCGGAGATCTGGTATTTCGACCTCAAGCGGGAGAACCGCCGCCCCAAATACTAGCGAGAAAGGAGTTGCTCCCGTTGGTGTTCTTATTGAGGTTCGGTGGGCCCATAAGGCCGGATATAACTTCAAATGCCAATCTCGCTTGTTTTCTTTCACCGTTTTAAGGAGAATGGCTTTCAGTGTTTTGTTTGTCGCTTGACTGTCCATCGGCTGGCTTGGGGATAATACAAGGAAGCCGTATGATGGCTTATCTTAAATTTATTGCATAGCTCATGAACCTCTTCATTCTTAAAGAAGTTCCATTATCAAGAGATAATGATTTGTGGGATACCGTACCTGCAAATGATTTGGTTCAAAATGAACTTGGCGATTACAGAACCAGTGTACAGGTGGTAAGAGGCATGGCCTCCACCCATTTGGTAAAATATTTAGTGGCCGTGATTATAAAATTATGGCCGTGTCAGGGATGAGGGAGAGAATTTCCCTATTAAGTCTAGACCCCATGTAGAAAAGGGCCATGGAGTTGCGATTGGTTGTAGAGCTTGTGCTGGCATGTGGATCTCGTGGGAGAATTCTTGGCACTTATGACACCTGCGTGCAAACTCTATCACGTCACGTTCTAGAGTGGGCCAAAAATAGCCCATTCGATGTATTTTTCGAGCGGTGGCATGGCCACCGAAGTGGCCTCCACATATACCACTGTGGGATTCATGGAGAATCCTCTTGGACTCTTCTGTGTCAACACACCTTAAGAGCATTCCATCGAATGCTTTTCGATAGAGCACCTGCTCTATAATGACATATTTAGCTACGATTATGCGTAACCGCCTTCTTTGTTGCGGTGTACCTCCTTCCGGATATGTATGGTGCATGATATAGTTAATGATATCGCGTGTACTAAGGACACTCGTGAGATAGCGGGTCGAGTTTCGATGTAGTATACGCATTCATCCGGAAAGTCTAAATCTACTAAATCGCCTCCATCTAATGGGTCATTTGTCACCAACCAATCCACGATGATTTGTCCTTTAACGGACTTCTGATTTACAAATGTTAATTTGAACTCTCCCATTAAGGTTATAAAACATCCAGCCTTTTTAGACAAGGACCCTTGTGTGAGAAAATTCTCGTAAATGGTTCGTTTTTACCATGACCTTCGTTTCTTGATTCAAAGATATAATGTCTTAGGCATTTAGTAGCAAAGACTATGGCAAGGCATTCTCGTTCTGCCTATGTATAGCGTGTTTCATAGTCGAGCAGCGTTCGGCTAATGAAATAAATCACACGTTCTCTCTTGTTATCGTCTTCTTGGGCCAACATACAGGCCAGCGAGACATTGGTAGCTCGTGAATATAGAATTAACAGGCGATCTAGCTTAGGTGGCATTAGCGTAGGTGGCGATAAAAGGAAACGCTTAACCGCATCAAAAGCTTCATTGCAATCTTCGGTCCAATCAATGCTATAGTCTTTCTTGAGTAAATTTTTGATTGGATGAACGGCGAAGCTTAAATCCGGGATAAATCTTCGGATTGTACCCGACTTTTCGAGAAATGATCTCGATTGTAGATTCACCTGGAAGGTGGGACCATTTCGAGGACAACCCGAATTTTGGTTGGATCAACATCAATTCCTCGTGACGATATGATGTAACCTAAGAGCTTTCCTCCTGTTACACCAAAGACACATTTCTCTGGATTTAGCGTGACTCCGTATTCTATTAGACGTGAAAGAATGACGCGGAGTACTTCGGGATGGTCACAACGCTTCTTGGCTTTAGCCAATAAGTCATCTACGTAAGATTCCACGATTTTATGAATTAGATCGTGAAATATGTATGTCATGGCCCGCTGGTACGTAGCACTGGCGTTCTTGAGACCAAATGGCATAACAGCGTAGCAATAGGTTCCCCAAGGAGTTATAAATGTGGTTTTAGCTTGATCTTGCTCGGATATTCTGATTTGATTGTATCCCGAGAATCCATCCATAAGAGACAAGAGTTCAAAACCAGCTGTTGCATCAACAATAACATCTATGGATGGTAATGGGAAGTCGTCCTTAGGACACGCTTTGTTGATATCTTGAAAATCTATGCAGATGCGTATCTTTCCATTCTTCTTGAGAACGGAACGATTTTAGATACCCATTGGGAGTAGTCAACTGGCTTGATGAATCCTACCTGAAGGAGTTTTATTACCTCCTCTTTTACCATGAGAGCTACTTTGGGTTTCATAGGTCTTGATTTTTGCTTAACTGGCTTTGCATCTGATTTAGTGACGAGGTTGTGCACCGCAATGTGGGGTGCAACTCCTGTCATTTCCTTATAATTAAATGCAAACGCCTTCTGATGTTCTTTGAGGATCCTCGTATGTATTTCCACTTCTTCTGGCGTTAACGAAGATCCTAATTTTAAAATTCTCGGTTCATCTTCCGTTCCGATGTTGACATCGATTGTTTCTTCGATCAAAGAGGCGTTACCCTCTTCGAACTCGGGTGGTCTTTGGAGGTAAATCTAAATCATCCCCATTTTCTACTGCGTATATGCTAGGTTCCATTTGTGAGGGAAGATCCATTGCGGGATTTCCAAAGTAGGAAGACGAATGTGGAATCAAGGATAAATCTAGCATGTGATAGGAGAGATGTAATGCCGCATAGGCGTTTAAGTAATCCAGGGTAGCCACATCACTATCAATACGGTCTAGGGTGGTAGATTCACTTCCGCTTGAAAGGGGATTTGTCATTATTTTTATCAATGGTTCGTCATGAATGGACACTGTGAAATGAGTATCTTCTAACTCATTGCTTGGAGTAAAACATGATGCTGAAGTTGCTACTAAGTCGGTGAGAAGATTTTTCTCTCGCGGGATTACTTCAATAGATATGAAGTTGAATGCCTTACTTAAATCTAATACGGCATTTTTGTAAAGCTGCAAGTGTTCGACCTTAGTTTCATATACTTCAGAAACTTGATTTGTCACTAACTGCGAGTCTCCTAAGACTCTGATGTTATCAACACAAATTCTCTTGGCTAAGGTGAGGCTAAGAAGGAGGGCTTCGTACTCAGCGCCGTTGTTTGTGCATTCAAAGTTTAACTTAAAGGCGAATGGGAGGACTTTCTCCTCGGGCGAAGTAAGAATTATACCTGCCCCCGCTCCATAATGGCATTTAGCTCCATCGAAATGGAGAGTCCAATACTTAGTTTGGGAGTATGGATGTTGGGGCATTTGCTGCGTTTCCGCATTCTACTTCTACCATACAAAGGTCCTCTCACTGGAAGGGAACCAACACGTAGGGAAAATCCTATGCCTCTTAATCAAATGGTAAGAACATTGGTAAATCTTGTTCTATTAATTCAACAATTTTTGCAGTAGTCCCTAATGATACAGTTTCTTTAGCTTTATTGTTAGGGGTTGGGGTTGTTTTGGCTATGCTGATGGTTTCAAGATCCGTTGTAGGTACCAACTTCTCCTCTGGTTTTGGGTCAGTGGGTTTGTTAAGTTGGTTTGTTGGAAGTTCAAATTCCGAGTGTACACCTGGTCTTTTCTTTAAATCAGCTAGGTGTAAATCGAAAGGTTTTGGATCACCTTTGGCTACAAACACCTTTCCTAGATGCAAGAATCTTACTTCTTGAAATAAAGTAGAAGGGATTGCCTTCATTCGGTGTATCCATGGTCGGCCGAGTATCATATTATAATTAGTTTCCCGATCTATAATATAAAACTCAGTTAGGATTGTTTTGGGCCCTAAGGTGACCAGCAGTATTATAGTTCCTATCGAAGTGGCTTTAAGGCTATCATAGCCTCTTAATGTATTTCGAGTAGTGGAACAGTTTGTTTCCCCATATCCAAGTTTTTGGAGGAAAGAGAAAGGGACTATGTTAACTGTGGCCCCATCGTCAACCATTTCCCGTTTTACATAGTTATTATAAACCCATACTTGTAAGTGTAAGGCTGGATCACCTCGGCATGCGATCTCAGCATCTGTGGGCATTTTACTTATTTCGAATATGAATTCGACATCCTTGTCCGGCTGCCCTCGGAGGGTGGATATCAAAATCTACATGATTTACTTGTGTTTCAGGAGGTGGAGTGATGTTAATTAGATGGCCTAGACCTAATGCTTCTAAAAGAGTAGCTCTGTGAGGGGGAGAGTTCTTTAGTAAGTCCAAAAATGAAATGTGTGAGAAGGTCTTTGTTAGGTCACTAATTAAATCATAGGCACCGATGGGTTTTTCTACTATTTGCTGACTCTTATCTGTTTCTAGCAGAGGACTTGGGCTCGGTTGAGAGAAATACTCTCGTGTTCTTGTTATAGCTTCGATAGGTAGTTCAGCGTCTAATTCTACCAAACTAACTATCTTGGGTCTCAGTTGAGCTCCTAACTGTGGCGCAACTGATGGATTTAATGAAGTCGAGGCTTCATGATCATTGTTTCCCGTCATTGCACCTTTGTTTGTTCCAGTTGGATTCAGCCTATTGCTATCATGATTTGGGAGCGGATCGTTAAAGATCTTGAGGGGAGCATTCTGAGGGGAAACTACCCCTGCGAGCGTATTTGGTGATGATGAGACGGGATCTACCAAAAACAAATCTGTGAAGAACTGTCTTTGTTCTTCTGGCAAGCGTTGCATAAATTTATTGTAGTCACGACATGTTCTAGTATCGTGACCCTGAATTTTGTGGAAACCACAATAAGAATTGGGATTGTAATTCCTATTTTGTTGGTTAGGTGTGTATTGTGGCCTAAAATTCTGATCAAACTGTTGCCTATTAGGATTAAAATTTTGGAATTGTTGTTTCTGGTTTTGACTTTGGTTTTGATAACCAAATGAGTTTTGGCTTGGCCCTTGTATGGGATTTCGCCATTGTTGTTGTTGTTGTGGATGGTTAAAATCCACTGTATTGATCATCGGGGTAAAGTTGTTGTTTCATTGGTTGTTTGTTTGTGACAGAGTATTAACAATATTTACCCTCTTGGGCTGGTCGGTTACCCCATCCGTTGTTACCCCACGATTTTTGTTAAGGATTTTGGGTCCTTGATTGACATTTGTGATAGTTGTAGTGTTTTGAGTGGAGGTGATTAACCTCCCGTTTGTTCCATATGTCTTATGGCCACTATCTATCGCTGTTTGGTCTATTCGAAGAGCACTCTCAAGTACTTCATCGTAAGTTCTTAGCGGGAACTTCTGGACTTCTTCCTTCACCTCCTTGCTGAGAGAATGAAGGAATAAATCGCATAGTTCCATCTGATCCATGTTTGGAGCACTTGCTGAAGAATAAAGAACTGTACGCCACCTCTGGATGAAATGGGCGACAGATTCGTTGTGTTCTTGTTTGATATGCAAGAATTCCCTGATTCCTGTTCTCAATAGTTTGTTCATGTCGAAGGCTTTGATGAACTCTGACACGAGTTTTTTAAATGAATGTATGGAAGCCTTAGGTATTCTATAATACCAATCGAGAGCAATGCCTTCTAAGGTTTTTGGGAATATTTTAAGAACGACCCCATCCCAAGGAGTAATTCTTGTATGGTCAGAGCGTAAGCTTTGATATGTGCATTTGGATCTCCCTCACCCTTGAACTTGGGTAGATCAGGAAGAGGTCTTGGAAGCATGATGCTTCGTATGGTGAAGTCTAAGGGTTCCTTTAGATATTCTGAATAAGTCCCTATCGCATAGCTTTCGACCATTGATGGTGGTTGCTGAGGGAGTGATGGTGGGATAGGTTGTTGATACGGTGCAGCGTATGCATTGGCAGGGGCATAAGGAGGTCCCTGTGTTTGAGCAAACATGCCGGGAGAGGAGAAAATATCTCCTTGTGGTGATTTGGAGTACATGTTTAAGTATGACGGGGTATTGTCAAGGAATGGATTGTTTGACACTAGACCAGGAGGAATAGTGTTAGAGATGATGGGCCTTGTTGGTGTTTGTTGTGGATAGTGAGGTGGCATGCCTAACGTGCCTACTCCTGTGAGGAGATCTACTTGGCCAGAGTGGTATGGAGGATTGGAACTTCCTATTTGTATGAACGGAGAATTTTGACTTGCTTGAGCAAGTTCTAACCCTCTCACTTTTTCTACTAACGTTGAAATGACTTCATTTGGTGAAGTCACGGTGTTTTGTCTGAGTGGCGTTTGTTGTATACCCTGGTGTTGTATAGGTACGTGATATCCTATCATGAACTGATCGCTATCTTGCCAAGTCTCTCTAAGAGTATTTCCTATATGCAGTGGTATAGAGGTATTTTCTTGAAAAGAGACCTCGGGTTGTATTTGTAAACCTCCTATAGGTGGGTATATACCCCGAGAATGTTGTTCACTCCTAGGATAATGTATTGACTGTCCATCATCTAAGACCAGGTATGGATCTGATTGCCTACTAATTTGTGGTCTAAGTAGCATTTGAGGAGACGAACCAGATTCTCCGGTAAACGTCATATTGTTTGAACCTGAAGGCTCTGTTTGTTGTGCTTGAGCGAGTTGTTCCAACCCCTCAGTTTGAAAGGATGAAGTATATTTAGTCCTTGGGGTTTGTGTTGATAACTGACTAGTTGAATAGTTGTCACCCCACATTGAGAGTGAGGGTGACGATTGTCTATTCTGTTGGGCGTAGTATGCCTCAAGACCCAAGAGGGGTCTGCCATATGCATCGAATCCCGACATATTCGGGGGGTATATGAATACCTGCAAAATAATGGGAAGGAGCGAAGGTGATTTGTGAAAGGAAACATGATATTATGACTCCGAACGAGAAAGTAGGAAGTTTCACGTCAGCTTCACTAATTTCTTTTGTTTCACGTCGGGCTCACCAATTTTGTTGGTGAAGGCGATGTGAAGGCTAATGAGGTACGAGAAGGTGAAATTGATTGTTTGTTTCACGTCGGGTTCACCAATTTTGTTGGTGAAGCTGATGTGAAGGCTAATGAGGTATGGAGAAGGTGAAATAGTTGTTTGTTTCACGTCGGGTTCACCAATTTTGTTGGTGAAGCTGATGTGAAGGCTAATGAGGCACGAGAAGGTGAAAGTGATTGTTTGTTTCACGTCGGGTTCACCAATTTTGTACGCCGAAAAGCGCAAGCGCGTGGGAATCTACAAGAGACTCTTCCGCGTGCACTGACCTCCCCGAGGTCGTGCCGAGACAAATGCCGGTGGGGATGGAATATGCATGGGATGCGAGACAAACTAGTTAGGCGAGTCTAATGTCTTCGACACGCACTAATGGAATTTGTGAATCTAAGGCAAAGAAGGCCCTTCTAACCTGGTGGTGTGATAGATCGATCGGCAAGGATGACTGCTCGAAGGCTCCAATCAATATCGAGCTCTGGCGTGATTCGATCTATGGGTTGTGGAATACGTGGAAAATGACCCGGTATAGTTTCGTATCTTTCTCCGGATAGGGTCATATGGTGAATGGTAAATATAATTGACTCTATGGACGATTCTCTGGCCTAGTCCAGAATTCTCTAGCTTCGTTAGCCGCTATATCTAGTAAGGACAATTGTTCAATGATAATAGGTGGAAGTGGAGTGGACTGAAATACTAGTGTGCATAGGCCAGTGTCTATATCTAATTCTCTTATGGATTCGTTGGGTTGCGGGATTTGTGGATCACAACCGTAGGTTCGTGTTTGTTGTGGGCCAGCTATGGTCATACGTAGAATCAAGTCCTGATTCCTAGTATCCAATAATCATACGCTTTCTCAGCTTCTATGTTTAGAACCAACAGTTGTGCAATCTTCTCAGAATACCTCACAGGCGTTCTCGCAACCTGGATTCTTAAGCTGGTATCTATATCTATGAGGGTGTCTCCAGCGTCTGGCTGTGGAACTAAAGGATCGCACCCAAATGTTTTTTCTCTTTCAAACCCTTCTACAGTCATGTGGATGTTTTTCTAGGGTAATCTGTAGTTTGGCTGACTTGACCAAAATGCATGTGCCTGGTCGTCTTCTATGTTTAATCCTCTTAACTGAGATCTGACCTGTTGGAAGTCTGCTGTTGTTTGGAAGACCCGGATTCTAAGATTCTGGTCAATATCAGTTATTGCTGTTGTGAGATTGGGTTGAGGCACGATTGGCTCGAAAATGTATTCTCTGGGCTCCCTAGGTCCCGTAATAGTCATACGAAAGCAATAATATAGACAAACTGCAATAAAGTGAACTCTAAGTATATGAAACGTATTTATAGCATATATGACTTCTTTTTGTATTTTCTGATGATTTATATGAATTTAAGAAAGCATATTTTAAAATATTTAGAATTTGACAACTAAACTAATAATTTAAAACAAACAAAATAGCCGAGTGTAGCTATTTGTCTGTGTAATTTGTATATCTATTCTAAACAATGAAATAACTAATCTATTTGCAAGATTCTCGATCCTACCTCAGAAGTGAGGAATGAATCATAGTTTCTCAGAAACTATCAATCCCCACAGCTTCCCTGGCAATATCGAGAATAGAATTTACTGAAATAAAGCGATTAACTACTCTATTTGATATGATTCTAACTAGAACTTTGAAAGCTAGAACCTGGATTCCGCAGAACAGTGGCAAATCCGATGGTATGTGTGATCTTGTGCCCTCAGTATGATCTCTTCGTTCTTTGTGCTCACATAGATCCAGAAAAGCGTGTAGTGCTTACATCAACAGGAATGGGTGTTGGAACAAGGGACAACCTTCAGAATGCAGACATAATAGAACGTAGATAGGAGAGGGATAGCGCAAGAGTACGAGCTTGGCTTATGCAATTCTAGTGGGATCTATTGCAAATCATGCAACATAATGCGTCCGTAACCTAAAACTATCCTGTTTGAAGAGAAAAACCTACAACTTTAATGGCTTCCTAAGCTATTCTACTCTAATGGATTAGATAAAACAGCAACACTATTTGCACAAGCTGGATATGTGGCTTACCAACAGCTGGACAATGCTAACCAAGCATGAAATGAATTATACTATCAATCCTAAGCAAACTAACAGACCAAACCACTAAAAATGAGAAGACTCTAACAAGGAAATGGTGGCCATTTGCCTCCGCACAAGCTATGCATTTATAGGAATTCAATCACCCAAAGATCAAAACCAAACTGAACTCCTAAACAATAAACAAAGGAAAAACACTATTCTATGGGACCAAAAACATAAATGCAAGCTAAGTCGGCAAGAAAAGATGATGAAACGTTGATTTTTATGTGAGTTACGTCAAAAGAGCGTTCGAAAACACGTAAGGATCTGCCGCCCCGCTCAGGGGGCAGGCGTTATTCTGAGACCGCACCACTGCTCGGGGTGGCGGTCATGAGACCGCCACCTGCAGGGCGGCGGTTTCATCATCAAGATCAAAAGGCCAAGGAAAGAAGGAAAAAGGGGAAAATAAAGGGCGCGGTGGCAAGCGGGGCATGCGGGATGTTAATGCATACTCCGAGGGCTTTCTTGATCCTAAACACCTTGCGAAGAGACTGTATCATCATTGGGGCACTTATTATGTCTTTGCTCAAAGATATAGTACCTTACAATTTTGGGTACGTATAGTTATATTTGATAAATTGTTTATATGTATGAGGTGTTAGTTTCAAGGACATCTAGGAAATGTGCATTTAATCGTAGGTTCAATTTGATTCATAGTACACACTAAAAAAAAGGTTTGATATTTATATAAGGTAAATGAATTTGAAGTAATATCTTGTAGTGCATAATTAGTGTTCGATAAATGATTAATGAGTCATCTTGTGCATTTATACTTTGTAAATGTAATAAAGAGATTTAATCAAAACACTCTACCCTTGTATAATATCATAAAGCATAACTTGTTTTCATGTGTGATACCCCTTACCGTAGAAGAAATTGAAAACCGTAGAATGAAATTAAACTCTCGCACTCGATGGAACCTCCTAGTTTGAGTAAACAAGAGCCCAAAAATGAGTTTATCGCCTTAGTCAAAGCATGTTTAGTGAAATTTTCATAAACATATCTGATATAGGCGACACAATCAAACTTTATTTTGGAGTATGTAAGGCTAACTCCTCCTTCGTATCCTGAGGACTACCTTGCCTTCCGAAGATAGATTTAAAATTAGATTTCTTCATCAAATGAAATCCTGTTGGATCCAGATGGCATAGATGGAGTTTGTGACTTAGTTGTTCTAGGTCTTAAACTCTGGGTATTGAACTCCTTAGCTCCGCTCAACTAAATGTGTTACCTTGGTCCTTACTTGAAGGTGGTTTAGCATAAATATGTCCTCTCGCTTAAAACTTGTATATAGTTGAGGGTAGACCCTTAGGTGAAGTTGGAATAAATCTAAACCTCACTTGATTCGGATGTTAATTTAGGATTTGTGTGTAGCTTCAAGTCTTCTTATCATTTATGTCTTCAAGAGGTTAGAAAAACACTTCGTAACTCCTTTCACAAGACAATGCTAATAATAAGACCATAATGTGATGTAGAAAATAAATCATATAAGAGTAAAAATGAGATTTGAGGTTCGAATAATGCCACTCTTGGAGACCTTATAACACAATTAAATATATTCTTTTGTGTCAAAGAATATGAATTGCCTTGGTGTGTTTCAACCTTCAAAAAACAAAATACATATATAAATCAAAATGGAATTCCACAAGTCATTAAATTAGAATAACTATGGTAGGAAATAACTATACCATGATCAAGGAATGTTTTGGTAAAAATCTATCTTGTATCTAAATCTTTGTCAAATCTAATATTGCTATATGGACACTAAGTCACATTCACTTGAGTTGCAAGAGTAAAAAGGGTGACATTGAATATATGTTCGAGAAGAATATTCTTAACATAAGAACAAGGTAATTAAGTACTTTATATGCATTTGAATTATGCCAAATAAGTATGCAAGTCATGAAATTTTTTTGTAAAGAATAAGAAGTCACCTTAAAAGGTTCGAACGGTAATTTTAACCGTGGAATGAACTTAAGAAATCAGTAGGTGGAAAAACAAGAAATTTATCCTTGTACAATACTATTCTTGGAGTGTTAATCGTAACTAAAATACAATTAAAAGAAAGGATGTGTTGTGGGTTCACCATTTCTGAAGTCATTTTTCTTGTGGTTGGGTCATTACTAGAAACCATTCATTGGGAAAATTATGGCATTGACATGCCTATGTTGTTTTCATGTGTCTATGTGAATCGAGGACTTATGTAATTGTCATATGTGAGTCGAGTTTCTGTACTTGGATTCCTTGTTGTGTTGTGTGTAGTGAGCAATGTAAGTCAAAAAAAAATACCTGTTATTTTAATGTTGTAATTGGGTGTGTAAAATGTGGGCACTACAGAGACCATTTTGGCCCTTTGCAGATCAAAATGCCCATCCCTTTCAAAATGAAAGGTTTTACAATATATAACTCGAATAGAAAGAGAGATAAAAAAGAGAAGAAAAGAAACAAACTTTTGAATCTTCAACCACTAAAAATCTACATTAAAGTATTTTGAAAAGCACATGGGCACTCTGCAAGGCCATTATTGTGTCTATTTCATCCTGCAGAAGTAAATGAATCCATGCTTCATCAATTTTGGTGGTTGAGCTACCTGATTTTGGTGTTTGCATGCCCATACTACTCTTTTCTCTCTTATATGTTGTGTTTTCCATTTTGACACATTAAATTCCAATGAAATCATATTTTAATGTTTCAAAGTTGAAGGGATTGAGGAGAGATTTCCATTCATATAAGTTTTGCCAAATTTGGAGCTCGAGTTGAAAGATATGGCCTTTTGAAGATTTACTTGTCGGGAGGTACATGAATTCAACACGTGGTAGCATCTGATTTTCTCGTGGATCGGCCTCTACCAACGTGTGCATTAATTTTTCTTTTCCATGTATCCAAATTTCATTGGATCGAGGTTTAGGCCTTTTCTTCCGTTTACTTTTCCTTGCCTTGGTGAACGAGCCAACTTTTATGAAATACAAGCCAAGAAGATCATGTCATGTTTCTCTGCAAAGGTCGATTGTCCTTAGGCCTTGTCGATCTTAGAAATGTGATTCAATAAGAAGAATTTGTGTACCTTCACAATTCACCCTTTCAAAGCCCTTTGACTAACCATTGTGAAGTATGAGTCAATGAGAAAGTTCCATGTACTTCGCGTGTCAGTCCTTTTTACTACCCCTTTTAACACCTACGAAGCATTAGCCAATGAAAATGTTCCACACTCCTACACTGTGTCAAAATCTTTTAATTACATTGACTAACACTTGCAAAATGTGATCCAATAGAAAATCTCCACGTACTTCGCAATTCAGTCTTGTTTGATAGAATCATCAAAAATTTGTGAAATGTGAGCTAATGGGAAAGCTCCATGCGACTTAATATGTTAGAAATTGTCAGACCTTCCTGAGCCTATTGCATTTGTCGAATGTGAAAAGGAGGGATAATGAAATGGCTCCACATGGATCTTTACATCGTAACTTCTAAGTCTAGGGAACTTAGAAAATGTTTGGCTTTGAATTGCTTCCATGTAACCCACTTCGACCTTGCTGACTTCAACATAGCTCGGCTCCGAAAAAATAAGAAATTTGAATTATTCCGTAGACTTGACATTCTGCGAATGGATCTTTCTTAGAGACTATCGAAATGCCACCACATGATCTTTCTCGATCCTTCGATCTGCACCATGTGTCCTCATTGCTTTCCTTTGTACCACAGCTTTAATATTTTCCACACAACATTATGGCTTTAACCTTTGTTTCGTGGCTTTCAAATTTATTTGTACTATGGATTTTTAAAAGGAACCTTTCAATGCTTTAAGAAAGTCTCCTACGGGTTTTTTAATGCCATTAATCAATGATTTTGGTCAATGGAATTTGACATCCTTTTAACTATCCCAGACTTCTGAAAAGGCTAAATCCATTTTAATAAGTTATTCCAAATTAACCTGTGGGCTAAATTTTGGAATAACATGTATAAAGTGAAATTTTATAAATTTGTTGAAGAATACATGGTGTGCTAACAAAAATGGTGAGAAAATTAAGATGATAGTGGATCTTTTACAACCTCTAGCAATTTTTAGCCATAGATGGGAGGAGGTTTCCATGGATTTCATCACAAGATTTCCCAAGTTTGAAGGGAAAATGCCATCATGATTTTTCATGGATAGACTCACCAAACATTCATATTTTCATGTTATGTCACATCCTTTTGTAGTGAGTATAGTACCATCAAAATTTATGAATACAATTTATAATCTACATAGGACTCTAAATATCATAGTCGAATGATCATGATCCTTTATTTACTAGTAATGTTTTTATTGAGTTATTCTCATGGTTGGGTATTGTATTGGCTTGTATCTCATCATATTATCCCAATTAGATTGAAAAATTGAGGTGTTCAATCAATGTTTGCATAGGTAATTTTATTGGTTTTCCTTCAAATAAATAGGAGAGATGGGTTCAAATATTGCCACTTGTAAAATGGTGTTATATTTTTCATACCTTATCCATAATGACTGCATTTTTTGCAAAGATAAGATTACCATCCACCATCTATCACCTCATCTTTAAAATTACAACCAAGGGTTATGCACATTCAACGCCAACATGAGGTACTCCCTAATTTCATAGAAAATGTAGCAATGACACAATATAAATAAAGTAGGAGCTAGCCAACACTACAATGAAATACATTTTGAAGGGTATTTGGTTTTGTGCACTAACACTAGTGTCACCTCCCCAAATGTATATATTTTTGTCAAATTTTCAAAAAAAAAAATTGGGTAAGTTATCTCTTAGGAAGTCTTTGTTTTCCTTTGTGAAGTCTCAAGGAAAGGGATCTGAGCAGCTTAGTCAATTTCAAAGGTTTCTTATGGGCCATTTTCCTTGTATTGCGGGTACTTCATATTTCAATGTCCCATGTGTCCCAAGTCCTTTCAGTGGTCCATGTGCTCGCATCCCCACCTTTTCCATGGAAGAATCAGTTTCTTGGTTGTGTGCATATTTTAGGCTTTCAAGGAACCCACAACCCTTGTGCTCCTGGACCGTCAGTTCTCCATAATTCCACTTTCCCGCAAAGTATCTCTTCAAAATTTTCTAAGTCCCTTTCTTGTTATGGACTTTCGAACGATGGAGAACCCATGTCCCAATGTCCCAAGTTCCTTTTGTGCACCTTTTTCCTCACTTTCCCGCTTTCCATTGGACGTTAGTGCATTGTAAAAGTTTTGACTTTACATGTCCCGGATGTCCCAAGTACATCCCAGCCCCTAGTTCCCATGCAGACCGCATTTGCCACACTATAAAGATTTTCCTTGTCTTGTGGACATTTTGGCCTTTTGGTCTCGAATGTCCTATGCAAAATTGGGTTTTCCATGCTTTATTCCTATGTCATATCCACACTTCATAAAATTCCGTCAAGATTCAAAATATCTCATTTCGTAGACCATTAAATGCCTCCCACAAACTTTCTCCAACAGTTAATATAAAAGAGGATGATTTAGTCATTTTTACCATTGCAATTACATTCCAAGCTTTGCGGATTCTGTTTCCAAATCTATTCTATCCGTTCCATGAGCATACCTCATTCATTTTCAAAATTTCAAAGTGCATTGTGTTCGTGGAGAGGTCACCTTTCATCTTTCAATCGAGGTTAGTAGTTTCAAGACCTTTTGTGAGATTTTTGAGTCAATTTCACTCCGTGTCATGCTAAATAGACATTCCCCAAAACCATTTTCTAAGCTTCCTTACGTCTTCCCAATCGTGAGTTTTTCATCTTATTAGCTATCATGAAGATCAATTTCAAGGACCATAAACATATTTCCTCTCTTAAGACCTTCATACCCAATATATGTGACACCGATATACAACACCCGGATTTTATTGACTTTTGGGCACAAATCAATGATGCTAATCCCACTATGTGGCCCAACTCATCAAGGATTGTGGAATAGCTTATGTTGGAGGATTCCCGTCTCAATCCAATATACGAGATATAGTTTTAGCTTGCATAGCCCCACTTTGACCAAAGCATAATAAAAATCAAAACCCCAAGTCCAAGCGATTATCAAACTAGATGTAGAATGTATTAACGTTGCCATTGGGATTCTAGTTATTGAAGATTCAAATTTTCTTACTCAGTAACAAACTTGGAAACTATTTGATCAAGAACCTGAGAAGTACAAATATATGGTGGCTAAGTCTTCATTCAAGGCCCCAAAGAAAGGAGCTTCCACGTTGCCAAAAACATGTATAGAAGTGATTTTAAGGAAGAACTTTCAGACATTATCATTCTTTT
The DNA here is from genome assembly GCA_018340775.1 of Taxus wallichiana var. yunnanensis. NCBI lineage: Eukaryota > Viridiplantae > Streptophyta > Pinopsida > Cupressales > Taxaceae > Taxus > Taxus wallichiana. The sequence goes on along the minus strand of CM031242.1, from coordinate 830,328,929 downwards.
GGCCAGAATAATGGGGCTTCCTTCAAGTAATGAGTTCCATTTTTGGATGTGCCCATACATAAATATCATATGTGAGGGAAAGAAAAATTTGAATTGGGGAGAAATCATTTGTAACAATCTTAGTGAACAACTCGCTAATGTGTAGAGAAACGAATAGCCTTCCACATGAACTCTTATCTAATGTGTACTATCATGCATACTGAGAATATGGTTGGGTATCTCTCCGGTGGATGATAAAAATAATTCCCATGTATATTAATACTACTAACACTTGACCTTGAGAAACAACAATCATCACTTTATAAGGGTCAATGATGCATTCATTATGTACATTGTCGGGATTTTGGATGGAAAAAAAAGCTCAAAGGTTTTATGTTGAGGCCAAGAAATTGATTTCCATCAATGGTAACTTCTAAATTCAATTTAGGAAGTTCTCATATATCAGATTGGTAAGATTTGAAGGATCCCCTCTCTAAATTCCCATGTTTTGTAGTGATAAAATTGCTCTTGTAGAAAATTTTAGGCAACTAGCTATGTTGCACATAACCTATATAGACAAGAAGATAACTGGCATTCACTTCCCAATTACTTTAGGTAACTACACCTGTAAATTTACTCTAGATGCACAGAACATTGAGAGGACTATTGCTTCCTTTAATTTCTACTCTTTTTCCAAAAATAAGTTACTTTGATCTCAAAGGATTCATCTCCAATAATTTCAAGATGTTCTTCTATCACCTCCATGACCTAGAAGACTATTGGGATGATTGCTCGATGACTATGAAGTAATAAGAAGGTAATATATGGCAAGCTATCCTTGCAACAAATCAAGGATTTTGGAATCTACAAGGTACCAGATGAATTAAAAGATGATGATAAAGAACTATAGTCTCTTGAATTTTAAAAATATATCGCACACACTCCTCTTGACACCATTTATTGGTTCAAGTAAAGAAAGGGGTGACTTACAAGAAATCATACACCTAGTCTTGGTCAGAACTAGAGTTTGGTTTGTTAGGAAAATGAATGCCTATAACACGGAGATCAAGGTCTTCCTCTAAAGAAGCATTCACTCCCCATAGAGAGACCCCTACAGCAATACCTGAGGAACATACTTATTCAACCCCCTCTCCTCTCGAGTCTTCAAATTTGGTGTATATCAAGAAAGGAAAGGATAAAAGGGCTGAGGAGGAAAAAAATTGATTGAAGAAGAAAACACTTAGCCTCTTTCTCCCGCATGAAATATACAGTTCATGTGGTTGATCAAATCATTGATCTTTTAGAAGAAGGGTAAGGATCAGGAAATCAAGAAGAAGAGGAAAGTAATCAAGGAGGAGGCAACGCTGAAAAGGAAGATGAAATGGAGGATAAATAAAAGAAGAAGAAATCAAAAGATGAAACAAAGAGCACTTATGGGACTCTTGCCAAGGAGATACTTTTTACTGGTATTGGAACATCTACCACAAAGGTATTAGCTACACAAACTCTTGGCTCAATGAGCACACTTGCATTAGGCCCTCTTGTTCCACCTCCCTCTAGTACCACTTTCACTTGGGTACATCCTTTTGTTGATAGGAGGAAAAGGAAAACTTCATCTCAAGTTGTGGCTCCCAAGTTTGATGTTGTAGCTACCTTACTAGGCACAACTCCTGCCCCATCTACAAAGAAAGCTAAAACCACATCTAGATTGGTGTCTGATTCTAAAATCCAACAATTATTGGAGATTGCTAGGCCCAAATTTGAGAAGGATGAGAAATATTTAGCTTTGAATGATTTGGAATTATCAAGAATACCATTGGGTGAATCCAATCCTAAAAGTGAAGTTTATAACTTGAAGGAGACAATGCCAAAGGTTATTAAAAGAGTGGAGAAAGGCAAGCAAATACAAGAGAAGCTTGAAGAGCAAGTGTAAATCATTTCGACTTCATCGTGTCCCTATTGGCAACTCGACAAGGTGTTAGACCCATCTCCTCTAACTTCAATGCCACCCCTTGTTGTCTTGACTAATGAGGAGGTACAAAACATCAAAGATATTCATAAGTATGCATCTTATGGAAAAGCAATTGAGGCTATGGTGGATGAGATGTTGGTTTCTGGCCTGAATTTCATGGAGGAAGCATACAAAACATATGATAATATCTGTTCAATTCAGAAAAGATTTACCTCAACTATTGCAGGCCTAGAGAAAGAGCTCAAGATGTGGACAAAGTGTATGCAAGATCTTAGACAAATGAGCAATACTGATGAACAAATTCTCATTGCAAACAAGATATTTGATGATTCAAAGAATAATCTTTCAAAGAAATGGGTGTATAGTGTGGATTGGAAGATTAAAGTCCTGGAAGAAGCAATTGATGAATTGAAGAATATGTTCCAGAAAGGTGAGGCCTTCAAAACTTGTGTACTGGATGAATTTTGAGATCTTCAATGTCATTTCTTCAAAGAAGACTATGTGACCAGAAATATAGTACAAGATATTAAAGTGGAGTTTAAAGCACTCATTAGAGAAAAATTGTTCAATTCTGATATCATAACTTAGGAGAAGATGAAGGAGGTCTGTATAGTAACAACCGTTGTCATTGAAGCAAACAAAGGCTTTTCCCAAAATGCAGATTTTTGGAAAGACATGGAAGGTTGTTTAAACATCTAGGATAATGCTATTGCAAATACCACTATGCCTAAGAGCATGGAAATAGCTGGGGCACTTGTAAAATTCAGGCACCAAATCCTCATAACAAAGATTGTGGCAGCTTCTTCTTTAAACGTTCCCTCGGCTGGCACATAGTCCTTTCTTTTAGTTCGATATATATATTTAAGTTGGCTTGTTTTGCCAATATATTTTGTAATTAAAGCCAACTCATGACTTAATAGTTTTTATTAAAGTATTAATGTTTAATTAAAAGAAAGGAAATTGAAAGGTTTCTAGTTGTAACCGCCCAAGTGGCTATAAAAGAAACTCCCGATCATTGTAAAAAGGGGTTACATTTTTGTTGATGTAAAGATAATACACATAACTATAGTCAATATAGAAGAAGATCTTTTGCTTTTCTGTCTTATATATTCTCTCTATTCTATTCTTTAATCTGGTTATGTGCTTTTGATATATTCAAGTAAGAAACTTTGTGCTCAATCTATTAGATGTTGTGTAAAAGAACTTTTGTTTGAAGCATTTACATCTTATGGGTTATTTGGATATATGCAAATTCACATCATTTTTAAAGTTTAATGCATGCATGAGTAGGATATTTCTCTGCTATCTATTTATCTAAAAGTGTTGCTTTCTTCTTCTTTCTCCATTGCATTAATCAGAGATCTTGGGTGACCAAGAAGAACATCTATGTTTTTGATAGGCAAGAAGAGAACTTAGGATTTCCTTCCAACCGGTCTTGCTTATTTGATGTTGTTGCTTCTTCTAATGAATTCTTATAATCCTCTTATCTTCTGTATTGAGAACATAGTTGATATGGGCATAATTCCATCATCAAAATCCTCATTCAAATATTGATAGTTTGTAAATTTGTAAATAAGTAGTTTTCTTGTTTGTTTGTGTGTGGAATAAGGGGACATCTCCTATAAGGAGGGACTGCTGTCCCCTGAACTGTTGTGTTTATCGGGGTTTAAATATTTCAACCAAAATACACACATATAAGTAAATGCCCTTGAGTCAGAAAAGAGAGTGAGATAACAAGATTTATCGTAAGTCTTACGATCTTATCAATTAGTTTTGGATAAAACCCCACACGGTAGAAATCAGCCAACGAAAATATCAAATCGACCGAATTTGCTAGAAGAATCCTAAGCTTTACTGTCTCAGCCCAGAACAACAGTTATATCTCTCGATTGCATCAGACACAAAGTGGAATATGGCAGACGTCCTGTATTTTTGAATAATAGGTTAACCAGATCTCTCCATCCACAATCCACTTCAATATTTGTGTAGGAATTTTGGCATGTGTCCAACGACCAGCCCTGCTTAGCTATCTCGACTGATAAACAGTGCAGTCTCGTCCCCGATTTGACGTGAAAATATAGTAGTATTAATGTTCAACATATGAATATATTATTATTTAATAAAGAAACAACAAAAATCAAGTCCTTAAAATCGTTATCCCATCTCCTTTTTATACAACTCAGAAGTGAGGCGAGTCGTCAGATCTCATTCTGAGTCCGTCAGTCTGTATTTCAAATTGGTTGGCACGCTCAGACGTCTGTATTTCATTATTTCTTGCAGACGACCACGTTTTAACACTATCGATGGCAGCGGTGGCCTGATAATTGCAATCCACAGAAAACAACAGTAATCAAAACCTGGCTTGCTAATTATCAAGTAATGTGGCTGGGGAATTGGAGAGCTTACCTCTTTCTTCCAGTCAGTTCTCAATAGTATAAACATGAGTACAAGTGTCTGAGTTGCAGTTCCACACAACATTCCGATCCAGATGCCCTACATATCAAATTTCATTATGTACGACACAATACTGTGAAACTCTAACACAATACTAACGCCACCCGTCAACCTCTAACTATCCAAAAAAATAGAATACAATGCCAAGGAACCTTGTTTGTTTCTGCTTAAATGTTACTCACCATTACATCCAAATGGAAAAGGTAGCCAAGAAGAGCCCCAAGTGGCACCCCAACTAAGTAATAACATATCACATTCACATAAGCCACTATACTTTGCTTTCCTGTTCCAATCGCCACACCTAACCACACAGAACCACAGATAAATTCAATTGTTAAGGGCTTTCATCATATATTTTGGTTAAAATCCAAATTGTACAGAAATTATTTGCACCTGATAAAACCGGCTGGACACTATTGAGAAGAATGGTAAATGCTAATATAAGTGCCAGCTTTGAAACATCTTGCCGAAGGATGGTACTCCTTGTGAATAATGAAGCAAAACTATTCCTGAAGGCAATGATAAAAACCATAATCACAACCCCTATTACAAGGGAAGTGGCTGCTGACACAAGTGCTGAGAATCTGGCTACTTTGCCATTTCCAGCTCCAAGTTCATTTGACACCCTCACACTGCAACATGATTCACAAATATTAAAACATAAAACTTACTACTAATTCAATTTAGATTACTTATCAAATATGTACTAACCTGGTGACTACTTGAAAGGCTATGGGTATCATAAACTCCCATCCATTGATGTTCATGCTGAAACATAAACTTTTGTCAAATATGTATGACTAAAATATTGACAATTGATGGAGTATGTTTATATATACATTCTAATTTCTTACCAGATGGAAAGTGAGTCAACCGCTATTTGCTTGTTCTTAAGGTTGCCAGTGAGTAATATTAGCAATCTGTAATACCATACCTCCACGCTGATCATGCAATGCAACAAAATCCGTCAATTCAAAAAAGCTAGTAAGATTGGAAACCTAACCTATTCCAAGTTAACATTTTTTTATAGTAATTAAAGATTTGAGATTCATTTCACAGTTTATGGAGATTCATTTTGCAGTCTATAAAGTCAAATAGATGTTTGATCAAGATTCAATATTGCATGTAGATTTTTTTAATTAAAAACATATTTTTATATTAATAACAAAAATGTGCAATGATAATCATACAAAAACCTAAATAGAAAGAGTCACACCCCAGAATGCAAAAATCCAATCAAATCTGAACTGGACTTGCCATCAAGGAGAAGCATTGTACTTACGCCAACATAACCCCAGAGCCCACTGATAACTTTAAGTGAGACCAAAGTTGGAAGAATGCATCAATGCAAAAGCCTTTCCATGTAAGTGGACAACCGCCACAAATAACATAGAGAAAAAGGGCGAGAGAAGGCATGCACCATGCTAAATTCATTGACGCTACTGCACCTCCAAGCCCCAAATCCAACTTTACAACCAATACCCAGCTCAACAAAACATGGGCTATTAGAGCTGCACTTGCTGTCCAGGCAATGACCATATTCTGTAACTGGGCCTGGAGATACCATACAATGGTCCACCAAAAGCAAGAGAGAAATGCATGGGGATGCACCAAACAGCTACTCTGCCTGTTAATTCAGCTATGTCATCTGGTTGTCCCAACAACTTGAGAATAGGAGAGGCAAATATATAAACAGGCAGAAATATCACTGCAAAGCCGAAAACAACCTCCCAAGAGCGTTGCAGGTATACTCCCAGGATACTGTATTTTTGAGCTCCGAAAGCTAGTCCACAAAGAGTTTGCAGGGCACTTCCCAATCCCAACTATATACCCAATTGCAGACACAGATAGATACATAGTCAGATAGATATATTGAAACTTTAGAACTCTTATCTGAATGCTTATTAAAACAGATCCTAATTTAAAATAAATGTTAATAACCAGCAGATGAAATATTGGGGTCATCCTAAACATCACCCATTAGCAAGTTAATGGATCCACTGATTGGGCTGTAGAATTTTTTGAAAATATTTTGTGGGCGGTCAACTTTATTCCAATCATTCCATGAAGCAGTGACTGTATTTTAATGGAGAGGGAAACATGAGTATATAAACTCACCATAAGGCCAAAATTGAATCCCCAGATGACATTGATGACCATAGAAACAGCTGCAAGCTCTAAATCGCCAATTTTTCCAGCAAAGGCCTGAGTGACTACAGCTACCCCATACATTGCAAGTCGATTCAATGCAGCAGGGCCTGCGATTCTCCATTGCTTGTTTGATTCCACCCAAAATTTCCTACCAACACGAACATATTTAGATATGGATTGCTGAACAAGCGGAGTTTGCAGCGAAGTGGCATCCATTGGAATCAATAGATGTGCAAATACAGAGGGAAGTCGACAATAAAATCACTAGCAACCGACCGGCAAGTCAAATAAAATAAGAAGATTGACAACATATTTCCACTATTGTTTAAAAAATCTCGATTATCTAGTTCTCGTTGTGTGTTGGTTCCAAATATTTTCCCAGAGTACAAAGGTCCTCTACGTGCTCGTGGGTTGACTCGGAGGTTTCTTTCTTTGAATATTAGGCATGGCCACCCAATTTGGATAGAGGTATATTTTCCTATTGGTATATTTGTCCATTACTACTTCTATATTGGGATTTGATTGGCAAAAAAGGTTATTTTTAATGTATGTATGGGTCCAGTTCTGAATCCTTCGAAATTGTATTTATTTGGTTATGAGTCATCATAATTGCTATAGGATTGGTTGAGTCATTTTTACTTATGTCTAAGTTTATTTGTCTTGTGTAATTATGTTTTATGGGGAAAAAATATTCGTTATATGTCGATTTATATAGTAATATGGTTTTAATTTGAATTTAGGAATATATGAATATATAGTGCATTACTACGTTTAGGATATAATATAAAAGTAATCAAGAGATAGAGTCTTAATGTGAATTGAAATCATTTCAAGTGGATGAGAGGAGATCGAGAGAGCACTCTACTAAAGTTTTTATGTCACATCACCATAATGATAGAAAAGAGAAGATACAAAAATATCTTAATGAATTATACAAGGAGGGAGAAGCAAAATATATACATCGAGAAAGCGGTTAGGAAGTAACCGACTAGAATCGATGAGAAAGCGCCATTACACACAATAAAACTAAACAATATAATATAATTAACCTAAGATAACATTCGTAGTGCCCCACTTTCCACGTAATGCAATTGACAGGTGTAAATCCTGACTCCACTGTCATTGTCAGCGTTCTTCTCCCCTCAAGTTGTGCTCTCACCTCCCAAGAAATTTCCTCCATCTTTTTCAGCTTCAACAGAACATGGAGAACGACACATCCTCAACGTTCTTTCAGCCTTGTCTTTTCTTTGCAGAAAAATACAACCACTTTGTTTGAGGTCCAAAGGCATTAACTAGTTTGAAACCCAAGTTAACGTTGTAATTTGGCAGTAATTGGATGGATGCAACAAGTTCGGGGGGCGCACTCCCACAAGTAATTAAACAGAACATTGCATGGAACGGTGCTGAGTGGAGCTCTCACTAACAACCATCCTAAAATCTTCCATTATGGGTTAAATCTTCCTTGTGCGTGGAGACAATCTGTAACCAAGTGTCTCCTCATCTTTCCACATGCAAATCGAATGATCTAGATCTTTATTTGCATCTGTGGTTGAGAGGAAACGTTTTCCTACCTCTGTTTTTTTTTGTGTGCGCAAGAAGAAGAAAGAGACTGAGGATTTGGAGGCATGGTTGTTTGGTTCAGCCGCATGACCATATTGATTTTGTTTTCTTTGCTTCTATTGGTTGTGTTATGTTCCCCAGTAACCATGCATAATGTTTTCTAGCTCCTTATCCCTTATTTCGAGTTGTTGTTTTGTTGACTAAGACATTAAATGTGCCTTTTTTGCTATCCCACTTATGTCTCTCAGAGTTTTCCATTCCTCTCCTCCTCTCGTGTGAAACCCTTTGTTTTCTCAGTCCCAACCACTCGCGGCCAAACGTCCTCTTATGGAGTGTCATGATTTCAAATTTATTCAAAACAGGTTTTATACATATTAGCTTTGGAATAGGGCGTGGATATCCATTGCTGCAAAGATAATGGAAAGAGGTTTTGTCGATGTTGTATTTGTAAGTGCCTGCCGACATGGATACAAAATGTGGGAGCATAAACATGGCACGCGAACTATTTGATAGAGTGCACCAAAGAAATGTGTTTCATGGACTACATTGATTGTAGGGTATGCACAAAATGGGTTCGTTGAAAAGGCATTAGAAGATTGCATAATATTGGTAGGGGATATGTATAGTTTGAATGCCTAAGTTGGGTCGAGTGGCAAAGTGCCATGTTGAGGGCCTCATGGATAAGGCCGGTCAGCTCATTGTTTGCTTCAAAGGTGTGTTGTGGATAGGTGCCACGTTGTGACCAGCCGAGTATATTATGACCGACTTCGTTCCTCCAGGCATGATAAGCTCTATCCCTTCCTCTAGTGTTTCTCCATCTGTTATTTTCATGTACGAAATTTTGTATTAAGCTTGTTAATGCTAAGTGGTTTTGGGTGTTAGTTATTTTGTATAAATCTAGAAATTATATCGTTTTATCTTTGTATATGAATGATCTGGGTAAATGAAATACTATTTCAGTGATTCAGTATGGTATTTATTTAGAGGTTTTTCTTGTAATGTGCTTCTGTGGCATTATACTTGAAGTCGTTAAGTTAAACACAAACGGTCTATGTTGGTATGAACTTAAACTCGAGGTTTGTTTTATTGGGGCTTATATCTATGTGGGTATATCGAATCCCTTCTTCTTTGAGGGATCTCGTGTATGTATAGTTGATATGGTTTTTAATATTTTGAGTTGTATTAAAACTCTGCGAACTTCATTTAGGTATTCGATACAATGGTTAAAGCTTATTACTCCTCACTGTTATCATGGTTTGATATCTAATGTATTTGGGTATATCTTTGATTTCCTTAGTTGTGAAAGTCGGTTAGAGGGTTATATAGCCATACCTAGATCTTCTTGTAAAGTTGACGGCTATATACCGGTTCGAAAATCGAAGTCTTGAAGATTTAAATACCCAAATCAGGGTGTCTCAACCCGGACCTTGCCATAAACATTGTGGACTTTTGGGTTATTGGGGACTCTTTAATAGTGTGTTTTATGAAAATGTTGTAATGTTCTAATAATATATAAGTTCCAATGTCTACAAAGTTGGGATTCATCCCTTTTGTTGAAATCGTGCTAGTTATACGACATTATTGGAACGAAATCATATCAATTTTGTAGGTTAATACTTGCCTTCTATGGGTATTTCTCCTTCTAATGATTAGTCCTTAAATCCTCCAGTCAATTAAATATTTCTAAGTTGATTGTCAGATACCAACAATTGAAGGAATATTAACAAACCGCACTCATTATGTCATTCTAGCTCAAAGAATGACTTTGTCACTTCGTCAACTCATTAATGATTAAATTAAACCAAGATCAAAGATGTGTGATTAATCAAGAAACTGAAATATAGTATGGAATTGTATGTCAATACATCTGTATGTTGAGCATTACTATACCTAAAACTATGTCATCGTATTATTAAGGATATTCACTACTAACACAAACAATGATACTCCTTTTATTGGACAAATACATAGACTATTCGATACCCTAGAATGAAGACCATATATTGAAAGATACTTGTATAGTTATAATGCTTGTGTATTATTCTATATTGTTATATATATGAAGGAATAGGATTTGTTTGTCTTGTAGTGTTATAATGCTTGAGTATAATTCGATACCGAAAGATATATGAAGGATACAAGAACTATTTGTCATAAATAGTTCACGGGGGGGTTCATTAGCTAGGCAATATCCTAGCACGTGGGTTCATATTGAGGTAATTAAAATTAATAAAATTAAAGTCAATATACCGATAGACATGAGGGGGTGAAAGGGTTTAATTTATTAATGTTTTGAATCAGGTATTGGGGGTAGGTTGGAGTGGTGGGCTAAAGGAAAGGGAGGTTTAATTTTAATATAAAGCTAAAACATTTGAACCCTAGTTTTGAAAAGTAAATAACTTAAAATTGAAAAAGGAGTGTGGTCATAAATTAAATTATAATCTACTTTTTAATAAATAAATCTAGATTCTTAACCAATAAATAATAAGATGGTAGAAAACTAAGATTGAGTATGCTTTTCAACACAAGTGATATTATTTCACCATCTTAATTATTTGAAGAACTATTGATAAATGATTAAATTTTAACATATATAAGGTGATTTGTAATAGGTCTTGAATGGCTTCAAACTATATTTCGAGAGGAAATGCATATTAAAAATTTGAGTGAGAAATATAATATATTTTGTCTAATATATTAGGGTAGAAATAAAAAGGGGTAAATAAAATTGTAATTGAAAAATGGGTAAGTAAGGTACATGGAAAAAATAGGGGGTATTTTCATTCTAATAATATAACAGAGGGGGTATTATTAATTGAATAATTAGAGGTAGAAACTAGAATTAAGGGTATTCTTTAATACCCTTCGAACGCACGTGCTATACCATACTTTTACTAAGTGAACCCCCGTGAAATAGTTATAATGATTGGTATTAGTCAATGTTAAAAATCTATTTGAATAATATAAGATCAATGGGATCTTGTAAAGGATATGTGAGAGTTATAGTGTATCAAGATTGGATAATGATAAGTTATAAAAGTAATAATATTACCTATTTATTCAATTTTGTAATAATGATTGATTGATTGACCTAAATGGTCATGTTATTTGTATAGAATTAATGCATGAAAGTAATTATATTTAAATGTTGTAGTTAGCGATGTACATGCAAGTAAGTTTAAGAAATGTTGCAACCATGATCTGTGTCCTTTTGTTAGCTATGTGATTTTAACTTAATGCAGTATTTCCTATATGCAAATACTAGATGGCGTAAGTTATTATAGGAGGTATAGATCTTATCATGCCAGTTCTTATGAACTGACAGTCGCTAACAAATCTTGCAGATGGACTACTTGAAAGATGAAAGGAAGATGAAGTTTTAAATGTTGCATTTATTCTATTGACTGAAGAAAATTGAATTGTATTACTTGTTGTATTCATCAATAAATGAAGTACCATTGTATTTTTTGATTAATGAGAGCCAATTAGCCTAGTTATATGTATTAATTCCAAAAAGTGAAATTGTGAGACTTACATTGTATTCAGAAAATATGTTTTATCTCATTTTAAAGAAATGAATAAGAGGCTTTCATATAATCATTGTGTGTTAAATTGCATCAGATGTTGCAAGGTAGTTTATTAAACTTAGTTGCATATATGATTGTAATTAGGAGGAATCACACATTAATATATATGTTAAATGTAATTGAGTTTGACATCTTATAGTGCCCTTTTAGGGTGAAATTGATGACTAAATCTCTGGTGTGTTGTGTTATTTTCCTTGATAACGTAGAAAGAAAATCTAAATAAAACAAAGAACCCTAGTAGAAAACATTGATCATGTTAATAAAATACTCTGATCTCATTAATCATCTTCATGCTTCACACCTAAGATGTCTTATTAAGGACCATTTCCTTGATATTTTATGATGTGGTGCATATATGTTGTGAAACCTATCATATTGGGACGAGTGAGGTGATCATGTCTAGGTGTTAGTAGGTATAACCATATCATGAATAAGTTAACCCCCTCCTTGTGCATAATTTCCTTGGTACCCTAGTGGGTGGCTAAATCCTTGCAAGATAGTTGGTGGTTGTACCTACAATTGATCTCTTGTGAGATCTAAATTATGTGAGTGGAGACTACATTTTGAATTACTTGCGTATTTACCCAACAATTGAAATAGGTGCTTCGATGATTTTGTAATGCATAAGATTATTTGGGATATCTCTCTTGCAATATACACTTAATACTTGCATTTCTAAGAGAAATGAAATGAGTTGTCTTATGTGAGGTCGTACTCCTTGTAGTATTAAATCCCTAAGTGTTACATAAGTGTTATAGTAATTCCATTTATTCCAAATGATGATAATACATGACTAGAGTAATCAACGCGTAAATGTAGTTAGAGAAAGGGTAAATAAGATTAGACTAAGGAATGACCGCTGCGAAAAAATGGTATGTCATTGAACGATGTCAAAACCAACTAAAATGCCAAATGTGGTCATAAAATGAATGTAATAAAGTAGACAAATATGAATAATACAACAACCTAATAAAACAAAAAACCAAATATGATGCATGATCACATGCTTTGTTTTCCTAAATGTGGATTAAAAAAATATGCTAATTAAATATTAAAATGTAGCCTTGAGAATGGAATAACTTCCGATGTAACCAAGGTCTTACAAGTTAAGGAAATTGCATTCTTCTAGTTAGACTTGTAAAATTTAGTAGAACCCTTGGTGTAGATAGGAATATATTAAACCTAGAATCACTTAGGAAGTATAATTTATGGTCGAAACATGTAATTAACCCGTTGCTATTAGGATTAAATCCTTAAGATGATGAAACATAAGTAGTTTGAAATGTGAAATTCATCACTTAAATTCAAATAAAAATCTCTATAATGGGAACACATGTGTAATGTACCCTTCCATGTGCAATATGATTGTGAAAATATGAATTCCTAATTGGAGCAACATATTGTGAATCAAGAATGATACAACTTAATTAGTTAACCTATATAGTTGGTTGTAATAATTGGAAGATGAAAAGAGTGTATTGTTAGTATTAAAAATGCTATGAAATGAACTTGGGATAGGTTTTCTATTGATCTAGTAACCTTCCTTTTTCTTCGTGTGAATTTTCCTCCTTGTAATGAGACTATTTTTCCAAACCAAGTAAATGCGACTCTTTCAAACAAATCCTTAAATCAAATATTAGAAGGCACATGTGTGTATTTATATTCCTAATCACATCATGCTATATAAAGTTATTTCCATAAAAGAAACAAGCAAATTCTAAAGAAACCACTATAGGTGAAATGTTAAATAAAAACATGTAGCCTAGTTGTAAAGGAACAAAGGGTCCCATGTTATATGTTCTTCAGATAATTATAGTCAACTAATTAAAATAGGATTGTAATAAATATTTCACCATGAAAAATTATGAGTTGTGGGAAGTTCATATGAGTAAGTGTATATCAGAAGGGGTCGTTTTTGTACTTTGTCATTTTTGGAAATGTGGCTTTGATGTGCATCATGTGTTTCATGTTATATATGTGGTTCCATGGTTAAGAAAATATCTCATGTGTTATATATTATCCTAAGTGATCATGTGTGGTGTTATAAGAAATGTAAGTGATCGTAAACTTCTACTTGGGAACTCTACGAATCACACAATTATATTGTTCTACTTTTAACTTTACAAAATGAGCTTTTGCTTGAAAAATTAGAAATTTGTGACTAATTTTCTAGTGCTATATAAAGGAAATTGTAGAGAAGGAAATAATTCAAAACTTCAACACCAACAATTTTATCCTGAAACCTCCAAGGAGGAAAACCAGTGGGAAGGGAAACTACTCTTTCTTCCCACTTTTATTGGTCTAATATAGACAATTATAGATTACAATAAGTATGAAAAGAAGAAAAAATGTAAACCTTCTCTCCAATTACTTGCTTGCTCTATTTCTAAACCTTGCTCCTACAATTCCATTCCAGCACTGAAGATCTTGCTCACTTCTCTCATTAAAATTTGCTTCTCGATCTCTCTGGATCTTTGAATGATCATTCTCTTGCTCCCTTCATGCATTTATAGGCCTTCCCATGTCCTCCCATGCACTGGAGGATGTGAAAGGGTATGGAAGGGGAAGAGACACAGATGGGCGCTTCAAATTCATGTCCATTCGCATTCCATTCTTCTTTTCTATTTGAAAGTGCCAGGACCGCCGCCCTAAGCAAGTCGACGTTCTCAGACCGCCACCTTGGCTAGGTGGCGGCTCCTTCCAGAACCTCCATTTACCTCATTTTATCCACTTTTCTTGTTCCTCCTTCTTGGTGCTGATGGAATTGATGAAGTGGTGTGTTTTTATAGATCCCTATGGATCAAGAAGCCAAAAAAATATCATGTTATTATGTGCATCAGTGTTTGTGTGTGTAAAATGTGGGCGTTACATAAAGTATCAAAGTAGAGGTTCATGCTCTCAAACCTTTGGGATAGATTGGAGTTTTGATTCTCTTCCATGGTGGTGATGGAGATGGGAAGAGTAATGTGATATATGTTGTGATGTGAACAATTTTGTAATTGTGATATTATGAACACACATGTTGTGTATGTCACTTAGTGTGTATTCGTTATCATGTTGATGTGTTTGTGATGAGATTATTCACTCTCTTTTTCATGGATTCAATGAGGAGTTATCGTGTGATGTACCACCTTGTTGTGTGTGAAAATAATGTTATTGCAAATTGCAGAGTGTTGGAGTGTCTTGTTAATCTGTAATATGTAGGTGTGTTTATGTGTTGTATGAAAAAAATTGTGTAATGAATTGATTGTATCGTGATGTCTCCACCATGTTGTGATGAATCATGTGCATCACCATGTTATATTGCAAGTGACTATATGTTGTAATTTTATTCATTTTTTTCATCATATTGAAATATAACATGTTGTTCATTTTTTTCTACGATTCTTTCTCTTTCGGAGGTATATGGAGTTTTTTTGTGATGCTTTGGGAGTTATATGAAGTTGTTTTGTTATGTTTTTTGATGTGTGGAGTTGGTGTTATGAGTTATGTGTACTCTTGTGAGTCTTGTTAGGTATTGTTATGATTGAGGTTTGACGCTCCTCTTGGTTACTATGTACTATTGGATATTGACTTTGTATTGTGTGGGTATAGTCATGGTTTTTGGGTCATATGATACCAATTGCCTTTTATCATTGTTGTTAGTCATATGTGTGTGTTGGATCTATGTCTATGACATAATTGTTGGAAATTATTCATTATGTGGACTACTTATTGTATTTCCATGGTGGAATTAGAGGTCTTGTGATGTGATATAGTCGTGAAAGTATGTAGCAAGATGTCTCATGGGTCGTTTGTGTTTTGTTGAGTTTTGTGTGACATATTGAGGACAATTACTATTCAGCACCCGTAAACATAAGACAATTTAAATTATAAAATAAATACTAAGAGTTTGAGATTAAGAAATCAGAAAGGAAAAGAATAATTGAGTAATAAAGAAAAGATTAACGAGGTAATAATGAAAACCAGAATTCCCAAACTTCATAGAACATTAAAAATTTAAGAAATTGTTAAACCTTCTTGACTTCATTTTGGTTGGGTTCTAACAAAAATTATCTTATCCTAGATGAAGCTTGTCGTCATTACATTTCCTTAATTTCTTATTCATTTTGCTACCCTTGGTGTTATATCACATCGAGGATGATGATATTATAAGGGGAGGGAGATGTAGTATCCCACTTTCCACATAATGCAATTGACAGGTGTAAAGTCTGACTCTATTATCATTTTCAGCATCCCTCTCTCATATAGTTGTGCTCTCACCTCCCATGAAATTTCCTCTAGCTTTTTCAGCTTCAGCACAACATGGAGAATAAAATATCCTCGGTGTCCTTTCAGACCTATCTTTTCCTTACATAATAATATAACCACTTTGTTTGACATCAAAAGGCATTCGCTAGTTTGAAACCCAAGTTAAATTTGTAATTTGGTAGTAATTAGATTGATTTAACGAGTATAGGGGGTGCACTCCCAAAAGTAATTAAACAGAACATTGCATGGAACAGTGTTGAGTGGAGCTCTCACTAACAACCATCATAAAATATTCTATTATGGGTTAAATATTCCTTTTGCATGGAGAAAATCTATAACAAAGTATCTCCTCATCTTTCCACATGCAAATTGACTGATCTCGGACTCGTATCCGCATGTGTTGTTGAGAGGAAACATTTTCCCGCCTCTTTTTGTTTGTTGTGCATAGAAGAAGAAAGAGACCGAGGATTTAGAGGCATGGTTGTTTGGTTTAATGCCCATCTATATAGATTGCTTTCTCTACTTCTATTGGCTATGTTATGTGCCCTGCTACATGAGCAACATGTTTTCTAGATCATTGTCCCTTATTTTGAGTAGTTCTTTTGTTGACTAAGACATTGAACGTGTCTTTCCTGCTATCCCACTTATGTCTCTACGAGATATTTCCCTTGCTCTCCTCCTTTTCCTGAAAGCCTTTGTTTTTAAATCCCATCCACTCGTAGCTGACGTCCTCTTATGGAGTGTCATGCTTTCAAGTTTATTCAAAATAGGTTTCATAAATATTAGCTTTGGAACAAGTAATGGATATCTATTGTAGCATAATGGAAAGGGGATTTTGTCGATGTTATATTTTTAAGTGACTTGGTTGACATGGATGTAAAATGTGGGAGCATACACCTAGCATGTGAATTGTTTGATAGAGTGCCCAAAAAAATGTGTTTCATGGACTGCATTGATTGTAAGGTATGCAAAAATGGGTTTGCTAAAAAGGCATTAGAATATTGTGTAATATTGGAAGGGGATATGTATATTTTGAATGCCCAAGTTGGGCCGAGTGGCAAAGTGCTATGTTGAGGGCCTCATGGATAAGTCTAGTCGAGTTCGTTGTTTGCATCGTTGTCATGCCGTGGATAGGTTCCAAGATGTGACCCACCGAGTATATTGTAGACCAACATCGTTCCTCTAGGCATGATAGGGTCTATCCCTTCCTCTATGTTTCTCCATTAATTATCGACTGGACCTTGTCATAAACGTTATGGCTTTGTTGGGTTATTGGGGGACTCTTTAACAATTGTGTTTTATGGCAATGTTGTAATGTTCGATAAGCTATAAGTTCCAATGTCTACGGAGTTGGGTGTCATCCTTTTTGTTGAAATCATGCCAGTTATATGGCACTATTGGAATGAAATCATATCGATTTTTAGGTTAATACTTGCCTTCTGTGGGTATTTCTCCTTATAATGATTACTCCTTAACTCCTCCAGTCGATTAAATATTTCTAGGTTGATTTTTGTAGACCAACGATTGAAGGAACGTTTGGTCGATCTGTGCTCATTATGTCGGTCTAGCTCAATAGTGACTTTGTCACTTTGTCAACTCGTGAATGATTAAGGTAAACCGAGCTCAAAGATGTTTGATTAATCAGGAAACTGGAAATAATAGTATGGAATTGTATGTCAATACATTTGTATGTTGAGCATTACTATACCTAAAACTATGTCATCATATTACTAAGGTTATTCCATGCTAACACAAATAATAATACTTGTTTTATTTGACAAATATGTAGACAATTCGATACCCTGAAATGAAGACCATATATTAAAATATACTTGTATAGTTATAATGTTTGTATATTATTCTATATTGTTATATATATGAAGGAATATGATTTTTCTATCTTGTAGTGTTATAATGCTTGAGTATAATTCGATATTGATATATATATGAAGGATACAAGAACTATTTGTCATAAATAGTTATAATGATTGGTATTAGTCAATGTTAAAAATCTATTTGAATAATATAATATCAATGGGATCTCATAAGGGAGGTGTGAGATTTATAGTGTATCAATAATTGGATAATGATAAGTTATCAAAGTAATAATATAACCTATTTATTCAATTTTATAATAATGATTTATTGATTAGCCTAAATGGTCATGTTATTTGTATAGAATTAATGCATGAATGTAACATCCACAATTGAACACACCAAAACCATGTCAAAACTCCATCAAATACTTAGGAAAATTACAAGATTTTTTTTTTTAAAATACTGCAAGGTTAATATACTTTAATTATGTTTATTTAGTTCCCACGATTATTTTCTACACGCCCTTAAAGGGGCCAAAACTAGTTTAATGGTTGAATAATATTATTTAGTTCCCAAAATTCATTTCGATTTTTATTCTCTTCCAAGGTTTCCATGAATTTTATTTAAAATATTCCCTAAGTCAATTCCATCATTTTTACCCACTTAAGCTCCTATTAATTTCATTAAAATAATTTCCTAAGTTACATTTAGTTTTATTTAAAATATCTCCCAAATTTAATTTTATCTTTACTTCCTAAAGTGGATATTTCCCATGCACCTCATTTATTTATTTACACATCTACCTTTAATCATTTTAACCCCTTCAAATAGATTATTTATTTAAAATCTCATGTTGTTTTATGTTTGGGGGTAGTCCATCCTCCCCACCCTCCCCTCTAATTTATATTTTAAAAAAATTAATAAGTTTCCAATAAAACTATTTAGTAGCATACCCAAATGTTTTTTTAATATTTAATTATTATATATATATATATATATATATATATGGAATTTTAAAGTGACTAGCTTATATACATGGTTTTCAATAGTTTTGTTTATAGTGTGATAGTAATAACTTATTCCTTAATTGCTATAAAAAAAATATAGCATGATAAAACTACATTAAAGCCAATAATTTCCATTGCTCAAACCATTCCAAAAACAACAAGACATACAATTCACTACCATTGTGATTCAAAGGAGAACAACTCAAATGAAATATAGATTTTCAATTTAGTAACATGTTTACATTATGAAACATATTCCAAAATAAAATAAAATGCAACTTTAAATCAAATTACATATTTTAATGGGATTCATTTTCAATAAGATGTATACATCCAAATGCTCCTCTTTCCAATTATACATTTCATAGTTCAACAACTCTTATTAGTTTTTAATATTTTTTTTACAAGAGGCTAGAACTTACAACACAAGTATCAAAATCCCTCCACACAAAGTGGAGACAACATGTGAAATTTTACAATAAATCTCTATTTCTTTGGTTTTAAATATACTTGTATCTCCATCCAAGATACCAACTTGCAACTCCTTTCTTTTATCCATCTTCAACACAATAGCAAAGGAAGGGAACAAAGGCAACACTCACCTCCCAACCTTAATCCAATGAGAAGGTGAATCCAACCTTCTCATTGGCCCCCAAGCCCTAACAATGGAGAAATAAGGGGTGTTCACAACCATGGAAACTCTTCACAAAATGGCTTCAAAGAATACATATATATGCACCAACAAAACTTTGAACACAAACAAAAATAATAACTTAATAATAAAAACATACAACTTTCCAAAACACATAGGCTTAAAAGTTAAGCCAAAGGAGAAGAGAATATGGTAGCCATCTCCTTGTTCCTCCCAAGTGGGATAGGGATCCACCCAAGCCTCTAAGTGCACAAATCACACACACAAGTCTCTTATCCCTCCCTCAAATCTCTTATCTCTCCCTCATGCAAGATATAATGATATAGTTTCCTTTTAACTCCACATAGGTGGATCACCCTTCCCACACTCCCTCCACAAAATCCTCACATACTCCCTTTTACCTCCACAAATATGGCTCCATTTCTCTCTCCCCACACCATCCCTATGGCCAACTCTACCCAAATTCATACAAATTCACATTGTATCCATACATTTGCAACACAAATCATAAACAAGAAATGCTAAAATACAAGTATAAGAGCCTACCTTTCCATTGCAAAATCCTTCTATCCTCAAGCAACCAAGTTCAAAACTTCTTTCCAAATCCAAGCCAATTCCCAAGCAAACTTTTCAAAATCCCCAAGCAACCCCAAAACAACCAAGAAACTCCAATAAATAGAAAATGGTGGAGAATATTGTGAGGTGGCTCCATGTAAGATGCCACATCATTTCCCTCCAATCCACCTCACAATTCAAACACATACTCCATGTTCCATAAATGGGTAAGGTGGGGATATGACATTTTCAATTTTACACACAAACCTCCACTCCATACTTTCAAGGACACAATTAAGAGGGTAAGTAAAAAGGTGGCATTAATTTCCCATTTTTCCTTCAAAAACACATAATGAGGGCTAAATTTGACCCCTCATATCATAGGTTGGGTTGGTGGGAGAGTTTAAGGAGTATGGGACAAGTATAACTTGTCCCACAAGCCTCCAAAAATGGGCTCAAAGCCCAAATCCGAGATTTGAAAATGGGGAAGGGTACACAAATCAAAATCAAATAAAATCCATCCAAAATCATGAAGAAGTAAGGACTATCTAACACATTCAATGCATCCTTTTTCACTTCACTAATTAGCATTATCCAAAAGGTTAATTAAATAAATCAGAGCATGTTAATTAAGTACAATAAAATGAGAAGACATTACAATTCAATAAAATCACATACACAACTAAAACAAATTAAAAAGGGGAAAATACAACATTCACACCCATGGTCACTTATGAGGTTGCTCCCCCATGGAGACCTCCTAACAAACAAGAAAAGTAAAATGACAAAGCACACACATAACACACACATGGCTTCCAAGGTGACCAAGTTGTAAACATCCAATATTCTTCCATAGTTAGTCCCCTAGTCCCTTATTTGTTTATTGTGATTTTATTCCTGCAAGCAACCAAAAAATACCACCTTCAGCCTCAAGGCCATATCAATACGTCAAGAAAACAAAACACATATATCATTTGTTAATTAACATCATCATATAATGTAGCTATATCATCATCAAGGTTAAGAAATTCTATCAATTATTTACAATTACTAATCATCTCAATTCTACCATATTCACTAACATTCATTGTCACCCTACGATTATGCATAACCATTTATCACAATTCATATTTTATGAAAACCATGAAATTCATACATCCATTATAACTTATATCTATCTAGATGCATTCAACAACGTACTACTGATCACCTATTAACATCACATTATTAATAATTCACAACATCAATGAGATCACATGGCTAGTCCAATCATCTAAACATAATCACCACTGTCAAGAGTCCAAAGTGTCAGTATATAACAAAGTAACATTAATTCATCATCATGTACTGCAACATCTATCAATGTCCTCTATATACCCATACAATCCATAATAAAATCCAAAACACAATAATAATCACAATGTCCATAGTGTCTAATAATAGGCTATCAAATATCGAACAATGTCAATCTCACTAAGAAAATAATAAACATGATCATGGAAAAACAAGTGTCAAAGAGGAGTGGACACTACGATGAAAAGAATTATATTTAAATGTTGTAGTTAGCGATTTACATCCAAGTAAGTTTAAGAAATGTTGCAACCATGATCTGTATCCTTTTGTTAGTTATGTGATTTTAACTTAATGTGGTATTTCCTGTATGCAAATAATAGATGGTGTAGGTTATTATAGGAGGTATAGATCTTATCATGCTAATTCTTATGAATTGAAAGTCACTAATAAATCTTGCAGATGGACTACTTAAAAGATCAAAGGAAGATGAAGTTTTAAATGTTGCATTTATTCTATTGATTGAAGAAATTTGAATTGTATTACTTGTTGTATTCATCAATAAATTAAGTATCATTTTATTGTTTTGATTAATGAGGACCAATTAGCCTAGTTATATGTATTAATTCCAAAAATTGAAATTGTAAGACTTACACTGTATTCAGGAAAATATGTTTTATCTCATTTTAAAGAAATGAATAAGAGGCTTTCATATAATCATTTTGTGTTGAATTGCATCGGAGATGTTGCAAGGTAATTTATGAAACTTATTTGCATAAATGATTGTAATTAGGAGGAATAACAGATTAATATATATGTTACACATTATTGAGTTTGACTCCTTATAGTGTCCTTTTAGGGTGAAATTGATGACTAAATCTCTAGTGGGTTGTGTTATTTTCATTGACAATGTAGAAAGAAAATCTAAATAAAATAGTCAACACTTTGGTATAAAATATTAATCTCGTTAATAAAATACTATGATCTCATTAATTATCTTCATGCTTTGTACCTAAGACATATTATAAAGGACCATTTCCTTTATATTTTAAGATGTAGTGCATATATGTTGTGAAACCTGTCATATTAGGACGAGTGAGGTGATCATGTCTAGGTGTTGTAGGTCTGACCATATCATGAATATGTTAACCCTCCCCTTTACGTAATTTCCCTTGGTACCCTGGTGTGTGGTCAAAGCCATACAAGATAGTTGGTAGTTGTACCTACGATTGATCTTCTTATGAGATCTAAATTATGTGAGTGGATACTATGTTTCGAATTACTTGCGTATTTACCCAACAATTGAAATAGGTCCTTAGGAGGCTTTTGTAATGCATAAGATTATTTGGGATATCTCTCTTGCAACATACACTTAATACTTATGTGTCTAAGAGAAATGAAATGAGTTGTCTTATGCAAGGTCATACTCCTTTTAGTCTTAAATCCCTAAGTGTTACCTAAGTGTTATAGGAATTACATTTTTTCCAAAATGATGTTAATACAGACAAAAGTAGCTGTCATGTAAATGTAGTTAGTGAAAGGGTAAATAATATTAAACTAAGGAATGACCACTACAAAAATGGTACGCCATTGAACGATGTCAAAACCAACTAAAATGTAAAATGTGATCATAAAATGAATGTAATAAAGTAGAGCTCCACGACTAATACAACAACCTAATAAATCAAAAACCAAATATGATGCATGATCACATGCTTTATTTTCCTAAATGTGGATTAAACAACGATGATAATGAAATATTAAAATATAACCTTGAGAATGGGATAACTTCAGCTGTAACCAAGGTCTTGTAAGTTAAGGAAATTGTACTCTAGTTGGAATTGTAAAAGTTAGTAGAACCCTTGGCATAGATAGGAATATATTAAACCTAGGATCACTCAAGAAGTAGAATTTATGGTCAAAATATGTAATTAACCCATTGTTATTAAGAGTAAATCCTTAAGATGATGAAATAGAAGTAGTTTGAAATGTGAAATTTGTCACTTAAATTCAAAGAAAAATCTCTATAATGGGAACATAGGTGTAATGTACCCTTCCATGCACAATAGAATTGTGAAAATATGAATTCCTAATTGGAGCAACGGATTGTGAATCAAGAATGATACAACTTAATTAGTTAACCTACATAATAGGTTGTAATAATTGGAAGATGAAAATAGTGTATTGTTAGTATTAAACAATGTTATATAATGAACTTGGAATGGGTTTTCTATTGATCTAGTAACCTTTCTTTTTCTTCCTTTGAAGTTTCCTTCTTGTAATGAGAGTATTTTCCAAACCAAGTAAACACGGATCTTTCAAACAAATCCTTAAGTCAAATATTAGAAGACGCATGTGTGTATATACGTTCCTAATCACAATCATGTTATATAAAGTTATTTCCATAAGAGAAATGAGTAAATTCTAAAGGAACCACTATAGGTGAAATGTTAAACGAAACATGAAGCCTAGTTACAAAGGAATGAAGGGTCCCATGTTATGTGTTCTTCAAACAATTATAGTCAACTGATTAAAATATGATTGTAATAAATATTTCACCATGAAAAATGATGTGTTGTGGGAAGTTCTTATGAGTAAGTGTATATTGTAGTGGGTGGTTGTTGTGATTTTTCATTTTTGTGATAGGAGAAATTAGTGGAGGAAGAATAGAGATCATATATCTCTCATATTATTTTATCGAAGCACGTTACAAATATATAGGTGAGGAGCATAACAACATTCCCCATAATTATAGGAGAGGTTACAAAATGGACAAAGAATAATGGGATACGATTAAACAACTAAGCCTAATAATATATAATTATTTTCTACGTAATCTATGCCAACATTCCCCCTTATTACATTATTCTTGCAAATGTAACCCCGAAAAGTTCAAATTTCACTTTTCCAAGAGATTTGGTGAGAATATCAGCTACTTGTGCTTCTGTAGGGTAGTACTGGAGCTAAATGTGATGGTTCAAGATGTGCTCTCGAATGAAATGACAATAAATATCAATATGCTTTGTTCATTCATGAAAAATAGGATTCTGCATGAGCTTCAACACACTTTGATTGTCATAATAGAGAATAGGTGATTATTTTTCAGGAATGCCCATGTCATCCAAAATGTGACATAACCATATCACTTCGCACACAACTCCTTGTGTGGCACGATATTCTACCTCTATGGATGAAATAGAAACAACATTCTAATTCTTGTTTATCCATGAGATAGGTCTAGATCCGAGATGAAAAATGTATCATGTAGCTGACTTCCTGTCATCAATAGATCTGACATGGTCCGAGTCAATGTATCCTCGTAAGAAGAATTTATCATTATTATTATATTCCGGACCATAATCAATCAGACCTCAGCCATATCTCAAATGTGCTTTGTTGTAGTCCAATGCCATTTCTTCGACTCCTTCATGAACTTGGAAAGATAACCGACAAAGATAGCATAAGTCTTGTTTGGTATATGTAAAGTAGATGAGTCTTCCAACAAATTTCCTATAGAGATTAGCATCTACTTGAGGTGAGTCCTGAATCGTGAAATTTGCAAACCTTTTTCCATGGGAGTGGATATAGGTTTGTAGTTGGACATTTTGTACTTTTCTAGGAGTGTCTTGGCATACTTTATCTAGGAGACAAAAATGTGATGCTTCTTTTCCATATCTCCAAGCCAAGACAAGTAATGTAGTAGCCCCAAATCTATCATGTTGAAGGTTATTTTGAGATCATTCTTCACAATATCAACTTGATCTTCTGAACTTCCAATGATCACAAGATCATCCACATATACAACAAGAATGAAAATTTCTTTGTCTACCTTCTTTATATACAAATTTGAATCTAAGGGACTAAGTGAACCCATACTACAAAATTTGATCATCTATCTTGATATACCATGCCCTTGGAGCTTTCTTTATTCCATATAGTGATTTGATGAGATGACATACCTTTTTAGGATGCTCTTCATCAACAAATCCTTCAGGTTGGGTCATGTACACTTCTTCTTTCAGATCACCATTTAGGAAAGCACTTTTGAAGTCCATCTATTGAAGTCTCCATCCTTTCTATGTTGTTAGTTCCCAAACTACTCTAATGGTCTTGATATTTGGAGTGGGTGCAAAGGTTTCTTCATAATCGATACCCTCTTTCTGAGCATATCATTTTTCTACAAGTTTTTCTTTATGTGTGTCGATGGATATGTCTGCCTTATATTTTGTTTTAAAAACCCATTTATATCCAATGAGTTTCTTTCTGTAGGAATATTGACAAGTCCCCATGTCTGATTTTACATGAGTGAGTCATATTTTGCATCCATGGCTTCTTTCCACTAAAGTTGACTGAGTGCTTCACGAACATTATCAGGATCAAAGTTATTAATCAGTGAACTCATGAGTGAAAAATTTATCTCATTTCTTATCTGAATCCTTGTTTTGACTCCGGATGAAGTATCTAGGGAGTTTTGCAAATGAGAGTCTTTGATGGTGCTTTGTACCCACTTCGGACGAGAACTCGGCTGCTTTTATGAAGAACTATTTTGTTGACATGAGGATGGATGTGGAGTAACATTATTCAATTCTCTAAGATCAACATATAGCTCCCCTTATAGCACATAATTTCTCTGAGTAGTCTCCTCTTGTTGATCATCTGATTTAGAGACTAGTCGGTGAGAGGTGGTTGGTAATGGTTCTTTTGCTATAACTATTGAGTCAAAGGATGACTTGTCACAAACCACATCTCGAATTTCATAAATTTTCTTTGTCTTAGGATCCATGAGATGGTATGCCTTCGAGGTAGAATTATATCCCAATAGGATGCACGGAGTGCTTTAGCTCAACCTTCTTTCTCTTCTGAGCTGGGACATGCATGTATGTTGTGCAACCAAATACTCGTAAATGAAAATTGATGGATTTCTTCCACTCCATACCTCTTCTAGCATTTTATTTTGTAGAATATTTTTCATCGCCTGTTGACAAGATAAATAATTATCTTACCTACTTCATCCCAATATCGATCCTCCATCTTTTTGTTGAAATCATGCAATGAGCCATCTCCATCACTGTGATTGCAAGTCACTCCACAATACCATTTTTTGGGTGTGTAGGGAGCAAGGGTATTTCTTAATTGCTTATTAGTTCGAAAGGCCAAGAACTTCTTTGATGTGAATTCCCCCTTGATCTGAGTGGATTAGAAGAAGTGGTTGTCCTCTCTCTCTTCAAAACATGCTGATAGAAATTATGAAAATGGTGAAGAGCCTCACTCTTCTTCTTCAAGAAAAACACCCACATATTTCAAGAGTGGTCATCCACAAACAATTAGAAGTACTTATATCCTAAAACAAAGCAGGTAGTGTTTCGTTTAGATCAGTATGAACTACCTCCAAATGCTTCTTGGCATGGAAGGTGCTTGCCTTAATGGATCACTATGTTGTTTTCATGTAAGACATCTAGGGTAAATAGGCAAGGAACTGGACAATTTGGGAATTCCATGTACCATTGCTTTTGAACTCATCTGATGCAATGAACTAACCAACAAGTGACCATATCTAAAATGCCATAGGGCAATAGATTCTACTGTTGAGGCAGGTAAAGTTGTTGTAGAAGATGAAATAGTATCTAAAGAAAATAACTTATCTTTTAGAAAAGCTCTAGCAATAACCGTACCTTGTCTTGAGATCAAGCATGATTTGATGCCTTTTTGAACAAGAAATTCTACCTTTAGATGAAGATTCAGGAGCTGACTAACTGACAAGAGTTTTCTAGTCAATCCAAGAACATATAGTACCTTTGTAAGCATACATTTTTGTGGTCTCAGAGGAATGGTAACTTGGCATATTCCTTTTGCAATGTAATCTTTTTCATCTGCTATCCGAACCCTATCTTCAGTGGTTTTTTCGTTCAGTGAATTAAATAGCTTCTTATCACCTGACATATGCTTACTAGCACCCAAGTCTATCAACCAGACTCTCTTCATGGGTTGCAAAGTCTAAGAGACTAGTACGATATTCTTACCACAATTGGCTCCTTATGGTGTCTCCTCATTAGATTCATCATCTTGTTGAGCTGCAAGATGTCCCTTCTGCTTTCTTTGGTGGGGATGTCGTTTTGAATTTTGAAAATCATCGTGCCCAGATGGAATTTATTGACTCAAAGACCATTGTTTTAAGCCATTGTACTAGCAGTGATCAGTGTCGTGAGTGTTGGTTTTGCAGATTTGACACCACCTCTTTGACTTTTGAGCTTTTTGTTGTTGATGTTGATGTGCTTGTGTTTGCTTCTTTGGGGACCTTTCCGATTCTTCTAGCCATGATGGGGCCATGAAAAGGGCTTTGTCCTGGGCCTCATCTTGGACTGAATTGATGGCCTCTTCCTACTACAATAAGTTCATGAGTTATTCGAACGTCACTTTCTGTTTGGATACATTTAGTGTCGTAAAGAACACTCGTAAACTGAGAAGGGAGTGCCCTCAAGGTGATCGAACTAGAATCTTGTCTTCTACCTTCTCACCGAGAGCTAATAACTTCATTCACAACTCAGCCACTCGACGTAAGAACTCCTCAACTTTCTCATCGACCCCATAGAAAGGGTGTGCGATTTCGATCAAGATAAAGAATCTTATTCTCGATTCTTTGCCTCAAAGATGGTTGCAAGTTTATCCCATGCTTTCGTGGTTTCTCTGCATCCCGAACATGCGGTTGCACATCATCGCTTATACTCAGCATAATCAACATCAATGCTTTGGCACTAGCCATCTCATATTTCATGAGTTCATCGGGGTTGTGGGAACCGTCATGGACCATGTGACAATGCCCCATAATCCTTCAAACTGAAGGATTGTCCTCATTTTTGTTTTCCAAGACGCAAAATTTGGTCCTTTAAGTAATTGAGCATCGAAAAGAAGCAACTTCAAAGTAGACATTGTAATAAAATAAAATAATATTTATTTATTTATTTATTTATTTATTTATGGTTTGCCGAGAAATATTACAATCTGTACTCACCGATGAAAGATACTATCTCGTAGATGTTCTCGAGACTCACGTACTAAGAGATGGCGAAACTTCATGGGGCGTTCATCCTCATCTTCATAGTCTACATCATAACCAAATTCTAGCTCTTCTCGAACTCTTTTCGCCTGGTAACTGATGTCAAAAAGAAAATACTCTAGAATTCCTCTTCGAACCAGTTCATCAAATACAAGATTGCCGGTGTTGCAGATCTTGTTAAGCAATGCAAACTAGAACCCAGATCTTTCTTGAGCTTCTAGACGGTGTTCTTCTTGCTTGTGATTTTTTGTTTTGGCAATCAGCAGGCCCGATGTTTTCACTCATGCGTGACATACGGCATTGGTCTTGGATATTTCTTCCTTTATTGTAATGGAAACATTGACTTATTTGTGGCTATATCAGGCAAGACTGGAATAATTTTTTTAATTTATTTAGCTAGTAAAAACAGTATTTTACAGCGCAAATTACCTTGGTTGTTTGTTCTTGTAGGTCTCAGGCTTCACGCAATAGCTGAGTCTCCACGTCCAGGCTTCGTTCCAGCTATCTTTGGCATTCACCGTTGGTGTGAAGGTACTTTCTTCTTCGTTGATGAGGATCATTCAAACAGCTGCAAACAGTCCATGCCAGTGCACAAAAAACCAACCACGTCCAGGATGGAAAAGAAAATGTAGGTCGCTGGTATTAAGCCAAACGTTTTTCTCCTCCACAAACGTCTTCACCTTTGTAATTCCTCCCACGTGCAGGTATCCACGTCCAAGCATAAAAAGGATCGATTTGCACAAATCCTGGCACTGCAGATGTGGACACAGATATTTTAATCACAACGAGTGTATATATATTTCCCCACATGCAGCATAAAATCTCCAGGTCGCATATCACTGATTGCCACTAGCTCCCTCCATGTGTGATTTAAATGTAGGCCTTGAATTGCATGTAAGTTGCTGGAAAGAGATTCAACGTCAAGGCTTGGCTATGCAACAACTTTAATTATGGTCTGCTTGTTCATGCAGAGAGAAGAAATAGATAAAGATCTGCGTTCTTTTTTTAAGCGTTCACGCTCTGATACCAGATTGATATGAGCAATTAGTTGACGAAGAATATAGATCATATATCTCTCAGATTATTTTATCAAAAGCACGTTACAAATATATAGGTGAGGAGCATAACAACATTCCCCGTAATTATAGGAGAGGATACAAAATGGACAGAGAATAATGGGATACAATTAAACAAATAAGCCTAATAATATATAATTATTTGCTACATACTCTATGCTAAAATTTTGGAAATGTGGCTTTGGTGTGCATCATGTGTTTCATGTTATGTATGTGGGTACATGGTTATGCAAATATCTCATGTGTTATATATTATCCTAAGTGATCCTATGTGGTGTTATGTATCAAGCAATGTAAGCCAAAAAAAAATTATCCTGTTATTATGTGTGTTGTATTTGTGTGTATAAATGTGGGCGTTACACATTCCCCGATTACATTCTTCTCACAAATGTACCCCGAAGCATCATCATCATCATCTTTTTTATTCATCACCTTATTCAATTACGAAGTGTACTTTCATATTCATATGGCGAGGACAACGTTTGGATTTCTGAGAATCATTGTGACCAAATGTGCTCTCGCTTGTCAAAATTGTGGATGAAGAGGTGAGCTTGGTATGCTCATACAATTAGACACGACGCTCCGAAGGCATTCGATCTCGCGTTCATCATCTGCATCATATCCTTCTTTAAGCTTGGCATGAATCTTCTCCATCTGGTACCGTACATCGAACAAGACTCAGTCACGTAGTCTGCGACACGTTGTCCTGGAATTGCAAGTTTTGAAGACTTTTAAGTAGTGCAGAGAAGAAACCGGCGCTCTCATGGACTTGACTTTAGTCTCTCAAAACTACACATATTTATGGTTACTCACAATATTGCTAACATCTCCGAGCATGATTTTCATGCACTTAGATTGTTGCATGTGATCATAGGATGGTTGTTCGTGTTCTTCTCTTGCAGCTTTATAGTGGAATTGATGAAAAATGAAGTTGTGGTTTGAACTTGTGTTGTTCCAATTGATCCTTTGGAAACTACTTCCACATGTCTCCTCATATTTCGTACGTTACACATAGGTCCAGTTTTCTCGACAGTGTCTTCCTTATCTTCCTTGTCTGGACATTGGTTTCTTAAAGACATAGGCTCTAATCCTTAGTTTGTTTCTAAGGTTGATCCGCTGGTGTTTGGAGACACCACGCAGGTTCTGAATGCCTCCTCCTTACTCTGCAAATAACTTCTTCCATGGAAATGGTTTTTGGTGGCTTGTCACGGCTTCAAAACGCCAAAGAAGATGGATGATCTTCACGCAACAGTAGTATAGAAAACGCTGGGTGGGAAGATCCTATCTCTCACGTATGTTCTCCGGGAGATAGGAAAATTCAAACTCAGGACCTCCAAAATGACAAGTAGGTGGGCCACCATTGTGCCACAGCATTTGTTTGTATTAAATTTGATTGTTCTTCGTAGAATAGACCCCCGTGAACGTGCGTGAGGTTTAGGTAGAACGCGTTGGGTGAAGGAGTATTCCAACGCATGTCTAGGTTTTCGATGGTCGTTGCTACTTCCACGCTGAAGTGGTCTCCTTGTCGATCCACGCTTAATCACAAACGAACAGCAAAAATAAAATTCTTTTAAAAAAATAGGCCTACCATACTGTCGACGCCAAAACAAGTCATCAATGCTTTATGTCTTCTCCAAACGTATACTTTGTTTCAATGTTCACTGCCACACTACCTTACTTCGCGGTTTTTGACAAAACATGTCTTCACACAGGTGCTAAGGATGGAAGACAAAACAGGTCCTCGTGATGCTAACATAGTACTCCACTCCTGCGCCAAAATGTCTACTCTGATCAAAAGAGAAGATGCATAAATATCTAAATGAATTATACAAGGAGAGGGAAGAAAAATATATAGTTTGGTTTTTATGAAAACTTGGCCTAAGTTTTACCAAGGAGATGACAGAGCCTTTAACGGGCTTGACCATGCCATGATCTCCACTCAACCATATTTTAATTCTTTTAAGTGATTTCAATTATCATTCAAAGTGTTATTATATTTTATCCTTTCTGGTCAATTCCTATATATTTCCAAATAGAATGGATTTTTGGCGGGCTAATTTTTTTTTTTTTTTTTTTAAATTCTAAATATTGCCTTTCTCCACAGACCCAATATGTATCATATCAAATTGTTTTTGTACCTTGTGCTTAGGCCAATTAGAAATTCCATTTGCATTTCATGGTGGTAAAATTCCATCACTCACCTAATATGATTTGTACATACCTTTGGGTGTTAGCTTACTCGTATTCATCGGAAATCTTACTTCACTACTACCAATGAGTTACGGCATTCGTTAACTTCACTAGAGAAAACAATTTTAAAATATCTTTTCTAATAATTAGTGGCATGCATTAGGAAATCCCTACAAGTTGTAGATGTATATAATGTCCGAGGTTCTCAAATTAGGGTAATCCTTTACTAGGTCAAAGTGGTCTATAAAGTGTTAAAATAATTATTTTAGCTATTAAAATCTAAACACACACATCATCAAATTAAGGCTATTTTTGATGTCGACCAAAGGTTCATTGAGATGCTTGATATTGTGCAAAATTTATCCTCCTTTACCGACAAGTTTTCAAAGGTCAAGATCCCTCCCCCAGCAATAAGCATCCCTTGAGAAATGTTTATCTACCATCCCTTGTAATCTTTGAAAACTCAAAGGGTTACATGTGATCGATCTCTTATCATATTTGATAATCTTCATGAGGAAAATTCACAAATGGATAATGAAAAGGAACTTAGTTGTGATGTCCTTCCTTGTGAATTATATAAATCCTTGTGGGATATAGTGGGAAATGACCTTTATCATGTGTAGCTTGAGGATTTTAGAGCCAATTCCCTTCTTCAACTCATTAACATAGGCCATATCAAGTTTATTCCAAATATGGGAGAGCTTGAACTCTTTTGTCATTGGTTGAAAATTGCTTTTCTCGGTGTTCCATACAATCTTATTTCCCAAACCTTAGCATTGTTAATCCGCCACATGTTACGTGCAATTTTTGGTCTAAAGAAAATAGTTTTCATTCAAAAAGATATATTCTAGATAATATTATCACAGTTTGGGAAAACATTTGGTGGGCCCTCCACTTTAATCAAAGATCCATGTTCAACAAAATTTATTTTGAGAAATCATATGTTCAAATTAAATAGAATTGCATTCTATCTATGTTCAAAGCCTTAAGGTTTGAATCCAAATTTATTCATTCTATGCAAAAAACAAAATCCAAATATGTTTCTATTTACCGTTTGGTTAATAATGTCATCTTTAAACACTTTAGTCTCTTTCACTTAATTTTTCAAGGTTCCACACTAGCCCATTCCTTATATGTGCTAGCTTACTAAGGGATTTGGTTATCTTATTACGAATATTATTTTTATTGCTAAAAACAACACCCTCTGATTTTTCATGCCTGTGTGAATGAGAAACCAATGTTTTTGGGTAACATTGGATCATCTCTCAAGTTGTGGGACTTGCGGGCTTGAGATGATCCTCCATAGAAAGTTGGTTCTTTCTCCTAAACTACCTACCACAATCTACTCTAATGCAGAAAAATACCTAATCCTAATCTAGCTTTCCAAGAGACCAGGAGAGTGAGTGCATGAAAACAAATCCTACACTAAAGCGGTGTTACACCAAAAATGAGGTTATTGATCACAATTCTAACTACCTAAAATGGAGAGAGGAGAGAAATGGAGAGGGTGGACATGATGCACAACAGACCATAGATGAATTCACATATAACACCAGCTTGTTTCCCATTAAACACACTCCCAAAAATTGTAATAGACATCAAGAGGTATGCATAGTATACCTTGCAATGAAGAGAGGAAAGAAGAGGTAATAAAATGTGCAAAGGATGGACAAAATGCATCACAAAACATATTTTTATTGCTCCATGAATTTACACAGTACATCATTAGTGGGAAAGAGGAAAGAAAAATACCATTATAGAGCTTAGAAGGAGGCTTAAGCTCCACATTCAACCCTAGAAGAGAAGAAAGAGAGAGGGGAAGGAGAGAAAATGACCAACTCCTTTACAAATGAGCCCGAGATTACAATTTATAGAATGAGAAAGAGAGGGAAAATTACAATCCCGGATTTGTCTTTTTAACCACTTACAAGTTGTCATAAATGACTGTAATTGATTGTATGTTTCTTGTAAAAGGCTCCCCATGCCGCCCCATGTGCTGCAACAGGAAAAAAATGTCTTCCCATGCCTCATTAAATGCATCTCAACTACCAATTAAAACATTGTTACGAGCCCGGCACATTTTCCTAAAAATCATCATAAAACCTTAAACAATTTCTAGATTTCTTAATTAGTGTGCATCGGTCTCGGAGTCATGATTCCAACGAGACTAATTTTGCAAAATTCCATTGAGAATTGCAAATGTTATGGTCTTCTGAGTGTGAGCAGCTATTTTGGGTTTGTCAAAGATTTCTTACCTTTTACGGGACTAAGCATTTAATTTTCTGGATCTGGAGATGTTTCTTCTATTTTCACCCACCTACCCTCAATAAAAATGAGAAATAAAATTCCTATTGCATATAGAGTGTTGAGATGTTTCCAATTATATAAATTTTGTCAAATTTCGAGCACTAGATCAAAAGTTATGCCTATTCAAAGTTTCGTATGAAAAAATGTCATTTGCCTTTGTTCGGTAGATTTTCCAATTTTTTCGCAACATTTCATGGATTTTGTTTTCTATAGATTTTTCTGCAGACTTTCAACTTTCTACGGCTTCTGCAGATTTCTGGCATTTT
This sequence comes from Taxus wallichiana var. yunnanensis, assembly GCA_018340775.1. NCBI lineage: Eukaryota > Viridiplantae > Streptophyta > Pinopsida > Cupressales > Taxaceae > Taxus > Taxus wallichiana. Next base: position 830,294,760 of record CM031242.1, on the reverse strand, counting down.
TCGTGGACTTTTCTCTACAAACCTTCATGGATTTTTGTGGCACTTTCCACTAACTTTGTTCTATGGCTTTTTTCTACGGACTTTTCCAGTGACACGTTCTACAAATTTTTCTCAGTGCTTTCTCTATTCTAAAGAAAATGTGCGAGTTATCAAAATTACCTTGGGGGTGAATTTTGGATAACAATTTGGTGAATCAACGGGGTCACCTACTGCTAGGTGAAGTGATCGGTGGTCTTGAAGTATCCTTGAGCATATTTTCAAGTCTAACCTTGAAAACTAATCCTTTTGAAAAAATTGTCCCCAGATCCACATGAACTTAGCACTTGGGGTGAAATTGCCTTGTCTCGCTTCCTCTGAAGATGATTTTGGGATCTTGAATAAATCTTATAATTGTCCCCAAAACTAAAAATTTTACCAAGGCAATGGCATGGAGGATTCTGGACCCGTAATCGATCTATTGTGGCTGAATGTATGCACTATGAAACTACCCCAAAATGTGATTCTCCTCATGAATACTATTATTGGATGAAGCACTAAAGATATAAATGTCCCCAAAACTAATTTTCTGATGCAAGAAGGGACATAGGAGCTCAATTGTGACTGATCTATGGAGACATAAGAGATGAAAACATTGAAAACCATCCCCCAATCTAATTTAGTTGCTTTGTATTTAGATTTGATTGAAGATAGCAACTGTGTCTTGCAACATTGAACCCCTTATTAAAACATTTCCCTCTCGACAACATAATGAACTATGCAAGAGCAACCACCACACAAAAACTATGTACAAAGGAGAAAAAACATACATGCTCCAAGTGGAGGCATGCAGAGTGTGTAAAAGAACTTCTTCTACTGAAAGCAAACCTACCTACTCTACGCTAACCGGAAGTAAAGGGAACTCAAACAAATCTTGCAACTGGCAGGAGAAGTAGCTTCCCTTTCTCAAAATAGGTAGCCATGTATATGATTTGGCGTTGAACATGGCTATTATTATGAGTGAAAAACCAACAAGAGGCTGATCCTCCACCCAAATCATCAAGGTATCAACTAGAAACAAGACAAATACCTCTTTTAGTTGCTCTGCATTTAGATTGAAGAGGCATTGCAGCTGATCCTTAGTACTCTAAAACTCATCCTCATGCTCAGGAGCAAGCATGACTGGTGGCAACTCCTCTTTTGGCTCTAATGAAGCCAAGTATTTGATTGGGCATGGTCTGATCCGATGGATGTACCCATTTCTCTAAAATTCAACTCCAAAAATGGAGTCTTCCTGCAGACCTTTCTAAAAAAAGAGGTTTTGTGCGTGTTTATTTTGGCCTTGCATTGCCTCTGCAAGCAGCTTTTCCTCTTCCTTAATGACTGGTGTGGAAATTTTTTCATCACCGTTTCCTTCCTCATCCTGAGAAGAACATGGAAGATTGGGATCCTCCAACCTTAGTTCTAAAGGGTTATTATGAAGTGTAGGTTGTTGTAATTAAATGATATTCCCCATGGCAGTGGGCCCTTGATGTTAGAGAATGAATGATGATCCAGTGAAGTTGGTAATATCTAGTGGCTCATCTCCGTTGAAGTAGCCCTCCAAATCGATAGATAATCGACTCCTTTTTGTCCTATTACATGTGCTTGACCTCCTCCATAGTGTCCTCCTGATCTGCAACTTGCTCACCATGGTTCCCCTCATCCTCAAACATGAAGTTTAAAATCTCAAACTCTTCTTCAATATTATAGCTCAAAGGGGATGAAGTGGGAGGAAGAACTGAAGGTTCTTCTATGGCCTTCTTTGTGTTTAAATCCTCTGAAACTATATGGTTCTCCTCCATAGCCAGAATGCACTCTTCCTCTTTTGAATTTGGAGTAGTTTCTTCTTCTCTCGCTTGGACTGATTGTGTAGTTTGAATTGGATTAGCATTCTCTTCAAATAAAGTGCCAAGATGGGTACTGCATTCAAGATCAAATTGATTGTTGATCATCTTGTTCCACTGCAGCTACAAAATCATCCTTAGCCACCACTGGCTCTTCAACTTTAACCTCCTTCATAGGCTTAACCATCAAGGGAATATTTTCAATTCTAAATCTAAGAGCCAAGCTCACCAAACTTCTAATCATTTCTTCTTTTCTTGGCTCTTCTTCTTGTTTCTCTCCTTGACTGGATTTTTGAGTCTCTTCCCGACATGGACTCGGGAAAGTAGGAGGAGTGGTGGGTGGGGTCTCCACTAGTTGTTTCTTTATTTTTGGTGGAGGGGAAGGTATTAATTTTGGCTCTTGTGGAGGGGACTTGGATTTGGAAGGGAAAAGGGCAGAAAAACTGAGGTGGGATGAAATATTAGGGGATGGAGAAGGGGAATCAACATGGGGGGAAGCATACAATGGGCTTGACTCATGAAAATGTTGAAATGATAAAGCTTGGGAGGGAGAAAATGAAAGACAAGGAGCTGGTGACTGACATACCCATTGACAAGGTTGTCTTACACTTTTTCATATGCCTCAATATCCTCAGTCCACTTTGTGTAAGTTGAGGCATCATTTCAACCATAAAGTCAAGATTTTCCCGTAGGCTATAGTGCCTTGGAAAATGGCCTTCCCATGGACAAGATGCCTTGCAACCAATTCTCGATGGCTTTCATCCGAGATGTAGCCCTTGACTAAGCCATGCATGCCTCCATATTTTAAATCTTCTCCTGCAAATTGACATTCTCCATGTAATTGATGTCACTACATGCATATCCCTTTTCTTAACAGGTTCCATAGCTGAACTGATCTTGGTATTGCTCATAGGGGTAGGCATAGTGATTAATGATTTGTTCATAATGTTGATCTGAAGGAGTTGAGAAATACATTGGAGGTGGACTACATTGCTGCTGCAAGTGTGAATTCCATGAGGGGAATGAAGTCATGATTGCACAACTTCATGGAATAGAAGAATATGGAGAGGGGTGAAAAGAAAATGGAAATGGATGCAATGGAGGAAGGTCTATAACTCGAGAGAAGAGGTTGTTGACTGGATGGAGTCACCAATTGTGCTTAGAATGTGCCTCCAAAGGTTGAAATTTCATCAAGAACACAACAAACTTGACAAAATGAAGTGGTAAGGTGCTTCAAACATGTCCCAATCGGCGTGCTAGAAATTTTATTGCCAAAAAAACATCCTCCGATTTTTCATGACTGTTTGAATGAGAAACTGGTGTTTTTGGGTAACATTGGATCATTTCTCAAGTTGTGGGACTTGCGGGCTTGAGATGATCCTCTATAGAAATTTGGTTTTTGCTCCTAAACTACCTGCCACAATCTACTCTAATGCAGGAAAAATATTTAATCCTAATCTAACTTTCCAAGGGACTAGGGAGAGAGAGTGCATGAAAACAAATCCTACACTAAAGTGGTGATACACCAAGAAAGGAGGTTGTTGATCACAATTCCAACTGCCTAAAATAGAGAGAGGTGAGCAATGGAGAGGGTGGACAAGATGCACCACAGACTAGAGATGAATTCACACCGAACATCATTTATTTCCCATTAAACACAGCTCCCAAAACCTGCAATAGACATCAAGAGGTATGTACATAGTATACCCTGTAATGAACAGAGGCAAGAAGAGGCAATAAAACGTGCAAATGATGGACAAAATGCATCACAAAACATATTTTTATTGTGCCATGAATTTACAAAGTACATTATTAGTGGGCAAGATGTAATAAAAATCCCATTAAAGAGCTTATAAGGAGGCTTAAGCTCCACATTCAACCCTAGCAAGGAAGAAAGAGAGAGGGGGAAGGAGAGAAAATTGACCAACTCCTTTACAAATGAGCCCAAGATTACAATTTATAGAATGAGAAAGAGAGGGAAAATTACAATCCTGGATTTTTATTTTCAACCACTTACAAGTTGTCATAAATGAGTGTAATTGATGGTATGTTTCTTGTAAAAGGCTCCCATGCTGTTCCATGTGCTGCAAGAAAAAAAATTCTACACATGCCTCATTAAATGCATCCCAACTACTAATTAAAACATTATTATGATCCTGCACATTTTCCTTAAAATCATCATAAAAATTATTAATCTCTTGATTTCTTGATTATTATTCATCAGGCTCAAAGTCACGATTCCAATGAGACTAATTTTGTGAAAATCCATGGAGAATTGCAAAAGTTATGGTCTTTTGAGTGTGAGCAGCTATTTTGGGTTTACCAGAGATTTCTTGCCTTTTATGGGACTAAGCATTTAATTTTTTGGAGATGGATATTTTTATTCTATTTTCACCCACATACCTTTTATAAAAATGAAAAATACACTTCCCATTGCATAGAGGGCATTGAGACCTTTCCAGTGATATATGGTTTTTTCAAATTTTGAACACTTGATTAAAAGTTATGCCTATTCGAAGTTTAGTGCGAAAAAATGTTATTATCCTTTGTTCCACGGATTTTCCATTTTTCTGCAACATTTCGCAGATTTGGTTTTCTTCATATTTCCATGGATTTTTCTGTGGCACTTAAATTTTCTATGAATTCCGCATGATTTCTGTGGCACTTTGTTCTGCATGGAATTTTCACAGACTTTTTCTATGGCTTCCGGATTTTTCTGCGGCACTTTCCACGGACTTTTTCCTGTGGCTTTTCCCGTGTGGCTTTTTCTATGGCACTTTGTTGTGTGGAATTTTCCACGGAACTTTCCATGGATTTTTCTTCGCGCATGCTCAAGCCAAAGAACTTTTTCAAGTTATCAAAATTATCTTGGGGTGAGTTTTTATAACAGCTTATTAATCGGGATCTTTTTAAGGAATTTCCTTTCTGGGGACTGATAATTGTACAACTAGTCAATGGTCATTTTGCAAATGATATTTTTCTTATTTTAATTGTAGATGAGAAAACATAAAAAAATTATGCAATTCCTTGACATTTACTACCTTTCTTATGACTCTAGTATACAATGTCTTAAAACTCAAGTGCTACAAGAAATCCTTTCTACATCATCAACCTTGGTTAAGAAATCCAATGTAATTGGATTTAGAATGGTGAATTCTTAATGTTTCTAGATATCACTTTCATATTCTAAGAAACCCCCTCCTACATGTAAAAGTACATAATTCAAAGAGTTAAAAATATTGCTTATTGGATTGCTAAGTCCCTCTCTTTAGCAGTAAATTTCAAATTTTCTCAAAAGTTATGATGACCACTCATGTGTACTATTCTTCTTGTTAGGTCCCTTATCAAGATTTTTATAAAACAATCTTGAAAATTTTTTGTAATACTTTTAACAAGCTAGTGGTAAATTTGTGAAGAGGTTTCATCGAGTCGATTAGGTGTATTATTGTTATCCGAAGGATTTCGGAGGGTTAAGATTGTTATACATTAGACACAAAGGCACAACATTGTGTGCCATATGGATTATATAGGCTAGTGAAGGACAAGAAACTTTTAAGGTTCTTCTACATAATTACATCACATAAGGAGCCCCGTAATCGTAAAACATAGTAATGGATTTGCTTTCATAATCTCATCATTCTAAAAACCTTAGTGAAAGTGGTTAGATTTTTTTATCAAAATCATCTGAAGGCATAGGAAAATATCAAACTAGGGCTCCTATGGTGTTGTGCCTTTAACCCTAGATCATATATCACCCAATATGTATAGCCGACATGTGTCTAACATAATCACTTATCATGTCAAATAATAATTATTTATGCTTTCATATGTTTATTGGGTTGGACTTGGGGATTTGGAGAGTATAATAGGGTATATATAGGAGTTAGAGAGTAGGATATTATCATCATATTGAGCACTTGAGTCTTATTTTATGGTTTGGAGGTTTCCCCCTTGAAGTGGCTAAGTCATTCTACTTGTATATTGTGATCTTTTTTTGTATATTTTGGTGTTCTTTTGTTTTCTATTGTTTCTTATATTTAGATCTAAGTAATTTCATTACAAGTGGTATCGAGCTTGATCTCAACCATAACTACATCAAAATATTAATTGTGAAGGTTCGGATATATCTCAAAAATGGTAGTGATTTTTTTGGAATTTTTTTATGGTGTTGGGTCAAAGCATATAACTGTGTCCCACTTTTTTGTAGTTTTTGTACTTTCAGAAAACTATGTCTGACAACCAAAACATGACCAAACACATATAAAATGACCAAACATGCATTTTTAAGAGGCTATAAATACCAAGGTGCAGGGCATCCAGAATTTACCTGATTTTTTAAATTTTTATAGTATTTTTTAATTATTTATTTACTAGTCAGATTTTAAAATATTTATGGCCACAAAGTGGGACACACTTGTATGCTTTGACCACTGTTGTGAAATCACTCAAGTAAGATTCTCTAAAAAAATTAATATTTTTGACTTGTTTTGAGAAAGTTATATGTTTTTTCATAAATTCACTACCTAGGCTATAATTTTGGGAAATTTTCTAATTTTCTTATATTTTTGGAACTCCTACCAAAAATATTAAGGTTTAGTTTCTCTCTATTCAGCCAATAACCTTAGAAAAAATCTAAGCCCTAAATTTCTACCTAACCTAGTCTCCCAAGACACAGACCCTACATCATGATAGGGAGATTAACTAGAGGTCAAGGGAAGGGTCAAACTCCCAATAAGGAAGATTTTTATTTTGGATCTTCAGCTCCAGGGGGCATCATAGATAGGCTCCCAACTTAAGGACATAGTGAAATACCCGATGCACGATGTGCACGTGAAGTTTGGTCATAACTTGGAGATGATTAAGGGTGAAGTAATATTAGAATTAGAAAATGGATTGAAAATACTTAAGGGTAACATGAAAATGGAATTTGAGTCATGTTAAAGAATTATTTTCTACAGATGATCTCATTCCCGAAGTCTAGCACTAATTTTCATTCAAGTTACATGCGTTCCTCAAGTAATGCAAACTTATATTCAAACCACACCAATTAGGGTGGATCCTCTGCACACACCATTGAATCTTCTAACCAATGGCGTAGAATTATTCCTAAAGTGCATATGTGAATTTTCAATGGGAATGATCCAATCACCTAGATCAACCAAATGGATAATTTATTTGATCTACATCAAGTCCCAAATAGATATAAGGTGGTAATGGCATCCTTGTACCTAGAACCAGAACAATTCATTTGGTATAGATGGATATGTGAGAAAAATCAAAATAAGGGTCTCTTTCTTACCTGATCTATTTTTATTGATTATATCCAAAAACACTATAGTAATAGTGTTACATAGAACTATTTTAGCCCGGATATACAAGCTACGGCAGGCAAGTTTAGTCAATGATTATATCCAATAGTTTCAAAATATATCCTTACGAGTGAATGACATCTCAAAGGATCATATAAATGATATATTTTTAGGTGGAATCAAGGATAAAATCCAACATGATGTTCACCTTCTTAATCCATATTCAATATCAGAATCCATGATTATTTCTCAACATTTGGAGGAAAGAGATATGGTAAAACAAACGAGCCTCACTAATCACAAGGAATGCATAAATATAACACCATATTTTCCCCAACTATCATAATTGACTCCTCAATAAATCAAAGAGAAATAATTAAAACGCCTATGTTACAATTGTTATAGCAAGCAAAGAAAAGGACATATATGTCCTAAGAAGAATTTGTTCTACATTCAGGATTCTAATGAGGAACAATATGAGGAGGAGACAGCTTGATGTAAAGGAAGAGGTTCTTGCAATCAAGGTTGAATAATCTCAAATAACTATCTCTTGTCATGTTGTTTCAATAATTAGCACCCCGTAAACACTCAAGGCTATTGGGTGCGTGAAGAATCAAAAGGTGAAAATATTAATTTACTCAAGAAGTACTCATAACTTCATCAATCATAATTTGGCCATACGCTTAAATTGTTTTATTTATCTAACATTATAATTTTTGGCCATGGTTGTAGATGGAGGTAAAGTAATTTTTTCAATAAAATTTCACAAGACTAACATATCTATAGGATATTACCTTCTAGATGGACCCATGTATGAAATTTTAATGGGAGGAACATACATTTTATTAGGGTTCCAATAACTTACTACTTTGGGAATGGTGTAGATGAACTTCCATGATTTTTTCATGTGGTTCCATTATGAAGGAAGGAATTTTGAGTTGCATGGGATGAAGGCTAAAGATCTACAGTTGGTGAGTTCTTATCAAATGAATAAAATTCTTTAGAAGGGTGCAAATGGGTTTTTGAAAAAAAATCTCAATGGAAGATCAACCATCAAAATTCCATATACCATTAGATACATGCGCCATTATTAATGAGCGATTAGTTGTATTTGGGAATATATTGAAAGGGGTGCCACCTAAAAGAGATCATGATCATGTTATTCAGCTAGTACCAGAAGCTAACCACCTAATATTCAACTTTATAGGTACCCTTATCTCCAAAAGAGTGAGATTGAGAATATGGTACAAGAGATGCTAGAAGCAGGCATTATTTTCCATAGTCAAAGCGTTTAGTCTTCTCTAGTGGTGATGGTCAAAAAAAAGGATAAAGGTTGGTGCATTTGTCTATATTATAGGAGTTCAACAAATATACGTAAAATGATAAGTATCATATTTATGTCATTGAATATATATTATCTTAATTACATGGTGTTGTTTATTTTACAAAACTAGATCTTCAATCACGATACCATCAAATAATAAAATTTTATGAAGATATTCATAAAAAACATTTAGGACACATGAGGGCCACTATAAATTTCTTTTAATTTCATTTATCCTTACAAATACACCATCTACTTTCCAATTTTTGATGAATTCAATCTTTTGGAAGTTTGTCTTGGTATTATTTGATGATATATTGATCTACATCATGACTTGGGAGGAACATTTACAACATGTCAATAAAGTATTGGACACTCTTGAACAACAACACCTTTATTTCAAACCCTCCAAATGTGATTTTTGGGTAAGAGACGTAGAATACTTGGGTCATATCATGTCTTATGAAGGTGTAAAAGTTTATACTCATAAGATTTAAGCTATGGTGGATTGGTTGGTTCATAAAACCCTCAAAACCTCATGGGATTTATAGGGATTAAGGATTATTATCACATATTTGTGAATAATTATAGTAGAATTACAACACCACTCACATCCTTATTAAATAAATATCCTTTTCATTGGAATGAGGTACAATTACATACATTAGAATCACTGAAGAAGGCCATGTGCACCACTCTATTTGTGGCTACCCCAGACTTCTCCAAAACCTTCATTATTGAATGTGATGCTTTAAGGTGGGGCATAGGCACAATACTTATGCAAGAGGGCATCCCCAATTCATTTTAGATTCATCAAATCAAAGGTAAGAACCTCTCAAAACCATCTTATGAGAAGGAAATAATGAATATTATTCATGTGGTCAAACAATGGAGGAATGTAACTCATGGGTCATCACTTTAAGATAAAGACATATCATGAAAGCATGAAATACTTCTTAGAGAAAAGAATATCATCCAAAGAAAAAAAAAAATGGATCATTAATATTTTGGGATATGAATTTGAGATAATTTACAAAAAAAGGAAAAGAAAATGTGGTATTCAATGCACTATCCAATATAAATGAGTCCATAGAGGCATTATTAAATGTCATGTCCTACATGCAAATGGGGTAGATCGGGTAAGAAATGAATGGTAGAATGACATTGAGACCAAAACTCTAATTCAAAATCCCCAATAAGATATGATAACTTCAGAAAATTTTGTGTGGAAGGAGGATGCATTGTGGTATAAGGACCAATTATAATTATGAAAAAAATATACCCTTAAAAATTAGGTTCTCTTAGAGCTCCATAATTCTCTAGTTGGTAGCCATTCTATATTCCTAGAAACTTATCACAAAGTTAAGAAAGATTCCTTATAGTCTCTAGGACTTTTGTAGTCTCTTTCTATTCCTAGTGACTGGTGGGAAGATATTTCCATGGATTTCATCATAGGATTCCCAAATTCTGAAGGGAAAAATGTAATTATTCTAGTTTTGGATAGACTCACCAAGTATGCTCATTTTTGTGATTGTCCACATCCATTTACACTTAGTACAATTTCAATATATTTTTGGATAGAGTTCAAAATCTACATGGAACACCCAAATTATAGTAAATTATAGTCAATGATCGTGATCCAATATTTACTACTAATTTTTGGATTGATTTATTAGTATGTTTGGGTACTGAATTGGCTCATATTTCATCATATCATTCCCTAACTTATGTATAGATTGATGTAGTAAAAAAATGTTTGGAGGGTTATTTATGATGTTTTACTTCAAATAAGTATGAGAGATGGGTTATAGAATGGTGGTATAACACTTCATTTCACACTTCATCCAAAATGTCCCTATTCTTGGAATTATACGGTTACCATCCACCATCCCTCGCTTCCAATGTAAGGTCCAGCCGAAAGTAAGAGCAATTGAAAATCACTTTCAACACCAACAGGAGGTTCTCTCTAGCCTAAAATATAACTTGGTCATAGCACAAAATTACATGAAGCAACAAGTTGATTGACATTGTAGGGAATGAAAATTTTAAATTGGAAACTTAGTTTTTGTGTGATTACAAAAATGTAAGAAACTATTTTGAAAAAACAGAAAAAAGATAACAATATTTCACCCAAATACTATGGGCCTTATCAAGTGTTGCAAAAATTTGGCAGTGTGGCATATAAACTGGAGCTTCCTTAGTCAAGTAAAATACATTCGAGTCTTCCATGTTTCTTGCCTAAATAAGGTCATTCAAAAGAATTTGTATTCTTAATTAGTATTATCATATCTTGATGAAGAGGTGTATGTCATCTTGGAACTTGAAGGAATCCTATAGACACACACTAAGAATTTGAGGACAAGGGTCATCACCAAGTATCTGATCAAATGGAATAATTTGGACATTGAAGATGTAACATGGGAGGATAAAAATTCCAAGAGAATCATCTAAATATTACTAACATTGGAGACAATGTTACTTTGAAGGAGGGTCATCTTTCCCCTTAAACCCTATATAATATATAGAGATATGGATATTTGACCTATGGCTAAGATAATCTATTATCATGTCATACCATAATTATTTATGCTTTCATATGCTTATTGGGTTGGTCTTAGGGATTGAATATTATAATAGGGTATATATATGAGTTAGAGATTAGGATAGTGTCATCATATTGGGTACTTGAGTCTTATTTTATGGTTTGGAGGTTTCCCCCTCGAAGTGGCTAAGTCATTCTACTTTCATATTGTGATCATTTCTCTATATTTTGGTGTTATTTGGTGTTCTATTGTTATTGATATTTAGATTTATCTAATTAATTTCATTACATATGGACTATGAATGGTTTCAGAGATGGGCTCTCCATTAATCATCACTCACTTTTGTGATCTCTAGTTATTAATTTCCAAAATGTATGTCTAATTTAGGTGATATGGGTTTATTCCTTAAGCTTTTAAATAAGGATTCAAACATTACATGATATTTTTGTATTATGAATCTAGGTGTTACTCTATTTTTAGAGGCCAAAGATGAATTCCTTCTCTCAAATACTAATCAATAGGCATACATGGGAGTTTTGGATGTTATCCTTGTTTATATGCTCTATTAAAGTTATGTGGTTACTTCTCATCCATGGTGGAAAGACTCAAAATGGTATCCTAATACACAATTCCAAAAATTACTCATCTAATAAGGGATATGACCTCCTTTTTCCAAAGCTCCCTTTGGTTGATAAGCTTAATATTCATTGGTCTATTAACTCCTCTCCCCAAAGTTTCAGCAACATGTATAAAACTATTTAAAATGTCATTCTTGATCATAAACTTGCTCATTTTAATTGGTATTTTTATACAATGATCTTCCTCTTCCCCATCTTATTATGTATTTAGGGTTCCATATCTAATATTCCTTTGATGTGTCACTTTAAAACTATTTTTCACATCTTATATTTTTATATAAATCTCAAATGGTCTGGTCATCGACTCATGAATTTTTAAACCATTCAAACTAGAACCCTTTGTTTAGCAACATATACCCTTTAGAGTTTGTCCTTGTCTCCCAATTGAATTCAATTAGATCTCGGCATACTTTCAAAGTGGAAATTTTAAATTTAATTTTGAAGTAAAGGAATTTAGATATTACTGATTATAATATTTCAACTTATAATAAAGCTATATTATTGTTTCCAATGTCATTTTTATATTCAAGTACAAGCACCAAAGGTGGTGTCAAAGGTTTACCATTTCTAGAACCTACTGGACCACTAGGGAATTTTTCCTTGTATTTTGGCTCATGCTTCATCTCCCTTCACATCTTATAATTCCACTACAAAAGGGAGGAGGCATCGTCATAACCTCCATGTCACCACTCTTCCATATGTTATGGGTGGGGCTCTTTACCTCGCCGCCACTCTCCTCCATAGCCTAAATATGGTGGATGGGGATCATTGCCTCCCCACCACTCTCCTCTACTACACAAGGGACCCGGGTGTCTCAACCTCTAAGTTGATATAGTTTTGTTCCACCACCTTCCTTTGACAAGATGCCCTAGTCTACATTATATATCTCACCGATGAGGGATCAAGATGAACAGTATAGGCAATTGAAGCCAAAATCATTGGTTGTGAGCCCATCGATGATGGTAAAAACCTTCCTAGTGGTGGTTTTGGAAATCCTAAAGACATAGACCCTCCTCCCACTAACCTTTTATAAAGATCTACTTGATAATACCATTTTAAATAACTTGTTTAATATTATCTTGTGTAAGATTTCTTGTGCATAGGTGGCCTAGCGTGTCGATTTTGTGGCATTATTCCATTTCATCTTATATTTTTGAATAGTTGTACTATCTTATTTTTTGTGTACCATAGTTTTTATTTCCTCAAAAACATTTAAAGTAATACCAAATTTGAAGCATTCAATCTTGTATCAATTAATTATTCTAATAAAAATCCATATGCTATAACATTGCTTCACACCAAAGTACCTTCATGATTTTCAACATAATTGATAAGTTGTTTTTATATTGTACATTATTAAGGAGGAATAAATATCAAAGAATTTATTCACTTGTTTGGTTTAGCGTAGGTTCCTAAATAAATAGTTTCCTTATTCATTCTACATACCTAGCTACCCTAATAGGGTTTGGAGAAAAAAAGAGTAATTTTCCATATATCCCAAATAATTTTCGAAATGTGCATAAATTTTTAGATCCATAAACATTATAAAAAAATTATCAAATCATATTTCTCCTTCACCAACTTTACCGTAACTATATAGTTTCTTCCTAGAAGAGTTTATGCACATTCTACAAAATACCCTCATTTGATACAAGCTTTTTAGGTTCTCTCTATATTTTAATAAATCCCTAACTTTTTGGTCTATTATTGCTAATTATTTAAATGTTAAACCCCCACTTGTTTATTCTAATATTGGATATAATTTATGGATTTAAGTATAATTTTACTATTTCAGCTATGAATATATTTAACTACAATCACTACTACTTGAGGCATAAATCTTGTTGACATTCACATTGGATTTCATAAGAAAATGATGATTTTGAGTGTTTTTGGGGCAACAATCAGATGTTTTTTCATGTCAAATTTTTAGCACAAGAAAAGCCTACCGTTAAAACAAAATTATCATGTGTGAGTATTTTGGAAATGAAATTTCATGCTGATATACTATTACATATACATATAAATAGTACAAATATCTTAAATACAGATTATCTTAAAAATGACAATAGATATCAATCTCAAGGCTCTCATCCTCAATTTTATGTATGCCATATTATTTAATAATTACATTACCTTCTCTATAAAAATCCTATAAATTGGTGAAAAATCAAATCAATCTACCTACACCAATTTATGGGAATTGGAAAATCTTTCGAGATAAAATAGGCTAAAACATATGCCATATGGAGAAGATATTACAATTTTTTGATTGACTTCTCAAATAAAAATGAAACAACTTTTAATTGATAATCAAATGCATCTAAAATTTAATGTTGAAGTGAATTTTTAACAATCAAATGGGCGGTCAAATTTAAAATTGTTATAAATTGTTTAAGCACAAAATCATAACCTTGATGATAATGAAGGATACAGGGGGTGAAAGTGGTAAGGAAAATTTTGAATTTTAGGAGAGTGGGATGCTACATATCAAGCTTCGAGGCATGGGGGCTGCTCTACGAGTGTGGGTGTGTCCTAGGCTAATAGAGATCATGGTGGAACATTTGGCCCCTTCCCTCTTCTTGATTTGATCCCTCTTTGGGAAGAACAAGGTCCTTCGCTACTCATCCCCGACAGCTTTTCTAAATAGGGAAAAGAATAGATACATCCTAGCTCTCATTGGGTGCTTTGTAGGTATCATGCCCAATATTGATGTTGTCGAGCTCGAGGAAAATGGAAATGGGCACTACTTAGAGGGTTGGAAGTTGTGGCCATTTCAAACAAATCTGTTTATTCCAATTCAAGCTAGAAGAATAATATCTCACAGCTATCAATGGAGGACCCTAGTTTTTGGAAAAATAGTGTTGCATTCGGTTAGATGGAACCCGGTATGGATCTAGGGAAATTAGATCCTGATGCCTATCATGTGTGGGTAAATCTCTCGGCACTTCTGTTGAAATAATGGGAGAAATATTTCTTATCGGGGATCACCAAGGCATTAGGGAATATTTTTTCGATCGACCCAACAACCCTTGCTCGAACAAGGATGATTTTTGTCAATATTTGTGTGAATGTAACACCCAAGATGACTCTTTCATATTACATTTGACTTATCTCTTCTCAGGGTGTTATTGATCAAGATCTAGAGTACGAAATGTCCCTTATTTTTGTAGCAAGTGTAGGGGGTAGGCCATGCACTTAGCAATTTTTCTAGCCCAAGTTTTGAATGGAAACCCAAGTTATTTGTTGGTATCCATGCCTCCCCCTCTCTTAAAGCTAGTTGTGTGGTCACCGGGTCTTGGGAAAATGTTGAATGTCCTACTAAGATTAAGAAGGGTGAGGCATTGTGTCCTAACCTGAATCAGGGCCTATGAATGTGTTGGATGTGGGGTAGGTTAATGTCTTAACTCATCCTTTCATGTTGGTTTCACGGGGGGGCCATCGCTTCAGTCTTAGCTATGGTGGATGGTTACAAGAGCAAATAAGTCGAGGAAGACAACACTGGGAAGGTAGTAGGGATCCAATGGATGATCCTAATGAGTTCCTTGAGGAGGAAACCCATGTTTTTTTTAAAAACTGAATATTGTAGCTGATTATTTTAAAGAAGACCAATGGAAAAATTAAGAGGAAAAAATAAGGGTTTTTTAAGTCTAGCAAAAGATCCCAAAGTGAGGTGTATCATATATTAGTAACAGTGAGGGAGGTCCGTGAAGAAGAAACTAATGAGGGAGTTAGTTCAACAGATGAAGAGGATGTTTTTGAAGACTCGATTGGAAGTCCAAGTACGGGAATATCAAAATTGTTCTTAATATTGAACAATCGGTGGTTTCAGAGGAGGCTTCTTGTGGGGTTTTTGACCCCAATAAACTCAAAGTGGTGGATTTCTTGGAAGGTTCACACTATAACAATTATATCTTTGAAACTTTTGGATTCAGAAATCATGATGAGCTTATTAATCATGCTCTTGAGGTATAGAGATGGTGTAAAGTCCTTTCAAGAAAATCAAAACGATCCTCTCTACCTCTCTCTAATAGGAAAATATTTTCTCCTCCTTTGATGAGCCCTTGATCTTGAAGGGGTTAAACTAGGGTTGTTTGAGTTTCTCCTTGAGTTTTTGGTCAAGTTGCTTTGATCACCTCTTTGAGGAGCCCTTTATCTTCTTTGGTTTTTCCATGCTTCTAGATTTTTGGATTTTTGTTCACTTCACCTTGGGCCTATTAGGCCCCGTCGATGTTATCCCTCTTTTGTGCCTAAATGATTATATTTAAGTTGTACAGGTTCTTAATCCCTTAAAAATATGTTGTGATGACCGATAAAACAACCCACTTGAGACCCATGAACAACCTAGGTTTAGTTAGAAAAATTATGGAATAATTTTTTTTTAAATGTCAACTACCCAAGTCTCAAGGACAATTAAATTCAACTAATAAATTTTCCCATTATAATAATTACTAATTCCACAATATAAATCAACAAGTGTAATAAGTCTACACCTAGCTCAAAACTCCTTAGGGATTAATTTAATCACTGACTATAATGACATTTTAGCTAAATATTCTCTGATTAAAATTTTAGGATTAAGGGACCAAAACAATTAAATACCCAAGGTATTTAATTCCATAAGATCTGAATCAAGAGCAATGTTTAATTATAGTGGGGAAAGGAAAACATATTTAAAATCATCAAAGTAAAGTCCTACTTACCCACTCCTAGAACTCAGTTGAGAGTGTCTACAACCAGGTTACGAGACAACAGTTGTCACTAACAGGTTCCAGAACAATTCTAATTTACTAGAACATACTTTTCTTTTATTAACAATTATCAGAGGTCACAAGGTCCAAAATTTAGGGTTAGAAGTTTCAATTAGGTTCAGGGGGTAAATTAACACCATACCCACTCTCTAATAGGATCAGAGTTTCAACTTAATTTTTATCACACTTAACACATTAAAAATTTCCCTAAATCATTTGCATTGGATAGGAAATTTTCTTACCTTTCTAATGATATAAAGAAGTCCTCCTAACTCCTTGGTAAACTCCAGCTTATGGGTCTACGAGGCCTTGGGGTGAAAATATTTCCCCAAGGGCAGGCATGCAGGCCCAGGGGTGTAAATTTTCCCAAAAAAAAATAGGTTGGCGGGTCGTGGGGAGATATTTTGAATTTTTTCCCGCGTGGGGTGAAAAACTAGTTTTGCGCCAAGCGCTTTCGCTACACCGCTAAAGACACATGTAAAGCTCTAAGGCAAAGCGGGAGAAAATGAGGGAAGGGTAGGGCAGCGAAGGTTTTGAGGAACTTTCACCAAGGAGGAGGAAAGGAAAAAATCACACACATGTCTATGTGTCCACGGATTTGATTTCACCAAGGCGAGGGTGGGAGTGTGGGGCCATGGGGGTTTTTTTAATTTTCCAAATAAACAAAATTCAAAAAGGAAAAAGTTTGCGAGGGTTCCATCATGCCATGTGGTAGCCTCTGATTGGCTGCGGGCTAGTGGGGTGGCAAGGAAAATTTTTAAAAAATTCCAAAGAAAATTTCTAAGTTTTCAAAGGGAAAATTTCGGGCCGCGAGCCCGCCAGGGAAAATTTCCCAAAATTTTCTGCCCAAGGAAGGAGAACTTCGAGGGCCATAACTTTTGATAAAGAAGCTCAGTTTGGGAAAATGAGGACTTTCTAGAAATATCTCAATGCCCTCTTTGCACATAAATCATAAATTTTACATTTTGATAAATTTTAAGGGGTCAATTTTAAGAAAATGGCCTGCAAGCTTGTTAGAAGTAAACTGGTAAATTTTAACTTATAAATTTGGTTCAATTTGATCTTCTCCTTCACTCAACATGCCAAACAGACATGGAGGATTGTTCTAAGAAGGATTTAGGATTTTTTGGAAGGTTATTTTGCTTGATTGATTCCAATTTGAATTTTTCCAACAATTGACAAAAAAATGACTGTGAAAAGTTTGGGCCCGATTTTGCAATGTTTTAAATTATTTCCTTAAGTGTTTTTTGTCAAATTGAGTCCATTGATATCACAACATACTAAATTTTAATGTTTCCATGTTGATTATTGTGTGCAAGCCCGAACTATGCATTTTAATTAAATTATTTGTCAGTTTTAAATTTACAATGAGATCAAATTAAAAGGGGTCCATTTAACTTTTTCATCATTCAAGTGTGGAAATTAATTTCTATTCTAGTCTAATGCATTTAGTTGTTTTTAATCAAACCATTTAATAGCTAAAATGCAAAGTCTGATTTCCAATTTAACACATTTCCAAAAGAGGAAAAATAATACAATTCCTTCATACGTATTCCTTTCTTTCAAACAGAAATTTCATTACATTTAAAAATCAGATTTCAATACAACAATGCAAATGAAGAAAGGTATTGCAATCCTTTATTGATTTCAAATACAACTTTACATCTTCCAATTTCTTGAATGCAATTAGCAGATTTCAATTTCTTTCTTTCAAATGTACAAAACAGAGTAGATATATCTTTCACACTTCAATTTTACAACTTTCATAATCAATACAACATCTTTCCATTTCAAAACTTTTACAAATTCATCCACTTCAAAGTGGGAAAGGTTATAATGGGATTTTATTTCACAAGGGACAGTCAAATGTCTTTCTCCTCTGCTCCAGAACAACGTAACATGCAAAGTTTCTTTTTTTTCCAATTTGATCACAACAAAAGTGGGGGAAAGGCAATGCTCTCCACCCAACCAAGACATCCAATGAAAGGAGAAGTCATCCTTCATCATTGGCCCCCGAGCCCCAACCACAATGCAATAGAAGGTTTGATTTAACTCATGGCAACAACAAGCTTCCACAAAACATACACACATCATTCTTTCAACATGCACATTCAAATTAAAACACAGATTAAACAACACAAAGAGCTTTACAATTACATTGAAACATTAAGACAAAACTCTAGCTTCATCATGCAAGCCAAATGAGCAAGGACTATGGGGGAAGCTGCTTATGCCTCCCAATGGGAATTGGGCATCCACCTGTAACAAACCGCCAATATAATTCATCACACATATCCTTATGCCCCCACAAAGTAATAAATGCAAGCTATTTATTTTCCATGGTGGATCCCAAACCCAAACTCCCTCCACAAGAATTCTGATGCCACTGGAATTCCCTTATGCCCCCACATGAATTCCCCATAGCCTTCTCCTACACCATTCCTATGGTAGTCTACCCAAACAGCCAATAAACACACAAACATTCACCATTCACACAAACACAAAAAGAAATAAAAGCATAAATGAAGAGCTAAGCTCCTACCTCTCCATGGTAGAATTTTTTTCCAACACAAGCAAGATTTCAATGTCAAAAACACAATCCCAAAATCAGTAACCAACAAGCATGCAAAGTTCTCCAATCTCCTTCCAAAATCAAGAGCTCCAATCACAAGAAAATTCACCCCAAGGAAGCATGCAAAATGTTTCAACAACCCAAAACAAAGCAAAGAGTTCAAATTTTATAGAAGAGGGAAAGGAAGAGGATGAGGTGGATCCATGTAGGATGCCACTTCACACATCCTCAACTCCAACACAAAAGTCAAATTTCATTCTCCAAAGCACAATAAAGAGGTGGGTGAAAATATGACAATTTACTTGCACACTCCAAAACCCACACCCCAAAGGACTAAATCAAATAGAATGTAAGAAGAGTGCAATTAAAACTTACAATTTGTCTTCCCAAAATGCATTAAAAAGGTCTAAAATCAACCCTTCAACCATAGGTATGGTTGGTAATAAAAATTAAGAGGCATGAAACAAGTTTTATTTGTCCCACAAGCCTCCAAAAACAACCTCCAAGGACAAATTCGAATTTCCAAGGAGGTGGAGTGTTTCATACTCCAAAATTTGACTTACACAACTCTTACACATCACTTACATATTTAATACAAAAGCCAACAACTTCTATAATTACTTTCTTATGTCTAAATTTGATTAATTGACTTTTAACCATATGTTTTCTCACATTAATCTACCATAATTTAATTAAATAAAAGAAAGGGACACACCACTAATAAAATACATACAACAATAATAAAAGGAACCACATTAATAAAATACACATAACCCCTTGATCAAATTCAAGCGTGATCCCCCCCATGGGAATCCCTAACACTAACAATCACACACACACAAACAAAATTAGTTGCCATGGTGATCCCCCATGGGAATCCCTAACACTAACAATCACACACACACAAACAAAATTATTTGCCATGTGACCTTGTTGAATTCATCTAGAATTTTCCAATGTGGTTGGTCTCCAATCCTCGAGATGTTTGTTGTGATATTTTAACCTCGCAAAACACAAATACCTCCTTTGGTCTCGTGGCCATATCGAACATCCAAAATGAATATAAATATAATTCTAAAATCATCTATATAAATGAATCACCATAACATCAAGTAACAACTATATCATTTGAAATTTAATCAACAACTATACCATCATCAAATAATTTCTATTTTCTAGGTTTACTCAAAATATCAATTATCACATGTCCGAACAACATCTATAATATAACCATGTCAAATAGTATACCAACATCAATGTATAAAGTGTCTCTAATAATCATCATGAATCCTATAAAAATAAAATTCAGCAATAATACATGGTCTCACATCTAACATCATACTAAATCAAAACTATAAAAATGTCCATCATATAGTCTACAAAGGCCATGATCGGTATAAAAGGTGTCAAAGGGAAGTGGGCACTACATATGCTTTATTTCCTAATCTAATAGAAAAACAAAATCATAACCTCCCACTAGCCCCGGCTACCATTACAGGCACATATTGGTGTATTAAAATATAATTATATTATATTATATTTATTATTATTTATAAATATATAAATTATATTATTTCTAAATATAAACATACTAAAATAATATATTTTAGTATGCATATATGTGAACATTCATGAATAAGACATTACAATTCGAGGAAAAATAATATTTTTATAGAAAAAGGTATAAACAATAATGTCATACATGAGAAGCTAATGTTGTATATGACGGGAAATATTGAGTATAATACAATAAACTAACAATCACATGTGGGGTGTGTGATGTCAATTTCGAAAGAGAAATAATGGCGAGGAAAAGGAAATTGAAACATACAACAAAGCAATGTGTACTTTGAATAAATTTTTTTGACAACAAATAAAGGAAAATAAGGTAGACAAAACGAAATTTCATAAACAATGACAACGATTGAGCCAACAACACTATTTATAAGACATGTTCTAACCCACAATTTTCAGCACAAAGCATGGCTTTCTGGTTGACACAGAGAAAACTATTGTGTTACAATTGATCCATAATTAATCTATCATGAGTTAGTACGACCGGTGTTCTCGAAATCAATCTGAAAATGGGAGAGTAAAGGGCTTTTAACAATTGATGGTAGGAAATTACTCGATTTCTTTACTTCTAGTTTTTTTTCCTTCCTTACACCACTCGATGCTTCTACTCCTCCTTTTTCTTTCCCTATTTTGTGCATCAAATGCTATAGTTAAGGCCTCAATTGATGGAAAACATTATTTCTATGGTCAACACGGATCCCAAATATTTTACATTCTAAAAACCATGTTCGAAAACTACCGAAAATTATTTTATTCAAATCTATCATCACCATTCTTCTAGGCGAAAGCATCCTAAACATAGATAGGAAAGAGGGAGAACACATCATAAAGAGCATGAGCTTCATTTTGCACTCCCTCACCTTTAAATATCACATAATTCTCTCCCTCCATCACTCCATTAATGACACACTATTTATGTTTTTTGTGAAACCTCTCGATCCACCTCATCACTCCACCTCGAACATCTTCTTATTAGTTTTTCTTTTCACAATTGCACATGCTTGGGTTTGAGGTAGATTTGGGATGTTTAGAAATCAAACACCTAGAGGTCATCATTAAACAAGCCTTGATGTGAAAGTTCCCGATAAGTTACTTTCTTGCTCACTCTTCATTCTATTTCTATAAATTAATCTTTTTTATAGGTTCATCACCCTTTCCATCATCTAGAAAATTATGAGATTTCTCGGGCATGCATCTAAGGGGAATCTCAAAGTGTCCATGAAAACCATCAATGTATTTACAATGTAATCAGGTGATGTAATCATTTCCCCTGAGGAATTCTATGGAGAATTTTTCCAAAAAAAATCCTAAATGATGAAGATGATGCCCTGTTAAAAATTTGTAAAAATTAAAATCCTAATCAAGAAAATTCATTGTCTTTGCCCTTTTATCTTGAAAATAACTCCTCGTTCGTATAAATTTATCCGCAAGCTCCCAACTTTGTTCCCAGAGTGCAATCATTATGACCCGTTCAAATGAATACACCCACTCAGAGGGTTGTGTTTGTGGACCTCACGCCTGTCACCACTGCTACTATCACCTGTCACAAAATATAGTTGACCAAAGAAGCAGACATAGATCCCATGATGTCCTCCATAACCAATTCAAAGCCCCTAACCGATGAATTCAAGGGGAAAAAAATCAAGCAATTCATCTCTCGTGTACATGTCCCGCCAAATGATGTAAGGGATGGCACGTTACACATGTGCAAATGCATTTCTACATAATGAAATTTTAGGATTTCCAAGTTATATATATAAATATATATATATATATATATATATATATATATATAGATATATTAGATTTATCCTCATGTTGTATGTCATTATCAATATTTTCTTAATAGAACATGTTAAATGTAGGAAAATAAAGGTTTGCAGAGTCAAGACACATTTTAAATTTATTTTTAAGGGCATTCAATATAGATATTCCTTATATTGATAACATTGCATCAGTGCATGAGATTTGACAATTGACCCTACTCACAAACCAAAAATCTATGATGTTAAGAGGTTTTAAATAGCCTTTTTATCTTTGTTAAATGTCTTTTCTTTATTTAATAATTTAAAAGTACATTTTTTCATTGTATTTACAAGTTTCAAAAACAAATTCAGGGATTCTATGTTTGATATAAACACATTTTTAACCAAATATGTTATTTAAATATTTATGTAATGTTGCACTTATATTTATATTAAATGTGTTTATAGTGATAATGACAGTTTTACCCAATTATTTCGTGTCAAATAGGGATGGGTTGGTAAATTTACAAACTATAAAATATGGTTAAAATAGGAAAAATTGTCCAAAATAGGCATCAAATCTCATTTCTTTTTGTGGTTGAAAAGATATGATATGAATTGTATAGCTTCAAAAGTATTGTATCTAACTGTTTGTTTCTCCATGTATTTAACAACAAAATAAAAGTTGAATGGGAAAAACAAACCCATGTCAAACAAACCCGCTAACTCAATGCATTTTCCAAAACCGAGCATAAGATGGAGAGCGACGCATCCTAAATGAAATTTCAAACCTGTCATTTTCCTTGCATAGTAAGACAAGAACTTTATTTTAGATCCTAAGGTGTATATGTTAATAAAGGCATTTACCACGTTGAAACCCTCGTTAATAGTACACAAGGAGGAAGTGTCCATAATGGAGCCCTCATTGACATACCTTCCTTTTTCACCGCCACATGTAAGGTTTAAATAATAGTCGTACTTCATCGGCCAAACAATCTCAACCTCAATTTATCCGACACCGCCAGCACGAGGGGATGCCTTCTCACAAATTTCATGCCTTTCAACGTAATTAGATGGATTTAAATTAATTTCTCATATATTTGAAAAAATTTAAAAATCTAGCTACTAGCTAGGAATTATTCCTCGTCATGCACATTTATCATTCTATTACACATATATTTATTATATTATTCATGTCATGTGGAGATGAGGCCTCTAACTCATTGTCCATGTTACATCTATGAAAAAATCCTCATTGTATTTGGGATCATTATCCCTATCACAATATTCAATATCAAGACAATCAACTACCATACAAAAGTTTCTTGACCTTATATAGAGAAATAATTATATAAGTTCTTGATGTTAAAATTTTGTTAAATAGTTATTTATGATTGTTAATTTGATACTTTGACAAAGAAATTTTCATAATTAGTCGACACAAATATCCAAAAATTATTCTACTTATGGATTTCATTGGTATTCTATCCGAGGTATTTTTTTTCTTCATCATACTCATACTAATGCAAGATCACAGAGGAAGAATGGCATTGATACATAGAATCGCACTTAGAATCTCCAATAAGCTTTGAGGGTATAGATTAAATTAGTAATGAAAGTGAATGCTTTATGATGCAAGGGTAGGTTATACTTATACAATAACTCAACCCTTAAAGAGAAAGGTTCTTTCATGTAGATCCATGTTGTTTCACCTCAAAGTATGGGATAAAACAGACAAGGTGATGGTCAAGGAGAAATACCTATGATTATGTGGATGGTATGCACGATTTATAGAATATGATCAAACCGAATGTGAGAGCTTCCCTTTGGATATGAGGAATGACCTTTATAAGAAACACAACAAGACCACCAAATGGTATTCAATATCAAATGGCAAAGTGGACTACTGCCTAGCGATTTCTAGTTCCAAGAAGTGTGACACTTCCTGTGATGGTCACAATCCAGTGTCTTTATAAATTAATGAAAATAAATACAATAAATAAATGTCTTATTGCTAAAACTTTGATTTAGGTGTCTCAAAACGTTATCAACACACTAGATTAAGTAGAGTATTGAAGTACAAACTAATCTAGCATTAGGCAAGGTATTGTTCTAGTTGGGAAAGGTCACATGGGTGTTAGGTAAGGTCTGGGTGGAGTTTGGTTATGTTATGGGTTGTTTGGTGAAGGTTAAAAAAAGACACAATGACTAATATCGATCTGGTGATTGATGTTGGTAAAGAGGTGAAACCGACGATGGTTAGGTGACCAACGTCAGTAGGGGAAATTGGTAGTAACTTAATAAAAACAGTTTTTGAGGTTCTCTGTGATTACACAAAGAGTGAAAAGGAAGTGGTTAGGTTCATAATATTACCAAGAAGACTCAAGAATAAATAGGGGGAAGTCACAGAGGGAAAATAGACCATAGGTTGTTGTATTGGTGGATTGGTGATAAGTTGGAGATAAAGGAATACAGAAGAAATAAAGTATAATGAAGGAGGTAAAGAATATATACTTTAAGCAAGCACAATATGATTCAAATCATGTATACTTAATTACATTTATAGATCTGGTAGGTGAAGGAGGATGGTAGTTGATCCATGAATATATTTTGGGTTCGGGCCATGGCAGGCAGTACTCTTGGAGTGTTCTGTGAGTATTCCAATATCCTGTAATGAGAGTCGGATGCTTTCTTGGGCCTTTGGTTGAGTATTTTGTGGTGTCTAGATGTTAAGAGGCTTTTTATTCATGCTTGAATGCAATATAACTCCCAAAACTAAAATGACCAATTTAGGTAAAAGGTTTCAAATTTGTATATAAAGGAATTGATGGCGGTGAGGTGACCGACGCGGTTAAGGCGGATAATTCTAGGTTTACCAAAAATAGGCAGATCTTCCCAGATTTGGTGTGCTTTTCTCATTTATTTCACTTAGGAAAGTGGATTTCATGTGAGAGAAGGCAGGAAGAACTTACGAGAGGTCCAGTTCGGTTTAGGAAGAAGTCTTAGTTAGTTAGGTCAAGTTAGTGACTCAACACTAGGATTTATAACTCAATGTTGAGGGTGATGACTCAAACACTGTGAGTTAAATGCCCCTAGAATGGGTCTAGGGTGAGGTGTCATGGTGAGAAGGAAGTGTGAGGGTGGAATTAATTTAATTAAAATAATTAAATTAATTAATAATGTGAAGGTGAAAATATTAATAATAATTAATAATGGGGCCAATGTGTGCTTAATTAATTAAAAGGGACCATGGGGAGTGTGACGCAAACTTGGTGTCTACATTTTCCCTTTTTTTCACATAGCTTTGTATTGGTAAGTGATGCCTACAAAAAGGAATTCGGTGTCCTGGTATGAGCAGAGGTTAGGTTGCCCCAAGTAGGGCTGAAGGTGGTCCCCCTCAAACCACGAATGGATGAGGTAGGAGACATAGTCGGTGAGTGGGTTGATAAATAGGTTATTGATGAAACTAAGGGTCGGTGGGTAATGGTAGGGATGAGTCAGGTAGTGGCTAATAGAATCGAATGGATGTACACATATAGATTGCGATAAAGTGCCAAGTGGAAGAGCATGCAAATGCTACATCATCAAAGGTCGAGAGGTTTATCCAAACAAGGTTGAAGTGGTTCAAGGATCCAAGGTATAGGATATGGTCCTAAAGCACAACTAGGCCATGTGTAGGAACAGGTAATAGGTTTTGCTCCATTGCACCAAAGGTATGGTCGGGATAAATATCATGACATTAGACAAGGCCGAGGTATAGGTAAATAACATGTCCCTAAATGCAATTAAGGAAATGTATAGGTAATTTAGGCTTGTGGGTGAGTTGTAATAGGTGTTGGTAAGGGTAAAAGATGTGTGAACAACATTGTTTGTAGGAAAAGTGGGCATAGTGTGGGTGAAATGGCTATGTTGGGTGACCAATGCCGGATATAGATTAACCAATGTCGGTTTTCTAGGGAATGACTTGACTGATGTCGATCATGCTGATTTGTGGCTAAAAACTAAAATATGTGTTTTATGGATTCATTTGTTTCTTTTCCATTTTTGGAAAATGACAGAGAAGAAGTGTAAGGTTGGAAAGCAATGGTACGAGGTGTTTAGCTGAGTTGGCGAGCCACTAGCAAGTGATTGGCATTCGATAGGTGGGTCCACGATATCGATTGGAGTGATTTGATTGGTTGTGAGGTGAGGAGTGGATTTTTTCATGGCAGAGGCGGGAGAGGGAGCGGGTAGACCACTGACACAACAACCATAGGTGCCACCGCAAATACAAGGCTGAGTAGAGGTAGGAGACAATCCTAAGCTTACATTTGATTGAAAATATTTGTTTAATGTGGGTGAAATTTGGGTGGGAATTTTATTTTGAAATTGTAGCTAAAAACAGGGGGTGGGAAGGGGCAAATGTAGCTTAAGTAGGGTTGGGAATGAATGTAGGGTAGATTTGGGTGGGTTGGTGTAGGTTTTTAGGTTATTTTTTTGTTGATATTTAATAATGAGGATGGGGGTTTTGGTTTCATCGCTGAAATAATGACCAGCGTCGGTCATTGGTTGGACATTATTGGTTGGTTTTGGTGACATCGATCAATATTTGGGTGACTGCAATCTGCTCAAGATGACCGATTATGGTCAAGGCGACCGATGTTGGTCACTGTTAAAAGTTACTAGGTGAAAGAAAGGCTAGGTGGGAAATTTAAATAGGAAAGGTAGGGGTAGGTGAAGACTAATGTAGGTGGAAGAGGGTAAAGCACATTCTTTTCGGTGTGTGATAGGTATGTAGGTGAAATGATCTAGGATATTGTGTAAGTATGATAATGGAGACAATAGGTTTTTAGGTGAATTAGGTAAAGGGGTAGGTATTGGAAACCAATTGAGGGGTAGGTATGATTGATGTGTTTAGGTATCGTTTGGAAAAAAGGATTAATTATGAGGTTAATTTATGATTTAGGTAATAGGTAATTTTAGAGGGTCGTGACTTGATAGTGTTTGTTTGGATGATGCAGGTGAGAGATCAGTTGATTATGAGAGACCGAGTACCACCTCTATTGGTATAGATGTGGCCTAGTGCAACATCTGAGGAGTGGGAGCACATAGCCAATGTTGGACTTAGTTCAATCAGGCGCTATAGGTGTATAGGCCGAGATCATAGCTTGATGGTCACTCTCATTGATAGATGGGACTCGCTACCAATACCTTTCATTTACCAACTAGAGAGTTGTCCATGTCACATTAGAGGACATGTATAGGATCCTGTCATTTCCTATTTTATGGGATCTAGTGTATTCAATTTCATCTGAGGCATCGGCGGATCTGATAGTGGTGGTATTTGGTGAGGCGATGGGCATCTTGATTTAGCAACATTCATAGTACATAGGGATACATTGCAAGGGCAGGTCAGTTCCCTATAGGCACAAATTATAGGGTTACAGGGACAAATTATAAGGACACAGGCATAGGTAACCACCTTACAGTACACAAATGACAACCCCGTAGGCCCGAGTAGCACAAGGGTAGGTTCTCATTACGTGGTGGAGATAGGGATGGAGGGTAGGTAGCCTCCTTATAGGCACAGGTAGCTAGATTATAGGGCCAATTGGCCACAACACATGCACAGATTGTGGCCTTACAGTGCAGTAGCTACATAGGTACCACCACATGCATAGGGACATGGTCCCATAGTACAGGCACCTACACCAGGATAGGGTACACTTTTAGTTAGGAAGAGTTCACAGGGGGTAGTTAGGTGGATGGCACCCCCACAAACAGTATCCATGGTGAGGTTCAGGGTTACCCTGAATGAGGCTCGCTATTATCATGACCATCTAGCCACCATAGGGATTGATGTGCCTTCATATGTTACATGTCAATCCCAACAGGTAGCTAGTGGGTGGACTAGATCTAGGACTCACAGTTCTGGTAGTATAGGGAGTCGTCAGCTCCATAGATAGGGCCAGGGTGAGGTTATTAGTTCCCGAGACCAAACGCCATAGAGGGGAAAGAAGGAGGACATACAAAGTGACTAGCAAGTGAATTACAATATGATGGTAGGGCACTTGAATGGTGAGGAGGAGGAGGAGACATGTGATACTAGAGAGGAGGGCATCATGTGGGGATGATTAGTCATTGTATGTGATATTGTACCATTATTTTGATTTTTGATACATATACTCGGCATGTGTGCTAAAGATGTGAGATTTGTACATGAAATTTTTGAGATACTGATACCTATTTATATTTGTGTATATATGTATTGATACACAGACTCTCATATTATATAGTTGATGATGTTTATTGGATGGATGATGTACTTGCTTTAATTTCCATTATTATTGTGTATCATGGAAACTAGTTGAGTTAGGCATGATTGAGTTGATGTCATATAGGCATGGTAGAGTCAAGTATAGGCATGGTTGAGTCAAGTATAGGCATGGTTAAGTCAAGGTCATGTAGGCATGGTTGAGTATGGTTTTTGTTTTTGATTTAATTTCCAAGTTATTGGTATTATGGAAAATAAATGATGATGTATATGTATGTTGTGGTTTAATCTTCCAAATATTTTATATCATGTAAAATGTGAAATCAATTAGGTAGAATATGGATATGGTGGTAAAATAGTAACTGCGATGAAACAATGCATGTTTTTTGTGATATAGTAATTTCCAAGTTGTTGCATGAATGGAAAAAAACTAAAGTAGAATGTGATCATAAAAATTTGGGGTAATGGTTAGGGGTAAAGGTGTAGAAGGGGAAGGGATAGAAAAGGTAGAATTATGTCCGAGCTAACCTTCAAGGGCCCCTACTCTCGTGAGTGTTGCTATAGACACCAAAATTAGGTCGTACCACCCTTATAACCCTGTTAATTAAATAAACCATACCTTACATATTCATATCCCATAGTGCACATGATTAATTGAATTAATTACTTTAATTTATTTAATTAATTCCCTCACTTGACCACTTCACCTAGAAACATCACCTAAACACCTCATCATGGACCTAGTCTTAGCATGTTCATTATAACTAGGACTCAATCTCTAATTACAATAACTAACTGAGACTTAGTCTAACCCTAACACTAGATGCCTATTCTTTCTCTAATGGCATGCCCACTTACTTATGCAGAAAATACCATTTTAGACCCAAACCAATGGGTAGAACTGGTTAAACAATAGCCAAGATCTTCAATTTTGGCAACCTAGGATTTCCTACCATAACCGACGTCAGTTAACCCTAAATTGACGTCAGCTAACCTAAACTATCATCGGTTACCATATATTCAATTTGGTAACCTTGTTCCAGGTTGGAATAATTATTTGAGTTGGGAGAGAGAGATATTTGCATGCAAGCATGAACCAGAGCCCTCTCGCACATCTAGCCACACTCTAGTCAAAGACCATGACCGATCCAAGACTCGGAATTCACAGTAGCATCCCGAGAAGCACTACCGCGGAACTGACCACCAATTCCATAGATAAACCATCACCCTCATCCAACCACCAAGTCTACAAAAAGTGCATTTAAATCAATCATTCCATACTTATTTAGATCTGGTTTCTTTATCTCTCGTTTATAAGTCCTAGTCTCCTTTGCATCTCATCATTTCCCACCTTCCTATCAATCCATCCACCTAACCACCTACAACCTCCCATCTCTCCATACCTGTAATAACAACTTTATAATCTTCACTCAAATAACCCAAAACCAGATCTTGGCCTGTTCTAGTCACCTTGGCTACATGCCCAACCTCTAGATCTGATCATAACCTTACCTATTAGATTAGATTTGCTTATTGTATTTGAATGAGATACCTAAATCATATCAACTAGCACTAGGATTTTATTTGTTTACATTATTTCTTACATTAAATTGCATTAAACAAAGGGATTAACGGCCATCTAGAAGTATCACACTTCCTAGATCTAGCAAATGCTAGGAAGTCCACTGACACATATTGTTTAATATTATTCTTGTTGTCTTGTTTTACATTCACATGTAGTTCCTCCTAGAAAAATGAAGTTCTCAAAATCAGCACTAGATCAGGAAATTAGAACACATGCACTCTACCTTCCACCTTCATTTCACAAGTATTCCTCCTCACCCTTACCTTATCTCTTTTGATCATATATAGGAAACTTATTAGTGAAACAACTACCTACATAGCCCCAATGAAAATGGTCCTCAGTGCCAATGTAGTTCTCCCTTAAGCTAGGGAAGAATATAATGAGGTAGATGAATGGGTCGATAGGTTTTAGGTGTGATTAATTCTAGGTCACTTGGGTATGGTTGAGTCAAGGTTGAATACACATGGTTGAGTGTAGGTCATTTAGGCATGATGGAGTCTAGGTTGAATAGGTATGATTGAGTTTAGGTGTCAAAGGTCTAGTCCTGTATCATAATCAATAATTGGAAAAAATAGGTGAATGGTAGAAGGGGGTGGCTGCCTAATTGGTAAGGACCATTACAAGTCTATTACACCAAAATATCAGCTTATGAACATAATACCCTAAAGGCGTTGCATGCTTAAACTTTCTAAGAGTGAATGAAGTTACATGATCACAAAATTTCGTATTTGCAACACATCCCTTGAGTCGGTAGGAGATTCAAAAGAAAGGAAGGTGAGGTGAAGTTGTTTTTTATAGTGTAACCTTGTTATGAGATGACATGCCTCTTCTCCAAGATACCCAAAACCAAAATAGGCACGCCCATGAATAAAAATTTGTAGATTTCTTTTTGCATTTTCTTTTGATTTTTTTATAAATTGATTGATGTAGGAAGTATATGTGGGATAAATAGAATGACTCCTTGAGGTCTTCGTGAAGCTGATCAATGCGGGAAGCTTCAAAATATTTTTATTTTTATTTGTTTAGAAATAGTCTTCTTTTTTTATAGACTATGTACAATAGTTCTAACTTTATAGTTTTCCTTCAAGGGAACAGTCTATTTATAGTAGCTAGATATAGAAGTAGATGTCCTTTTTGAGGGAATCATCTATTTACAAGAAGTTTGAATCAAGGAGTTGAATCCCATTTTACTTTTAAAATTATTTGGACTTTTAGGTCATGGACAAGACTATAGAGGAGTATAGGCTTCTTTTTTTAAGACAAAACCATAGCATGCAAAAGGTTAGCTATGTAAGAGAGGTTTTAAGTGATGAATGACCATGGGATTCCATCCTAAAAAGAACAAAAATTATCCATGAGAATCATTCCATGAGTAGATTCATGGTACTCATGTTTAAGATAAGGCTGAAAGGTGACGGGTGATCACATAATTCTTATTTAGTCATTGGTCCTCAAAACGGGGGAGATGAAAGGAATGGGTACTCAAGGGACAAGTTTGTCATAGACAAAAGGTGATATAGTACTTGATTAAATAATATAATGGTTGAAGATGAAAAGTATTGAGGGGCTCAGGTTTTGGTTGGCCTTCGAGGGAAGACAAACAATAAGCACCTGATCCATAGGCATGAGTGATTATATATGGTCTAATCCAATTAGGAGAAATTTTTCCATGTTTACTTTTCTCCACTTTTATTACATGTTGATTTTATTTCAGGACAAGGTCACCAACCTTGAACTTTCATTCTTGGACATTTTTTCGTAGGTACGTTTAATAGATGTGAAGGTGATCAAGATTGGCTAAACGAAACTTGTCTAGTAACTCAATTGTGCCAAACGGTCTTGGAAAAAATCATCATCGGTGAGTATATATTTGAGTGAGATATGAAGAGATGGAATTTGGACCTCGGGAGGTAAAACAACCTCCACACCATAATTCAAAGAAAAGGATGTGGCAGCATTTGAGGTGTAAATACTAGTGTGGTAATCCCATAAGGTGAAAGGAATGTACGTATGTCAATCCTTGCTAATATCATTGACCACTTTCTAAAGAATTTTATTGAGGGTTTTTTTGGTTGATTCGGCTTGACCATTTTCTTAGGGGTAGTAAGGTGAAGAGAAACTAAGATGGATGCCTAAAGTTTCACAGAGTTTCCATACTTTTTTAATTGTTTACCATTATTAGTGATAAGTCGATGAGGAACACCAAAGTGATAGATGATGTTATGGTTAAGGAATTCACATATTTTCTCAACCTTGGTAGAAAAAAAGGTATAACTTCCACCCATTCAGTGTAATATTTAGTAACGGTAATAATCCATTGATGATGTTTAGAAGAATGAGGGTTAATCTCGCCAATGAGATCCATACCCCATTGAGAGAAATTCCAAAGGTCTCATGTGACCTGTAAGGCATGACTTGGGGTATGGTGAAGATTAGCATGTTGTTAACACTTCACAAACCACTTGACATAGTCACAATAATCATGGTTTAGGGTGCACCAGTAATAACCAAGGTGAAGGATGTACTTAACGACAACTAAACCTCTATAATGATCCCCATAAATTCCATCATGAACCTCCTTGATAGTATAAGTTATTTCAGAGAAGGTGAGGCAACATAATAGGATGTCATCAAATCCACATTTATATAGAAGACCACCCATGATGACATAGTGAGAGACACTTTTGAGGAAGGCTCATTGCCCATTGTGGGTAAGATGCGGAGGGAGAATTGAAAGGGAAAGGTAGTCAACAAATTTCTTATACCAAATATCTCGTGGGTCAATTTTTATTTCTCCAAAAAAATTAACCTCTTGGAATAGGTAAGATGGTGATCACAATCTTTGTATTGTGAAAATATCTTCAATTCTGAGGGTGAACCGGGTATTTAAGAAGTGAGACAGGCCATGGTATCCATGAATTTGTTTATGGAACACTTGGTGGTGCGAAGTTCATAATGGTCAAATTTAGTCAAAAGAACGCCGACATGATTTTTATACTTTTGAAGTATCTCATTACAACACTGTATAGACTATTAAATTGGTTGACCACCACTGGAAATCACCAAGAATATTAATGGATTTAACTTTTAATGTTATAAGCGATTTGAAGAAACAATATGAGTGCTTCATATTCATCGATGTTATTAGTGTAATCAAAATCTAGTTTGAAAGATAAGGGCATGGGCTCACCATCCATAGGAATGATGATGACTCCTGTACCACCCCCATGCTGACATTTGGAACCATTAAAGAATAAGGTCATTTGATAAGTTGTATCTTTAATGGAAAGGGTAGCAAAAGATTGATTTGGAAAATCAAATTTTGAGGATTGGTTTCGTAAATTGGTGCATCTCGCAAGTTGATCGAAATGGTATGTCCTTTGACTAATTTTTGGTGCATAAATTTGAGATCGAATTTTGCAAGGAGCATGAGCCAGCGTGCAACATGTTGATGTTGGTAGGGTTTAGCATACATATAATGCAAGGGGTCAAAGTGTTGGTGATGATGAAGGTTTTATGGTTAAGTTGATAATGGCGAAGTTTGGTAGTGACAAAGACTAGGTTCGGGAAAATATGTTCACCGTGAGTGTATCTAGTCTCATAGTATAGAAGTGTATGACTTATATAATAAAACACTTTCTCTATATGTTGTTTGTCATGATGAGAAAGCATGGCCCCCAATGAATGGTCTATGGCAGAAATATAGAGGAAAAAGGGGGTGTCATCCTTAGGAGGGATGAGCATAGGTGGTTTGAGGAGGTATCCTTTTAATGCTTCAAAATATTTATGGAATTCATCATCCCATTTAAAGGAAACATACTTTTAAGGAGGTGATGAAAAGGTTGACAACATTGAGAGAGTTAGGAAATAAAATGATGAATAGATTACAACTTTCCTTGCAAACTAAAAAGTTGATGCAGTTAGTAGGTGGAGGCATCTCGAGAATTTCCTTGATTTTAGCAGGGTCGACCTCAATGCCATGTAAAGAGATGATGAAACCAAGGAGCTTACCCAAGAGAATAGTGAAAACACACTTCTTTGGTTGAAGATGAACACATTATTTGAGTATATGGTCAAAGATGACTTTAAGGACTGTGAGGTGGTCACCAGACGTTTAGATTTAGTAGGAAATTCATCTACATAATATTCTAATATTTTATACATTATGTCATGGAAGATATAGGTCATATCCCACTGGTAGGTAGCACCAGCATTCTTAAGGCCGAAAGGCATAACATGATAATAGAAGGTCCCCAAGGGGTGATAAAGGAATTTTTGTGTTGATATTCTGGTGCAAGTAATATTTGGTTGTAACCCGAGAAACCATCCATGAGTGATAGCATCTCATGACCAGTGGTGAGATCAATGAGTTGGTCAATGCTTGGTAGAGGAAAATCATCTTTAGGGCATGCTAGGTTGAAGTCACGGAAATCCATACATATGCGGATTCCCCTATCACTTTAGTGATAGGAACAATGTTGGAAATTCATTGGGGATAATCAATGGGTAGAATAAAATAAATAGAGAGAAAGCGCTGAAGTTATTCTTTTACTAGAAGGGAAATGCGTTGATGCATTTTTTACACTTTATATTTTACAGGTTTGGCATAAGGAATAGTTACGATATTGTGAACCACAATATTTGGTTCAATACTGGGCATATCAACATAAGACAAAACAAAAGCATTGCTATAGTCTTGGAGGAAAGAAGTAAACGCTTCCTGCTCAGTGGAATCTAAAGATTGGCCTATCTTTAGAATGTGAGGGTTGTCCTGAGTGTGAATGTTGATCTCTATGGTCAATTCATTTAACATGGTTTACATCTCAAAAGGTAACGATTGATGGATGTAAGAGTCCTCTGCACCTAAATAAGTGAGAATGGAATCATCATCCTGACATTGAATGACATTTATAGAAGGAGTATCGTCATCGATCAGGTCAGGATAGAGGAAGGGAATAGAAGTGGGAGCCTTGTCATCGCGTTGATAGGTCAGAGGTCCCAAGGAAATAGTGTTTATGAAAAAAATTGGAGGAATGGATTCTGGATCCATAGACTCCATAGGTGAAGTCGGTGGCATAGGTAAATGAGGTGGAGAAGGTGTCTCTTCCTCTATGAGGATAACATGGGATTTCTTGAAGAGGAATCTTCCAAAATCCTAGGCCACGGTGATCCTTGTATTTACGGGTAGTGCAAGAAATGATGGTGTGACACCCTTGTTCATAGAGACCAAACCTGAAACCTTTCCATGTGCAGTGATGGAGAAATGTGCAGGCAAAGCGACGATTAGTTAGGTACCAAAAATTGGATGAGAATAGTATTTTTGGGTAAGTGGTCCAGTGTATGTGAAGGAACATCGAGTCCCCCATATATCAAATTAGTAAGAAGATGAGGTGGGCCATATGAAAATGCCTCACATACTCGTTGTTTTTAATGTGGATGTCAATGGAGGCTTCATTACTCTTGAGGAGTAAGGAAATTTTTACACTATAGAGGTGATATTCCCCCAAACTAAGGCATTTGAAGACGTCTACTAGGGGATCTAAAGTTGTAATTTGGGTGGCGGGTATGCGCATCAGTTGATACGAATGGGAAGCAATGATTTTGATACTAGCACCCCCATCGATAATAACATGATGGACACATGTATTCTCAATATATACAGAGATGAATAGGGTAGGCTCTGGATCATCTGATTGGAGGGGTACAATCTCATCATCCGAGAAAATGAGAGTGGTGACTTGGTGAGTAGCAGAGGGGGTGGATGGAGGAAGTGAAGTGGTGAGAGAGGCCACGTGGTGTTGGGTGATGATGGAGGTAACAGGTGTAGGTTCATTAGGTATAACCTCAATAGATTTCAGAAACTCAATGAGGGCATGATAATGTGACTCAGAGGTTTGGCTAAGGTCATACAGGGACATTTTCAGAGGTGATTGGTGAAGTTTTTTTAGCATGGTACGATGAGCCATTCTGTCTTGTTGGTATCCAAATTTGTTCTCCTTTTCAAGCCGAGAGGCAAGACAGATTCAACAAGGGGGTTAGAGGTAACTAGATCACAAATATATGTTGTTTTGTAGCTGGGAAGAAATATAAATTTCTCTTTGTTACTTGGATTTTTGGAGAGATGGATATCACCTTCAAGAGGATTTGATCTATCCTCACTATTTTAGGTTGTGCCTTTCAACCAAGGTAAGATAACCTCTTTTGTAACCTTTTTATTGAAGAACAATGATAAATCCTTCTTTTGCATAAACTCTATAGATAAGACCTTGAGAAAATATGATCAACACACCATATCTGACTCTCACAAGTTATCACTTCTAGATCATGGAGATATTTCACAACAAGGCAAAGGTTAATAAATACATTTGAGACCTTGCTTGCTTCTACATGTTTATGTGATGAGGATTGTGCATTGGCATACACACATGAAAACCAGGGGTAGGATAGGTAAGATTAGTTGTTTTTGAATGAATTTTTGGTGGGAGGTGGGGTAGGGTGAAACTAGATTCACCAGATCCTTGAAGAACCTTACAAAATGGAAAGTCAGACCAACAGAATGCCACAGAATAGCTAAAATGTTTCTTCAACTAGATTATGTGCTTCAATGGAGGCCCAGATTAGAACTCTTTCACACAATCTCTGAGATTCTATCATGAAGGCTCGAGTTAGAAAACCCAACAAAGCATCAAGGTCTAAGCCAAATCACGCCTAAGGTACACCCAAAGGCTTACAGACAATCTCTGTCAATAGATGAGAGAAAAGTGATTTTAAATCGTTTATTCCAACCCAAATGAAAGCTCTTCTAAGAAATGGAATTACAGATGCCACTAAACTGTCATAAGGATTGAGGCTTGTGTGATTGAATTAGATTTTAACACAAGATTGCAACAGAAACAAGAAAAACTATTTGCATACATTCAAAAGTAAAATCAACACATTTTTCTCAAGACAACACAAAAATAACTCGAATTCGATTAAATCTATCAGCAGGGGAAAGTTTCTAGAACAGTCTTAGAGCTTGTCAATGGTTGTACACTTGCAACCACCTTGACATGATCAGATTTTAATACAAAAGAGATATACAAGCTTCTTGAATGGTTTCTCAAAAGGGATGGGCTCTATCAAGATTTCGATTAGAAAAATCAGTCCAGACCCCTCACACTCCAACCATTTGCATGAAAAATTTGTGCCATTTATAGCATTTACAACAGAGCCTCTTCTCCCCAAAAGACAAAATGTTTAATGCACTAGTGCTCGCCATGATTCTTTCGTGATTTGCAGAATCAGATCTCGTAATGATCTCCAAGTGCTCTAGGGGGTAGATTTCATCGAATTCCTCCCACATTCAAATCCTTGATCTGGTAGATCACTCTTCCTTCAATTTTCCAACCACTTTTGCCCCTAATCTATAAAATATGGCCCCTTGCGTGCTCGGGAGAGGAAAAACGGAAAATCCGATTAGGCACGAAAAGTCGAGACCATTTTAATGGCGAAATACATTCTCCGATCTTCCCACTAAACTTCGATATTAACATTATCCTCCTTCTTTTCTTGGCATGTAGAAAATACCAATAAATCATGGATACTCGCACTTCTAGGTGTGTTTTAGAGAAAAAGGGGAAAATCAAATTTATATTCACAGCTATCATTTATCTTCAATTTGAATTTGGGTTGTCCACGTGGAAGATTCAGGATTTAGAAAAGACCCGAGGGCTTCCCTTGAATTTTTACAACCTTTTGAAAAAATGGAAAAAATTCATATTTTTCTCTCGCACCTCCACCCTCGTGAAATGAGCCCGACATGTGTCCAAATATGATTGGAGTGGGACCGTGCTCAAATTATTTCATTTTACTCTCTTTTCAGAAAAGGGAAAATTTTCCAAATTTTCCCTACAACTCCGCCCTCGAACGAGCCTGATATGTGTCCAAATGTGATTGGAGCGGTGCCACGCTTCCTTTAATACTTTTGACTCTTTTTCCTCAAAATTAATTTTTTCCAAATTTCCCCGAGAGCCCGTACCTCCACCATTGACCAAGGAAAAACATTGACTATTTCCCTCATCGGGATTGTGAGCCATTTTGCAATTTTAATCCTTAAGGAGAAAAAAATCCAAGTTGCCTCCGATGATCCACCTCCCCGCCTCTTTTTGACTTTTCAAACTACCATGTGTCACCATGGCGCACCTTGAGGCGGTCCTAAAAATTAGATACTTTGAACGAGCGCAGGCTCGCCACATGTCCTATTCTGGCAAGGTCTATCTGAATGCTTAAATCTTAGCACAAGGTGCCACATGTCATTCTCCAAGGTAGTTTCTTTTTTTCCATTGAAAACTACAAGTAAAATTCAAAGCAAGCACAGCCTCCACGTGTCATCCTGGCACTTCTTTAGAATGAAACTCAAGGGCCGGTCCCCAAACATGCATAGTTCCTCCACGTGTCTCCATGGTGTAACTTCAAAATGGTGCCCAAAGTGGAGACCCTGAATGAGCACAAGCTCACCACATATCCTGTTCCGCCAAACTACTTCCAACTACATAAAAATTTGTCTAAGTCTAGGCCAAGTGCAAGCCTCCACGTGTCCTCCCAGCGACTACTCTAAGGCAAAACCCAAAAGTAGATCTTCAAATGAGCATTTTGCCTCCACGTGGACACATTTTGAGTTGAGAATTTTTATGAATTTTCTAAGTACCCAGCTGAGCCATGTCTAACCAAAAGGTGCCACGTCCCCTGCCGATGCTAGAATGTAAGTTTGACCAGGAGAAACGCCCATCAAAATGTAAAATAGAAAAATGATTATTTGAGCCTGGAAATGAAATTTTCTTCAAGGACAGAAAATTTAGAAATGTTACAAGGCTCAAATACGTTCTTCAGGACACATCAATTCACTCTTCTTCAAGTACTTAGGGCAGAAATGATAGGGAAGATGAATCCCGACCATGGAGAACAGAAAACATGGGGGAAACCGAGTTTTTGAAGGAACAGAACATGGGAGACTCAAAATATAGACTTTTAAGTGATTTACAACCCAGGAATAGATTAAAAATGGCCACAAAGACTGACCAATCTCAACACAAGGAAGGGAAAATGACAGAGGTCATAAATCGACAGATTTTCAAAGGTAAAATGGGGTGAGACCATTTCGAGCACCAACATAGGCTCTGACTTGGGGATGGGCACTCCTGTAAGTGCCACAAGAACAAAATTAGACCAAGTGCCAAAAATATCCATTGGGCAATGGAGTCATCTTGCAGAGTAGAGAAACAGAGCCATCATCAAAAATAGACAGAGAAACCAACAAAAACAGGTCACCGAGGACCAGAACAAGCAAAAACACAAAAACAGGGAACAAACAACAAACTATACAATGTACACAAGATTTTACCTTGATTCAAAGAAAATAATCAAGGAAAATCTTCAAGTGCCTGCCATCCTAGGTATGACCATGCCAAGAGGCTCTGGATATGTTTTCATCAACTGGAATATATCTCTTTTTCTTCTTTGTTTAGTTTGTAAACCATCCATTTTCTCTGAAGCTCCTCCATTGTGTTTAGGTCAAATTCTACAATATTTTTCAAGGTTGAATCATAGACCAAACTCCTAGGAAAAACAACATACTTAGGAGCTTCGCTTTCAACACTTTCATACTCCCTAAAATCCACAAAATGTACAAAGTTTTTAAAATCAGCATCAACTTGCAAAACCTCATAAGATGCATTGCTTGGGTCTTCAATCAAGTACAACATATTCTTCTCTCCATCTCTCCATATAATTTCACCAGGTTTTCTTCAATGGGGATAGTGGCATAAGACATGTCTATTTGCACACTACCACCAACACTTGCTGCCCACTTTCTTGACAACAACATCCCCCACTTGGCAGGGCAGTCAACAATGACTACATCAAGCTTTAAGTTCCTTCCAGGATGAGATGCAAGTTGCACAGCTAGATCTTTGACACATGCCACCTCTGGCACCTCTCTAGATTCCATGGCAATGCACTTCCCATATGTTGTTGTTACTTTGATACCTAATTCATTCATGACCTCAAGAGGCATGACATTACATGAAGCTCCTAATCAAACATACAGTTATGTAACAACTTGTCTTTGATAACCCGGGTAGTGAAAAATGAATCCACATTCAGCCAGGATTTAACCAAAGAAGTTCCCAAATAAACCTCTAGTGGTTCTCCCAGCTCTTTCAAAGACTTGTGGCCTTTCCAACTCTACAACAGTAAGGGGAATCTCAACCTTGTTTACATCTCTTCCTTGTATGATCTCTTCCCCTTTGAATCCTAAATATTCAAAAGCCCTCTTCTTGTGCTCAGGGATCCTAAGTAGCTCAACAATTGGGACAGGAATTTTGATTTGGCCAAAAATTGGGCAATGTCATATGGAATAGATTTGGGTACAAAGAAAGACACTAGGTGAAAGTTTGGAAAATTCACCAAATGGAATGGGATTCTTTTCAGTTTGGGCATGGGGAGGGACACGGGTTTCGCTTGGGGAAACAATCTCTCTGCCAGATGCATTTTTCTTTGGGGTTTCTTTGGCAAGCAATGGAAATTTTGACTTGGCTTGTGGCCCCTTAGTAACTTTACTTCAGTATTGTGCTCCTTTTCTTGGGCAACTACAGCATTCATTAATAGTTTCCTATCTTCTTCCTCAAGGAACTCCTCCATCATACTTTTCAATCATTAATGCCCTCAAGTATTCGAATCAAAGCTGGAAATTCAAAATCTTGTACAGCTTTCTACTTCTAAAGTATGAGAGGGAGGGAGAAGAGGTACTCGGTGGATGCAATCCCAAAAACAACAAGGAGTCCTAGCACCTATTACATCGCTTGAAGTTTCTTCCTTGGTGAACTTACATGGGTCTCCATCATGTACGCATCATCAACATTATCATCAGCTTCTTCTTCTCCTTGTTGATCTTCTTCACAAGGAGCATGAGGCATGAAACATTTATCACACCAATCAATGACATCTATCTCCTCCACAACAGCAACTCGATGACCAAAGGATTAGGTACCATTATGGTATCCCTAGCCTAGGATTACCTATTTACAAATCCAACAGTCCCTTATCTCTGTCATCAGATCTTTGGTGGTTTGTGAACCTATCTTGGCCTTGCTACTTATGTTGACCTTGTGAGCTCTGCCCAATTCCTTTCTCAGCTCGGCTAGTTTGTATGAAATTTCTTTGACATCCCCTACCAAAGTTTTCACAACTTCCTCCAAATCAGCAACCTTGCTTGTTTGAGGTTTCTCTGGGTTAACCAACTTTACACCTTCCCTTTTTGGAGGCTTTCCAATTGCCTTGATGTTGTTCTCTATCTGTAGAGCCATGGTGAAGGCCTGCCTCAAATTTGTAGGGTTCTTGTCTCTTAAATAATATGCATCCTTTTTATCAAATGCATCAGTATATTTGATCAAGCATGACTCATCACAAGGCCTTATTCTGATAGGTAATCTCCTCAAGGTCTTATTAAACCTTGTGTTGAAATCATGTACTGACTCATTAGGGTTCTTCTTGATGTTTTCAAATTCTGTCAAAAGAAACCTAGGGTCATTCCTATCACCATACTTGCAATTTGAATGCATTACTCATCTCAATCCAAGAATCAATAGAATTATTTGGCAATGCTTTATACCAGTCCCTAGCATCCTCTTCCAAGGTATGGATAAATAACTTGATATATACATCTTCATGTTCAATCTCAAAATCTTCCATCATATTGATAAAAATATTTAGATGTTGATCACCAGTTATAGCATTATTTCCTTAGAACTTTGGCATTTTTTTCCTTACATCTTGAGGCACTGCATTTGGGTAACCAGCCATTCCCACAAAATTTATAGGTCCAAAGGTGTTTACAAAAATGGAGGCCTGGGTTGAGCCATATTGATTTGAGGAGGTGATCTTGGAGGGTGACAAACTGATGGGGGCAGAGGGTTCTTGGAACACATGAGTGTAATTTTCAAAATGGATACCCCCAAAGGCCTTGTTTCTTGGAAATCTCTATCAACCTCAAAAAATATAGGTGCAAAGTTCAAGGCAAACCTTTCCAAATCAAGTAAAGGCCCCTCTCTAGCTAGAGAGTTCAATTCCACAAAGAGGCTACCTGATTTAGAGTCACTTGAATGGAAGTCTTCAATGATAGGCCGATCCCTCTTCTTGTTTGCTAACCTCCAATAGCTTTCTAATATTTTCTTCCTCCGATTTTACTTTTCCTAGCTCTAGAAACAATGTCCTAAGCAGATCCCTAGCAAAGAAAGATCTTCTTCCTTCCATCTTGGCAAATATTAGTAATAAATCTGACTTTGACAGAGTTTTAAGACACTGGTACTTATTAAGAATCGATCAACAGGGAGTCGCCACTAAGGATTTCCACCTTAGTTGTGTAAATGCACTAGATATGATTTGTCAAATGTCTATCAATGCAAGAAACTGGGAATGGAAAGATTCTGACCTTTCTTTACCCAAATTTATCAAATAAAAGCTTGTGCACTAGGTGTGAATACTGAAGGAACTACACATAACACGTGGAGCATAAAAGAAGTGTTTTACCAGGTTCTTGATTTTGAACTGATAATCTTCGGTAATGGTGCCACTAGTGTTTTACCAGGTTCTTGATTTTGAACTGAGAATCCCAGAAATGGCACCACTAGTGTTGGTGTTATTGATGGGCTAAATAGATATGGACTGGCAATGAATCAACAAATCAATCTCTCAATGAAACTCTAGATTAACAATTCCCCAGCAATGGCGCCACTAGTGTTGGTATCCAATTTTTTTCTCCTTTTCAAGCCAAGAAGCAACACAGATTCAACAGGGGGCTTAGAGGTAGCTAGATCACAAATATATGTCATTTTGTAGCTGGGAGAAATCTAACTACCTCTTTGTTACTTGGATTTGTGGATAGATGGATAGCACCTTCAAGAGGATTTGATCTATCCTCACTATTTTAGGTTGTGCCTTTTAACCAAGGTAAGAGAACCTATTATGTAACCTTTGTTATTGAAGAACAATTATAAATCCTTCTTTTACATAAACTCTATAGAGAATACCTTGAGAAAATATGATCAACACACCAAATCTGACTCGCATGAGTTGTCACTTCTAGATCATGGAGATATTTCACAAGGCAAAGGTTACTAAAGACATTTGAGACCCTACTTGCTTCTGCATGTTTAGGTGATGAGGATTGTGCATTGGCATACACACATGAAAAATAGGGTTAGGATGGATAAGATTAGTTGTTTTTGAATGAATTTTGGTGGGAGATGGGGTAGGGTGAAACTAGATTCACCGTAGATCCCTAAAGAACCTTATAAAATGGAAAGTCGACCCACAATTCCATAGAATAGCTAAAATGTTTCTTCAACTAGAATATGTACTTCAATGGAGACCCAGATTAGCACTCTTTCACATAATCTCTAAGATTCTATCATGAAGGCTCGAGTTAGAAAACCCAACAAAGCATCAAGGTCTAAGCCAAATCATGCCTAAGGTACACCCAAAGGCTTACAAACAATCTTTGTCAATAGATGAGAGAAAAGTGATTTTAAATCGTTTATTCCAACCCAAATGAAAGCTCTTCTAAGAAATGGAATTGTAGATGCCACTAAACTGTCATAAGGATTGAGGCCTATGTGATTGAATTAGATTTTAACACAAGATTGCAACAGAAACAAGAAAAACTATTTGCATACATTCAAAAGTAAAATCAACACATTTTTCTCAAGACAACACAGAAATAACTTGAATTCAATTAAATCTATCAGAAGGGAAAGTTTCTAGAACAGTCTCATAGCTTGTCAATGGTTGTACACTTACAACCACCTTGACATGATCAAATTTTAATACAAAAGAGATATACAAGCTTCTTGAATGGTTTCTCAAAAGGGATGGGCTCTATCAAGCTTTTGATTAAAAAAACAAGTCCACCCCTCACACTTCAACCATTTGCAAAAACATTTGTGCCATTTATAGTATTTACAACAAATCCTCCTCTCCCCAAAAGACAAAAATGTTTAATGCACCAGTGCTCACCATGATTCTTTTCGTGATTCACGCTAATCAGATCTGCAAAAGTATCCATGTGCTCGAGGGGTAGATTTCATCGAATGCCTCCCGAATTCAACTCCTTGTTGTAGTAGATCACTCTTCCTACAATTTTCCAACCACTTCGCCCCTAATCTGGCCCCTTGCATGCTCAAGAGAGGAAAATCAAAAATCTGATTGGGCATGAAAGTTAGACCATTTTAATGGAAAAAGACGTCCTCCGATCTTCCCACCAAACTTCGAGATATCAACATTAACTTCCTTCTCTCTGCTTGGCATATAGAAAATACCAAGAAATCATGGAGACTCACACTTCCGATGTGTTTCGAGAGAAAGGGGGAAATCAAATTTATATTCATAGCTTCCGTTGATCTTTACTTTTAATTTGGGCCGTCCACATGGAAGATTTAG
Organism: Taxus wallichiana var. yunnanensis; assembly: GCA_018340775.1. Lineage (NCBI taxonomy): Eukaryota > Viridiplantae > Streptophyta > Pinopsida > Cupressales > Taxaceae > Taxus > Taxus wallichiana. The sequence continues at coordinate 830,250,128 of CM031242.1, read as the reverse complement.
GCTTTAGAAAAGACCTGGGGCTTCCCTTGACTTTTTACAACTTTTTGAAAAAATGGAAAAATTTCACATTTTTCTCCGCACCTCCGCCCTTGGGAAATGAGCCTGACATGTGTCCAAATATGATTGGAGCAGACCGCACTCAAATTTGTCCATTTTACTCTCTTTTTGGAAAAGGGAAAATTTTCCAAATTTTTCCCACAGCTCCACCCTCACGAACGAGCCTGACACATGTCCAAATGTGATTGGAATGGTGCCGCACTTCCTTTTTTACTTTTGAATATTTTTCCTCAAAAGGAAAATTTTCCAAATTTCCCCGAGAACCTGCACCTCTACCATTGACCGGGGTAAATCATTGACTATTTACCTCATCGGGCTTGCAGGCCATTTTGAAATTTTAATCCTTAAGGGGAAAAATTCCAAGTTGCCTCCGATGGTCCACCTCCCGCCTTTTTGACTTTTCAAACTACCATGTGTCACCATGGCGCACCTTGAGGCGGTCCCAAAAATTGGATACCTTGAACAAGTGCGGGCTTGCCACGTGTGTTGTTCCGGCAAGGTCTATCTAAATGATTGAAGCTCAACAGAAGGCACCACATTTCATCCTCTAAGGGAGTTTCCTTTTGGCCATTGAAAACTCTAAGTAAAATGCAAAGCAAGTGGAGGCCTCCATGCGTCACCCCGGAACTTCTTTAGAATAAAACTTTAGGGCCGGTCCCCGAACATGTGCGGTTCCTCCATGTGTCTCCATGGCACAACTTCAAAATGGTGCCCAAATAGAGACCCTAAATGAGTGCAAGCTCACGATGTGTCATGTTCCATCAAACTACTTCCAACTACATAAAAATTTGTCTAAGTCCGGGCAAGTAGCGGAAGCCTCCATGTGTCCTCCCGCTACTCCAAGGCAAAACCCAAAATTAAATCTTCAAATGAGCATTGTAACTCCACGTGGACACATTTTGAGTTGAGGATTTTTATGAATTTTCTAAGTACCCACTAAGTTGCATCCAACCAAAAGGTGCCACGTCCCCTGCCGATGCTAGAATGCAAGTTTGATCGGAGAAATGCCCATCAAAATGTAAAAATAGAAAAATGATTATTTGAACCTGGAAATGAAATTTTCTTCAAGGACATAAAATTTAGAAATGTTACATGGCTCAAATATGTTCTTCAGGGATGCATTAGTTCACTCTTCTTCAAGTACTTAGGGAAAAAATGATAGGGAAGACGAATCCCAAATGTGGAGACTAGAAAACATGGGGGAAACTGATTTTTGAAAGAACAAACCACAGAAGACTCAAAATATAGACTTTTAAGTGATTTATAACCCAGGAACAGATTAAAAATGGCCACAAAGACCGACAAAGCTCAACAAGGGGAAGGGAAAATGACAGAAGCCATAAATCGACAGATTTTCAAAGGCAAATTAGGGTGAGACCATTTCAAGCACCAACATGTCGACATAAGAAATGCAAGTCCATGGATTATGATTTTTGGCATAGGGGCCAAAGGAACGTTAGGTAGAGGTGCGGATGATGGTTTATCTTTCTTCTCTTTTCCTTTCTCCATTTTTACATGCGTGACAACTTGAATCATGCTAATCGAGGGAGAAAGTAAAAGGAAGAAGGTGTGTCATAAAAGGTGTAATAGTATGAGGAGAAATATAATGGCAAAGGAACAAACTCTTGTGAAATAATTTGGGCACACTAGAATTTTGGTGGGGTTTTGGCTAGTTCACTAATGTGGACCATGTTGATCTCAAATTGCGGAGGAGGGTAAAAGGGATGTGGAGGTGGAGATGGAGATTGTTGAATAGGTGTGGAATGAGGTTGTGTGAGAGATAGGTGAAGGTGGAATGGGGTCCTCATCTAAAAGATCATCATTATCAAAGGTTTCTTCCAGAGGACATAGGTAAAGAAGAATAGTATTAAGGGCCTTACATTTTTCAACATCATGTCCTGACATATGATGGTAGGCACAAATTTTAGAATCATCAAACCCTTCTGGTTTAGGTTATAATGGGTCATAAAGTCTAAGAGGTGTTAATCTTATGACAGAGGTTTCCAAAAGGTTAGCTAGGATGTTGGCGTAAGATCTTGTCAACAGATCACAATGTGAAACGAGAGTAGCTTTGGATGGTGGCATAGGTGTGTGAGCAAGTTTGACCTCTCGTTTTGTAGATGAGGTGGTTTTTTTTTTTTTCACCTTCTTGGGTAAAGGTGTAGTTAGTGAGCTAGTTTTGGGAGGAAGTGTAGGCTTCCCTACCCTTTTGGAAGGTAGACGAGTATTGGACTTGGGTTGATCCTTATTGGGTAAAGGCACATATGAATGGTGTGATGAAGAAGGGAAGGTGAATGACGGAAGGGGATGGGTTAACCAAGGCAATAAGGGAGGTACGGTAAAGATGGTAGTGGGAGGAAATATGGAAGGGATTGACATAGGTAATAATGAGGGCATTGGCAAGGGTGTTGTTATGGGAGGTGGAAAGGACCTAGGTAACGATGAAGGCAAGGGTCATGTAGGTAGTTCAAGAGAGATAGGTAGTCATGATGAGGAAGTGGATGATGTGTTTTTATCCTTCCTTAAATAGGAGGTTGCATGACCAAGGTTGAAGGGTGCAGACCTAGTATAGATGGAAGTGGCAAAGGTGAAAAAGGAGTAGTAGGTGAAGCTAGTATATGGGATCTGAGAGGTTGGGTTCTCCTCTTAGGTGGGGGAGTAGTCTTGCGACGGCTTGGGAAGTGGTAGCTAGATCAATTTTAAAAATTTTATGAACCGGACTTGTTGTCGGCATGACCCCTAAGGTACAGGTATATTTGGGTACATGTGAAGGAGTTAGTGGCTTAGGCACAAGTGGTTGCGGAAGTAATGGTAGAGGTGCAGGTGTAGGTAAAGGTGATGTGGAAAATGTCACCACAAATTCCTCAGGTGTGATGGATTTTTTTGCCTTAAACACTTTAGGGTAAATGGTAGAAGTATCAGTGGAAAACATCTACATTTGAGTTGAAATAGGCATTTGAAGGTGTCCCTAAAGCATGGAATGATCCACATAGTCTAAATGGTCTTGCCAAACGTGAGAATGGTGTTGCGGTGGAAGGACCCAATGTTGATTTCATAGTGACTCCTGTAAATAAATCTGGTGTCTGTGAGATAGGGAAGTGATTAGCTTCTGACTCTATGGGTAAAAGAGATGAGATAAAATCAACCAGATCCTTTAAATCTGGTGGAGAATTATCTTTGACCAAAACAGGCACTTGTCAATGGGTCTCCCGTATGTTGGGGAGAAGGAAAGGTTGATGAGATAGGGCCTTCTTTTGATAAAGGAGAGGTTAAAACAGACACTTCCATTGGTAGGAGAGTAGGTACTGCTGGTTTGTCATCAGGTAGGGAAGTGAGTGGGATAATCATATTGGCATGTATGGTAGACTCCTCCTTGGTAGAGGAGAAAATGAAGGGGACTCCTCCGTGGATGAAGGAGTTTGTGCAAGAATTTCCTCAATAGATGAAGTGGGGAAAACTATGTGCAAGATGTTGGTAGAATTTTGAAAATGACATGAACCTTGCATATATTACCCTCACTGGATGAGGATTCATTGGTTTGGTTAGATGTCGGGGTGTGATTTGGGAATGGCTTCCTAAAAATGTGAAGGTTTTGGTTAGCCGGTGCATTAGGATTATCCAAGATGAGATCTCCCTTATCTAACATTTCTTGGACAATTTTTTGGAAGTGATATAGTTACCATCATTGTGACCTCAAACGCAATGGTAATTATAGTAATCGTTTTCATTGTACCATGTAGGAACAAGACAAAAAGGGTCAAAATTGGTATGTGGTTTGATGGGTGGAGGAGTCCTAGATCTAACTTTTAAGATTTTTCCAAAACGATAGAGTAGGGTTCTCCTATGGGAGTATATTTTTGTTGCTCCCACTTAAACTGAAAGGTCTGGATGGGGGAGAGATTAGAAGAAGGTTTTTATTGGTTAGATGGATGAGACAGGATGGATTTCAAAATGACCGCATTGGTAGACCCTTTGGTTTTAGAATAAGTATTTTGGGATTTGGAAGAAGAAGAGGTATCATTTGATTTAAATGCAGTGTTTTTGTTACGTAATTATATCTTCTTCTCTTCAATGGAATGGATTTCTAGCTTTCGGGCCATAGTGAATGCCTCGTCAAAGGTGTGAAGGTTTGGACTTGGAGATTTGGTGAGATGTGTCTAGCACAAGCCCTAGTAAATAACTCTATTAACTCTATCTAAGGTAATTGGAATGTGATTTGGTTAATCGAGGCTTTGACATCGAGTGAAAAAGTATGTGATAGACTTGTCTTAAATGTTGGTGTGTGGCGTATAAGTCGAGTTATAGTGACTTTTTGATGATGTTAATAGAAAAGTGGTTAAGAAAAGCCTGAGCTGCCTAGTTAAATGAAAATATGGAATGCCTAGGTAGAGAGCTATAGCAATCCAAAGTGGGTTTCATCAATGACATTGGAAAGGTTCGCAATAGCAATGCATCATCATGAGTGATTAGATAACACACATGTTTAAAAGACCAAAAATATTGTTGTGGATCTTCTTTGCTATTATTGAATCGGTTGAATTTTGGCATTTCCCAATGTGTAGGGTATGGACGAATTGGCACAGAAAAGTGAATAGGCTCGTTACGATATCCTCATAAGTCAAAAAGTTACGTGATCTAGATTCGAGAGGATTTGAATGTCTACATTTTATCCATCATAATTTTGATGAGATCATTGGTAGGTTGTGATGACGGGCACCCCCTGTAGGTATGAGGGGGTAGATAAGGTGGGTATAACATAGATGGCATCCTAGTGTGTGGTGGTTCCGCGTACAGAAATTTTGATGAAGGGATATGAGAGGGGATGGATTTTGTAGGAAAATACCCTGAATAGGTTGTAGATGAGATAAGTGGTTTTGATGATAAGTGCAGGTACGTGGGATGGAGGAAAATACTCTCGTGGAGATCGGTGGAAGAGACTGTGGGATGGAGAGGACAATGTTTTGGAAGGGAGTAGGGGTTGCCGACACCAAAGGTGGCTAGGATGCAAAAGGTATATGTGAAGTGTCCAATGGTATGGCACATGTCGTAGGGGTGACAGGATGTCGAAGGTGTTGTATTTGTTGTAGGTGCACAGGTACTAATAAAGTGGGGTCAAGTTGAGAAACCACATGTGATGAGTTCGGAGGGGGTAATGTTGTACTGGTGGAGGTGGAGGCGTAAGTGGGTGCTAAAACATGGGGGGATAGACATAGGCATGCCATAAATAAACTATCCTAAGGAGTCTCTGGTGGATGAGTGGGATAAATAGTGTTGTAATGCGGCGGGATTTTGATCAAGGAGTCTTGTGAACTCCTCATCACCAGTGGGTATGGTAAGTTCTGATTGGGGTCAATAGATGATAAGATGGAAGGGGAAATGGGCTAGGTGGTAGTGGCTAGTGGATAGCATGAAACACAAGGGTGTTGGCCTATTTACGGATCAAAACCATGTGATGATGGTAAAACGGCAATATGAGCTTTTTCAAATGATACAAAAATAAAAATAAGGACCATAATGGATCGGGGGTGGAAATTAGTCATTGTTTTGATTATAAATTAGAACACGATATCGATGCTAGTTGGATGTCTAATGCCGGTAAATAAGGTAACCGATGTCGGTTCTTATTAAAAATAAAGATTCAAAGATCTGTAAATGAGAGGTAAAAATGGGGTAATTGGGACTCTGCAAATGATATCAGCAACCTAGGAAGGTAATGAAGTTTCAGAACAAGCTTACAGAAAAGAACATAAAGGTGGTGAATATTATTCTAGCAAAATATTACCAAATTAACCTACAATGATGTCATCCAGCTTAATCGATCTTTGGTGAGATGATGTAACCAATGCCGATTAATGGACCAATATCGATTCTTGTGAAATCTAGGAAGAGAAAGAAAAATGAAGTTTTGGTGATTTAGATCAAATAAAAGGGCCAACCCAGAGACTGAGTATGGCTATGAAGAGTCCCAATATGCCCAAAATAAACTAGAATACACCATTCGTGATGTGGAGCATAAGAGGATGAGAAAGAAATGAATAAACGTAACTCACACCTCAAAACACAATTAGACAAAAAATAACAAACACACAATCCTAAGTTGTGGATTTTATGTTGTGTCTTATGCCATTTAGGATTATTTGTAACTAGGATAGAGTTTTTGGTTTAATAAAGGTGCCCTCCAAAAGTGACAACTATGGCTAGTTTTAGGTAATTTTTGGCATGGGAGATCCTTCTTTGAGAAGATGAATGGATAGAGAAAACATCTGGTGCCCACTATCAATCCTCTAATTGTGTGATATTTGACAAATTATTCTGGGAAAGATGTTGTTCAATAACTATGTAGTTTATTTTCAATGATTTGGCATAGAGAGTGTGCAAGATGTGAACTACAGTTCAATTTTTCAACCATCAGTTGGACATGAATTCAAGCATATAGGTTTCCCAAAATTTAAATGAACTAAAATGTAGCAGGAAAAAATGAGATGCAAAGATTTTAAACCCAAATCCACAATGAAATTCGATGAGATCAATCGTGAATAGGAAAGAGCATGTCTTTCACTAATGCAATACAAAATAAAAAGAAGCGTTCTTTTTAATTCAAAATACGAGTTCACCGAGATAAGTAGAAGAAGAAGAATGTCTCCAAGGAGAAGATTTAATGTGAAATTTCATTCAATAAAAAAATAAACAAACACACAATGATTACCTAAGAATGAAAAATTAAACAAACCCCAAACAGTCCCACCAGGGTGTGCAAATGCTTCACCTCAAAGTATGGGATAAAAAGATAAGGTAATGGTCAAGGAGGAATAGCTGTGATTATGTAGATGGTATGCGCACGTTGTAGAATTTGATCAGATTCAATGTGAGAGTTTCCCTTTGCCTAGGAGGAATGACGTGTATAAGAAACACAACAAGACAACCAAATGATATTAAATAGCAAATGGTAGTGGACTGCTTAGCGATTACTAGTTCCGGGAAGTGTGACACTTCCTAAATGGATGTCAATCCACTGTTATTATCAAATTAATGAAAATAAATATGAGAAATAGATGTCATATTGCTAACACTTTGATTTAGGTGTCTCAAAACATTATCAACACACCAGATTGAGCAAAGTATTCAAGTACAAACTAATATAACATTAGACAAGGTATTGTTCTGGTTGGGAAAGGTCACGAGGGTGTCGTAAGGTAAGGTGCAGGTGGAGTTTGGTTATGTTATGGGGTTTTTAGTGAAGGTTAAAAAAGACACAGTGACCGATATCGGTCTAGTGACCAATGTCGGTAAAGAGGTGAAACCAACAATGGTTAGGTGACCGATGTCAGTAGGGGAAAATTGGCACTAACTTAATGAAAATATATTTTGAGTTTCTATGTGACTACACAGAAAGAGCATGAAAAGGAAGTGGTTAGGTTTATACATTTACTGAGAAGACTCATGAATATATAGGGGATGTCACAGAGGGAAAAAAGGTCGTAGGTGGTTGGATTGGTGGATTGGTGAGAAGTTGGAGATAAAGGAATACAGGAAGAAATAAAGTATAATGAAGGAGGTAAAGAATCTATACTTTAAGCAAGCACAATATGATTGAAATCACGTATACTTGCATTTACAGATCTGGTAGGTGAAGGAGGATGGTAGTTGATCCATGAAGAGATTTTGGGTTCGAGTGTCACTAAGTACTCTCGAAGTGTTCCTGTGAGTATTCCAATGCCCTAGAATGAGATTCAGATGCTTGCTTAGGCCTGTGGTTGAGTATTTTTCATTATCTGGATGTTGAGAGGCTTTTGATTCATGCTTGAATGCAATAGAACTCCCAAAACTAAAATGACCAACCTAGGTAAAAGGTTGCAAAGTTGTATATAAAGGAACCAATGGTAGTTAGGTGACTGGTGTTGGTTGAGGGATAACTTGCATCGGTTAAGGCGGATAAGTCTAGGTTTACCAAAAATAGGCAAATCTTCCTAGATTTGGCATGCTTTTCTCATTAAGTCCACTTAGGAAAGTGGAGTTCACATGAGAGAAGGCAGGAAGAACTTAGGAGAGGTCTAGTTAGGTTTAGGAAGAAGTCTTAGTTAGTTAGGTCAAGTTAGTGACTCAACACTAGGAGTTATAACTCAGTGTTGAGGGTGATGACTTAGTGTTAAGGGTGATGACTCAAACACTTTGTGAGTTAAATTCCCCTAGAATGGGTCCAAGGTGAGGTGTCATGGTGAGGTGGAGGTGTGAGGGTGGAATTAATTTAATTAAATTAATTAATAATGTGAAGGTGAATATATTAATAATAATTAATAATGGGGCCATGGTGTGCTTAATTAATTAAAAGGGACCAAGGGGAGTGTGACCCAAATTTGGTGTCTACACACGCATCTTTAGTAAGGGATCCGGGGTATTGTTGAAGAATTATCATAGAATCAAGAAGGTTTTATTTTGGGAAGGGTATAGAGTGAAGTTTTGTAAATTTTTGGAAGAATGCATGGTGTGCCAAAAAAATAAGGTTGACAAAATTAAGACTTTGGATCTTCTACATCCTCTAGCGGTTCGTAGCTATATATGGGAGAGGTTTCCATAGAATTCATCATAGGGTTTCTCATGTTTAAAGGGAAGATGTCATCATGGTTTTCATGGATAGACTCTCCAAATGTGCCTATTTTATGCTTTGTCACATAATTTTTTTCAAAGTATAATACCATCAAATTTTATGGATACAATTTAGTAGCTACATAGGACTCAAAATATCATATTCATTTATTGTGATCTTTTATTTACCAATAAATTTTGGACTCCATTATTCTCATATTTCGGTATTTTTTTGTATTGTAGCTCATCATATAATCCCAAATTGATGGAAAAGTAGATTTGATCAATAATTGTTTGTAGGGATATCTCATTTGTTTTTCTTCATATGAATAGGAGAGATGGGTTCAAATATTGCCCTTTGGAAAAATTGTATTTTAAAACTTATTTTCATACCTCATTCAAAATGCATCCATTTTCTGCACTATATGGGAACTATCCACCATCCATCATATCATATTTGAAACTAGAGCCAAAGTTTAGGCCTTTAAATAAAGCATTCAACACTAGCATGAGGTACTCCCTACTCTCATAGAAAACTTGATAATGACACAAAATTAGATCAAGTAGAAATCTAACCAAAGACCTTTGTAATGAAAAGAATTTTGAAGTAGGATAGTATGTGTGTGTAAATTTACAAACATATAAGTGTATGTCCTTAAGGTAAAAAAATAAGAATAACAATATTAATCATAAGCCTTACAACCATCATCAAGTTTGAATAAGATTGGTAGTGTAGCATACAAACTAGAGTTGCCATAAGCTGGAAAATAAACATATTATCTTCTACATTTCATACTTGAACACTTCGTCATTAGACGAATATTTTTAACATATATAGAGTTATGAGATATTAATGATGAGGGTATGATAAATTTTAAACCTAAGGGAATCTTTCATAAACATAGAAAAATGTTTTAGATCGGGGTAATTGTAGAGTACATGCTAGTGTGGAAGAATCTAGCTAGTGAGGGTATAAAAATGGGAGGATGAAGTGTTCATGTAGAAGCATCCAACTATATTCACCATTGAGGAAAACATTGGTTTTAAGGGGTGGAGAATGTTACACCCTTAACTTATAGTATGTATTAGGATATATGTGATCGACATGTGGCAATACTAACATATTACTTAGTCATATGATGATTATCTATATCTTCATAGTGGTTGTAAGTATCATCCTATGGAGTAACCATTTCCTAAATAGGATATATGTAGGATGTAGCGGTTGGTATTTGAGCATCATATTTTCTATTTTCTATTATTGGTTGGGGAGATTTATCCCTTGAAGTGCCTCAGTCATATTTTTTATATTATTTACTATGTTATCAATCATATTGTTTAGATATGCTCCATTTTTCTCTAATTATTGCAAGTATCTACTATTTTTTTGGTATTCATTTTCATATTGTTATCCATTTCCATGATTCTACTATTTTATCAAGCAATTAATTTCATTACATCAAATTTCCATCAACACCAACTTTACGTTGGTCTTTTGTCACTATTGGGAAGTGTAAAAAAAAATTAAAGCAACCTTGAGGATATTAACCCAATCTTAATGGTGTTGGAGTGTGTGTTCACGATAACTTGATAGTTTGGGATTTTTCTGAACCAACTTGGTGGTATTCGTGTTTATGCTCAATTAGGTAGGTAAGCTTGAATTAGGGAGATGAGTTGTTATATTAACAACTTATATTTGATTCTCACATAGGTTTGATTTTGCGTGATTTGAGGGATTTGAATTATTTCCCAATATTATCCTTTCCAACATATTTTCTTGTTGAGGATAACTATGTTGTAAGCCTATATTATAGGCACTCCCTATTGTACTAAAAAAACAAGTACATGAATAGAGAGTATGTGCATTATTGTATTTGTGTGCCAAATCTAATCATGAGAGTGTGAATGAATAATGGGTATGCATGTTTAGCTGTGGTAATGGAGTTGTGCTTTGGAACAAATCCTTGGTATGAGAGTGTGCAACACTCATATATGGTATAAGAGTGACCTCCAATAGCCATTTCTCAACCCTAAGTTGCAAATCTTAAACATTTACATTGAAAAACATTCTTGTGGATAGACCGACTTATGTTTTCTTGTCTGAAATCATTTTTACCATTCATCCTCCTTTCCTTGCTTGGGTTTGTTCATTTTTATCCTACTCATTTCTTTTCCTACAGGATTGGACTCATCTGGTGTTGGGGCGGTGTTGTCTTAGCTTCTACTTGGATATATTGGCTCAGCCTCCATTTTTTCAAGCATGCTCATCTTGTATTCAAGATCTATTAGAATGTTACTACTTGTCTCATCTTTTTTTATGGCCTAATATTGATGTTAACTGGCTCGCGTTTTGTGGGTAGTGTTGGTCTCCTACTTCACACAACATAATTCCTTTAACTCCACCTCCATTCTCTTTAGAACGGATCTATTTGCTTGTCACGGCATGTTTACTCGGTAGCTCGGTATTTGATTTTCCTTTCCCAATTATGAACACCTCCTCGATCTCTTCTTGGATCAGTATTTCTCGGATCATAAACAATCAACTCGGTGCATACAATGGAGTTTGATCACCTTTCACTTTCGTCGAGCTATTTTTTTGAAATGAGGTATTGTTACAAGTTTTTTTATTTAAGAAAAATTGAAGACAATTTTGGTTAAATGAAGTTGAGTTTTTAAATATTTTTAAGAGGCTTTGGATACATTTTAAAAAAGGAAAATATTTTAGAAAAAAGGGACCTATTTTTTTCTTTTCTTTTTTTTTTTTTTTTGGTAAAACGGGCATTTTATTGTAGACGGAGGTAAATTTCTTTGTATAAGGAGTGATTTTTTCATTAAAAAGTGATTTTTGGGCCATTCCAAAGTCCATTTAAAAGGGTAATTTGTGTTTGGTGTCAAGGGTGCTACACGTCAAACTCGCCAGAGGTTACCACCCCAAACCTTCACTCCTACCTAGCCCGTTGTGCAAGTATTTCCGAGGTGCACTCTCTACTTGGTGGAAAATTATTGTGTGTTGAAGACTAAAGGGTAAGGTCTAGTCTAGTAGGAGGTCGAGCCCTGTCGTAAAAACATGCTATTAATTATATTTTTCAAAATTATGACTTTCATTCGACATTGTAGGAATAAAACATGAAATTATTGAAACATAATTCTCTTTTTGCTCCCTCGTTCTAAGAAAAATGCTCTCATTCACTCTCTGTCGTAGAAACTTACTAGTTGGAAACATCACCCTCATATTATGGACCATCACACCCTTGTTCCTCATCCACTTGCAGTTATTGCACCCACATCCACCGACCTTGATTCATCAATATCTAAGCTGCTCTTGTTGTTGATGCTCCTATTTCAACTACTCTTTTTGTTGCACTTGTTACTACATTTTCTGCTTCTACATTTGTGCATATTATAGTAACACACTATGTGTATTCTACTTCATCTCCTTCTTCTTACCTGCCTAGTACCTTTGACAAACATACTACTTCATTTGATTCTCACATGCTTCATTCTATGGGATTTTCTAGTGGAGGTACTGGCATACATTTATAGGGTATTGTTTCCCTATTCATCTTATTGAGTGGCATTTTTTCATGGAATTGGTTACAAAGTGTTTAATAATTCATTGGAATCACTTTGTTGAGAGATCTTGGCTTTTTCACTCAACTCTTCATAAGATCATGGGCTACACATGAGTTCTATAATGCCTTCACTTAGATGTGAGAAACCTAAGATTTTATCTGTGAGACATGATCAACTTGGCACACATTTTGATGCTTCCTTACATGCTCTAATTATGTACTTTGAAATGAATCATACGCATGTATCTTCTTCATCCATTTGTGTTCATCTGATGTAACTCGATCATTTGTCTTTGGAGACATAAGCGTTCATTGAGATGGCACTATATGCATGGCTCTTCCACCATTTAACTTTTTAATCCACTCATTGTTCTTCCTACATTGTAATGCTCTTTTTTTTGAGTTATTTCCTTTGGAAATTGTAAATCTCTCCTCTTCATATGGCATCCTTTAAAGATTGGCAGCATTTTGGATTTCTATGCATCACTTGGTGATCTTTTTATGGTATTTTTGTAGTCCCACCGAGTCTATAGAGACATGGATTTTTTTCATGTAGTTGTGCTCCATTTTGAGAACTTTTCTCTCCTTCAATTGCATGACTTTCCCATTACCACTAGGGCTATCTTCTTGAGAGGACATTTTTCTTGTATTTTCAAAAAAATTAGGCATGTTGACAATCTCTTTTAGTGGAGTTATTTAGGTGAATCCTAGTATAATCTTTTCGGTGTTTGAGTAATTGGTTTTGCCACTTATATAGATTTGTTGCATCACTCCACCGATTTATCATGATGGGGAGATGTCATGTAGATCCTACTTTTGGGCCTCATGTCCTTGCTTTGGTTTTTATTGGTTCACGACACACCATTTTTGGTAGTAGATTGAATTAATTTTGGTGATTCTTTACACTATTTTCACCACATCTTGCACTCTCTTTTAGTTAGTATTTGAGATTTTCATCCTTCTAAAGTGGAGCCATTTTGTTGTCTAGAATTTTTATTTATTTTTTTGGTGTTTGAGCATTGGATCTTAACCACAGTGTAAACCAAACATCTTATTTAATAGAGAGTATGATTTTTTTGAGCTATTCTTCTTGGGATGCCTTATAACATGATATTTCTTTATCCACTTTTTTTATTAGTGTTTGGGTACCTGATGATGGCATTTTTTCATCCATGGTAGCTCTTTTTCCAAATTATTGATCAATGTTTTTCCTAAGTGAGCCTCATATAGAGTATCGGTTCTATTTGACTCGAGTGATTATAGCAAATTGACATCTATGTATCCCAAGAAGATGGATTTTTTCCATAGGGACACTTACATTTCACTATGTATTTATAAATATGTACCTATTTAGGCCTAGTTGTCAGGACCCTTCAATCTCTTAGCTTATTTTTTCTCACTCCCCATTCCACGCTTAAGATATGGTGTTGGAACATGTGTTTGTTCACATTAGCCAATAGTTCGGGTTATTTTCGAACCAGCTTAGTTTTACTTGTGTTCGCTCACTTAGATAGGTAAGCTTGAATTAGGGAGATGATTTGTTACATTAACAAATTATATTTGATTCTCACATAGTTTTGATTGGGCAAGATTTTAGGGATTTGAATTATTCCCCAATTATAGTCTTTCCAACATGTTTTCAAGTTGAGGATAATTATGTTGTAAGCCTATATAATAGGCACTCCCTATTGTACTAAAAACAACACATACATGAATAAATACTATGTGCATTATTGCAATTTAGAAATATGAATTAGCCATTTTTAAAAAACTTTCCACTTTATAAAAAAATTATTTAAGGAAAAGCATTTTTTATCAACATATTAAAAAAATTGATATAATGAGGGTCATTCACATTTTATTTTCATGTATCATTGTTATTTGATTTGTCTCTCCCCTAAAATCATTATGAAGATGTTAATTTGATTATCCATTTCTTAAATTTAAGATTCCAAGTCAATATAAGAGTGGTTCATTGCATATTGGCATTGGTCATGGGTCTTTGGTTTATACAATTATTGTGTGGTTATGTTTTTTACTACACATTTAAGAAAATATGAAAATCAATTATTTTATGTTGGTCATATATTGCTTACTATTTATTGCAAATTAATGTCATGTTTCTCACAAAAAGTATTTACCCTATCATTATGAACAGAAAGACAAATAATGTTATATACATAAATTTGTTGAAGGAAAAGAGGTATATGAAGACTAAACAAAGCGAGCATATGTGGTTAGAGTTGATGGGATTGACTAAATAAAACTCATGTGCTAGAATCCCTGTTTTTTTTTTGTTTTTTTGAAAAATATTGTATATATTGATAAATCAAGTAGGATTTGTTTTATGCCCAAAAACCTACAATGGTATTTTTAAGTTAAACAAATGGAATATAATTTATCTAAGCAATAGTTTTCAACAACAATCGATCTTATATATGATATATCCTTATTGGTCTTATATTTCTACTCAATTTTGTAGATCTACATTTGGGTGGAGGGACAAGGAATCGGGAATATTATGACCAGTTATTCCTTCGAGCCTTTATACGAAATATATGATCTAGTTGTATGATTGTTAAGAAGATCACAAGGAAAATTTTCATAGAAATTTCACCTAACACATTTATGTGGATGTCCATTATCTTACTAGGGCACTCTACCACTAAGCTACCTTTTTCATTTTTTCCTAGCACTCTGCATCAATTCATCTTACTAATTGTCTTCTTATCATAAATATTTGTTAAGGAGAGGACACGAAATTTTTATAGAGCAATTTCAATCTAGCACATTATTTTTTTAGCCTTTCTAGGTGTATGCTTAGTGATTATATTTTTTAACAAGGGCACATGGAAAAAAATCATAGATAAGTAGAGATATTTTAATAATTTCTAGAAGACTAAGGCAATTTATGAGACCTAATGATATAAATTATTGGAAAAGGAGTTGGAAATTTCCTAAGAAGAAAATTGTGGAACTTAGGTACTAGTCTAAGTCTCTTCTATTGTTTTTGTTGAAGGTTCTCTTGAAATTAATTTTACTAATAATTTTTCCAATTTTCTTAATTTTATTAAGTATCTAGTTTTACTTTTCCATTTGTAATGCATTCCATGATATAGTATCAATTTTTCACACATTGGGTACAATACATATATATTCTCTCCTCCCACATTTTCTTCGGGTCTTTCATCTACCCATTTTTCACTTGGGCTGGTATTTACACATAGTTAGTCTAAATTTTTCTTTCATATAGTTTATAATTTCCTATTTGGTATTTGCATATTCATGCAGATTGATACCCCGCCTATTCATCCATTTTTTGTATTTTTTAATATCTTCTTTTATTGCTAGTTTTTCAAGATGGCATAATTTTTAAGATGTTTTATTACAATAATGAGTTACTCTGTATAAAATTAATCTACAACTATATTTTATTCTATACTATGTTATTTTCCATGGACTAGCTAAAGCTCAAACCTAGGTCCTCTGTTAATATTTTTGGGTGCTCTACCAAAAGGTGGTAACCCATTAACATTGATATTTATAGGATTATATCCTATAAAATGCTAAGAAAAGCCACATTTTAACCAAATTATGTTAGGTATAACCAAATTTATTTTTGGATATTGTTATGTTAAGCGAAGATAAACCACTTCAACTAGGTTGCTAACCATATGATATATGATGTGAGCAAGGTTTTGGGATAAATACCTTTATTGAAAAGGACATAAGGTAGTGTAATCATTGTTTGGGGTACGTAAAACTAGTAATCCTTACAGTTGGAAAAGCTTATAAAGATTCACTTGATTTTACATTCCATGAAATATTACCATTAAATTACATGGAAATTGTTTAAAGTCAATATGATGTGGGTATGTCGATCGAAGTATTATACATTTCTTAATCGGTTCTCGTCTGAAAAACCACATACAAGGTCATCTTTATAGCATTATACTTTAACATTTTTATCCCTTTGGTAACATAGCCCTAATATATTTAGTATGGGCACAAGCTATTTAAATGGGACACACAATTTATGAAATAATAATGTGTACCATGGATCAATTGGCCCTTTTATGCCAAAAATACCTTGCACACATATTAAGAGAATCGAATGTGCATTAGGGATCAATTAATGCAAATGGGGATAAGTTAAACCTAACACATGATAAAATATGATAATCTAATGTGTATTAGGGATGGATAGGTAGCATTTACACCAATATTTCCCTATACACATATTTTATAGGGCCAATCAGTCCTATAAACACACAATGTGACAAATTAAGGTGGATGAGGGATAAATTGGCCATGTTTCCACCAATACATGCCTAACATAATTATTACATCAATTAAACATGTATTGGGGTTGGATTGGCACAAATGAGGCAAATATTACTTTAATAATGATATAATATGACAATTTAACTTTTATTAGTGAGGGTAGGTCGCATTTACACTAATCCATCCCTAATACATGGACTACAACAATTAGACGTGCATTAAGGCTTCATTGGTTCAAACAAAGCCAATTCAACCCCATTAATACACATTATATGATAAATCAAGGTGTACAAGGATTGATTGGACCCCTTTGTGCCAATATATCCTTAACATACTTATTATGACAATCAAATGTGTACTAGATTGGTGCAAATAAGGCCAATCCAACCCGATACATGACCTAATGTGATCATTTGATTTTATTAGATATGGATAGGTTGTATTTACACCAGTCCAACCCTAATACTCATATTACAATAATTATATGTGTATTATGGCTCCATGGTTCAAATGAGGCCAATACATTGATATAAATACACATTATGTGACAAATTAAAGTGTATGAGGGTTTGCTTTGTCTCATTAGTGCCAAGACATCATTAACACATTAATTGTGATAGTTAAACGTGTATTTACACTTGATTGACACAAATGAGGCCTATCTAACCAAAATATACAACCTAATACAATAATTTAATGCATATTAGGGATGGATAGGTCACATTTATCCCAATGTTTCCCTAATACATGTACCATGGTCCAATTGGATGTTTCTTAGGGTTTCATTGGTCCAAATAGGGCCAATCAAGGCCTATAAGTACACATGATGTGACAAATGAAGGTGTATGAGGATTCAATTGCCCCCATTTGTGAAAATACATCTCTAACACCCTTATTGCGACAATTAAATGTGTATTGGGGCTAGATTGGAGTAAATAGATCCAATACGACGCTATAAATGACATAATGTGACAAATTAATGTGACTTAGGGGTGGATAAGTCATATTTACACCAATATAGCCCTAATACACATATTAGGACAATCTCATGTGTATTAGGGCTTGATTGGTTGAAATGGGATCAACCCAACCTTATAAATGCATAGATGTGACAAATTACGGTATTAGGGATGCATGCTCTTAACACACATACATCTATGCCTTAATGTGACAAATTATCAAAATAAGTGCCTTAATGCACATCTAATTATCGTAGTCTATGTATTAGGGATGGATTAGTTCAAATGAGGCCAATCCATTGCTATAAATGCACACTATGTGAAAAAATAAAGTGTATGAGGGTTTGATTTGTCTCGTTAGTGCCAAGACATCATTAACACATTTATTGTGACATTTAAACATGTATTTCCACTTGATTGACACAAATGAGGACTATCTAACCAAAATATACAACCTAATACAATAATTTAATGCATATTAGGGATGGATAGGTCACATTTATCCCAATGTTTCCCTAATACATGTACCATGGTCCAATTGGATGTTTCTTAGGGTTTCATTGGTCCAAATAGGTCCAATCAAGGCCTATAAGTACACATGATGTGAAAAATTAAGGTGTATGAAGATTCAATTGCCCCCATTTGTGAAAATACATCTCTAACACCCTTATTATGACAATTAAATGTGTATTGGGGCTAGATTGGAGTAAATAGATCCAATACGACCCTATAAATGACATAATGTGACAAATTAATGTGACTTAGGGGTGGATAAGTCATATTTACACCAAATATAGCCCTAATACACATATTAGGACAATCTCATATGTATTAGGGCTTGATTGGTTGAAATGGGATCAATCGACCTTATAAATGCATATATGTGACAAATTACGGTATTAGGGATGGATACTCTTAACACACATTATTGTAATACCGTAATTTTATCACATTATGGATACATCCTTAACACACTTATTATGATAATTGAATATGTGTTGGGATTAATTAGTGAAAACAAGGGCACTCGACCTAATATATGACATAATATATAATAATTTAATGTGTACTAGGGTTCCATTGGTTTAAAAATACTATTCCAATCCTATAAATACACACGATGTGACAAATTATAGTGAATGGGTGTTTGATTGGCCTTATTTTCACCAATACATCCCTAACACACTTATTGCAAAAAGTAATCATGTATTGGGGCTCAATTGATGTAAACACGACCAATCTGACCCTAATACATGACATAATGTAAAATTTTAATATATATTATGGATAGATAGGTTACATTTACACCAATCCATCTATATACACATATTACAATAATTTGATGCGTATTAGGGATCCATTGGTTTAAATGAGGAAAATCTAGCCCTTAATCAAAGCATATATTTGTGTCCCACTTTTTTATAGTTTTTGTACTTTCAGCAAAATATGTCCGACAACCAAAAAATGACCAAACATATATTTTTAAGAGCTTATAGATATGAAGGTGCGGGGCATTCAGAATTTCCCTGCTTTTTAAAAGTTTTATAGTATTTTTAAATATTTATGTACTAGTCATTTTTAAATATTTTTGGTCACCAAGTGGGACATACTTATATTCATATTAAGTACACATGATATGACAAATTAAGGTACACAACAACTCAATTGACCCCATTAACATTGATACATCCGTAACACACTTATTGTGACAATTAAACGTGCATTAAGGCTCATTTGGAACAAACAAGTCCAATTCAACCCTAGTACATGATAAAATGTGACAAATTAATGTGTAATGGGGATGGATAGGTCATTTTTACACCAATCTAGACTCCGGACATGTATTTTGAAAACTTGACATTTATTAGGGCTCTATTAGTTTAAATGGGGCCAATCCAACCCTATAAATACACATGATGTGACAAATTAAGGTATAAAAGGGATCTATTGGCCCCATTTTCATTTTCGTATTGGTCCATGGATTTCCTCATTAGGACATTTTAAGGTTGTAGTATATGATTTTATAAAGAGTATTCACTCACTTTTAATTCTTTTATTTTACTTATATGCATGCAAGGAAATTGTGTAAACTACATTCACATCTTGGTAATGTCACATGTGTAATAAACCACAAAATATAATTACCAAAAAAATGTATACATTCAAGTTAGAGATGGAGAATTCAGAAAACTATATTTCTTATATTAACTATATAACATTTTACTTACCAAAACCAACCTTTAGTGCATACTTCCTTACATTCTTTATACAATTTTAGATGTCTTTTGGCCTTTAAATCATTAAGTTTCCTCTTCTCATGCTATAAAACCTTTACATATTATCTTTTTTATTTTTTATTAAATACATACACTTTTAATGGTTGTGTGCATGCTTTGCAATTTACAAAATAATATAAAAGTCAGCCTTAGGCCTTGATATCCATCTTACACTTTCTCAAACTTAAACAGTTGTACCATTCTAAGACAATAAATGTTTTCAAAATGTGGTAGGTGTTCTTATTCCTTGCTTGTTTCATTCTACTCACTTTATGGCTTATATTTTTATTTTTGTAGGGAGAATTATCTACTGATTTTCATCATATGTGCGCTACTCAACCGTCTAAAAAGAACGATAACTAGATCATACCAAGCCAAGAACACATATGTTAATTAAACACCACAATCAATAAGATGAAAGTAATTCACCAAAATAACTTTACATAAACCTTTGCAAAAAAATGAGAAGCAATATCATATATTATCATGGAACTCAATGAAATACAATGGGAATTGGCCTTGCTTATATAGGCAAGGAATAACAATCTAAGAACCACAAGGTCGTAGATCAAGCCATAAATAAAGGAAATAACTAGTCATCAAATAACTATTCAAGACCATATATTTAGGAGAGAACTAGACATCAAGGATTTAGTCAATACCATAGATCAAGGAAAGAACTAGTCAATACCATAGATCAAGGAAAGAAATATACCTAACAACTAGTTAATATCTCCTAATATCTAAATAAGATAAACTAAATATCCACACACATAAGTGCGTGAGGATAAATACAATAAAGGTAAATAAAGAACCTAGGTGAACATGAGTTAAGGTAAATACCTACTCTAGCACCGTCCTTATGGGTTTTATTTAAATAACAATTCCACCATACCGCATCTTTCAATTTTTCAACATGTAGGAATTCCCTATAGCTTTCCCTTTCAATTTTTAAACCTACATGGTCTTGCTCACTTATCCATAATATCTATTATTCACAATTTATTCAAAATATTCTCCTAAAATTGTGAAGGGATGTGCTTACTTTTGTCTTCTCTACTACTATTATGTTGATCCTAGAGTTGGCTTTGATGTGGTTGTCGCTTGTATCATGTGCAATGTCATTCTTGGAGTGATATACTTGGCATGTCTTTAAATATTGGCATAGCAATATTATGAGCCATTGGAATTGAAATGACTTACCCACAACTTGCACTATATTTTGCATATTTTTGTTTAGTTTATGTGTAAGGAATTCTGACCAATTGGATCTCACTTTTTCCACATCTCCCAATTACTTCCATGACATGCTTTCGAATAGTGTTAAAATTTTATTTTTACTAGTATGTGAATGGATCTATCTCTCAGTAACTATAAATGTGATTTATTGACCTTGTTTTTGTGCATTATGAAACTTTTTTTGCATGTTAATTAATGATTTTTATATTTATAGGTGAGCATGGATGTCCCTCTATTAGTTAGGTTGATAGCTTTTACTATAATTACGATAGTGATCGAAACAACTTATTACACACTAAACCAGGATGGAGTCCTAATAATTCAAACTCAAAAGAGTTTTTATTATCTCGGGTGATCTCTAAATATTGGCATGGATGTTAACCTCTCCATGAATTTTCCCGTTATTTTTCCTTCCATGCCATTTCATCTTGTATTGCTTGTGTGATTTTTTTCCCCTGTGGTCTACCAAACTTGTTCTACTCTGTTCCAAGATTTCATAGTATGGGGGTTCACTCCATTTAGTCTATCATATTCTTTCATTGATGCATGTGTCCTATTTTCACCTAGGGTGAGCTCGAGGAATGTGATGTTTTGTTTTTCCATCATTATATAAATAAATTAAGTGGTCTATTGAACAAATTTTCCATTGATGTTTTCACCTAGAATTTAATATCATGTGTTTATTTACTTAATATGAATTAAAAATAAATCTAATGCACATTCAAATTTTGTATATAAATGCTCCAACATTCAAATATGATAGTACATGTAGAATACTATAAACAAATGATATTCAATTAGGGCACATGTTAAAATATAGTAAAACACAAGAGGATGAGTTAACTTAAGTTTTTGATGTTTTACAAAGTTGACTTGGATATATAATTAGGTTAATAAGGTGATGTTAGGGATTATTTTTCTTCATATTTGATTTTGATTCCTAAAACCATTATGGGAACAGTGTTAGACACTTATGTCTTACATGGTGATAGTGTTTGGTGCTTCTTTGCACTAATTTTCACTATGGGTTTTTTTGTTGTCTTTACTCATTTCCTATACCTTCTCTTCTTCTATAATGTTTTTACATGCCCCATGTAATGATCAAAATCCTAATCTCTTACATTTGATAGCAACCAAAAATCAAATACAAGGATTAAAACTTATCAATGAATTAATGAAAGAGCTATAATCTATATAGGCATTAAACAAATGTTATTATATTGGGTTACAACTAATGATCACGTTAGATCAATCTCCATAACATGTGGAGATAATAAGTGAGCTTAACTAAACTAGCTAGTTAACTAAATCTGAATTAAGTAGTTCACACTAGTGAACTAAACATTTGATTGAACTAACATAATAGTGAACTAGGATAAACTACAAGTTAGATTAGCACTTTCAAAGGTGAATAATTATCCATAACATTATCAACTAAATGATAAAATAATGTACTAATATACAAAATTTATCATCCCCCTTAATTTTACTTTGATTCCAATGATCTAGAGAGGAAGTCATAATTCCTCAAATATATCCTGTCAAGTGTCATTTTCAAAACATCAACATGTTTTTCTATTTTTGGGAAAATTTGGAGTTAGATGTGGAGTTATAGGATGTACTCATGAATGAAGTGTAATTTCACATCAATTTTTTTGGTCTTCTCATGAAACATGGGATTACAAATAATTTTTATCACACCATCATTGTTACAATACAGGGATGGTAAGTTACTTGTAAGGAACACCCAAACCTTGCATAATATGATGTATCAATATCACTTCACAAATATCTCCTCCTGCAAAGTGATATTATACTTCAATTCAATATTATGAAATAACACTTTTCTTCTTATTCTCCCGTGATATTGGTCTAGATCCTAACAAAAAAATGAATCCAAAATTGTATCTCATATCATCAATGTTGCCAACATGATTTAAATTCATGTAACCCTATAAGAGGACTCTATCATTCCTCTTGTACTCTTGGCCAAATTCCATAGTACCCTTGATGTATTTGAGAATGTGTTGGGATATTTTCTAGTGAATTTACTTTGGAGCTTGCATGAATCTTGATAGGTAGCTCATTATAAAGATTATGTATGGCCTAGTGGCTTCACAAATATCTCCTCATATAGGGTGATATTCTACTTCAATTGAATATTGTGGAAAAAAACTTTTCTTCTTATTCCCCTATTATATTGGTCTAGACCCTAATGAAAAAATTAATCTAGAATTGGATATCATATCATTGATGTTACCAACATTATCTAAATTAATGTAACCCTACGAGAAGACTTTATCATTCCTCTTGTACTCTAAGCCAAAGTCCATAGTACCATTGATGTATTTGAGAATGTGTTGGGATACTTTATAGTGATATTAATTTGGAACTTGCATGAATCTTGATAGGTAGTTCATTAAACAGCTCATGTATGGCCTAGTGTGGGTTAAGTAAATGAGACACCCAATTAGAAAATGATAGAGAGTTATATCTATGTATAGTGATTTATTTGTTTGAGATAATTAAAGCCTTGTCTTCATAGGTATAGCAATGGGATTGAATTCCATCATCATATACCTATTGAGTAAATTCTTGGTGTATTTTCTCTTACTAAAAATACACGTTTCTATTTGTTCCATACTTCTAGTCTAAGACAATAGTGAAGTAGCCTGAAATTTTCATGTCGAACATCTATTTTAGATTTGTCTTTATTTCTTCTATCACCTATAAGGAACTTCTCGTGATTACCATATTGTCAACCTAGAAAACTATGATCATCATTCCCCTTTATTTTTAAGGTAAATATTGGGATCATAGAGGATCATGTTGAATCCTTTTTAAATGAGATGCTCATCTATTTTGTTATACCATAGTTTAGGAGCCTAATTGAGTCCATATAGTAACTTCACAAGCCTACACACCTTTTCTTCTTCATTTAGTGTGAAAAATTTGGTTAAACCATGTATACTTTTTTATTCGAGTCTCCATTGAGGAATATGGATTTCACGTCCATTTCATGGAATTTTCAACCAAATTAAGAAGCCAAGTAAAAATCATCCTATTGTCTTAATTTTGGCAATGTGATAAAATGTATCCTTTTATTCTCTTCCTTCCTTTTAAACATAACCCTTAGCTATGATTCATGTCATGTGCTCATCTATGTTTCCATCTACATTATACTTGGTCTAAATATCCATTTGTATCCAATTGGCTTCTTCCCTAGTGGAATCTCTATAATTTTCCATGTTTTTTCCATCAATGATTAATACTCAACCTCTTTTGATTATTTCTAAGGTTCTAACTCTAGGGATTCTTGGAAATTTTTCAAATCATAAGATTAAACATTCAATAGCATGACTCATCGAGGCAATGTTTACCTCTTCAAAATATTTGTTAAGTTGCCTTTGTCTGGCGAAGATGTTTTGGGACTCCATCTATTTTGAAATATCTAATCACATATGTACACTATTTTTGCATACATTGAGTAGTGAGTGGTATATTTTTACAAATTTTCCCATTATTATAGTCACTAATTCCTTCATCTTTTTCATTCATCACAAGTATTTATTATGAATTTATTTTACAAGTATGTGAATGGTCGACTAGAAGTATTTTTCTCATCAAACTAAACATCCCTACTTTGAGAAAATATTTCTTTTTTTTTTTTATCAATCAACATATATCCTATTGAAATCCCATTATATCCAATAAATATGTATGGTATAGACTTCATGTCCAATTTTTGTTCTTGTTTAGAATCGCACACGGGCCTTGCTTATGAAAGCTCAAAGATGAAGTATTTATGGTTTATTCCTTGAAAATTCTTCCTATGCAATCATGTCTCCAAGTGGAAATGTTAGCGATCTATTGAGTAGATATATTTCATTTTGGCTTCTTCTTCCCAATATGAACTACTCAAGCCTACTTCATCAATCATACTCCACATCATTTCCATGGTTGTGTAGTTTCACCATTCTATGCAACACCATTTTCTTGTGGAGAGTAAGGTTTAATTATTTGAAAATGAATTCCTTATTATTTCAAGTATGTTGCGAATGCATCACTTGTGAATACCTCCTTTATCTGATTGGAATACCTTTATGTGATGACTACATTGTTTCTCCACAAGAGCCTTGAAGTGTTTGAAGGATTGAAAGCTTGACCCTTAGTCCTAAGAAATTAAATACACATTTTTATAGAATAATCATCAAAATATTCCTCTAAATTTATGAAAAAGTTTCTATACCTTGAATCTTGAAATAGGATGTCTCTTCTTGGATCGTTTGGTTTTTTAAACCAAGAATTTCATTTTCCTTATAGGAAGGAGATTATTCATCTTACCATTTACTGGTATGGTGGCATATGAACAATCCATTTGTATATCTCCACCAACATCTTAGTAGAAACTCTGGCTTAACAACATACCATACAAAGTTGGCATATCTGCCACAAGTATTTTCATCATGATTTTCTTATTAGGAAAATATGCAAATGCTACTTGATAATATTTGATCTAGCTAATGAGAGGTACTTATTTTTTTTCCATGGAATAACAATGGCCAGTATTAGGGATGAGATTGATACCAAGATCCTTGGAAAATTTGGCAAACATGACATTGTCATAGGCACCAGAGTCAATAATGTAGTCATTTAATGTATACTCATTGATAAGTAAGGAAAGATAGAAAGGTTATATTTTACCATAAGAGGAAGATGTTGAGGAAATAAGGTTTTGAGGAGTAATATTAGTAATGGGAAGTTGGTTCTTTGACAGTGGAATTTTTTTGGAACATGAGTTTGAACTAATTACTTTGATAAATGGACAAGCTTATCAAATTGCTTGGGATGAGTTCTCAAGTACTCAGACTCAGAAATTTGAATTTTGGATTTCTTGACATGGTCAATGATGTCAAAGGGTAAATAAGTGGTAGACATAGCAGAAGATATGACATCCTCGACATGATAATGATTTGTATTCTTAGGATCAATGGAAGCAAAAATTGATTTGACAAGAGGAGATGAAAGAGACTTACTCAAATAGGTAAATGGAGCCTTGGCTAAGGTAGTCTTGGGATTCTTCTTGGATGACCCCATGGAAGTGGGCAATGATGATCCTCCTTTTATTTTTGTTTTTGTAGAGTCACCATTTGAGGATTCAAGTGATTTGCTTAGGCAAAAAAAAAATAGAACTCTTTCTCTATTTGTGAGTGGGTGAACACTACACAAGAGTAATTATTCATATCAGCCATGGAATCTTCTGGATCTTCATCAAATGAGTATTCAAAATACCCAATATTGGCATATCCATCTTCTTCTTCTTTTTCAATTTCTAATTCAATAATTTCTTCTCCTTCATCTTCATAGGTTCCACATACTTTGCATTAACTGATGGAGATTCCAAGGAAAGCCTTCAGGGTGCTCTAGCAATTTGATTCCTGTTTTTATTTTGATATGAGCCATGTTAAGCAATTTTCTTCTTCAATGTAGTCGATCATTGACCAACTTTTGCGATATGGATCAACACTTTAATCTTTGGAACTTGGACCTTATTCCTCACCGAATAGTTCTTGACCACATGATGATGCCATCTTCCACTTCAATAGAAAGTTCTTGAGAATTGTAACGCCCACTAAAACAACCCACTTGAGACCCAAGAACAACCTAGGATTAGTTAGGAAAATTATGGAATAATTTTTTTGTTTAAAAGAGTCAACAACCAGGTTACAAGACAATAGTTGTCGCAAGCACGTTTCGAGCCAAATATTATTAATAGCTTATAGTTTTATTAATATGACAATTATAAAAGATCACAAGGTCCAAACTTAGGGTTAGATTAATCAATTAGGTTAAGAGGGTAATTTCTCACTATACCACTCTCTAACAAGCTTAAAATATTTAACCTAATTTTTCTCAAAATTAACGCACTCAAAACTTCCCAACAACATTCCCATTAGATAGGAAATTTCCTCACCTTTCCGGTGATATAAAGAAGTCCTCCTAACTCCTCATATTTCTCAAGATATGGGCCGACGGACCTTGGGAGGAAAATTTTCCCAAGAGCGGGTCTGCGGGCCTAGGGGAGAAAATTTTCCCATGCGTGGGCCTACGGACTTTGGAGGGAATTTTTAACCGGATGAGGAATGTGGACCGGTAGGGTAGGGAAGAAAATTTTTACCATGTGCGGGTGGCGGAGCGGGGAAGAACTTTAGCATTTTTTTCCCTTTTTGGGACAAAAGCGCAATTTTCCTCCACGCACCCGCGAGCCCAAAAGGACACGTGTCGGCATTTCCCAACTCGTGGAAACTTGGGCCTTCGGAAAATTTTTATAATTTTATCCTTTTGCCAAAAATTGCTAAGGGATCAAAATGATTCGCGCCCCTACCGACGCCCAAGGTGCCACATGTCAACCATCCATTGGTTATGGGTAAGCGGGCCGGCGAGAGAACTTAGAAAAAATTTCCCAAAGAAAATTTTTTTGAAGTGCTAAGTTTTTTTAATGGATTCACTCCTCCACCAACGCCTTGTGATGCCACATGGCGGGACCTAATTGGTTGCGGGTCGGCAAAGCCGTGGAGAAAACTTAGAAAATTTTCCCAAAAATTTCCGAAGCGCTAAGTTTTTTTAAGGATCCGCTCCTCCACCGATGCCCCATGATGCCATGTGGCAGCACCTGATTGGTTGCAGTCCATCAGGGCCATGGAGAAAACATAGAAAATTTTCCCAATTTTTTTTTGTTTTTTTTTTTTAACAATTAGAATTATTTTTGAAGCCAAATGAAGGAAACTTCAGAAGGCCATAACTTTTGATTGGGAACTCGGTTTTGAGAAAACGATGAATTTTTGGAAATATCTTGACATCCTCTTTACACATAAATCATTAACTTTTCATTTTGATAATGTTTAATGGGTAAATTTCATGAAAATGATTTGCAGCTCTTTAAAAATGCAACCTGGTAAATTATAACTTATGAAATTTTAATCAATTGATCTTCTTCCTCCCTCAACTTGTCAATTAAACATGGAGAATTGTTCTTAGATGGATTTAGGATGGATTTGGAAGGTAAGTTTGTTTGATTGAGCTCCAATTTGAAAATTTACAACTTTGACAACAAAATGATAGTGAAACGATTTGAGCCCGAGTTTGCTAAGTTTTCTAAGAAATTCCTTAAGTGTTAATGTCTAGATGAATTTGTTTAGATCTTATTATGTCAAATTTAATGTTTCATTTGTTATTTCTTTGTTGCAGGTTTGGTCTGTGCATTTTGGATTAAATAATTGCCAGTTTGAAAATACAAAACAGATCAAATTTTAAAGGGTCTATTTGCCATTTTCTTCTTCCAAGTATTAGAATACGTTCCAATTCCAATATAATACATTTAGTTGATTCAAATAAAACTATTCAAAACCAAAATGTAATTCTGATTTCAAATTTTACACATTTCAAAAGACAAAATTCTGTATTTTTCTCACACTCATTTCTTCCTTTCAAACAAAGATTTCAAATACATTGAAATGATCAGATTCAATACAACAATGCAATTTGAGAAAGGTAATACATTCATTTATTGATTCCAAAAGACAACTTACAACTTCTTTCTTTCATTCCTCAAATTCATCATACAGAATACAATTCTTTCTTTCAAAATACAGAAACGAGTATATCTCTTTCACATTTCAATTTACAACTTTCATATTCAATACAACATATTTCCATTACAAAACATATACGAGTTCATCCACTTCAATTGGGAAGGTTAAACTAAGATTTATCTCAACAAGGGTCTGTCAACTATTTTATTTAATTTTCCTTTGCTCCAGAGTAGCAACATGTAGATCTATCATTCTTCCAATTCTGATCACAACAAGAGCATGGGAAATTCAATTCTCTCCATACAACCAAGACATCCAATGACAAGAAGAAGCCATCCTTCTTTATTGGCCTCTGAGCCTCAACCACAATGCAATAAAAGATGTGTTTCAACTCATGGCAACAACAGGCTTCCACAAACACACATGCAAATTTCACATTTAAAACACAGTCCAAAATAGAATGTAGTTTGCAACCACATTAAAACATAGCAAAAAAACTCAGGTTTTAGCATGCAAGCCAAAGGAGCCAGAAACTATGGCGGATGCTACTTATACCTCCCAAAGGGGAAATGGGTATCACCACCTAATTTCAAACCACCAAAATATATTAGATCAAAACCCCGACATATTCTTATGCCTCCCTCAAGTACCCCTTATTCCTCACATTTCCTTATACCTCCCCAACCTCTTATGACACCCCAAAACAAGTAAAGAAATGCAAGCTATTTCTTTGTAAGGTGGAACCTACACTTATACCTCCCCAAAACACTTGTGTCTCCCATAAAATAAACCTCATAGTATTCTCCTACACCATTCCTAGACCATCTAACCAATATCCCACAAACATGCCAAAACATTCACAACAAACAATTTCATAAACAAAAGGAAGCATTTCAAGAGCCAAGTTCCTACCTCTCCATGATGGAGTTGTTCCAAGTTCCAAAACAACAAGTTTTATCTCAATGCAAGCAACCCAAATCAGCCAAGCACAAGCATGCAACAATCTCCCAAAAAATTCTCCAAAGCAAGAGCTCCAGGACAACCAAAAGAATTCACCCCAAAAGAATTTTCCCAAAAATGAAGCAACCTAGAACAAGGTAAGAAATTTAAATTTTAAAGAAGAGGGAAAAGAAGAGGATGAGGTGGATCCATGTAGGGTGCCACATCACACATCCTAAACCCCAACCCAAAAGTAAACTTCATTCTCCAATGCATAATAAATAGGTGGGTGAATAATATGACAGTTTACTTACATACTCAAATCCAACCCACACCTCAAAGGACTGAATTTAAACCTATGTAAGAAAAGTGCAATAAAACTTACAATTTATCTTCTCAAAAAGCATTATAAAAGTCTAAATTCAACTCTCCAACCATAGGTATAGGTGGTAAATAAATTTAAGAGGTATGGGACAAGTTTAACTTGTCCCACAAGCCTCCAAAATCAGCCTCCAAGGAAAATTCGAATTTCCAAGAAGGTGGAGTGTTTCACACTCAAAATTTAACTTACACATCTCTTACAACACTTTAATTCAAGACCAACAACTCTATTAATTACTTTCTTATGACATATTTTAATTAATTAACTTAACAACATCATTACTCACAATATTACACATCATTTAATAAATAATGAAAGGTTCAATGCACCACAAAATAAACACATGAAAAAAATAAACAAAGGAACCAATAAATAAATACACATAACCCCTTGGTCACATTTAAAGGTGATCCCCCCCATGGGAACCCCTAACAAAACAACCACACACAAAACAATACAAGTTGTTATGGTGACCTTGTTGAATTCATCTAGAATTCCAATGTGGTTGGTTTCCAATCCCCGATGTTTGTTGTGATATTTTAACCTGCAAAACACAAATACCTCCTTCGGTTTTGTGGCCATATCAGAACATCCAAAATCATCTAGATATATGAATCACAACAACATCCAAGCAACCAACAAGATCATTTGCAATTTTACTCAACAATTATATCATCATCAAATAATTTCCATTTCTAGGTCTACTCACAATATTCAAATATCACATGTCCGAACAACATCCATAATATAACCATGTCAAACAGTATATCACATCAATATCCAAAATGTCTCTAATAATCATCATGCATCATAACTGAATCAAGGTCAACAATAATCCATGATCTAACATCTAACATCATACTATAATAAAGTCTCATAATCATGCCCATAATATAATCAGCAGATATCATTATCGATGTATCAAAAGGTGTCAAAGGAAGTGGACATCAAAATAATTACTCAAAGTGTTTGGTTCGAGATCTTTGTAATATATGAACCCAAATTCGAGAAACCGATCATTTATGAAGAATCGCTTCGATTGTCTCAGTAGTGGGACAAGCACCAATAATAATTTTTTTAATCAAATTGTTAAATTTTACTACAGATTCTCTCATGGTATCTTACGATTATTTATTCATATAAGCTAATTCGAGAAAAGAGGGCATGGGAATCTTTTGCAGATCATGAATCTTTCTTCAAACATAGTTTTCATGTCTTCCCAATTAGTAATGGATTGAGGTGGCAAGTAGTAAAACCATTTCACAAAGAGCATCTTGCAACAAATCTATGAATATTCAAACAAAAACATCTTCATGTACCACTTCAAAACACCACATGTTGTGTTAAAAACTATGATATGCTCATTTGGATGTTTCTTTCCATCTCTCTGTAGAACTTGGGAAATTTATTTCTTGATCTTTTTGTAAATTCATGAAGTGGAGGAGCCAAAGCTAGCAGACCTATGTTTTAACCTAAAGGTACATGTGCGATGTTTCTTTTTCTTCTTCTTCTTCCAAAGTGAGATGATGTCTAATGGTTCTCAGAATCGCTTCTCCAGTGGAATCTTCAAGAGGAAATTTGGGATCAAATTCAAGGAAGAATTCTTGCCCAGACTTGTCTTGCTTCTGGACAATAAGAAGTCTAAAAATTGACTATTTTTGTTCTTTGAAAGTGATATCAACAACATCACTTTCTTGATTAGCTCGGGTTTACCTTTTTCTTCTAGTTTTAATCATAAAGTATTTAATAGGAATTTAACCAAAAAATGTATATTTTTCAATGAGGTTATAACAAGGATCTTGAAAATTAAAAAAGGATTTTTGGTATTTTTTAGTTTTTTTTATTTTTAATGGGTTTTTAAAATATAAAGTTTTTGGATTTTAGAGATCATTATAGGGTGCACAAGGGAAAAATTTTCCCTAGCGAGTCAAAAAAAAATTTTGGAAAAATAATTTATCGTAGGATAAATTAATGATTTTCGCGACGCTTTAGGGCTAGGCCCCTCCTTCTTGGGTATGGGAAGGCTACCAATTATTTAATGCAAGGACTAAATAAAATTTTGGGTGACCATTAGGCTGGGTATCACAAAATACTAATCCATTAAACATGTGGTAAAGTTCTTGTTTAGTTTACAAGGGATGAATTTACTTGGAGAGAAGTAAAGAGGAGATGGAGAAATGGAGAGAGATGGTTAATGTTGTGAGTAGACTTATAGATTTCACACACATTAACTAGATTAGATCCATTTTCAATAATAATAAGAAGAACATTTTAAGCAATAAGCAAGACTAAAAATCAAAGACACAAAGTTTCATGCGTTCATTAATCAAATACATAAATTTATTTCTTGGTTTTACAAGATTACAATGATTGCTGAATGTTGGGAAGTAAAGAGTGTAGAAAAAAATAGAAAAGGAGATAGAAGAATACATCTTATTGCTTGCAATAGTAGGGGAAAAAATCGAACCATCAACCCCTTGGAATGGAAAATTCATCCCAATTTATATAATTTTAATGATGTCTCTTCATCTCCCCCATGTGACTTTTCATCCTCCCACCACTTGTGACTTTTCACATTCCCTAGGAATGAAATTAAGTCCTTTTCTTATTTTTGAAAAGGAACTTTTACAATGAAAAATTAGAAGTCATTTAAGTGAATATGAAAAAAAGCCAAAAATTACATTCCTAATGAAGAAATAGAATGTAAGAGAGAGAAGGATGGGGAGAGATAAGAAGAGAGAGAAGTGATAAATCTGGAGACAAAGAAAAATTTGTTGATGAAGAGCTTGTTCTCAATGAACTCCTTCATTGCTGAGATGAATGCTACGCTTTGATGAAATCTTCCTCACCTACTTTTTTATCGGGCTTATTATCCTCTCCAATCATTATCATCATGGCCATTTCCTCAATTTTTTGGCTCTCAATAGATATCTTGATGTTTCAACACCCTCATAAGCTTTATGATGATCTTATGTTCACATGTTGTCCCAAGTGGAAATATTTTACACACACTGGTTCATTCTAACATGTTCCTTTCCATGGTGTGATTCACATGATGTCCCTCCTCTTGGAAAGAGAATTGAACACAAGGTCAGAGTTGGAATGTGGATATCATCACCTTCCTCCTCGTGACTCCCTTGAACTTAAAAATTCACCTTCATGATGATAAATATATCTCCTTCTTAGATGGAATCAACCTCAAGAGACCCAAGCACCTTCTTGTCTAATTGTTCCTCATTAAAATAATATTCTTCTTTACTGACCTTGTCCGATATCATTTTCCTTTCATATTCTACATCACTTATCATCCCAATTTTGATTGATGGAAAGCCAAGATGTCTATGACCCTTATCATTATCAAGTAATGAAAAAAATAGCATACTCAACTAAAAGTGCAAAATGTGAAATTATGGGTTTGTCATGTCACCATGATGTCCCGAACTTGTTCCAATCACTCCTAGATGTTCCTTCATCAGCATGGGAAGCTCAACATCCTTGTTTCTTGACCAATATCCCAAAACTTACTATTTTTAGTAAGTATTAATTTAGGAAGTCTATTTTTAGTAAGTTGCTCAATTTGACACTTTTGAGTGTTCTTGATGTGGAAGGAGTGATGGAAAATTTAAAAAGGAACTATTTGTACCACTTATTATTTAAACACTTTGTGAAGCTTGGTAATACTTGCTATTTTTAGAAATGGGTCTTAAGGTGCTGGAATGATCTCGAGAGTGGTTTCTAAAAAAATCATTTCACAAGGATACTTTGCTCCAATTTTTAAACTTCATCTCGCTATTATAATTTTTCAAGAGTTATTAAATTTTCATGTGAAATGGACAAGGGGTTTTCAAGATCGAAAAACTTTCCATTTTTAGTATACAAGGTCTCAGGAACATTCCAATAGCATAACATCAAGGAGAGTGAGCTTTGGGAGGGAAAATGACATTTTATAAACAAAAAAATGGCTAAGTATGGATTTTAAACATTTCACTCACTCTTTTACACTTTAACTCACATTTTACCCAAATATGCTCAACCCGGGGTCAAACGAGGGGTTGAAGTGGAGCTGCACCCTAAAAATAGGGGAAAATGAAGCAAGGGGACATGAGGTACATCTAAATGTGTTTTTCATCAAGTCATGACAAGTTTCGAAAGGGGTCTCATGAGAGTGAGATGAAGGGGCTAAAAATAAGCTCTTGGGGCTCAAATGTGGTCCTATATGTGTCCAAGGGCAAAGTGAGAGAGGTGGATTGTAATTTTTTTTCCCTCTTGTCCCCTTGCACCATTTGATAAGGGAAAATTTATGATCATCCTAGAAATATGCACCAAGGGTATAACTATCATGAGGCGGGGCACTGATTTTAACTTAAAGCTCAAGTTTGCACTTCTAACACTCCAAGTTGTGATTTTTAAGTGACGAAAACAATTCCATCATATGGGGCACATGTTTTTGTCCCTCTTTTCCCCTTTAACCTTAGGATGAGGTAAAAGTTACAGTCAGCCTTGAAAAATGTTCATGTGATGTAACCATCATGATGAGGGGGACTGATTTTAACTTGAAGCTCAAATTTTCTCTTCTAACACCGCAAACACTTCAAGTTGTGATTTTTAAGTGTCAAAAATAATTCCATCATAAGGGAGAACAATTTTGTGTCCCTATTTTCACCTTACACCAAGGTACAAAGGAAAAGGGATATACGGGGTCAAAAAGTACGCTCAAGCCTTAAAGTTATGTTGATTTTGTCATTCGATGCAAAATTGAAACATGAAGCTTGCATTTTCCATCCCGGGAGTAAATTTTGGACTTGATTTTGACTCCAAAGAATCCACTAAGTTCCTTACAACCACTTTCAATTATTTATTCATCTTGAAACTTGATTTATGGCACCAATCACCCTTTCGGCACGATAGAGTAACAAAGCAGTGACCCATGATATCATGAAGGGTGATGAGGTCAAGGATAAAAATTAATGAATCATCCATGTAATGGAATCCAATATATTTTTATTGAATATTTTATGAGCTTCCAAATCCTCCTATAGATCCCATAATCTTCATAACAAGGTGACTTTCTCCGTTGAAGCCTTCATTCCATGTGCCTGAAATGACCTGGTTTTTCTTGAATTGTTCTTGACATCACTTGCCTCCATAAATTTTCCCTAAAATACCATGGATCTTTTAATTTCTCTTCTACACAAATCCCATATGGGTTTATCCTTTCTAATTAGCTTTCGGAGGATGTCCTCATGCTGCAATATGGCTAAAAATAGCCAATTTAGTTCTTCGAGAGCATTATTCCACCTCAAAGCTTAGTCTCACTGTAAAATCTACTTGGATCCACTCTGACACACATGAAACACACTTGAAAAACATGTTATAAAATTCCTCTTAACCAGAATGAGGATGACACAAAATTGGAGAGGTTGTGTTAGCTAATGAGTTAGCTAGAGGAAGGGTTCATAATGACCGGGAAAGAGGTTTTCAAATGGTGGGATTCATTTTCATGACAAAAAAATTCAATTTTGCATACTACACATTTAGTATGAAAACAAGTATACATAGTAAATAGAAATTTGTGTAAAGGTTTCTTTTAATGATGATTTTCATCTTCATCGATGACATTTTTGTGATGTTGATGTTTCCTCTTCTAATTATTTTTTTGGTCCATGGGATTCTTAGCTAGAATATTGCTATGTGTTGTTAGAATGATTTTTTAATTTTGTTTTGAATCTTTTCACTTGTTAGTCAATCCATTATACCCAAAGTTCTTGGTTTTATGACCCTTATTAAAAATTACACATTTATCTTTGCTTCTAGATGTTTGGGCATTCTAGTTTTTATTGGAACCTTGTTTCTTATTCATTTTTTTCTTGTTCTTTCCCTTATGCATGGTCATATTCATTTTCTACTTCATGTTTTATGAACTTCTCTTGTTGCATAGGTTAACCAAATTTTGGAATAATGGTTTTTACCGAGTGAAATTAAGTGTTTTCAAGAACATCGTAAATGAGGGTGGAAGATACATAAATACAATGGGTATGAGAAAGTCATTTGGCATTTATTCTCCATGATCTAAAAAAGAAGTATCACAATTTTCTAGTTCTCCATAAAAATGTTTCTACATATTTGGAGGATTTTAACTTCAAACTATGTAATTGACTTTATAAGTGGAGAATGGTATTTTGATTCTTATCCTCAAAAATTTATTGATCTTTTCCCACATTTCTTTAGTGATGTTAGAAAATATTACGTGAGGTTGTACCTCATATATGACTTTGAACATGATGATGAGCTTAGCTTAGTGATTATCCTTGTCCCATTTTCCTTGTTAATGAACATCATTGCCATTTTGGATAAAAGTGTCATTCACAACAAAATACAAGTCTTCAAAGTCCAAATAATTGTTTAATTTATGGTCTTCCTTGCAGCATAATTGTCTCCTCTTACTAGTTGTGAATCCAATAGAAATAACTTAGGACCATTTTCCATTATGCATAAACTAAACTACATTATGAGAGATAGATCAATGTTGTATCACTCGAAAAGGTTTCCTTTTCTATATATTGTCAATCTAATATACCAAACCTCTCGATAGACATTTCATTTTGATATACCCATTTTGTATGTGTAAGAAGCTCATCCTTTTTATATTAGCGAGTCATGTGAGAGAGAGGCGTTAATGCATGTGAAAGAAGAATAGTAGGTGGTACATATACAATACATGAAAGGGATCCATATGACCAATAAAACATGCTTAGAGGGAGATCTTTATATATGTGTGACAAGTTTTGATATACTAATATTTTACCAATTTTAGGAGTTACATCGAACAATCGTGGTAGATGAGAAATGGAGGGAATGGAAATGTATGAAATTTCCTTATTAATCCCTAATGATTTATAGGGAAAATCCTCTAGACATTGTTCACTGTAGTTATGTTAGGCATTCAATGTAGTATTTCAAACACAACAACTTGACTTGTAAGCATGAACTATGAGATCCCATATATACTGAAATTTTTGGCACTATGATATCAAATATCTCATGATTTGTGTTTGTGTTTCAAAATGTTTTATTTTTTTGTTTTACATGCACAATGGGTTTGTAGATGTATGAAAGCCTATATATTAGCACAAAAATTTGCAAAACATAATGCAATATGGGAAAAAATTCCTCCCCTATTTGAGAAAAATTTGAATGCATACAAAAATATTTTTAGGCAATTGCACTGTTTGTGCTTTTGAATGAAAAAATATCCACTTTTGGTTTTGAAAAAGCTTGCAATTTTTTATTTCTTTAAGAAAAATTGGCCAAAGGCCCCCTTTGTTTTATAAATTTGTAAAAATAAATAATATCCCTTAGAAAAAATTGTATCCCCTTGTTTGAAAATTTTCCCGCTTTGCTAATGTCATTATAGTCATTTTTAAAAACTCGAACAAAATTTAATAGGGTGGGGTTCAAACCCCCACCTCTTGGCTTATATGTTCTTGATCTTGGCTTCACTAACATCTCAATTAGGCATGTATTTTTTTAATTATATGATGAAATCTCCTTGATAAAAGGTTAAATTGTTGAGATTGGGTTTAAAAATTGAGGGCTTTTTCGGGTCAAACTTGCTACTTGGGTAATGACAATGTATTTTATAATTTCAAGTATCCAAGTCAGTAGTGTGTTGGTTGGAATAATAAAATATTTGGGTTACTTTTGTTATAGATTTTATAGCATATCAAAGACCAAAAATAAGAGGCAAGGTGTGGGTTGAACTCGCGACCTCATCTATCCCAATACCTTGAATAATTTTCCTTAATCAAGCGAGTGAAAGGATCACATTACATGTAAAGTGAGAAATTTTAATTTCATTATATAAAATTGAGTAGATTTAATTTTGTAACTACCTATGTTTTGTTTAGTTGTGGTCTCCAAAATGTAGTTTTCTTTCACTTGCAATTTTGAATGTCCTGCATTGTAGACTATCGTTGTGTTTGGTTGGGAGTTTAACAAAGAAACAAATATGTTTTCAACCCGTATGGAGGATAACTTTGTTTTTCTTTAGTGTTTTAGATATTTTGGAAGAGGGATGAGATATTGAATAAGAGGTAACTTGGGTACACTCGATGCGGGGACGTCACCTTGCAATGCACGTCTTGGGACATAGAAAACCATACCAAAATGTAACTAAAAATTTGAGTAATTTTTTTAAGTAATTACTTAACATTACTTTTCTGATCCTTATTAATAATTATTTTATATTAATTCGATTTACCCAAATTAATTAACTACTTGCCTAATTTCCAACTTAATTATTTATTTCTACTAAATGTTTGTTAGGGTCACAAATAGAAAGTCTACACACCCCTTTAAATTTAATTAGTTTCCCCCTTTTTATTTAATTTTCCCCACACACCCTTCTTTTAATTTAATTTCTAATCCCACAAAATCCCATGACTTGAAAAGTGTAGGGATAAAGCTCAACCCTTGGATGCTTTTACTTTTAGCCCTTAGATCTAAAAACCCTAAAGTTACCCTAAAATATCCTTATGATTTTTTTTCCTTTCTTTTCTTCTCCATGTAATTCATTTTGTTTCTAGTTTGTGCGGGATGAGGAGGAGACACGAATTTTGGATTCAAGGGTTGCTCAAGCTATTTATTTTTTTCTCTTTTTTCTTTTTTTTCTTTTAAAATATATATATATGGTTAATAAATAAAATGCATTTCGAAAAGGAAAGACTCACTTAAAATTAAGAGGAAGGATGGAAAATTGTGTTGCATTTGTCACGCTTTTGAAGTGGAGGCGGTGGCATTTGGAGGGTAGGGTTTGAGCTATGGTGGTTGGGAGGTATGCGGGAGGTGTAGGGTTACGAGTTAGGAGTGGGCACAAAGTTGGGGATGGGGATTTGGGGGTGTGGACGGTGGAGTGGTGGACGGCG
This sequence comes from Taxus wallichiana var. yunnanensis, assembly GCA_018340775.1. NCBI lineage: Eukaryota > Viridiplantae > Streptophyta > Pinopsida > Cupressales > Taxaceae > Taxus > Taxus wallichiana. The sequence continues at coordinate 830,211,321 of CM031242.1, read as the reverse complement.
CTTGGGGAAGTGGGTGGGTGTGTAGGTTTGGGGAGGGTTCGACCCCTCCCCACATCTATTTTGTTTTTTTATCAAAACTTATAAAAACTATTCCACCGCAATCTTTTTGTTTTATATTATTTTTTGTTTTATATATATATATATATATATATATATATATATATATATATATATATATATATATAATATTTTAGAATAATCAAATATATAACTATGATAATATATAACCTTGTGTGACTTTAATAAAGTTATACTATATAATGTAACTTTATTAATTATAATTTTAATATATATATATATATATATATATATTGTATGATGTTAAAAATTGTAGTTGTGAAGTAATAGATTATGTTTTGTTATCTTTGTGAAGCATACAACTTCATAGTTTCCAATAAATCAGATTTTAAAAATTATTTACTCATTTGTATAAATAAAGGGAATGTAACAATGCATTTTAGTCTCATACAAATCTACACTAAAAGAATGATAAAATGAAGCCATAGTAATCAAATCTTTCCCTTGGAATGGTAATATTCACTTGTCTTAAATTGTATAGATGTAGGAGTAAATTTAAATATGATCTCAAACAAAGTTTCACTTTACCATGATTTACAAAATATTACAAAAATAATAATGTTCCTTTCCTCATGGGAGTTCAATGAAAAACTGAATCATTATCTAAGGGAGAAAAGTAAGACTTTATTGCAAAGAGATATATCCACTCAAATGTTACAAGACTCCTCATTCCATACAAACTTCTATAGCAAGAGTAAAACTTCCACTTCTAAAAAATATGCCTTCACTTCAATAATATGAATAATAGTTTGTTCCATGTTACATATCAACTATAATGTCTTTTCCAATATAAAGACACAACCTCTCAATACAACAAAACTCTTCTTTAAGAAGAGGATCAAACATACCAACAAACCCATGATCATGAAAAACATGTTTTACCAAGATCTATATTTTCAAGAATGGTATACACAACACTAATACAACATTAGTTGCTCAAAAGGAATCCCAATCCCAATATGGGAAACTTACAAAGAATAGGAACTCTTGACTTAGTCATATCCATATGATTACAATAAGAAAAATTTTCTCAAACATTATGAGAACATCAAGATGTCAAGATGTTAAAATAATACTCCAACCATCATCCAAAACTAAAGCTCCAAATTTGAGTGTTCTTCAAAAAACCAACACCTAGAGAAATCCTTGTTTTACCACCCAACCTATAGGCATCATTACATGGCTTTCCAAAGGTTGGAAGACATGCTAGCCCCCCAAACCCATGGGACAGAGAGATAGCTTCCACAAATTTGCTCAATATTTAGGGAGAAATTACACACAATCATATCACATACAAGACTAACTCAAACACTAAAGAAACACAACATAAACCAACCAAAAGAAAAGAGGAGAAAACTATTTTCATCCTCAACAATGGGGAAGAGTATATGATACCTCCAAAGTGCCAAAAGTGGTGTCCAACCATATGATGCACACTTACAGGATTATTCACAAAACCTCCTTATCCCTCCAAGACAACAATCCCTCCTTATTGCTCCACCCATTCACCTAAAATCCTCCTTGGGAGGATTTTCAAACCCATTGGGTTTCCTCTCCAAGGATGGGGAAAGGGGGTTCAAACCATATGAACCACCTTCCCCACCTCAAACCATATGAGGGAATAAAAAAACCAACATGGCTTGCCCATCAAGCCATGAGGTTTAAGAGGGAAAATCCCTCCCTCTTCCCCAATAAAACTCCAAAATCCATCAAGCCATATGATGGATGGAGAAAATAACAAATAACACAACAAGTAAACCATTCAACACATGCAACAAAACAATACTTCAACCATAAGAAAAAACTAAATCTAACATGCCAAATAACATAACATAAGATCAAGGATCCTACCTCCACAAGCTCTCCAAAACTCTAAGCTTTTCCCAATCCTTGTCCAAGCAAAACTCTAACTTCCAAAGCCTCCAAGCACCAAGTAAGAGCAAAAACCAAAAGTCCTCCTCCCACATGAGGGATTATTTGAAGAAAAAAAATTAAATTTCCTCACAAATGAGGGGGTGACATGTGTCACCCCTCTCTTCCCTCCAAGTCAAATATTCCAAAAATAAAATGGAGAAAAGATAAACTCACTTTTAAACACCCTTCTCCCAAATTTCCCAAAAAGAAAATGAGACGAGTTTGTGAAAAATTTTACAATGCACATATTCCAACTCATCTTACATGAATGGTGAAAAAAGAGAGGCTAAATGGGAGAGAAACTCCCTCTATACCTTGAAATTAAGCCCCCCACCTAATAGGTGGGGTCCAAGGGCTTATTTTCATGCTAAGTGAGCTCCTAAAACTAAAAGGGGTCACTCAAAAGTCATAAATATCCCAATTTCGAGTTTGGCATATTTTGACACATATGTAGAGGATGTGGGGCCCACCCAAGGGTGCTCATGTGACCCCAATCCTCCTTAATTAACACACACTTACACAAATGCAAAACTTAATGCAAGTGGGGACCATTAAGTCCCCCAACCTAATTTACTTAACAAAATAAACAACCTAATCACAATTAATTCTACATGACATACAACATTACAAATAAGGGTCACTCATGGTGCCCAAATAATACAAAAAAACAATAAGGCCTCATACAAATAACATGGTTAGGACTTAGCCCCGTGGGCTGCTTGTGCACAATTTGTGTAGCCACCTTGAAACCCACATTCTCCTGTGTCCTGTCACCTACACACTCAATGCACACATTAAACACATCTTTCCAATACAAGTGTAAATCAACTACTCAATAAATGATCAAGTCTAAACATGAAATTCTATGATATCACAACATCAACATGGAATCATAAATGAGAAACATGCACACTTTCACACAATTCATCATGTGTTAGCCATAGCAATACATATAAATGACATACATCCATGTTATCATGTGTTCTCATCAATAATCAAATAATCTATATCATCAAGACATGCGACTAAACTATGTATCCATCATATATCAATTAGGCCCAAATACATAACAATATGTTAGTATCCACAACATCTAATAAAATGTGCCATCATATTAATCCAAAGATAAATTAGCGCTATGCGCCCAAGTCACCACACATGTCCATGAAGGTCAAATAACATAACATGATGTCCAAAATATGTCAAATCATAACTATGGGGTAAGAAGTCACCGGTACTGATAATTGAGGCTAGAATATGGGGGCACTACAAACCTCAAATGATTTTGTCATTTTTGATTATGACATGTTGTTCTCCACTATAAGAGATTGAAAACTTTATTTTATGTCCAACACTAGTCTAAATATCTTATCTTGACAAGGTGGCCATGATGCCTCTCGCATATGCAAGCTCAAGATGGCTGAACTGTGGAGTTTAGGTTTGGGCAATGTAATGAACTGGGCTATATTTGGCTTAAGATATTTATAGTGATGGGAGTCAAGTTAGATCTTAAGATGCATGGTGTAGGGGTTTGAGAAATCGATGCGAGAGACTATAAGATACAATCACCATTCAACAACCAATAAGATGTAAGACCACTATTTCCACCTTTACTATGTTCTTGAGGATCAAATACATGCCTAGAATGGCTTACAATTGCACAATTAGACCAAATTTTCCTATAGGTGTATTATAACCTCTCAACCTTGATTATATACTCTATCCTAATGTCAAAACATCACTTAATGGATCTCTTATCCCTACACCTCATCTACTCTTTACCTCCTTCAAGTATTCACACCTTAGCATATTCTTGATTTTTGGGTTCTTAGCATCACAATGTGATTATAATCTGTTACATCTCTCTCATCCACACTAATTCTACTCTTAGTCAGACCCTAGGGCCTCAATTCATCCAATTTTACTTACCTTGCTCCATGTCCTTACCAAATAAGAGACTCTTGGGGTTTAGATTGCTAGCTTGTGCCTCTCCTAGATGCCTCTCCAGCTACAGGTAGATTAAATAATTGTTTCCTCACTATCCAATTTGGTCCATTAGGTATAAAATATCAAACTCCATTAGTCTAGCTCTAATTGTCCTTTCTTGTGCCTTCAAGATTATGGTTTTGGCATGCTCAAGATTAGAATGACCATGCCTTACTCATAACAAACTATTAATTATTCCAAAGACCCTCTATCTTCATTAGGATGTATGAAAAAAAAATTAGGTCAACTCCTTTCCTTCTTTCCCAATCACATCTTTATCTTTCTAGCTCCAGGTAGCTTCTATTAAACCTAATCATGAACTATGTCAAGCTTATTTATTCTTGGAGGAAGTTTTAGAGTGCAAAGAAGACACTTTCAATCACCCATTAAGGGATTCTCCAAGGCTAAGAAGTTTCATGAGTAAAGGAAAAGTATACACTATACTTCCTTTCTAAATGTGCTCTTTTCTTTAGGCCGTAGACCGTGTGTTTGTCGACCTTACACCAAACTACCAATGAGAACTTTAAATTCATCCAACAAAATACCAAAAATTCTTCAAAATCTCTTACTAGAGGTTGTTTAGATCATGGAACAACAGTGATTTCACAAAACAAACTCTTTGTTATTCACATGATTAAAAACGTATTATAATAAAATTATCTATATGAGAGAATGCTCTTATAATCTACGAAATTGTTTTAACAATACTCATCACAATAAACAATTTATGTTTGGTTTAACAACCAAATCATGCTAAAATAGCTATAGGAGTTGTAATAACAAATTAATTACATGAAATTATAATCTAACTCTCATAATAATAATGTGAGCACTATATATATTCCCTAACAATATAATATATTGAGATTTTCAAGGTGAAATTCCTTGGTTTGATCCTTCAAATGATAAACCCTAGCTATCTTCCCTAGAAACCCTCCTAAGATCCCGGAGGACCAAAAATGCATATAAATTTTCTCAAACTTAGTTTCAAAGCATAAAAATTTTATTGTAGATTTATTAGAACCTTGGCCTCAAGATGATCTTACCGAAATGATGGAAAATGCTTGAACTTTCCCTTTTATGAGTTCTTTGTACACTTAACTTTGTAGATACCAATGGTCACAGTCTAAAGACACTTTTTCTCGGATACTCCTGTATTCCCAAACTCCATTCTTCGTGATAACACATTTCATTCTTCCGAGTTCCATCATATAACATTCATACCACTCTAAGATGATGGTTGACAACTCTTGCTACATATTCAATCCTGGAATTTCAAACTCTTTCTCACATAACAATCTCAGACAAAGCTTTACATACATGCATGAACACTTCATAAAAAAACTTCTTAATCTATGAAAATATATCCAATACCTTTTAAATAAGTTCTCACACATCCCTTTTATACATGAACCATCCAAAATTTGACCATGTACATGTTAGCACAATTATGTTTCTCTTGACCATCCAAAGGAATAACTTCACAAAAACTCGGTAACTCACCTTACTCATAAAACAACATCTCAAACCATCCTTTCTTATTGGTTATCAACCTAAATCCACCTTACAAGATCATGTAACAAATTCCTGAAGTGTATCTTTGTAAAGTAAACACAATCATTTTATAGCAAAGTATTAGCTTGTGAAAATACCCTCTTTCTTCTATTATTGTATACATGCAATTTTTTTATACGAGAAATACTAAGAATATAAATAAAGGAACAAAGGATCAATGAAAGAAAAATCACATCACATAAATAAAGACCTCTTCATCCATTTTTATGTATTTCAAACGAATATAACAATATTAAAACCTCTCTTTCACATAATAGAGTGTCTTCTTCATTTCTTCTTGTGTCCACTACAAAAAAATTCCTCCTCTATGAGAAAATTCCTTTTCACCACCTTCTTCTCTAATCTCTTCTGCTTACAATATTATTTTTAACTTACCCCGAATAACTTGACTAATGACCCGACATATAGCCATAATAGGCATATCATAACATTCTAGTCCTTTCTAACTCCTACCTTCCCTTGGGACCTATGACACACACTTAAACTACCAATATGTTCTTCCACTCACCTTAAGACTCATATCCTAAACTCTTACTCACCCTTGACAAGTCCATTGGACTAAGTACATGTCATATAATTTTGAATTACATTTGGAGGGAATAGTCAAATTTTAAACTCATTACACTTGACCACCTAGTTTTCTCTCTTAGGTCCTTATCATGCTCTTACATTCCGTTTCCATCATGAATAAGGAGGAAAATAAATAAGTTTTATTGTTCTTAAAGATTCCCCTCCATATTACTCCCAAGGTGGAGAAGAATCCTTCTTAAAATTTGTTTGGATAATCATATCTTTAGTTGAGTCTTCATTTTCTTTGCATTGTTTGTCCTTTCTCTTTCCACTCTCATTGTCCTTGTGTGTTTCATAGCCACATGGGTCCCATATATTTTATTTTATCCTTGCATTTTCTTGGACATTTATTATTTTTTTCTTGAATTGCATATTTATCTCCATTATCTTCATGTTACCATCCATCATACATGTACACACAAATATAGATTGGTCTTGATCCTCTATCACCTCTTTCATCCATTTGTAGTGCAACTCCTTCATATAAACATCATGTTATTTACCAAATTCTGCAATTTCTTGACTTTTTACTTGCTCACTATCATTATTTACCTCCTAAAGATGCTTTAAATCTATACTTTCTTCTCCTTTTTCTTATTTTCCCAAGAAATTATTTTTCTTTCAACTGTAACTTCCTTTTTCTCTTCATTTTCCATTACACTAGAAAAATTTTGAAATAGTTCATCTATTTTACTCATGAAAAACTGATCATCATGCTTCTTAAGTTCATCATTCTCAGCCATCCACTCACTCTTTCTTGTTCCATGCTTCTCAAATTCACTAGTAGAGTACTTTGGAAAAATATCTAAGAATTTTCTTACACAATTTTCATTATCAAGCAACAAATCATCAAATACAATTACCTTGTCTTCATTCTTGTCTTGTATACCTTTTGGAGATTTCAGGAGCTCTTCTACCATGCACATTTCTTATCTTAACATGATAATGTCTTCTTCGTCCAAGTCCTCATCAAACTTGGGGCTGTCATGTTCATCCTCTTTAGCACAATCTTCACTTTACCTACATGTTTGTTCTTCATTTTTGTAGGAGCATTCACCTACTTCTCATACAACTTATCTTCTCACCTCTTAGAAGGATATGAATTTCTCTTTCATTGATTCATTTATTGGTCTCAAGTTACCATAATCAAGTACATCATCAAACCTTTCACAAAATACCTTCACACCTTGAAGTTTTCTTGACCTCTTTGATGATTTTGTTCACTTCCTTGAAAAAATTCTTGGTTTTCATACTTGGGTTTATTTCTCTATCCTACCTTGTTCTCTTGAACTAGTGTTCACCTCATTTCCAATGATTTCTTGCATTATTTTCATTTCATTCTTGGTCTTGATCATCCATATTTTATTTTCCATATATTTGGGTTGAGTTCTAGTCTTCACATCACTGATTGCTTACATTTATAGCTTGAAATATTTCCTATATCATATTTATCTTCTTCTTTATCTTTTGAACTTGACTCAAAACCTTTGAAAACTTGTTGTTCACTTGCATTCTCCTTAATCTTTACTATTTTTTAATTTTCCTTAAGCCATATAGGCACAGATACCCGTGGTTTTTCCTCTCTTTTGAATGATAGACTTGGTTTTTTCCCTTAACATATTCCTTTTTCCTCTTGGATTCACTAGAAGTGGCTTTCATACGTTTTTATTATTCTTTTCAACCTGAAAAATCTAATTCACCTCCCATATTCCATTATTACCATCCATTTCTTGCTTCTTGACACTTTTCTCTTCTTCCAAATGGCTTTCCCATGCCTCATAGGATAGCATTTAGTCTTCATAGTCATCTTATTCATGTTTATCTTCTTCCATTTCATATTATTTTCCTTGTACTAGTTGTACTTGAATTATCTCAGCCTCATATTCTTCCAAATGTGCTTGATTTACCTTTGTTCTCGTCCATTTTGAAGTCTTTTTCTTCATCTTCATCATACTAGTCTTCATACCTGCAAATACCCATTCAAACATATAGTTAGATTAAAAAAATAGATCCCATAAGGCCCACATGATATTCTTCTTCATCTTCACTTCTTTGTTCTTTCTTTTCTCATTCTCTTCTTCACATAACATCTCATTTTCCTTCACTCTTTCATGAGTTTCTTTCATTGTTTCTTTCTCTAAAGCCATCATCTTTTGCCTCTCGATAGGCCATTTAACCCTTTTCCTCAACTTCCACTCAAATATTTTTTCTTTTATACCCATCATGGTCTTTTTAATTGCTTTTAACTTTTCAAACATGCCCTTTGCTTCCTTTTGTTCTTTCTTTAAGAATAACTCTTTCACTCTTGTACTTTCCTTCTCTTTATCATAGATTCTTCCTTCTTTCAATCCCTTGGATTTTCTACCCATATCTCTTTTCAATCTCTCCATGTGACCTTCACCCAAGTCTCTTTCACCTTGGTCTATTGGTCTCTTTAGGTCCTCACCTAGGTATTTTGCACCCTAGTCTTTTAGACAACTTTCTCTCTTAGATTCTCAACCTATACACCATTCAATTCCTCACCACTACTAGGTACATGTATGCCTCAAATTTTCATGAAAAATAGATTAACCAACCATATTTTAGAAGGATTCAAGGATCAAAGAACTCAATATTCAAATATCAAGGTTTAGTGATACTTTTGTATGAAAAATTTTAGAAGAATTCACTCTTCAACACTCACAATAAAAATATTTCTCTTGAAGCCCTAACCACTTGCAATTTCATACCTTTAAGGAAAATATCAGTACCAAGAAGTATTTAACAATCACCTTAAGAAATATATTTCTCACCTCTTTCTTCTATAAACTTATCTTCTTCACTGCTGCAACTTATCCATTTCAATGTTAACACAACATATCACAAAAAAATACTAAGCTATGATACCAAAAATGATGTAGAGACTACAAGATACAATCACCATTCATTCAACCAAGAATATGCAAGACCAATATTTCCATCTTTACTCTACCCCTGAGGATCAAATACATGCCTAAAATGGCTTACAACTACACAATTAGACAAAATTTTCCTATAGATGTATTATAACCTCTCAACCTTGATTTTATGCTATGTCCTAATGTCAAAACATCACTTAATGGATCTCATATCCCTACACCTCATGTACTCTTTACCTCCTTCAATTATCCTTCATTCTTGTCTTATTAGCTTTAAGTATTCACGCCATATAAAATTCTTGCTTATTGGGTTCTTGGCATCACAATGTGATTATACTCTATTACATCTCTCTCATACACACTAATGCTACTCTCGGTATGACCCTAGGGCCTCAATTCATCCAATTTTACTTACCTTGTTCCATGCCTTCCCTTTTTCTATCTCCTTGACTTATTACTAAAGACACTTATAATTTAGCTCAAGTAATTTAAATACTTAAATTGCACTAGGGTAAGTGCACGAAGTTGGGGGCCAAAAAGTGGACAAAAACCCGAAAACAGACGAAACGCATACGCGTTTTGCTAAAACGTGCTCACGTTTTAATTTGTTTGGCTTGTAATCACCGAACCTATAACTTGTACAAATTTCAAATAATTCAAAATGTGTATGTTATAACGTGTACTGCTTTAACGTGTACGCATAAGTATAAGATTTATTTTATTATTTCTTATACTTTAAATTTATTTTAGTAAATATAAGAAATTAGGGTCACTCTACACCTTATGGAAGTGGTCTCGTAGCTCCAACAATTATAATCTAGAAGATAGTTTTTCAAAATCTAATCTGGTCAGTACTTACTCATTTTCAAGATTCCAACAAATGACCTAAAACTTTCAGGGCATATATATTTTAGTTAGTCTTTGTTTTGGGAAAGCATATAGTCATTTTTTAGGTTTTTTGACCTAAAATGGATTTTGGCCCTACCACTGCTTGAATTGGTACTAATTTTTAAATTTGGCCCATAATTCACTTTAGTGACCATGAATTAACTCTATGATGTTTGTCTACTTCTTACTAAAAAGATATCCTCACTTTGTAGATAGAGGATTGTTCCCTGAATGGGATTCCTGTCCTATGGCCAAAATGAGGTGATTGTAATGCACCTCCTCCTTAAGGTGTGATAACACTACTAGGTGTTGAATGAGTTGTTACGAATAGTACCAAGTGAATTGCATCAAGTGAACTCAGATGATTACTCATTCTTAGAAACATGGTGCTCTATATAAAGATCATCCCCTCACCTTTCCTATATCTAAAAGCATCCTTTCATGGAATCAAATTCATGATTCTCATACATGATTTTTTTCATATGTCTCTTATGGAGACAAATGATGCCTTAATACTTCACAAATAATTGTCCTTGATAACTCGGTGACATGACTAGCTCATTTTAGCTTGTTCTGAAGGGTGTTCAATTAACTACAGAATGGCCAAAAATGCCTTTTTAAGCCTTCAAAGGAAGTAGTATCTCATCAAAACTCAAATATTCGATCGATCACCTTAAACACTATTCCCTACACACTGAAACACGTTGAATGATATTTTTAGGAATTTCCTTTGGGTGAGGGTTTATGATTTAGGGTTTAGGGTTTAGGGCTAAGGGTTTAGGACTCAAGGTTTAGAGTTTAGGGTTTAAGGTTTAGTGTTTAAGGCTCATAGTTCATATTTTAGGGTTTAGGGTTTAGGGCTCATGGCTTAGGGTTCATGGTTTAGGGTTTAGGGTTTAGGGTTTAGAGTTTAGGGTTTAGGGTTCAAGGTTAAGAGTTTAGGGTTTAGGGTTTAGGGATCAAGGTTCAAGTTTTAGGGTTTAGGGGTCAAGGTTGATGGTTTAGGATTTATGGCTCAAGGTTCAGGATCGCGTTTGAGGGTTTAGGGTTTACGGTTGAGAGTTAAGGGTTTAGGGTTTAGGGTTAAGGGTTTAGTTTTTGGATTTAGGGTTGAGGGTTTATGTTTGAGGATTCAAGGTTTAGGTTTTTAGCTTAGGGCTTACGGCTTAGGGCCTAGGGTTCGAGCTTAGGGTTTACGGTTTAGGGCTCAAGGTTTAGGGTTTAGGTGTCAAGGTTTAGGTTTTAGAGTTGAGGGTTTGGGGTTTAGGATTTAGGGCTTAGAGTTTATGGTTTATGGCTTAGGGTTTATGGTATAGGGTTTAGGGTTTAGGCCTCACGGTTTAAGGTTGAGGATTGATGATTTAGGGTTTAGGGTTTATGGTTTAGGAGTTAAGATTTAAGGTTTAGGGTTGAGGATTTAGGGTTTATAGTTTAGGGTTTAGGAGTTAGGGTTTGAGGTTTAAAGGTCGGGTTTCGTGGTTTAGCACAAAGGGTTTAGGGTTTAGGGATCGGGGTTGAGGTTTAGGTTTGAGAGTTGAGGGCTCGGGGTTTAGGGCTCAAGGTTTAGTTTTTATGGTTTAGGGTTGAGGGTTTATGTTTAAGGGTTTAAGGTTTAGGGTTTTGGATTAGGGATTATGGCTTAGGGCCTGTGGGTTCAGGGCTTAGGGTTTAGGGTTTATGGCTCAAGGTTTAGGGTTTAGGGTCAGGGTTTAGGGGTTAGGGTTTAGGTTTTACGGTTTAGGGTTTAGGGTTTAGGATTTAGGGCTTAGAGTTTAGGGTTTGGGGCTTAGATTTTATGGTATAGGGTTTAGGGTTAAGGGATCTGGGTTTAAATTTTAGGGTTGAGGATTTAGGGTTTTTGATTTAGTGTTTAGGAGTTAGGGTTTAAGGTTTAAAGGTCATGCTTTAGGGCAAAGGGTTCAGGGTTTAGGGTTTAAGGCTCGAGGTTTACGGTTTAGGGGTTAGGGGTTAGGGTTCAGGATTTAAGGCTCATGGATTAGGCTCACCCATTCAGTCACAGTAATGTTCTATGTCTTACCCATTCTTATAAGTATCAAGACAAAGAGTATTCAAATAAAAAGGTTAATCTACTTCGTAGGTAGAACATTCAAGGGAGTCATCACAATTTGATGCATTTCATCTACTGATATTTTAAAGGAGGGAAATGCCCATTACATGTGAACTATTTCACTCATTGTAATGTTTTGTGTCTTACCCATTCTTTTTAGTATTGACATAGAGTATTCAACTAAAAAAGGGGTCATCAAATTTGTAGGAACAAAACTCAAAGAGATTCATCAAAATTTGATGTCTTTCATCCGTTGATATTTCAAAAGAAGGAAATGCCCACTGAGCCCATAAACAAGGTAGTTGTAAAAGTAGACTTAATGATGGTTCTAGGCACAAGACTAGGAAATATGGTCCTAATATATTCAAAAAATTAACTCACTCATGAGACCTACTAGAAATATATGAGGTTTAGGGGTTAGAGCTTAGGATTCTAGATTTAGTATTTAGGGTTTATGGCTTAGGGCTCAGGGCTCAAGGTTCAAGGTTTAGGGTTCAGGGTTAAGGGTTTAGGGTTCATGATTTAGTGTTCGAGTTTAAGGTTTATTATTTTTTGTTTTACATTTTAGGGTTTATAATTTAGGGTTTAGGTCTCAGGGTTAAAGGTTTAGGTCGTAGAGTTCGATTTTAGGGTTTAGGGTTTAGGTTTAGGATTTAGTGCTTGGGGTTTAGATTTTAGGGTTTAGGGTCGTGGTTTAGGGTTTATGATTTAGTTTTTAGGGTTTAGGGTTTAGGGTTTAGGGTTTAGGGACCTTTAGGATTTAACATTTAGGGCTTAAGGTTTAGGGTTTACGGTTTAGGGCTCGGGGCTCATGGTTTAGGGGTTAGGGGTTAGGGCACATGCTTTAAGGTTTACGACTCAAGGTTCGGGGTTCATAGTCACGGGTTTAAGGTTTAGGGGTTAGTTCTTGGTTTAAGGTTTAGGGGTTACTGATTAGGGTTCTAGATTTATGGTTTAGGGTTTAGGGATCAAGGATTAGGGTGTAGGGTTCAAGGCTTAAGGTTTAGGGTTTATGGTGTAGGGATTAGGGTTTAGGTTCATGGTTCATGGGTTATGTCTTAAGTTTCGGGGTTTAGATTTATTAGTTTAAGGTTTGGGGTTAGAGCTCGGGCTCGGATTTAGTATTTTGGGTTTAGGGCTTAGGGCTCTGGGTTTAGGGTCTAGGGTCAAGGGTTTAGGGTTATGGATATTTGGTTTAGGTTTTAGGGTTTAGTATTTAGTTTTTAGGGTTTAGGATTTATTATTTTTGTTTCATGGTTTAGGTTTTAGGTCTCATGGTTGAGGGTTAACAGCTTTAGGTCACAGAGTTCAGGGTTCATCAAATTTGTAGGCAGAACATTCAAAGAGAGTCATCAAAATTTGATGTTTTTCATCTGTTGATATTTTGAAGGAGGGAAATGTCATATTCCTGACTATCCAATCCTTCCAAAGACCCCAGTAGTCCTCAATCCTTAGATGTATAGGGAGACATTGTTACTTGGCTTCCATTTATAATGATAGAGATATTTGTAAATTCATGTTATGACCTCTAAATCTATATGAATTTCAAGTTGCTTGGAAATCACATCACACCCTTCACTAGGATTGATGACTACCCCTATCTTTTTGTTCAAGGGATTTTGAAAACATCCATGGGTTTATCATATAAGGAATTATCAATGAATGGAAGGTCACTAAGTCGTAGGCTAGGTAACTCCCATTTAGAATTAAATAAGAAAGATTTACTATGTGATTGATAACCCCTTAGTGTTCTTATCCATTCCCTATTTCTATGCTTATTTTAAAACTTCACGAAGTTCTCAAAATTTACTATCCATTCGAGTATAATACTTGAACTTTATCTTTCTTCGAGAGGAGAGGATATTGTAGGAAATTCAATTATGATCCTACACCTAGGCATTGATATATTCTTTATGTTTCTTTTGTTTCCTTTAAGATTAAGTTTTTGTTGTGATGGTAATTGTTTCCACTTCTAATGGGTAATCCTAGTTTGCATAATATCATACATGGAAATATGAGAAATGTGAAATTTGTTTCAGCGTGTGAATACATTGACATTCAAGAGTGCAAGTATATGTGGAGAGAAACAAGTTTGGAAGAGATGTGTAATATATGCTTTATAAGGCTCAAGGTAGATGTCATATCCATTTAGTTACTTGTCCCACCTCTCATAAATAAGGTATTTCTATAAGCAAAATCAATGATGGTTTTAGGCATGTGACTAGGAAATATTTATGAAATATGGTTTGGGGTTTAGGGTTTAGGGTTTAAGGCTCATGGTTCAAGGTTTAAGGTTTAGGTACAGTGCAGTACGGGGTTCAAGGTTCAAGGTTATGGTTTAGGGTTTAGTGTTTATGGTTAGGGTTTACGGATCAAGGTTAAGGATTTAGGGTTTAATGTTTTGGTTTTAGGGTTTAGGGTTTCAGGTTAAGGATTTAGTGTTTAGGGATAAGGGTTTATGGTTTATGGTTCAGGTTTTAGGGTTTATGGTTTAGGGTTCGGGGTTTAGGGTTTAGGATTTAATGTTTAGGGATTAAGGTTTAGGGTTTATGGTTTAGGGCTTGGGGTTTAGGGTTTAGGTTTTAGGGCTTAGGGTATATGGTCTAGGGTTTAGGGTTTAGATTTTAGGTTTCGGGATAAGGGTGTAGGGTTCAAGGCTTAGGGTTTAGGGTTTAGGATTGAGTGTTTAAGGTTTAGGGTTTAGGATTTAGTTTTTATGGTTTAGTATTTAGGGCTCATGGTTAAGGGTTTAGTGTTTAGGGCTTATGGCTTAGGTTTTAGGGCTTAAGGCTTGGGGTTTAGGGCTCACAGGTAAGGGTTGAATGTTTAAGGTTTAGGGTTTAGGTTTTAGTGTTTAGGGATCATGGTTAAAGGGTTTAGGGTTTAGGGCTCAAGGTTTACATTTTAGTGTTTAGGTTTATGGCCTATGGTTTAGGGTTTCGATTGTAGAAGTTAAATGCTAAAAGATTTAGGTTGAATGCTGAAATCCTGAAAAATTACCTATGTACTGACCATATTATACTTTAAAAAACTATCTCCTAAACCATGACTCATGGAGCTGTGAGACTAATTTCATAAGGTGCAAAGTGAATTTAAACATTTATTTATGTAAATAGAAGCATGTCAAAAGCATACATAATGTTTATACTACGAGAGAACGTGTACGCATTATAATATGTACATGTTATGTAACGCGTACATGTTATAACACATACAAGTTATAACGTGTACGCATTTTACGTTTTCCCTTTTCCCAAGCCATGCCTCAAGGCTTGGGATCCGATTTGGATCCCCAAGCCTGAGGCATGGACTTGCACAAACACAACAAACAACGTGTTTTTACAAGAAAATGTAAAAATGTCACTTCCTCTATGATAAATCAAAATAAAACAATCGATCCATTTTTAAAAAAATATACCACGACGTAGAGTAGAGTCTCTTCTTTCTAAAAATATAATTTTTCAAATTTTATGACTAATATAAGTTTTATATATTATTTGTTTTCTAACTATGTCTTTTTATAACTATTTTTTGAAGTGTAAATATTGCTATCTTTCATGGTGTATCTTTTATTTTTGGTGATCGAAATTTAAACAAAATCATACTAGCCCAAACTAGGCATAATTCTATACATATTCAAAAAGAAAATATAATTTTTGATATTTTTGAGGTAGTTAGCAGGGGGCACGGTCGAAGCTCAAGTTATTTGTCAAAACATAAAATTTATGTACTAGAAAAATCATAAATAAAAAATATTCGCTAAAAAATATTTTTAAAAATGGAGCCCAAACTAGATTCTCCTAACTATCTTTCTACCAAAGGGTTTTCAAAAATACTAAATGGTGCTCAAAAATGGTGGGGGCACGAAAGTCACTCTATTATGGTTTTTAACAAAAACAGGAGCATTTACTAGTATTTTAGTTTCTTTACCCACTTAAACTTATCTGTTTTCAATAAAATTTAGTAGCTTAGAAACTAGACTCAAAATGCTATGATTCATATTTCTACAACATCTTCCAATTTTGAGTGTAACTATTTCAAAAAACTCGCATAAGTTGAAGTTTTGTTTTTTTCGAAAATGTGTCCACTTAAGACCCCTTTTGGGCCCCCAACTTGGTGCACTTACCCATTAATTATACCCTTCCCCGCAAATTGATGACATATTGTCAATATCGCACATTTTCTCTATTATTGTCATTAATTAATTACATTATGTTAGTTAATTAACTCTTCTATCCAACAATGATGCCAATTAACGACCTTCCATTAATCAACTCCCCTTTCTATCTAGATTAATTAATTATTTATAATTAATTAAGCTCCCATTTCTATCTAGATTAATTAATTATTTTTAATTAATTAAACTCTCTTTTCTATCTAGATTAATTAATTATTCTTAATTAATTAATTCTCTCTTTTATTTAATCCATAAATTATCACTTATTTGATTAAATCCCTCTCATAGTCTAAATCCTGCTAATTATTCCTCTAAAAAGCTTCTATAAGCTTACACACCTATTAATTAATCACTTTGGTTAATTAATAAATCCCCTCAAACCCCATGGGTCACTAAAGGACAAACTAAACTCTCCTAAGGTTGACTTAACCCTTTCTAAACCTCCCTTATCCACAACTAACCCAACCTCTCCATTTATCCCACATGAAGAGGGATGTAGAGATTCTTCTATCCATTGGGCTATATAAGGAGCCCTCCTCCTACCTTTCTATTTACACCTACATTCATAAATGAGCATAGAGCATACACTATAGCCATTTATCATCTTTGAGCATTCTTCCATTAGAAGATCTTGCCTTCTCCATTTCTTGTATTCATCCACCCAAGTTTTGAAGTCATATGGAGATATGTCAAATGGTCTTGTAGTCATGATTTGACAAGACCGCATTCTTAGAAACCTTGGGATTTCAAGCACATAACCAACTCTTTTATTGCTAGAGGTCTACCTATGTTCAATCTCATCTTATTTTTAGTATTCAATAAGAGATAGAAATTATTTTATTTAGCATATTATCTTGAAATGTTCATTTCATGTTTAATGTAGAAATGTTGATAGGTTAGTTTTGTTTAAGCTCTTAGCATGATAATGCATAGGTTTAGTTTAGTATTGTATTGAAGCTACTAGGTGTTAGTTTCAAATTTATTTACATTACTAAATATTTTATGCATACATATGGCACGCCTGGTGGGACTTACTTCATTGTCCTTTACACTTAATTTCAAGTTTTTATAGTTAAGTTTCATTTTTGGTTAGTAACCATCTTTTACACATGTTGATCTAACTTATTTTTCTTTACAAAAATTATTGATTTTACATGTGTTAAGTCTTCCTTGTAGGTATAAAGGAGGTTAATTTCTGCTTTAAATTGGAATTGATGGGAAAATTTCAAGATTTCATCTTGTTTCTATTTTTAGATCTTACTTTTTCAACATTCTACATGCTAGTTTTGTCAATTTATTGAAAATCTTATTTTTTTAGCATGTAGGTTAGTGTTTGATAGTGTTGAGTATTTTATTTACATATTAATGTGGTGGGTTTCAGTCAAAATTTAATCTTGGTGAGAAAATTTCAAGATTTCATCATGTTTTCATTTTTAGAGCTTACTTTTTCATCATTCTACATGCTAGTTTTGTCAATTTCTTGAAAATCTTAGATTTCGAGCATGTATGTTAATGTTTGATAATGTTGATTATTCTATTCATATATTAATGTGATGGGTTACTATCGAAATTGAATCTTGATTGGAAAAATTTGACCATTTTGAGTTAAAGGGACTTTTTTTTGACATTTTGAGTGCATGTCAAGTGCATACCCATGAGCATAAGAGCATATGCATAACCCATCTTCCGAAGGCCGTAACATTTTCTCCCGAACTTGAAATAACTCTATTTTTTTGCATTGGAAAGGTATTGAAGTTAACTATGCAATGAAAACATAAATTCAGGATTTATACTTATAGAAATTGCAGGCTTTTCTTTTATTTTAAAACTGGTCATTTTCTAACATGTCTAATGTTTTGATGAATGTTGTATTTCCATGCTTTACTTGATTTAAACCAAAGCATGTTTATGCTTTTCTCTTGCACCTTTTGGTGATATTGATAATCAAAAACAACTTTTATCACTATTTTTTTAACATTGGGATTAAACTTGGAAATTTTATTATTCATTTTTCTTAAGGAATGAACCTTTTACAAAGCATTTTTCAATGGTCCTTTGATTTAAATTTTTCCATTTCTATATAGTAGGGATAAATTTGTCTATGCTCTTCTCTTGCACCTTATGGTGATCTTGAGAATTAAAAGTAAATTTTATCTTCATTTTATAACATTTGGTAAATTGGAAACTCCATCTTTCACTTTTGGTTTAAGGGAATGAACATTCATCAAGATTTTTGTATGGTTCATTGATTAAAAATATTTTTTTACTTTTTAGCCGGATTATTTTTGTGTATGCTCATCTTTTGCATCATTGGATGATCTTGAGAATCAAAAGAAACTCTTAATCCTCTTTTAAATAATGTGATTTTCTTAGAGAAATACTAACGCTTGAGTGTAGGACCTAAATACGCTTGTCAAAGAAAGGATTTCAAAAAAAAAATCTAACTAAACATGTGTTGCAGGTTACCAAAAGGTGTTCAAGAAAACCACATCCAATTTAAAAAGATAAAAAAACACATCACAATCAACACACTTTATTTGCAAGTTCGGATAAGGGTACGTCTTGTCCACTTAAAACTAGGACATAACCCCTTTGACATAAGCCTTAAACTACAACAATGGGGGTTGTCCTAGGAACTCGCAAAGTAGTCCACGGTAGAGGGAACCTTGTGGACAAAATGGGAAGTTCTCCACACAACCTACTTGACTAGTATTACCATTTGTGAGATTTAGCATCACAATTAAATGCAGATCGCGAGCCCGGTGAGAGTACATGATGGAAAAATTTATTTTCCAATGTGCTTAAGGGGTTAAAGCACAATAAGATACTCCCAAATTAATCAAGACGATTTTTTAGGTAAATTGAGCTCACTCTTAGATGACTTGTGACACCTAGATGAGTGAATCACTCAGGAATCTATCTTTGACCATGAGCCCACTTGGACCACATCAAAGCCAATTTGAGTTAAGAGCTATTGTTCATCACAAAACGTGTGAAGTATTATTTTTCTTAGTTTTTCACTTTCCCTAAGGCAAGGTGAAACTCTGCCAAAGTGAGGCCAACATTTTTCAACCCCAATTGATCTACTTCCTTCACTTTCTTTTGACACTTTATTGATCAAAAGAAGAGTGACTACCTTTGCATTATCAATTGATTGTTTCACCACTTTTTGTCTGTTTACACCCATCCATGTCTGTGGCTATGTTATTAAACATCTAAAGTGTGTGGAGATGTTTTTATATCATTGGTATCCTTTTTTATCTTGATACCCAAGTCAAGATCATCATCGTAGTTAGGCTTGGTTCATCACTTTGATTCTCCTTTAAATTGTTATCTTGTTTATATTGTGTCACTACAATTTTGGTATTTACGTCTTGTTTCTTGTAAACTTGACCTAAATATCTATATTATAAGGTTACGTTATATACAAGTTAACAATTCCTAGGTATACTATCACTTTAGTTTGATTTCAATTATTACCTCGATTCTGAAAAGTGTTAAGTGTTACCACTTGTGCGTGTTATATCAATATCATCTTGATATTAATACCTTACTTTCTCGCAAAGTTTGGTTAACATATCTTGGTGGAATTTTTGTGTCACTCACAATCATAACTGACACCCTTTGGAATATAGGTCTTGATTGAATTTGGGCTTTCTTCTAGTATACTTTGTTATTACTTATGCCTTGTTCATTCCTTTGAACTTAACATAAGTAGGGAAATTTTGTTAATCATCACATGACACAAACTAACTTTCCAAAAACAAATTTAGAAAGTAATTCATTTAATTATTTGGTTTGAAACTCAACATTGTGTAACTGATTCTTTCTTGGCTCATTCATTTAAGAGCAAATTATTGTGTCACGTTGGTTCTTTGACATTCATAACATTCCTTAATTTCTTGACATTCCTTCTTTTCACTTAGGTTTGATAAAAATATTTGAACACATTCACAAATACCTTAGTGAACCTATTACACGTCATGGCTCCTAAAACAAGATTAGGACTCAAAAATCAAGCTTTGGAAGCAAGACAAATGCAAACTTGGGAAGCCTCAAATAAACAAGGGTCAAACCCTTTTATTGGCCATGATCTTGGGCCTTTATTCTTTATGGAGAAAGAAGTAGAATAAATGATAGATCATAGTGGTGATGAGTTGGAATCACCACATGCGGAGTTTCACTTAAACCCCACCTTGTTAGAAGAATTCCTTTTTAGAAACAAGGATTAGGTACTAGCACAAGTTACGGAGTTGGGAGCCGAATGTCTATCGAACAAGAGGAAATCCCACCTAAAAATAATATTAATGAAGAGGAGAAACCTCTTATTAACATGGATTATATCTTAATGCAGATACCAAAATTTGGTCACACTCCCCTTAGCCCCTGGTCGAATAACCAACTTAAACATGTTCCTCTAACCATGGCCCCTTTCACCCCACATTAATATTAATTCAATTACTTCAATTAAATTAATACCTATTCTCACAATATTTATTATTTAATTATCCTAATTAAACTAATTTCCACCTCACCTAGACACCTCACCATAGACCTATTCATAACATGTTTCCATAACTAACTAAGACTTAGTCCCACTTACCTTAATGAGCTAAGATTTAGTTTAACCCTAAAAGCACATGCCTATTATTCCTCTAACCACATTCCTGCTCATTAGAAGGGAAACTTCCATTTTGATCCACGAGAATAAAACAAACTTGGCCCAAGTGATTGCCAAGATCTGCCATTTTTAGTAAACCTAGGGAATCTCACCTTAACCGACGCCAATCATCCCAAAACCAATGTTGATCAATCAAGAACCATCATCGGTTACCATTTATTCACTTTAGGAACCTTGTGGGAGAGGTTGGCACATTCTGAATCAAGGAGAAGAGAAGAGAGCTACATGCAAGCAAGACCAAAGCCTTTTCATACCTCTAGACATCCATAGCTAGCACTAGGACAGATCCAGAAGTATTGCACTCACGATAACATTTCGAAGCACTTTCGTCAGTTAGTATTAAACATTATTTTTTGATCAACCATCATCACCATCCAGCCATTTGAACCTGTACCATAGTAAGTATACTTTTAACCAACATCATCTATTTCTACTTCATTCTATTAAGTTCTTCTACCATTGTTATTAGTTTCCACTTGCACTCTCATTCCCCTACCATTTACCTGCCTATAAACTCAACCATTCCTCCACCCACACCATTAAATCACCTATATTCGATTGTTACACATCTCTGAGTATACCTAAGATTCCCACAGACCTCTCCACCCCCCTTTTGTCTTTGTTTAACCTCAAATCAACCTCTACAACCAGATCCCATTAAGTTTCTTTCACCCTAACCCTACCGACACTGGTTACCCATGATCTTTCAATCCCTTTTAAATTGTCATCGGTTATACCAGACCGACATTGGTCTCTATGTTTAATACTTTTGCTAATAACTAAACCTATGAACCTCCATCCAAGTGATCTAAGAAACCTAGAACCCAACCTTGACTAGTTCCAGACTGCCTTGAAAATTACCCCTCCATTTAAATCTAAATATAGACTAGCATATTATGATTAGATTTGCTTATTGTATTTGAATGAGATACCTAAATCATATCAACTATAGTATGACTTTTCTTATTTCTCGCATTAAGTTGTTTTAAATAGTGGATTGACAACCATCTAGGGAGTATCACACTTCCCGGATCTAGCACACGCTAGGTAGTCCACTGCCATATATTGTTTAAATCTTCTTTTGTGGTCTTGTTTTCTATTTTAGGTAGTTCCTCCTAGCCAAAAGGAATCTCTCACAGTCAGCATCAGATTGAGAAGTCAGAACGCACACATAAACCTCCAACCGACCAACACAAAAACTATTCCTCATCATCCCATAACTCTATCTATTTTGTCAAAAACGTAAAGAAAATGGTGAAACATTTTGGCACGTGGGACCCATCAAGGGTTTTGTTGCATTTATTCATTCCTAGGTGAAAGTTGTGTGTTTTTTTCCCTTCAAAAATCTTACACATTAATTTTTATTCTCTGGAATCATTCTTCCTCTCTTTGTCTAAAAGCAATCATGTTTTTGGTGCTTTAAAAAGAACACATTCTTCTTTCTTTTCACATTGCATTAGTGAAAGAGCATTCCTCTTCCTATTCATCACTTGCTACATCGAAAATAATATTTTGATTTGGGTTTTTAAAACACTTGCATTGCATTCTGATTTGCTGCATTTTTAGTTCACATTAAAATAAGGGCAACCTATATGTTGGAAGTCATCTCAACTGATGGTTGACTAATTGAACCATAGAAAGCACTCTCTTTCTTCTTCTACCAAACTACACAAATCTAAATATACACATTTTCTTAAATGACATCTTACCTGGGAACGCCTGTCAATGATCACATGATCAGAGGATTGGTAGGTACTCCCCATCTGGTTATCTCTATCCATTCACCTATGAAAGAGCACCCCCCCGCCATAACATAACTTGAAACCTCACCTTTTAGATATCCTTCTTCGTAGGACACCTTCCCAACCAAAAATTCTATTCTGAATTCACATGGTCAGTTCTAAATAGCATAAGCTAAACAAACATAAGAAAATCACTTTTAGGATCATGTTTTTTTCTTAGCGTTCCTCTTGACTTGTGTTTTGAGGTGTGAGACTACGAATCTACATTGTTCTTCTTCCTTGCACACTCCACCATCATAGTTGGAGTATTCTGACTTTTTCTGAGTGTGTCGGGCCCCATCTTCTCATTCTCATATTTCTAAGTTTGATTCTTCACCAAATTTAATTCACAAAGCCCAGTTTCTTCATTGCTCTCTCATTTCACAGTAACTAGTGTCGGTCCAATGACCGTCATCGGTTCACATCTGACCATCGTTGGTTAAACCTAACTCGGTGTTGGCTTCTAGATTTCTAGTTATTTTTCTTGGAATAGCCTTCATATCTCCTTTCGTTCTATTTTCAACCCTCACGGCACCATCCTATTCCTCTCTATTGATATTTCTATCATACACAATTTACCCATTACACATTCATCAGTCTTGTTTCACTTTCTGAAACTTGTGTTTTCCCACAGTGACTGACATCAGTTGTTGTGACCAACATCAGTTCCCCATTAACCATCACTGGTCATCCTGACCATCATCGGTGTCTATGTTTGGTTTTCAAAATCCAAACCTTGACCAAATTCACCCTCCCAGCCTCATTTTTCTTTTCCTCACTATTTTTTGTGTCATTTACAGAATACAGTCTTACTACAGTCAACACTTATTCACATGGTGTTGACTCGCAACCAAATTAATGCTCTTATATTCCACACTAGCCATCAACCACTCTCGCCTAGTCCCTCACTACCTTCTATCATGTCACCCATGGATCCGACCCTCCTGCCACATTTCTACAAGCGACAAAGAGTTCACACAACTCCTCGATCAGAATCTCGCAACCTTATAATTCTATATTTCCCACTCATCCACTTGGGATTCCTCAGGTCAGTTGATATATGGCATGCCCGTATCCATCTCTCCTGCCCTTGTCCCCACTCTTGCATCAGCCCCTACTAGTTTGATGTTACCTTCACCTACTTTACCCCTAGTGTTTTTGTAGCTAGGCCCCTACCTGCTATGAGCATTGCATCTGGAAAATTAGTCACACCCGTAGTATCGGTTGTTCCTTCATTGACCACCCAAAGCATAACCCCATCCACACCCATTATCTCACATATACCAATTGCAACACAACCACCCATGGTGTCGGTGACCCCTACCCCATTCTATAATCTTGTCCTCTCCATCCTCGCAGTCTCTGCCCTAATCACTACTAGAGTCACTTTGACTGCCCCACCTACATATACATATTATCAAAAACCCCTATCTTATTTGTCATTCATTCTGGGTATATGCCCTCCATGTCGGTCCCCCATTCTCAACCTTCCTATTCGAAATCACCATACACTAGGAATGCCACCCACATCACATGTTCAGCACCATCCCTCTTACACCATAGGAGGCGCCCTCTATCACAACCTACCAATGACCTCATCAAATTAATGATGGAAAAGATGCAGACACTAGAAGCATCGGTTCGGCTCATGTAATTCTCTCACCTACGATGAAATCTGTAATGAGCCCATTCATCCATCCATTCCTATTCTCCCATACCATGTACATTGGGAAATGCCAAAATTCAACTACTTCAATAGTAAAGAAGACCCGCAACAACATTTGTGGTCCTTCAAACATGGGTGTTACCTGATTTCCCATGATGACGCTTTACTCCTACGGACCTTCCCGATGTCCCTGATAGGACCTGCATTAGACTAGTATAGTGGGCTACCCATACATTCCATCTACTTGTTTAATCAAGTATCCCAAGCCTTCTTAGACCACTTCTTAATCAACATTGTCAAGAAATTCACCATGACTGATCTGTGTTCCACTCGACAAAGTATGAAGATGAGTCTATCGCGGACTTTGTCGCTCATTGGCGCAGCCTAATTAACCATCTCACATTTCAATTACCTCAAACTAAGCTCATAGAGTTGTTTACTCAGGATTGCACTAGACACATTTCACCAACCCTACAGGTGCATACCTTCTCATACCTATGACGAGGCATTCACCATGGCACAAAAATTGGATATTTATGCTATCGAAGAGAAGAAAATTCAGCTACATAACAAAAACACCGCATTCAAATCGAATGATGATTCTTCATCTTTGAAACCCCAAAACAACTATTCAAAATCCAAAGGATCTTCCAACACCGTGGTTCTCAAGGTTAGACCCTCTCACCCATCAAACCAAGCCAAACCTTCTTCTAATCTCTCTCCCATCCAAACTTTCCATTTCATACGAGAAAATGAAATTACACCCCAATAAGGGAACCATATTCTTCTATTTTTGAAAAACTTATTAAGGATGGTGTCATTACCCCTCCACCTATAAAACCACACACTGGTTTTGACCCTGATTGCCCTACACCCACATGGTATAAATAACATGACTTTAACAACTATCATCGTGTCAAATTTCAAAGTGATGGTAATTACATCACCTTTAACAATATCGTCCAAGAAATGTTAGATAATGAAGCTCTAATCTTGGATAACCCAAATGCACCAGCCAACCAAAACCTACATATCTTCAAAAAACCATTCCCTAATCATGCCCCATCTTCCAACCAAACTGGTGACACTTCAACCAATGTTAGCGATGCTCCGTGAGGTCCATGTTATTTTCGATGATAAACCATTTCCTTCCGAATTTCCTCTTGTTCCTTTCATAGACGAAATTCTATCTCAAGCTCCCCTACCTACACAGGAACCTATTTCATCTACTCCTCCACCCACAAAGGAACCCCCTTCATTTTCTCCTTCACCCGTGAAAGAGCCCATAATTATCACTCCACCTCTTTCCTCTCAAATTACCGAGAAGTCATCAGTAACACCTCTCCTACCCATAGGGGACACATGTCCACTCCCTACACCATCGCAAGGAGAGTCTACCTCATCTTTCCCATCATTTTCTTTACCCATAGAGGATCCTATAGAAACACCATTTCCTTTAGGTGACCATTCTCCATTGGCCTTCCAAGATCCTGTTGACCTACTTTTGGCTCTCTTACCCACAGAGTCTGAAGCTAACCATTTCCTATTTCTCAAACATATTTTACAGGGATTTCTACTCAATCCACATCGTCCCCACTTGCAGCAGTACCATTTTCATGCTTGTCTAATCACCTAGATTATGTTGATAGATCCTTGCTTTGGGGATGTCTTCTACTTCCTGCTTCAACCCAAATGCAGTTGTCACTCACTAAAACCTCCACAATCTATCCAAAATTGTTTCAAGTGACCAAACCAAACACAACCATGACTATTGGAACACCTTTCATGTCATTTCCCATAACCCAACACACACCTATACACAAACACATACTTGTCACCAACCTTACCTACCACACCATTGTCACCTTCACCCCTTCCTCGTCCATCCTAGAACCTCACCCCTAAAACTGGCCAAGCAACCTTTTTCCATTGGTAAACCAAGAACGCAGCAGCCCACCTCCTCATCACAACCCTCTAATATACCCAAGTGATCCAAATAACCCCCTGTCGTCACCCCTAACCTTATTACCACCCATACCACCACTACCTTCCATAAATTCTTCACTACCCATGACACTCTCCTCTCTTCCACTTGCACCTTCCACGTGATCTCTACCAATGACCTCTACTTCGTAATGCGATTATCCCCATGGGTAACTTGCCCCCTTCCACGATTTGCTTTTCCTTTTACATCCTGTACCCCTTCGTGTCACCTTTACCTAAGAAGGTGCAACCCAAAGCTAAGAATCCACTACCCTCCAATAAGGTAGTCAAACCAACCAAACCTTCCATCGTCAACTCTTCTACCACACCTTTACCCAAACAGATTCCCATAAGACCTAAGACCAATCCACATACCAAACTAGTGGACCAACCCATTCCCCTCCTATAAATCCTCTTCCTTCACAATCAGTCACACCTGTACCCAAACCCACACTCACCTCCCATTGTGATCCATTAGTGGGGTCCTACGCCAAGATTTTAACCAATCTCCTTGAAACCTCTATCATCACATTACCACCTCTTAGACCTTACGACCGCTCAAACCCAAACCAAAAAGGTTTGATGAAACTAAAATTTGCACCTACCATCGTGTTCCATCACATAATGTAGAGAACTGTAAGGCTTTAAAAATTGCTCTTGTCCAATTATGTCCTCTTGAAGAAAATTTTGACGACGACGATCTTCTTGATGAGGACCATGCTCCAACTTCACCTATCACCACACATCATCATCCTTTAACGACTCAATGACTAGTATCTCCACCCCCACAACCCTTTTATCCACCCACAAAATTTGAAATCAACATGATTCACATTGCCACCTGCACTCAAAAAGACAATTGCAAGGAAAAGGCAACTAGCCCATCACTCAACCTTGTACCCAACATACCATTTGCACCCATACCCAAAGTCACCATTCAAGGTCCCGTATCCTATTTCCGATGGGGTCACACATCGCACAATGCTAAAATAATTGCACCAATCCTCCCTCAAAATTTCTTTATATGACCTCATCCAAACCTCTAAGTCACATCATCAAGCCATCATGGAGGTCCTTTAATCTATAAGGTTTTACCAAATGACCCCATGCCTCGTAGCCTCCATCATTACCCCTCATCACGTAGCCTCTCTCACTAATTTTTTGCCTTCTTCTACACCTCCATCTACTCACCAAGTAGCTACCCTCAGCTTTTCAAACGAAGATATTGCTCCCTTCCCGCTTTGATGATCTCGATCTAGCTCTTTTCATCTCTCGCTATATCAATAATATACATATACAACGCGTTATGATCGATGGTGGTGCTAGTATTAATATAATCTCCTCCCATGCGTATAACCAAATGTGCATACCTACCAATTGCATGCATGGTAACCCAATTATTTTGCTATCCTTCAATGACGTCATGACCTCTACCCTAGGTACCATCATTCTCCATGTCTACGTAGGTCCCCGCACTATCCCGAAACTATTCTATGTCCTAGAAGGGGATTTCTAGTATAATCTATTACTTGCCGACCTTGGATCCGTGCCATGGGTTATGTCCCTTTGACTTTACACCGTTGCCTCAAATTTGAACATGAAGGACATAACTACACCATCCCGGTCGACCCATCACCTTTTAAGACCTGTAACATGCTATACCGCCCAATGATGTACTTGTACCAGTCAAGGCATCTGTCACTACCCCCACTTCACCTTCACCCACAAGCCCATCCACTAAGCCTATCATCACCTCTCCCACATCTAACCCTACTATTCCTACTACCACCGCAGCCTCTACAACTGACTCACCGCTTCCCAATCATCTAGCGAGTCGTTTATCCCCGCTACCCACATATCGACTATTGATCCCTTAGAAGGTGTTTTTCAATGCCTCACTTTGGGGGAGTACCACCTATACAATATCAACATGTTCCTTACTCGTAAGAGTATGGGAACCTACGTCAACACCCTAGTTATGACTACCGTGTAGGTGAGATATTTCCTTATGGTCTACCCCACCTTCACACTAATCGACATATGGGGGACTTGATATTGCCACTTATAGACCCAAACCTCCATCCCAAATATGACCATTTTATCTAACTTACACTCCCTTACTAACCATCGCTTCACTCTCACTTTCCTTCATCAAGCATTGCACATGGAAAGGCTTTGGCTTCGGTTTTTATGAACAAGGCTGCCATACTTGTCATTTCATGTACCACCCGTAAACACAATGACCGTAGTAGCATTGGATTTTCTACACCGCCTCCCAACAAGGCCCATGTCGACCTCATTGAGGAAGACAAACCATCTCCACCCCATGCACCAATGTCACCATCTTCACCCATGGAGTCCATAGATCCCAAATCTATTCCTCCTAACTTTTTTTTTCATAAACACAATTTCTTTGGGACCTCTGACCTATCAACGCAATGGCAAGGCTCCCTCTTCTCTCCCATTCTTGTATCCTGACATGATCAATGATGATACACCTTCTATTAATGTCGTTTAATGTCAGGACGATGAGTCCATCCTCACCTACCTTGGTGTGGAAGAATTTTATATTCACCGGTCGTTAGACACAAATCATGTTGAACAAATCAATCATTTAAAAAACATTAACACTCAGGACAACCCGCACATTCTAAAGATAGGCCAATATTTAGATCTTCTACCGAGAAGGAAGCTTTTGCCTCTTTCCTTTGGGGCCATAACAATGATTTTTCAAATTCCTATTCCGATATGCCCGGTATTGACCCAAAAATCATGGTCCACAATATTATAACCATTCCTATTGCCAAACCCATCAAACAAAAGATGTGGAAAATGCATCATCGCATTACTCTTCTTATCAAAGAAGAGCTTCAGCGCTTCTCTCTCGCTTCCTTCATCCCACCCATTGAATATCCCCATTAGATTTATAACATCGTTCCTATCACCAAGGCAACAGGGGACTCTACATTTTCATAAACTTTCGTGACCTCAACCTAGCTTGTCCCAAAGATGATTTTCCCCTACCGTGGCATTGACAATTAGTTGATCTTATCATCGACCATGAAATGTTATCACTCATGGATAGTTTCTCGTGTTATAATCCAATATTACTTGCTCCATAAGATCAACACAAGACTACCTTAATCACTCCTTGGGGACCTTCTACTATATATTCATGCCTTTTGGCCTTAAAAATGCTAGTGTCACATATCGGTGAGCCATGACTTATATATTCCATGAAATCATACATCACATATTGGAAGATTACGTAGATGATCTTCTTGCTAAATCCAAACATCGAAATAACACTGACCATCCTTAAGGTCATCTTTGACCACCTCATCAAGTATTGTGTTTTTCTTTAACCAAAGAAGTACGTCTTTGCAGACTTTCGGAAAACTCCTTGGTTTCATCATTTCTTTATGTGGCATAGAATTGGATCTTGATAAAGTAATAGCTATTCTAGAAATGCCTATGTCTACTAATCTCTGTCAACTTTGAATCCTACAAGGTAAGTTTCAATCCATTTGTCGTTTTATCTCACAGCTTTCCAACCGTTGTCAACCATTTCATCATCTTCTCAAGAAAGATGTCTCATTCAAATGGGATGATGAATGCCATAAATCCTTCAAAGCCTTAAAAATATCTTCTTCAACCACCAATGCTTATTCCTCCTAAGTATTACTAACCCTTTTACCTATACATTTATTCCATTGACCATTCTCTAGGTGACATGCTCACTCATTGCGACGAGAAACATAGAGAGAAAGTGGTTTATTACATAAGTTGTACCCTTCTAGACTATAAAACTAGATATACCCACGCTGAAAAACTCGCTTAGCCTTAGTTTTCATCACCACCAAACTCCGCCATTACCTACTCAACCACTAAAACTTTTTTATTACCAATATCAACCCCTTAAACTATATGTACACTAAACCCTATCAACATCAACGTGTCGCATGCTGGCTTATGCTTCTTACTGACCTCGACCTCGAATTTATTCATCAAAATTCCATCAAGGGCCAAGCTATTGCTAACCAACTATCAGATGCACCTATTTCTAGGAATCAACCCTCTAACTTTGATTTCCTAGATGAATACACGGCTACCCTCTCCTTAGACAAACCTACTTACCAAATAACACTCTTCTTCAATGGCTCAAAGTGTCGGCATGGAGGTGGGGCTGGTGTTATCCTCATTTCTCTTGATGGCAAACCTATACCTTTATCTTTCAAATTGGATTTTTATTATACAAACAATATTGTTGAATACAAAGCACTCGTATTGGGTCTCCAGGCAACTTATGCCTTAGATGTTAAGCCAATCAATATATTTAGTGATTCCCAGTTGGTCGTAAACAAATTCAATGGCATATACTAGTGTTGTAATGAGATACTTCAAAAGTATAAGCATCATGTAGTCATAATTTTAACCACCTTTGATTGTTACGAACTTTAAACCACCCCACGTTCTACCAATAAATTTATAGATACCATGGCCTATTTGGCTTCTCAGATACCCACCTCACCTTCCGACTCTAAAATCTTTGTCACAATACAAAGGTTGCAATCACCCTATTATTTACCTCGTGAGGTCTACTCCTTTGGAACCGTTGCACTTCACACTCCCCTTCGTCCCTTGACATATAAGCCCCCCTTTATTACATCTACCTAGCCATGACCCCCTTCACCCTACTAATATTAATTTAATTAATTTAATTAAATTAATGCTTTATCCTCACTATATTTATTATTTAAATATCTTATTTAAATAATATCTACACAAACAGTTCACTTAGACACCTCACCAAGCTAACTCAACCTAAGACCTATTCTTAGCAAGTTACCATAACTAACTAAGACTTACCCAAACCCTAAAAATCAATGCCTACACTCCCTCTAACCACATTCCCGCATGCTCACAAGAAGCTCCCAATCTAATCCATGGGATAATGACACAAGATCCGAGGAAATCAGGAGGATCTCCCTAAGTTTAGTAAACCTAGAAAATCCCACCTTGACCGACGCCGCTTCTAACCATCACCGCTAAGCCAAACCACCATCGGTTACCCCTTTTAACCCAAAACAACCTTATTCTCAAGGTTGGAAGTTGGAACTTGGAAAACATTGGGAGAAAAGTGGATGAGCAAGAATGAAATCTCAAAGAGATAACACATCTTCAGAGAGCCAATTCCAGCAAGAATTGACATCCAAGGAAGGAGATTGAGGATCTTCTCCTACACAACCTTCCCAACCCATTTCTGATCTATCCAAGCAAAAGAGGAGTGTGCATGCAGCCCATGCAGAAGCTTTTCTTCAGTTGGTGATCACTTGCAGCCTTCAAACCCATCATCAACACCTCCATCCTTCACACATAGACTTTCAGGAATGAAATCCAAGTAAGTACAACATCATACTTTCCTGGTTATTTCATTTTATCATTATTTTATCATCCATTGTTTATCTTGCTCCCTATTGACCATCTCCAACATTTTTACCTCCATAGACCCATCAAAACCTCATAAAAACCTATTCCAGTCACCCAATACCTCATCCCGACCAACCAAATCCTTTGTGCAATCACAAAGGAGACCAAAACCCCATTTTGTGATGTTTCCAGATTCACAGTAACTGGCGCTGGTTATACCTAACCACGGTCAGTCACCCCTGACCGACACCGGTCTCTATGTTTTCCCACACAACCTTAAACAGAGACCTATCCACCTAATTTTACCTCACCCTCACTCACTTGTGACCTACCCGAGACCTTTATCAGACTTGCAGAACCCAGAACCAACCATTTGACCCATGGATTCTATTCTAGCTTAGCCTGTTAGATTAGATCTATTTTCTTATTGTGTTTTTAAGTGAGATACCTAAATCATTTCAAAATAACAATAGGATTTACCTTGTTTTCAACATTAATTTGTTTAAAATAATGGATTGACAACCATCTAGGAAGTATCATGCTTCCTGATCTAGCTCACGCTAGGTAGTTCACTACCCATATTGTTTAATTCTTTCTGGTGGTCTTGCTTTCATTACAAGTAGTTCCTCCTAGCCAAAAGGAAGCTCTCATAGTCAGCTGTGGATTCGGAAGTCATACGCGTGCAACAACCCATCAACCGACATTTGAACAGGTATTCCTCCTATGCCCATTACCCTATCTATTTCATCAACAATTCAAAGAAACAATCTAAGAAAAAGGTGAAACATTTTGGCACGCCCAGTGGGACCCATCCGGGTTCCTTGCATTTCATTCATTCCTAGGAAAAAATTGTGTGTTTGTTTCCCTTCTAAAAGTGTACACACTAATTTTCTTCCTTGGTAATCCACTTCTTTCTATTTTCTCTAAAGGAAACTTTTCTTTTGGTGTATTTAAAAAGAATCATTTCTTCATGTTTTCTACATTTTAGTGAAAGAGCATCCCTCTTCCTCTTCATCTTATTGTGTCATCCAATTTCACATTTTCGATTTGGGTTTTAAAATCATTGCATTTCATTCTGATTTTCTGCATTAGCTCACATTAATTGAGGGCAACCTATACGCTGAAGTCATTACCAAATGATGGTTGACAAATGAATCATAGAAAAGCACTTCTATCCTTTTCTCTTTCTCTGAGTCTTACCAAACCACACAAAAATTCAAATACATACATTCTTAAACAACATCTTACCTAGAAGAAGTTGTAGGTGATCACACGATCACGGCACAAGGGCACCTACCACTCACTCTGTCGAGTCATACTTCAGAGCGAAGCCCACCCCACCATAACAAACCTGAAACCTCACCCTTTAGATCTCCTTCTTTGTAGGAAGCCATCCTCACCAAAAACTCTATTTCACAATTCATGTGTCAATCCCTAAATAGCATAAGCTAAACAAACATAATAGAAAAGGGCACTCTTAGGATCACATTTTCTTAGTGTTTCTACTTGGTTTGTGTTTTGAGGTGAAAGATCACGTTCATCACTTTTTTTGTTCATCCTTGCACTCCTCATCATAGCTGGTGTATTCCGGCTTCACCTAAGTGTGCCTGGGCCATATCACCATCATTCCTAGAATTCTGGGTCTGATTCCACATCAAATTCTAATTCACAACCACTTTTTCTCATCACTATTTCAATCTCACAGTAACCGTCATCGGTTACCTCTGACCACCATCGGTTAAACTCAACCGACGTTGTTCCAGTCCTTTTGCTAACCTACTCAAAAGGACATTCTCACTTCACTTTTTCCACTTTCCATAGTCTCTGTCACTATCATTTTTTTCCATTAACATTTTACACATCCCCAGATTTGGCATACTTGTCGATTTTTCCTTTTGCCTCACTGATTACTCACTACCTATTTTCTACAATGACCGTAGCGGTTACCCCTGACCGACGTCAGTTTTCCCTAACCGCATCGGTTAGCCTATTTCACATTCCACCCACCATTTGTTACTTCATCCATTTTTTTCCTCTTCACTTGTTCTCTGTACCATTTACAGAGAAGCAACCCCACCTGATCAATACTGGTTCACATGGTACTGACCCGAAGACAAGCAAACACCCTCATGTTCCACACCAGTTGCCAACCACTCCCACCTAGTCCTTCACCACCTTCTATTTTATCACCAGCCATGGATCCTATCCAACCTACTAATATCACTACTGAGATGAGGAGTTCACACGACTCCTTGACTAGAACCCTGCTTGCCTTGCAGTTTTACCTCTCCCATTCATCCACTCGAGATGCCTCGGTCAGTTGATATACGGCATGCCCATATCTATCCCCCCGACTCTCACACCCACTTCCACATCAGCCCCATCTAGCTCCATGCTACCCGCATCCACCTTACCCCTAGTCATTTCATAGTTAGGTTTATACCCCCATGACTGCCGCATCTGTTACCTCTGTGGCACCCATTACATCCACCATACCCTCGACGATTACCCCAAACACAACCTCATCCATCCCTCATGTCTCACACATACCTATAGCTACATTCCCACCTCCAGTGTCGGTGACCCCTACCCCATTTCAGAACGTAGTTCTTTCCATTCCACAATCATTAGCCCCTATTTCCACTAGGGTTACCACGACCCTTCCTCCCCCATATACATACTACCAACAACCACTGTTTCATCTATCATTCATTCTGGGTACATACCCCTATTTCATTACCTTCTTCTCCACCACCTTACATGGCAGCCCCATACACTGGAATGCCACACCCATTATATGCCCAAAACCAACCTCCTCATGCTATAGGAGGCATCCAATCATCACAACCCACCAACGACCTAATTAAATTGATGATGGACAAGATGCAAACACTGGAGGCATCGGTTTCTAGCTCCCACAACACTCTCACTTATGATGAGATTTGCAATGAGCCTATTCACCCATCCATTCCCATCCGTTCATACCCTGTGCATTGGGAAATGCCTAAATTCAACCGCTTCAATAGTAAGGAAGACCCACAACAACATTTGCGCTCATTTAAACATGGATGTTATTTGATTGCTCATGATGATGCCTTACTTTTGAGAACTTTTCCCATGTCCCTCACTGGACCTGCATTAGATTGGTATAGTGGGTTACCCAAACACTCCATATTTTCATTCAATCAGGTAGCCCAAGCTTTTTTGGATCATTTTTCTATCAATATCACCAAGAAAGTTACCATGACCGATCTATATTCCACACGTCAATATGAGGATGAATCTATCATAGATTTTGTTCACTTGCTGGCACAACCTGATCAATCAACTTACCTTTCAACTACCACAAACTGAACTCATCGAGCTCTTTACCCGAGCTTGCACTAGACATATCTCCCCGACCTTGCAGGTCCAAACTTTCCAAACATTCGATGAGGCATTCACTATGGCACAAAGTTAGAGATTCGGCCATCGAAGAGAAGAAAATCCAATTACAAAATAAGAATTCGGCATTCAAGTCGAATGAAACCTCTTCTTCTTCCAAACCACCAACCAATTATTCAAAGGCTAAAGGTACCACTAATGCAGTGGTACTCAAGGCCGGCCCAACTCATCCATCTAATCAGGCTACACCCTCATCTAATCTATCACCCGTTCAGCTTTTCGATTCAGACAAGAGCAAAAAAATATACCCCAATTAGGGAACCTTACTCTTCTATTTTAGAAAATCTTATCAAAGTTAGCGCCATCACCCTTCCACCCATAAAACCACACACTGTTTTGACCCTCGCGCTCACCATGCCCGCATGGTATAAGGAACAAGATTTCTATAACTATCACCGAGTGAAGGGTCATAGTGATGGAAACTACATCACTTTTAAGAATATTGTCCAAGAAATGCTCTCAAGAAAGGTGAGTTGACTATGGATAATCCCAATGCCACCCCCAACCAAAATCTACAAATCTTTAAAAAACCATTTCCCAATCATGCCCCTTCATCCAATCAAACAGGTGAGACATCCACTCACGATACCCATACTGTGAGGTTCATGCATCTCTTTAACGAGGTACCTGTCACCTCTCAATTACCTCACATCCCTTCCATAGAGGAAATCCTAGCCCAAAATCCTCCTTCCACATCTGAAACCAACCGTCACTATTCCTTCACCAATAGAAGAACACCCTTCATCTCCTACATCACCTACGAGGAGTCTTCTGCTAACATTGAGACCATCTCACCCCTAGCTTCTCCACTTAGTGAACCTTTACCTACCATACCTCCTCCACCCATAGAGGAGCACCCATTACCTCCTCCACCCACAGAGGAGCACCCATTACCTCCTCCACCCATAGAGGAGCACCCATTCCTCCACTCATAGAGGAACTCCCATCATCCCTTCCACCCATCATAGACCCGGTGGGATACCTTTTCCTCTTGGTGAGCATTCTCCATCCACTACCCGACATCCAATAGACCTACTTTCAGCTCTCTTACCCACGGAAGCTGAAGCCGACCCGAGTCCCCATCTCTAAGATGCATTTTACAGAATTCCCATTAGGTCTTCACCAACTCCACCCACAAACATGCCATTCTCATGTTTGGCCGATCACTTGGATTATGTGGATAGGGCTTTATTATGGGGGCACCTCTTACTCCCTGTCTCAACACAAATGCAGAGATCCCTCGATGACACCTCCACTATCTACCCAAGCACATTTCCACCCATCAAACCACATACAACCACTACTGTCACAACCCCTTCCACGATATCTATTAACACTCACACCACACCCTTACCCATAACCCGACCTATGCCTAAACCCAAACCCATACCCACAATATTTACCTCCACTAAACCTATTACCACTTTAGGGGTCACCCCAACCACCAGCCTTACTCATCCACCTATTAAACTAGATTTAGCTACATCCTCCAACGTTAAAACCACACCTACTCCGACACCCAAACTAAAGAAACAAACTCATCAACCTCATACCCCTACCACACCAATCACACCCACACTTGTCCCATCTGCCTTAAGACCTCAGCTGCCCAACATGGTCAAGCACCCCTCACCCATTCATAACCCAATAACACAACAACCCATTCCTTCCTCACAAATCTCTAACCTACCTAGGCACACAACATGACTCATACCTCACACTACAGTCTCTTTACCACCAATACCTCTGATACCTTCAACCATTGCTTCACTACCTACTACACTTCAGTCATTGTCCCTCACACCCCAAGCACGACCTCGCCATCTACCTTCATAGCACCCCCATTATCCCCATGGGTAACTCACCCTCTTCCTCCATCTACTTTTCCTTCTAGACCCCGTATATACCCACATCACCTTTACCCAAGAAGGTGCAACCCAAAACAAAACCCCACTACCCCACAACAAGGTAGTCAAAACAACCCCACACCCTCCTACCCATCCATCTACTATACCCCTACCCAAACAAACCCGACCGATACCTCAAACCACACCGCACCTAAACCCATAGCTCAACCCATTCCTACTCTTCCAAAAATAATTCCCGACAACCAACCACACCTACACCCAAACCCACATTCACTTCCCATTGTGATCCACTAGCAGGGTCCTATGCCAAAATTTTAACCAACCTCCTCGAGACTTCTGTTATCACATTACCACCACTCCGACCTTACGACCCCCTCAAACCCAAGCCAAAGGGGTTTGATGATACCAAAATTTGCACATACCATCATGTGCCAGGGCATGATGTGGAGAACTACAAGGCCTTGAAAACCATCCTTATCCAATTGTGTCCACCCAAAACCAACTTTGATGATGATGACCTTCTTGATGACGAGGATCCTACTTCACCAACACCCATTCCCACACTACCCACTCAACAACCACAACCTCCACCCTCACAGCTCCCAGAACCACACACAAAATTTGAAATTAACATGGTTCACATCAGAGAACTTGCCACGCCACCACCCAAATGTCACTACGCCCAACTGACCTCACAGGATTTTCTCCTCCAGTAGGTTTTTTCCTTCATGTCATTATACCACTTACCCTACACCCTCTCCATTTGACAATTTCCTCAAATCAACATGGTACACGTCACTACATGTGCACAAAGGGTAAAGAAAAGGTAGTTGACCCACCAACCAATCCTATACCCAACATACCATCTGCACCCATACCTAAGATAACTATCCACCCCACATACCCCATTTCTAATGGCATCACACATCGCACCATGCTCAAACAATTACACCAATCTCCACTCAAAATGTCCTTATATGACCTCATCCAAACCTCAGAATCCCATCGTCAAGCCCTCATGGAGGTTCTTCAATCTATCGAGGTTTTACCCAATGACCCTACACCCATAGCCTCCATTATCACACCCCATCATGTAGCCTCCTCACCAAATTACCACCTTCATCCTCACCTCACCTTGTTCACCAAGTGGCCTCCCTCAACTTCTTAGAGGCAGAGATCATGCCATACCAAAATGATGACCTGACCCCAACCTCTCTTCATCTCTGTACACATTGATGACATACGGGTACGCCATGTGTGTGATGATTGATGGAGGCGCTAGCATTAACATCATTTCATCCCATGCATTTTCTCAAATGCACATACCTAACAATTACATGCACAAACATCCGGTCATGTTGTGTTCATTCAACGACGCTATCACCTCCACACTAGGCACTGTCATCCTTCACATTCGCGGGCCCCCACACACTATTCCAGAATTGTTTTATGTTTTGGAGGGGGAATTCCAATATAACTTGTTGCTTGGTAGACCCTGGATCCATGTCATGGGTTGTGTTCCCTCCACTTTGCATCATTGTGTAAAGTTTGAACATGAAGGACACACTTATACCATTCCAGCTGACCCATCACCTTTCAAAACATGCAACATGCTTTACCAACCCAACGATGTACTCATACCGGTCAAGCCATCTACTTCCGCAACCAATACCACTTCACCTACACCTACACCCACACCTACCAGTATAGCCACTACTTTCACCGCACATACCTCCTCCACGCCTACCACTACTATAACCTCCATGGCTGACCCATTAGCTTCCCAATCCATTAACACCACCTCCGCATCAACCTCCGACACATCATCCATACCAACTACCCACATACCAACCACTGATCCCTTGGAAGGTGTTTTTCAATGCCTCACTCTAGGGGAATACCACCTATATAGTGTCAACACCTTCCTTACTCCACACGAGTATGGAAGCCTTCACCAACACCCTCGCTATGATCACCGTATAGGAGAACACCTCCTTTATGGTCCTCCTCATCTTCGTACTAGTCTCACCTATGGGGGACTTGATACTACCACCTACACACCTGAACCACCATCACAACCCCACCCATTTTCCGTGACTTCCAATCACTTACCAATCACCATTTCACCCACACCTTCCTACACCACTGTTATGCATGGAAGGGTTTTGGTTTTGGATTTTACGAGCAAGGTCACCATACC
This sequence comes from Taxus wallichiana var. yunnanensis, assembly GCA_018340775.1. Taxonomy (NCBI): domain Eukaryota; kingdom Viridiplantae; phylum Streptophyta; class Pinopsida; order Cupressales; family Taxaceae; genus Taxus; species Taxus wallichiana. The sequence goes on along the minus strand of CM031242.1, from coordinate 830,172,115 downwards.
ATTATTCCATGTACCACCCACAAACATAATGACCGTGAGTGGTATTGGCTTCCCCGACCCTTCTACCAAACAGCCCGCATTGAATTCATTGAGGACCCTAGCCCTTCTCCACCTTCATCACCACCCTCACCGACGGAGTCGATGGATCCTAAATCTATCCCTCCTAACTTTTTTTTTTTTTTTTCATAAACACCATTTCCTTGGGGCCTTTGACTTATCAACGCGAAGGCGAGGCCCCTTCCACTCTCCCATTCCTATATCCTGAGATGATCGATGATGACACACCGACCATTAACGTTATTCAATGTCAGGATGATGAATCCATACTCACCTACCTTGGTGCAGAAGACTCATATATTCATCGGTCATTACCCTCTGAGACGTAAACCATGTTGAATGAATCGACTATCGAGATCAACATTCATACTCAGATGACCCACACATCCTAAAGATCAGACAATCTTTAGATGCTGCTGAACAGAAGCCATCACTTCCTTTCTCCGAGATCATAACCACGCTTTCACTTGGTCTTACATAGACATGCCCGATATTGACCCCACCATAGTGGTCCACAATATCATAACCATTCCCGATGCCAAACCTATCAAACAAAAGCTGAGGAAAATGCACCCTCGCATTGCTCTTCTCATCAAAGAAGAACTTCAGCATCTTCTTTCCATTTCCTTCATCTTACCCATTGATTATCCTCATTGGATTTCTAACATTTTCCCTATTACTAAAGCAACAGGGGACTCCACATTTGCACGGACTTCCGAGACCTCAACCTCACCTACCCAAAGATGACTTTCCCTTGCCCGGTATTGATCAACTGTGACCTTACCACGGGTCACGAGATGCTCTCACTCATGGATGGTTTCTCGGTTATAACCAAATTTTTTTTGCCCCAAAGATCAGCACAAGACCACATTCATTACCCCTTGGGGAACCTTTTTCTATCGAGTCATGCCTTTTGGCCTTAAAAATGCTGGTGCTACATATCAGTGTGCTATGACTTACATCTTCCATGATATCATGCATCACATATTGAAGATTACGTGGATGATCTCTTGGCTAAATCTAAATGCCGCGCCGAGCACCTCGCTATCCTCAAAACCATCTTTGATCACCTCATTAAATATTACATCCGCCTTCAACCTAAAAAGTGCATCTTCACGGTTCTCTCAGAAAACTCCTAGGATTTATTGTTTCCCTCCGTGGTATAGAAGTTGACCCCACTAAAGTCAAGGCCATTCTAGAAATGCCTCCACCCACGAACCTCAAACAACTCCAGTAGCCTACAAGGTAAATTGTAATCCATTCACCATTTCATTTCACAATTATCGATCGGTGTCAACCATTTCATCATCTTGCTTAGGAAGGATGTCTCCTTTAAATGGGATGATGACTATCACAAAGCTTTTGAGGCCCTAAAACAATACCTTCTCCAACCACCCATACTCATTCCACCGAAAGATGATCAACCTTTTTACCTATACATATCAGCTACCGATCATTCCTTGGGAGCCATGCTCACTCATCGCGATGAACAACATAGGGAGCAGGTGGTTTATTACATAAGCCATACTCTTTTGGACTATGAAACCCGATACAACCACCTAGAAAAGCTTTTCTTAGCCTTAGTTTTTGTTGCCACCAAACTCCGCCATTACCTACTCAACCACAAAACCTATGTTGTGACCAACACCGACCCTTTACACTTCATGTACGCCAAACCCTATCAAAATCAGCACACCATGTGATGGCTTATGCTTTTAGCTGATCTTGACCTCAATTCATTCACCAAAAGTTCCATTAAGGGCCAGCTATCACTGACCAACTGGCTGACGCACCTATTACTCGGGGACCAACCCTCTAATTTTGACTTTCCCGATGAATCCATTACTACCCTTTCCCTGGATGAACCCCCTTACCAAATGACATTGTTCTTCAATGGTTCCAAGTGTCAACATGGGGGTGGAGCTGGTGTTATCCTCATCCCTCTAGATGGAGAACCCATGCCTTTGTCTTTCAAACTAGACTTTGAATGCACCAACAATATTGCCGAGTACGAAGCACTCATACTAGGTCTCCAGACCACCTATGCCCTCGATGTCAAATCAATCCACATCTTTGGTGATTCACAATTGGTCATAAACCAAGTCAATGGTATGTACCAATGTCATAACGAGATACTTCAAAAGTATAAACATCATGTAGACATACTTTTGACCACCTTTGATCGTTACACCCTTCAAACCATCCCATGGTCAACCAACAAATTTGCAGACACCATGGCCTAGCTTAGCTTCCCAAATACCCGCTTCCCCTACCGATTCCAAAATATTTGTCACTATACAATGCCTCCATTCACCTTCTTATTTACCTCATGATGTTTACTCAATCGAACCGACACCCCTGACCCGAGTGACCTTTGGTATAAACAATACTCCACTACCTTTCCCTCTCCATCTTACCTCCTGATCTCACCCGTAATGGACAACAACGCACCTTCCTTAAGAAGGTCTCCCATTTCATTATCCTGGGGACTCTCTATAAGCATGGCTTTGATGGTATTCTCTTACGATGCCTCACAAGTTCTGAAATTCCTTATACCATCAAGGAGGTTCATGATGGCATATGTGGAGGTCACTTTAGTGGCCTTGTTGTTGCTAAGCGTATTCTTCACCTAGGCTATTACTGGCCGACCCTTAACCATGATTGTTGTGACTATGTCAAATGCTACATGAAATGTCAACAACATTCCAACCTTCATCATACACCCAGTCATGCCTTACAGGTCACTCGTGACCTTTGGCCCTTCTCTCAATGGGGTTTGGATCTTGTCGAGAAATCAATCCTCATTCTTCCCAACACCATCAATGGATCATAACCACTACCGAATACTACACAAAATGGGTGGAAGCCATACCACTCATCTCCACGAAAGCCAAGAAAATATGTGAGTTCATTAACCATCACATCATTTTTCACTTTGGTGTCCCTCATCGCCTCATCACTGACAATGGAAAACAATTCAAAAACAAAACATTGCAAAAACTTTGTGACGCCTTCGACATTCAACTTAGTTTCTCCTCACCTTATTACCCACAAACCAATGGCCAAGCTGAATCCACTAACAAAACCCTCAATAAAATTCTCATGAAAGTGGTTGATGATACTGGGAAGGATTGGCATACGCACATTCCTTTTGCTCTATGGGCATACCGCACTAGTATTCACACTTCCACTACGGCTACACCCTTTTCACTAGTCTACGGTACCGAGGCTGTTCTACCTCTCAAGTCCAGATCCCCTCACTTTGCATTTCTCTCCATGACATGCTTACTGATGATGACTTTCATCAGGACCGCTTAACACAACTAGAGTTATTAGACGAACGTCATCTTAATGCTCTAGATCACCTTCAAGTTTATCAACAACGTATCAAACGTGCTTATGAAAAACGTGTTCATGAACGAACCTTCCAAGTTGGTGACCTTGTTTTGAAAGAAAATCAACACGTAACCAAAGCAGAAAAAAGTAAACGGGGAAAATTCACTCCTAATTGGCTTGGACCATACATCGTAACTCATACCTATGGATCGGGTGCCTATCGTTTGTCCTCACTTGAGGGTAAACCCGAACCTGAGCCCCTTAACATTACATCTTCAACCATTCTATTGTTGACTCATTGTCCTACCTCACCCTGTGTCTCTTTACAGGCTCATCCCTTGAGCGCTATCCACTCCATCCATCTCCCTAACGATTAAACAAGAATCATGTGATTACCCGTCACCCTTTTTCCTTATCTTAAATATGTGCACCACTCTCTGACACATGGCATGATTCTCATGGATACTTTTCATCTTCTTTTAGATGAGATCCCATGGTCATTCACCCTTTCCTTCTCAACAAGAACCAAATGCTTCATTATAGTCTCGTCCATGACTTAAAAGCCAAAAAAAAAATGATGAATCCCTCAAAAGGACATCTTCCAAAATAAGGGATCAACTCCTTGAGTCAAACTTCCAATATAAAAGATGAATCCCTCAAAAGGACATCTTCCACCTTTAATTTTCACTATGAGTAGACTGCCTCCTCAAGGACAGCTATAAAAATCTCACAACTCTCTACATAGTCTTTCCAAAAAGAGGACTATTTTCTCAAAAATCAAAATTCAGAAGCTTCCCACATCGATCAGCTTCATGAAGACCTCAAGGAGACATATATTCCTCCCATATAGACTTCCCACATCGATCAGTCTATCTAAAAGTCAAAAAGAAAAGAAAAAGAAAAATAAGCTTTTTCATCATGGACTTGCCTATTGTGATCTTGGCTCTATTGCCCAAGGCATTCTACTTCCCATTTTATGACCCAATTACCTGCACCTCCTTACCCGTTGTCTTTTCACTTCATACCTCAAGGGACCTGACTAACCTACAACATTTGGTGATCATGTGACTATTCATCACTCTTAGAATTATCAATCATGTAATGTCTTTAGGGTCTTACATTCATTAGCCTATCTATAGATGTGTTTCATATGTTTTGATCCTTGCCAATCGGGTGGCTTTCTTTCCCCCTCTTATCTTTTCTCTTCTTCATTACCTTTTGATCTTCTTATATAGGACTAGAGCCTCGACACCTATCTTTTGAGATTTTCTTCTCCCACCTCAATCAACCTAAAATCACCTTTACCTATCTACCTATTCTCAACCCCAACATCAATGCCCTCAACCTAATTATACCTATGACCTGAATCAACACTACCTATCGACCTAAAATCACCCATACCTATCTACCTATATTCCACCTCACCTAATCGACCTTGACCTCATCATACTTATGACCTCAATCCAACCTAACTATCAACCTCACTACCTATTCTTCTATCTTCTCATATTCTTTCCTAGCTTATGGGAGAACTACATCGGTCTGAGGTCCCTTTTCACCGGGACTATGTAGGCAGCACTTCCAGGGCATGGGGCCCTGGAAGGTTAGCTCGCCACTCTTTACCCTAACCATTTTCCCCACCTTTACCTGATTTCCTATTCATATCAAAACCTCGACATCTAAACCATATACCACATGACTTTTACCACTTATATTATTTCACATTTTCATACATAACCAACATTTTCCACATTTTACACTATCTCATGCATTTATATTGCCATTTGTTATCAAAATACCAAAATGAACATCCATGCCTAAACCAACCTAACTCAACCATGCCTAAACCAACCTGACTCAATCCATGCCTAACCAACCTGACTCAACCATGCCTAAACAACCTGACTCATCCATGCCTAAACCACCTAACTCAATCCATGCCTAAACCAACCTGACTCAATCCATGCCTAAACTAACCTGACTCAATCCATGCCTAAACCGACCTACTCATCCATGCCTAAACCCGACTTGACTCAATCCATGCCTAAACCAACCTGACTCAATCCATGCCTAAACCAACTTGACTCAATCCATGCCTAAACCAACCTGACTCAATCCATGCCTAAACCAACTCCATGCCTACTCTCAACTTGATCCATGCCTAAACCACCCGACTCATCCATGCCTAAACCACTCGATCATCCATATCCATAAACCAAACCATAACCATCCATGCCTATGACTGACTCTATCATGCCTAACTCATCTATTTTCCATCCATATCATAATAAAGTAAAACTCATACACATCACAACAACATCACCTAATATCATCTATCTCCTCATATATACATGTGTGTATCAATACAATGTACACCCGTATCACATAAATGTGTATCTCCAAAATAATCATCATCATCTCACAGGCTGCTATCCAATACAAAAATGTCTTCGGCTCGTAGGCCAGTATCATGTACAAAAAAAAATACAATATCTCTTCGGCTCACAGGCCGGTATACATCCAAAATCCAACAATACAAAAATAGGTGATATATTGTCTCACATCTGCTATAACATATCTACCTCATCTGTAGTGTCGATAGTCCCCTCTGACCCAGAGCAGTGGCTCACTACTCTCAATCTACCACTAGATGGCCCGACATCTGATGTTGACCCCCATGCACTGATAGATGTCCTCTGCTCTCTCCTTTGGGCTCATTGGCCACCTACACTCTCAACACTATACGTGAGACTATGTCTACTCACTCGAGACTATCCTATGGTGGTCTCATCACACCATCTACTAATATCTACAGCTCAGGATCCTCCTCCTATACTCTACTCCGAGGCTCTCACCTCTACTACTACTATCTACGGCTCTGCCTCTCGGCTTGTACTCTGTGACCCCGCCTCCCAGCCTTGTCCCTACCTCGACCCTACCCTCTATGGGCCCACCACTAGCTATATGCCACTATCACCCCCGCATCATCTATGTGATGGTCCATGGGCTCCTCCTCCTCCCCTGTCGACTCTGCTGATGGGGTGGAGACAAAGGTCTCTCCACCTCATCTCTCCTATACTATGGGAAGGGCATGGGGGCACATCCTACACTAAACCAAACTATCACCTCACTCGGTCGACAGGTATCATCTCGTGCTCCCCGACATGGCATCCCTCTATCCACCTCTATAACTATAGTCCCTCTAGCTCTGCATACATCCCTTTGTAAGAGGGATAGGTCACATAGGGTCTCTAGACTATATCCACACTGGACAAGCTCTCCAGTCTCTGTCTATAATATGCTACGTCGTATGTAGCCTGGGCTCTTTATACACCACCCTCCGCACCCATCACCTACAACCAACTCAAATGACTCCCCACTCAAATGCATCTACCCGGGTAGGCCCATCAGTCACACACACACACACACAATGTGCTCATAGGCCCAACAGTGCAGAAGAAAAATGCAACACAGACTATATCTCCGCAATCACCCGTAGGCCCACAACTCTCTATATAACTACACCAAGAAAGCCGGTGCCCATGCAAAACTGGTATGATCAATCATCATGTCCCAAGGACACCCATCAAGTGACCATGGGAACCTCCCACCCTCTAAATCTAGCAATGCATAGCACCCGATCACCTCCATCATCAACACTGTCAACCTCATCTCCTCAGGATGGGCAACATAAACCTCTCGGTAACTCAGGCTGGCGCTGTGGTAGTGTAACTCACCTGCTCTCTCTCTCCAAACACCTCATCTATACACCTCCATGACCTCTAGATGTCACTGAGTAAACCTGGTCTCCACTAATCGGTAGCCTCAATATCCTATATATATCCTCTAGGGTGATGGTCATCTCCCCTGTCGGCAAGTGGAAGGTGTTGGTCACAGAATCCCATCTCTCGATGAGTGTGACCATCAAACTCTACTCTCTCACAACCCACCCATAACAATGGATCCCAATCAGGTCGACATCATCAATGTGACTCCACTCCTCAAAAGTCACCTGTCCATGCAGCTCTAGCAATATAAGTGGCTCTCGGTCCCTCATCCGCAGCTCATCTCGGGCTGCATCCCACAAAAGTAATGTATTAGTCCACCTTCCCAACTTACCTTATTTTTACCCCACATCCCACCTAATCTTTTCCTTTTCACCCCCCATCCTACCCAAATCCATCCACCTAAACCTACCCTACCCAAACCCATCTACCCAACCCTCACCCACACCACCCACACCCACCCACTACCCACCTATCTACCCTACCCTCACCCCCCTACCCACCCTACCTACCCAAACCCATCTACCCTACCTATCTACCCTAACCCTCACCCACACCTACCCAAACCCATCCACCCAAAACTCTAACTACCCTCACCCTACCTACCCAACCCCATCCACCCACCCATCCTATCTACCCTAACCCACCTACCCAAACCCATCCACCCATCTACCCTACCTATCTACCCTAACCTCACCCACCCTACCCAAACCCATCTACCCTACCTATCTACCCTAACCCTCACCCATACCTACCCAAACCCATCCACCCAAACTATCTATCCTACCCTACCTCACCCAAACCACCTCAACCCTTACCCACCTACCCTACTTTCTCACCCTAACCCCTTCCCCTCTCACCTAACTTCTTTCCCACCCTACCCTTACTCTCTTCCCTTTTTTATCCCAATTTACACTTAGGATTAACCAACCCCGATTATCCCCAACCAACCACACTACTCCCTTTAACCGCACACAACTATTCTTTCTTGACCGCACCCGTCCACTACTTCCCCCAACGCCGGCCACAAGTCGACCGACATGTCGGTCACCTCACATATCCCCCCCCCAACTTTCCAACCCTACTTTTTCCCTTCCTAGACATTCTACCCACCCAAATCCTACTTTACACCCTTAATTGTTCCTACATTACCCTTTTACACTACCCCTACCCTTCACTATTACCTTTTCCCTCTCTTTTTCCCATTTTGAAATTCTTTCCCCCAAACCCCCATTTTTTAATATTTTCTACATTTTGCATCAAATTCACCAAACAATCAATCAAAAGGTTCAATCCTACCTGATCCCATCGCCACCGCCGCCATCATGTGGTGGAACCTCATCCTCTCGCCACGCTCCCCTCCTCCCTCTCGGCCTCCCACCATCCTCAAATGACCTCCAACTCTCTCCACCAATCACCTCGCTTGATCCGATCTCGTGGCCCCACCTCTCACTCAACCAATCTCACCTACATGGCTCACCAACCAAGCTCTCTAGCCATACTCTTTTTTCCTCTTCCTCTTTTCTCTCTTCTTGTCCTTTTCTCCTTTTCCAAATGCACAAATGAATTTTAAAACGTGGGTTTTTCCACTTTTTATACCCTACCCGACTCAACCGATGTTGGTTAACCCTTGACCGCTACTATGCCCGATGCCCTAGACTACCTACCACTTTTGGTTCATCTCCACCATCATCATCATCTCATCATACATTACATCACCACTTTGGTTACCCTACCTACTCATTTCCCTCACATTGACCTCATTTTCCTTACCTCCCTTTTCTTTTTCCTTCCATACACCTACCTGACCACTTTACCTTCACTTCTGGCCCTCCACCTTCTTCAACCTCACCATCCTGTTGAAGCCTCCTTATTTTACCCCTACCTCGGCCTTACCCATGCGTGATCTCGATATTTGACCTGACCATTGCTAGTGACCTTTTGACCTCATGTGTTCGCTATACCTTGTGGCACTATTACCTATGTTGTTTGACCTAATGACTTTACCTAGCCTATTGCCATGACCATTTATCCTACCCTCTACCTTTGGTGTACTAGAACATACCTACATGTTCCTGCACCTAACCTACATTGTGTTTCCTGACCTTATCCTATACCTTGGATACCGATTCACTTCACCCTTGTTTGGATAAACCTATCGACCTTAGACTATGTAGAGTTTTTCCTACTCTTCAACCCGTAGCGTGTTGCTGCAGTTTATACATGTGTGTGTGTTTGACTTGTTGCTACCTTTGACCCTGACCCATTACCTAGATCACCCGAGTAGACCTTTCACCCTCTTCCCCTACACCCACTTACCTTTTCCTCACATTTACCTTTTATCAAACCACTCACCACTTCAACCTACTACCTCATCAATTCCTGGTTTGAGGGGGATCACCTTCACCCTCACATGGGCCAACCACATCTTATTTTTGTTAGCATCGCTTACCAATACAAGCTACACAACAAAAAGGGGAAAATGTAGACACTAAAATTAGGTCACACTCCCCCTTCGTCCCTCGACATATAAGCCCCCCTTTATTACATCTACCTAGCCATGACCCCCTTCACCCTACTAATATTAATTTAATTAATTTAATTAAATTAATGCTTTATCCTCACTATATTTATTATTTAAATATCTTATTTAAATAATATCTACACAAACAGTTCACTTAGACACCTCACCAAGCTAACTCAACCTAAGACCTATTCTTAGCAAGTTACCATAACTAACTAAGACTTACCCAAACCCTAAAAATCAATGCCTACACTCCCTCTAACCACATTCCCGCATGCTCACAAGAAGCTCCTAGTCTAATCCATGGGATAACGACACAAGATCTAAGGAAATCAGGAGGATCTCCCTAAGTTTAGTAAACCTAGAAAATCCCACCTTGACCGACGCGTTGTTTCCCTAACCATCGCGCCGCGTTAAGCCGACCACCGCTACTTACCCTTTTAACCCCAAAACAACCTTATTCTCAAGGTTGGGAAGCAAGTTGGAAAAAAACATTGGGAGAAAAAGTGGATGAGAAAGAATGAAATCTCAAAGAGATAACGCATCTTCAGAGAGCCAATTCCAACAAGAACTAACATCCAAGGAAGGAGATTGAGGATCTTCTCCTACACAACCTTCCCAGCCACATTCTGATCTATCCAAGCAAAAGAGGAGTGTGCATGCAGCCCATGCAGAAGCTTTTCTTCAGTTGGTGATCACTTGCAGCCTTCAAACCCATCATCAGCACCTCCATCCTTCACACATAGACTTTCAGAAATGAAATCCAAGTAAGTACAACATCATACTTTCCTGGTTATTTCATTTTATCATTATTTTATCATCCATTGTTCATCTTGCTCCCTATTGACCATCTCCAACATTTTGTACCTCCATAGACCCATCAAAACCTCACAAAACCTATTCCAGTCACCCAATACCTCATCCCGACCAACCAAATCCTTTGTGTAATCACAAAGGAGACCAAAACCCATTCTGTGACATTTCCAGATTTCACAATAACTCGGCACCGTTATACCTAACCGCGGTCGGTCACCCCTGACCGACACTGGTCTCTGTGTTTGTCCACACAGCCTTAAACAGAGACCTATCCACCTAATTTTACCTCACCTCACTCACTTGTGACCTACCCGAGACCTTTATCAGACTTGCAGAACCCAGAACCAACCATTTGACCCGGATTCTATTCTAGCTTAGCTTGTTAGATTAGATCTATTTTCTTATTGTGTTTTTAAGTGAGATACCTAAATCATTTCAAAATAACAATAGGATTTACCTTGTTTTCAGCATTAATTTTTTAAAATAGTGGACTGACAACCATCTAGGAAGTATCACGCTTCCCGGATCTAGCTCACGCTAGCGCTTCACTCGCCCATATTTTTAATTCTTTCGTGGTCTGAGATCAATCCCCATTCTTCACAACACCATCAATGGATCATAACCTTATTGAATATTACACTAAATGGGTAGAATCCATCCCCTCATTTCTACAAAATATGAGAAAATATGTGAATTCATCAACCATCACATCATTTGTCACTTTGGCGTTCCTCACCACCTCATCACAGATAATGGAAAGCAATTCAAAAAAACACTACAAAATATTTTTGATGCTTTTGGCATTCAACTCATCTTCTCATCACCTTATTACCCATAAGAAAATGGCCAAGTAGAATCAACTGATAAATACTTGAAAAAAAATCTTATGAAAGTAGTTAACGATACTGGGAAGGATTGGCATACACACATTCTTTTTTCCTTGTGGGCTTACTGCACTAGTATTCACACTTTTACTATAGCCACACATTTCTCTCTAGTCTACGATACTGAGGCAGTCTTGCCTCTAGAAGACTATATTCTATCTCTCTGCATCTCACTACAAGACATGCTCAACGACAATGAATTTCGCCAAGATCATTTGGCACAACTTGAGTTATTAGACGAATTTCATCTCAATTCTCTTGACCATCTCCAAATCTACCAAAAACATATCAAACGTGCCTATGAAAAAATGTCCACGAACGAACCTTTCAGGTCAGCGACCTTGTCTTGAAATAAAATCAACATGTAACCAAAGAAGAAAAAGTAAATAGGGAAAATTTGCTCCTAATTGGCTTGGACCATATATCGTGACTCACGCCTATGGATCAGGTGCTTATCATTTATCTTCACTCATAGGTAAACCTAAACTGAGCCCCTCAATTCCTTGCATCTTTGACCATTCTATTGTTGACGTCAAGTCCTATATCACTTTCTTCCCATTTCATGCTCATCCCTTGAGCACCATTTGCACCTCTTATTTCCCATTTTCCCTAATGACTAAACAAGAATCATGTGATTACCCGTCACCTTTTAGCCTTATCTTCAATATGAGTACCATGGCTCTACTCATGGCATGATTCTCATGGATACTTTTCATCTTTTCCAAAGACGGAATCCCATGGTCGTTCATCACCTGATACTCCTCCATCATCGCTACCCTCTGAATGCTCTAGTTTCACCTCCTACACCAACGACCCAAATTTTCTCTATAGTCTTGTCCATGATTTAAAAGTCCAAAAATAAACTTCCAAATGGGATTCAACTCCTTGAGTCAAACTTCCAGTAAAAAATATGACTCCCTCAAAAAGGACATCTATCTCTCTCTAATTCGCCGCTATAAATAGACTACTCCCTTGAAGGACAACTATACAAAGCTCATCATACTACATATAGTCTAAGAAAAGACTATTCTTGCAAAAATAAAATAAAATATTTTGAAGCTTCCCACATTGATCAGCTTCACGAAGACCTCAAGGAGATAATATACTCATCCTATATAGACTTCCCACATTGATCAGTCTATCAAAGTCACAAAGAAAAAGTAGAAAAATATCAACTTTTTTGTCATGGACTTGTCTATATTGAATCTTGGGTCTCTTGCCACGTGGGCAATCCATTTTGTACCATGTTACACTGCACCAACCATTTTTACCTTATTACCTTTTTCACCCTCATTTCCTACCACCTCAAGGGACTTGTTTCCCAAATGTGACATTTTGTGATTAAGTGACTTCCTTCACCCTTCGAATAATTGATCATGCAATACCTTTAGGGTCTTACATTCATAATCCTTTATGTGGTATAGTCCACCCTTTATGATCCTTATCAATTTGGTGGCTCCCCTACCTCCTCTTATATTTCAACTTCTTCATTACTTATTGATTTTCCTATACAAGACCAGACCATCGACACCTACACTTTCTAAATTCCTCTTTCACCAACATCACTATGCCTACTTGACCTTGACTCAACCATGCCTAATTTACCTAGACTCAACCATGCCTAATTTACCTAGACTCGATCATGCTTACAACCTACCAACCTATCTCTCCACCTCATCATATTCTTCCCTAGTCTAAGGGAGAACTACATTGTCTTGAGGTCCCTTTTCATCGGGACTATGTAGGCAGAACTCCGAGGGCATGGGGCCCTTGGAGGTTAGCTTAGCCACTCTTTACCCTAACCAATTTCCCCTTCATTTTTCATATGAACATCCTACCTTAGTTTGTTTCCATTTTATATCAACAATTGGAAATTAAACCAAACAAGCAACAATTGGTGAACATCTTTACCACATCATCACAACATTCATTTATCATTTTTACATTTCCACTATAGAAAATCTTGGGAAACTTAAACCATAAAATGCATATACATCGTCATTTATCTCCATCATGCCTAAATCAACCTGACTCCACCATACCTATAACTTTGACTCCATCATGCTTATGACTTGACTCCATCATGCCTAAATCAACTTGAATTCACCATGCCTATAACTCGAATCCATCATGATTATGAATTGACTCAATCATGCCATTGACCTACCTCCATCATGCCTATGACTGACTCCATCATGGCTAATTGACCAAATTCAGCCATGCCTACGAGACCTCGACTCAATCATGCCTAATTCACCTCGTTTCCATTACATACACAAATAATAATGGAAATTAAAACAAGTATGTCATCCATACCATAAATTTCATCATCTATAAATTATAAAGTCTGTGTATACATACATATGTACATAGATACAAATAAATACCAATAGCTCAAAAAATCTCATGTACAGCCTCACCATCATCAACACACAGGCTAGTATATATAAAAATATGTCATCAAAATGATGATATCAATTGTCTTCCCATCAGATGTCTGAACATGTCTCCCCTAACTCCTCCTCTGTTGCTCCCGTGTGGCACCCAACAACCACCTCACCACCTGTTGTAGGCCTCGGTCTAACCTCTGATGGCCCCTCACCTAGAGTTGGCCTCCATACACTAGTGGCCTCACCCTACTCTTGTCTTTGGGCTATTCATCCCTCTCGTGCTCTCCATACTATGACCGTGTGGGACCTAGTCCTCTCACTCAAGCTCATTGTACTCTATACTTGGTATAATATGGGATGTCTATCCCTATGGCCATCAAGTGATCTTGATAGTATCGTGCCTCACCCAGGGCATCCTTGAACCTAGCCATCGGTATGGTTTGTGGAGGTGCCATCAGTCTCGGCCCACTGTGCCTATCTCCTAGACCCTATCCTGTTGCAGACCTCTAATAAGGGACCATGTCCACTGTGTGCATACATGTTCTGTGTCGAAGCTTGTGTAGTGATCTCGGGCTTGTAGGGCCACAATTTGTGCCTATGTAGTGGCCAATCGCCTCGCAACCCTTGACATGTGCTTGTAGGGTGGCTACCGCTGCCTCGTCTCCTATCCACCTGCAATGGGTGCCTTCCCCTATAACACTGTGATCTGGGCCTAAAGGGCCACCACCTATGCCTGTAACATGGCCACCTTTGCTTGTGACCCCATTAGCTACCCTTGTAAACTAGTAATCTAGGCCTGTAATGTGGCCACATGTCCCTATAATGTGTCTCTCTAGACTGTGAGGGTAGCCACATCTGGTTTCCCTAGTCTAGGTGGTGTTGCTCATAGTGGGCTACCCACCACTGTCTATATGAATCTTTACGAGTTGGCATCATCTATCTATGGGTCCACCGATGCTCCTCATGCCTTTTTAGCACTTTATAGGTCTCTCCACATCATCCCTCTTATACTGCGAGAAATGGTGGTGGCACATCCTGGGGCAGCCCAAACTGCTGCTAAACTCTATCTACTAGTATCATCTCATGCTCCCCAAAGACGATGCCCCTCTATCCACTTGAGCATTTGTAGCTCATCCAACTCATCGTCCATGCACCTATATGATGGATATACCACATATGGCCTCCAGATAATGTCTACTCTAGACAACCCCTCCAACGCATCCACCTATAGTGAGCTACATCATGTGTATCCCTAGCCCCTGGACACACTCCACCAACTGGCACCCAACACCTATAACCAACCCGGACCATACCTAGCTCAAATGTATCCAGTAGGGACAAACCAATCATCTGCACGCACGCACATAATGTGCTCGTAGGCCCAATAGTGAAGAAGGAAGGTGTAGCACAAGCTGAACCTCTCGTAGCCTCCCATAGGCCCATAGCTCCATGTATAACTGCACCAGGTAGGTTGGTGCCCAAGAAAAGCAAGTCTGATCCTCCATCATATCATGGAGAACTCCCATCAGTGCCCATGGGAATCTCCCACCCTCTACATCTGAGCAGTGCAAAACAACACACTACCTCCATAATCAAAACAACTAACCTGCATCTCCTCGGGATGGGCCACGTACATCTCTCCATAGCTCAAGCTCACACTATGGAACCTCATCTCAACCATCCCCTCTCCAAATACTATCAACATCAACTCCTCGAGGCCTCTAGATGAAATGGAGTACACCTGCGCTCCCACTATCGGTAATCTTAGGATCTTGTACACATCCTCTAAGGTGATTGTGATCTCACTTGTCGGAAGATGGAATGTGTTGGTCATGGAATCCCATCTATCAATGAGAGTGACCATCAAACTAGGATCACGCACTATACGCCTATAGCATCGGATACCAATCAGACCCATGTTGGTCACGTGCTTCCACTCCTCATTGGTCACATCTCCCTGTACCGCTAGTAATAGAGGTGGAACTCTATCCCACATCTGTAGCTGGTCTCTCACCTACATCCAAACAATCACACCATTGTTAAACCCATAACCATTTCCAAAACACCCCTTACCTAGCTAACCCATTCCTGCAATTCCTTCCTATTTTCCTTCCCTACAACCTCTGTAACCTACCCTACCTACCCTCAACCCACTTACATTTACACCTCACAGTTTCCAACCCCTAAAACCCTTGTCTGACCTCTTTTTCCTTAAAATCCTGACCAACCTCAGTCACTAGTAACTAGCATTGGTCATCTGTTATTTGACCAATGTCAGCTATATCTTACCAACATTGGCCAATTTTGGACCGACGTCGGTCCACTGTTGCTGCGACCAAACCGCAAATCCCATTTTTTCTCCCCATAAATTCTCCAAATTCACCTAATAACTTCTCCTACCCTACCCAAACCTAACCTAAATCCCTCCCCACCCCTATTTACCCTACCTATGACCTCTCCCATCCCTCATTACATCAATTTTAACCACAAATTTTAATTATCACCCCTACCCAACCATTCCTACCCATATCCCCTTTTTCCCACAACAAATATGAAGAAAGGATGAGATCTTACCTCATCTCGGTATCGTTGGCGTGGTGGCATGACTAGCCACTGCACTGGTGGCCCACCCGACCCCTCTCCCACTTCTACCATCACCAAATAGTCACCTCACCTCCACCCACTCAAATTCTCCACACCGATCTCGTGGACCCATCTACCTAGCTCCTCTCACCAACTAGATCTCTCCACCTCAGCTAGGTATAGTCCCTCATACTTTCCTCTTGAAAAGGTACAAAAATTTTGGTGCTCTGTCGTTTTCACAAAAGCCAAGCAATACAAATGAATCTATATTATACGGATTTTTCTTTTTAAATACCCAAATCGACATGACCGACATTGGTCACTCCATAACCGGCATCGATTATCTCTCATTCCCCTTGTCCCCTCCTTTACCCATTTTGATCCCAACATTATCCTTTCCCACCACCTTGTGACCTTACCCACATTTATTGCCACCTACCTACCAACCCACATTACCTATACCTGTCCTTAATTATGTTTAGGGACCTATTATTTTACATGTACCTTGGCTCTAACCATGTCGTGACCTATATGTTTGGACTTGACACACTATTAGAGACCTTTACACCCATGTGCTCACTATACCTTGTGGTGCTGCTACCTGTGTTGTTTTTCCTAATGACCTTACCTTTCCTATTGTCATGTCATTTATCCCGACCCAACCTTTGGTGTACCAAAACATACCTAAATTCTCATGCACTGACCTACATTGTGTTTCGCACCATATCCTATACCTTGGATACCGAAATCACTTCAACCTTGTTGGGATAAACCTATCAACCTTGGACGACGTAGAGTTTGCAAGCTCTTCCACCTGGTACCATGCCACAATTTATAATGTGTGTGTGTTTGACTACCACTACCTTTGACCCTATCCCATTTACTTATTTTCCCACTTTGACCCTTACCCCTGTACCCCATATGCTCACAACTACACTCAGGCCCACTTACCTTCATTTTCGTCACATCCACCTTTTTATCAAACCACTCACCGATTTTGTCTTACACCTCATCAGTTCCTAGTTTGAGGGGGATCACCTTCACCCACACATGGGACACCCACATCTTATTTTTGTCAGCGTCGCTTACCAATACAAGCTACACGACAAAAAGGGAAAATGTAGACACCAAAATTTGGTCACACTCCCCTTAGCCCCTAGTTGAATAACCAACTTAAACATGTTCCTCTAACCATGGCCCCTTTCACCCCACATTAATATTAATTCAATTACTTCAATTAAATTAATACCTATTCTCACAATATTTATTATTTAATTATCCTAATTAAACTAATTTCCACCTCACCTAGACACCTCACCATAGACCTATTCATAACATGTTTCCATAACTAACTAAGACTTAGTCCCACTTACCTTAATGAGATAAGATTTAGTTTAACCCTAAAATCACATGCCTATTATTCCTCTAACCACATTCTCGCTCATTAGAAGGAGACTTCTGTTTTGATCCATGAGAATAAAATAAACTTGACCCAAGTGATTTCCAAGATCTACCATTTTTAGTAAACCTACGAAATCCTTCTTTAACCGACGCCTGTCATCCCAAAATCGACACCGATCAATCAAAGAATACATCGGTTACCATTTATTCGCTTTAGGAACCTTGTGGGAGAGGTTGGAACCTGCTAAAATTGAGGAGAAGAGAAGAGAGTTGCATGTAAGCAAGACCAGATCCTTTTTGTACCTCCAAATATCCATATCTAGCACCAGGACAAGATCCAGAGGTATTGTACTCACGGTAACATTCTGGGAAGCACTTTTGCGCACTTCAAACAACATTTTGTTGATCAAACGTCATCACCATCTAGCCATTTGAACATGCACCATAGTAAGTATACTTTTAACTAGCATCATCTATTTCTACTTCAGTCTATTAAGTTCTTCTATTGTTGTTATTAGTTTCCACTTGCACTCTCATTCCCCTACCATTTACCTACTTGTAAACTCAACCATTCCTCCACCCACACCATTAAATCACCTATATCTAACTATTACACATCTTTGAGTATACCTAAGATTCCCATAGACCTCTCCACCCCCCTTTTGTCTCTGTTTAACCTCAGATCAACCTCTACAACTAGATCCCATTAAGTTTCTTTCACCCCGACCCTACCGATGTCGGTTACCCATGACCGTTGTCGGTCCCTTTTAAACCATCATCGGTTATACTGATGATTTCGGTATCTCGTGTTTAATATCTTTGCTAATAAAAAATCTAAGAACCTTCATCCAAGTGACCTAAGCAACCTAGAACCTGACCCTAACCAGTCCCAGTACCTTGACAATTACCCCTCCATTCAGATCTGATTATAGCCTAGCCTGTTATGATTATATTTTCTTATTGTATTTGAATGAGATACCTAAATCATATCAACTATAGTAGCACTTTTTTTATTTCTCACATTAAGCTTGTTTTAAACAGTGGATTGACAACCATCTAGGAGTATCACACTTCCCATATCTAGCACACACTAGGCACCCAATGCCATATATTGTTTAACTCTTATTTTGTGGTCTTGTTTTCTATTTCAAGTATTTTTTCCTAGCCAAAAGGAATCTCTCACGCTTAGCATTGGATCAAGAAGTCATAACGTGCGCATCAACCTTTAACCGACCAAAATGACAGTATTCCTCCTCACCCATAACTCTACCTGTTTCATCAAAAACATAAAGAAAATAGTGAAACACTTAACACATGGACATGCTTCTACTTCTAACGTGGGAAACAATAATGCAGTGGGATATAGAATACCTTTCCTTAAAGTACCACGTAAAGTCAGAATAGAACATGAAAATGTTGAACAACCTCCGTAACATGAAGAAGAAGAGGAACCTTTCAAAGAAGAAGTTACTATTCAACAACAAATTAACAACCTTAGTCAACAATTGGATTTGTTAACATCTCATGTACAAAAAGAAACAAACAAGAATGTACAAAAACAAAACCTAAGGTCAAAATTAGTGAACTTCAACTGGAAAATCAAGGAGAAGACAATATGGAACATCATCGTGTATATATCCCTACTTCTCCTACCAAAGAACAATTACTCACTCAAGAAATGTAATCTATGAAAGTGACACTTACAAGCCTCCAAGAGAGCACTATGGGGAATAACAGAAAATATCAATATGAAGAGCTATGTCCCTATCCATTTGACAAAACTATGATGCTTCAACCCTTCCCTAAAAAGTTTGACATGCCAAAATTTGACAAATATAGAGGGAAAGGTGACCCACAAGACCATGTAAAATATTTTTACATGACATGCCAAGAATTTTCCTATAGTGAAAACTACCTCATACGACTCTTTCCAAAGCGTCAAGGGGGGAAAGACTTGGAATGGTTCACTCACTTACCCCGTGGGTCTATTTTTACATGGCCTGAACTGGTAGAAATATTTGTACAAAATTTCTCATACAACATAAAAAGTGATATATCCATGGCAAACTTGTGTGGCACCAAAAATGTCCTAACGAGACATTCACTATCTTCCTACAAAGATGGAGAGGGATAGCCATTCACTTCCCTTGTACATTCCTGAAAAACAACTGGTGAGTATCTTTGTGCCCAATCTCAACCCAAACATCACTTTTCATCTGCAAATGCATTGTGTTCACACCTTCAAAGAGGTTATTGAAAATGGCATTCAAATAGAGAAAGCCCTTATTGCCAAAGGAATCATTAAATCACACTCTAAGGATGCCCAAAATGTAAAACCTACAGAAAAGCTCAAAATATTCAACAAAAACAAGAACATGGTGGGAGACGGATCACAGATTCCAAATGCATGCAAATGGTTCAAATTGGTCAACCTTTTAAATTGACCAAAGGACCTATTCAACCACCACCTAAACGTAGAATGTTCACTCCTCTCAATGAGCCTTTGTTGGCCATATTGAAGAAATTGGATGTGGAACACATGGTGACTCATCCCATGACATAATCCTTTGATGACAATGCTCTAAAACCATCATGGTACAAAGAGCATCCCTATTGTGAATTACATCGTGTCAAGGGGTACAAAATAGAAAAATGTCTATGACTTCATCACTACATCCAAGACCTCATTGACAATGGGGAGATAGAAGTAGATACCCCGGAGACAATTCAGACGCCAAACAAAAATATGGGAATATTCAAATAACCATTCCCTAAACATGGTAATTCAGATGAGAAAAACCCAAGTCAAGGAGAGTCATCCCAGAGTTACAAAGTGGTGAATTATCTATATTCCAAGAAGGACAATAATCATTATGATTAGCTCATTGGATGTATCCACTCTCCTAGTGACCATGTGAACACCATTCGAATCAAGGGAAAGGATTGAGCTGTGGTAATAAGGTGTGCCCACCTCATGATTCTGAACTGTCATCACCAATCGCACTATGATAATTCTTCACCGGGAACTCCTCGTGCTATGATTATTTACTAATGCACACCTTTAGTTTGGTGGATGTAATCTGAAACAAAACAACAACATAACACAAGAATACCATCGACTATGGTAAGACGAATGATGACAAATCTGAAATATCAAAATAAATTATAATATTAACATGAAATCATTACAATCTCACCCATGAGGTACTTCAAGTGTTATTGACTTCACTTGCCTTTCACCAAGACTATGGGAGAAACTTTACAATTACACCTCTTAATGGCTTCTTCAACACACCTTTAAACCGATGGCTTCCTTCACACACTTCCTACAATATTTCTCACTACTTTCTTCTATGCTAAATGAGGGGGTGGCCTCTCTATTTATAGAACTTCCAGTGCTTATCCATCTTATCTCTAAGATAGGATAAGAAATCCACTCTAACGAATCATATTCCATACCTTAACTCTTATCTCGTACATGTAAGTTTATCTCATTAAGATAAGATAAACCTTATCATTTTACATGGGTTCCACATTTTTAGACTTTTTACAAATAAAATACACAAAATATTTATGACCTCACTCCTTGTCTTTATTACCAATATAATATTTCTAATTCCTAATCATGTAGGCCCTACTTCTCTAATTACCCAAACTTTGACATTTTAACATTACCTGGACCACTTACGACAAATATTTACTTTTTACAACATTCCTATTGTACTTTGACTATTACCGTACTCCACATTATTGGCACCATCTTGTCGCGGCGTTATCTTCTATCGACGCTACTACTAATTACACTTAACAACATCCTATTCCTAATACATACATTAATGAAATAGAAATTACGGAGGAAAATTTTAGTGACGACAGAACCCTCTCTCGTCGACCCCGCAAGATGGTAAGTACAACCTCTAAAAATAACTTGAGAAGATGTCTCGCAATATTTCAATCTTGGATCTTCTCAAAATATCAAATGTACATAAGGACATCTTGTATAAAACTCTTCGGGGTCATGAGTTCCACTATAATTCGACCATTCACATCTTTAAGCTACAATGGCTAACATTATGCCAACTAAGTATATCTCTTTTAATCATAGGGAGAACCCTATTGAAGATCCAATGCATAATCTCCCTTATATATTGAGGTATTTGTTACCCATGAAAGATAAAATGGGTGCTTGTGGACAATGGATCAGGGATGAATATATGCACATTGAAATTAATTAAGCAACTAGGACATACAAGAAGAAGATCTAGAGTCCCACATCATTACCATAACTACTTACGACAACGCAAAGTGGGAATTAGCTGGCACAATCACATTACCCATGGAAGTAGGACCCACTTTTCATCAGATGAAGTTTCATGTATTGGACTTGGAACTCCCATACAATATGCTTCTTGGTCAACCATGGATTCATGCCATGTAGGTCATGTCATCAACGTTCCATCAATGCATCAAATTGAAACATGAGGGACACACTATCACGATATAAGGAGATCCAGAGCCCTTCACTCACTGTAAATCTCTCAATATTTTTGCGCGTAAGGGTGCCTATACATGTCCCTCTACTGATATAGTTTTTCCTCTTCAAATTGAATCCATGGAGTCATGAGTAGATTCAGATTCCCTAAGTTCTTGCACCATGAAGCTTCCACATCAACTTCTCCCTTTGATTCTTAGGAGATGAAGGTTCTAGAATATAGTTGTGGAGAGTATAATGTACAATAAGCTCTTTTGGTTTCAAACCTATCATTGTCACCTAAAACTAGAGGCTGACCTAACTATCATTTCAGATGGCCTAGAGATGAGTGAACTATCAAGTCATTTTTACCTGGAGGGTTACTCACTGAAGAGAAATTGTTGGACCCACCTATGACTTGGGTCCTAGAAGATACTCAACCAACTTGCTACCAAATCCCTAAGTATGAGAAGTATAGCCAAATGATGTATTCCATGGGCTACAAGGGTCTAGGATGTGGAAAGAATGAGCAAGAATCAAGAGAACCAGTTCCTCTCCCACATTTCAAGATGAAAGATACAACATTGAAATTTAACCTTATGGATCACACCCCAATGATCAAGATACAACCTATTCTGAGCGCAAAGATAGCTCTGATTATTTAGGCAACAACAAAATTTCCCATTGTAGCCAATATGAGGATCTTGCCTCAAAAAACCTATTCATGGACACCGTTTTCCTTATCATAACCCCTATTGAACCTAAAATTGACCTTGTTTACCCTTTCCTTATTGAATGGGAAAAACAACGTCACATGCCACTGGATCTCTTTGAAAATGATAAATCCATTGCATAATTCATAGGCATTCAAGATACAATTCTGATTGTAGACCATAAGAAGGGTTTCTACATTGACTTAGATACCTATGTGTACTTTGGTGAGGAAGTGAGATTCATGGCCAGCAAAACTTGAAAAAAATTGAGGGAAAAAGTTCCAACGAAAAGCCTCGGCAAAAATAAAAGTCCAAGTCACATAGTGAAAACCTCATCAATGGACAAGAAAAGTGACCACACCAAGGGTGAAAATCTCGTAGAGACACCCTTGGAAGAAGATCTCAACCTTCCTCCCAATCCTACACGTACGGAGGATTTTTCAAAATGCTAGTAGAATAAACCATTAATGTGAATATTGGAACAGATGACAATCCAAAGATAGTCAAAATTGGAGCTTCACTCTCAACACAAGAATAGAAAAAATTCATCATGGTTATGTGGGAATTCGTATATGTATTCACATGGTCCTATAAGGATATGTTGGACTTGGATCCAACTTTGGTAGTGCATGACCTAGTAGTGCATGCAGATGCCAAGCCCATAAAAAAGCTTGGAAAAATGCATCCAAGGGTGGCCCTTCTAGTTAAAGAAGAGTTAGAAATATTGCTAGTGGCAGGCTTCATTTGACCTATTGATTACTCATAATGGATATCAAACATAGTCCCCTGTATAAAAGAAACATGTCGGGATAAGAATCTATACGGATTTTAGAGACATTAATAAGGCATGTCCAAAGGATGATTTCCCATTGCCCAATATTGATATGATTGTTGATTCAACTACATGATATGAAATGTTATATCTTATGGATGGATTTTCAAGATACAATCATATCAAATTCGTAGATGAAGATCAACATAAGAAAGCATTCACCCCTAAGGGACTTCGTTATCAGGTAATTCTCTTTTTTCTTAAAAATGCAGGAGAAAATTATCAAATGGAAATGACCATGATTTTCCATGATATGATTCATAACATCATAAAATACTATGTGGATGATATCCTCAGGAAATCCAAGACAAGAGCCGATCATCCTGAGATTTTGTGGTGTATCTTCGAATGCCTACGGGAATACAAAGTCAAATTGAATCCAAAGAAGTGTGTGTTTTGCGTTCTATCAGGAAATTTTCTTGGATTCATTATATTACAAAGAGGGATTGAGGTAGACCCAACTAAAGTTACTGTCATTATTGAAATGCCTCCTCCCAAAAACATCAAACAACTACGCAGCTTAGAAGGAAAGATACAAGCCATCTGCCACTTCATTTCCCAACTTACTTGACAAATGTCATTCATTTACCCATCTACTTAAAAATGATGTTTCCTTTATTTGGGGACCAAAGAAACAACATGCCTTCACCTTGCTTAAGCAGTACTTATCCAATCCACCTATCCTCATGCCTCCAACTCCTAGTGAGCCACTCCTACTGTATGTTTTTCTACTCATTTTGCTATTGGTGTGTTGCTTTCCCAATATGACCTTGGCCATAAAGAAAAAGTTGTGTACTATCTCATTCATACTCTCATTTCTTATGATATTAACTACCCTCAAATTGAAAAAACTTTTTTCGGCTATAGTTTTAACCTTCCAAAAACTTTTCCATTACCTATTGAACACTAAAACCAAGCTCATATCCAAAGTTGACCTGCTTAAGTACATGTTTTCAAAACCCTCCCTTATAGGTAGAATGGCTAATTGGATCATCCTACTAAGTGAATTTGACATTGAGTATGTACATCAAAAGTTAGTAAAAGGAAAATTACTTGTCAATCGGGTGGCGGAAGCACCGTTACTAGGGATAGAGCCTATAAATTTGGATCTGCCATATGCTTCATTATTGTATATTGAGGAATTTTTCATGTGGTAAGTGCACTTTGATGGATATTTTACTTTTCATGGTTCGGGGGTAGGTGTGGTATTAATTACTCCTTTAGGCGACCCTATACCTCAAGATTTTTGCCTTGGTTTTCCTTATACAAATAATATTGTGGAATATGAAGCACTCATCACGGGATGAAGTTGGAAATCAAATCAGATATCCATCATGTTAAGATCATTGGTGATTCACAATTGATCATTAAGCAAGTTAACAATGAATATAAATTCAAGGATGAGAAACTCATCCCCTACAAAAAAATTGGTGGAAACCTTGAAAGATTATTTTGTGTGTATCACATTTGAGCGGATTCCAAGGGTAAAAAATAGATCTACAGATGCTATGGAAATCCTAGATTCTATGCTATGAATTTCACCAGAGAACAAGGACATGTCGTTCTTTGTGGAGAATCTACGCCATCCTACGTATGACATGCCAGAATCATGTTTGGATTGTGAAGTTGTTGGTCCCTATTCCCCATGGTATGTGCACATCCATGCCTATCTTAAAAATAACACCTTCCCTCTTGACATCTCCCATTCCAAAAAACAAATCCTTATCTGCCAAATAGCCCGTTACACCCTCTTAGGAGATACACTATTGTTGTGGCTACGATGGGAATTTGTTGCATTGTCAAGATGTAACAGAGTTAGTCCAAGCAATCAAAGAGGTACATAAAGGGATGTGTGGCTCCCATACAAATGGAATGGTTCTAGCTAAGAAATTGTTGAGAGTAGGTTATTATTGGCCTATTATGGAAACAAACTTCTGTAACTATGTGAGGAAATGCGTATTGTGTCAAAAGTATGGAAATTTCATACATGCACCATCACAGCTGTTATAATAAATCACAACCCCATGGCCATTCTCCAAATAGGGACTAGATTTAATAGGAAAGCTCAACCCTACCTCATCTGATGGTCATACTCACATCATCATAGCTACGGAATATTTCACTAAGTGGGTGGAGGCTGTTCCTTTGACTTATGTTACAGGTGCTCAGATTTCAAAGTTTATCATGAATCACCTTATCTATCGGTATGGCATTCTTGTAGGCCATAGTTACGATAATGGAAAATCATTCAAGAAAAAGATAGTGAAGGACCTTTGTCATCGATTTCAGATAAAATTGAAATGGTCTATGCCATATTATCCACAAGGTAATGGGCAGGTTGAAGCCACTAACAAAACATTGGTTCGAATCATGGAAAAGATGGTGAGTAAGACAGGTCATAATTGGCATTTGCAAATTCACCCAACCCTTTAGGATTATAGGACATCCATTCACACTCCTACTGGTGCAACACCCTATTCCCTAGTATTTGGAACCAAATCCATCATACCATTAGAAATCAAGCTTCCTTCCCTGAAAATATCTCTTAAGTATTACCTAGACAAGGATGAGGATTGCAGAGTGGTCACCTAGTGATGGGTTGTTGTATTCTTCCAATCATTTAACTAACATAATATTTATCAGTGTCATTCTAAACCAGGGTTGTGTCCTAGGCAATATGTAATGGAGTCTAGGAGAACCAGTTATACGTTGAGTCTATTGGGGTTGCTTAGTTTTAGTGACTATTCTACGGAAGTGTAGTTAAAATCTACGGAAATTAAATACAAGTCTACGGAATTCAACTATTTGCAATGAAAGGAATTTTAGCAACTAATCTTCTATTGTAAAATAAAATACGCACACACTTATTCTTAACAAATTAAATCACAACTGAATAAATGGAATTTTTAGCAGAAAGCAAGACTATTCATGAACTAGATTTGCATAACAAAAGCATCTATTCTAAGCGAAAGTGGTAATGGAGAAAGCAGAGATAGTTAATCAAAGCATGCATGTAAAACTCATCAAATGATAATTGCAGTAAAACTAATTGAAGGACTGTATGCATGAACTCAAAGTAACCTCGTATCTCCTCGGTTGAGTGGGCCCTTGCTCTTCCTTGGGATAGAGTGATCAACAACTTCTGATTCTCAAAATGTTGTGGATTTCATTAACTTCGAAATGAGTTCATAACACATCAAAAATAAATCTAGAATAGTATGCAGATAATCTTCTTCAACAATCAAAAGTGGTACCCCAAGTTCTGAAGACAAAGTCTTCATATAGATAATGTTGGTTACAAGATCCGTCATATCAGTAAAGATTAAACACTTGTTCATCAAATATCAATTAAAACTCATAGATTCCTGGACCATTAGAGTCAATCCCAAGCTAATAGGTCAATTCGATGGAAACAATCTTCACCGCATGCTTCAACTTGGGCTTTTATCCACCAAGAACTTCCATCATTCCTGCACACATCATCACATTTGATCTCATAAAGACAGGTTAGTAGGAGGTTCATGTGATAAACGGTTTTCATAAATAATAGCAAGGAAAATGCATCAAACCTACTAAGATATAACTACACAAAACATCCCAATATACTAATAATTCATATCACAAAGAGTATTTCGGTTTAAAGAAATGATATTAATGAGCCAAACAATGCACTCATCAGCTTAGCGGAATTAGAACTCCTAGATGAAAATCACATCTACACCCTTAACCTATTCAAAGTGTATCAGAATAGAGTATCCAAAATTTACAACAAAAGGATCATACCTCGTCAGTTTGAGGTCAGAGATTTGGTCATGAAATAAAATCAATTCAACACAAGGGCAAAAAGAGAGAAGAAAGGAAAGTTCAAACCGCATTGGTTAGGACCTTACGTCATTATGGCCAAATATGGTACAGAGCATACAAACTTTCCCATCCCAATGGTGATGAGATCCGTGAACCTATGAATTCCATGCACCTTAAGTGGTTATATGCTTAAACATGGCACAAAAATTAGAAAAGAAAACCAAAAAAGTAAAAATGATCAAAATACAAAAAAATAAAATAAGAGAAAAAGAAAAAGAGAAAACAAGTCGTCCATATGTGAAAACCATGCAATTGTGGCACGTTGGATAGGTCCCTTGGTGAAAATTGGTTTCCGGTGCCTTGGGAGGATTCGTTGTTCACAAGCATCTTGCATCTGGAGGGTACTTTGCTTAGCCTGGGCTAGTTCCATGCCTACATCTTAAATTCCCTATGAACCTATCATGTCAAGCCTTGATCCGGCTTCTTCTTCTCTTATTAATCTGTGAAGGGATGGTCTTTGTATATTCCCCATCTAACGCTAGGGGAATTTCTACAACTTCACCTTCCTATTTATAACATGTGGCACTTGCCTTTGTATATTCTCCATCTTACGCTGGGGGCATCCACGTTTCTTGGTTACCTATGCATAGCTTTGGAAAATGTTAGAAAATCACAAAAACATTCAAAAATGTTAGAAAATCACAAAAACATTCAAAAATGTTAGAAAATCACAAAAACATTCAAAAATGTTAGAAAATCACAAAAACATTCAAAAATGTTTGAAAAGCACAAAAATAATAGAAAATTGTTTCACAAAAGCACAAAAATAATAGAAAATTGTTTCACAAAAGCAAAAACAATAGAAAATTGTTTCACAAAAGCACAATAATAGTAGAAAAGTGTTTTGCAAAACAATCTTGCAAAAACATAACTTTAGTTTACTTACTTTATCTTGTTTCTTACTTTGTTTGTGTACATTGTTTGCTTGTATAGTTGTTGCTTGTTTGTACATTTGTATAGTTTATTTCTTAGACATACTTTGATAAGATTCATCTTTTCTTTCTTAGATTAGATTCATTCTTACTTGTACATATGCAATGTGTTTTTGCATGCTTGTAAATAATTGTACATAGTTGTGTTAATTCGTGTTGGTTGGCACTGTGTATTTTGTTAACATTTGATTGTGTTTTCTTGTCGCATGTACATAGTTTTGTTATCACATCATCATATCTCCATCAATATCATCACATCTAACATCATATATACATCATATATAAATAAAATGCTACGTGTACATCATACATGTATGTTATGTTAATCATCACGTATCGTATCATCAAATGGGGGCAAGAGGGATCGCAAATATCAAAATCTATCCCCCCCACCCCAATATCATCATGTCATCCCGTCCACTAATCTAGAGCATCACATGTATAATACAATTGATATCATCTATGGATATATCATGTAAAAATCAAACACATGTGGTAAAAACATCTCAACTATCATCATGATACATACAAAGTGTGAAATCAAACCATATAACATCACACTCTAATTTTTCTTCTACTCACTGTGAATAATTATTTTATTTAAATAATTATTTTTCTTTCATTTTTGTCATGCTAGGGCATTCTTTTCATCTAGTGCCCCTTTCTTCTCACTAGGATAATTTTATTGCTCTTAGCGATGTCACTTCTTTTGCACACTCCATCAAATAATTTTTTTATTAAATAATTATTTTGTTAATCTTTCTGTTGTGTAGGGAATTATTTGCCACTTATTGCTTCTTTCTTCTTCCTAGGGAATTTCTTTTGCTCTTGGGAGATTCTTTCTGATTCTTCTAACTTCTTCTCTATCCAAACTATCAAAATTCTAAAAAAAAAAAAAAAAAATCAATTCAAAATCCAAAAAAATTCAAAACTTTTTCAAAAATCCTAAAAATTGTAAAATTTGCAAAAATAGGTAAACCAACTCATAGTGGCTGAAACTCATGTCTTACGCATGGTATTCATTCCATATCTTGTTGGAATTTTCATGTGTTCATAAATTAAATGACTCACGCAGATCATCTGACTTACAACCATTTGCAAAGCTAGCATGCTTGCTTCATCGGTACTATGGGGCACATCTAGTTGTCTGATACCATTTCATTACGCACAAACACTTTATCATTGGACCTAGACATCCTTTATCATCTTCCCTTGTATGTATCCTTGCTAGGGGCATCATTTTGCACCCTTTTTGTCAATCATGCATATTTGAGAATATTCAGCTTGATAACAAAACATTTGTACAATCATCTTGACCATTGTTGGTTGGAATATGTGTGTTTGTACTTGTTTTCCCTGTTAAATGAGCTTATTTCCTTCTCATATTGCATTATTTTTGTATGTTTCATTGAGTGGGTGTTTCAGCAATGGACAACTATTTGTAGTATGGATTTTCATGTCATCCTACTTTTGTTGTATGCTTATATTTTTAATAAGGACCGATGACATAGATCTTTGGCAATATGATGACAATAAAGTTGTTTTAATACACTGGATGAAAGATTGCTCTTTTCTTTCCATCTATCATTCCTCTTCTACATCATTCTCCTATCAACACTATTCTTCTTATTCACCTAGGGCATCTTTCTCCTACCCATTCTTCTATTTCCTTTCTCTCACCTTTTTCGATCGTCGATCACCTTCTTTCATCACCCCATCGACATTCGAGGAGCATCTCTCACTTCTACTAATTTTTCTTCTACGTCTTCAAAATTTTATCTGTCTACTATCTTTGAAGTGGCGTCACTTATGCCACCTCAAAGAGGGGAAAATGTAGACACCTATAATTTATCTCGAGTAATTTAAATACTTAAATTGCACTAATTATACCCTTTCTCACAAATTGACGACATATCATCAATATCACACATTTTCTCTACTATTGTCATTAATTAATTACATTATGTTAGTTAATTAACTCTTCTATCCAAAAATGACGCCAATTAACGACCTTCCGTTAATCACTCCCCTTTCTATCTAGATTAATTAATTATTTATAATTAATTAAGCTCCCCTTTCTATCTAGATTAATTAATTATTTCTAATTAATTAAGCTCTCCTTTCTATCTAGATTAATTAATTATTTCTAATTAATTAATACCCCTTTCTATCTAGATTAATTAATTATTCTTAATTAATTAATTCTCTCTTCTATTTAATCAATAAATCGTCACTTATTTGATTAAATCTCTCTCATAGTCTAAATCATGTTAATTATTCTTCTAAAAAGCTTCTATAAGTGTGCACACCTATTAATTAATCACTTTGGTTAATTAATAAAGCTCCTCAAACCCCATGGGTCACTAAAGGACAAACTAAACTCTCATAAGGTTGACTTAACCCTTTATAAACCTCCCTTATCCATAACTAACCCAAGCTCTCCATTTATCCCACATGATGAGGGATGTAGAGATTCTTCTATCCATTGGGCTATATAAGGAGCCCTCCTCCTACCTTTCTATTTACACCTACATTCATAAATGAGAATATATCATACACTATAGCCATTTATCATCTTTGAGCATTCTTCCATTAGAAGAGCTTGCCTTCTCCATTTCTTGTATTCATCCACCCAAGTTTTGAAGTCATATGGAGATATGTCAAATGGTCTTGTAGCCATGATTTGACAAGACTCCATTCTTAGAAACCTTGGGATTTCAAGCACATAACCAACTCTTTGATTGTTAGAGGTCTACCTAGGTTCAATCTCATCTTATTTTTAGCATTCAATAAGAGATAGAAGTTAGTTTATTTATCATATTAGCTTGAAATGTTCATTTCATGTTTAATGTAGAAATGTTGATAGGTTAGATTTGTTTAAGCTCTTAGCATGATGATGCATAGGTTTAGTTTAGTATTGTATTGAAGCTACTAGGTGTTAGTTTCAACTTTACTTGCATTACTAACTATTTCATGCATACAATTACTTACTAAAAAAGAGACTCTTAGGGTTTAGATTGCTATCCCGGGCCTCTCCTAGATGCCTCCCCTACTACAATATCTTCAAACAATGTTGCCTCGATATCAATTTGGTCCATTCGGTACAAAATATCAAACTCCATTAGTATAGCTCCAATTGGCCTTTCATGTGCCTTCAAGACTATTGTTTTGGCATGCTCAAGATTAGAATGACGTGACCTTACTCATAAAAAACTATTAATTTTTCCAAATACCATCTATCTTCATTATGATGTATGTAAAATTTGATAGGTTAAATCCTTTCCATTCATTCCCAATCACATCTTTTGTTTTCTAGCTCCACTAGCTTCTATTAGGCCTACTCCTGAACTCTGTTAAGCTTATTTCTTCTTGGAGTTTAGAGTGAAAAGAAGAAATTTTCTATCACCCATTAAGGGATTCTCTATGAATGATAAGTTGCATGACTAAATGAAAAGTATACACTTATACTTCCTTTGTAAATATACTCTTTTCTTTAGATCTTAGACTCGTGTTTGTCGACCTTACACCAAATTGTCAAGGAGAACATTAAATTCATCCAATAGAATACCAAAAATTCTTCAAAATATCTTACTAGAGGATGTGTAGATAATATATTAAGATTTTTGAGGTGAAATTCCTTGGTTTGATCCTTCAAATGATAAACCCTACCTATCTTCCCTAGAAACCCTCCTAGGAGGCCGAGAGGACAAAAAATGAATATAAATTTTCTCAAACTTAGTTTCAAAGCATCAAAAATTGATTGTAGGTTTATGATCACCTTTTCCTCGAGATGATCTTACCAAAAATGATGGAAAATTCTTGAAATTTCCCTTTTTGAGTTTTCTCGTATACTTAACATGTAGATACCAATGTTCACGATTTAAAGACACTTTCTTCCTAGATACTCCTTTATTCCCAAACTCCATTCCTAGTGATAAAAAAATCTCATTCTTCCGAGTTCCATCATATAACATTCATACCACTCTAAGATTATGGTTGAAAACCCTTGCTGCTGATTCAAGCCCTGGAAATTCAAACTCTTACTCACAGAAACAATCTCAAACATAGCTTTACATACATGCATGAACAATTCATATCCAAATACTTCATAATATATGCAAATACATTCAATACCTTTCAATGAAGTTCTCACACATCCCTTTTATACATTAATCATCCAAAATTTGATTATTTACACATAAGCACGCTTTTGTTTCTCTTGGCCGTCCAAAGGAATATCTTCACAAAAACTTGGTAATTGTATGATGGAAAAGTGACATGCGAGAAAGGGAATCTATAAGTACCTCTTCCTCATACCCAACCTCCCGAGATCGTGTTGAGACAGCCGCTTAATGTTGAATATGAATGGATATAGACAAGCTAATTGGGTAATCTTATATCATTAATATGCAATAATGGAATCTCCTCTAAAGGCGAAGAATACCCTCCTAACCTGAATTGGTGTAATGGTTCGTTTGGATATAATGGCTATTCGGAGGCTCCAATCAATGTCGAGCTCTGCCGAGATCCTGCTTTCTTGGTTGTTGGATACATGGGAAGTCACCGTTGGAGCTTCATATATATCTCCGCATAAGGTCATGAAAAATGGTGATAGGCGGCTTAGTAGATTTATAGTGAACTATGGGTGGTTTTCTGGTCTAGCCCGAAGATATTAGATCGATTAGATTCTATGTTTAATATGGAGAATTACATGATGATATCTCGGCGGAGTGGTGAGGATCTAAATACCAAAGATTCGTAAGCGGTGTCAATACATAATTGATTTGCAGCCCGTTGGGTCAGTGGGACTTGGGGATCAATATCGTGAGTGTGTGGTTGTTTGTACTGCCTGTTATGGTCATGTGGAGAATCAATCCCTTCTTCCGACTACCCAATAATCATATGCCTTTTCAGCCTCTATGTTTAGAACTAGAAGTTGTATGATTTTCTCAGAGTACCTAATAGGTGTTCTGGCAACTTGAATGCATAAGCTAGTATCTATGTCAACAAGGAGGTCTTATGTATTAGGTTTTGGAACTAAAGGATCGCAACCAAATACTTGTTCTCTTTCAAATCCTTGTACGGTCATTTGGATATTTTATCAAGGTAGTCTATAGTTAGGATGGTTTGACCAAAATGTGTAAGCTTTGTCGTCTTCGATATTTAACCCTCTCAGTTGTTCACTAATTGCTTGTAAGTTTGTTGTTGCTCGAAAGACCTGTATCCTAAGGTCTTGATCTATATCAGCTAATGTTGTGGGTAGATTTGGCTGAGGCACTATGGGTTCAAATATATATTCTCTAGGCTCTCTAGGTCCTATGATTGTCATACAAAATGATTCAACTTTTAACTAACATTAATAAACTGATTATAAAAGAAGTATTTACACTATGTAAGCATTCTTCTATTTTTGTATTTTTAATGACGTATTTCAATGAAATTAAAGAGCAGCTACTCTAGTATATTTATAAAATGGACAACTAATCTAGTAATAGAATAAAAACAAGCAAAGTAGCCTGGTATGGCTATTTTCCTATGTAGTTGTGATTTTATCCTAAGTATCTAAGTAGCTATTTATTTTGAATTGAAAGACTCTCGATCCTACCTCAGAAGTGAGGAATGAATCACAGTTTCTCATAAAATATCAATCCCCACAGCTTCCTTGGCAATATCGAGAGCAAAATTTTGACTAAAATAAAATAATTCACTACTCTATTTGATATGTTGTAACTAGAACTTTGATAGCTCAAACCTGGCATTTACAGAACAGTGGTAAATCCAGTTGTGTGTGATTTCGTCCCCTCAGTGTGATCTCCTCGTTCCTTTGTGTCCTCATGAATCCAAAAAGTGTGTATATGATAGTATCAACAGAAGATGGTATTCAAACAATGGCAGCTTTGGATATAGACCGAATACAATGCGAGTAGGAGAGGGATAGCGCAAGTGAATAGAGCTTGACTATGTAATTCCTAGCAGGATTTATTATGGGAATACAACACAAATGTACCAAGAGTTTTAGAATCTATCCTTGTGACAAAACAAAACCTGTAACTTTAATGGATTCTAGTCTAGAAATGAAGCTATTCTATGCTAAATTGATTGTATGGAGCAGCAATGGAACAAGACTAAAACAAGAAGATTGAATGACTTCTAAACAACAAAGGAAAACAAATAATTGATGCAAAACATGAAGCTAGTAGAATTCTAAGCAAGAAATTCAAAGACTGAATGATAAAAATGAGAAGGTGAGGGGCCATTTGCTTGAAAACAAGTTGGCTATTTATAACCAATGCATTTACCAGAGGGTAACTCCCATTTGAACTCTTTTACTATAAACAATGGAAAAACACTATTACCAGGGAACCAAAAACATTAATGCAAGCCAAAGTGGTTGAAGAAAGCGTGTAAAATTGAAGATTTACATTTGATGCGATCGTCGGAAGAATATGGAAAATGCATATAAGACCGCCACCTGTGCGGGCGGCGGTTATGGGACCACCGCCTTGTGTAGGGTGGTGGTTACAGGACTATTGCCCCGTCCCGGGCAGCGGTCACGGGACCACCACCCAGGTAGGGTGCTGGTTTCATCACTGAAGACTAAAATGCAAGAAAACAAGAGGGGAAGGGAAAACAAAGCATGCAGAGGCCGAGTGGGGCATGTGGGATACAAACATATACTTGGCGAGCCTTTCTAGATTCCGAACACCTCGTAAGGAAACCTGTATCATCATTGGGGTATGTGTAACATTGTTCTAGCGGTGTAGTACCCTAAAATTTCTTGTATGTACATATTTCCCCCTCAAAGAAGTGCCTTAGCCATGAAGAGGCGTAAAACGGTGGATCCGAGTATGGCAGTCCCGAAAGGGGGAGTTAGGAGTTATACCTAACGCGCTCATGTATTGGAAAGTCATCATCCAAGATCCCACTACCTATAAAAATGAAAAGGGGACTCAAGTGTATATAGATAAAACAATTTGAGAAATAAGACTAAATTGATATGCAAAGAGGACTTACCATCCATGAAGTGTATATAGAACTTACCTCCGTCAACGCTCCGACCTCCCGCAAAGACATTCAAAATCAATTTTAGAAAGCTATATATATAAAATGAACTCATTTTACTATTTATTTATGCGGATTGATTTGATAGTTTTTGAGCTCTAGGACCCATGGTGACGGTTTTCGATGAGAGTATAGTCAAAACGTTCGTGGTGAGATAGTGATCATGCCTCCGAGAGTGGAACATTGACCCGTGAAGTCTTAGGTTAGTTCTTCTCGATTTATTGTTTTTGAACCTAAAATGTGGAAATGATGAAATCTTTGTCCTAGGGAGGGTATTTTTGAAAATACTAGTTTTAAATGTGTCTCTAGGGGGCGCCCATAGGGTAGGTTTTTATTTTAGTTAAAATGGTGCATTTTCTTGTCTTTAGGTGTTTTTTAGGGTATACGACCCGTTTGTATTTGCGGGACAGGACCGCCACCCTATGTCGAGCGGTGGTTACATGACCGTCACCTTAGAAGGTGGTGGTTACGGAACCACCGCTCTACAAGTGTAGGCGGTTCATGATGTAAAGCTAAAATAATGCTTTCTTTTATTTATTTTTTACATGTTTAGCATTTTTACTTGTTCTTAATAGTTTTTCCAATTGGATTTTAGTACTAACTTACTCCTTTTTGTGTTTTTGGGTGTATGCAAAAGAAGGAGGAGTATATCAGATGGAGCCGGGAGAGGGAGTGTGATTGGCTCCCAGCAGTGTTAGAGGCACTCTCTCAGGTAGAGCGAGATACTCTCTGAGGGCCGGCATTTGGAGGATTGTGCAGTCCCTCACGTTGCACCTACCACTCACATACTATGTGACTTATTTTCATATTGGGATGCAGATTAGAACACCTTCCGATTGCTAGGAGTTAGGGGTGAGTGGTCCATCACCCTGGAGGATGTTTACCATATACTAGGGGTTCCGATCCTTGGGTAGTGGTTGTCTCTTAAGACAGCAGTATCGAGATCCCAGGTGGTTCAGTGGGCCACCTACATGGGGGATGCAATTGTATCGATGGGATCGAAGAAGGGAGTGAGGATCCACTCCATTATTGAGTCAGACATTCCTATGCTCTGCAAGGCCATCATGGGAATCCTTGCATCGAGACTAATTGGGGACAAGGGAGGAGACACTCTCTTATATTGTTGGGCCCCCATTATTACACAAAGATTGAGGGCCATGGACGTGTCTATGCTTGGGAGTAGACATCCTCGAGACTACCTACCATGATTTATATAGGGTAGTCCAATTATAGGGACAGTCACTGAGCCACTCGACTCTTGTCATGAGTTAGGTGTATGAGCATATCACCCCATATGGGAGAGGTGTAGAGGTAGAGGATCCCGGGCCATCAGGGCAGCGAGGTGGATAGGGATGACAATTCTTAGAGCACCTCACCAGCCAGTGGCCTCTCGACCACCTGCAGACATGGAGGCCACTCCTTATTAGGCCATGGCAAGGGTATGGGGAGAGGATATTGTTACATTGATTTCTTGTCATACTACCAGCCAGTTCGTAGACATGGCGGG
Source organism: Taxus wallichiana var. yunnanensis (assembly GCA_018340775.1). NCBI lineage: Eukaryota > Viridiplantae > Streptophyta > Pinopsida > Cupressales > Taxaceae > Taxus > Taxus wallichiana. The sequence continues at coordinate 830,134,958 of CM031242.1, read as the reverse complement.
GAAGTTAGAGATCCACCCCTTTGATAGAGTGCCACAGTAGTTTGGCCTCCCTTATAGTGACATGCTTCCTCCGACGGGCCAATGTATAGATCTATTTGTGAGGCTCGGGGAGGTCCTAGAGGATGGGGTTGGACTATTGTTACTCCCGGTGTTCCTATTGCGGCCAGGAGGGTGGTACGTGCTCGAGGGAGAGCCGGTGCTCCTCAAGAACCCTTACTCAGACATCGTCGGTCCCGCCCATAGCAGTGATGATCCCATTGACATGGACTCTGAGTCTGAGGAGTTCACTAGGGAGAGAAAAAGGAGGAGACAGAGGAGATGGAGATCAGTGAGATGGGTGGGGGAGATGATAGTGATCCCGAGTGGCATGACACTCAAGAGATCCTATGGGCTAAGAGGGCGGAGCGGAGCGTAGAGAGGGTGACTCTGGTCTCAGAGGAGTTTCTCTCTCAGGACTTAGGTGGAGATGGAAAGTCCGTTGTAGGCCGTCACATTGCCCTAGACATGGGAGAGGGACACCAGTTAGTGGCAACATCAGTGGCGGCGCGGATCCTAGAGATCCTTCTTGGAGGCCCAGAGATCCGAGTGAGTTGTCACTCTTCTCTTGACATTTGTTTTAGTTAGAATTATCTTAGTTGTTATTTATTTTTGTTTTGTTTACTCTTGGTTTTATCTTTTGATCATTTTCTAACTTATTTTCTCCTTTTTTACAGCGACTGTTGATGAGTGGCGAGACTTGATTCACCGAGTATGCACTCGATACCCTGTTGCTCCCCTGAGAAGACTCATGCTGAGCTATCTATAGATGTGGGGGAGCCTTCAGCAGCCGGTAGGCATACTGATGTTTTTGCCTCTGTCTGGCATGTGGTGAAGATCATGACTTCTCTCTGCCGAGGTAGCTGGATATAGGATGGTGAGCACTTGATGAGGAGGAGTCATTCTCATAGCGAGACGATAGCTACTAGCCATGACCACGAGCCCTCAGTGCATTTGGAGCGCCAATGTAGCCGGAGTCCTAGACATGGTCGTGCACCTTCTGAGGGATCCCATAGGGATTGAGAGGCCACTTTTGTAGTATTTGGTCATATATCTGTATGAGTTCTTTAGTACTTTTCGGGCTCATTAAGCATTTTGACCATGCCTAGTGCATGATGGCATTGTATATGAAACATATATATATATATATATATATATATATATATATATATATATATATTTGGATCCAGACTCTTGGTGCCTAGAATTTTGTGACTCGTTTCCACATGTGTACTTAGATGTTTTTAGAATATTTATTTTTCATGCTTTTCAGAATGTATGTGATGGATAACAAATGATAGTAAATAGAATGTTTTACTTTGTATGTTTTTTTGTAATGCTGATATGAGATGATACTAACATATGGTAGTACTGAACTTTTGAACTCTTTGGGCAATGTTTGTAATTTCTTCTTATGTTGGAAAAATGTGATGAATGTATAGTGATAAAGAGATGAACTTGCCCCATTCCCAACTCCACGCAACCAGTAAGATGCAAGGGCTCTACACCAAGAGTTGAGAAGGGCACAAATTGTATGAGTTTGACTGAATGGAATGATGAGAGACAGACAAACCAATAACAGAAACCAAATTTAGACCTACACACCTACCCTACTCAGAACTACTACCAATCTTAGAAGGCCACTTACCTGCCAGTTTATCTAGACTTAGATTCATAAATGGCAACCTAGTTGACAAAATCTAGTTTTGAGGATTTGATCTCTTTGGAATTTGGATATTTGCATATTTGTTTTCTCTTAATAGAATTTGATTTTTGCTTTTAGCATACCAAGATTTGTTAATTTGTGTGACGGGACCCCCCACACCCTGCCTCATGCCACTAGTAAGAAGCATGGGTTTTTCACCAAAGGTAAGATATAGGTGAGTAAGGGCACTCCTTTCCTTTCCCAACCTCACACCACCAGTAAGAGATGTGGGCTTATCACCAAAAGTTGATGGGGCAAAGAAGTGTGTAAAATAAAATATTTTGTTTACTTGGTGATTTTGATTTCATTTGATTTTTGACATTTCTAATCTATGACTTTGGGATATCCATTCGTTCAAAGAGATTTAAGAGGGATATATGTGACACCAAGAAGCTTCTAGAATACACCGTAGGCAAGGAAAACTTCACCTAGTAGAAAGAAAGAGTAAAGCCAAGTATGCAGGCCTTGGAATGGTTTTCGTCAATACTTGTCTGTCGAACTTGATGAGAAGATTTGAAAATAATTGATGATGTTTGGAGAGATGTGATTTGAATGGTTTTGCCAATACTTTCAAAAATTTGTAACAGATTGCTTAAGAGTAAGTTCTTGGACTACAATTTTATGAAATGAGTGGACAAAATGAAGCAGCTAAATGACTAATGCAATGTAGGTAGCTATAATGTACAAGTGGTGATTTTGATGTTTCATGCGTAAAACCATTTAAGATGCAAGGAATTGACAGTTTCACTAAATTCCTCATCTTCTAGTGTGCACAAAAGATACGCATTGTTTCCGTAGTCCTTCATGACTCGGTATGGGCCCAACCATTTGGGCCAGAACTTCCTTCCTTCACCGGTTTTCTTATCGATTCGGCCGCCTAGTCTTAGAACTAGATCTCCCTCATATATTTCTCACTCATAGACTTTTTTCTATACTTGCCAAAGACATCCAAATCAAAGATAGGCTCTGTGCCTTTGTTTGGAATTTATCTTGACCTCATCAAGGCTTTCTAGTTGAGAGAGGCGTGCCTCCTGTAAGCTTTTTCATCCGTAATCCCTTGTAATGAGATGCAAAGATCTGGGTATTTCAACCTCAATTGGGAGAACTACTTCTACCCCGAATACCAAAGAAAAAGGGGTTGCCCTCGATTAGTGTTCTTATTAAGGTTCGATGGGCCCATAAGGCCGGATATAGTTTTAAATGCCAATCTCGCTTGTTCTCCTTGACCGTTTTGAGGAGAATAGATTTTAACGTTTTGTTTGTCACTTCATCCTACCCATTGCCTTGAGAGTAGTAAAGAGAGGCCGTGTGATGGTTTATCTTGAACTTTCTACATAACTCACATACTTCATCATTTTTAAAGGACGTGCCATTATCTGAGATAATGACTTGTGGGATACCATACCTGCATATAATTTGGTTCAGAATGAATTTGGCAATTACCGAACCTGGTACTATGGTGAGAGGCATGGCCTCCACCCATTTGGTAAAATATTTCATGGCTGTAATTATAAAATTATGGCCATCGGTTGGTGAGGGAGAGAACTTCCCTATCAAGTCCATACCCCACATGGAGAAGCGCCACAAGGTCACTATTGGCATGCGAGGGATTGTGTTGGTATGTGAATCTCGTGAGATAATTCTTGGCATTTGTGGCACTTACGTATAAATTCCACTACATCATGCTCGAGATTGGACCAAAAATAGCCCATCCGATGTATTTTACGAGCGGTGGTGTGACCACTAAAGTGGCCTCCACATATCCCATCAGGATTCATGAAGAATCTTCTTGGATTCTTCTATGTCAATGCATCTTAAAAGCATGTCGTCAAGGCTTTACGATATAGTACTTGTTCCAAAACAACATATTTAGCGGTGATAATGCGTAATCGTATTCTTTGTTATGATGTGGCACCTTCGGTATGTATGGTCCATGATGAAATTGATGATATTAGTGTACAGGGGACATGTATAGATGGCGGGCCTGGTTTCGATGAAGTATACACACTCATCGAAATTCCATATCACCTCCATCTAGTGGATTGTCAGCCAACCAGTCTACAATGATTTATCCCTTAACGTATTTTGGTTTACGAATGTCAACTCAAATTTTCCCATTAAGTTTATGAAACGTCCAACCTTTTTAGATAAAGACCCTTGCGTGAGGAATGTTCATAAATGATTTGTCTTTACAATGACCCTCGTTTCCTGGTTTAACATGTAATGTCTTAAACATTTTGTTACGAAGACTATGGCAAGGCATTCTCTCTCTGCTTGTGTGTAACATGTTTCATAATCGAGCAATGTTCGGCTAATGAAATAGACTGCACGTTCCCGTTTATCATTGTCTTCTTGAGCCAACATGTAGGCTAGCGAGACATGGGTGGCTTGTGAGTATAAGATCAAATGGCGGTTCGGTTTGGGAGGCATTAGCATAGGTGGAGACAACAAGAAGAATTTAACTACTTTGAAGGCCTCGTTACATTCTTCAGTCCAATTAATACTATAATATTTCTTTAATAGATTATTAATTGATGAATGGAAAAACTTAAATCTGAGATGAACCTTCGGATTGCACTGAGTTTCCCAAGAAATGACCTGATTCCAGACTCGTCCGATGGTGGGATCATTTCAAGAACAGCCTGTATTTTGGCTAGATCAACATCAATCCCTCATGAAGATATAATGTAGCCCATAAGTTTGCCTCCTGTCACACCAAACATGCACTTCTCTGGGTTTAATGTGATGCCATATTCAATTAATCGTGAGAGGATGATACGAGCACTTCTGGATGATCACAATTTCTTGGCCTTGGCCAACAAGTCATCCACATAGGATTCCACAATTTTATGGATAAGATCATGGAATATATATGTCATTTCCCGCTGATACATAGCACTGGCATTCTTAAGACCAAATGGCATGATAGCGTAGCAATAAGTTCCCCAGGGAGTTATGAATGTAGTTTTGGCTTGATCCTGTTTAGATATTTTAATCTGATTATACCCTAAGAACCCATCCATGAGGGACAATAGTTCAAATCCAGCTATTGCATCAATGATAACATCAATGGATGGTAATGGGAAGTCATCCTTGGGACAAGCTTTGTTAATATCCTGAAAATCTATGCAAATGCATATCTTCCCATTCTTTTTTAGAACAAGGACGATATTAGATACCCATTGTGAATAGTCAATGGGCTTGATGAATCCCACTTGGAGAAGTTTTATTACTTCCTCTTTTACCATGAGAGCCACTTTTGGCTTCATTGGTCTTGACTTCTATTTAATTGGTTTTGCATCTAGTTTAGTGACAAGATTATGCACTGCGACATGTGGTGCAATGCCCGTCATTTATTTATAGTTAAATGTGAAAGCCTTTTGATGTTCTTTGAGGATTTGGGTATGTATTTCTATCTCCTCTGGAGTTAACGAGGATCCCAACTTCAAAATATTTGGTTCTTCCTCCGTTCCAATGTTTATGTCAATGGTTTCTTCTATTAAAGAAGTGTTACCTTCTTCAAATTCAGGTGGGGCTGGAGGTAGTTCTAAGCTTTCTCTATTTTCTATCTTGTAGATATCGAGATCCTTCTATGGAGGAGACTCTACCATGGGATTTCCAAAGTAGGAAGAGGAATGTGGTATTAGGGAAAGATCAACTATACGGTGAGCAAGGTGTAGCTCCACATAGGTGTTTAGATATTCAAGAGTGACTCTATCATCATCAAAGTGATCCATGATAGAAAAATCATTCTCGGCTTCTCCATGAGTCAGGAGTGAGTTTGTTGATATTTTATGCACTAATGGTTCGGTACCAGTGATACTGTGAAATTTTTATCTTCCAACTCACTGTTTAGAGTGAAACGGGAAGCTGAGGTTGCTATCGAGTCTGTGAGAAGTTTCTACTCTCGTGGGATCACTTCAATTGATATGAAGTTAAATCCCTTGCTTAGATCTAATACTACTGTTTTATAGAGTTGTAAATGTTCAGCCCTAGTTTCATATACCTCAGAGACTTGGTTTGCAACTAGTTAAGAGTCTCCTAGCACTCTAATGTCATTGATGCCCATTATTTTGGCTAGGATGAGGCCAAGGAGGAGAGATTTGTACTTAGCCCTGTTTTTGTACAATCAAAGTTTAATTTAAAGGTGAAAGGTAGGATCTTTCCCTCGGGTGAAGTAAAAATTACTCCCACCCAGCTCCAAAGCGACGTCTAGCTCCATCAAACTGGAGCATCCAATACTTTCTTGGGAAAATGGACGTTGGGGTATCTGTCATATCTATTTCCTTTGCTTTAGTTACTTCTACCATAAAAATTTTGTTTGATGGAAGATAAGAAATTCCCGTGTGTGTCCCATACCCATGGAATCAAATGGTAGGAGAATAGGTAAGTCCTTCTCTAGCAACTTGAAAATTTTTGTGGAAGTCCCTAGTGACATTGTTTTTATAACATTGGTCTCACTTTTGAGTGTCGGAATGTCTTCGGCTGGATTTGTAATTTCTAATTATGTGGTGGGTATCAACTCTTCTTTTGGTTTTGAATTAATTGGTTTGATGAGTTGATTTTTTGGGAGTTCAAACTCGAGTGAACACCCGGTCTTTTCTTCAAATCAGCTAGGTGTATATCGAAGGGTTTTGGGTCACCTTGTGCCACAAATATTTTCCCTAAGTGTAGAAATATTATTTCTTGGAATAACATGGAAGGGATTGCCTTCATGTGGTGTATCCATGGCCAACCAAGGATCATATTATAGTTGGTTTCCCAATCTATAATATAAAACTCGGTGAGGACCGTCTTGGGTCCTAAAGTGACTGGTAAAACTATGGTTCCAATCAAAGTGGCCTTGAGGCTATCATATCCTCTTAGCGTATTTCACGTTATGGAACAATTTGTCTCTCCATATCCTAACTTTTGAAGAAAAGTGAAGGGGACTATATTAACTACTTCCCCATCGTACACCATTTCACGTTTAACATAATTATTGTAAACCCATACTTGTAAATGTAAAGTTGGGTCACCTCTTCATGTAATTTCAGCGTCTGTTGGCATTTTGCTTATATTGAATATAAATTCAGTATCCCTATCTAGGCTGCCCTGAGGATAAATGTCAAAGTCTACATGGTTTACTTGCGTTTTTGGAGGAGGAGTGATGTTGATTAAATGACCACACCTAACGCTTCTAAGAGGGCAACTTTGTGGGTGGGAGAGTTCTTTAACAAATCTAAAAAGAAGATGTGAGAGAAGGTTTTAGTTAAATTGTTAATTAAATCATAGGCGTCTATGGGTTTTACCAACATTTGTTGATGTTGTCCTGGTTCTAATGGATAACTTGGAGTAGGTTGAGAAGAATAATCCCGTGTTCTTATTATGGTTTCTACAGAGTAACTTGGTGTCTAACTCTACCAAACCAACTATCTTGGTTTGGGTTCGAGTTCTTAGTTGGGGTATGACTGGTGGATTTAATGAAGTTGAAGTTTCATGATCATTCTTTCCTATTATGACACCCTTGTTTGTTCCGTTAGGATCTATCCTGTTATTGTTAGAACGGTTTGGGAGCAGATCATTAAAGATCTTGAGGGGTGCATTTTGAGGGGATACTGCCCCTGCATAAGTGTTTGGCATGGGTACTACAAAATTTTCTAAAAACATATCTATAAAGATTTGTTTTTGATCTTCTATAAAATGCTCCATGAATTTATTGTATTCACGACAAGTCCTAGTATCATGGCCTTGAATCTTGTGGAAGCCACAATACAAATTGGGATTATAATTTCGAGGCTATTGATTTAAAACCTGTTGTGGCCCAAAATTTTGATAAGGTTGCTGGTTGTTAGAGTTAAAATTTTGAGGTTATTGCCTTTGGTTTTGACTCTGATATCTAGCTAGGTTTCAATTTGGATTTTGTGTTTGGATTTTCATTGTTGTTGTTATTGCCATGGTGGACGATTAAAATCCACTGTGTTGATTGTTGGAGTAAAATTGTTATTTCACTGATTATTAACAGGTGGTGAAATGTTTACAACATTTTCCCTTTTAACTTGGTCAGTTACTCCATCTGTTGTAACTCCATGGTTCTTGTTAAGGATCTTAGGTCCTTGATTAGTGTTCCCGGCATTGGGATAGGCCGCGGTGTTTTGATTGGGAGTGGTTAATTTCCCATTTGTCCCATATGTCTTACGACCACTATCTATCATTGTTGTCGATTTAGAGAGCACTCTCGAGTACTTCATCATAAGTTGTAGCGGGAACTTCTAGACTTCTTCCTTTATCTCTCTATTGAGAGAATTAAGGAATAAATAGCATAGTTCTATTTGATCCATGTTTGGAGCACTTGCGATGAATAGAGGACCGTACGCCTCCTTTGAATAAAATGAGCAAATGGATTCATTATGTTCTTGTTTAATATGCAAGAACTTACTTATTCCTGTTCTTAACAATTTGTTCATGTCAAAAGCTTTGATGAATTCTCGACACGAGTTGTTTAAATGAGTGTATCGATGCTTCGTATTCTATAATACCAATCAAGGGCAATACCTTCTAAGGTCTTAGGGAATATTTTAGTGATAACCCCTTCCCAAGGGAGTAACTCCCATATGGTTGTGGCATAGGCCTTAATGTGTGTGTTTGGGTCCCCTTCCCCTTTGTATTTAGGTAAATCAGGAAGAGGTCTTGGAAGCATAACACCTCGTATGGTGAAGTCTAGGGGCTCTTTTAAATATTCTGAATAAGTCCCTACCGCATAGGCTTTGACCATTGATGGTGCTTGTTGAGGGGGTGGAGGTGGAATGGGTTGTTGATATGGCATAGCATATGCGTTTGTAGGGATATAAGGGAATCCATGTGGTTGAATGAACATCCCGGAGAAGATAACATGTCTCCTTATGGTGACTTTGAATAAATGTTTAGGTAAGGAGGAGCATTGTTTTGGTATGGGTTGTTTGGTGCCAAGCCGGAAGGTTTCATGTTTTCAACTGGAGCGGCATTTGAAAACACGGTCCTAGTTGGTGTTTGTTGTGGGTAACTATAAGGATTTTGAGGAGGCATCCCTAACGTGCTTGTTCCTGTAAGGAGTTCAACCTAACTGGGGTGATGCGAGAGGGTTGGGGATTCATGTTTACCCAAAATATGATCTTTGGTTTGCTTGAGCAAGTTCCACCCTCTAACCTTTTCACCTAAGGCTGAAATGAGCTCTATTAGTGAAGATACGGTGCTTTGCATTAAGATCGCTTTGTTGTATAGCTTGAGGTCAGAAGGGGTATGATACCTATGATGAATTGATCATTACCCTGCCAAGATTCACCGAGGGTATTTCCCATAGGTGGAGGAATGGGGGTGTTTTCCTGGAATAGGGTATCAAACTGTATTTATAAACTCCCTATAGGTGGATACATATTTTGAAAGTGTTGTTCATTTTTAGTGAAGCGTGCTAAGTACCCCTCATCCGAGAAAGGGAGTGGGTCTTTGATCAGATATCGATATGCGGTCTAAACAAGACCTAAGGAGATGAAGTGGATTCTCCAGTAAACATCATATTGTTAGAGCCTAATGGCTCTGGCTGTTTTGTTTGTGCAAGCTGATCAAACTCCTCAATTTGGAACAAATAACTTGAGCTAGTTATTTGAGGGGGAGTTTGAAATGAAAACTAATTACTTGAATAGTTATCAGCCCATGCAGAAATTTAGGGCAATGTTTGTCTATTTGTTTGACTATACTTTACTTCGAGACCTGAGAGAGGTATGCCATATGCATCGTATCCTGACATATTCAAGGGGTATATAAATACCCACAAAATAATGGGAAAGAGCGAAGGTGGATGAAGGAAATGAAAAATAAGAAGAAGAACTGTTTGTTCACGTCGGGTTCACCAATTTTGTATGATGGAAAAGTGACATGCGAGTATGGGAATCTACAAGTACATCTTCCTCGTACCTGACCTCCCGAGGTCATGCCGAGAAAGCCGGTGAATGTTGAATATGAATGGATACGGACAAGCTAATTGGGTAATCTTATATCATCAATATGCAATAATGAAATTTTTGAATCTAAGGCGAAGAAGGCCCTCCTAAACTGAATTGGTGTAATGGTTGGTTCGGATATAATGGCTATTCGGAGGCTCCAATCAATGTTGAGCTCTCACCGAGATCCTATTTCTTGGTTGTTGGATACGTGGGAAGTGACCTATGGGAGCTTCGTATATATCTCCGAAAAGGTCATGAAAAATGGTGATAGGCGATGATCGACACTAAAATTTTCCTCTGTAATTTCTATTTTATTAATGTATGTATTAGGAATAGGATGTTGTTAAGTATAATTAGTAGTAGCGTCTGATAGAAGATAACGGTGCCGTCAGTATGGTGCCGCCAATAATGTGGAGTATGGTAATAGTCAAAGTACAATAGGAATGTTGTAAAAAGTAAATATTTGTCGTAAGTGGTCCGGTAATGTTAAAATGTCAAAGTTTGGGTAATTAGAGAAGTAGGGTCTACGTGATTAGGAATTAGAAATATTATATTGGTAATAAGGACAAGGAGTGAGGTCATAAATATTTTGTGTATTTTATTTGTAAAAAGTCTAAAAATGTGGAACCCATGTAAAATGATAAGGTTTATCTTATCTTAACGAGATAAGCTTACATGTACGAGATAAGAGTTAAGGTATGGAATATGATTCGTCAGAGTGGATTTCTTATCCTATCTTAGAGATAAGATGGATAAGCCTGGAAGTTCTATAAATAGAGAGGCCACCCCCCTCATTTAGCATAGAAGGAAGTAGTGAGAAATATTGTAGGAAGTGTGCGAAGGAAGCCATCAGTTTAAAGGTGTGTTGAAGAAGCCATTAAGAGGTGTAATTATAAAGTTTCTCCCATAGTCTTGGTGAAAGGCAAGTGAAGTCAATAACACTTAAAGTACCTCATGGGTGAAATTGTATGCTTTCATGTTAATATTATAATTTATTTTGATATTTCATATTTGTCATCATTCTGTCTTATCATAGTCGATGGTATTCTTGTGTTGTGTTGTTGTTTTGTTTCAGTTACATCCACCAAACTAAAGGTTGTGCATTAGTAAATAATCATAGCACAAGGAGTTCCCAGTGAAGAATTATCATAGTGCGGATTGGTGATAACATTTTGGTTCCGTTCTTTGACCATTCCTTGTTGGTGGATTTTCTGGAGAGATATTCCCACTTAGTCAAAAATCAATTAGAGGGTAACCTTGTTTTTACTGTGCATAGTAGTTACCATGGTAAAGTCATTTTTGCCATGAATAGTAGTTACCATGGTAAAGTCATTTTTGCTGGAATAGTATTTACCGCAGTAAAGTCACTTTTTACCGTGAATAGTATTTACCGCAGTAACTTCACTTTTTACTGTGAATAGTGTTTACCACAGTAAAGTCAATTTTACCATGAGTAAGTCAAGTTTTACCATAGTTTACCGTGGTCATTTCTATTTTACTGTAGAAAGGTGTAAAGTCACTTTCTAGTATAGTGATTCCAATTATTTGTACACATAAGTCTTGTTGATTGTACTTGTGAGTTGGTATTTCACGGTGGTTACTTTTGAAAATGGGAAAGATTCCTATTTTTTCAGCTCAATCTAATGAAGATGCTTCTTATTTCATTCAAGAGTTTAAGCGATCTTGTATTTGTAATGGCCTTATAAGAAGGGAACAATGGACTGAATTTTTTCCTACCTTTTTGGATGGTTCCGCACTTAGGTGGTTTGAAACACTAGGTGATAATGTGAAAAATTCATGGGATTTATTAACTGAAAGTTTTCTTGAAGAATTTGGTGAACAACAGAGATATGCAGACCTCATGATCGAGATCACAAAGCTAGCCCAAGGAGAGAAGGAGAAGATAAGGGATTATCATGCTCGTGTTCTAGAGCTAAGGAGGAAGCTCGATGCCCAGATCCGGAAGGAAGGACTAGCGGATGGGTTGATGAATGGCGTGGATAATCTCCTCTGTAAGCACTTCATTCTTGGGATGAAGCCGAGAGATCGACAACAAGTGAAGTATGACCGCCCGGCTACCATTGAACAAGCAAAGGAGATTGCAAGAAGGCAGAAGAAAGCATGGAAGAGGAGCCCAAAGAAATTATTGCTAAAGTAGAGCCTACACCACACCTTTGGTCCGAATCCACAACCACTCCCGGTGAGCACAAATATTTCTCCTAGTACATCTACTGAGTATGAAGATCTGCTCAAAAAGATGGGTCAGTTAACTATTAATCTTCTTCAAGGAAAGGAATTTAGTTCTCGGGAGGAGATAGAGGTCCAAAAAGAAATATTTACAAGTTGTTTGTTATGGTTGTTATAAAAGGGTCATTATAAGTATAATTGTCCGATAGAGCTTCTACATCGGTAAAGGAGATAATGATAAAGGAAAAGCACTGTGAATTCTTTTGATGTAGTAGATAAGAGCAGAAATAATGAAGTAGATGTGTTTGTAACAAAAAAAGAAAGAAAGAAAAAGATAATCAAGATGGAAATGATCCTAAGAAGATGAAAGAAGAAACTAGTAAGAAACATAGGAGAAGAAAGTTGGGTGTGCAGGATTTTCTGATTTCACAGGGGCAAGGACCATACTCCATCTTGGAAGATCTGTCCAAAAGGCCTGCAAATATTACATATGGTCAACTCTTGGCTATGTCTTCTGAGAAGAGGCGGGAGTTGCGAGGTGGACTCAATGCTCGAAGAAGGAAGGAGGTTGAGGTCCCTGTTTTGGAGAGCGAGAGCAAATCCCTATGCTCCACAAGCTGAGGTATTATGTAATGGTATTTCAATTCATGATGTCTTAGTTAATGGAGGTGTTGCAGTTAATGTAATGACCGAGTCTGTAATGAATATGTTGGGTTTAAAAATTGATCGCCCTTCAACACTTATGTTAAGGTCATTAAATAAGGGAAAAACTAAACCAAAAGGTGTAGTTTCAAATGTGGCAATATCTATTATGGGTGTTGTATGTGTGGTAGACTTTCAGGTGATGAAAAATAGTACTGTTGCGTACCCAATGCTGCTAGGAAGATCATGGCTAAGGAGAGTTCATGCAAGAAACTACTGGAATGAAGGTTTCATGACACTTGGACTTGATAGAGAGAGGGTGAAGATAAATGTGATCCTCGACATCATAAGGCGTAACACAATGTGGATTCAAGTGATGAAACTGATGATTGGACATCCTCTCGATTACTCTAGTACCAAAGTGAAGTGGACACTTTGAAGATGAAGAAAGCGAGGTGGATGTTTCATTCATGGATATACTTCCATCACACCAACTCATGACCCCATAAAATTATCCCGAGAAGAATAAGTTGATGATCGTCTCCAACAAATAAAGATTGGTGATGCTTTGTGATGGAGAGTGAGAAGGAATCCTACCTCTAGCTCTTTCAAGGTACATACACCTATTCACTTTTGATTACAAGGAACTCCATCAAGTAAGTTGGGTAGAACATTGTATTGAGTGGTAGATGGTGCTAAGCCCATAAAGCAAATGCCATATAGAATGAATCCTAATTTTTCCAAGACCGTAAAAGAAGAAATAGATAAGTTGCTTGATGCGGGATTCATATTTGCTATGGAGAATTCGAATGGGTTTCTCCCATTGTGATCTCAATAAAAAAGAATGGGAAGCTACGCATTTGTGTTGATTACGAGGAAGCTCAATAAGGCAACAAAGAAGGATCGTTACCCTCTTCCATTTTCGGATCGATCTTGGGCGAAGTAGGCGAGAAGTGCTATAGTTTTCTTTGATGGATATAGCGGCTACAACCAAGTTCGTATAGCGAGAGAAAGATCAAATTTGAAGACCACGTTCACCACTCCTTGGGAACGTTTTCTTATAAAGTTATGCCTTTTGGGTTGTGTAATGCTCCAAGCAACATTCCACCGCGTTTGATGAATAGGGTGTTCGAACCCTACATTGGGACCTTCATCGAGTATTTACGGATGATTTTTGCATCTATGGGAGAAATTTGGACCACTGCACCAAATGGAGACAACATTTCAAAGGTTAGATGAAGCACAAGCCTCACTAAACCCTACAAAGTGTGTCTTTGGATGTTCTAAATACGTTTTGTTAGGGCATGTTGTATCCAGAGATGGTATTGAAATGCGATCTGATAAAATTTCAAAAATCAAAAATTTATCGTTTCCTCTTAATAGAAGTAAGTTGAGATCATTTTTAGGCCATGTGGGTTACTATAGAAGGTTCATCAATAAATTTCTCAAAGATTGCACACCACTAACCCAGATTCTTGAAGAAGGATGTTACTTATGAACCGGAAATAAGGCGCATGAAGCTTTTGGACAACTAAAGGAAGCCCTGGTGTCTTCACCTATTTTGAAGAATCCAGATTAGAGCAAGCCATTCATTGTGTACACTGATGCCTCAGATGCAGCACTAGGAAGTACTTTGAGCCAAAAGGATGAAAATGGGAATGAACATCCAATTTACTTTGGGAGCAGAAAAATGAGCAGTGCTGAGGTAAATTATACTGTAACTGAAAAAGAGGCTCTAGCTATCATTTTTGCTGTAAAGAAGTTTAGAAATTACTTGCTAGGGAAAAAATTTCTAGTTGTAACAGATCATCAGGCTCTAAAATATATTGTAAATAAGCCTAACCCATCAGGGAGGATAACAAGATGGATAATTTTGCTACAAGAGTTTGAATTTGATATTATAGATAGGCCAGGAAAGAAGCATGTCAATGCAGATGCACTCTCTCGAGCCTATGATGGTTTAGGATCATCTTGTGATGATGATGATTTCCCCGATGCAGCATTGTTATCCCTTGACACAATCCCTAGTGAATACATAGATATTTGGAATTATCTGAATGAATTCAAGTTTCCTGATGGTGCCAATGCAAAGACTAAGAGAAAGATTACTCAAGCCAGTCGTCCATATTCTATCTGCGCATGGAGTATTATTTCGAATAGGACACGATGGAGCAATCTGAAGAGGGCAGTTGGATGTGATCAAGGAAGGAAGCTGCTAGAAGAATTCCACAATGGTACATGTGGAGGGTAGTTCTCTGGACAACTTACAAGCAAGAAGGATCTTGGATGCGAGGTAATCACTGCCCACTCTTTTTAAAGATTGTTATAATTATTGTAAGACATGTGATATTTGTCAAACACATGGTAACCGTAAGACTTCATCACTCCATTATGTCCTATTCTTCCCTTGGTCCCTTTGAAAAGTGGGGAATAGACATTGTAGGTCCACTTCCAACTACATCACGCCAAAATAAGTATATTGTAGTTGCCACATATTACTTAACCAAGTGGGTTGAAGCTAGGCCATTGAAAACAGCTTCCATGGATGAAGTGGTAAGGTTCATTTGGTTGCCCATTAGAAATTGTAACAGATCAAGGAAGCCACTTCATTAATGAGGTGGTAGAAGCCCTAGTCAATAAGTTTTCTATTAAGCACAGGAAGGCAACAACATACAAGCCAAGCACAAATGGACAGGTGGAACGAACAAATTTTGTGTTGTGTCAAATTCTAGCAAAAGATGCAGCCTTGCGGTACATAAATGGGATAAAAGGATTCATGCAAAGCATTGTGGGCATATAGGGAAACATCAAAGTCAGCAACAGGATACTCCCATTTCGGTTGGCCTATGGCATTGATCTAGTTCTTCTATTGAGTTTGATATTCCCACTTTGTGAGAGTTATGAAAAATGAAAGGATGGATGAAAGTGATTCAAAAAAGAAAGGTTGGTACATCTTCATTTCTTGGAGGAAATGAGAGAAATAGCGAAGGATACAAGCCATAAGAAGAAAATGAAGCGAAGGAATACTTTGATCAAAAGATCCGGTGGTCTCCATTTCATGTGAATGACTTGGTTCTAGTATATGATTCCGATACAAAAAAAAAAGACAGAGAAAATTTCTTCTAAAATGGATGGGGCCCTACAAAATAGCATTGTGCATGAAAATCGTGCGTACTGATTGGAGGAATTGGATGGCACTCCCATTATGAAATGGGTCAACCACGACAAGTTGAAGATTTTCCAAGCACCGAATAGTCTACTTCGAGGACGGAGTACAAGCTAGGAAGGGGAAGATGTCGACACTAAAATTTTCCTCCGTAATTTCTATTTTATTAATGTATGTATTAGGAATAGGATGTTGTTAAGTATAATTAGTAGTAGCGTCTGATAGAAGATAACGGCGCCGTCAGTATGGTGCCGCCAATAATGTGGAGTACGGTAACAGTCAAAGTACAATATGAATGTTGTAAAAAGTAAATATTTGTCGTAAGTGGTCCGGTAATGTTAAAATGTCAAAGTTTGGGTAATTAGAGAAGTAGGGTCTACGTGATTAGGAATTAGAAATATTATATTGGTAATAAGGACAAGGAGTGAGGTCATAAATATTTTGTGTATTTTATTTGTAAAAAGTCTAAAAATGTGGAACCCATGTAAAATGATAAGGTTTATCTTATCTTAACAGATAAGCTTACATGTACAGATAAGAGTTAAGGTATGGAATATGATTCGTCAGTGGATTTCTTATCCTATCTTAGAGATAAGATGGATAAGCCTGGAAGTTCTATAAATAGAGAGGCCACCCCCCTCATTTAGCATAGAAGGAAGTAGTGAGAAATATTGTAGGAAGTGTGCGAAGGAAGCCATCAGTTTAAAGGTGTGTTGAAGAAGCCATTAAGAGGTGTAATTGTAAAGTTTCTCCCATAGTCTTGGTGAAAGGCAAGTGAAGTCAATAACACTTGAAGTACCTCATGGGTGAGATTATGTGAACAGCTTCATGTTAATATTATAATTTATTTTGATATTTCATATTTGTCATCATTCTGTCTTATCATAGTCGATGGTATTCTTGTGTTGTGTTGTTGTTTTGTTTCAGTTACATCCACCAAACTAAAGGTTGTGCATTAGTAAATAATCATAGTACGAGGAGTTCCCTGAAGAATTATCGAGTGCCGATTGGTGATGACAAAGAGCTTAGTGGATTTATAGTGAACTATGGGTAGTTTTTGGTCTAGCCCGGAAAATATTAGATTGATTGGCTTCTATTTTTAATATGGAGAATTAAGTGATGATTTCTAGTGGGAGTGGTGAGGATCTAAATACCAGCGTTCATAAGCCGGTGTCAATACTTAATTGATTTGCGAGGCCCGTTGGGTTGTGGGACTTGGGGATCAAAACTGTGAGTGTGTGGTTATTGTGGACCTATTATGGTCATGTGGAGAATCAATCCCTTATTCGAATACCTAGTAGTCGTATACCTTTTCATCCTCTATGTTTAGAACTAGAAGTTTTATGATTTTCTCGAGTACCTAATAGGTGTTCTGAAACTTGAATGCCTAAGCTAGTATCTATGTTAACAAGGAGGTCTCCCGCATCGGTTGTGGAACTAAAGGATCGCAACCAAATACTTGTTCTCTTCGAATCCTTGTGACGTTCATTTGGATATTTTATCGTGGCGAGTCTATAGTTAGGATGGTTTGACCAAAATGTGTAAGCTTTGTCGTCTTCGATATTTAACCCTCTCAATTGTTCACTAATTACTTGTAATTTTTTTGTTGCTCGAAAGACCTATATCCTAAGGTCTTGATCTATATCAGCTAATGTTGTGGGTAGATTTGGCTGAGGCACTATGGGTTCAAATATATATTCTCTAGGCTCTCTAGGTCCTATGATTGTCATACAAAATGATTCAACTTTTAACTAACATTAATAAACTGATTATAAAAGAAGTATTTACATTATGTAAGCATTCTTCTATTTTTGTATTTTTAATGACGTATTTCAATGAAATTAAAGAGCAACTACTCTATTATATTTATAAAATGGATAACTAATCTAGTAACAGAATAAAAACAAAGTAGCCTGGTATGGCTATTTTCCTGTGTAGTTGTGATTTTATCCTAAGTATCTAAGTAGCTATTTATTTTGAATTGAAAGACTCTCGATCCTACCTCAAAAGTGAGGAATGAATCACAGTTTCTCAAAAAATATCAATCCCCACAGCTTCCCTGGTGATATCGAGAGAAAATTTTGACTGAAATAAAATAATTCACTACTCTATTTGATATGTTGTAACTAGAACTTTGATAGCTCAAACCTGGCATTTACAGAACAGTGGTAAATCCAATTGTGTGTGATTTCGTCCCCTCAGTGTGATCTCCTCATTCCTTCATGTCATCGTGAATCCAAAAAAACATGTATATGATAGTATCAACAGAAGATGGTATTCAAACAATGGAAGCTTTGGATATAGACCAAATACAATGCGAGTAGGAGAGGGATAGCGCAAGTGAATAGAGCTTGACTATGCAATTCCTAGTGGGATTTATTGCAGAATACAACGCAAATGTACTTGAGAGTTTTAGAATCTATCCTTTTGACAAAACAAAACCTATAACTTTAATGGATTCTAGTCTAGAAATGAAGCTATTCTATGCTAAACTGATTGTATGGAGCAGCAATGGAACAAGACTGAAACAAGAAGATTGAATGAATTCTAAACAATAAAGGAAAACAAATAACTGATGCAAAACATGAAGCTAGTAGAATTATAAGCAAGAAATTCAAAGACTGAATGATAAAAATGAGAAGGTGAGGGGCCATTTGCTTGAAAACAAGCTGGCTATTTATAACCAATGCATTTACTAGAGGGTAACTCCCATTTGAACTCTTTTACTATAAACAATGGAAAATCACTATTACCAGGAACCAAAAACATTAATGCAAGCCAAAGTGGTTGAAGAAAGTGTGTAAAATTGAAGATTTACGTTTGACGTAATCGTCAAAAGAATCTGGAAAATGTGTACAGGACCGCCGCCCGTGTGTAGGGCGCGATTACTGAGACCGCTGCCGGTCTGTCTGTGCGGCGGTCACACGGACCGCCGCCAGCCAGGCAGGGCGCGGTTTTGTCGGTGAATACTAAAATGCAGGAAAACAGGGGGGAAAAGGGAAAAACAAAGCATGTGGAGGCCAAGCGGGGCATGCGGGATACAAACGTATACTTGGCGAGCCTTTCTAGATTCCGAACACCTTGCAAGGAGACCCGTATCATCATTGGGGTATGTGTAACATCGTTCCAGCTGTGCAATACCCTACAATTTCTTGTACGTACTGATAACTCATCTTTCTCATAAAATAACATCTCAAACCCTCCTTTCTTATTTGTTATCAACCTAAATCCACCTTACAAGATCATGTAACAAATTCCACAAGTGTATATTTACAATATAAACAGCTTATTTTATAAAGAGTATTAGCTTGTGAAAATAACCTCTTTATTTTATTACTATATACATGCACGCTTTTTTATAGGAGCAATACTAATAATACAAATAAAGGAATAGAGGATCACCGAAAGAACAAGCACATCACGAAATAAATACCTCTTCATCCATTTTTAAGTATTTCAAACTAAGACAACAAGATTAAATCCTCTCTTTCACATAACAGTGTCTTCTTCGTTTCTTCTTATGTCCACTACAAAATGTTTTCCTCCTCTACGAGTAAATTCCTTTCCACCACCTCCTTCTATAATATCTTCTCCTTCTTACAATATCTTTTTGACATACCCTAACTAACATGACTCATGACCCCCACGTTTTGCAATAATAGGTAATTCATAACATTCTAGTCCTTTCTAACTCTTACCTTACTTTAGGACCTATAACACACACTTAAACTATCAAGATGTTCTTCCACTCACCTTAAGACTCATATCCTAAACTCTTACTCCCCCTTGACATAAGTACATGTCATATAATTTTGAATTAAGTGTAACTTGAAACTCATTACACTTGACCACCTAGTTTTCTCTCTTAGGTCCCCATCATGTTCTTATATGCCCTTTACATCATGAATAAAGAGGAAAAGAAATAAGTTTTGGCATTTTTAAAGATGCTCCTACGCGAAAGATCTGGAGGGGCTTGTGTATGCACTACATATTGAAAATAATCTCAATATCGATATAGTTGGTAGCAAGGTTGGGATATTTTTGTTATATAAAGCTCAAGGAGCTCATGAATAATAGGATCCAAGAGGCATAGCTTAATTATTAGAGCTAGGAATATTAGGACTAGGTGAACAAAGAGGTAGTACGGGGGTAATGTAAATCAATCATCTAAGATATGTGAATGGTGTAAATATAGGGTAGATTGTTTATAGTTTATGTAGATGTCTAAAGTGTTACATAGATTGGATCTATAACAAGATACATCTTTACGCATTTAACTTGTAACACCTAAAATACAAGAGCAAGGTAAGTACCTTCTAAATATAAGAGTGAGTGCTTAGGGGCTCCTCTCTTAACTCTCAAAGACTGCGATCTCCTCATATCTAAAAATATATATTTATCCACCTCTTATCTCTCCTCTCTTTTATCTCTCCTAATCATATGTTTGCATTACATCTATGATACCAAATGATATAAACTAGAAATCACATGTAAGGCTTAAAACTAATCAATGAATTAATGAACTAGTTGTAATGTATATAGGAATTGAACAACTATTATTACATAGATTTATAATTTTATGGCCACATTAGATCAATCTCCATAACATGTGGAGATAAAAAGTTAACTTAGCTAAACTAACTAGTCAATTAAGCTAGTAACTAAACTAAACTAAACTAAGAAGTTCACACTAGTGAACTCGAACACTTGATTGAATTGACATGGCGGTGATTTAGGAGAAACTATAAGTTACATTAACACTCTCAAATTTGTATTTATTATCCATAATTCTATCAACTAAATGCTAAACTAATCTACTAAAATACTAATTTTATCATCATTAGCACTTCAATTATATGATTAGATAACAAAAAGGGTTTTTTCTGCAGCGGGCTTTGGACTACCCTTGGTGGTCAACCGCCTGTTGATTTTGACAAAGTGTTTCACTACATTACACAAATGAGGGGCTCAAACTCCATATATTTCTATTAGTATTTGTATAAGTGTGAATAAAAATCTAAAGTGACTCCCACTATATTTTCCTTTTATCTCAACACGAATAGTGAACTAACTAGGTATACTTTGGATGTACCTATGAGTTTTGATTATATATTGCTACAATTGAGTGTCAAAGTAGAGAGTTTGTAGATAAATAAATTCTAGAGAAAAGACCCTTCAAATTCCCTTTTGATAATTAGATACTTGAAAATTCTTTATTTTACTTTGAAATTCTCTTGGCTTGTCTTGGTCTTCTCCTAACATGGTTGGGAGTGATTCATACTTGAATACAAGATACTCCTAATGCATTATCTTCCTTTAGGTATATTTTCTTGAGATGTGATAGATATTATTAGAGGATATGTTTAGAAAGATAGATAAATGATAGGATTTCCAAGTGAGTAAATGATTACACTTACTTTTATGACTCTTTTATAATATTGTTTCATCACTTTCTTTACTAGTTTCATATACCTTCACTTCTTCTAGAATATTTGTGCATGCACCTATAATACTCAAAAATCAAATCTCTTGTGCTAGCACTTCAAGTACGTGATTAAATAGAAAAAAGGGTTTTGTGTATGATTAATTTGGACTTCCTTGGTGTTCAACCCCCTTGTTTATTTTTTTTTTCAAGCACCGCACTACATTTCCTAAATGAGGGGCTCAAACTCGTGTGTTGTTCTCCTAGTGCTCATGTAAGTGTGAATTTAAATCTAAAATTCCTCTACCTATACTTTCCATTATACCTCAACATGAATGGTGACATAACTAGGAATACTTCATATGTACCCTTCATGAGTGTTGAATATAGAGTGCTAAAATTAAGTGCCAAAGTAGAGTGTTTGTAGATAGATAAATGCTAGAGAAAATACCACTTGAAATTCCCTTTCGATAAATAGATACTTGATAATGATTGATTTAACTTTTAAATGCTCTTGAATTGGCTTGGTTTTCTGCTAGCCTAGTTTGGAGTGCTTTATACTTCAATATAGGTTTACCCTAATGTATTATTTTCATTTAGGGAATTTTAGGGTATCTTTTCTTGAGATATGATATAAATTATTAGGGAATCCATTTAGAAAGATAGATAAGTGCTAGGATTTCTAGGTGAGAAAATGATTGCGCTATTTTATTTTATACAACTTCACATGATGTAATTTCATGATAGGGCCAATTAATATGTGGAAATAAGATAAACATAAGAAAATATGACCATTTGATTTCTCTGGATGGAACCTTGGATAGACAGAATCACAAGTTCTTTTGTCCATATTTGATGTTAGTGTTTAGGAGGACCAAATGTTGAAAGTGGAAATTTCGAGAAGTATGATAGGGTGTATACAATGTGTATGAGTAACTAATTCAAGTCATGTAGTTATCTCGAGTAGTTGAATGAGATAATAAGAAGCAATTGCAAGCATTAGGGATAATCAAGATAATGTGTTTAAGCATTTTTATGTGTGTAAGTCATGACTAAGGGATACAATCCAAATCAATTGTGTCAAATGCCTAACTGAAAATTTTAATTTATTACATTTTCACCCCTTTAAGCCGATAGATGAAATTTTCACCCCTTTAAGCCGATAGATGAAATTTTCTAGCTTTAAGGTAGAACACACCAAAGTGTGTAAACACACTTTGTCTTTTCTCGTTTACTTGATTATTTAATTGTTTAAATGGTCACAATATTCCCCTAGAGTTAACCTTGTAAGAAAATAATATTCAATGCCCAAAAATTAAAATCAAGCTTTAAGTTTCAATATATATTTTTAAATTGAAATTAAACTTGAAAACTACAAGAAAGCAAGGAAGGAGTACCCATATGTGTGTAGAACCAACCTGATATGTAGATTTAGAAGACCACTCCCCTTGTCAAGATGCATGTGGATATAAAAAATTATAATTAAAAAATTAAAATGGAGAATTTGGGTGATTGAATCCTCGATCAAAAGAAGGTTTTACAGATATATTTCCTAGTTGTAAGTGCCAATAGAGAGAAAGGGTGCATAACACCAACCTATATAACTAGGAGAATAATAGCATAAGTAAACTAGGAGTGTTG
Organism: Taxus wallichiana var. yunnanensis; assembly: GCA_018340775.1. NCBI lineage: Eukaryota > Viridiplantae > Streptophyta > Pinopsida > Cupressales > Taxaceae > Taxus > Taxus wallichiana. The sequence goes on along the minus strand of CM031242.1, from coordinate 830,112,201 downwards.
GATCACAAGTATAGATAAAACTCAAAGAAAGGAGGAAACACATTGGTCCCAAAAATTGAAATGGCATAGGACGTTAGGTGTCATAAAACCTCATGCGAGTCTCTTATTTAAAACACTCGGTAAAAATAGATCTAGGATTATAATTCTCAAATTTCTTTAACTTATTCAAATTGAAATACTTGAAAAGGAAATAACATATAAATCAATAAACTTGTAATTTATAATTTCCATAGTGCTTATGCCCGTTGCATTTTTCTAAAAATATAGTGAATATTTAATAGTTACATGTATCTCGATAAGTGAGTTCCTATAAGAACCATCATAACGTATTGAATTATTTCATAATCTATATTTTTACTATTGAAATTAAGTTGGAAGAATCCATCAAAACATAGGAAAAATATCATGCATTTCTATCCGTAATGGATGGTATTGTCCATGTCTATAAATTTTACATGTTCCTATTAATAACCCTATAAACATGTTCCTGTGTTTTTCTCATGTATTCTTATATTATGTATTTTTACATGTGTTTTTGAGTTGATTTGATATTCTTGTAATAACCTCACTAAATGTCCCCTCTTTTAGGTGAGAGAGATAAAATGCATATTGTTCAACTCAAAAGAATTGAAATGTTTCCATGTCAAATATAGCAGATAATTATCATTGGAACATATAGAAAGTAACTATATATGGTCTTATTGTAGAACCAGTCTTGTAAGAGAGTGCATGATAACCATCATGGCACAAAGAGATAACACAAATAACAAGCACACAAGTTCGCAGAGATTTATGTGTAATGTCATAAAAAGTTGAATGGATATATACAAGGGATAAAAAGTACCACACAGTCCACAATAGGAAAATGGATACACAATAAAACTCAATTGAGGCCACTAATAAGGGATGTCAAAGTTTATTACAATTTTATATAGGCCAATGATTTCACACACATAAGATAAGAAACTAAGAAATTCAAAGTGTGTAAGAAAGAAAATAGATAGTAGTCGAGTAGATGAAATAGAACAAGATATGTTATTCATGTGCGGTCCACACATGTTAGTCCCAAAATATGGATAAATAACATATATCACAATATATAATATAAGCATAACAAAACCACCTAATAGTGTAGAAGATGCCCCCGAATAGCCATACCAACTAGGTGAAGGGAAATTCCAACATTTTTATATAAAAAATCATGTAAATTCATGTGTATCATGCATCATGCTCATATACCTTGTGAAACGTGTGTATATAGAAACTAAAATATGATATCTATAAAATTATGTGAAAAACAACGTATATAATGTACAAACTAGAAACTCAATCTATCCGCATGGCTTGATTTTGTATTTTTAGAACATTTGGATATGTTTAGATTTTTTAAAAATATTTTTTTGTACTTATATTTGTTGAAGGTGTTTGAAAATGTGTTATTTGTTGACCAAGTCATACATATGGGGAGGATCAAGGAAGGTTTCTCATAGAGAGTCTCGGAATGGAATTATTTCCCACAATATTAGGATTTAATAGTGTAGGTAAATGGGTAGGATGGGCCACTAAAGGAGGTGGGTACCTCAATGGATTATTGTGCGAGACAAGAGATTGCATTAATTTAATATTAGGTTTTGGTAATTTTTGATTCAATTGTAAAGCTCAAGGATAATCCTTTGACTAAGATCCGGGTTATCTTTAATGGGTTGTATTTTTAAGAGGTGATAGGACATGTGTGCTTGCCACTTGGTTAGGAACTATCTCAATAGATGGGGAAAATATAGGTCGTGTGACTATTTCCACATAAGGATTACAATCAAGAATAGTGTAGACACTCAAATTTGGTAATGTGGACTTTGATAACACTTGATTTGACAATGTACTCTTGTTATGATAAATACCACCTCTCCATTCCTTCTTACCACTTTCTGAGGTCTCTTATTTAACTTGTTTATTCTTGCACATTGACATGTCAACAAATTTTGAGAGCACAATACATAAAATCCATAATTATACATTGAGCAATAAGTTCCAAACTTTATTTGGAAAATTTTCTACCCCAAGGCAAGATCATATAGTTTGGTCGATTTTATATCTCGTCATGGCTAACTTGTATGGCCTCAAATGGACATGTCCTCCAATTTTTCTTTCAAGCTCACGTTCTTTTTTTGGGTATTTAACTTCATCTAGGTTGGTCTTTCTTAGATAAATCATCTATATATCCCCATATAAGCAGGTAAACACTACCTCATTTCCTATACTGGAGATCATATGGAAATGAATTGATACAATCACTTCCTAAACATATAAAAGGTATTCACAACTCCCTAAATCTCACAATAACACATCTACAATTATTAGGGAAGCACCCACATCAGGTCTAAAGTTTCTTAACATGTCAAAATAGCATTATCTCTCATTTTCAAGCACTCAAACATCCCTCCTTAGATTATTTTAGTAAGATCTAAAGTCAAAACAAGAATTTTTAAAGAATTTTCCAAATAAGTTTATCTATCTAGATATCACATGTTAGGAAGAGAATCACGTGTAGGTTGAGGCCTTTTTGGAGTAGTGTCAATGTCATAAGTGTACAGGGGATACCATAATATAACTAATGTTTAAAAGAGTGTGAAGTTAAGTTATTACATATGAACAGACTCATGTATGTTTCTAACATTCCCACTGCCTTTAATGCTAAGTTTTCATGTAAACCAACATTCAAAGGAAATATTAATGTCGTTAAATTTGTTTATAAGGACATCTTCAATATTGTTTATCAACCTATTAAGGTGTAACTTCAGCCCACAAGACACTATTTTATTCATTTACCAAGCCTTCCTCACATTGTATTAAAACAATTGATCAACAACAATATCACATCTCTACCTCTACCATTTAAAGTTAATATGAGTAAGCCTCAAAGTAATCATTTCAATGCCAATACCTACTATGATTATCATCAATGTATTGATCACCCCACTGATAAATGTCTCAAGATTCATCACATTATCCAAGATCTTATCGATTCTAAATCTATTGAATGGGATGATCCCACATAATATTCCAAGCCAACCAATAATAATGCTAAGTTAAAAATATTCAATGATCCACTTCCTAAGCATGATATTGACAAATCTACTTCTGAAATGCAAAACACTTATCACACAAGACCTTCATTTCTCTCTTATGATCACCCTTTGGATGCAATGATTATTCTACTGTCACTCACACACCATCTTCTACACCATTATTACTTCTTACACTCACTTATATACTTATATATATATATATATATATATATATATATATATATATATATATATATATATATATATATATATATATATATATATATATATATATATATATATATATATATATATATATATACACTTGTTTTAGACACGTTTTCCATCCTTATATCTATTAATCAAGTATCTATATACATTTTTTTGGTTAATCTGCATAATAAGGAATTTTTTCCTTCACGCTACTCTAGTTTCATAGAATTTTCACACAAAATATTGTACTTGTTACTAATCCCCGCTACCGAACATCGGTTTACCTATCATTGTTGGTGTTATCACTACATCAATTTCATTCTTGGTTGTCTTTACTCTTAGTTCTAGTGCCTTGAAATTAATTCTCCCGTGGTTATGAGCTCTAAGGGATATACCATTAATACTCCATAAATGTGTCAAGTTCATTCATAATCAACATATTATTTTAATTATTGGTGTTCCCGCTGAGGCTACTCCTCGTACATTTCATATTCCTACAAAGATCTATGAATAGGTCTTTGGTTTCAAACATTACCTCTAACACTCCTACGATTCTGTTAGGCTTGTACTCCATCTTATTCCCGATCACTTTGGTTCTCCTAGGTCTCCTAATAGGCCTTTGGTTTCACACACTACATCTCATGGTTCTATGTCTTCTCATAAGCTAGTATCCATATCTTGTACTTCTCACCATCCCCACTCTCCTAGGCTCCTATATCAGTCTTCTAGTGCACATACCGCCTCCGTAGCTTCTCAATTGCATACTATTTATTAACACACTCATTCTTCTAGTTCATCAGCATCGGTACCATTCTTAAAATTGTACTTTTGCACCTAATTTATCTCTTAGGCCTTATTTTCCACATATTGCTACCATGGTACTAGCTACATTTGGATCACTATTGAGGCCTAAGCCTCCATTTTTCTCGGAAACCTCTTCAAGAGGTTCACATCGTATAGCTTTTATGATATCCATCCTTGTTGTACATAGTTATGCATCTCAATAATAAAAAAACATTCAAATATTACAAAACTATTAAACCAAGACCTATGCAGTTTACTTAAGTTATTAGCACCTTACATTGTACATGTTAAATATCACTTTGGTTTGATAAATAACATGTCTTCTTTTTTACGCACATGCGTTCACTTGATATATTTATGTGAATGTAAGGCACACAAATTGTTACATGCTTATAGGAGCACTCATCACTCCTTGCATTATTTTCTTGAGGTCAATCCCTCCATATCATGAAGGTATTGTTATTCTATTATAACTCCTTTATATTTCATCATTTATGCTCGATTACATACATTATGTACTTGTTATTTTTCAATCTAAAACATGTGTCTTGTAAAGTGTTGACATATCTTGTTTCACATATTTCACCAATATTTATCATTATATCATGTTATCATGTTTTAACACTCTTGTTTCATGCATGCATACTTACTTGTGGGTGTATATTACTATTTTTCTTGTTTTAATTACGTGTGGCCCATGTGCCTTGACTATCTTGTGACATCATGGGTGTCCCGCTTTATGAGGCATCATGCCTATCTTATTTTTATTGATTTCTCTTATTTTTAGGATTGCATTCCTTGATTGTATTACAACACCATGGGTCCCATGTTTGTAGGCTTTACACCATGTGTGTGACATTGCTTTCCTACTTATTGCATTTTATTACACTATTTTTGTATTTACATGCATCTAGACTACTTTTGTTATCATCTATATGGATACTATCTATTACTATCATTGTTTTTATTGTGTGCCATGGTTGCCAATGTGTGCAAACACCTCCCCTTATATAGGTATAGATTATTTAAGGTGAAAACCTCTTCAAAACTCTACATTTTACTACAACTTCTCATAAATCTCCTCCATTAACACATATTTATTTCTTTTGAGTCATGTGCTTAACATGACTTTCACACATGCCTCAAAAGAGGGTTCATCCATTTATGTTAATTTATACACTTACAAAAGACACAAGTAGAATTTTGGGGCACACATAGGTACAAATCATGGTATAGGCACTCAAAAGCGTAATCAAACACAAAAATTTAGACAAAATTCACTGCTCATAATTATACATATTGGTCGTGACCATACAATACAATCTTAACCTTCCAATAATTTATTTCCAGGATCGGACACATCAGTTTTATTAGTAGCTTCAGTATTTTAGCTACATTCTTAAGTTTTTGGCACAATTTTAAGCTCAATTCACTTAGTTCATATCAGTACATGGGGCATGAAGAACTTCACTCCTTTGTTATGGAATTCATGTTATACTACGGATTTATATATCTTGGGGGCATTAGTCTCCTTTCCCCATAAGAATTTTAACACATTTTTAGTTTCTACCCATATTTTATTCATTTGTTATCAATTGTGTGGCATACGGGAAGAGTTTCAGGGGCACATTTTCCTCTCTTATATTGTGCATCCTTATTTGTAAAATTGGGTGTAGATTTGTATGTAGTGGTGTGCTCTCTGGGGTTAAGGAAGGTATTGAAGCAAATAAGGTCTTTGTAGGAATCCCTTCCTCTCCTCTCACATTAAAAGGGGAAGATAGAGTTTTGTAATAAATTTGATGCACGATCTTCTTCCTTTGTAGAGGGTGAATTTCTACTTTTTCTTCTTCTCTCTCTCTCTTACATCTCTATGTTGAGTTGTATACACCTAACACTCTGGGTTTCTTCTCGCATAAATTGGGAATGATCACCCCTAATCCTTTGGAAAAGTATAGTAAATGCAATAATACAAATCTCCAAGCACAAGTAAAGCACAATATTCTCTTCTTCCATAAAGCAAACAAGTGTATTCTTTCCTTGTTTACATATTTTCATTTCACTTATATGAAAATGCAAATATTTCACATTACAAGTTATATTTGAGTTAAATTTCAATTCTTTATCATGGACATTGACTACACTCGTGTTACAAGTTTCATCGTGGAGCATGCCAACACTAAGCACAACATGGAAACTTGCAAAACAAACATTCGAGAAAAGGAAAAGTGTGTTTACACACTCAGGTTGTATTTTCCTTTAAGCATGAAATTTTCATTTCATACTTAAAAGGGGGAAATGTAAACACTCAAATTTGGTAATTTACACTTTGACAACACTTGATTTGACAATGCACTCTTGTTATGATAAATATCACCTCTCCATTCCCACTTAGCACTTTCTAAGGTCTCTTGTTTATCTTGTTTATCCTTGCACATTGACATGTCAACAAATTTTGAGAGCACAATGCATAAAATCCATAATAAGACACTGAGTAACAAGTTCCAAAATTCATTTGGCATATTTTCTACCCCATGACAGGCCTTATAGTTTGGTTAGGATTTTATATTGAATGTTCTGATGACTTGTATGGTATTGACTAACATGTCCTCTAAATATTCTTTCAAGCTCTCATTCTTTGATGAATTTTTACTTCATTTGGGTCGTCATTTCTTATATATATATATAACACTACCTCAATTTCTAACATGTATATCATATGGAAATTCATTAATACACTTACTTCCTACACTTGCAAAAGGCATTCACAACTCCCTAAATCTCACAATATCACATCTACAAATATTAGGGTAGCACCCATATTAGGTCTAAATATTCTTACCAAGTCAAGATAACATTCTCTCTCATTTACAAACACTCCAAAGATCCCTCCTCCAATTATTGCAGCAAGATCCAACATCAAAGCTATTGGTCGGGAAAATTGACTATCAATGGAGCACATAGGTTATGCATAAGGTTATACACGTGTAGAGGATCGAGCAGCATGTAAGGGACACACATAGTAGTGAAATAGGTTAGTGTGCGGTGGTTGCACGCATACACGCATAAGTCAAGGAGTTAGCCAATTTTCTAGAGAGACTAAAAATAGAAAAGTAGAGTTGGAGTGCCGCTCCAAGAAAGATGTAGAAATAGACAAAACATGAAGGCTTGATTCCAATAAAGGGTATAAATAGAAAAATAACATGCACGAAAATTTTGAAGGGTCATTCACAGATCGAGCTAATAATAGGATTAAAGTATGGCATATATTTAGATTAATCTATTATTAGCAGGGATTGTAAAAAGCATGCAAGTTATTATAAGCATGGATATTTTTGGGAAAGAAAGCATGTAGGTGGTGAAAGGAAAGTCCCCACCCTATATTTATGGGTGGTGCTTCTAAATTTGGAGGAGAGTGCTAGATTTTGAGGTACAAGTTCATAGGGTGCTATTCTAGAGTATGATATGAGTCTGTATGAGTGTGTGCATGGTCCATTGTGTGGGTATATGTAGTATACTGTAAACAACTTCTATGGTATGTTAACAATGGATAAGTGATTGCAATTTGTAGATGTGTATTCAGATCTTGATTGTTAACGTCAATGAATGATTTCCTTATTATGTGTGTTGTCATCTAACTATGTCATGGTGTTTCTCTCTATATAAATGGTTGTCTTGGTTATGAATATGATGAACATGCATACTAACATTCTAATAAGCATAATAAGGAGATACATGGAGGTTGCGTGCGCTTGGTGTGAGCTTACAAATATTTATGGATGAAATGTCAACACGTATAGCTATTGAGTGGGTAAAATAAGACTACATTTTGGTTTTGTTTGGTGTGGAGGTTGTACTACCTATGGAATTTATATTACCCTCCTTGCGTATTGTGCGCATAGGTGGATTGAATAATGAAAAGGCTGTGAAGTAGCACATTGATAAATTGATGCAATTAGATAAGTGGCGCGCCATTATGTGCTAGATCCGAAGATAAAGAAGGAAGGATTGAAGGCTTGGGATGATAGGCACATTAAGAGAAATTCTTTTACATTTGGGAAGATGGTCCTTCAGACAAATCCAATTTTGCATGCCACCCAGGAAGTTGAAATTATACTAGTTGGGACCCTTTGTAGTAACCAAGATACTAGATTCATGCGCATGTCAATTACAAGTGCTAGATGGCATCATATTTCCTAGTTATTTAAATGGGAGTAGGTTGAAGCCCTATTATAAATAGGCTTCTTTTATGTTTGTAATAAAGTAGTATTGCCACTTAGATTAGATTTCATTTTCGTGTTTTATTTTTTATTTGCTTGTTTTGTTGTAATAAGTGTGTTCACACGTAGGAGATAATTACTACTTATTGAGATGATGTGTAGAGGACCACACGTAATTTTAATGTGGGGTGGAAGTAGGGGTGACTACGGAAAACAAGAAATTTTTGGATGATGGCACTTGGATTGGAGTAAGTTCGGTGGTGCACATAAAAATGTGATAATAAGGATGATTTATGGATACAAGTTGAGTACATGTAAGGAAGGTGTTTCATGTGCCTAGGGATGATGGTGCTTGAAATGAATTGCTCAAATTGGGAGCCACATGAGAAAGAGTTTGCATAATGTAACATGAGGGAGGCAAGAAGATGATGGAATACTTGTATGTGGCATAGAGGAATATGTGTTATGGCACATGGAAGTAAGTGCAAGGATAATTTTATCCAGTGGAAGTAGTGGCGCGCCCAAAGGTTACAAATCAAGCACCTTAAAAAAGTAGATAAAAGCGTGGAAGAAAGTAGAAAGTGAAATTAAAGTTAAAGTAAGGTGGTAGGTGAGGAGCAATAAATGTGATAAAAATTTAGAAATCTATAAAAGGAGCACATGTGAGTTCATTCTTACCTTACCTTGTGAAGATTTTGAGCGCTTAAAGAGTGATACAATGAGAATTTGTGCAAGATTGTAAGAGCCAAGAAGATCTTAAGAAAACCAGAGTAGTAAGATAACACACAGCTTTAATTTTAGGAGCTCCTTCAGTGGAATTTAAAACATGGGGAAGGCATGGAGGTTTACATTCATCAAGAGAGGATTAAAATTTATCAAGATAGGGTTTGTAGAGGGACAAGTGCATGAATAGGAATTATGGCATATGGTCGTGAAAAAATGAAGCAAGGAAACAAATGATTTGGAAGGCTAGAGGGAGTTAGAGAATATTTTAGATAAGGAATTTCCAGGGATCCTTCTACCCAAAAAGACATGAGCAGTTATTGTATGTGGATCCTTATTCTTTTTATTCTTGGGGTGCAAGCCCATATTCTTATTCTTTAATTCATTCATTCATTGGGGAAATTCTTTGATTCAATATTTCCGAGGACAGAAAATATCCCTATTGTTAGGTAATGTTGGTTGGGAAAATTGACTATCACTATCTAGCATGGGTGTTATGCGCAAGGGTACGTGCACGTAGAGGATTAGAGTAGCATGCAAGTGACACACACAGTAGTGAAATAGGTTAGCACTTAAGGCTACACGTATGCACACATAAAGTCAAGGAGTTATCCAATTTTCCATAGAGACTAAAAATATAAAAGTAAAGTTGAGTAGCGCTCAAGTAAAGATATGAAAATAGAAAAAGTGTGAAGGCTTGGATTCCAAGCATGGGTATAAATATAAAAGCACATGTAGGACAAAGTCGAAGGGTCATGCACATATCAAGCTAATAATAGGATTAAAGTATGGCATATCTTTAGGTTAATATGTTATTATCGTGGATTGTAACGAGAATCCAAGCTATTATAAGCATGGATATTTTTGGGAAAGAAAGCATGTAGGCGGTGAAGGGAAATTCCCATCCCCGTGTGTGGGTGGGTGGGTGTGTGTGTGTGTGTGTGTGTGTGGTGGGTGGGTCGGGTGGTGCTTCTAAATTTGGAGGAGAGTGCTAGATTTTGAGGTATAAGTTCATCATGTGTTAGTCTTGAGTATGATCTGATTTGGTATGAATGCATGCATGGTCTAGTGAGTGGGTATATAGGGTATACTATAAATAGCTTCTATGTTATGTAAACAATGGTGTTTTACAATGGATAAGTGATTGTAATTTGCAGATGTGTATTCAGATCTTGATTGTTAACGTCAATGAATGATTTCCTTATTATATGTGTTGTCATCTAGCTATGTCATGATGTTTCTCTCTGTATAAATGGTTGTCTTGGTTATGAATATGATGAACATGCATACTAACATTTTGATAAGCATAACAAAGGAGGGACTCGGCAATGCGCACGCTTTGGATGAGCTTATAGATTTGTCTAGATTAAGTGTTAGTACACATAGTTGTTGAGTGGGTAAAATAAGACTACGAAGCAAACATTTTCAAAGCAGCTTCCAAATTTGTTCGATCTATATAGATATCACATGTTAGGTGGAGAACGATGTGTGGTTTGAAACCTCATCATAGTATTGTCAACATCGGTGGTGAACGGGGTCCCTACAACCCAAATAATGTTTATTTTGTAGGATTATTCATCCATAAATAGGGCTTGAGATTATGTTCGGTATGTTCAGAGAGCCTCGCCGCATGCTCGACAACTAGGGTTTAAAAGCGTTAGACAAATCTAGGTAGGATAATGATCCCAGAAGTGGATGACATTGACATTGACATTATATTTATCATAATTGATGGCATTGAATGATTATAGTATGGTGGAAAAAATTGTAAATTAGTGATGGATATATTTTAATTCCCATGTTTAAAAGATTACTAAATAACACTAATTTTACATATTAAAATAACATATATATGATATCATACTAATCCACTTACATACAAATTTTACAACAATTTTTTTCTCATATATTATATAGATTCAAAAATGTTTGATAGTATACAAAATTTGATCAAAATCAATGTCTTAACAAAGCCATCTAGGCATATACAATGATATACATCGACAAAATATAAATCTACACCAATATGCCATAAAGGCAGACAAAAATATGTATACATCTAACAATGGGGTATCATAAAATAATTTGGTTCTCTTTGGGTGTATGGAAGATGACTTAGGCACATCATCGGAACTCCCCTTATTCCGATCAGACCTCCTACGCTCAAAGGATGCTTGTAGCTCCATCTATTAATACAAATAAACAACATACCCATTAGTATACAATTAGTGACATATATAAAATGACACTACTTAAAAATAAATACTTATTGCAATCTGATGATCACTAGCAATCATCCTCTGCCTCTCAATATCATCAACATCGTATGAGGTGCACGAACTGGAGTAGTCAACTCCTCCTATGGCAACCATGATGATAAAAATTAGAATACACATGAATGTCATTTAATTATAATAAATGATGTTATTTAATACAATCAATTCATTATGAAAATAACTTTACTAGCACATATACCTGTGTAAGAGGTGCAATAGAAGCTATGCCCATAACAACTCCAATATCTAATGATCGTCGAATCTCAACATGAGACTGTAATGATGTCATCAACTAAAATAATAATAAAACTCACATTAGTAAATTTATACGTTAATTATATTGCATTCTATTCATGTGTATGATTAATAAAAATATTAAAACTCACTCTAGTAAATTCGCCAACATGTGAACTCGTACCGACATTCACCTGTGGAGAAGGGGAATGTGACACTAGATGTATAGTTTGACCCTGTAATTTTATAAAAACACACATGACTCATTAATTTTCATTCATAATTGATTAACATTGTTAATTATTGATTTTGTTCAATATATATATATATATATATATATATATATATATATTCAATCGTGCGATTGATTTCATGTAAAATTACCTCCTGGTCAATACCAAATGTCAAATCCAATAGAGAATCTGTGATAATGATATTCTCCAACAAAGAATCATGATGTGCCTCCTCCAATCGGATACCTTGCTCAACCTATGCAGCACTGCCTCGCGATGTTGTGGAGCCGCCCTCACGAGGCTATGAAGTTGTCTCACTAGCTTGTGGATTTGTCTCGCTAGGTTGTGGATTTGCCACATCAACCACATAGGTGCCTATACTCCCAAAAGCATGACAATATATGGTATATGATGTCTTCGCCTAGAAGGACTAGCCTCATCACCCTGGGAGAGATGAGTGTCATGCTGAAGCAATGAATGTGTCAATGATCTAATAGAATCAAGGGTCTAAACCTCCACTGTCTCCTTCACAACAGAAGGGACTAAAACATGATGAATAGGTGGGTGAGAAATGGGTCTAGCTGGTTGGTTCTCAATGTTGTGTCCCCACTCTATCCTATGCAGAGCCTTTGCCTCTGCCCTAAAAATATCAATGTCATAATAGTTAGGTATTTCATTGAGGACAAACTCACAATAGAGTTTCCTCAAGAAATATCAGGCACCTCAAAATTGTTACAAGGTGGTTGGTCAAAACCATCCACCACCTATCCCAAAAATTATTTTTATCCCCTCGTGATTACACCAATGGATGGGGAATCTTTTGCAATCCAATCATAACGGTGCATTTGTTTTAGGATTTGTAAACAATGCACATAATTTATCTTTTGTGATTTTTTCTTCTTCATTGCATCATAAGACAACTTATCTACATAAAATTGTGGCAGTTGGTTTTAAAACTATCCCATGTGTTTATTTTTCCAACCACATTGTCGATATTAGATAATAATGATCCTAATGATGTGGCTAGGTTTTGACAATGTGGATTTGTGGCATTAGGGTTTCTTAAGGTTTCTATTAAACCCTCAATTGCACTTTGTTGTTTTCAATCTCCCCAAAATCTATTGTTGGGTGTTAGGAGGATGTCTTGTTATAACGGGGGTGTTCTAAGGATGTTTTCTTCTTCACCTTCGTATGTGGATGAATGATGAGATTGAATTGAAGGTAAAGAAACATCTAAAAATGAAAATAAATAACAAATCAACAACTATCCAAAAATAAGATTAATAAAGAAAATAAACCTAAATCAATAATAACCGACCTTTTGAGCTCTCCGTCATCATGGATTTGAGGTGCCACGGGGTGTTGATGCCACGAACTGCCAAAAACGTGTTTGTATTATTCCTCATTCGCGTTTTTTTTACAATGTGATATGCTCTCGGGTTTCGACGGTATTTTATGACAGTCCAAACGCAGCAGCGCATTATAACATCCTCGCATTATTGCTCGGATTTACCAAGTCATAACACGAGCGTGTTATAATGCAAGCTCAATTTTCCCTCGTCATTATAGCATGACCGAGCCATAACATGAGCGCGTTATGGCCAAAATGGCCAAAAAGCGGATTTTTGTCCACTTTTTGTCCCCCCCAACTTGGTGCACTTACCCATTTGTTGATGTGGGTTTGATACTTCTTTTGGATGTAGCTAGTAAAATTTTATCGATAAAAACTTTTGATGGCTTCTTGCTTCAGATTATGTCTTTATTTGATCAACAAATGTAGATTCCTCTCCTAACAAACAACATCGAAGGCATGAATTTATCGCTTCCATATCAATCAAACCAGGAAAGTCCAAAGGGATAAAGTTATTTTTAGATGGGATGTTACAAGACCTCAATCAATGAGTATAGAGAAGTAAGGAACCATGAAAACCTTTGATCATAAATATGAAAGTGGTGGATGCCAATTATAACTTATGCCGACAAGCTTAGAGTAATAGTATGCATTCTAGATAAAGAAGATGAAGTCATATGTAGGCACCGGCCACTAATTTTGTCTTTAAGGAATCTATTTTTGTCTCTTTGCACATGAAATTATCCACCCATCCCCGATGATTCAAGCTAGTGGATAATTATAAGAAAAGAATCCTATAATTAGGGGATAATATATAAATATGATAACATGGTTTCATTATTATATTTTCAACTTCTAGATAGTTGGAGTTGATTACAACTTATTTTTTGTTTAGTTTCATTTAATTTAAAGCTCCAAACTATATAGAATGTGAGGTTACGTCACATGACTTTATAAACATATTTTATTGTGTTGTAAAAGACATCTTAATGCCATTAAATTAATGCAAGGAGATATTTTGTGCTTCAATGGTTATGTGAATTTATTTTCTATAATTTTTGATTCATGACGTGATTGAAATTTCTCTTTTCTTATTGAGTAAAGTTTGCACTTCAAGTTTAGCAAAATAGTTTTGCATGATAATGATATTAAGTTCATTGATCTCAATTTTACTAGTTAGTCTTTCTTATGCATGGGTTTGTTGATGTGTTTGGCAATTTTGCAAGTCCGAGTAACTAAGGAATGCTAACCATTGAGTGTTATTCTTTTGTTTTTAGAATACAATTATCTTGGACAACTATTGAGCTCATTAAATTTTGATATATGCTTTGTGAATAAACTAATTGGTTATTTTCTTAGCTAATGCAACGTTACAATTCTTTTGTGCGATTTCCTTTGAATGATAGCTTACATTTTATGAAGAGTAGGGAATATTAATTTTTGTTTTCTTTTGTAATGTGAGGTTTGGCTATTACAAAGAGTGTTGACAATGTTTAGTAAGAAAGAGAAATTCGGGTATTCTTTTTACCGTACCCTTCCTCCATTTTAGTTTTTTTACAATCACCATCATGTAGTTAAGTTTAGATCATTATGAATATCCATGAGTAAGCTAAAACTTTCAAAATCAGAGTTATTTGAACTCATATCTCAAATCATAATAGGTGGTCTGCCAAGAATCACCTCTCCCTTCGCAAGTTGACACTAGGCTTCATGTATCCCAGCTGAAGTTAGCCAACCTAGAGTAATTCATACCTTAAATCCACACGTCCAACTAGGGTTCTAAAATAAGTGGGAGAGATAATTAAACCCCTTTCTTCTTATTCTTCCTATTTGAGGTGTTTATTAGTGTGTATAAAAATTGATATACAAAGGGGATGTCTTTGTATTGGAGCAAACAATGAAGAAATATATTTATGGCATAACAAACATAAATTAAAACCCTCTTGATTACAATTTTTTTAATACATACTTTACTAAACAATGGTTGATTTAGGTCTCTACTAGCTTCAGGAGAAAAATTTATAGACACTCAAATTTGGAAATTTACACTTTGACAACACTTGATTTGGCAATGCACTCCTATTATGATAAATGTCATCTCTTCATTCCTGTTTAGAATTTTATGAGGTCTCTTGTTTATCTTTTTATCCTTTCACATTGACGTGTCAATAAATTTTGAGGATACGATACAAAAATCCATAGACAAACATTAGTTGACAAGTTCCAAACTTCATTTTTCATGTTTTTGTCCCCAATCAAGGTCGTATAGTTTGGTCGAATTTGTTTCGGTCTTAGCCAACCTATAGTCTTAGACGGCATGTCTTCCAACTTTGCTTTCAAATTGATATCTTTTGTTGGGTCTTATACTTCATATAGGTCGGCCTTTCTTGGATAAATCATCTATGGAGCCCTATATAAGCAAGTAAACACTACCTCATTTTCTAACCTAGAAATCCTATGGCAATGCACCAATACATTCACTTCCTACACTTGAAAAAGGCACTCATAGCTCCCTAAATCTCACAATAGCACATATACAATCATTAGGAAACACCCACATCAGGTCTAAAGCTTCTTACCATGTCAAGACAACATTCTCTCTCATTTGTAAGAACTCAAACATCCATCCTCCAAGTATTTTAGAAAGATTCAAAGTCAAAGAAAGCATTGTCAAAGAAGTTGTCAAATCTATTTGATCTACCTAGATATCACATGTTAGGTGGAGAACGATATACAATTTGATTCCTCTTCGAAGTAGTGCCAATATCGAAAGTGCGCGGGGGTGCCCACGACCCAACTAATGTTTGTTTTGTAGGACTCTTCATCCATGTGTAAGGTTTGAGATGATGTTCACTATATTCAGAGAGCTTCGTTGTGTGATCGACAACTAGGGTTTGATAGTTACAAACAAATTTAGGTAGAAAACCGCCATATAAAGTTGTAGGAGCATAGATAGATCAGGTCAAAGACCATTAAAAGGATCAAGACTACACATTATGGTCCTAAAATATTGGTACGGTATCGCACCAAGATAGTTTGTAGTTTTAGTCTCGGTTCAAGCACCTCCAAGTTTATATCTCTCTGTTTCAACATTGCACAGTCCCAAAACTTCCTATAATATTCTATAACAAGCTAAGTGCACTCATTCCCTTATGTTTCCAAGTTCATATCTTATATTGCATGCTTCATAATGTTATTTTGATATTAGTTAATTAATCAAAATATCCATTTGTATCTAACCTACATCTATTTAGTGTAAATCTAACCTCACTAAATAAAATTTAGATTAGCAAATCATATATTTTGTCCCAATCTAGAAAAGGGTGTAAACACTTTGGTGAACCCACTTTTGATAGAACCCTTTACCTTATTTAGGATCTCCTTGGGTCCTTATGTATTGGGCCTATTGATCTCTAACCCATCATGTTGATTATGTTCTTCTTTTTAGTTCTTGTTGTTGTATTCATACTTTTCATTCGTATCAATATGCCTTTATCTTCCATTTTATATGCTTATAGATTCAAGCATAAAGAATTCAACCCTTATGCTAGAATTGGATATTATCCCTCTAGTCGTGTCCATGTTGATCCTTTGCATATATGCAAGGGTCCTTATGTTGATCCTACTTGTGTCTTGAATGATACACCCATCACTTATGTGGATATATAATCTGAGGTCACCCTAGTTACTAGTCCGTTTCCAACACGCTTTCATCACATTCGCTTATTCCATTGTTAATGTCATCACTACACAACATGCTAAGAATCCACTTGGGGAATTTTATCTTTACCTCCCCCACCACCCGCTCATGTGACCAATCCTATTGCACCCTCTAAGGAGTATGATCCATTGGAACAACTTAACAATATCCCTACTAATATTTCTCTCTTACATCTCCTTTTAAAAGCACATGTGTATAAAGATATGTTAAATCACATTGAGTTCTTTTACATTGTTTAATAATACTCAAACTGCTACTTTTTCTTCTTCTCTCGTGGACAACATCAAGGCCCTCTTGCAAGATATTACCTTTAACACTCACCGGTGCCCCTCTTATCTCTAGTTCAAATCCGTGCCAACCTCTTTTTATCACCACGTATATTCAAAGCTTCCTTATTAAGCAAATTTTAATTGATAATGGTCATGGCCTTAATGTATGTCCTAAGTTTCTTCTTATGCAAATGGATCTCTCTCTAGTACAATTAATATTACCACTATTGTTTTTCACGGCTTCCATAACATTGCACAACCTACACTAGGCACTATTACTTTGGATATTATTGTTGGTCCTAAGTTTTTACCAACCACATTTCACATCATGGATAATGACCTTCATTATAATTTGCTCTTGGGTCACCCTTGGATACACACCATGCAAGTTGTTATGTCTACTTTCCATCATTGTGTCAAATTTCCTCAAAGTGGAAAAAAACACACCGTAGATGTTGATCATGTCCCCTTTTAGTATTGTTGAATTAATATGTCAAATCCACAATTTCCCTATGTCACTCCTCCATCAGCAACTCATAGTTATGGATAAATTAAGCACATATGTTGTTGTAGAAACTAGTCACCATCCTAATCCTACTCCATCTCGTATTTGTTGAGATGACCACAAATCTTAGCATGCCTCCATATTTTGTCACTCTCTCACAACCAATGGTTATTCTTGACCTATTAGAAAGTGCTACCCACCAACCTAATACTCTTGGATACTCTATCGATAGTGACAATGACACCATTTATCGCACTAATAACAATTTGTGTCACCTTCATTTCAATCCTATCAATGAAGTTGAATCTATGTTTCATTCTCTCTTTGCTTCCACCAAACATGGGCATTATCGCCAAGAATGATATATCTAACACTAGCACTACCAACCCCAATCTCTCCGAAAATTTTCAACCCCATTACAACATGTTGTTAATACATTAGATCCCTTATTACCCATGCATCTTATAGCAATCCGAACCCATCTCAAAACACCACACCAATTGTTACCTACTTTACTTGATCGAGGCCTCCTACTTTTACCTTCTAAACACCATTTCTCTATCAAAAGCTTTCTCACCACCCACATATCCTTTTTGTGACTATCATCATACTTCTCCGACATAATACCGATCAATGTCACTCTTTGAACAACATAATCAATGGGCTTAAAGTACATGGACATGTCATACTATTACCTAATACCATACCTTCCCCACACAATCACCTTTTGATAATTCTCCCACATCAAGTGTGCTACCAAATTTTGACGCCTTAACTAGAATTGTTTACATTCATGGTCATTATTGGCCACATGTGTCGCTTGATTTGCATACAAACAAGAATATTTGCACTTATGAGGCCTTTCATACTTTAGGGCTTACACCCTCCATTATTACACCCCTTATCACACCTCCTAATGTCTTTCTCGGTCATATCATGCTTCTAATTGCTTTTGGTGTCCACATTATCACCACCAAAGTTTGGATCTCTCTCAATCCCCAACCTACACCATTGACCTTCGGATGATCTTAGTTATGGCATATATCTGGAACTCTCACCCCCATAACTCTATCATTACCTTCCTTTACATACCGGCATGGTTACCATTTGTAATGACCATTCTCTTTATTACCGACCTAATAAAACACATTGGATTCATAATATTAATTCCCAATGCCCCCTATAATAATAAAAAAATACATCACGGCTTTACACCACTTTCGTGAGATTGGATGTTCCTTGGTGCCCATTACGTAGAAAGTTACACAACATGGCACACTCATCCCCTATTGGGTTTGACCCCAACACTGATGATATCCTAGATAATATATGGTGGTGTTTTGTGCTACCCATATTTTTATATATGGCTATGCATTCCAAAAATACAAAAACATTCAGATATTTGCAAAAATACAAAACCAAGACCTATGCATTTTACTTGAGTTGTTAGCACCTTACATTATACATGTTGTGTATCACTTTGGTTTGATAAATATCATGTCTTCTTCTTTACACACGTGTGTTCACTTAGTATATTGAGCTGGATGCAGGGCACATAAATTGATACATGCTTATAAGAGCACACATCACTCCTTACATTCTTCTCTTGAGGGCAATCCCTCCATTTCATACAGGTGTTATTGTTCTATTATAGTTCTTTTCTATTTCCTCATTTATGCTCAATTACATACATTATGTACTTGTTATTTTTCAGACTAACATGACTAACACATGTGTCTTGTGCAACATTGACATATCTTGTTTCACATATTTCACCTATATTGACTACTATATCATGTTATCATGTTTTGACACTCTTGTTTCATGCATACTTTCTTATGGGTGTATATTACTATTTGCTTGTGGCCCATGTGCCTTAATTTTCTTGTAACACCCTAAGTGTCCCATGTATGTGGCATCATGCATATCTTGTTTTCTATTGCTTGCTCTTGTTTGCAAGCTTATATATATAGTACTGAGCGTTTCCATAACATTTCGTACCCAAGATTTTTTTGAAAATCAACGTTTGGCGTTTCAACCCATACCCGTACCCATTTCTGACAACATAGTTATTTAGTTATTAACATTAACAATAATTATTTAAATTACAAAAACCCTAAATCATTAATTTAAACCTAAACCTATCCTATATCGAACTAGTCTCGACTAAGTAACTAGGGATTCTCTCTATATGGGATTGGGATTGGGATTGCTTGAAAACTCTCTCTATGTGAGGATTGGGAAAACTCGGCTAGGGATTCCAAGGATTGGGATTGGATATTTCTCCACTCTCAATGCGCCACTCAAATTCAACTAGGGAGAGGACCTTATAACCGTGCACCTAACTTTAGGGGCACGTAGATATATGTAGTACGTTGGTAGCGTAAAAATTATATCATCGTGTAGTGTATGATCATGCCACATCAACATTTTTATTTCGCGTATTTATTTGGAGGGAAAAGTAGTTTTTGAATTGATTTAATATGAAGAAAATTAATATAAAGCATTTGAAAGAGGGATTAATGACCGAGTGCCCTATGTGTCACATTCTCATTGACTCTTAAAAGTGTCATTAACCAAAAAGTAATTACTATTGGTACTTTTGTCAACAACCTATGTGAAAAGAGATGTACATGTTTTTGTGCATGCACAGTTATAGGGTCATCTCCCACAGGGTATTCTTGGGTGAATTTAGCCGAGATGGCCCACTCTACTATCTACTCCCAACCCATTGGGATAAGGCGTAGATAGTGGGCCGATTGATCTGGGGTACCCCGGATCGGACTCTATATATAGAATATTTGGGCTGACTCCAGCTTTATCAACCCAACTATCTGTTCCATGGCGCTGATTCACTAAAATGCATGGATGTCACTTGCCTCTCCCGCTGACCAACTCTGCTGCCAAGCACCTTTGCCGCAATTACAGAGCCGAACGAGGGTTATCATAGGTCTGAGAAAAGTCACAGAGAAGAATGGGCACAATTTACAGAGCCAAATGAAATCACTGCAGTAACTTTTCTCAGGAATCACAGAACCAAACAAAATCACAAAGCCCTCAAACTCTGCCTTGAACTCTTCTTCGAACTCAAATGCCGTTGCTCCACTCAGAATGCCTCGAACCCTTCGTTTTTACTTTTTGTTTATCTACTCAGAACCAAACAAAATCACAGAGCCCTCAGACTCTGCCTTGAACTCTTCTTCAAACTCAAATGCCGCTGCTCCTTTCGAATGCCTCGAACTCTTCACTTTTTTCTTTCTGTTTATCTGCTATCTGTTATTGTGTGGTCATGCATACGATTAGGATTACTTTTAGGGTTGTTATTTTAGGTTTATTTTTGCTTTTTTAGAACATAAACAGAAGGCGGACCGGATCTGGTCCAGATCCGGCCAAACCTGATAACTATGCCTGAAACCCTAAGAACTCAATGGAATACTTAACATCCAACGAATGGAATAATTGCACTTAATTAGACATGATATATTTGAGACAATTTCCGTGGAGCATCATGCAGTTGCTATGATCATTAATTATGCACATTGTCATATCTTATAATCACTCAAGGCACTTCCAAAACAAGACATTTTAATTCACAAGAATTTAAGTGTATGTCTCAAATAGTTTTTACATGCTTAGGAAGTCACAAGTATGATGTTGAGCAGTTGCAACCGGAGGCAATACCAATTACAGCCTTCTTGTGTCCGTGTTGCTATCTGCATTCAGATTGAATTTGGGACCAAATTAATATATGACTAACATTTCTGTTCTATGTTATGTTAACTCAATATTGTTTGTAGTAAAAGGTAGGACATGTAGCTACGTTTTGAGATTGGTGCTCAAACAGTGAGGGTACATTGCTGCTTGATGTCCTTGCTGTCTCTTAAGGGTTATAACTTATTTCACTTACTCTTAAGGTCTCTGATCATGGTGAGGGCCATTATCACCGTGTCTGTCATTGTTTCCTATAATACTTCACCACAGATTTGCATTCAACATAGCGAATTTACTGGTGTTCCCGATTTCCATTCAACATTTCCTCCTTTTTGTTTGCCTATTTGATTTTCTTAAGTTTATAAATGTGATGCATTGGTACTCAATTTCAGACAGACATTTTTGGCTTCCACTTAATAAATGATTATATGTTTGGTACTGAATTTTATATCGAAATTTTTGGCTTTCAGTTATATAGATGATTATCTGCCATCACTTGCCTAAAGTTTTTGGCTTCCACTTACAGGTTTTATCAGTTAAAAATTGTGATCTCTTGCCTATTTTTCTGGTCTCTTACTCATTTATTTTTTTGTTGTACATGAATAAATAGTCATATACTTTGAATAAATAATAGTCGAGAAATGCATACTTTCTTCACATTCTTTAACTGCTGACAAAAAAGCCGTTCAAATTTGTTAACTGCTTCTTGATCCAACCAGGACAAGTTATTTCTTTTCATTGCTAATTTTTGCTAAAAATTTATACGAAATGACAGTCGAAACTAACCTACCTGTAATGTTTTCCCGAGTTTTCTATATGCAAAAAATTCAACAAAATTATATGTTAAGATCTAAATACTAAGGATGGCTTATAAGAGAGAATAAAATGATTCAGATCTATAATTCTTTTACAATCTTGTGAATCTAGAAGGGAAAGGTATCCATTCGAAGATATTCAAGAAAAGAACACACAAATATTGTATTAGATGGACACATGAGAAACATAAGAGCATTGAACTTCAATTACCATCATCACTAGTTTACACAAAATATGAAATGTAATAGCCAAGGCTTCGAACAATATAAACCCCTAGTTTGACAGGAAAACTTCAGCATTGACCGAAATAAAATATGCCAATATTTTCATAAACCATGAAATATAAAATCAAAGGTGACCATCACCAGTATATACAGGGGATATACAGAATAAACTCAGATCTAAATGCCAATATATTTCAATTATAATTACCACCTCTCCAGTGGGCAGGTGCCTTATTATGCAAAGGCCATGTGTTTAAGTATATAAATGTATGCTGTGGAATATTTCCAAGAGTACTGAGACCACAGCACCTACCTAATCATCTTCTCTACTGAAATTTGTATTATATACCTTTCACTGTGTGTCCAAAAGAGAGGACCTATTCATAGGATTGTCATCTATCTAGCTTAAGCCTAAGCTTGAGATCTCCCTTCAAGAGTTTTCTCGTATTCCTCGATGGATTTAAAAGTTCAGAGAAGTTTCCTTTACCAAATCCTCCACACCCACCCGTTTGATAGGCCTTTCCGTGTTCATCAGTCATCATGCAGCCCACACGTTGGATTATCTCGATAAAAATAGTCGGCCTACATACACAATTTGAATTCCAGGGCAATTGATTACACTGCATATCCTAGGGTTTATAACACCCGACAAAAAGAAAATTCACCAAATTAAATCTTGACAAAGAATATAATGCAATTGAGGCAAGAGAATATTAAAACAAACTTTTAATAAGGATTATTCGCCACAAAATATGCATGAAGTGTTCTCTATTGACTGTAAATTGTGCTACTTCTGCCTGTTGAGACATGAATATCTCATCCTATAATAAAGTTCACATCACAAAATCCTTCAGGAGATATAATTTGAGCATAAATTCTTCTATAATGAATGTCAAACTGTGCTATTTCTATGTGATATGACAATTACATCTCATCCTATTTAAAAGGAGCTTGCAACTTTACTTTTCTAAAAGTTAACTTTCCAAAACAACACTGTATTACTTATTGCATAATTCCTTTATGAAAAAGAGCTATGTTTATTATTCAAATTTTCTACTAACCTACAGCTACGGCGTGAATTACAGCAGACTGGCAACCCAGGTGAAATTCCCCATATTTGAGGGATCATCAATCCTACATCTATACCTACTCCTATTCTAAACAAAGGTGTGCCATTGATTGGCATCTGCTTCTCAAGAAGGGAGGCCTGGCTGGGACTGGTGGGATATGACTCCCATCTGCAGGCCACTAACTGGCATCTGCTCTCGAGAAGGTGGATAAGGCCCAGCCAGGATTGGCGTGCCATGACTCCCATCTGCAGGCCATTGACTGGCATCTGCCTCTTGAGAAGGTGGGCCTGACTGGGACTGATGGGCAGCGAAATGTCCCATGTAGGAGGCATCATCAAGTCCTATACTACTCCTATTCTCAACATGACTGGGATCAGTGATGGGTGGGGACTGGTGGTTAGGGACTTCCATCGGCGAACTACTGATTGCATCAGGACGCACACCAATAGGTGGACCTCAATCTGCCTCACTGAGATGCGTCACAAGCCTTTGTTTCTATGAGTTTTGGTCATGGATGAAGAGCTTGAAAGTCCTTTGCAAGGTTATAAAGCCTTCTAGTTGAGAGAATGAGATATAATTGTGAATGCCAAAAGAGATACCAGAGCTAGGAATATTCAATAATTAGATTTGTGAATGTGCGCATTATTTATTTATTTGAACATTATTCTTCTGCATCAGAAATTTCTAAATTTTGTCCAGAATTAGATTTTCTTCAAGATTATCAAAACCAAATTTCTCCCAAACAGAAAAAAAAAAAAAGGAAAACTGCCATATGTAAACATCATTGCCCTGGTGCATACCTGTCTCCAAGGGGTTTTGTGAAAATCTGCAAGAGCACACCTTGATCGTCCCTATCAACCAAAATCCCCAATTCATCACACTCTTCCATCTGCTTCTCAGTCAACACATCCGAAACCCTGTTTCTGAGATTCTTATAATAAGTAGGCGGGGGTTTGGGCATAAACTCAAAACCCCAATCTCAGTCCGCATGCGCATCTCCTTCAAAGTAGAAAATATATCAACACAGGAGAGAGCCAAATGCTGCAACCCAGGGCCCTCATTGTGCTCCAAATAAGTTTGAATCTGAGACTTCCTCTTCGTCCCAAACACAGGCTCGTTCATGGGCAACAACACCATCTCATTATTACTCGCCAAAACCATGGAATTCAGGCCGCTCTCCCCAGTCCCCACGTCCTCCGCCGTAAACTCCGCAAAGCGATGGAACCCCGTGAATTTCGCCACGTATGCAATTGCATCCTCCAGCACCTCCACGTTGCCGACGGCATGGTCGAGCCGTACAATCCCGTACGACAGCGGAACGGACTTCACGGCCTCATAATTGGGCAAAAACGGGCCGTCATATCCCGTTTTACTGATATATCGTAAAACCACATCTCCGTAGAGCTTAACCTCTGAAATACACGCCTTTCCGCCTGTGGCATCGTCTACCAGAACCCGGGGTTTCAGCACGGCGATCGCGCCGTTTTTACGCTTTTCTCGAAGGCTTGTTCGGCGTCATTTACGAGGATTCCGACGGCTCGGACGGCTAAGCCGTGCTTGGAGAAAAATCTGCGGGCTTCCTCTGAGTCGAAGGCCGGGTGAGGCGTTTTGGTATTGGTCTGGTCGATATTTGAAGAATAGGGCGCCGTGAAAACGAACTGCAGGTCGTTGGATTGTAGGGCGAAGCTGCAGTAGGTCTGGTTGCCTGTGGTTTGATCGGATTTCGCTACCAGCTGCATTCCGAGGCCCCAGGAGAAGCGCCTGTAGGTGTTGGTGGCATCGCCGCACCAAAACTCTATGTGGTGGAATTTTTCACGGGAAAGTGATCGGTCATGGGATTATGGCGTACGAAATTCTTGTAACCCACAAGCTTAAATCTTTCGTCTTCCTTCCCCATGTCTGCTGATAAATTTCTCTGTTCTAACTTCCGCGATACTCGGACTTTGTATGGGAATTGCAGGTCTTGGGTTGTGTTTTTATAGGATGCGAGGGCGTTTTGTTTATTGAGGAATCCAATCCATTTGCGTGAGATGGTTGCTGACTGTAATCTGCGTGTAAATCCAGGTAGACGGATCATATCCACATCTCGAAAACGAACATCTTTTAATCTTCATATTAATAAGTACCGTCTGATAATTTGTCGGTTGCTTTATGTTGATCGTGTCTACGATGTTTGGTAATAAAGACTTTCCACGGAATAATTCAATTTTTATTGAATGTAAAGGCTTGAAGTTATAAAAGAGGTTAGATTTTAATGAAATAGATTCTAATCAATTCTTAATGTTAAGGATTGAAAAAGATTTATTATTATATGTTTATTTTCCAATTAAACAGGAATATATTTGATTTTGTTTTATTATCCTTAAGGTAGGTTATATAGCTTTTACTTTGAGTAACTTATTTTTGTGCTTATAACTAGCAATCGCATGTGTACAATGCAATGTGAACGCCGAATGGTATATGTTATTTGTTTTAGAGGGATATTTATTACTTTTGTAATTGATGTTGATAAGGGGTGTGATTGATTTTGTAAGTGTAGGAATATAGATGAAACATTACATTTAAAGGTTTTATCTCTACATTTCAAATTTGTTACAAATTCGTACATATGCATTTGCAAATCTTATATGTTGATTTTTCAGATTACATAGCTTGTGCAAATTTGGAGGGTAGAATATGTTGCAAGTATGTTCAACCCTGAGCAGTAATATCAGGTTGCATCGTACACACTACCCAAATCATTTTTTTGCAAAACAGGTAGAGAATTGCAAGATAAAAGAATGTTGAGAACACCACAATTTTTAGGATTGGACTATACCTTCAATATGTCTCGAGAAAGATAATTTGGTCCTGTAGAAGAAGGTTGTCATGAAAGGAGTTGGCTTTATATCCAATACAGTTCTTGTAGGACCAATGTAAGCAACAGAGGACCTGCATCATAACATATTTGTGGCATATCAATCTAAAGTGTGTGTGTGTGTGTGTGTGTGTGTGTGTGTGTGTGTGTGTGTGTGTGTGTGTGTGTGTGTAATTGTTTTCAAACCTACTTTGTAAATTTGATATAATCAAAAACCGTTGTGCCATCAACTACATTCAAGTGGGTTTCCGGAAGAATATGAGAGTTTGCAAAGAATCATGCCAACACCCCCTGCTATACTTTCTCCAAGTTTGAACCCTACCTACATTATGGAATAAGAAATGTATAGGGTGCACTTGTTTCTTACATTATATCTTTTTCAGTTTTCATTTTTTGTATGTTGAGTAGGTGCTAAGAGGGTCCTAATTTAAATTAATTTGTTTGTAAATATAGAATCATTGTAGTTATCTTGGCACTACAATACAATAAAGTGCATGATACATTTTAGAGAGATCAAATAATAAACTTGAAACATTCATTATTATTTGAGAGTAGTATTTCTTGCATGCCACGTTTTGTGCACAAATTAGGTTTTTATACGCCGATGGAATTGTTTTCAATTATGCACTTTATTATTTTTGATATACTCTTTATTGTTTAGGTTTTTGATAATTAGAGAATGCTTAAAGACTAACAAACTCTGTAACACATGCCTCAACATATTCATTGTTTTCGTTAAGTTTAAGATATTTTTGTCAAACTCGGGAAAGGATTAGGAGAGCATTTATGTTTTGTACGTTAAATGTGTCACAACACAAATATCAAAGACAAAAAATCAAATATTTAAATAAGGAGAACACACTCAAAAAATTAGTTTCAAGCTTATCCTTCATACGCCATGATTCTACGCAATGATTTGTACCTGTCAGGTATACCCACATGCTTTGGACATATATTCTCGATGATTGTTAGATTTATGTGTGTAGTCAATGTCACATATGAGTGCATGTTTTAGCATTCACATCCAAACAAATCTCATGAAATCTCACAATATTCAAGATATTTAGATAACACTATGTCAAAACTCTAATTATAAATTATCAAACATTATGCTTAGGTGAAAGAAAGGTTGTTTTTGTTGCATCTACATAAAATCCATTTGCTCCTAATACATTTTTATGAATATGTGTTTCCCATCAAACGTGTCAACACAGAGTGTACTTTTCAATAAGATCCATGTGCTATTTGTGTAGAATAATCTAAAACATAATAAGAACATTGATGCTTCTGTATCATTTACTAGTTAAACATGTTTCAAATAGAATCTCATCCTATGGTTAGAATCAAATAAAAAACCAACAAACAAGCAAAAAAACACATAATATTGTTTTGCTAAGACTTAACGAGAAGAGTAATCTACCTGTTGAATCTTCTCATCAACAACAAATATTTGCTACAAATAGTGAATTCTTATGTCTCTCAGTGATGCACTTTCTAAGCACTGTGGACACTATGGATTTTTCAAGAATATGAAAGCATTAATTTAATGGCAATAAATGACATCCTATTGCCTATTCAATAACAGAAATAAAATACATAAATTCTAAAATCAGAAACTATATGATGTCAATAGAGACAATGAGATAATACCCATATGAACATAGCTTCAAATGGTTTTACCGTAGAAGAAGAAATATAGATTTCTTTAATCCATTTTGTAATACAGGACCTGCCAAAAAAGTTCCCACATGCAAGGGAACTGCAGCTCCACATATATAATATTTAGGACATGCTTTAAAACTTGAAATCACATAAAAATCAATGGAAACATAATTGAGAAACGGAGCTGAGCTCTTTCATCCCCGTTTCTTGGTTTTTTAGTTTAGTTTTAATACATGCATACCTAAAAATACAAGGTTGAAGAAGATCACTAATTTAGTTGTATGCTTACTCGTAATTGTAAATCTCCTATATACTTCCTCTGAAGCATGAGCAGAGATGCTGACAATATATATAATCTAGTGCCCAATGAGTGTGCACTACTCATTAAAAAAATAAAAAATAAACATATTTGTACCTTGAAGTTCATAACAAAGTTTTTTCTTTCAATCTTTATGTGAATACTAATAGAAGCACATCCACCTAAAGAAGTGTAAATTATTGAGATCATGTGTGCATCAATAATGGAAATAAAACTTAAAAGTCTGCCATCACAACCACAATTGTAGATTACTTCTAATTGTTTTCTACAATATAAAATTTGTTTTCCCCAAAGAATCTACTGAATGATGTGCAGAGAATTGATACCAAAGATAAATATTGACATTTTGCACACTTTATAGTGGGGATAATTTAAACCTAGTTAGAGTTTCATAAAATATGGAGGTAAACACTTAAATATGGGTCAAGATAAAAAATACTTTAAACCAAGTATGAAAACATACCAGATATATCTACTATACCTTGTTTTGTTATATAAGTTCAATCTTCCGACCAGGTGGAAGTTCATCACAAGATTAATATTGGACTTACACTTATGCTTTTCCATGTCAACATGACCTGGGATCATGCAAACAAATCATTTAAAGAGAACACAAACCCAAAAGATGGATTGGGTAAAGGAATGAATAAGAATGCAATGGTTTTAGGCCAAAAACTAAAGAGTTTCAGTAGCATTGTTGTACGTCCCACTAAAAGATGCTCTGAATAAACAACTAACAACAATATTTGTTTGGATGAAGTAGATTGAATTTTAAATAAATGAGGCATTTGGAAGAAGCCTTAAAATACAACATGATTTTCAAAAGCAATGTCAATTCACAAAAATAGAACAATCCCTGAAGCCATCGGAATATTCAATAGACCAACATGATGGTTTACATTGAAGTTTCACTTCCTAGTTCAAGAGAATCCGATGAAATGATTTTCTCCTCAAGTGACATTATCATAATTTTTAAAATAAAGTCCACCTTTTAGAATGTAAACAAAAACCTTGACAAGCATACAAATCATCTTAGATGTATTTTGGGGCAAAGCTTCAAGAAAGTGTTGTCCACCATAGACTATCTATGGGGAGCACAAATTAATTTACAAGTATGGTATGGGACCAAACAAAAGAATTCTCATAGAAATTTTTGGTAATCACAAAAGATAGAATTTGTCACTTGACTTTAATTATTTTGAATTATCTAGTAGGGATAACAGAACATTCCTTGGTAGTTATTAATCTCGTTAGTATTGAGAAATACTCAGACTGCATTTGGTACATCATTACATGGACTATGGAGGTACACAAATGAGATTTAGACAAGACACGACCTGGCTAAGTTAGCAATATGCTATGCTCACCGACTTCAGGAAAACTACAGAAAGAGATGTCATTTTTCTTTAAAAAATAGTGGTTGTTAAAACAATTCTCCATATAAAGAACCATGAATGAATCATTATATTCCATTGGATGCTTAGCTCAAACTTCCAATCCAGAAACCCCATTTTACAGTGATGAATGGTATTGAGAAACCCCACGTTGTTGCAGTGCCATTTCGGCACTTGGTCACGCCATCCCTCTGCTCGATTTTGTAAAGCAGCTCGCCTCCCATGGCATCACAGTCACCTACGTGGTTTTAATTTGATGAACAAGCTTCAGATTCCTATGCCGCCGCCATTGTTAAACTCCCTGCGGAAGCTCTCCTTGAAGGCCTCGCAGTTGTAGATTCTAAAACCCTAACCATATAAGTACCTCCTAATTTCAAAAATATAGTTCAAAAATCACAAATATAACATGCAACTGTTGTTGTAGACGAAGCTATTCGGCATGCAATTTCCATTGTTTCCATTTAACAACTAAAAACAGAAAATACAAGCAAACGACCATCAAATTTAATCACCTTAAAAAACGTCTAAATGGCTGTCAAATTTTGCACAGTCGGAGAAACATCCGCAAAGGCCTTTCCCATAGGGGGAACGCCTTCGACGTAATAAGAATGTCATGTTTAGAATATTATCTAATATGTAGCTTATTAGATTTGAGATATAAATGAAATAGGTGCGTTGAGAATGATAGCTTTCGACATTTTTTACATAGATTTATTTAAGATAGGTATGCTAGTAACACTTGCATCGTGGAAGGTAAAAATAAGTGTGTGTGTGTGTGTGTGTGTGTGTGTGTGTATGTGTGCTTGTGCGCGCGCAAAACGCGATGGAAAGCAACATAATACTATTAAAACATGTAAATAAACATATATGAAGTATGATAATAAGTTAACGATGTCTACTCTTTTCTTCCTCCAATTTAATAAAAGAAAAGAGGAAGAAAAAACTTAATTCTTTTATCTACTCATTTTCCATTCTTCAATTTCTCAAATCGATCATATGTGAAAGGTGGTGCGATCATCAATCTATATAATGACTTGACATGTGATATAGCAACAAAGGACAAACCTTGTCTTTCTATATGCCATAAATCAATTGTAGCTTTGTTAAGTGTTAAGCCTTGTGATTTGTGGATTGTCAATTCCCATGTCAATTCAGAGGTAATTAACAAATGTGGCCCCTTTCTATAGAGGTGATTGAAATTGTAGTTGGAGTTGCATCAATAAAAGGAATACATGTGTAGTTATCAAATTGAACCATTACATATGTAGGTGGTTCATGGGTCCTAATCCTAGTTTATAGACAATGCTTCGAACAAATTTAAGTGCACCATTGGCAAGACCTGCTTCGGTCCATAAGTTTGTAGTTATTATCACCCTTGCTCCAATAGAAATCAATAATTAAACTTGCAATTGTTCATCATCCAATCTCGTAACAATAAATTATTTTGTCCCCTACATTAATGCATTAGGCAATGAGTTGATTCAATGCATATAATCTTCTCTTATTATGTCGTTGTACACCTTCATTTGCTACAAATAAATGCATATGCTCATCAAAATCCTCATTTTCAACTATTTGAAGTAAAGCATTGGTTTTAGTCATCAACAATTGTTAATCTTTAATGGTCGGATTAACATCTCTTAGATTTGTTAGAAGTTGTTGAAACCATTGTTGTTTTGTTTGATCTTATTGTTTGAAAATTGTATATAATGTAAAGTGCTCTAATTTTTACCATAATAATGTTGCTTGTGTTGCACTTGTATATGGAGATTTATATATTACCAGAGGTAATTATCTTAAATCGCCAACAAAAATCATAGACCTACCACTAGAGCACATAGCTACATTTTTGGAAATGTTTGGAGTAATGGAGAATCTATATTTTGAAGCATCTCTTGACCTATAAAGCTCATCAAGCATCAATCAAAATACATTTAGCATTCTGCATTTCTTCTAAAAATCTCGTTAACCTTATTCCTTCTAATTTTTCAACATCCAAAATAGGCATTCGTAACATTGTATATAATGTTGATACACATATAACATTAAATGTTGCAACTCCAATTGGAGCAAGCAATAGAAGGGGACAACATTGCGTAGTTGTGAAAACTCTAAAAGTGTTAGTTTAATTCCTCTAATAAGATAAGATTTCTCTGTTCTCGTCGTTCCTTGGATTATCACATGTAATGGAATGCACTTGTCCTTGATTATAATGTTTAATAATTATATCAAATGTTATTTTTGTTTACCGCTAAGGTTGTGGTAGCTAAAATAAGAGGGTGGTCTTTCTTCCATTACGGAAAACAATTATCTTTAGCCATAATATGAAAAAAAAAAAAATCGTTTGGTCTTCACCAAAATAATTTGCATTCAAGTGTTAGTCTATCAACACCCTTCGACCCAACATATCAATCTCAGAAACATGTAGAAGTTATTTTTGGTGTAGGCCTGATATGATCTCCCACTCATGTTCAATTGTGTTTTGTTGGATAATATCATCATTTTCATCCTCTATTTCTCGTTGAGTCATTTTTTATTTCAATAACCCACTTTATATGCCAAGATTTATATTAAAATTGAGTTTAATTACATTTACAATATCATCTTCAAGGCCAATATCTATCTGAATATCATGAAATGGTTTGTATAGTACTAACTCAGACCAACAAAAATCCAAAAAAATTACTATCTTGTTTTGGGATGCTACAAAACCTTGCCCATACCCTCATAATAGTACATGTTTTTCTAGGGTTCCACTTTTCTCCACTACAATTTTTTGGATTATAAATCAAAGATTTACAACCTCAATGAGTTATACATGTTCTATTGAGGTACGCGTCTATCAATGTACCCATCAGTATGTACTTTATATGTATTCCATTTTCATCATCTTCTTTTAATATGGGTTTAAAACATTATACCCAACATTAAATGATATAAATACTCTACTACACTCAATCAAAGGAATATCTAGCAACATGTGACATGTATTTGTTTCCCTGTGTATCTTTCGATAATTATTTATGTTAACAGCGTTTATGCACTTGAGCGGTAGGTTCTTCGGGATTTTCAACGTTTGTAAGTTGCATCAACATTTGTTGATATGTTTCTAAACTTTTATTTTCTTTTACAACATACTTTTATATGTCATTTACATGAACATGTTTTGAAAATATTGGTTGTCGACCTACATTTGTATGTCATGATTGAAACAGATTACGATCATGAGTTTTGATGCACTCATCATTTCTTTGTGGTTCATATTTTTTATCTCTCATCTACACATCTAAGTATAATTTTGATCCATCGATATGTAAAGGTTAAGGGGCATTGTACCTATAGGAAAGCCAAATGTATGTTATTGTAGACACAAAATCGCGCACTTTGGTTAATTATCTAGTCCTGATTGCATACTACTAATCATATGATTCCTAAGTAAGAAATGTACTAATCAACCCATGTCTTTGGCCATCTTTGTTTTATTTTTGTTACTACTTTTAGTATCATACACCTTTGTGCTCATTCGACCTCCGACCCTTCGGTTTCTCGAGCACGGACACCGGCGCCAGGCTAGACGCCAACATCAGGCGCTCTCGTCCCCTTTGGGCACTCTTGACTTCTTTGTAATTTACTCACCTCTTATGGGTCATTTCTAGTTGTTTGAGCATCTTATCGTTTTGGTAGTCATCCTTTTCGGGGTTAATTACAAAATTCAAGCAAGGGAATCATATAAATATAAAGTT
The DNA here is from genome assembly GCA_018340775.1 of Taxus wallichiana var. yunnanensis. Taxonomy (NCBI): domain Eukaryota; kingdom Viridiplantae; phylum Streptophyta; class Pinopsida; order Cupressales; family Taxaceae; genus Taxus; species Taxus wallichiana. The sequence goes on along the minus strand of CM031242.1, from coordinate 830,078,794 downwards.
ATTTGATCATAATAAGGGACCAAGCACTAAGCATTAGTTATCACCACCTAAGGTTACATCCAAAGGCTATTCAAGAGCATCAAAACATCCATTCTAGCATCCATCACAAGGGACAAGGGTTTGTTTTCTACATACACTTCATAGGAGGGGAGTTCATTCTATTCCATGCACACATCTACTACATTTCTTTACATCTAGCTATTTTCTCACTATCAAGTGTGACACGCACAAGAGCCACCTATGACACGATTCCGCACACACACACACACATAGAACTACATTGGGTCCGAGATGTAATACAACGATCAATTGTAACTTCACCATTATGACAGATGAGGATAACCTAACCCCTCATTTTCATCTTTCCTTTTAGGATTTGATGTATATTTGAGGGTTGACAGGTTCATATTTCATTACGGGTTTCAAATGAGCTTGGTAGTCATTGTGTGACCTCATAGCAACCAATAGTGAATAACGGCGAATAATTTACAACCACGAAAGGTTGAGTTTAAAGTATTTTCATAGACATAGGCACTTATTTCCAGTCTATAGTGCTTGTGGGTGCTCCTGCCCCTTTCTGGGTGCCCCTGTCTAGCCTGCTCCTCCAGATCTGCATTTCTCTGGGTCTCTGTGACGCTCCCGCCTTTGAGTTCACTGGTCAACACTTTGGTACCCATCAGATTTTATTGTGAATTAGCTAATTACCTTTTTCTCCTCCTTGCAATTAAGGTTTCATGCTTTATTTCTTAGTCTTGCTTGGGTTTATTTATGTACTTCATTATTGTTTATTTACTACTACAATAGCATACAAATTAGGCATATATCTAGTGTTCCCTTAGCATCAACATCTTCCATTTATTCTCTTGACATCCCTATGATCACTCATAATGGAAAGCTTCAACCACTCAATACACTACTCACATATGCTACCATTCCTTCACATGACATTTTATCACTCATGCATGTTGTTGGCCAATTAAAATCTCAGGTTCAATCTCTCACACTTGAAAGCCAAGCTGATTATTCTTCTATCGATAATAATTCATTACATGGAAACCCTATTCCGAAAAAAAGATTCACAATTCAGAATTCCTTAAGGATTTCATTATGCCTACATTTTCATGTTTTTATGGTACTGGAAATCCATATTTGCATCTCAAACATTATTGTATAGCTATGGCTTCATACTCTAATGATTGATTTTTCTCAAAGCCTTTCTCCATAGTCTTACTAATGACACTCTCCAATGGTACACACATTTACCCTTCGGATCTATTAGTACCTATCGAGAGATGGAAGAAGCCTTCCTTCAACACTTTATACTAACAACAGCCCTAGAGTCACATATGATCATCTACCTAGCTTACATCAAGGCAAAACAAAACCCATCATTGATTACATTTTGTGCTTTAATGCTTGCATGCATCAATTAGTCTTCCATCCCATTGACTTAGAAAAGTAATTCATCTTTTTTCATGGCTTGATTCCCACTTTAAAACAACGCTTGCAATATGATACATGTGAATCATTCACACTCTTATGTTATAAGGTCATTGATTTATAGTAGGATATCATTGTTGTGCATGTTATAGATCCTCCTCCTAGTTCTCCTACTACTACATCATCTAGTTCTTCTCCTCTTCCATCTAGCTTAGTTTCCTCCTAGGACTCCATCTCCTCCACCTCGTAAGAAAAATCAATCTTCTCCATCGCATAAGCATCATCCATCTCCTCCATCACGTCAGTCTCCACCTAAGGCATCTCCATCCCCTCCACGGGAACCATTGCACTTTTCTCATGATGTCAGGCCTCATGATGTGCTACGTCTTTGCTTGATAAGCGCATGATTCACTTACCTTCTAATCAACATCATCCTCCACATCACTTGCAATGGCAACGTGATAGACCATATTACAACTTTCATCATATCAATGGTCATCATGATAATGACTATTGCACTCTTCATTATCGATTATAACAATTAAAAGATAAGGGTGTCATTGCCTTTACATCTCGCTCTCATGAGCGGTCCATGTCTCCAATTCCACACAAGCGTGCATCTAGTCCACTTCATTTATCTCCTTCACCTACTTCTAAGGTTACTATTCATGTGCCGCCACAGGTTATTATTCATGTGCGCTCTCCATCTCATCCATCCACATTACATCATCTCATCTTCTTCACCATGCACCTACTACGCATTAGATGCCTAAGAAGTCGACATTTGTACTTCCCACCACCGCACCTTTATCCATCATTGGCACCATATTGTCTGACATTTAGTTCATTTCATACACTCATGTTGCTTATACGCTACATGCTTCCACCACTTCGTGCCCACTTGGTCTTTGGAATATGATTTTCTCACCTCCCCCGATGACGCACTCTTGCTGCTTTGGTTCACACTTGACTTAAGGGAATCCTATACACATGAACCTCACACATTACACATCATATTACACATGACACAATGGACACACTTCTATCATTCATCACTACATAATCAACATAATTGTGTGTGCCTTGGTTTCTATCAAACACATTCTCTTCCCCTGCAGGGCACAGTTTCAGCACATCGGTCGGTCCTCCTTTGGGCTGCATACTCCTTCAGCGATGTCGCATGCACCCCAAATGAGGGGGGCATCATTTGGGTGAATCATTCACCCCATACAACATTATACATAGCAGACATGGTAATGCTGGTACAACATAATTTGTCGGTTTCGGGCTCATAATCGAATTGGGTCCTTCACATAGAGTGACCCTTCCTTGATGCCTATAACTAGGGGTAATTACATAGCGATTAATAGTTCATCACGGTCTACATATTTCCACACAGTGGATTTTACTGAGCATACAATCCTTAGTACTTGAATTTATACACACCATCTGCAATGGTGTTCTACATTACAAGAAACCACTAAAGGTTGAAGGATAACACCGGACTTTTCTCCCTACACTTCTTCCATATCATTGGTGTGAGATCACCGGAAAAGAATTGTTCGCCTACAACATCTTCGGATCCTTTATACACTTTTTTTCCTAGTCATGGATCAGTGCACATGTTACTTTTTCACATTTTTAGCGTTCTTACACACTTATTTACATACTTTTATACATATTCATATGTATTTGAATACTTGTTCATTCTTCTCTTTTACAAGTCCGTCTCGTATGGGAAGTGGTAGTCAACATCACTCAACATCACACAAAATAACAACAACAACATCAACATCAACATCAACAAGAAGCACATTCACAATATTTACACATGCATTTCCACCCTAGATTTATTTTCATCACCACTTTATGCACTTTATCCTCCTTCGTATCCACACTTCACACTTTTATCACTCCATGCTTTGTCTTGTCCTTCGGCACGCTCTTTCTACATCGATCTACATGGTTATTAGGTATGCATCTCTATTTACTTTATGTTATCGAGAATTCACTCAAAAACATAAAGTGGGGGAAAATGTAGACACCAAATCACACACGTTGGGTAATTATCTAGTCTTGATTATATACTACTATTCATATGATTTCTCGAGTAAAAAATTACTAACTAACCCATGTCTTTGGCCATATTTGTTTTCTTTATGTTACTACTTTTGGTCTCACACACCTTCTCTCTCGGTCCGACCTTTGAACCTTCAATTTCTCTGAGTCTAGACACCAACACCCAACTAGGATGCCATCACCAAGTGCTCCCATCCCCTCCAGGGGCACTCCCGACCTCTTTTTACTTTAATCACCTCTTTTGGGTCATTTCTAGCCGTTTGAGCATCTTATCTTTTCGGTAGTAGTCACCCTTTTTGGGTTTAGTTTACGAAATTCAAGCAAGGGAATCATATAAATAAAAATTATGTGATCATAATAAGGGACCAAACACTCGAGCTTTAGCTATCACCACCTAAGGTTGCATCCAAAGGCTATCAAAGAGCATCAAAGCATCCATTCTAGCATCTATCACAAGGTAAAAGGGATGGTTTTTGCATACATTTCATAAGAAGGGAGCTCATTATATTCCATGCACACATCTACTACATTTCTTTACATCTATCTATTTGATCACTATTTAAACATGATAACAAGTTAACGATATTCAAACATTATATCGTTGATCTTTCAACAATTAAGTTTTTTTCTTCCTCTTTTCGTTTATCTACTCATTTTTCATTCTTCAATTTCTCAAATCAGTCATATACGAAAGGTGGTGAGATCCTCGATCTATATAATGACTTGACACGTGATATCGCAACAAAGGTCAAACCTTGTCTTTCTCTATGTCATAAATCAATTATTAAGTGCTAAGCCTTGTGATTTGTGGATTGTCAATTCCCATGCCAATTCAAAGGTAATTAACAAATGTGACCCCTTTCTATATAGGTGATTGAAATTGTAGTTGGAGTTGCATGAATAACAAGAATATATGTGTAGTTATCAAATTAAACCATTACATATGTAGGTGGTTCATTGGTCCTAATCTTCATTTGTAGAAAATGCTTCAACAAACTCAAGTGCATCATTGGCAAGACCTACTTCAGTCCATAATTGTGTAGTTATTATCACCCTTGCTCCAATAGAAATCAATAATTGAAGTTACAATTGTTCACCATCCAATCTCGTAACAATATTGTTTTGTCCTCTAGTTCAATACATTAGGCAACAAGTTGATTCAATGCATATACTCTTCTCTTATTTTTATTTTTTTGTTCAAACCAAGGGTATCCCCGTGACCCATCCCAATGACCAGACCCACCTTACCTTGGACTTACTTGCAGCCAAGTTGGGGTTCAGGACTCGGGTGAGATGAGGTGAGAGTAGTCCCCTAGTGATGCACGAACCTCCCACTAGCCACGTGCATTAGATAAACCCGGCACCACGGTCAAACCCAAGACCTTGGGAGAAAACCCAAGACTCGGGCATACAACCCGTGCGGGACTAATATTCTCTTATTATGTTAACACACACCTTCATTTGCTACAAATTAATCAACAATTGTTAATCTTCAATGGTAGGATTAACATCTCTTATATTTGTTAGAAATCATCGAAACCATTGTTGTTGTTTTGTTTGACCTTGTTGTCTAAAAATTGTATCTAATGTAACAACGACTCTAAATTTTACCATAATATTTTTTTGTGTTACATTTGCATATAGAGATTTATATATTACCAAAGGTAATTCTCTTAAATACCCAACCTAAATCATAGAGCTACCGCTAAAGCACATATCTACATTTTTGGAAATGTGTGGCATAATGGAGAATCTATATTTTGAAGCATTTTTACCTATAAAGTTCATCTCATCAACCAAAATATACTTAACATGTCGTATTTCTTCTATAAATCTCATTAACCTTATTCCTTCTAATTTTTCAACATCCAAAATATACATTCGTAACGTTGTATATAATGTTGATACACATATAAGGTTAAATGTTGCAACTCCATTAGAGCAAGCAGTAGAAGGGGACAACATTGCAGTTGTGAAAACTCTAAAAGTGTTAGTTTAATTCCTCGATAAGATAAGATTTATCTATTCTTGTCATTCCTTGGATTATCATATGTAATGGAAATGCAACTTATCCTTGATTATAATGTCTAATAATTGTATCAAATGTTATTTTTGTTTGTTGCTAAGGTTGTGGTAGCTAAAATAGGAGGCGGTTCTTCTTCCATTACAGAAAACAATTATCTTTAACCATACATATGATTTTTTTTATTTTTTTCTTCACTAAAATAATTTACATTCCAAAGTTTTTGCCTATCAATACCCCTTTGACCCAACATATCGATCTCATGAACATGTAGAAGTTAGTTTTGGTTCTTTTCTAATATGATCTCTCACTTGTGTTCAATTGTGTTTTGTCGGATAATATAATCATTTTCATGCTCTATTTCTTGTTGAGTCATTATTTGTTTCAATAACCCACTATGTGTGCAATAGTTATATTAAAATTGAGTCTAATTGGATTCTCTCAATATCATAAAATGGTTTGTATAATACTAACTCTCACCAATAAAAAAAAATACTATCTTATTTTGGGATGTTATAAAACCTTGGCCATACTCTCACAATAGTACATATTTTTCTAGGGTTCCACTTTTCTCCACTATAAATTTTTGGATTATAAATCCAAGATTTACAACCTCAATGAGTTGTAAATGTTCTATTGAGCGAGGTCTATCAATGTACCCATCATGTATTTATTTTCCATAAATTTCATTTTCATCATCTTCTTTTAATATTGGTTTAAAAGATACAAATACTCTACTATAGTCCATCAAAGGAAGTTCCAACAACATGTGACATGTCTTCATTTCCCTGTGTATCTTTTGACAAATATTTATGTTAATAGGTGTCTATGCACTCGTGCGGTAGGTTCTTTAGGATTTTCAACATTTGCAAGTTTCATCAACATTTGTTGATATGTTTTTGAACTTTACTCTGCTTTTGCAGCATACTTTTCTAGGTTATTTACATCAACATGTTTTGAAAGTATTAGTTGTCAACCTACATTTGTATGTCATGATTGCAACACATTAATATCATGAGTGTTGAAGCCCTCATCATTTATTCGTAGTTCATATTGTTTATCTCTTATCTACACATCTACGTATAGTTTTGATCCATCGAGATGTAAAGGCCAAGGGGCATCGTACCTACATGAAAGCCAAATGTATGTTATTAATCATGTACACAAACATTAAATACATAATTTTACAATAATGCTTCTTACCTGCAAACCTTATTTCCTATTTTTTCATAAGCAAACCCCATTTTTACACATGGTATGACGCTCCACACAATTAACCAATTCTTCATAGTCTTTTTTTCGGATCTATTTTAGTAATATTTAATGTGTCCCATAAACATGGATGTGAGCCACATCATATTTTCCCTGAACCACAAATGAAATTATATTCATGTTTATTTTTCTTGTAGTTTCTATTTAAAGGAGAAAAATAAATTTGTAATCATTTCTTAAATGTATGTTCCTTTGATGTGTATCAACCTCTGAATTTCATGCATGTTTAATCCCATCAAAATACTTTTGGGTAACTTTTACTTAATCATTATTTTTCCAATCTAAAGTGTCCATATTTGGTGCTCTAACCAACCATAAGAAATCATGCATATGTGAAGGCCATATATTTTTTCCTTTATATCTACACCAAAAATATTTTATCTTCATAAACTTTTGTAGTATCTCTATTCGTAACACTGAATTTTGAATGTGCATATAATGAGAAACTATATGGGGATTGTCCATTATATTTTATTGTCACCATTTTTTTGTTTTACGTTGATCCGTAGGTGGAGTTCCTAGCATTAGTTCATGGAATTATAGTTGTATGCATGTGATTGAATTAATCTAAGCTAATGAAAGGAAACTAACACCAAGTAGATTCCTAACTTAGTTAATAAAAAACATAAACATCATGATAAATCTAGAAAGGAAAGTTTAACTAATGTGCATCAAACATTAAAACATTAAATGCAAAATCAATCCTTTGATATTTGGATGTGCTTTGTAATTGTAGATACTCCTTTAGTGATCCGAACGTAGCCACGTGTGATCAAAGGAAATTCTCCATGTGTAGACACAAAATCACGCACTTGGGTAGATTTCTAGGTCCTAAAAGCATACTAGCATTTACATGATTCCTAGGTACGTAAAATAGTGGTTGATGAACTATATTTGGCCTATTTTCTTTGAATATTGCTTTCTTTTTGGTCTTGCACACCCTACAGCATAAGTGATCGACACTTTATGTGTTTATATTTTATGATTTCAAACACTTGCGCCTCGCTAGGATAAGCAGCGCCAGTGCACCCATATCCCCTATGGGAACCCCTAACCCTTTTCTTCCTTGTTCTTTTTAGGTCTCTTTTATCTTTTTTGGGCATATTTTTCACTTATGATTCGACCTTCCAGGTTGTCAATTATGAAATTCAAACAAGGGAATCATATAAATACATATTTATGTGTTCAAAATGAGGGACCAAGCATTAAGCATTAATATCATCACCTAATCTTGCATCCAAAAGGCACCTAAAGCACTCTAAAACATCCATCTAGCATCCACTCAAGGGACAAGGGCTGCAACAACTCTACATACACTACATAGGAAGGGGAAGTTCATTTTTTCATCCACACATTCTACTACATTTAGCTACATCCCACTATCAAGTGCAACTTTCACAAGGGCATCCTAGGGTACAATTTATACACACACTCATAAGAACTACATGGAGTTTGAGATGTAGTGCAACAATCGGTCATAATTTCACTCTCGGGGTGACCACAAGGGTCAGTTGAATCCCCATATTACATCTTTCTTTTTAGGTTTGATGCGTTTTGTGGGTTTTTACAGATGAACTTCTATTTTACAGGTTATAGGTACCTTCAACATTAATTGTGAGACTACCAGGAGATCAACAATGAGTAATTGTGACATACATGTGACACATCAAAGATCAAATCTGGAGCTTCTACACGCCATAGGCACTCGAAGAGGTCTCTAGTGCCCATGCGTCCCTATCTTGTCGTGGGCACCTGTGTCTGGCCTTATTCCTGTAGTCTAGAATTTACATACAACATTTGTGACACTCTGCCCAGTCTGTTCATCTATCTTCCCTTCTCAGATCATTTGTAGATTGTGAGTAAATAAGCTAAGCCCCCTCTCTTTCTTCTTTGCTTAGGGTTTTACACTTACATGCCTCTTTGTTTGTGTCATTACTGTATTTTAGCATTTATACATTATTTATTACAATAGTTACTCTATAATTAGATTTAATTCAAATACAATTAAATCATTTTTGTGAACTTGTATCCTCATTCAAACACCATTAATTCCTTCTTTGTTGTCAGCTTTGATACCCTAGAATCCTATCATCGTGAGTGTCTCCTTCCCTTACGTTTTGCAGGAAAATCCTGAATATCAAACTGAAATCCAATATTTTTGTCCAACACTTATATTCATCCTCATACTTCTCCGAATATGTGTATCATAAATTTACTACAACATTATCTTTTAAGGAAGAACACATTACTTTTACATCTACAAAAATTCCTTCTCAATCTATTTTAGATAATGATCCCCCTCTTTATATTCATGTTTGTATCAATAACATAGGGGTTAAACAAGCTTTAGTTGATAATGGCTCCGGCCTTAACATTTGTAACCTATCATTCCTTTAACAACTTGGCCTTTCTAAACATCCTTAACACCCTCATCTATTTGTATTTGTGGCTTTGATAGTATTCCTAAAAAATTATTAGGTACCATCACAGTTCCCATTACTATTGGGCCATGCACTTTTTCAGTCCCATTCCATGTAATTCCTAACAATATTAATTATAATATTCTCCTCGGACGACCTTGGATCCATGTCATGCATGCGATCCTTTCAACACTTCATGCACGTATTAAATTCCTATACCATGGTGTGGTCTATAAATCCTTGGTATATCCCTCCCCATTTTCCTTTTGCAACACTATCGATCATTCACATGAATGCCCCACTCCCAATTGCAAAAAGTATGGTCTTGGGTATTGATATATGCTTCGTTATGGTTTCGATGGCACTATATTAGGCAAATATGAAAAATGAGTCAAATAACCTCTTTCAATTCCATACAATCCACTAGACTCATCCTTGGCTATCTCCCCTTTGCTTGATCCTTTTATTTCTTCCATATCTCCTCCTGAGGTTTACACTATTTCACATACTCACCATCACAAAAAGCAATTTCCATCTGTTCTCCATACTACAACTTACTTTGGAAAACCTACTCCTCCTAACACCAATACTAATACTCCTGACACATTCCACATCCACCACCATGGCATGGTCTCTCTTCCATCCTTAGATAGATCTCCATCACTTGCACACTTGGGGGCATCAAAATCTCCCCCTCATAGTCACATGTTCTAATCAGTAGTTTTCTATCCATATTATTCACATACGCATCTATACATTACTCTTGCTTTGTAATTCATGTCAATATTTCTAGCAGCACTTTCTCATATCTACACTATGGGCACACCTTGTTACATCTCTCTATACGCTCCTATACTACTCCATACGTGATTTTATACTCATGCTTACTTATGGATCCTTCTATTCATGGTACACATACTACTTTCTATATACGATATACATCCTTGCATGCACTATACATACTCTGGCTACTCTTGTTCACAATGATCACATATTTTTGCCAACATCTCCTGATCAACTGTCTCTAGTGTCTACTACTACACTTCACGCTCCGTGCTTCATGACTAATCCTTCTCAACACTCCTACACCTTTGGTACACACATTGTATCGTCACTACCCTATGATGCACTCTAGTTCCACGGTTCATACTTGACTGTTGAGGGTCTACATCTAAAATGAACCTCACAACATTATCTCTTTACACTCTGTTCTTATTGATATATCTTTCTAGTATATATTTTTAAAACCATTTCCCGATGACACAGTCTTGTTCTATGGTTCATTCTTGATCTTTGAGGGGGCATTTATAAATGAAAATCCTTTCATACACATCCACTTTGGGGGCATGCTGCTCCTTCCACCTTCAAACTTTTCATTTCATTCCATCACATTTATACACCGCATTTTCATATATTGGTTGCACTTATTCTTGCTTGCTTATACTATTACATGATGCACTTTTCTTACTATGCTAGTCAGATACTCAGTATGTCATTATATTTATCATATACACATGCACATTCACCTTGTCTCTATTTGTGAATGCAGATCACTTACATATTTTCACACGCTGCAATGGTGTTCAACATTGTACCTTTTACCATTCCCATCGAGGCTCCTAGGGGCATATACATTTCCTACTCTCACACATTACATGTGCTATTGTTTCATCATTTAATACTTCTACTTTCTAGCACATTACTTTCCATTGATACATACATGCCTTGACATACTATTTATCTTTCTAACATACTAATAGGTGCTTCATGTGTAGCATTTTCCTTGCAGAACTATTTGTCACCATGGTTGTTTGATAGATTTTACTTGCCATTGATTGTTATTGTATGTCGTTGTTTACGGGTTATGCCCTATGTCTTGTTTGATCATTGTTTGTATGCTTTTGTTCATTTCGGACACTGATTGTCTTGTGACATTCTAAGCGATGTCCCATGTTTTAAATCCACTTTTTTTGGTCCACTTTGTTTTCACACTTTCTTGTTACATTTTTTTATATTACATGTTTGCTACTTTTACTTCTAACATGTGTTACTAGCCATTTGTTTGCATGTGTCATGGTATCTACCATGCACATCTCCTACTCCATGCGGAGTATCGCCTTCGAGATCAGCATTAGGTCCTCTCTTTTGGGCTACACACTCCTACATTCATCGCATACACCCCAAATGGGGGCATACTCTGGGTGAACAAATGTCTTTTCCAGTTTGATCTAATTTAGAATAAATATATTAATTTTTAAACAAATATTTTTTTCCTATATCTATGGAGTATTTGCTTCAAGACAAATGATCTCTCCTCGATATATTATTTGAAATATATTTCAATTCTATGTAATAAATATGTAAAAGATTGATTATAAATGGATTTATTGCAATTACTTTCAAAACAAACTTATAAAAAAGGGAATGAATTACCCTTACAACAGCTCAAAGCTACGGTATAGAAATAACACAACCTATTATAGTTATAGCACTAGCTAGCTCGAATCAAACTTGGCTCAAAATCACAACACAAACACTAGCACCCGAATCATCCAATAAAGCACTTTGGTGCCTATGTTCTCCCTGACTCTAATGTCACGGGGCACATGCATTCGACTTATCATCTCAATACATTTCACATAATCCTTCGGATCATTTTTCATAATTACAGCACAGATCCTTCGATTACATCATGCATGCAATCTCCTACAATTGAAACAATCAATACATTCGAACTAATTCGGACATAGGAACAAAGCATGGCTGCACCATTTGTAGTGGTGTTTATTAGGCGAGTCATGGATGAGAATAACATTAGACCTCTCTCCCCAACATTTTCTCATTGGTGTGAGATCACCCAAAAAAAAATCACTCTAGGCGTGAGATCACCCAAAAACTTGCGCTTAGTGTGATACGCCCAAAACATTGCTCTTCACATTAGTTGAGGACATTTTTCTATCCTTTTACACTCTTCTACATTAGGTGCACACTTTTCTTTTACACACTTTTACATACTTATGCACACTTTTCTCTTATTTATCATATACATAACTTTTAATACAATCTTGCTCTTCTTTTGCGGGTCGTCCTTACAAGAAACAACAATCAAAAGCACAACAACAGTACAAACGCAACGCATACGCTTCACCCTTAGGGTCATTTTCCTTTCCTAGTTTTCACACTTCACTTTGCATCATTCCACACTTCACTTGTCCACTCGGCACACATTTCCCTACATGCTCTACATGGTTATCACGTACACATATCTTATCTATTTTATGTAGAGTATTCACTTAACAACATAAAGTGGGGAAAATGTAGACACAAAATCATGCACTTGGGTACATTTCTAGGTCCTAAAATCATACTAGCATTTACATGATTCCTAAGTAAGAAAACTAGTGATTGAAAACTATTTTTGGCATCTTTTCTTTATCTATTGCTTTCTTTTTGGTTTTACATACCCTACAACCCAATAGAAAATTTATGTGTTTATCTCTTATGACTTCATACACCAATGCCTAGCCAAGACAAAGAGCGCGCCAAACGCCTCTGTCCCCTCTAAGCACCCCTGACCCTTTTTTTCCTTACTCTTTTTAGGTGTCTTTTATATTTTAGGAATATTTTTCACTTATGGTTCAGCCTTCCAGTTATCAATTATGAAATTAAAACAAGGGAATCATATAAATACATAGTTATGTGTTCAAAATGAGGGACCAAGCACTAAGCATTACTATCATCACCTAATCTTGCATCCAAAAGGCACCTAAAGCACTCTAAAGCATCCATTTAGCATCTAATCAAGGGACAAGGGATGCAACAACTCGCATACACTGCATAGGAAGGGGAAGTTCCTTTTTCCATCTACACATTCTACTACATTGCTACATTTAACTACAACCCGCTATCAAGTGCAACTTACACAAGGGCATCCTAGGGCACAATTTCTATACACACTCATAAGAACTACATGGATTCTAAGATGTAGTGCAATGCTCGATCATAATTTCACTCTCGGGGTGACCTTTGGGGTTAGTCGACTCCCATATTGCACCTTTAGTTTGAGGTTTGATGCGGTTTATGGGTTTTGTAGGTGAACTTATATTTTGCGGAGTTACAAGTACCTTCGGATTTATTATGTGATTACCAGGAGATCAACATAGAGTAATTGTGACATACCTATGACTCATCGTAGAGATAAAATCTAGAGCTTTTGTACAATCACATGCGCCTAGAAGATGTCTCTAGCACCCAAAGGCTGCCTGTCTCGTCATGGGCGCCCATGTCACCGCCTTATTCCTATAGTCTAGAATTTATAGACAACATTTGTGACACTCTTCCCGCTTTTTTCATTGCTCTTCCCTACTCATATCATTTCCATTTTGTGAGTAAATCAGCTAAGTCCTCTCTCCTTCTTCTTTGCTCGGGGTTTTACATTTACATGCTTATTTGTTTGTGTCATTACTATATTTTAGTATTTATACATTATTTATTACAATAGTTACTCTATAATTATATTTAATTCAAATAAAACTAAGTCACCATGGAAGAGGAAGATATCTCACCAATATGGCTTAATTGTCATGTTTGGTTCTTCTCTTACTACTCTTTTCCAAGTAGAAGATGGAAAAGTTTGCTTGATCAATAAGCCTTCCAAGATTGAAATTCTCTTATCATATGTAGATGTCTTACAAGGACATGGTGTAAATTTGGACAAGGTGTACTAGGTTCTTTATATAGCTTTCCAGTTTTGGAGAAACTTGCAACCTAATGAATGTGGGATAAAGGTAAAGTAGAATTAGAAATGGATAAGTATGATTAGAATAGATTAATTAGTGATTAGAAACTCATGGGAGTTGGAGATGATTTAATTAATCAAATAGGATTAATTAATAGACCAAGATAAGCTTAAGAAGTCATTTGGAGATGATTTAGAAGGAAATTAGTAAAATTTGAAGGGTTTGAAAGGGGATTTAACTAATAAGAAGGTTTATTAGTTAAATAGAAGATTGAAAGGCTTAATTAATTAATAAGGTTAATTAATTAATTAAAAGAGGATTATAACTAACGAAGTCTCATTAATTGGCATCTAGGATGGGGAAGGATGGTTAATTAACAAAGTGTCGCTAATTAACCGAAATGAAGGGAAATGTTAGCTAATCATCAGAAAATCACTAATTATAATGAATGACAAGAAAGAGGATAATTAGTGCAATTTTAGTATTAAAACTGTGATTTAGAGGCCTAATCACATCTAATGTGCATTCAAGCATTTTCAAACTAAAACAACTTCATTCTTGAACTCGCCTATTTTTAAGTACTTGTTTATTGGTTTATTAGACTCTATTAAGCAATTTTTAATTCCTTCATGTACTATCTAACCTTCATTTCATGTATATACTCTGCTCTTTCATCCCATTTCATGCCTCCATAATCATCATTATCTCTAAAATCAAGAAACTTGACTAAACCATTTCTTTATCCCTTGTTAACCTTCACAAGTTCACTAAAAGGTCTTGTATTCTCAAGCAAAAACTTGGCTTATTGGACATATATGGAATTTCAAAATCCATCACCCTACTTCTCACATCCTAACAATACTACATCAATCAACTATATGTATAAAACTTGATTAAATTCCTATTTCTTCCTCAATACCCTCAATTTCCCCCTTAAAACTCTTGAGAGCAAGTATCATGGTGTTTTCATGATTAGGATAAACTATGTACACCCACAATAAGATAATGACATTTTATATCACCCTTTTTACATGTGATGGTGTGGTGTAAAATTAATATCCCAGCTCCTTACCTTCTACCTGCAATCTCACTTTCCTTCATTCTTGCACCCTAAACCTTACTGCTCTGTAATTCCCGATTTCTTGGATTTATCTTCTCAACCGAGAAGTTTCAAAACACTTTCTTCTCATATCTGGGGACCCATTTCCCTTTCTTATTTGTGACCTAAGTTTTAAAATTGGATTCACATTCTAATGCATACTTTCTTAAGAAATTGATCTTCTAAACTAGGTCTTTCGATTTGAGATAGATTGTCTTCTAAGTAATCGGTAAGAATTTATCATTACACAACCATCAAAAATCAACATTCTTTAAGAATATTTTAAAAGGGATATAAAAATTATTTTTACAAATTCTTCGTTCCAAATTTGATGGTTAGGTGCTTCAAAACCTAAACCCTAATAGACCGTGCATGTGACTTGATTTGTAGGCCCGAGAGATGTTCAAACCCTCATAACTTTCTATTCCATTGTCATCCAAAATCCAAACTTAATTTACATGTGTATCTTAACCTATAAAATGTGACAAGGTTAACAAGAAGGCATCATCTTAGATAATATAGGCATTTCTCACTTTTCTAAAATGTGTATGTACATTAGAAATAGAGAAATGGAAACCCTTAATCACTCGAAATTGGAGTAATCAAAGCCTATTTGAAGAGAAAATTTATCCTTTTCCTAAGTCTTATTCTACTATAATTTTTAGGCATTGATACACTTCTACAATGACAATTAACTCTCAATGTGGTCTAATATGAGCACACAAATCACAGATTTCTTGAATACTACGATCATTTTCATGAATACACTATATGAAACAAGTTATTTACACTCTAAGCATATTTCATCACCTCCCCTTTACATGGATATGGTTACAATAACTTCACTAGCATTATGAACATGATTATGATCAAAGCTTCATCTAACTAAGGTATTCAACACTCGTCAAACACAAATAACTTTAACCTTTAAACTAGAACAAATTATCATATGTTATATCTTCATTAACTATTCAAACATCCTTAAAATAAACCATGAATTCTTTGAAAATTAATAATTAAGTGTTCTTGATCTCATACATCCCATACTAAATACTTAAGGAAGAATCATAACACAAACTCTGGCCAAAAACTGAGTTTCTAGTCATATTAGGTAAGCTTATTATACAAAAAATTTAGGGTTCTTGTTTATCTTCCTTTCTCAAACCTCCATGTCCTCGAGGAATAACCAACCTCTCCCCTAATCTTAGAGATTTCCTCTATTATATATTTTCCATTTTACCCTAACTAACTCCTCTTATTACTCGCATGCCCACTCATGTGCTCATTCAAACACTAGGAATTTTTTTGAAACTTTTCAACATTTATGGATTTTGACACAACCCAAGACCTATGACATCATGTCTAGTCTTTAACACATACCCTAACACTCCTTAAAATCTCGTTTTAATCACATTCCTCACTTTTAAGCCTTTACAATTTCAAATTCCCTTTTTGGAGGGAAATACACAAAGGAAGAGAATTAAAAATTTAAACCTTATTGCTTGCTTGCAATGACTCCCTAAGCCCATCTAAGGAATTTAACATATTCCAAATACTCAAAATCATAAAAAAGAAGTATTAACCACATAATACTTCTCATTCCATCATGCCCCTGCATCATACTCCCTAGGTGGAGAAAAGGAGCCTTATATTTCCATTTGGTTTCTTCTGATATCTTTTGATCTTCTTGACTTGGTTTTGCTCTTGTTCTAGCATTCCTACTTCCTTTTTAGTCTCACATCCTCCTAGATCCCACAAAAATTCTTCATATTTGAATTTGCCTTTAATTTTATCTTATTCTTCTTGACTTCCATCTTGATCTTCTTCAACTTCATATTTCCATCTATCACTTGTACTGCACAAAAAAACACAACAACAAACACACATTCTTCTTCATTCTTGATCATATAATTCTTCTTTGCATAAACTTTGACTCTCATGTTTTCATCATTTTATTTTCTTGAAAAGACTGAAAATTTCTCTTTCTCTTCATTTCCTTTCTTGCATGCTTGCTTCTTCATGTTTTCCATCATCTCAACTTGCTTTAGACCTGTACCTATACATTCATTATCCTCATTTGCATCCTCATTTACCCAAGAATCCATCATTCTCTCAGCTGTACCTTCATCCTTTCTTTCCTCATTCATCATACATAATAAATCATCCACCTCACCTATGAAAAAATGATCATCATGCTCATCACCCCACTTTATCTTGTTTATCTTATTCTCTTTTTGCTCTCCAAATGCACCAATAGTATTTTTCCACAATTTCTAGGAATTCACCTAATGAAACATCAATCTCAGTCATCAAATAAGTAAGTTTTGAGTCAATTTGGTTTACCTTGCCTTCCTTAAATGCATTCATATCTTCTTATATCTGATACTCTACCTCATATTCTCCTGCATTCACCTCATTCAAACTGGTTTCCTTCTTGGAAAGATGAGAAAACAAATCATCAAGCACTTTCATTTCTTCATTTAGCTTAAACTCATCCATTTCTCTGTTATCTTCATCATATATAGGCCTATCAAATCTGATTTCATCTTCCTTTTGTGTATTTAAAAACAAGAAAACTTCAAGAGGTACACAACTTGATTCACATACCTCATCATCATATTGTTTTGTTGTTACACCTTCTTTGTCTTCACTTTCCTATTCTAGCTCATCCATGTCATCAAGTGACTTTCCTTCTTGAGTAGAATTCGATCACTTCTTCGTTGAGTTCTTGTTCTTTTTATTGTTCACTTTCCCATTCATACTCTTCTTCATCATCTACATATTATTCTTCTTCCATGCTCATTATCCATTCCTCAACCATGGCTACATCTTTCTTATCAATCCACATATCTAACGTTCTAGCTTCCTCTTGGCCTTATCTCTCTTCTTTTTATCTTCTTGACTCTTCTTTCTATGGCTTAGCATTCTCACTAGCTCTTACCTGTCCATCTCTTTCTTTGCTTCTCTTGAACACATATTTTCACCTTTCTCTTCACTTCAAACCTCACCTAGGATTCAAACCTAGTCTTCGGTGCGTCTCACTTATTATTATTTTTCACTCTTTCACTTATTTTTTTACCTAAAATGTCACATTCACACTTACACTTTCATTATTAGCCATAGATCATATACATTCCTCTTGCTCTGATACTAGGGATGGGTCTATGCGGAAACATTTGCAACTATAGAATATCAAATCCAAAACATGCAAATACAGATCTAACAATCCCCACAAAATCTACAACAATGGAAGTATAAACAAGAATAATCCAAATCACACAAAATTACACACACATAACACAACATGTACCATGGTTCACCCAATGTGGGCTACGTCCACCAAAGATAGAGATCTCATATATATAATATAACAAGAGATTACAAACCAACTCTTATGCATAAGAGTACATGTATCTCTACAAGAGTATCTCCTCCTCCCAAATCTCCAACTAGATCTTCCTGAGTACACTAAACCATGCCTCCATACCACCACATGTGTCTCCTCTAGATCTCTAACCGGATATACCTGAGTGCACTACAACCATGCCTCTGAAACACCACCATATATCACATACTTGAAGCTACCCTACATCTACCATTGTGCAACCAAGATCTCATTGTATTGTGAATATGCAAACAATACCTCTAGAAGGGTCTACCAATGTGCAACCGTAACCATGCACCAAGAAGTAAGTCTATCCTCCATCACTGCATCAACCTGTGCAAACATGAAGAAAACTTCCTCTACAATACTAGATTCCTATAGATCAACAATACATCATGATCTCATGGATCTATAATACAAGATCTCACAACATGTGGATCTACAAGAATGAGCAATAAAAATATCTCACAACAACCTTTTCATCTAAGAAGAATAAATACTAAGTGCTTTACATACTATGCAGGCCATTACATGAGACTAAATAATACAACGGAAATAAAGTATAAGATAATACCATCTCCTCCCCAACAATGTACCTATAATTTCCTTCTATTCACTTCTCTCTATGAAAGCTCTTGTCTTCATGCAATATGTTTTTTCTTCTTCTTCTTCATCATTTCAACCAAAAATTATGTTATTCTTCTAATCTAACACCTCTAACCCTAGTTTTCTAGCTTATATAAACTTAGACAAACTTAGGTCACCTTAGCTATGCAATTACATCCTTTAAATCAGCTTTTAAAAAAATCTAGATTACATTCATGTGAGTTAAATATAAACTTTCACACACAGGTAACCGATGTTGGTTACTTCGACCGATGTCGGTCCATCACTTCTGGCCTATGTCGGTCACTATGTAACCCAATCACATTGTAATGCATGCTCTAGTGAAGCTATTTATCTCCATAACCTAACAATACCATATGATGTAGAGGCCTAATCGACAACTTCATTCTTGAACTATCTTGTTTTCAAGTACTTGTTTATTGGTCTAATAGACTCTGTTAAGAAATTATTGAGTCCTTCATGTACTATCTAACCTTCAATTGTTTTATATAACTTTCCCTTTCATCCCATTCCATGCCCTCATAATCAACATTATCTCTAAAATCAATAAAATTAACCAAACCCCTTCTTTATCCCTTATTAACCTTCACAAGTTCACTAAAAGGTCTTGTATTCTCAAGCAATGACTTGGCTTATTAAACATATATGGCATTTCATAATCCATCACCTTGTTTCTCACATTCTATCAATGTTACATCAATCAACTAGATTCATGCAACTTTATTAAATTCCTACTTCTTCCTCAATACCCTCAACTTTTCCCTTTAAGACTCTTAAGAGCAAATATCATGGTGTTTTCATGATTAGGATAAACTGTGTAAACCCACAATAATCTAATGACATTTTCTATCACCCTTTGTAATTGTGATGGTGTGGTGTAAAATTAATATCCTAACTCTTTATCTTCTACTTGCAATCTCATTTTCCTTCATTCGTGTACCCTAAATCTTACTAGCTCAAAATTCTAGTTTCTTGGTTTTATCTTCTCAACTGGGAAGTTTGAAAACACTTCCTTCTCATATCTAGATACCCATTTCAATTTCTTAGTTTTGACCTAAATTTTAAAATTTGATTCAACTTCTAATGCATACTTCCTTAAGAAATTGATCTTCTAAACTAGGCCTTCTCGATTGAGACAAATTGTCTTGTAGTAATCGGAAAGAATTTCTCATTACACATCCATCAAACAATCAATATTCTTCAAGAATATTTTAAAATGTATACCAACAATGATTTTTACCAATTCTTGGTTCCAAATTTGATGGTTAAGTGATTCAATACCTAAACCCTTCTTATAACTGGATTTGTATGCCCGAGAGATGTTCAAACCATCCAAAATTTGTATTCCATTGTCATCCAAACTCCAAACATCATTTACCCGTGTATTTTAACCTATAAAACATGACAAGGTTAACAATAAGGCATCATCCAAGCTAATATAGGTATTTCTCACTTTTCCAAACTGTACACACACATTAGAAACAGAGGAATGAAAACCCTAAATCACTAAAATTGGAGTAATAAAAACCTTTTGAAGATAAACTTTATCCTTTTCTTGAGTATTATTCTACTATTATCTTCATGCATTGATACACTTCCACAATGACAATCAACTCTCAATTTGGTCTAATATGAGCACACATTCACAATTTATTGAATACTACAAATCCTTTCATGCATGCACTATATGAAACAAGTTATTTAACCTCCAAGCCTAGTTCATCACCTACCCTTTACGTGGTTATGGTTACAAGAACTTCACTAGCATTATGAGCATGATTATGATCACAGCTTCATCTAACTAAGCTATTCACCATTGTCAAACACAAATGAACTTTAACCTCTAAAGTATAACAGAGTATCCTATGGTATATCTTCATTAACTATTCAAACATCCTTCAAATCAACCCTAAATTCTTTAAAAATGACTCATTAAGTTTTATATATCTCATACATCCCATACTAAATAATTAAGTATGAAGCATAACAAAAATATGGCCAAAATATGATTTTCTCATCATATAAGGTAAGCTTATTATACAAAATTTCGTGGTTCTTGTTTATCTTCTTTTACGAAACCTCCATGTCCTCAAGGAACAACCAACCTCTCCCCTCATCTTTGATATTTCCTCCACTATATATTTTCCCTTTTACCCTAAATGAATCCTCTTATTAATCTCATGCCCACTCATGTGCTCATTCACACACTAGGAAGCATTTTTGTAACTTTTCAACATTTATGGATTTTCACACAACCCAATTCCTAGGAAATCATGCCTAGTCATTAAAATATACCCTAACACTCCTTACAATCTCCTTGTAATCACATTCCTCACTTTTAAGCCTTTACTGATCTCAAATTCCCTTTTTGGAGGGAAATACACAAAGGAAGAGAATTCAAATTTTTAAACCTCATTGCTTTCTTGTAATGACTCCTAAAACTATCTAAGGAATTTAACATATTCCAACCACTCCAAATAATAACAATAAGGGTTATTAACCACATAATACTTCTCATTCCATGATGCTCTTGTATCAAACTGCGTAGTTAGATTTAGGTGTCTACATTTTCCCCTCTTTTATGTGGTGTAGCGCAAGCATGACCATTTCAAAGATAGAAAATAATTACAGATAATTAAATTTCATAAGGGTAGAAGAAAAATTATAAAGATGGAGTATGCATCCTCGAGTGATGATGGGGTGATAGAAGAGGTTGATTGACACTCGAAAAGAAGAAGAAAATGATCACAATGTAAAAAAAGACACTATAGCGACTAGATTCAAACTAGGCCTAACTGGCCATTGCTCGATTTAATTGATTTTGAAAAATGTAGATCCCGAACCTCTTTATGTAGAAGAAACAAGGGAGGTGGAGGGAATAGAATATAAGATAGACGGGAACAAGAATATCACGACATAGTCGATGTACTATATGGCTCAAAAGTAGCCTTTATATGATATATAAACACACAACAAAAGGGTAGAATGACATTAAAAGCCATAATACTTATTTTTGTTCTATGTTAAAGGACTGAATCAAATAAATATACACAAGCAATGGAGTACGAGAAATTAAACAAGTAGCAATGAAAACAAACAAGCACAAACAAACATACTCAAACAAACAATGTTCAAGAAAGTTACACCAATATTTTGTTATCTATATTTAGTTCCCAAATATTTGAGTTATATGACAAGGTTTAAAATGATGCCCCAAGTAAGGATACATGTAAGCGAATAGACAGAGGACATAGAACTCACGTGAAAATTAATGTGCACTATAAAACTACTCCGAGCAATGATACAATCAAAGGAAGATTGACATAAAGACGAAACCATCTTTGTTAATGAAGGAAGATCACAAGATGATTTACATGTCATGTGTTAGAACAAGAAAGCACTAAAGTAGGATGTTTTGTAGGATAGTTTTCCATTTTTAAATTTTTTTGTTTTGTGAATTTTTAGGTTTTTGATGTTTTACCAATGCTTTGGATTTTGGAGGTTTTACCAATGTTTTTTTATTTTGGGGGTTTTACCACTTTTTTGGATGTTAGAGGTTTTACCAATGTTTTTGGATTTTAATCTATATTTTTGAACTTTTAGGGTGTCGTGAAGGTTTTCCAAAGCTAGGTATAGGAAGAACCAAGCACCAAGATGCCCCTAGTGAGAGGTGAAAATATACAAGGGCATATTCTATGCATATATATATAAGAATAGAAATTAGTTGGATCAGGGCCACAAAGGATAGGTTCAACATGATGATGAACTCACTCCAATGAAGAGCTAGGAAGGAATGAGCCTGCCCCAAATACAAGTTGTCTAAGAAATAGATGATAAATAGAAGTAGAAGGTTTTTTATTTAAATAAGGGACAAAGTTTCCCTTAAACATGGTAAAAATGAAATCTTATACACATGGATGTTATGACCAAGCGAGAAGAAAATCGTGAATTCCATGGACAAATATGGTAAATGCAAATAGAATATTGACAATGAAAAGGTGATAACCTAAAGGCACAAATCATGAGACAAGACATAGAATAAAGTAAGAGTTTGAACAAGGTCCAAACAACACCTGGTAACATACTAGTCATGTTTTCTCGGTGTGTGCACATGGAAATTAATAAGCTCTCTAAGTGAAGATTTGATAGGAAATAAGTGAAGACAAACTAGTCAATGTGTAGGAATGATTTATTTTGAAAGGTTATTTTTGAATGGAGGGTGGAAGGAGAGCCATACATTGCTTTGCCACTAGACATCCATAGCCTCGATGGAGATGTATTTGATTCTAGTCACAACATTTCTCTACTACCACCTGGTATCCATATCCCTAATAGAGATACTATAAATACCCCAAGAGAGAGTTATATATTGATTTGATTTTTACTTTTTGATTTTTTGATTGATTTTTACTTTCTGAAAAATATTTCAGCTCTCTCGATTATTTTGATAAGGGGTTAAGAACCACTGATGGCTTGATGGAAGGATGTGGAAGTGATTGCGATGACGACATTGGCTAGTGTCAACAAATATGCCAAAATTTCTTCATAACAATTGTATTTAAATGAAGATAGTGATAGGATCTCTAAGAGGTCAGTCGTTATTTAATTTACCAAGGTGATGAAATACCAAGGTCAAATGGATACCATAGATATAAATGTCACACAATGAGTGTGAATAGACTAACCAAAATATCATTGAAGGGATGAACATGGTGGGATACTTACAGAGGAATATGAAGAAGGAAATAAAAACATCCATGTGTATGCAATACCTGATTGCAATGTTTGATCTTTGTACCTTTGATTTTTTTGTATTGTTTTAATGTTTTCTCAATTTTTTTAATTTTTTAAAGATCTTTAATGGTTTTACAAAGGTAAAACCACGAAGGGAAAAGATGAAATATGGATAGATAGGAGGAAACATATCCATGATAGGGTAGGAAGAATGTGATAGGATGGATAGGAAAGTTGGGATCATTAATGTCACTTTGTGTGATAGGATCCAACAACAATGTTCACAATTTATTTGATGAGGGAGACTAGGATTTTTGTTTATCAATAGAGATATTATCTCCAATATCGATGATCATTAGGAGATCATACTTGATAAGTGATTATGGCTTATCTTGGAACATGGATTTTATATGTGGGATCTTGAGTTCCCTATCCATATATTTTTGCACTTTTTGCCATATTTGATGGTTATATTGGTGTGCATTCTTGAATCGCGTTTGATTTGTTGGGAGATTTGGAGATCTTTGGATTTTTGTTTTTTTCTTGATGAATAAGTTGTTCATTCTTCACACAAGATAATGTGTGATGTTGTTGATCCCTGGAAGTGGGATAAGAATAAGGATGTTTAGGATTGATGATAGGAGTGGTAGAGATGATGATGGGTTGTCAAAATTGTCGATAGATAGATGATATGATAGACGAAGAGGATATGGTCTAAATATTGAAGGAAATGGACTAGAGGTTGCCTAAGAATTAATAGAAATAGGCTAAGAGGTGGCCCAAGAATAGAATATGATGGGATACTTGGAGGTGTCCCATAGATAGAAGACGATGGGATACCTTGAGGTGTCCCATAAATAGAAGATGATGGGATACTCGGTGGTGTCCCATAAATAAAAGATGAAGGGATATTAGGGCGTGGCCCAATGATAGAAGATAAAGGGCTATTAGGACGCGAACCAAGTATAGAAGATAAATGGTCACTAGAACATGGCCTAAGTATAGAAGATAATGGGATACTAGGAGGCAGCCCAGGATAGATGATGGACTACTAGGACGTGGCCCAAGGATAAAAGATAATGCTATACTAGGAGGTGACCCAAAAATAGAAGATGATGGGCTACTAGGACATGACCCAAGGAAGATGAAGATGGGTTATCAGGAGGTGGCCTAGGTATATAAGAAGATGATGAGATACTAGGAGGTGACCTAAAGAGAGATTTTGATTAAGGAATTTTGATATGTAAGGAATGATTGGGTGATGAGAAGATAAGATAGGTATCAATGACAGGCCCATGACTTAGGAGTCGATTTAGATGTTTGATTGGAAGAATTTATGGGCACACAAATCCTTAGAAGAGGAAAAATTTGTTTAGGAAACTGATTATTCTTTAGAAGAAATATAATTAGATGAGGCTTAGGATATTGAGGAGAATCAGAAGAATAACATGGATTAGAATAATTAGAAGGATAGACCGGTGATAAGGATAAGCGAGAATAGGACTGTGTTGAATAGGATCGAAGGATACGAATGATTAGGAGAATCAAAATCATACCACAGGACTAGAAGCATCAGAATCATACCATGGACTAGAAGAACTCAAAGCATATAGCATACTAGAATATGAAGGTGAGGAAGTGGATAACATAATAGGTTCCCTAGTGTGAAGAACCAATCAAGGTTTAGTCATGATGGGCATCGTTTGATGTGAATGCCTAGACCTAGGTTGTGGGGAAGTGGAAGATAACATGGGTTCCTTAGTGTGAAGAACCAATCAAGGTTTAGTCATGATGGGAATTACTTGATGTGAATGCAAAAACCTAGATTCCCTATTGTTGTAAGTATGAGGAACCATGTGATATCCAAGCATTGTTAGAACTAAATGCCTAGACCTAGATTGTTTGATGGAACTCCTTCAAATGGAAGTAAGTTCCATGTCGATTCAGATAATGTAACAAGGGCTAGCTAGAAATTGTAAAAATATGGGGATGCTCATGTGATTTTTTAAAGGGAATTTAAGGAAAACAAACATCGTAATGACACAATTTTGACAATCCAACAAGGTTTGCAAAACAAGCTACAAATGTGAATAGTCAAAATGGTTGATTAGAAATGCGACAACACAATTTCAACACTTAAATCAAGTTTTGAGAAAACAAGATTTAAGTATTAAAAGGGGGTTGATATGATTTTGATAACATAACAATGCAAATTTTCACACTTAAATCAAGTTTAATAAAAACAAGGTTTAAGTATAAAAATGGTTGATATAATGTGAGCAACGTAACAATACAATTTTAATACTTAAATCAAGTTTAAGAAAACAAGATGTAAGTATCAAAAATGGATTGGCACAAGGCGAGAAGGGTAATAACGCACTTTAAAAACTCAAATAAGTTATTTAAGAAACAATTTTTAAGTAAAATTTGTCGATACAATGCTAGCAGCATAACAACAATTTCAACACTTAAATCAAGTTTGAGATAACAAGGTTTAAGTATTGAAAAATGTTGATACAATGCGAGAAGAGTAACAATACAATCTCAACACTTAAATCGAGTTTAAGAAAATAATATTTAAGTATCCAAAAGGGATTGATACAATGTGAGTTGTGTAACGAATTCAAAGTGGAATGTCCCAATGTTGGTTTTAAGACAACTACCAAAATTTGAATAGTGTATCAACACACTTTCAACACTTAAATCAAGTTTTAAGGAAAAATGAATTTAAGTGGGTACACAAGATGTTGATACAATTTTGGCATCAATTTAGATTGCTTTCTTTTGACCAATAATTCCAAAAAATAACAAGGGAATTTATGATTGGGGATGAAAAGTATGTGGCACAACTTTGACATTGTTTCACCTTGCTCGAATAACAAAGGTAGAAACTAGGACAAAGTTTGTCTATGTATGATTTGTGATGAAAAATACGAGGCATAACTTCGATGGAATTTCACCTTGTTTGAAAAACAACGTTTTAACTCGGAGGAAATATTTCTTTGTAATGGAACTTTGAGACTCACGAATAACATGTGTAAGTTGGCCCGAATGCCAAATGGATCCCTAGGATTTTGTTCTCAAAACTCGCTAATAAATTTTCTAAGAGATGTGCACTTTTTAGAATAAATTCTAAACAAAGTACCATTACCCCATAATCAAATTAATGAAAAAGGCCTCATACGAACAACATTTAACACTCCTCATGGGTTTTTCTAGTCAAGTAGGTGATGGGGCACTTCCCGTTTCATCAACCAGTTCCCTCAATGTGTTGACTACTTTGGGGTTCTTGTGGTACTCCTCATAATGAGTTTTATGGCTTAAGCCAAAGCACTTCCCATAGTTAAAGAAATTTTCCAATAGCATTCTCAATCGCACCTACAAATATAACATGATTGAATGGTGTGTTTTTATCTTTGATTTAAAATGTGGTTTTTGCATACCTTTGGCAACCTGCACACAATGTATCAATATTTGTCTCAATTTTATCCTTTAACAATCAAAAAGGTCATGTACCAAAAGATTAGTAGTTTTCCATGCAAACCACAATGTTTAGAAAGAGGATTGCGGTCATTTTTACTTTCAAGATCACTCGAAAGCGCAAGAGAAGAGCATAAGCAACGTTTGATCCAACTGATTAGAAATGGGAAAACTTTAATCAATGACAATTAAGTGTTTTTAAACAACTTAAATGATGAATTTTTCCAAGTAATCACACAATGTTAGAATGAGGATCAAGGTCATTTTTTATTCTAAAGATCACTTGAAAGCACAAGAGAAGAGCATACATGACGTTTTATCCAACTTAATTAAATGGAAAACCCAACGTAATTAAAGCATTCAAGTGTTAAAAACTGATTTTTAAATAACAACTCAAATGATTAGTTTTTCCATGCAAACTATCAAAATATCAAGTGTTAGCCATATTTCCAAATGACAATCAAAATTTTATAAAAGCATCCAAAATCATTGTTATTTCTTATTCTCAAGATCACTCAAAAGCGCAAGAGAAGAGCATACACGGTTTCGATGAATTTATAGCGAAAAGGAGATTTCCAAAAAAATTAAAATGTTAACACCATTTCTAAACAAATGATAACCATAATGTTAGAATAATATCCATAATCATATCCATTTCTTATTCTCAAGGTCTCTCAAAAGCACAAGAGAAGAGCATACGTGGCATTGATCAAATTAAAATGAATCTAACATGTAAAGAAAATGACCAGTTTTATAAGAAAGGAAACACTACATTTTCTATAAGTTTAAATCCCAAATTTATGTGTTCATTGCATAGTTCACCTCAAGACATTTCCCTTGCAAAAAAAGGAGTCATTTCAAGTTTGGGAGAAAAATTTATGGCCTCCAGAAGATAGGTTACGCATATGTTCTTATACTCATAGGTATGCACTTAACCTATACTAAAAATGTCAAAAAAGTCTGAAAAACAAAAACAAAAACTTAATTTTTTCCCACCAAGATTCAATTTTGATAGCAACCCATCTCCTTGATATGTACAAAGAAGACTCAACACTATCAAACACTAACATACATGCTCAAAAACTTAATATTTTCAACAAATTGACAAAACTAGCATGTAAAATGATGAAAAATGAAGCTCTAAAAATGAAAACATGAAGAAAGCTTGAATTTTTCTCATCAATATCTCATTTTTACAAAAACCCACCTCTTTTATATGTGCAAAGAAGACTCAACACTATCAAACACTAACATACATGCTCAAAAACTTAATATTTTCAACAAATTGACAAAACTAGCATGTAAAATGATGAAAAATGAAGCTTTTAAAATGAAAACATGAAGAAAGCTTGAATTTTTCCCATCAAGATCTAATTTTGATAGCACTTCACCTCATTTATACCTACAAGGAAGACTCAACACATGCAAACTCAACAAAACATGCTTAGAAACACAAGTTATGTCAATATATATTAAAAGAGGGTTAGTATGCAAATGAGAAAAATGAAACTTTAACAAAAATAAAGAATGCACATGAGACAAAGGAGTGTCCCACCAGGCATGTCATATATATGCATGTGATTGAATTAATCTAAGCTAATGAAAGAAAACTAACACCAAGTAGATTCCTAACTTAGTTAATCAAAAACATAAACATCATGATAAAGCTAGAAAGGAAAAGCTTAATGAATGTGCATCAACATTAAAAATTAAATGCAAAACCAATCCTTCGATATTTGGATGTGCTTTATAATTTTAGATACTCCTTTAGTGATCTGAACTTAGCTACATGTGATCAAAGCAAATTCTCCATGGAAGAGGAATAGATCTCACCAATATGGCTTAAGTGTCATGTTTGGTTCCTCTCTTACTACCCTTTGCCAAGCATAAGATTGAAAAGGTTGCTTGATCAATGAGCCTTCCAAGATTGAAATGTTCTTATCATATGCAGATTTCTTATAAGGACATGGTGTAAATTTTGACAAGGTGTACTAGGTTCTTTATAGAGCTTTCCAATTTTGGAGAAACTTGCAACCTAGTGAATATGGGATAAAGATAAAGTAGAATTAGAAATTGACAAGTATGATTAGAAGAGATTAATTAGTGATTATCAACTTATGGGAGTTTGAGTTGATTTAATTAATCAACTAGGATTAATTAATAGACCAAAATAAGATTAAGAAGCCATTTGGAGATGATTTAGAAGGAAATTAGTAGAATTTGAAGGGTTTGAAAGGGGGATTTAACTAATAAGAAGGTTTATTAGTTAAATATGAGATTAAAAGACTTAATTAATTAATAATGGTTAATTAATTAATTAAAAGAGGATTACAACCAACAAAGTGTCATTAATTGGCATTTAGGATGGGGGAATGCTAGTTAATTAACGAAGTGTCATTAATTAACTGAAATGAAGGGAATGTTAGCTAATTAGCGGAAATCACTAATTATAATGAATATACGGAAATAGGATAATTAGTGTAAATTTATTATTAAAACTGCATAGTCAGATTTAGGTGTCTACAATAGCCAATAGATTTTTGTTACACTTAAATTAAAGAAGATGGTTGGAGTTTTGATTTGATGTAATAAGATGATTAATTTTGCACGAAATTTTGTCCAATAGGAATGTGCTCCTCCTAATGTAGTTTCATACCACATCAAATGATCAAGAAGATAAGATTATGGCATATTCTCTATGTGTTTGTGTAACATGAACTATAATGGGTTATTCTTAAAGACTCTTATTTACAAAAATTGTTGATGAATTTTGAGCTCGATTTCACATTATCCTATTCATGGAAAAATACATAAACCAAGGGTGTTTCCCAAAATAGTTATCTCAATATCGTATCATATTTTTCACATATTCATGTAGATGTACACACCTTCCATCAAGGAATAAGGTCATAAATTTCATGTCTTGTAAACCTTTTGTCATGTATTCATTGAGTGGAGATGTATCGGTTTGTGACCAATCTATTAGTTCATCTCTCTCAAGGAATTGGGTGGTTTGGTGGCCATAGATGATGTGTTATCTATGACATTTCCTTCATTTTCTTGATTTGTGGACTTGGAAAAACATATTCATTTAAATTTTTATTCAAATCCACGAGGACGAAGTTTAGTTTTGTGAAGACATTTGATAATGTATTTTTTGGGAGATTTTTAGTGTAGTTCATCAATCTTTGTGTCTATATAGAATTTTTGTGTTCATATAATATTTAATTTTATTATATATCTGATATTTATTCACGATAAATTTTTATGTCATTTCACATTGTTCTTTTCTTCATACTATGATAATCTAAAGATTGAAAATATGATGTGGTAAAACTTTTGTTTTTTTTTTTACTTCTTGTGGAAAATAAATGGTATGTCCTTTGTATTTGTATTGCCCTCTTATTACATGTGTTACTTGAATGATTGGATTCACACACAATTAACAACCCTTCCACTTTGGCTAAGTTTTTATTTTTATACTACAACATTTTGACCACTTAAAATCACATCCTTAAGTCACATAGTCGGTTTAAAGTCACAGAGGAAAATTTTGAATCCTAAGTTGAAACTAAAGTCACAAATGTTAGCTAACTTTATTTGAGGACTTTATGGTGTCATTACTAAGCCCCAACATTAGGGTGACTTTAATGGAAAAGTTAATATGACTCAAACAATGTCTTAAAGTTGTTGTTATAGTGAACCATGTGGATCAAAAGGAACTCATGAACATCAAGGTTCTTGC
The DNA here is from genome assembly GCA_018340775.1 of Taxus wallichiana var. yunnanensis. Classification (NCBI taxonomy): domain Eukaryota; kingdom Viridiplantae; phylum Streptophyta; class Pinopsida; order Cupressales; family Taxaceae; genus Taxus; species Taxus wallichiana. The sequence goes on along the minus strand of CM031242.1, from coordinate 830,047,751 downwards.
TCTCCAACAGAAATGAGAATTTGTTCCAAGTAATCAACAAGAAAAATTAATCACAAGCCAAATTATTCATGTACAAGGAAAACAAGTCTACTCATCCTCATAGATCAAAAAGAGAAGTACATAAGGGAGTGTTGTGTAATTCCCATGCCTGGACATGTCATATTCCCATGATTGAGTGAAAAGTTACAATGCTAGGAATAACATGTAACTCACATATGACAATGATGCATATGAAAGTATGCAAATTTTTATGATGGAGTTTTTCACATACCATACAACTCCCTAAAATACCTATGAATCACCTAAGTGAGATGAATCACCATGTGTGAGGTGGAAAAACACCTAATAACCAAATAAAAGAAGAAATATACCTCACACCAACACCCCCTTCATCAAAGCTTAGGTAGAGGCATGGAAAGATAGAAAAAGAAAGAGAACTCCCCTAGACAACTAAGAAAGATGTGTCATATGGGTCCCGAAACTAAAGGCCTGATGAGGTACCCATGTACAAACTATAATCTTTCTAGAAGAAGAAGAAGAGGAGAAGAGGACTAGAAATTCTGAAGAAGATGAACAAATATAGTAGACCTCACCCCAAGAAGAGAGTACAAGTGAAGGAATTGACTTGATGAAGGGCTTGGTAAAGATGTATGTAACCTAATTTGAAGTTTGATAGTACTGCAATTCAATGATGTCTCCATAGATCAACTCTTGAATGAAGTGCATGTGGATCTCAATGTGCTTCATCTACTAATGGTGAACTAGACTTGAAAAATTGAGATAGTGCTCATGTTGTCACAATAGATGAATGTAGGCCATCGAAATTGAATACACAAATCTATCAAAATCCCCAGTAACCAAATAGCTTCCATAGAAGTGTTAACTATTCCCTTATATTCTACCTCTATAGAAGATATCACGGTCCCATTTTACTTCTTGCTCAACCAAATGACAAGACCTGAACCAAGAGAAAATTTGTAGTTGAAGGTAGACTTATGATGCTCAAGATCACTGCCCAATCATAATCTGTTAATCCAACTATGTCAATATTTGTCCCTCCCAAATAGTGAATTCCATCGGTTCAAGTACCACAGGACATAGTGAAGGATCTAATTTTTACTTTCTAATACAACTCATGAGGCTCTTATATAAATCTGGACATGATTCCAATAACAAACAAAAGATCTGGTTGAGTGTGAGTTACATAGATCAAGTTCCCCACCAACTGAGGATAAGGGTACCATCGACTAAGGGAATGGAGAAAGTAACAACTAAATTAACCCAATAAAGGAATGGAGTGGGAGATGGCATACAATTAGACATGTGAAACCTGGCTAGAAAATGAAGGGCATACTTAGGTTGAAAAATCACAATTCTCGAGTCATATTGGGTAATTTATATCTCAAGGAAGTAGTGTTCACATAATCAATGATCGAGGAAGAGCTACTCATAATCAACAAGTCATCAACATATAGAATGAGGATAAGAATGGACTCACCTTATCATAGAATGTAAACATTTAGGTCAGAGGGACACCTAGTGAGACCCGATGCAAGAATAAAGGAGTCCATCTTGGCATACCAAGCCCAATGGGATTGTTTAAGGCCTTAGGTAGACTTATTAATTCTACAAACAAGGTAGGAATCATGGAAAACTTGGAGGTTGTTCCATATAGATTTATTCCTCTATGTCCCCATGAGGAAGGTACTCTTAACGTCCATTTGATGGAATTCTCATCTATTAGCGATGGAAATGGAAATGTTTAATAAAATAGAAGTTGTCTTCATAATGGGAGAAAAGGTCTCTAAATAATCAACCCACACAGGAGAAACCCTTAACTATGATTCACACATTATAATTTTTTATGTTCCCATCAGAATCTGTATTTTATTCGATACATTAAACAAATTTTCTTCCTTTTGTAAGAGGAATGAGATCCCAACTATTATTCTTCATGACATAGGAATACTCATCCATCGTTGAATCCCACTTAGGAAGCCCAAGAACCTCTCGAAAAGAATAAGGGTAAAAAGTAGAGGCGAAGAAGGCATGAGGTCCAAAAAACTATGAATGAGTCAAAGATATCATCGAAGGATTCCTATTCAATCCCGAAAGACTCTACGAGGTATTCCTAGCCTAACGAGGACCAAGAGGAGAGTTGGGCTCATAATTTATATAGTTTTCACTTGATTGAGATGGGATATAGACCTCATAATCACTATTATTAGAATTAGAAGATTTCAAAGCATGAGGAGAGGGAGGAGTAGGAAGATTAAGAGGGGGTCTCAAATGAAATATGGATACGCGAGAACCGATGTCAAAAACAAATACACCACAATGAATTTGCACTCGATAGTAACGTCAAGCTCCAATGTAATAAGTAAGATCTCGAACAATGGAAATAATATGCAAATAAAAACTAGGTCTGCTCATTCTCATAGATCCAAAAAAGAAGTACAAATAGGGGTGTTGTGTAACCCCATGCCTAAACAAGGAAATAACTCCTATGATGCAGCGATGCATATGACACCACTAGATGAGGAGTAACAATTCAAAATAAGGAATGTAACTCCTATGATGCACTAACACAAATGACAATGACAAATTCTATGATAGAATCTGACACTTGTCATTTGACTCCCTAAGACCTATGACTCTCGTAAGGCGAGATGACTCACCGTGATGTGGATGATGACAAGGTAGGTCACACACACCAACACCCCTCTTCATCGAAGCCAAGGAAGAGGTCATGGTAAGCTAGAATAGAAAAGAAGACTCCCCTAGACAACTAAGAAAGATGTGTCAATGGGGCCCGACAACTAAAGGCATGATAAGGTGCCCATATACAAACAACATATTTCTGGAAAGAAGAAGAGGATAACAAGGAGGACTGTATAACCTGAAGAAGATGGGCAGCTACTACAGACCTCACCCCAAGAAGAGACCACAAGTGAAGAAATTTCACCTCAGTGAAGGGCTTGGTGAATATATCTGCAACCTAATCAACTGTCTGAACATACTATATGTTGATTATGTTTTCATGTATCAGCTCCTGTATGAAGTGCATGTGAATCTCAATGTGCTTCATCACCGATGCTAAATCTGATTTCTACAAATCGAGATAGTGCTCATGTTTTCACAAAGAGATAATGGTATGCCGCCGAAAGTGGATGCCAAACTCATCAAGATACCCCCTAACCAAACAAATTATGTGGCAGCGTTAACTACTCCTCATGTACTCTACTTTTTTTTTGATGATATGGAAATGGCATTCGCTTCTTGCTGGACCAACCGACAAGACCTCAACCAAGAGTGAAACGGTAGCACGAGGTAGACTTCCATTATCTAGATCACCGGCACAACTGAGTCTATAAATCCAACCAAGTCAATCTCAGTCCCTCCTACGTAATGAATACCATCTGTGTGAGTGCCACAAACATAGTGAAGGATCCACTTTGCTGCTTTTAAATGCAGCTCATGAGGCTCCTGCATAAATCTGGACACGATCTCGACGGAATATGATAGATATGGATGAGTGTGAGTAAGGTAGATCAAGCTCCCAACTAATTGTTGATAAAGAGTACCACAACCAAGGGGGAAGAGCAATCGGAAACCAACTTGACCTCGAAAAGAAAAGGAGTAGGTGAGGACTTGCAATCAGACATGTGAAACCAAACAAGCAAATCAAGAGAGTACTTAGGCTGCAAGATCATAATTCTTGAGTCAGATTGTGAAATCTTGATCCCAATAAAGTAATGAAGCAATCCTAAGTCAAACATGGAGAAGTTGTTGGCCAAGGAGATCTTCACAAAATCAATGATAGAGGAAGAGCTACCCGTGATCAACAAGTCATCAACATAGAGAACAAGAATAAGCATGGAGTCATCCTACTATAGAATATACACATTTGGGTCAGAGTGACACTAAGTGAACCCTGATGCAAGTAGAAAGGATTCCATCTTGGCATACCAAGCCCGAGGGGCTTGTTTAAGGCCGTAGAGAGACTTCTTTAACTTGCAAATAAGGGATGGATCATGGACATAACCCGAAGGTTGTTCCATATAGATATCTTCCTCTAGGTCCTCATGAAGGAAGGCACTCTTAACATCCATCTGGTGGACTTCCCATCTTAGCGTAGTGATGCGAAGGGTCGGTCAAATGAAATTCATCTTCCGAACTAGAGAAAAGGTTTCTAAGTAATCAACCCCAGCTACTTGGGAGAAACCCTTAGCTACAAGTCGCACTTTATACTTTGTTCCATTGGCTCCATACTTTGTTTGATATATCCACCTACATCGAATGATTTTTCTTCCTTTCGAAGAGGGTAAGATCACAAGTGTCATTCTTTATGAGTGAGGAATACTCCTCATCCATAGCAGAATCCCACTCGGAATCACAGAATCTTCTTGGATAGATGGTGGATCGGAAGAAGAGGTAAAGATTGAGTGGGGTATAATGAAACTCAAGCGAGTACGTCTCTCATCTGAAGGATCTCCATCTAAATCTCTAGCACTCTGTAAATTTTTCCTAGCCCAAAGAGGTCTTAAAGGTTCAAGCTCAAAGTCGTAAGATTCTTCACTTGAGTGAGAACGGACATACTCCTCATCATCAAGTATCTTGTCAAAATCGGAAGAATCGAAGTTTGAGGATCGGGAGGAGCAGGGAGAAGAGGAACTTGCTCAACAACATCATCATTTGATGAGTTAGAATCTGAATCAGTGGGAAAAAGAACCTCAGTGGAAGTAAAAGTCAAGGATGACTCATCAAACTTCACACTCCTCTCAATATAGAGCTCATGGGTTGTAGGGTTCAACAATCGATATCCCTTCACACCATCAGGATACCTAACAAAGATACAAGGTTTGGATTGTGGATCTAATGCCTTACGTTTCTTCTTGGGAATCGAGCCATAGCCTTGGATCCAAAGACTTGAAAGTGCTCAACATCAAGCTTGTGTCCAAACCAAGCTTCAAAGGGTGTCATCCCTCTTACTACCTTGTGTGGAACATGATTCTAAATGTAACAAGCACAATTCATTGCTTCAGCCCAATACTGTGGAGGAAGGGACTTCGAGTGAACCATACAAGTAGCCATCTCCTTTAGAGTTCAGTTCTTTCTTTTTGTAACTCCATTTTGGGAAGGTTTGTAAGCAACTGTATACGCTGTAAAGCAATCCGCTCAAAAGTGCAGAAATCCTCAAACCTATTGCTCGCATACTCACCTCCATTGTCGGTTCGAAGAACCTTGATAGACCATTCCACTTGTTTCTCAGCAAGAGCCTTAAAGTTTTGAAAATGCTCAAAGACTTCAGACTTAAGCTTAAGAAAATATACCCAAGTATAACATGAAAATTCATCAATGAAGGTTAGTATATATAGAGCTCAGTTGAAAGAAGGAGATTGAAAGGGGCCAAAAACATCACTATGAACAAGATCCAAGGGATGAGTAGCTCTCCAGATTTTCCCTTATCAAAGTTTTTTTCAAGGTGCTTTCTAAGGGTGCAACCCTCACAAATACCTTTAGAAAACTTAACTCGGGTAACCCGTTGACCATTTCATTTTGGCTCAATTGTTCAAGGTAACAATAATTTAGATTCCCAAAATGCTCATGCCATATCTTGCCAACCTCATTTGTATGAGTGAGCAAGGCATTGGGCATTAAATCAGAAGAGAAGTGGGAAAATTTATACAACCGTGAATGGTGATCCACCTTTCCCTCAGCCACAGTGGAGTTAGAGTTAAGCTCACAAATGATCACCAAGTTAGGACCAAATTCCACTCATATTCCTTCACCAAGGTGGGTGATCTAGTAAGCTGATAGGAGATTGGGAACACTCAACACTTGGTTAAATGTTCCACCTTCTATCTCTACTGATCCACTCCCGGAAACCGACACATGAGTGTCATCACCCAACGTGATTTGGGACATGCCACATGGTCCAATGCTAGAGATTTCAACCTCTGAAGAATCCATGTGGTGTGAGGCACCGGAATCAATAATCCAAGTTGATGATGGAGTTGATCTAGCTACGAAAGCCTTACCTTTCTTCTTTTCATTTTTTGACTTCTTTGCTTTAGAAGACTCACCCTTCTGAGCATTTTGTTTTACGGATTCAGGAACACTTATTTTATTCTTCTCAAGCAACTTGAGTTAAGTGATCAATTTGTTTCTAAAAAATGATGCTCGTTGTGGCCAAGATACTTACAATAGGAGCATTTACACTTTTCCTTCTTCACTTTAGGCTCAGAAGTCGAAGTGTTAGTGTTGGGCTTAGTTGGGGGTTAGTTGGTCTTGGTTTCTTTCATAGGTTGGTCCTTTGTTTCTGTCTTCTTTTCATTTTTCCTTCCCTTATTTACCATAAGGGCATGTGACTTATATTTTAGAGTCCCCATTTGAATGATTTTGTCCTATTCTCGAATTATTTAGGATGAAAAACTGTTAAATGAGGGCATTTTCCAAACTACCCAAGGTGGCTTTCGTGGCGTGGAAAGTTGAAAAGAAGATAGAGTATTCAGAACCTAACTTTGAAAGAATTGACAAGATCAATTGAGAGTCTTTCTTCTCCACTTTACATTCCTTTAGAAGTAGTCTAGTGTGGACAAACTTTAAGAAGAAATCCTACAGGCTTTCAAAGTCACTAGGATTTAACCCTAGTAGTTTGTTCTCCAAATCATGCACTCTCATGTCATCTTGCTTCCCAAACATCTCGTCAAGCGTTTTCCATGATCCATCGGGTGTCGAGGAAGTTTTGATGTGGAAAAGAAAGTCGAAAGAGACAGACATACAAAGAAGACATAAGGCTTCATCATAGTGGTTGAACCATTTAGATCTTTTGGGTTCATCATCGGTTTGTCTCTAAACCCATGGTGACATGGTATAATCCTTTACTTCGCAAAACCAATATAATTTTAGATCTCCATTCAAAGAAATTAAAAGGTGTGAGCATCGATACTTTAGAGATATCCATAATGAAGAGATAGAACCAACAAAGGAAGAAGGAAGGAGAGAGAAAGGAAATAACCACCCCAGAACAATATCACACCCCCCAAGTTTTGCACTTTATAGTTTAGTGCATTGATTACAATCAGATGTGAGTGTGTGTCAAGAACCAGTCTATCACTCACCTTGCAATCAGTGTAATAATGCGCAAGAGTGGAGACAACAATCAAGGTTCGTTGGGCACAACAATTCGACACCATAAGCAAGCACAAGAACGAGTGAAAACAAGATGGGGAAGAGAAATCCTTGTGAGAAATATCATCTCACGTCGCACAAAAGAATCCCTTTGTTGTAAGACTATGGCGACACACTCACAAGTGCACAAATAATAAAAGGGATAGAACAATGCTCAAGATGATTTGAAATGAGCCGATACAAGCAATACAATGACACCCCAAGAATGTGGCACTTTATAAAATAGTGTGTTTACAAAACTGATAATCCCATCATCTAGTGTGTAAAAAAACATGCAACTTTGACTAAAGAAGTTCTCAAAACCGAGCAACGAGTCAAAATTTATAGCAAAAAAATGATTCCCACAATTGATGGAAAATGCCAATAAGCCTGCAAACCGATTCAAAAAGTACCCTAGATGCATGCAAAGGGAGTTTTATGTATGCTCATTGGAAATGGCATCAAATTTTAGATAGGGTTTATTTTTATTGCGAGGGGGGATTAGCCTCCTGCCAACCCCGGACCTCACCTTCTGTCTTCGACACTTGAAGGATGGATGATAATACAACAAAATTATACCCAAATAAGGTTTACACTTTACAATGAAATAAAAAAACTTTAACCTAAAAAATTTAAGGGAGATTGATTTACCAATAATCAATTCTAAAAAAGAAGGATATCACCTGAGCTAAGGCAGTGTTGACTGAGACAAGAAAATCCCACGTGGTCAAGTGTAATCTGCTGCAGGTAAATGAAACCTGAGTTGTTTTAACACATACACTCCCAAGTTGGCAGATTGACGTCATTTGAAGAGTGAAGCCACATGTGTAAACTTTTGAGTTGGTGATAACCTTCAAGTTGAGCCACCAAGCCACGTGCCAATGAAAAGTGAGGCCACTGTGCAGAGGAACAAGCATAAACAGATAACCTGTAGTGTAACCATTGTGACATAGGTCGAGTGAGGTCAATGCCGTGAGGAGCGCCAAGTAGGTCAAAAACAATGCATCAACGTCAGGCTCGGGTAGTTGACCGCGACTGAAGTGGAAAAAGCCAATGCCAAGACCGAACTATATGTGAACATAGCAATCAAACAGAGAGGACTGAGCATGGACAGGAGGTCACGGAAGGAACTCGAACAAGAGGAGAAAACCAGAGATCCTTTAATGCAAAAAAATGATTCTTTAAGCCGAGATCTAAACAAAATGATGACAAGTCAAAACGTTCACCAGAGGAAGAAACCGAGCTTCCAAGGAAACAAGAAATGGTATAGGGTAGGTGGGCACAAGGGACTCAAGCTACAAAACCAATGCAGAGGTTGACGAGCCAACAAAACAATCCCATAGATGTTTAAACAACAAGGAACCAACACGAGCCAAAGCAAGGATTCACCGACAGAGGCTATAAGCCCATTCAAGCAAGGATCAAGGCACAATGTAAAAACCCGAGAATCCAATGTAAACACATCCACGCAGGAGCATAGTTTGAGTTGTCGATCGAAACTAGTGCAACAACCAACCAATGAGTTAAACGCCGAGCGGGAACAAAACATGAGCCAACTATGAACCACTAATCACAAACTCAACAACCATGATAAAGCAAACCAACCAAATACTCTCAAACTTGCAACTGCTGAAAAACCTTAATGCGAGGTGAGCAATACAATTCCAAAGTAATAATCAAAAAACTTGCACGAGGAAATAAGAAGAAACCAGAAGTAATAAGCAACTGATAAATGAAGAGTGCACATTTTATCGAATCCAGCTTCGATACCATGAAAGAGGGATACACGAGAACCGATGTCAAAACAATGCACCATAATGAATTTGCACTCGATGGTAACGTCAAGCTCGCACGCATAAGCAAGATTCAAACAATGGAAAGAATATGCAAATAAGAAAACAAGTCTGCTCATGCTCATAGATCAAAAAAGGAAGTACAAATAGGGGTGTTGTGTAACCCCCATGCCTAAACAAGGAAAGAAATCCTATGACACCACTGACGCATATGATGTGAATGATGCATATGATGCCACTAGAGGAGGAGTTACAATTTCAAATAAGGAATGTAACTCCTATGATGCACTGACGCAAATGACAATGACATATTCTATGACAGAATCTAAAACTTGTCATTTGACTCCCTAAGACGTATGAATCTCGTAAGGAAAGATGACTCACTAGGTGATGTGGATGATGACAAGGCAGGTCACACACACCAACATCAACAAGATTGTCATCAGAATAAATAAAATTGGAATCAGAGAGGGGAAGAAGGACCTCACCAAGTGGATAATTGGAAGTAGAATATGACTCATCAAACTTCACACTTCTCTCAATATAAAGTTGATGAGAGGCAGGGTTCAATAATCTATAGCCCTTCATGCCATCAATATACCCTACAAAGATACAAGGTTTAGATTGTAGTTCCAATGCCTTGCATCTCTTTTTTGGAATCTGAGCCATAGTAGTTGATATGAAGACATGAAAGTGCTTGACATCAGGTTTACGTCCATACTAAGCCTCAAAGGATGTCATCCCTTTTCTGCTTTGTTTGGAATGCAATTCTGAATGTAAGAAGAACAGTTCAAACCTTTGGCCCAATATACGGAGGAAGGGATTTAGTATGAACCATACAAGTGGCCATCTCCTTAGGTGTTTGTTATTTCTTTCCACAACTCCATTTTGTGAAGGGTTATAAGAAATTGTACACTGCAAAGAAATACCTTTGGAGGTGTAGAAATCATCGACTAATTTCTCACATACTCGCCTCTATTTTTAGTTTGAAGAACCTCGATAGACCTTTTAGCTATTTCTCAGTAAGACCCTTAAAGTCTCGAAAGTGATCGAAAAATTGAAATTTTTGTTTAAGAAAGTAAACCCACTTATAATGTGAAAATTCATCAATGAATGTAAGTATATAAGGATTTCTAGTAAATGAAGGAGATGGGAAGGTGCCAAAAATGTCACTATGAATAAGATCCAAGGGATTAGAAACTCTTTAGACCTTTCTTTTGCCAAAAAAATTTCTTTGGGATGCTTCCCAAGGGCACAACCATCTCAAAGACCCTTACAAAATTTGACTCGAGGTAACATGTTGACCATCTCAAGTTAGCTTAATTGTTCAAGTATCAATAGTTTAGATGACCAAAATACTCATGTCATAGCTTACTAACCTCATCTACATGAGTGAGTAAGGAAATGGGAAAATAATCAAGATTAAAGTGGGAGAAGGTGTAAAACCAAAACCGATGATCCACCTTTCCCTTAGCCACTATAGTCTCACTGTGAAGCTCATGAATAATCACCAAGTTAGGATTAAATTCCACACGCATTCCTTAACTATTATGAGTGATTTGTTAAAATGATATGAGATTGGTAGAGAGATTAAGAACACAAAAAACATTGTTAAAGGTTCCACCATCTACTTTTATTGATCCACTACTAACAACCGACACCGAAGTGTCATCACCCAAAGTGATTTGGGAAAAACCACGCGGTTCATTGTTGGAAAAATAAACACATGAAGAACCTATATGGTGTAAGGAACTGGATTATATGACCCATGTCGATGAAGGAACAACTCTTGCTATAAGGGCCTTTCCTTTCTTCTTCTCAGATTTGGATTCCTTTACTTTGGAAGACTCGTGTTTTGGAGCATTTTGCTTGATAGACTCAAGAACACCTATATTATTTTTCTCAAGTAAATGAGTTAGGTGATCTATTTATTTTCTCATGCATTGATGCTCTTCATGTCCTAACTTCTTACAATAGAACACTTACACTTTTCCTTCATTCATTTTTCCTTAGAATTAAAAGTATTTGTGTTGGGTTTGGTTTGGGTTTGGGTGGCCTTGGCTTCTTTCTTATGTTGATCATTTTCTCTTTCTTCTTCTCCTATTTATTTTCCTTTCCTTTACCAGTACTTACAACTAAGGCATGTGACTTGGAATTTATTGCTCCCATTTGAATCAACTTGTCTTGTTCTTGAATGAGTTGGGATGAAAAAATTTCAAATGGAGGCATTTTTCAAGAAGTCCCTAGAGCTTCTTTTTTGGTGTAAAAGTAGATTATTCAGGGAAAATATTAGAAAGAATCAATAAGATTAATTGGGCATCCTTTTTTTCAACTCCACATTCTTTTAACAATAATCTAGTGTGGAAAAACTTTGAGAATAAGGTATGTAGGTTATCAAAGTTACTAAGAGTTAATCCTAGCAGTTTGTTCTCCAACTCATGGGATCTCATGTCATCTTGTTTTCCAAACATATCATCAAGATTTTTCTAGGCTCCATTGGGTGTTGTGGAAGACTCGATGTGGAAGAGCAAGTCAAGATAAACAAACACATAAAGAAGACCCAAGGACTCACCACATTAGTTAAACCACTTGGATTTCTCAAGTTCATCATTGGTTTCATTTTTCACTCTCATAGTGATGCAAAACAACCATTTACCCCTTAGTTTTATAATCATCTTAGATCTCCATTTAAAGAAGTTAAACAATGTGAGAAAAGAAAAACTAGCATCCATTGTGAGGAGAGAAAAAGAAAGAATGCATAAATAAAGGAAACACACACACACCCAAAACAATATTCTCAACCTCCCCGATTATGTCACTTTATAGATTACGGCATTGATTACAATCAAATGTGATCGTGTGTCATGAAACAGCTTATCCACTCACCTTGTAATTTGCATAAAAGCATGCAACTATGGAGACCACAATAAGTTTAAAATGTTTGAGTGAATCAACACCGTAACAAGTACAAAATGATATGAAAACAAGAAGAAAGTGAAAAACAAGGTTTTGTGTGAGAAATAACGTCTCACGTCACTTTGGAACTCCTTGATGCAAGGTTGTGGAGGACGTAGTCACTAGTCTATAAGCAATAATAAGAGCTAGAGTAAAAAAAATAACTCCCAGAGGAGCCAAAAGACCTCCCGAAATGCAAAAAAGGGCCTCTAGAAAACAAAAAATACTTCACAAACACACATTAGAAAATCCCAATAACGTTATTTTTTAAATATTTTTCTAGTTTGATTAATTTACCAAGAAATGAAAAAAAAAAACTAAAAGGCGTTTATTAAATAAAATTAACTAGCCCTTAAATAGATTAATGACTTAAATTATTTCCTTAATTTTAATAAAAACTCGACCTTAGATTAATTAAAAATAAGCCAAGTTAAAAGAATATAACCTAAGTTAACACTTTATAACAAAGCCTATTTCTTTAAAAAATGAGCAAGGTAAACAAATGAGGGGAAAAATTTTAAAATTCATGGTCAAAGTTCCACTTAGCATGAGGGGTAGGGCTTGAGGTGGGAAAGTGGAGCCTCGACTTGGCGAGCAAGCTAGTCAACGGTTTGCGTTGAAGGGAGGGTCAATGTTTCAAAGGTAAACAGTAGTAGGTCGAATCCATAAAGTTGGTTTGTAAAATGCATGCAAGGTTCACCGAGCCGATGATTTTATAGTGCATGGAGGTCTCACAATGTAAGGTCGATGCATGGGAGGAGGAAGACAATCCAATGCAGAGTGATGGGGCTGAGCCCTATGGTAAGGGAATGATCTCAACAGCAGAAGGGCCATGGGGAAGATATCATAGCAAGCCCAAGGAGCCCGATCTAGGATTAGTGAGCCAAAAACGGTGAAGCATGTTTCGGATGGCTCGTCTGAGCAGAGGAACACAAGGATCCAAAGGTAGGACAGAGACAACTTGGGATGTCGAGTGAGCTTGAAGGTGAATGACAGGTGGGGACCAAAAAGGTTATAAGATCAATGAATGAGTTGAGGGAAGACAAGGAGAAACCCCAACTCATGGAGCAATGAGCCGAGATCGGATGGTAAAGAACATAACCCGATCAAGATGAACTAATTTACAAAGCAATGCAAGGCATCTCAAAAGTGAGATTAGGTAGACATGAGATCATAAGGTGAACCCATCTTTTTGAGCTAGTGATAGAGCTCAATTTGGAGCTTGCTTAGCCCAAATAGAGATCATTAGAGATCTCAATGGGTCAAGGAAGTGAGAACAGTGGTGGAGAGAGAGCTATGAAGTAGAGAGGGAGGAGGAAGGAGGATTTGAGAAGGGGAAAATTCCAAACTCGAACAAAGCTAACAACAAACAAACTCAAACCAAAAGGATAAATACCTCCAAATCCAGTTTTTCACCAAATATAGACTATACATATAGAGCTAGAAAACTCCCAACCGCACAAACACAAAAGAAAACACCACAAACATCAAAGTCTAATAAATGATATTAACCTGAGACTATCACAAAACAATAATAGATTAACAAATATTACATGAGAATCTAAAAAATCATGAAACTGGAAGTAATTAGCAACAAAACAATAACGTGTTGCACGTTTAATGAAACAATGCATCTTAGATACCATGTGAGAGTGAACCATGAGGATCAAACAAATCCCATGAACATCAAGGTTATTATAATCCAACATAAACGAGAATGTGATTTAAGTAATTAACAATAAAATTTAATCACAAGCCAAATTGTTCATGCATAAGGAAAACATGTATACTCATGCTCATAGATAAAAAAGAGAAGTACATAAGGAAGTGTTATGTAACTCCCATGCTTGGACATGTCATACTCCCATGATGGAGTGAGGAGTTACAATGCTAGGAATAACATATAACTCCCATATGACAATGACGCATATGACAATATGATAGATTTTATGATGGAATTTTTCATGTCATATAACTCCTAAAAGACGTATGACTCACCTAAGTGAGATGACTCGCCATGTGTGAGGTGGAAAAACACCTAATAACCAAATAAAGGGGAAAAAAAATACCTCACACCAACATTTGTGATGTTAAGGTGGATTTGATGGGGACATTAGGATAACTTTAATAGTGTCTTATTTCATGTCTTTGATGTTTGTCTTAACAAAATGAGTTTAAAGTGTCTTAAAAGGCATCTTTGTTCCCTACTTTAACCATACTTATTTTATGAATTAAGGGAATTTTTATTAAAGTGTTGAATTAAGTCATAAAAAAACTATATTGGTGTATTTAGATGTAAAAGTATCATTTGGAATAGATGTTCAAGTCTAAGAAGAAGATGTTCATGAAGGCAAACAAGACCCACAAAAAGAAGAACCTAACCTAACTTCCCTAAAATTTGGCCTAGTTTCCACACACTAACACAACACCCCAACGTGACATCCTAATATGATACCCTAATGTGAGACCTTAACATGACACACTAACATAACACCCTAACACAACACCTTAACATGACAAATTAACATGGTACACTAACATGAAGCCCTCACTCGACACACTAATGTGACACTCGACACAACACATTAATGCAACACCCTAACATGACACCTTAATATGACGACCGACACTACACCTTAACGCAACACACATTCCCTAATTTTGACTCATTTCCCCTAATTTGACATAATTTCCCCAAAATTGACCTAATTTCTCTTAATTTGACATAATTTACCAAAATTGATCCTCCTTTGGCATAATTTACCGTAATGTCCCCTAGTTTTACCTAATGAAACCTAAATTAACACCTAAATTTGATAACTTAGAATGACATACTAACACAACACCATTTCCCCTAATTTCCCCATATTTCCATAAATTTTACCTAATATCCCCAAAATTGAACCGATTTCTCCCAATTTGACCTAATTTCCCCAAATTTTATTTAATTTCCCCAAATTTGACCTAATTTCCACACACTAATGTGACACACTAACACAAAACCATGACGTGACACCTTAACACGACACATTGATACAATACCCTAACATGACACCGTAATATGACACACTAACACACAAACACACTAATTTTCCTAATTTCCCCAAATTTTACCTAATGTCATTAATAAATAATGCACTTACTATGTACATCTAGCCTCTAAAATTTTCATTTATATGCATGATTACCAAACAAGAGAACTAGTCATTAACAACCCTTTTACTTTGCTTTAACATTACTTTTATCCTTTTAGTATTTATTGCCATCGGTTCTGATTTGTAACTTGAAATTTTACATATTGGTTGACATCTTTCTCAACTCTAATTTTATTGTTTACCTTTTTGACCACCCATTAGGGATAGAAGCACCACAGCGTTACTTTCTCCTTTGGGCATTTTCTTCCACTTTCTCTCTTTTGTTGGTTTTTCCGATGTTACTTGATCCGGAGGACATTACGGAGGACGAAAGTTCCCTAAAACTCTCAATATTCCTATAGTGTAGAGGATGACTCCAAAATCTTTCTCGATGATTATTTGAACGTCGAAAACGGAGTTCATATGCACATTGGGTGGCTGGTCAAAGTTTGGTCAATTAGAAAGTCAACCCTGGTCAACAGTCCAATCCGGACATGACACGTGGCAAAGGTGGCAACTGGAAAAAAGGAAAAAAGAGAGTCATTTTTTTTGGTTATCGACCTTCGGTCTTCGTCAGGCATAAAATTTGGTGGTTGCAGTAAGAGGCTCAACTTTTGTGATGGAAGGGAGCTCGGCCGCCATGAGAGCTAGTGGTGCTACCAACATGGTGGGATCTCAAACCACCGTGTCGACATCAAGTTAGCTCAACGAGCTATTATTCTAGCTTGGTGGGGTTATAATCTCCCCACAAAATTGATCACATTTTGACATGTTTTATTTTAGCTTGATTTTCCTATCGAGAATCGATGTCGTCTTATGTGGTCGAGTTCAGACCGATTTTATCTTGCAAGCTACTTTATTTGTTAACCAAGTTGATCATTTCCACGTGGTCAATACCACATATTTATAACTTTTGGGATATGCATTATCTCCCACAACAACTCGGTGAATAGCTCACCCCATGGACCAGTCAACAAACCCATCAAGAGCTCGCCACATGGCTCGGTCCACACCCTCCAATGGAATCGACGCATCAACAAACCAACAAACCAACCCCCATGACTCGGTCAAAGAACTCGGCATAGCAGAGTTGACAACGTATGTGGCCAAACAAAATGGGATAAGGTGTGGCTGAGGCCATAAGGGGAATAGGTGGTGAGCCCAATAAAAACTAACTCCCCCTACATGACGGTCAATGTGGGATTTCCCCACTATGCAAAATGGCCCACCATGATGCAAAAGCGCCGAGCTATGAGTGAGGTAGGATTTGATCCCCTAACCTGGGCGAGAGTAATGAGCGCACCAACCAACTTGGCCAGTGAGTTATTTGGGGAGTGAGTTGGCTGATAAGGCCTTTATACAATATCTTTGGGGTTGATTTGGCCTATAAAAGGGACCCCTCTCCATTTTTCATGACACACCGAAGCTTATTATTTCTTAAGATTAATTGTGGGATTTGGGATAGTATTAGGGATTTTTTAATATAGCTTTGTGCACTATATTAAAACCTTAAAATTATTATATGCAAATATTGTTTATTGGCCTATTATTTTTAGGCAATAGTAGATGAAATATTTGTGATTGGGAGTATTTTTACACTACCCAATAGGCCTTGAGCCACAATATTTTTCACTTGTGACACCTGGAGTATCGACCGGAGTACCAAAGGATGTAAGGAAGTGTTGGTAAGGTTAATCGAGTTACAAGGAGGTTGTACATCAGGAAGGTGAAGAATGATTCGACTGATCATCGGAAGTTCTTCGAAGGACTGGTATACTACTAAGCAAGTGGAAATTCCATTAGGTTTTATTGTAATAAATAACATTTTACTTATAAATTTTTACTAGTGGAATGGTTCGAAAGAACCCGAGAGATGTAGGCCATTTCCAAACTCCATAATCAATCATGTGCAATTGTCATTACATTTTTGCATTAATTATAAATTGATTACTTAAAAGGAGTAAATTGTCAAAGAAATATCGAAGGCCTCTGAGGGTTCGAGATCAAGTAGATAAAAACTTGATCATTTTCGGATCATTACTTATTTCTTATCTTTTTATCACCCTTAGTCGGCATTTTACTTGTTAATGACGGAACTTAAGTAAAGAAATTGTATATATACATGGATTATTTAACCTCATTATTGGGTGAGCATTTTTAAGAGGTACATACTATTACAAGGATCTAATATTTTCTATCTACTACTCCAATGACTGAATTTTGGCATTGCATACACAATTTCAATCACACACACACACACACACACACACACACACACACACACACACACACACACACACACACACACACACACACACAAACTACATTGAGTCTAAATGAAATGCAACACTCAAAATGACAATCACATTGGGGTGATCGTGCCGAGGTCTCGATCGACTCAAGCATATACATATTTTTATTCATCTAATATGTGCTTAAGTATTGTGCAGGTAGCTAGGGTTTGTTTTACAAGTACATGTGTGACAAAGAAGTGGTACAACAAACATGACATGACCTATAAATAACAAGAAGCAATGAGAAGTGATAAAGAAAGAATCAAGACCAAAGCCCTTCATAAACATCGGTACCTAGATGGAATGCTAGCGCTCAAGAATCCTTAACCCGTTCCAGTGTGCTTCGTCCCTAAGATCGTTGATCGGTCAGGTTTTGATACAAATCTTGCACAACCCAAAATTTTCCTTTACAAATCGATCTCTAGTCTAGAATCAATTCAAGCCTACAGTGCGAGTTGAGTCATCTTTATCTCCTATCTTTCACTTTTGCTTATATTTCTTTAGTTAGATCTTGCTTTAATATTGTCGTATTTATCTTATCAACAATGTCCTTACATTAGATTTAAATTTTGTTAAATCACCTAATAACCTGAATTTGACAACATAGAATGACACCATTTCTCTTAATTTTGACTTATTTCCCTTGATTTGACCTAATTTACCCAAAATTGAACTAATTTCCCCTAATTTTGATTTGTTTCACCTAATTTGCCCTAATTTCCCTAGAAATTAACCTAATTTAACCTAAGTTGACCTTTAACATAGTTAAATTTTAATCAACACCCTAATATGAAAACTAAGAACCACACACTAACACAACATCATTTCCACTAATTTTGATTTGCTTGTCATTATTTAACTTAATTTCCCAAAATTTGACCCAATCTCCCCAAAATTAAACTAATTTCCCCAAATTTGACCTAATTTCCACCAAATTTTACTTAATTTCCCAAAAATTGACCTAATTTCCACACACTAACACAACACCCTAACACAACACACTAACATGACACACTAATGCAACACCCTAACATTGCACCTTAAAATGACACACCGACACATACACACACTAATTTCCCTAATTTCCTCCAATTTGACCTAATGAAACCTGGGATCAACATCTAATTTGACAATGTAGAATAACACACTAACACAACACCTTTTCCCCGATCTTGACTAGTTTCCCCTAATTTGACCTACTTTCCCCAAAATTGAACTAATTTCCCCATATTTGATAATTTCCCCAAATTTGACCTAATGAAACTTGAATCAATACTCAAATTTGACAATTTAGAACAACACACTAACACAATACCCTTTCCCTTAATTTTGACTCGTTTCCCCTAATTTGACCTAATTTCTTCCTTATTCAAGAAAATTAACCTATTTCCCCCAAATTTGACATAATTAAACCTAAATCGACACCTGAATTTGAAAACTTAGAACGACACTAACATGACACTCTTTCCCCTAATTTGACCTAATTTCTTCCTTATTCAAGAAAAATTAACTGTTTCCCTCAAATTTGACCTAATTTCCTTTAATTTGACCTAATTTCTCTAATTTCCTAGAATTTGACCTAATGAAACCCGAATCGATGACCAATTTTGACAACTTAGAATGATGCACTAGCACGACACCCTTTCCCATAATGTTGATATGTTTCCCTTAATAAAACATTATTTCCCCAAATTTCACCAGATTTCCCAAAAATTAACCTAATTTCCCTAATTTCCTCAAATTTGACACTAGTACGACAATCTAATCACTAGTGTGACACCCTAAACACTAGTGTAACATGTTAAACACTAATTTGACACCCTAAACAAAAATGTGACACCTTAAACACCAATGTGCAATGTTAAACACTAGTGTGAAACCCTAAACAAAAAACTAACACCCTAAACACTAATACAAAACTCTAAAAACCTTATGACACCCAAAACCCCAATGTAACACTACAAACATTAGTTTGACAACCTATAAACACTAGTGTGACACCCTATAAAACAAATATAACACCTTGAACCCTAATGCAACACCACAAACGCTAGTGTGACAACCTAAACAATGAATGTGACACCCTAAACATCAATGTGACACCCTAAACATAAGTATGTCACCCTAAACAATAGTGAAACACACTAAACAAGAAATGTAACACCCTAAACATTAATATGGCACCGTGAGAAACAAATACAACACCTTAAACATTAGTGTGAAACCCTAAAGACTAGTGTGATACCCCAATCACTAGTGTGACACCCCAAACAAATATGACACCCTAAACCCCAATGTGATAGAGTAAACACTAGTGTGATACCCTAATCACTAGTGCAATACACTAAGAGACAAATTGTGACCCCCTAAACACCATCATGTGACAACCTAAACAAAATATGACACTACTTTAACACCCTATAAAACAAATATGACACAATAAAACCTCAACGTGACATTGTAAACATTAGTGTAATAACCTAAGCACAATATGACACCGTACAAAATGAATGTGACACCCTAAAACTAGTACACCACCCTAAACATTAGTGCAACACCCTAAAAATAAATGTGACACCCTAAACACTAATGTGACACCATAAAAACTAATGTGATACACTAAAAAATAAATGCAACATCTTGAATATTAGTCTAGTCTAATACTCAAATCACTAGTGTGACACCCCAAACAAATAAGACACCCTAAACCCTAATGTGAAAGAGTAAACATTAGTGTGATATCCTAATCTCTAATATGACACCCTAAACACTAGTGTGACACTCTAAAATATAAAAATGACCCCCTGAACACCATTGTGACAACCTAAACAATAAATGTGAAACCCTAAAGAATAGTGTGACACCTTAAATAATAAATGTGACACCCTAAACACTACTATTGAACCCTAAACAAAAATATGAAACCCTAAACCCCAATGTGACACCATAATAACTAGTGTGACAACCTAAACACTAATGCAACACCATAAAAACAATTATGACACCCTAAACCTCAATTTGAAGTCAGAAACCCTCCAGTGTGATACCCTAAACACTAGTTTAATACCCTAAACAACAATTGTGACATCCTAAACACCAATGTGACACCCTAAACAACTAATTTGAAACACTAAACACTAATATGACACTCCAAACACTAGTGCAACACACTAAATAATAACTATGACACTCTCGGCACTAATGTTACATATTGAACACTAGTATAACACCCTACAAATAAAATATGACAACCTAAACATTGGTGTAATACCCTAAACAAAAAATGTGAAACCCTAATCACTAGTGTGATGCTCTAAACAACTAATGTAACATCCTAAATACCAGTACATAAACATGAACAACAAATATGACACCTTAAACCCCATTGTGACACCATTAAATCTAGTGTGACAACATAAACACTAGTGTAACAGCTTAAGCAACAAATATGACTCCTTAAACCCTAGCGTGATACTCTAAATAAAAAATACAACACCCTAAACACTAGTGTGACACCCTAAACACTAGTGCATCCCTATAAACACCATGGAAATTCCATAAACACTTGTTCAACGTCCTAAACACTAGTTCAACACCCTAAACACTAGTGTGACATCTTAAACACTAGTGTGACACCATAAACACTATTGCACTATCTTAAACAACAAATGTGCCACATTAAAAACTATTGCATCACCCTAATCAACAAATATGACACCCTAAGCCCCAATGTGACACCGTAAACACTAGGGTGACAACCTAAAAACTAATGTGACACCCTAAATAGTAGTATGCCACCCTAAACAAAAAAATATAACACCCTAAACACTATTATAATGTCCTAAACAACAAATGTGACACTATAAATGATAGTATGACACCCTAAACACTAGTTCAACACCCTAAACAATAAATATAACACCCTAAACATGTATGTGACACCTTAAACACTGATTTCATTAGTCTAATGAAGCACCCTAAACAAATGTGACACCATAAACACTAAATTGACACCCTAAACGCTCTCGATACGTTAGAGTAACGTGTAGGGGAAGTTAGGAAAACTTTAAGGCCATCTTTACAAGGGTGAGGGTAGCTTTATTAGTGGCATCATTAACGTCCTAGATCAACACATACCAAAAAAAGTAAAAATAAAACCATTAAAAATAAACCCTAAATGCAAAAAAATTAATAGAATCTTCCATTCTATTCATATGTAAACATTTTTGGGCCTCCAAAACATGGCTTCATTATTTTTCATTGTTATTTATCTTTTTGGGGCAATGTAAAATATTTTTCTAGCATTTTTGGTTTACAAAAAATGTAAAAGGGAGATTTTGGCCTTTGTGGGTTTGTTGCAAATTTACGAGCCATTTTTGTACAAATTTATTGAATATTTGTGGGGATGTTTTTAGGTGTTTATTATAGATTTGTGGTACATTATTAAAAGGTTTTATTACATATTTGTGGGCCATTTTTATAGGGTTTTGTTGTATATTTGTACATCATTTTTGTAAGGGTTTGTTACATATTTGGGGGCATTTTTGTAGGGGTTTGTTGTATATTTGTGGGGCATTTTTACAAGGGGTTGTTAAAAATTTGTCAATTTTTATGCAGGGGGTTTTATAGGATTTACAATAAAAAGTCTAATGGAGTAAATCTATTTAAAGTATGACCAAGTAAATTGTATTCTTCTCTTTGAGTTCTTTCATGGTTCACTTATTTAGTATTCCTTCTCTTTGAGTTCATTCATGGTTCTCTTTGTTAAAATTTTGCAAATATCTCTATATTACAATTGTTATAGTGAATTGTCTTCATATAATTCTTCCAACTTATAACAATTTAGTATATTAAATAATTTAATAATCTCAAACCATCAATGCTTAAAGTGCTTTCAAATTATTTCATGTGACAAAAAAACAAAATCATTCAACTTTTACCCATCTCCTTTTCATAGTTCTTCCTAGTTTTAAATTAGATAATGATCCCCAAAGTATTTATAGGAAAAATCAAACCATAATAGTTTTTTAAATAATTACATATACATCAAAAAATACTTATACATAGATTTATATAAAAATGACAATTTTGTTTTAAATATGTAAGCAAAAGAAATTATAAGTTTTTTTTCTTGCTCTTTTTTTCCACCCTAGATACTTAGCACTTCTCTACTCAAATTTTTTTGTCTTCACCAAGGAATATACAACTTCCAATCCAATTTTTTTCCTAAGACATTTTTATTTTCCAAGTCAACTCTTTGATCCAAACAACAACCTGTGGTAATTCTAATGGGGCAACTTCCAAGAGTCATAACTTTTGCATCGTAGCTCCGATATACTCTATTCAAATGTGTCAGAAATATTGGAATGTGTAGAATATGTTAAAATGATGTCAAACTTTGTTTTACAAAATTTTAACTCATAAATCCACTTATAAAGGCCTCAAATTATTATTTTTGTATTATTTTCTAAAAACAAGAATTTCACAAAAAAATTGCATATGTAATTCAAGGAAGGTGAATCTCCTCATCTCCCTTGATATTGGTGATATTCCACCTTCTTCCAAATACCTCTTCATATTTCTAAAAGTATTATATAAGTAGATGTAACTTGCAAGGGGAAGACATAAATCTCCTCACAGAGGTAACTATTAGAATCGCATTTTCCCGAGCAATATACATCTCTTTTTAAAGATAGTTTTTTTGTTTACATCCGACACAATTATTTTCCTATCCTTTAATTCTAAAACCCCTAATTTTTGGATTATTCTTCCCAAGTGGTTATCCCCATGCAATGCAACACATAATATCCTTTCCATCACATTAACACTTAAAATACCCCACCAACTTCATTTTCCTCCTTGAGGGGAATAAATGGTTCATATTCACTAAAACATCTACAACTACCAAGTCAACTTCTTCCCAAGAAAGTTTCATCATGCAACCTCCATGCAATACGCTATCTACCTTCCATCAATTTAAAGTCTTAAAAATATACCTCCAACTTCACATGCCTCCTTTCACTTTATTTTTTCATGTATTACCTCGTAGAAATAAGCATTTGTTATTTAATTATAAAATATTGAAATTGTCTATAAATAAACCTCTCTCTATATATAAGGACTTGCCTTATCTTTTTTCAAACAAAAACTTATATAACTACCTTAATAAAATTACTATTAGATATGTCTTAAACATATTGATCCAAAAAGAGAGAAGTGATTTTGGAACAATTCTCTTGAAATTTTCAATTACTAATTTAAAAAATCCATTACAATTCCACAATCTCCTCGCAAACTAGAGACAATCGGCATCAATATATCCTTACCACTGTGGTGGGTTGGAAACTCCATCATACACTTATTACAACACAATTATAGACACCCTCACTAAGATAGACAGAGATGATTAAATCCCCTTTGATGACCAAATGATAATGTAATAACCGAATGCCTCAATATTTAAAAAGAAGCAAAAATCAACAAGGGAACACTAGGTGTACACAAGGGGAATTACACATCCCTTACCTTAGAGAGTATTGATTGCAAATGTAATGATAAGGTACATCATAGTTTCAAAAGGGAATAAACCAAGTTGGAATCCATTGCATTTCCAAAATATCCTTACATATTAGAGACAAGCAACATCAATTTGGCCACCCTATCCTAGAAGGCTTGAAACTCCATGGTACACCCAAGATAATGGAATCATAAAATCTCTCAGTGAGTTAAATAGAAATAATAAAACCTCTTTATGAAAGCCAATTAAATATATACACAAAACATGACGAGAATACAATAATTGAATGCCTCAATAATGGAATATATGTTAGAATCGATAAGGAGTATTGTGTCAACATGAGGGGATTTTACATATCCCTTTACTTAAAGAGCATAGACCACAATGCAATGAGAAGACATCATAGTTTCAAAAGGAAATAACCAAATGTGGAATCCATTACATTTCCATAATCTCCTTGTAGACTATAGAAAACCAACATCAATAATCTAGTTACACCATTGTGGCGGGTTTGAAACTCTACCATACACCTAAGACATTATAGTTAGAAACACAATCACCAAGCTAGACAAATATGACATAACCTCCCGTGATGACCAAATAAAAACATATGTAGAACGGTGGAAATATAATAATGGAATGCCTCAATAGTGAAAAATAATCCAAAAAGGGAACAATATGTCTACATGAGGGGCATTACATTTGTGTTACCTTAAAGAGAATCAACCACGATGTAATAACAAGGCAACATAGTTTCAAAATGGGAGAAACCAAGTTGGAAAAAATAAATTTCAAGTCTAGAGGCTAACCAACATTGAACCTAACATATTTTCAAGGAGAAGAAACATGATTTAACTAAACAAATAAGTATATTTTTAGTTATTGGTAAAGGGGAGTTTGGTGAAAGGGACTCGACGCTTTTACAAAGAAATTGAAAACAAGGCCCAACCAACCAAAATAAACGTTTTAATTCTACAAACCAAGACTAGAAAAATAGAGAAATGACTACTTCACAAAAACTAAATGGCTAATTAATGGCTAACTAATAACCAAAAAACAATGATCAAGACAAACCAAATGAAACCGAGAAAATGGGGGAACATTAAAAAAATTCCCATGGGGATTCATCCCAAGTAATTAACATGTACTTAAAATATTTTTTCATGTGTTCCATACCCTAAAGATCACAAGCTCCGTATTTTTTTTTTTCATGTGTTCCATACCCTAAAGATCACAGCTCTGTATTTATCCTTCACCATGCCCTTAGTTTTCTTACCCAACTTGTTTCTACCTTTATTTTCATGCCTCCTCTTGATAAGTTGTATAATCTCATCCTCGTTAGTTAGGTTATTTTGTGCCACCGCATTGTTGAAGCCCACCAATGCCTCAAAATTTTCCTTGATTATTTTGTTCCCCTACTCCAAATTACACATCTTATCCTCCAATCTTCTCATCTAAAGGATAACCTCCTTTAAGTCTTCTTTGCTGATAAAGGAAACTCTCTCCCAAATTTAGTTTCTGATGAAATCCTTCAAAATATTGTGATCTTTTGATAACCATCTAAGGAAGGTCCTATGCAAATCAAGTTCTTCAAACATCTCATTAACTTTACTATGCCCCTTGATTTCTTCAGAATGTCATCAAATTCCTCACTCACTTTCATTTTCCCTTTCACATTATACTCAACCTTGGCCTTCTTAAAAGTCTCAACACCTTAGGTTTTCATAAGTTCAAAATTGATACCACTTCATCCATTTTTCCACTCGATGACTCCAATATTTCTTCATTAATGAATGGATATTTGTTATTCTCCTCATTACTTTGTTCCCTATAAGTCTTAAAGTTGTTATAAGCCTCCCTAGTAGGTTATTTTTGTCTAATTGAGATTCTAAGACTCTTTTTAGTATTAGCATTCAACATGTTATGGGTCCTTTCTCCACTAGACATATGGCTCAAGCCTATCTTTATAGTTATGGAATACTTATAAATTAAGAATATGATGACTTGGTGTAAAGGAAAATATTTATTTACCATTTTTAACCTATAAGATTGAGCTTTCCAAAGAATGGAAAATGTAAAATGAAATATTTATAGGGTGATGATGCTTAAATTAACGAGGAACACAAAATCAAGGAATTCTTTGAACCTACCCTCTAGTGTTATAAACTTCAAGATCTATTTGGAAACCTTATTATAGGGATGGGAAAGAGAATCTCTTAGGTATTTGAATGGTATTTTCCTTAAAATCAATCATCTCCTCGTCATCCACCGAGAAATTATCAATTTCATGTTTATTTTCCCTACTACTTTTGTAGTACTTTATACCTTCCATAAGCATTAGTTACAATAGCGAAATGTCCTTAAATTAAGATGTCCCACGAGCGACCATATTGAGATAAATGATCCAACATGTTATGACTATATATAAGTTTTCTAATGATGTCCAAGCTACATGTATTATGAACTTTCTCCTTATCAATTATAATAATGTCATTACTTTTGTTCCCAATAACGGAATGCATGTACATAGGATTATATGTTATGTGTCATGTATGAGATAAATAGAACATGTTATATCCGAGGATGTGTAGGGTGATATCATAGATGATTGTGCTTACATGATGTAGTTCATAATTTTTAGTTGATTAATTGATGAATGAAAGATAATGGATATTGGTTTATTGAATGTTAAATATATTTTCATATAATATTTACATTTTTACTTTTCTATTCTAAAAAATGTTATATAATCAATTAATCATTCAATGATTTTTTCAACATCTAGATCATTGCATATGTCAAAGTAGCTTGAATATGTATTAGTTATTGTTGTATTTGTTTCCATTTGAGGTTTCTTTGTATATATATAATCCCAATGAGATACACTTTTATATATAGGTAAATCATAAAACCAATTATCTCATTTAACAATTTTTGATTTGATGCTTGAGAAACTTGTGTTGGTAATGCTTCACATGGTATGATGCTTTTCTCTTGAATGGGTGAGATAGATATTTCTTACTATGATGAAACAGATGATACTTTATCCTCAGTAGGTGTGGATCATTTCACCAATGCAAATAATATATGTGTTACTTTCTCCTCACTAGGTGTGGAGACTTTCGCCTATGCAAATAAGATATGTGTTACTTTCTCCTCACTACGTGTGGAGACTTGTACTTTTCATATTATAATAGAAACTGATTTATCCTCACTAGGAGTGGAGATTTATACTTTCCCTATTATAATAGAAACTAATTTCTCCTCACTATTTGTGGAGGATTAAACTTTATCTAATGTACTCAATGTCACTTTCTCCTCTCTAGGTGGAGACTTGAACTTGATCTAATGACATTATCGTTATGGATTTTACCTCATTAGTATGAAGAATATTATATGTGTGTGATCAATATCATCTTATTTATATCATGTATTCATCATATATATATATATATATAATATTCTCATTTTAATTATCCATAATGGATTCCATTTTGGTTACCCAATGTTGTTGCAATATTGCATTGAATTTTTCATTAGTAGCCATAACATGAATTGGTGTATCTATAACATTTGGGCCTATTGTAATAAGAAGATTAATATGTATCATAGAGCTAACATATTGTGATAAATGATTAACTCGTTTATTCTTTCTTAATAATTTTATTATTGGTTATTCTTGTAACTTTCGATGAGTATAATGTGTTTTGCGGGTTAGATAGTTTAAGTGATTACATAAGGCATAACAAATTTTTTACATGTCCATTAATGCATTGGGATGGTAGGTACACAAAGCATAGGTATATTCGATGTCATAGCCAAGCCAAAGAGGATAAAATGAGGATAGGGATGAATATAATTTTATCCAATAAGAAAATATGAGAGAAGTAGTACTTCACATTAATCAATTGTATTTATAAAATTTCATTCCTTTATGCAATATTAAACAAGGTTGGGGTCTATACCAAGTTATTGATAATTGAATTAACTTCTTCTCGAGTGATTTTCATAAGATAATGATGGGTGTATCCATGTTGTTGTATAATGATATTGTTATTGACTTGAGAAATCCTTGGATGGGTGTCATGCATTATTTTTGTGTTTTATTAATTTTATGAGATTTTTAATAGTGGTTTATTTTTCTTTTATTTAGGGGATACACAATATCATCCATGGAAGTAAGTGGAAAAATGTCTCAAGAAATAAAGGAAGCCACATAACTATTGGGATTCTCATTCAACAAATGATCCATGCAATAGATCCAAAGTATGAATTTGGACATTAGGACGCGTTGTGGAGGTTTTAATGATACTATAGTTGAGGGTGATGTTACTTAGGAGCATGACAAAGATGAGAGCTAGGGGAAATGAAGATGAGGACCCTAATGTTTAGGGTTGACATTGAATATTATTAATTTTTATTTTGGATGTTAACCCTGATATTATATGGGGTCAATCATGACTCTACAACTATTTAATTATTATAATATTGTTGGAGAAAATTCACCGGGTAAAAAATCTATGGGTTTCTTTCCAATGCTCTAGGAATATGAGTCCCTCTAATTTTACGGTGCAACTTTTTGTTTGCATGCATGTGAAAAAGTGGATTTTCTTGGTGGCCTTCCAATGGGGATCCAACAGGCACTCCACCGACCCCGCAAAAAAGCTAACAATTTCTTTCTAGAGAATACTTTGTCTAGAGAACGGGAAAGGGAGTGAGAAAAGAGATAGGAGAACTAATGTTGCAGGTAGAAAATCAGATTCCTACACACACTAGTTAGAAATTTAAACACATACATTTAGAATAAAAACAACCAAAACTTCAATGCTATCGACTAGAGGAAACCATGCATACAAATATGCACACATTCATATGCCTTAGAAAATAGAAAATCATTCTTTCATTAGCATTTCAATTAGATTTGTACAAAGTAGGGAAAAGGAGGAAACATATGCAAGAGGAGAATGGAAGAAAGTGGCTATCTCCTTTGTTCTCTCTAAGCACAATGCACTCTTGAGTTTACAAAATTGATCACCAACCCTTTGAGAATGGGAGGCATTTAGATTTTATAGGAAGAAAGATGACTCTCCATCTACCCCCCAATGACTCTTCATATGTCTTGACATGACTTAAGACTCTTCGCCTTCCTAGGAAAACATTAAGTCCCTTTTATAATTTAAAGGTGACTTATTACATTAGAAACATTAAGACATACGAAAAAGTGTAACCCCAACATGAAATTATAACATTGAGAAGAGAGGAAGTTGAAGGTGAGAGAAGAGAGAGAAAAATGAGGAATTGTGTCAATGAAGAATTTTCTCTTGTTAACTTGATCTCACTGCCCGACCGATCTCCGGCCTGTCGTGCCGCTGGGAAGATCACCGCCTTGAACTCTTTACCATGAATAATTTTCTTATGTTGTAGACGGATTGTTGTGGACGTGCTTTTTAGATGAGAAAATTCCTTTGGATGACCCATGGACACTATGAGCTAAGTGTTTAGAAATAATGTTGAGTTATTTCTTCAAAGGCTATGAGCATCGTTAATGAAGATCTCCTCTCGAAGAGAAAAAATCTTGCCATGGTTCCTTGTAACACCGCCACACTACTAAACCAATTTAAACATGATCCCGATAAAACATAACATGAACAACATACACATCGCACGAGATAAATCAAAATGTGGAATGAGTGTCGAAAGACACTGTTGAGATCCATGTAAGTGACCTCACTGTAATCTACTCCCACATAGTCCGATGAGAGAGATTGTGTCGGTTTCACTCCTCTCCGAACTCCAATTGATGATGATTACTTGGATGATCACCCTTGTGTGTACTTCTTCTATGAACAAAGTTGTCTTGGAATGACTTACTATTAATAGTAAGTTCCCATATAACAACTTACTATTTTTTAGTAAGTACCAATATTTTGACTAAAATGTCCCCCACCGATGAGATTTGCTTGAAGCACTATCCCTAAGTGGACTATTCCTTCTTAAACTACTTTTTGTGATGACTTACTATTTATATCTAGTACCCATATAGGGAACTTACTATTTTTAATAAGTGGTTATTTTCACTTGTCTCTGCTCATTGCTCACTTGTTCTTCTTTCTTTGGATGTCCATGGTACACACTATTCTAGCCGCAACTACTTCTGGAGATGGCTTACCAAAAATAGCAAGCACCTGTGTAGGAAGGCTTACTATTTTTGGAAAGTGGGTCTCTGGGTGCTCTGGATTGCAGCAGTAATGAAGGTTTCTGATATGGTTTTTTTCTTAATATCACTCCTTTGAAATTTCACATCAACTCGAGCTTTGGAAATGGAGATTTTAAAATTTAAAATTTTGTCGCGCATAAATTGGGGTTCCTTTCTTTAAAAAATATGGCACGTGTTTTTGAAATATTCCACTTGGGTCTTAATTTCCTCTAAAAATTTAGATGATTGTAAAAATGGCATTTCAATCCATGCATTGGTTTGTGAGATACGAATATTTTTCATTCTAGTGTCTTCGAGGGTTTTCCATATGAAATCTTCATTTTTCTTTGTTTTTCCACCATTTCGATCCATTCCATTTTTTATTTTTAGTGTTTTAATATTGAAAAGGATTGATGGAATCATTTGAATGCAAACAAACAAAAAAATATCTGGAGAAAATTTGGCGAGTTTCGCAACGTTTGGAAGCATGGGGGCAAAAATGGTGAAAAATGCACCAAGTGTTGTATTTATAGTGTAAAAATGGAAGTATTGTTGAGTTGTGGAGCTCAATTAGGTCAGATTAGCATGCAATGTAAAACTTGCCATAAAACACAATAACTATCATCATTAGGAGGGACCGGCATTGGTCACCTAGGGCCAAGATCGGTCGAAGGAGGAAGGCTGACATCGGTTACCTATGCATGAGTGTTTTAATTAACTCTCAAGAATTAGATATATTTCTAGCATTAAATTAGATCTATTGATTGTAATTGCATGGCCAAGTGCCTTAATTTTATATATGCCTATATAAGCATAAAAGCTAGGGTTTAGAAGTAAGAATTAACAAGAATTAAGAAGAACATGCAAAATTTGGTGAGAGAGAGAATTCTTGGAAAAGAGGAAAAGCTTGAGTGAAATAAAGTACTTGAACATTAGAGAGGTGTGGAAGATTGTAAATATTCAGGTTGTATATCTTGTCAAAGCTTTGGATAATAAATGGGCTTGTTTCTTGGTGGACGTAACCCACACTAGGTGAACCACGTTAAATGCGGTGTTGATTTATATCTCTTGTTTTGTGTATTTCTTCCGGTAGAATATCCACTTTTATTTGCATGTATGCTTGATCTCGATATATTATCTATATGACCATTGTGCTAATTCCAACAACTGGAATCGAGCTTTGTTTGAGGGTTTTTTATGTTGACATATTTACTCACAGAGGGTTTTCTGATTGAGTGGGAGCTACAACAATGGCAAAAGAAAACAAATACAAGGTAGAGAATTTTGGCAAACTGAAATTATCATTATGGAAGATACTGATTGAGGATTTTCTATGTCAAATATATTTATATTTACCGTTGGATGAGAATTCTAGACCTACGAAGATGATCGATGAAGAATGGAAGATTCTTAATAGAAAGGATTTGGGATCTATAAGATTGATCCAGTGCAAAGATCCATGGCTTTCAATATTACATAAGTGACTTGTATGGTAGAGTTAATGAAATCTCTTGCTAATTTATATGAAAAAACTAGTGCTTCAAATAAAGTTTATTTGATGAAGAAACTATTTAGTTCTAAGATGCATGAAGGTGGATCTGCATCTAGTCATTTGAATGATTTCGATCTATTATAAATCAGTTAAAATCAGTTGATATACCATTTGATGATGAAGTGAAAGCACTTTTATTCTTATGTTCTTTTCCTGATAGTTGGGATAACTTGGTAATGGTTGTTAGTAATACAACATCTACTAATAATATTTTGAAGTTTGATGATGTGGTTAGTATAATCTTGAATGAAAAAATTTGTAGGAAGAGTACAGAGGAATCATCATCTGGGAATGATTTGAATGTAGAAAGTAGGGGCAAAAAAAGGAGAGATCCAAGAATAAGATTAATGGGAAATAAAAGTCAAGGGATAACATATCTAAATCCATAAGTAAGGTAATTACTTGTTGGATGTGCGGAAAGAAAGAACATGCAAAGAAAGATTGTTGGTCAAAGGAAAAAGAGAACCAACAACTAGAAAAAAGTAAAGAAGTAAACTTGTTGCATTAAAGGTGATGCAAGATGCTCTTATTCTTTCTTTAGATGATAGAATTGAATAATGGGTTTTAGATCCAGGAGTTTCTTTCCATGGAATGCCTAATAAGGGTTATTTTAGAAATTATGTCTAGGGAAATTTTGGGCATGTTTATTTGGGTGATGATGAACCTTGCAATATTACTAGTAAAGGGTAAGTTCATCTCAAATTACATAATGGAAATACATGGGTATTGAAAGATGTGAGGCATGTGCCAAACCTCGGGAGGAATCTTATTTCGCAAAGAAACTAGGTGAATCAAGGTTACATGGTTACTTTTACAGAGACTCTTGGAAAGTCACCAAGGGTGTTTTTGTTGTGGCTGTGAGGTATGAAGGTAGGAACGTTATATTTATCTACCCATTACATCGATTCCTTTTTTGCATTATCTACTTCAAATTCAGATGCATGCATTTGGTATAATTGGTTGGGCCATATGAGTCAAAAGGCTAATGGTAAGTTATCGATTTGAAATATTTAGATCTTGATTTATGTGAGCATTGTATCTTTGGAAAGAAAAAGAGAGTGATATTTCTCAAAGTTGGGGCAACCAAAAGGAGCAGAAATTGGATCGTGTACACTTAGATGTGTAGGGACCAGCTCAGGTAGCTTCTCATGGAGGATCCCAAGATTATATTACTTTCATTGATGATGCTACAAGAAAGGTATGGGTTTATTGTATTAAACGTAAATCTAATGTTTTTCATACTTGTAAAAGATGGAAAGCCCTTGTTAAGAATGAATTTAATTCAAAGTTAAAGTGCCTTAGATATGAAAACGGTGGTGAATATTGTAGAAAGCAAGGATTTCAATGATTATTGTTCAATGAATGGGATACGTAGAGAAACAATGGTTCCAAGAACAACACGGGATAATGGTGTTGCAAAATGAATGAATAGGACAATCATGGAACATGCTAGAAGTATGAGGATACATTCTAGATTGCCCTTGCAGTTTTTGGTAGAAAGAGTTGATACAGTGGTTTATTTGATTAACTGTGGGCCTTCGAGTTCACTGGATGGAGGAATACCAGAGGAAGCTTGGACCAAAAAATAGGTAGATCTTTCTTTTCTTAAATCTTTTAGTTCATAAGCTTTTGTGCATGTCGATAAGGAAAATAGAAAAAAGTTGGATGCAAAATCAAAGAGATGCAATTTCATTGGTTATGGATCTGGCGATTTCGGATTTCATTTTTGGGATTTAGAGAATTCTAAAATTGTTAGGATTCATGATGTTGAATGGAATGAAAAGAGAATGTATAGGGATCAAATTTTGGTACCCAAGGATGAACCGGTTGAGAAGTTTGTGAATGAAAATGAACTCTCGGATTTAAAAGTAATACCTATAGGGTTACATAGTAATCCGATGTCAGTTTACCCTTGACCGACATCAATCAATAGAACTGGTATCAATTACAGAAGAGCCAAACGGCATTAGTCAAAAGAACCGATTTCGGTTACAGGTGATCGACGTCGCTCACTATCAAATTTGGATACAAATTTCTAGGAGGTCCAGAATGAGCCTCTGGTACCCCAAACTCCTATGAGAAGGTCACAAAGGGTAAGTAAACCTCTAGAAATATTTACACCTTCTCTATTTTATTTATTATTGATTGATAATGGTGAACTAGAAATTTTTGAAGAAGCAATGTAGGATAAGACCCACGTGCAATGGGAGCATGGCATGGATGAGGAGATGGACTCCTTGGAACAGAACCAGACTTGGGATTTGGTTAAGTTTCCAACAGGTAAGAGGACATTGTAGAACAAATGGGTTTACAGGATTAAGGAAGAAGAGGGTGGATAGAAAAGGTACAAGGAAAGGCTTGTAGTAAAGGGATTTGCACAGAAAGTATGTATTGACTTTGGTGAAATATTTTCTCTTGTTGCTAAGATTAATTATATTTGTAATGTATTTAGTTTATTTGCAGTAAAGGATTTGCATTTAAACAAAATAGATGTGAAGATGAATTTCCTTCATGGTGATTTAGATGAAGAGATTTATATGCAGCAGTTGCTTGGATATGAAGTCAAGGGTAAGGAGAAATTAGTGTGTAGGTTGAAAAAGAGCCTATATGGGCTCAAGAAAAGCTCCAAGGAAATAACACATGAGGTTTGATAGTTTTATACATGAGCATGGTTACTTGAGATGTGAATCTGACCATTTTTTTATTTCAAGAAGCTTAAAATGGGAGCTATATTATTTTGTTACTATATGTGGATGATATGCTTATTACAAGATCTAGTATGTAGGACATTGGTGAGCTTAAGGGAAAGCTAGCTCACACATTTTCTATGAAGGATTTAAGAGTTGTAAAAAGAATTCTTGGCATGCAAATACATAGAGATAGGAAAAACAAGAAATTGTATTTATCTCAAGAGGATTATATCTATAGGGTGTTAGAAATGTTCAAGATGCAGAATGCAAAACTTGTTAGTACACCTGTGGTTGGACACTTCAAATAGAGAAAAGATCAATGTACTTCATCACATGAGGAGGTCAAAGACATGACTTGATTGCCATATGCTTCAGCGGTTGGGAGTCTCATGTATTGTATGGTTTTACCAAATCGAGACATTGCACAGTAAAGTGGGAGTTGTGAGTAGATATATGGCCAATCCAGGTAAAGAGCATTGGAAAGCAGTCAATAGATACTCGATATTTTAAAGGGACATCTAGCATGCGGTTATGCTATGAAGCCTTAGATATTTCACTATGTGGCTATGTTGATTTGAATATGGCTAGAGATCTAGATGGCGGGAAGAGCACTACCGGATATATTTTCATAGTAGGTGGGACGGTAGTTAGCTAGATTTCAATATTACGAGAAGATTGTGGCTTTGTCTACAACAAAGGCAAAGTATGTTGCAGCTACAGAGGCTAGTAAGGAGATGATATAGATGAGTAGGTTCATGGAAGAGTTGGGAAAGGAGTAAGATGATTATAAATTGTTCAGTATCAGCCATAGTGTAATTCATTTGGCAAAGAACTCAGTGTTTCATTCGAGAACAAAACACATTCAATTGAGGTATCACTTCAAATACGAAAGGTATTAGAAGATGGGCAGTTGAATATGGAAAAGATTCATATGAGAGAGAACCCTACGGATATGCTAACAAAGCCATTAGAAAAGAAGAATTTGGAGCTACACTCCACTTCTGTTGGTCTTCAAGCTTGAGACTTGAAGAGGAAGAAACAAAGCTAAGGAAGAATCCAAGAATGACGTTGTACAAGTATGGTGCAATAATTAATCTCCAAGTGGGAGATTGTTGAGTTGTGGAGCTCAATTACTTCATATTAGCATGTAATGTAAAACTTCCTAGAAAACACAACAATTGTCATCGCTATGAGGGACCTCCATTGATCACATAATACCGACATCGATTAGGCAAGGAGGAACCGGCATCGGTTAGGGCGAACCGACATCGGTTACCTATGCGTGAGTGTTTTAATTAATTCTCGGGAATTAGATCTATTTTTAGCATTAAAGTAGATCTATTGATTATAATTACATGGCTAAGTGCCCTAAATTTATATACGCCTATAAAAGCATAAAAGCTATGGTTTAGAAGAAATAATTAAGAAGAACTTGTAAAAGTTGGTGAGAGAGATAATTCTTGGAAAAGAAGCAAAAGCTTGAGTGAAATAAAGTATTGAACATCATAGAGGTGTGGAAGATTATAAATCTTCAATTGTATATCTTGTCAAAGATATGGATAATAGATTAGCTTGTTTCTTGGTGGACGTAGCCCACACTTTGGGTGAACCACGTTAAATGCAGTGTTGATTTATGTCTCTTGTTGTGTATTTTTTTGGTATAATATCTCGCTTTTATTTGCATATATGCTTAGATCTGATATATTATTTGTACAACCGATGTGCTAATCCCAAAAAGAGGGAGAGGAGGGTAAATTTTTCTATCCCTTTCGTCCCTTTTATAAAGGGATGAAGGGGACGTAAAATTCCACCTTGTCTTGGTGATGACACATGGCACTTTTCACTCGTTGAGTAACTTAAGTGAGGGGGCTGAATTTAAGCACACGGGGCTAGTTTGTTGTCACGTGGAGAACAAGAAGGAACAATAGGGACAAGGTGAATTTTTGTGTCCCTTTCATACCTTTCCTTTTCTAAAGGGAAAAAGGGGACATTAATTTCCACCTTATTCTGGTGGCAACACTTGGCAAGCATGCGGGGTAGGTGAGCACACAGGTCAAACTTGGTCAACGGGGCTAGTGGATCAGTTCTTGGTCATATCGGTGACCTGGGGGCTCAAAAATGGTTGGGAAAATTATTATTTACCTTTCATCCCTTTGCAAAGGGATTTAAGGGATGTTGTAACCACAGGTTGCCATGTGTCCTGCTTGAAAAATGACTAAGTATGAGAAATCGCACCTTGGGACCAACTTGCAGAGGCGATATCTCGGGCTCCTGGATGAATTTTGGGGTGAAATTTTATATTATTCCTCCTAAAAAACCCAATTAATCCAATGGTGATGTTACCAAGATCCAATTTTTATTACAACACCTCTAAATGGATCATTATTTTTCAGGATCGCTTATTGTGCGCTTGAAGAATGAACTCCCTAGAACAATGTATGATGTTTCAAGAGGTCTCATTTTTTCCACCATGGATTGCATTGAAAATTATTTCTATTGACACATTTTTAGGCTTTCAAATCATCATGGGGCTCCCAAAATCCTTCTTTGAATCTCAGGTCCTTGTTCATGATGCCTACTCGTTCAGGCCCAAAAACTTGCTTTCGCTGAATTGGTTACAAAACTTTCAAATCTTCCATGAATCAATCATTTCCTTGATGTTCCTAGAACTTGAATACTCCTCCATGATGAGTTTTCTTCCTTTTCTCTACTCCGAGGTGGTGCACTAGTCTTAGGAAGGCCGATGGTAACTGCTTCCCAAAATGCTTGAATACTCACATGCTCCAAAAACCCTAAATCATCTTAGGGGCTGATTTTTCTTTCATAAATCACCTAGGGGATTACTTGACATCCAATTGGGTATTATTAGACTAACTTGGTAAGGTTGGTTTTGGGAATGGATTGACCTAGGGGTGTCTTGGGAAGGTATAACTTTGAAAAGTTTCAACATCAGGTATCGGTGTCCTACTTTCTTATGAATTTTACCCCTACAAAAACACAGACAACAAATATTATTATGAATTTCAATTAATTATTGAGTGGTTTTATTATTTCATTAACTTATTATTGTTTCCTTAAATATTATTATTTTTGTATTCAATTTTATACTTGAATTTATTTTCATTTGTTATGTATATCATCAAAATTAAAATTACCATCAACACTTTGTGTCACTAAATGTGTATAGTAAAATAATATAATTAAACAAATGAAGTTCAAAAACATTATATTTTTTTATCGTTCCAATGACAAAATTCGTAAAACAAGTTGGACCTAAGTTGCAAATGAATTCATAATAAAGTCAAATTTTAAGTCATACATAAGTCATAATTTACGTTACACTAAAGTTTTAAATAATGATGGAATTAAGTCACAATTGTAGACTGACTAAAGTCACAATTTAAGTTGGATATAGTGTTGCAATTTAAGATGTAACTAATGTCATAATAAAATTTAGATGTAGTGTCGTAATTTAAGTCAAAATTACAATCGCAATTAAAGTCATATTTTAAGTCATATGTAGTGTCATGTTTTAAGTGACACTTAGGGTCAATATAAAGACGATGTCAAAGACCCTTATTAAGTTGGGAATTAAGTCATACTAAAGTTGTTAATTAAGTCATAGATAAAGTTTCCATTTAAGTCACCTTAATGTCTCAGTTTAAGTCACCCTAATGTCCTAAGGGTGACGTTAAGGGTGACTTAAACTGAGATGTTAGGGTGTCTTTAGTGTGACTTTCTAATTTATGTCATTTAAAGTCACAGTTTAAGTTTTCATTAAGTCATTTTTGTGACTTTAAATTTGACTTTAGGGTACCTAGTTGGAATTTAAAAAAACCATATTTAGTGACTTAAAAGTGACTTAATAATGACTTAAAATGTGACTTATTTTAATAAAAATGATGTAGTGTTAGATGGTTGTTGTAACACCCACTCTTACTAACACCCAAGACTATGGAGAAAAACACGGGATAATTTTTTTTGAGTTACTCTAACACCTAAATTTTGACAAGCTTAAGTTTGTATACAACAAATTCGAGGGAAGAAAACTTCATCCCGCAACTCCTACATCAAATTTTCCTTTTGTTTCCTACATAGCTCAACTAAGACCAAGCTTTATTCCCAAATCTATTTCGAACAATGAGAAGATTTCAAACCACATGAGCTCCCATAATACCTCAATAGAATAAGTATTCTTTTCAAGGATATTATTATTAGTGTGTTTGAATAGGGAAGAAGAATCGATTTAACACAATAGTATTTAAACCTATATCTTCTATTATAAGGCGGTCGAAATTTCAAATACCCATTACCCAACTTAATAATTCAATAACATTATTACCCATAACCTTGCTTTTGGTTTTATATTCAGACCCAAGAATGAAAACAGATATAAGTTTGGAAATTAGAAATCACCATTGACACGTTCTACTTATTACTAAACACACAATATGATTTCGAAAGGGATATTGAACCCATTCTAGATGCCATAACAGAAAAAGAAGAACATTCATTTCATGACATAATAAAAGGGTAGCAGAAGATTACAAGGGCGGAGTTTAACATACCTGTTTTAAAATGTCATCTCCCACAGCTACGCATAGTAGGGTATCCTTCTTGAATCTCCAAGCGCCCACACACCTGACCAAGAGCAAGGCGCATTCACCAATCAGAACAAATAATGAGAAGAACATGATCCTCCAAAGTGAGTGGCTAGCAGAGGTAAATCCATTTGGGGATGGCCACGCAACAAGGACCAAATAGTAGAACAAAAGGAAAAACTGTGAGGGATGGTAGGTGCTAGGAAATTTATTTTGTCATCAATGCATGGCCTCCACAACACTGCGCCACCACCTACCTCCCTTCCTTCCCACGCAACCACTAAATCTCTTTATTTATTTATTTATTTTATTTTATTCTTATATATATATATATAAGAATAATTAATCTAGTTAACTTAGTCCTATTGTTTTTATAAATATGCAAACCAAAAAGAATAGCTAGGAACCAAGGAACAATGATGAATTTGTGTGACCAAAACACCAAAAGGGGTATCCTCCTCCTAAGCAAGAATCGGGACTCGCTTGACAGGAAAGATCAATCAATTAAGTAAAATAGCTTAATATAATTAGTTAACTATTGCTAACAATTGACAAATAAAGAAGTATAGTCACCGAACGACAATAAAATAAATATTATTATTATTATTATCACGTTTACAACTTAGGAATAACTATTGCAATATTAATAATGTCGACAGTCAAGATCGACAATAATAATAGAAGAACAATGATCAATCATTCATAGCAATAATACTATTATATAAACACAAATATATATAAATTTCTCTCTTTAAAAAAAAAAAAAGACATACCCTAAAATACCAAATCGACATACAAGCCGCCTACTTGGATTTGAAAACAAAATTTTCCTTTAATCAGGTGATCGTAAAGGCACTGTGGAGGCCCACCACTAGAGGCGTCGACAACGACACGAAGGGGGGATATTAACATTAAGCACGAACACCATGCTCTAACCAAGGCGCCACCAACAATACGCTCCTCTTGCGTGAATCAAGGCTTGGTCCGCGAAGCGACCAGCCCAAACAATAAAATCGCTTAACGATAATTAACTTAAAAATATCATTATTATCATCATTATCTTAATATTATATATATATATATATATATATATATATATATATATAATTACTATTTACATGAATAACGACCAACGATCAAGCTTAATAATGTGACAACAAGGTCCTCCGTTAATTGGTTAAACGTACAGGACATTACATAGTCCACATACAGAGGTGTCGATAACAACTCGAGAAAGCAAGAAGGAGAGGGAAGGTGCTAAAACATCACTGAGACATGGTCTAAGACAACGGAATTACACACAGTCATTCGACGCTCAGCAAAAAGGGTCAACTGTGACAAGAACCGGGGTAACCGTCGAATGGGGCATCACATCCTCCTCCCCTTAGGAAGAGCATCGTCCTCGATGCAACATAACATAGAGGGAGAGAAATGGTACGCAACAAAGAATAGATAAAGGAGAGAGTACACCCTATGGTTTAAAATTTTAGTTGATTAAAATACGGTCACAAGGTAGCCTTAGGAACATTTCGAAGAATTTTAACTTTAAAGGTTCTGTGAAGATTGGCAGTTCCCTCTAATTCATTATTTTCATTAGTCTCTTTCCATTAACATTATTCTTAGTTTAATTTCTTAAAAGAATTTCATTGTTGAAGAGTTTTAGTTTATTCCTTATTGTGGTGCCCAACATGAACTGCTAACACAACACCCTACCGGGGTCGACAAGACACTACAGATTCACAAACACACAAGTATATACTTCATGATTGTATTACACCACAAAATATTACTCAAATATGGAAGGGAATAGGCACGGTCCACATAACATAGTACTCTTCACACATCTATGACTGATGTACAAAATACTCGAACAAAAGAGTACTACAATCCACCAGACATTTTCTCAATTTCCAAAGATAAAAAAATTCACATAATACCAAACAAAAGCTACAGGTACATAGTGTCCACAAGGGCATCAATGCCATATCCACAACATCACAAAATATATCCAACTGAAATGAGTAACACATATATCATAACACCATAACCAAAACATCATAATACATCAGCATACCTCCTGAAGCATCAGTCACACATACATGCAAATCTCTTATGCCTCCCTCAAGCCCTTATGCCTCCCTCAAACTCTTATGCCTCCCCTAAACTCTTATGCCTCCCCTCAAGTTTCTTTCACAATAAAAATTGATGCCATTGGCATTCCCTTATGCCCCCCCACAAGGAGGCCGGTTGTCCCCATGGCCCAAGACACATAGGGTTTGGACACTCCTAACCCAAGTGACATAATAACACGTGGTTCAATAACCCGCTAGTTATCTGTAACTCCTTGGGGCGTACCCCCATACAACAAAGTGGGTCCATAGGTCTAACCATTCCATGGTGCATCCCATGACCCTATTCCACACATCACGACAATAGAACCAACATAACAATCCGATCCAAAATGCCAAGTGGCGAAGTACAAGCCTTGGGACAAGGTGGTAAAATCTTTAAAATTTAAAAGAAGATTCAAAACCAAGAAAACAACTGACCAAATGGCCATAGTTAGTGCAAAAATCTGAGTGTTAGTACCACAAACCAAGGAAATGCCCAAAATGTAAAGCATGGCAATCAAGAAAACTGTTGGTCCTTGCAAAAGAAAGTAAAAAGCTCAATTTACTGAATAAAACACGCTTATAATAATTTCACATTACGATAACCGTGTGGCCTTATCGGCCACCAAAGGGTACTCAACGAGTTCTTGCAAGACTTTTCGAACATCGAGCCTCAGCTCATAAAAATACATATCCATAATACAACTGTCATCATCTCAATCTGAATCATCTCGACACCACTTCAACAAGGCTCTACATAGTCAAAATCACATAGGTTGAACCCATACGACAACCATATCGAGAGAGAGAAAAGAGTACAAGTCACCATCTACTGAGCCTAAGGTGTCCGTGAAACACAATATGCATGACACCCGTTGAACAAGTGCCACACATACCAAACGAACAAAAGTGGGTTTTCAGCCTATGTAAGGCTCCACTTCCTATCTCGTACTCGGCTCGAGTGATTGGCCAATGGTAAACATTTTCTCACTCCAAACATACACAGTTTACCGATTTCCCTCAGGGTCGGTTAGTGTAAGGTTCACAACATAACATATAACTACATTACTCACACAATGGTTGGTGCACACATAGCTACCATAACGTCTCACGTATGGTATGTATACAGGGTAGATCACAATCATACATTCACCGGCGTACACATCACTTTACCACATTCTGCACCCAAAGTGCAATCACTATACGATAGGGTTCATACACTCACCGTATGACCCTAAATCACGACATGAATCATTACATATTACACAATCATACATATGACGAACATAGTAACATCACAACATAACATTAATTGCTACATAACAAGGTGATACACACATTTATTCAAAAACATAGTAAAGCATCATGATACAACTCATTTCATTTTACATCAATCCAGTCATACAACACATCGATACCCTACATCCTACAATATGCCACAATGCTCCAAGACTCCATCATCCACATTAGAATTCTTTTCACACATCTCAAGTAGTAATTCACAAGTGAACTCTTCATAGAATTCACAATAAGGAGAGAGAATACTCCCATCCCCAGCACATCAACATGGTAACAAATACGCACTAAGTGGCATGCACATCATGTGCGTTCATAATATCACAATTACGACATCAATCACATCACGCTTATATCACATTACTCTTCCAATATAAACCACCATCATGCAATACCATCATCTCCATGTAACACTATCATGTAACACCATCATCATCATGTAATACCATCATAACTCCAATCTGGCCCATAGGTTCGAGAGCATGAACCTATGCTCTGATACCAAGTGTAACGCCCACTATTACAAACACACAAGACTACATAGAAAAATATAGGATAATTTTTTTTTGACTTGCTTGACACATAACACGACACAACATGTCGCCACCAAGGTTACAACTAACTCTGCGAACATCTCAATACGAGGATGACCACAAGGGTAACATGACAATGTTCACACCCATCAAGGATAATTCACTTTTCTTTTTGACAAGACAACATAGGAAACCACCACATAACACACTTACAGTTAGGGCATGCCACATTGAAATTATTGAAGGTTATTTATTTTAATAAAACATCCTTTAACTCTTAGCTTATGTTTTCAGGGAGACTCAGGATATGATTCACACAATTCATCTTACAAAACTAAGTTTATTTCTTATACACTGTAGAGTAGTTCACTTATAGTCTTCTCATTATGACAATTATTTATTTTATTTATTTATTTGATAAAGGTGGTAATTTAATTCCACAAGGCCATCTATTCACACTTACGCTACTAAAACTCGTTCATGCCCTTATGACAACATTGGTTCGCGTTCAACAAACTTAAGAGAAAATTACAAGGCACTTTGGAAAAAGTTAAAGGAAGAAGGTCAATTGAATTCATCCTTAAGACATCATTAGTTATTACCAAGATTTAATTGGAGCTTGAGGTTTTATCCATAAATATTAAAGATTTTACTTAGGCTTCACTTTGAAAGAGCTTTACAAAAGGAAACTATTTACTTTCCAAAAGGCTGAGAGATAAATTGAGTGGTTTCTAAATTTTCTTCTCCTACTTGTTAAATCTTATTATCTTCCAGAAACTAACCATTGTTTTCCCTTAATCTTGTTTAAGAGTTCACCAAAAAGGGGTAGTGTTCACTAGTTTAGCTAGGGATATCAAGTTATATAATTTCACTTTGCAATGATAGTCTCACCTTTGATTACTTATAGAATTTCTTATTCTCGAGGAGGTCACCTCTTACATTAATTTGTTGAATATAAACTTTTGTTTAGCTTCTATAAGAGTTAACCAACCCATCTTATTTTACATATAACACATTATTATTAAGTCTTAGAAAGATTTAACTTAACACTTTATTCTCAAGATCAAGGTTTTACAATACTCATGTCAATGTAAAGATTGAATATCATTTCTCACAAGGATAAATTACCAGTTTAACTACAAAAAGGACAAGACAACTTC
Organism: Taxus wallichiana var. yunnanensis; assembly: GCA_018340775.1. NCBI lineage: Eukaryota > Viridiplantae > Streptophyta > Pinopsida > Cupressales > Taxaceae > Taxus > Taxus wallichiana. Next base: position 830,003,746 of record CM031242.1, on the reverse strand, counting down.
GTCACGCAATTTCTGATCAATCCCAGGAAAGAGGTCTTATAAACTCCTTTGCAAGCACTGTTACAAAATTTACAACACATTGGACATTTTTACAAGGAACTTCATAAATTGTATTGATGAAACCTTTACACTCTTTCCTTTAATCTACTCGCATAATCCATCTGCACAAATATTAACTAGAGTCAGTTCACTAGAACTGAGCATGTTAAGACTACCCATTGCAATAGTAAGCTAACATTTTATAATGCCATGAAAAGGATATTCTATTTCAAGAGTGGATCCAAGCACAAACCGCTAATCAAATTTTTTTTTTCACACGATAAAAAGGTTTACACCAACCAACAAGGAGGAAGCCCAATATTCAAGTAAGATGGATAATCCAAAATAATCAATATAAGACCTTATTTGTGAAAACAACAAGGCCGAGAGTATTGAGATTTCAATCATGTAATCCTACAGATTACGTGATTGAAACCTAATACCCAATCCCTCCATAAAAAAATAAACCTGATAAGCCAAAACATGCTAGTTACGATCAAGCGCACAACAAAACAAGATTATTCAATCCTTCCAAGAGTGAGGTTTCATAGCAATATAGTTTTCTATAGTTTTATTTTTAACCACGGGGTCTTGCCACCCCCACCCTACAATATTTCTAAGAAGTAGCATTTGTTAATAAAAACAAAACCATTATTCAAATGTATTTAAAAGAGTCACAAAAAGGACATCAATCTTAACAACAAACTCCACCATAAACGTCAACTTGGTTACGATTATCAAAATCCTAACCACAAGTGACCCCCTTTTTTAAATTGATATTTCTGTCAAAGTGAGTCCCAATTCTTGCTTAGGAGGAGGATACCCCTTTTTGGTGTTTTGGTCACACAAATTCATCCTTGTTCCTTGGTTACTAGTTATTCTTTTCGGTTTGCATATTTATAAAAAAATAGGACTAAGTTAACTAGATTAATTATGCTTTTAATATATATATATATATATATATATATATATATATATATATATATAATAAAATAATAAATAAATAAAGAGATTTAGTGGTTGCGTGGGAAGGAAGGGAGGTAGGTGGTGGCGCAGTGTTGTGGAGGCCATGCATTGATGACAAAATAAATTTCCTAGCACCTACCATCCCTCACAGTTTTTCCTTTTGTTCTGTTGTTTGGTCCTTGTTGCGTGGCCATCCCCAAATGGATTTACCTCTGCTGGCCGCTTGCTTTGGAGGATCATGTTCTTCTCATTATCTAGTTCTGATTGGTGAATGCACCTTGCTCTTGCTGGCTGTGTGGAACTGCTTGGAGATTCGAGAAGGATACCCTCCTATGCGTAGCCGTGGGAGATGGCATTTTAAAACAGGCATGTTAAACCTACCCCTTGTAATCTTCTGCTACCCTTTTATTATGTCATGAAATGAATGTTCTTCTTTTTCCTGTTATGGCATCTAGAATGGGTTGAATATCCCTTTCGAAATCATATTGTGTGTTCGGTAATAAGTAGAACGTGTCAATGGTGATTTCTAATTTCCAAACTTATATTTGTTTTCATTCATGGGTCTAAATATAAAACCAAAAGTAAGGTTATGGGTAATAATGTTATTGAATTATTAAGTTGGGTAATGGGTATTTGAAATTTCAACCGCCTTATAACAGAAGATCTAGGTTTAAATACTATTGTGTTAAATCGATTCTTCTTCCCTATTCGAAACACACTAATAATAATATCCTTGAAAGGAATAACTCGATTGGGGATTTCTGTCTTCTTCTTTTGAATACTTATTCTATTGAGGTAGTATGGGAGCTCATGTGGTTTGAAATCTTCTCATTGTTTTGAAATAGATTTGGGAATAAAGCTTGGTCTTAGTTGAGCTATGTAGGAAACCAAAGGAAAATCTTGATGTAGGAGTTGCGGGATGAAGTTTTCTTCCCTCAAATTTTTGTATATAGACTTAAGCTTGTCAAAAATTTAGGTGTTAGAGTAACTCAAAAAAAAAATTATCCTTTGTTTTCTCCGTAGTCTTGGGTGTTTGTAAGAGTGGGCATTACGGTTGTGGACTAGGATCCATATTATTACCTTCAAAATTCGGTGGATAGATGTTTCTTATCATTATGTACTACAAATAGGGCCTTCAAGAGATCAACATATATTCATTCCAACATAACTCTCTTGACAGATATGACACATTGCACGTGGAGATGAAATTTTTTTAACTCATAACGAACAACACTTTTGTAGTCTCGAAATATATCTCAACAATATTTCATTCTCCTCGTCTTCTCAAATGTGATTCCATATCTTCTTGTTGATCATTGTTGAATGTATATTATTTCCAACATCAACATCCATTTCTTTATTAAATGGCATTTATAATACATAATTTATGGTTAATTAAATCATTTATTCATAATTTACCTCAACATTAGAATTCTTTTGAGGATGATTTTAGACTACTTTGCAGTATGTTCTTGTAATTGGTTTCATTCTACTTTAGTGAATGTATCTAGATGTGTTTGTATTTGTAATATTCTTCTTTTAATCTATGTTAACCATCTTGATATGTTTTAGTGTGATATGTTACCATTTTATTTGTGCATTGTCTCATTTGTGCTTTGATTTTTTCAACTGGCATTTCTTCCCTACATTTAACATGTATTTCTCTTCAATGTTACCTTTTTCCTCTATCATTTATTCATGTTGTTGTCTTTGATGTAAATCAATCATAATCTCTTTGATGTTCTCATTGTTACTCCTTAATTTTAAAATGCAAGTGTGGGCTAACATACCTAAATATATAGAACAAAACATATATAAATATTTAAATGTAATTACATACCCCACATACTTTAATTAACACACAAATAACATATCAGCTATTTCTATATATAATTAGAATCGGTTTATTTCATTATTAAATGATTTATATGAAGTTAAATAATCAATTATCTAATAAATTAATGTCTTGTTGACTACAATTGGTTAACATTTTCTTATAATCATAATCTTATCTTATTTGTTCCAAACATTATAAGATTAATTACATAACATTGAATCAAAAAATTGTGACATTAAGACATAATATAATAAAAAATTATTGATTTTATAATTTAAATGTCTTATTTCAATACTATCAATTGGTAAAATCGAATGATTTTACAAAAGTCAAAAAACATATAAAAAAATTTAACAACTAAATTATATGCAAGACATCTATCGAGACTTGAATTTAAATACTAAATTAAAATATGTATCAAATCCAAAGATAATTTATAGATTATAGGTAATGACATTGTTATTTATTTAAATATAAATCATATATTGGGATAATTTTTATTATTTGTTTTAATATCTAGGTTAAAATCCAATTGAAATACTTAAAATTTTACTATAGCATATTTGTAGTATTTCTAAGATAGGTATTCCCGATACATATACATATCTTAAGTATTTTTAAATTTTATGTTTTGAAAATTTCAATTTATATTCATAATCAAATCTTATATCTAGGAATATATTTACTCTTGGCAAATCCATAATTCAAATCATGTATCTAAGTATGGATTTATGGGAAAATTTAAAATGCAAAATTCTTGCAAATTTTTGGATTCAATAATACTTTGATTGGATTAGTTAGGCTCTACTAGGGTTTAGGTCTTAGGTCCTCCCATGCTTTGCTTTTTTCCCATACGGGTTTGTTGTCACATTATCATTTTCGTGGGATTTTTGGAGGATTTTATCTTTGCACGCATAGTTAATTCACCGAGTGGGCTATTTACTCCATTCTTTGGATAGTGTTATACCTATATTAATGAATTTCCTTTCACTACCTCCATCTATTGATGCAAGTTTGGTTAACGGAAAGCTTGACTCCCATGGCTCCAAAGAAGGTGAGGAAATTCATCCCGAAGGTCTTTGACAGGAAACCATCCTAATTCTCGAGACTCTTTTTCCCGATGTTGTGCTTAATTTACCTAAATTTGATAAATCTTGTAACTTGATTGAATTTTTCACCCTTGTTGTGTATTTTGTTGGTCAATTCCCCCTTGAAATCATATTAAAATAATGGGTTCACAACCATTGGAAACACCATGGTGACAAACTCGAGGGAGTGCAAAAACCAAACCATGGGATTTTCCTTATTTCGTTTCAACAACATTAAGCATTGTAAATACATTGGCGTCATTCCCTTGGTTTATTCAAAACACACTAGTGGCATTTTCTTACCGGAGACGAGGATTTCCATTTTTCCGAGCAGTGCCACACTTAAAATCCCAATATGGTTGGAATTTCCAGGGTTTCCTCTCCCATTATGGGGATTTTTCGAACACTTGATCAAACCCTTGGGTCGACTTATTTATCTTGAATAACCCAATTTTTTTAATGATCACCCTCAAAGCGTGTTTACGGCGAGGTGGATTTTTCCAAAGACCTAAAAGAAACCATTTATATTCAAGTGGAGATACCCATTTTCTCAACATGTGCTTTATATTAACTTACCTAATACATGTTTTTGTTGTCAAGATTATGACAAAGACATGATTTGAGAGTGTTCTCTCATGGATAAATATTTCCCTATGTTGCAAGAAAATATGAAAACGGAATCCAAATCCCCTCTTACTCAAATGGGTGGGCCACGGTAATAAAAAGGGTCTTGCTTGTGGTCTTACAAAACCGTCAACTTCTTCTTATCGACTAGTAAATGATAATGGAGCTATCTACTTTGTCACTCCTATTAAACAAGTTATGCCTCATTCATCCACATCCGCTCTGGCTCCCTTCCGATCCTCACTATCTTCCTCTACAGCTTATTCCCTCAAAATCTCGCACTATTTTGCTATCTTTTCCCCTCTAGTTTCCGAAGTGCCATACATGGAAGAAAACCAATTTTCTTTTTCTCAAAAAACTTGCCTTAGTCTATCTCGAGCCCCGCTCCTGTGGAAGATGGTGAATTCATGGAAGAAAAACACAGTTGTGGTCAAAGGAAGATGTTACTCATGTCACTTCCTCTCAATATCCATTTTCTTCCCTCGGCATCTTGATGATGAGGTATCTATGTACCTCAATTTTTCCTAATGATAATGTACTCTTGGAATATACGTAACCTTATTAATCCCATATGGAAATATCTAATTAGGGGAAGTTGTCTTCACTTTCATCATATGCATGTTCTTTGTTTGCAATAAATTAAACTAACAAGATTTTTTTACTCCATTATGCTACTCACACCATCTAACCCAATGTTATTTTCCACGCATCCAATCACGACCCTAGGAATGGTGAGGTCATGATCTCGATTACCCTTGATCTTGCACAACATATGATTTCATGGGGCTCTGACCCCACTCATCAAGTGGTTTGGAATCTTTTCAATTTTGATGGTTGTATCCTCGGGTTATCTAATATTTATGCATCCAAAAATTCTATTAAATGATCTATGTTATGGACGTGGCTTTTGACTCCTTACCTAATGTTATTTGGATCATATGTGGTGATTTTAATATGGTTGAATACCCATAAGACAAAGTTGGTCATTTTCCCATGCGTTTTTGCATGGGAGAGTGGTAGGCATGGTTCTATTTGAGGCACAATCTCAAACTCGTTTAATTGTAATATCCCCTTTAAGGAGAGCTCCAATTCTACCTAGTTCACTTGGTCCAATTTTCAACAAGGTCAAGATTGAATTGTTCAATGTCTGGACCATGCTCTTATGCCAAGTCAAGACTTCTTCTATCTTTCTCCCAATTCGGAAAGTTTTTTTGGTTGCTAACAATGCTCTCTTATTTGATCATTCCCCATTTTCTTTGATATTACCTAGGTTAATCCTGTAAAAAACGCAAGGTTAACTCTCAATTTTATTTAAACATTTTGCACTTTAAGCATGCTCGAACTATGTCACATATCCAATGCATTTGGAACTTGGTTCCTCGCTCTACCGCCATGAAGGCTAGATTTCTTGGTGGAGTGACACCATTAAAAGAATCATTACCTTCCTTCACATTTATGACAAACTGTTGGGGTTAATCACACCAGTTGTATAGATATATATCAGATCTAAACATACAAACAATAAATACAAAATAAACAAGAAGAAACAATACACAAGAGATATTGTGGTTCACCTAGTGTGGGCTATGTTAGTTTCGCCTAATTTGTTGATTTTTGGTTTAAAATGAATAGGAAATAGGTTAGGATGAATATGTGTGAGATGTATGTCGAAGGTTGAATGCACGTGTTACTCACTTTTTTATTGAAACTGGTCATAAAGAACTTCCCTTTGGCTAGGAGGAATGACCTGTATAAGAAACACAACAAGACCACAAATTAGTATTAATAATATAGGTTAGTGGACTTCCTAGCAAGTGCTAGATCCAAGAAGTGAGGTGCTTCTAGAAGGTTTTCAATCCACTTTTAAATTGATTTAATGCAAATATCATGAAGTAAGGAAATACTATTATAGTTATATGATTTAGATATCTCATGCAAATACAATAGGAAAATATAATCTAACGAGAAAGGTTGTGATTAAATATCTAGCTTTGGTAGGTTATTTTGGGTTTTTACAGTCCGACAAGGGTCTAGGGGTTGATCGGGTGAGGTCTAGGTTATTTTTAGTTGATCGAGAGGCTCACTGGTCAAAAGGAATGAAATGACACAGAGACCGATATCTCGGTCAGTGTCCGATGCCGTATAGAGGTGAAACGACGGTGGTTAGGTAACCGGCATCGGTAGGGGAAATTGACAATAATTTGATAAAATGGTTTTAAACCTTCTCTTTGATTGACAGAGAGTAAGAAGGGTGTGGTAAGGTTTGTGATATTACGAGAAGACTCAAGGATACAGAGGGGGGAAGTCACGGAAGGAAAAAAGGCTATAGGTGGTTGATAGATTGGTGAGGAGGTAGATATAAAGGAATACAAAAAAAAAGTATAATTGAAGAGGTAAGTAATCTATACTTTAAGCAAGAAAAATATGATTAAAATCACGTATACTTACTTACATTTACGGATCTGGTAGGTGAAGGTGGAGGGTAGTTGATTTGTGAAGATATTCTGGAGTCAATGTCACAAAGAAGATTCTTGTAATGTTCCCATGAGTATTCCAATGCTCTGAAGGAGAACCAGATGCTTGCTTGCACTTGTGGTTGAGTATTTTGTGTTATCGGGATGCGAGAGGCTTTAGATTCGCTCTTGAATACAATAGTTCTCTCAAAACTAAAAAATGACCAACCTGGGTAAAAAGTTGTAAAATTGTATATAAAGTAACCGATGGCGGTTAGGTGACCGGTGTTAGTCGAGGGATAACCAACGTTGGTTAAGGTGGGTAATTCTAGGTTTACCAAAAATAGGTAGATATTTACTATTTTTGGCATGATTTTGATTTCCAATCTAGGTCTCAAGTGAGGGTTGGCACTTAGATAAGTGGGAGTGTTGTTGGAGAAGGAATATGACTTTAATTTTAGGGTTAGACTAAGTCCCAGTTGGTTGGGATAAGTAAGGACCTAGTCTTAATTAATTAATAGGCTAGGAATAAGTCCATGGTGAGGTGTCTAGGTGATGTGTAAATTAACTTAATTAAAGTAATTAAATTAATTAATAATGTGAGGATGAACATTAATTCAATTTTAAGTAATTAAATTAATATGAATGCGGGGCAAGGGTTGTGGTTAGGTTAATACGTTATTTTAATTAATTAAAGGGGACCAAGGGGAGTGTGACCCAAATTTGGTGTCTAAATTTTCCCATTTTTGTCACGTAGCTTGTATTGGTAAGTGATGTTGATAAGAACAGGAAGTTGGTGTCCTACGTATTAGCGGAGATTAGGTTGCCCAAGTATGGATGAAAGTGATCCCCTTAAACCAGGAACTAATGAGGTAGGAAACGGAGTCAGTGAATGGTTTGATAAATAGGTTGTTAATAAAAACAAGGGTGGATGGGTTATAGGTAAGGGAATGGCCGGGTCAGGTAATAGGTAATGGTCGGGTGGGGTAATAGGTAATGACAATAAAATACACACACGTATATATTGCGATAAGGTAACAGGTTGAAGAGCTTACAAACTCTACTTCATCAAAGTTTGATAGGTTTATCCAAATGAGGTTGAAGTGGTTTAGGTATCCAAGGTATAGGATATGGTCCTGAATCACAACGAGGCAAGGTGTAAAAATGGGTAAAGGGTTTTGATCCAAGGCATCAAAAGTTTTGTTGGGATAAACATCACGATATTATGCAAGGTAAGGTCATTAGGTTGAACAACATGGATAGCAACATCGCAAGTTATAGCGAGTACACAAATTTGAATGTCACAAAAGGTGATTCAGATCAAGGTATGTAGGTCAGGGCATAGGTAAGGCTGAGGTATATGTAATTAACATGTCCCTAAGCATAATTAAGGAAATGTACAGGTAATTTAGGCTTGGGGTGAATTTTTAATAGGTGATGCTAGGGAAATGGTGCAAGAATGACATCGTTTTGGGAAAAATAGGCATTTTTGAGGCCATATGGTTAATTGAGGTGACTGATGTCATTTATGGGTTAACCGATATCGGTTGACTAGGGTAAAATGGTAGGTATGTATGTTTTTATGATAGATTAATTTCCCAATTTTGTGTAAAATGGAAACTAACTAGGGTAAAATGTGAATATAAAGGGGGAAAATTGGTTAGGGGAAAAAGTGGTTGAGCTAACCTCCAAGGGCCCCATGCCATCAAAGTGTTTCCTACATAGCCTCGGCGAAAAGGGGCCTCAGGCCGATGTAGTTCTCCCATAAGCTAGGGAAGAATATGATAAGGGAGATGAATGGGTCGGTAGGTTTTAGGCATGATTGAGTCTAGGTCATTTAGGCATGGTTGAGTTTAGGTCATTTAGGCATGGTTGAGTTTAGGTCTAATAGGAATGATTGATTTTAGGTCATTTAGGCATGGTTGAGTTTAGGTTGAATAGGCATGGTTGAATCTAGGTCGAATAGGCATGGTTGAATTTAGGTCATAGGCAAGGTTGAGTCTAGGTTGAATAGATATGGGTGATGTTGGTGGAAGAGGTATTCCTAGAATGTATGTGTCGAGGGTCTAATCTTGTGAAGGAGAATCAATAAGTAAGAAAAGAGGTGAATGGTAAGCAGAGACAAAAATTCACCTAATTGGTAAGAATCGTTACATGAGTCTATTATACCAAAGATTGGCTTATGAACATAGGACACTAAATGCATTACATAATTGACTGTTCTAAGGGTGAAGAAAGTCACATGAACACAAAATGTCACATTTGCTATGCACCCCTTGAGTAGGTAGAAGATTAGAAAGGAAATGCGGTGAGGTGAAACAGGTTTTATTAGCATAACCAGTGTGTGAGACAGCATGCCTCTTTGGCAAGATGCCCAAGATCAAAATAGGTGATTCCATGACAAAAAAAAGTTATCTTTTTATTTTATTTTTTGTTTCATAGACTGATCGAATCGGGAAGTCTATGTGGGATGAATATAATATCTCCTTGAGGTCTTCATGAAGTTGATCAATGCAGGAAGCTTCAAAATATTTTTATTTTATTTTTATAGAACTAGTCTTCTTTTTGGATATACTAAGTATGGTATGGCTAGCTTTATCTGTCCTTCAGGAGCAATCTATTTATAGCAGCAAGATAGATAGATAGATGTCCTTTTTGAGAGAGTCATCTATTTTCTAGAAGTTGGACTCAAGGAGTTTGAATTTGAAAATCTCGTATATTACTTTTGAATTGTTTTTTTACTTTTAGGTCATGGACAAGACTATAGAGAAGTATAGGATTATTTTATGAAGACAAAACCATATCACACAGGGGTTAGCTATGAAAGAGAGGTTTAAAGTGACAAACGGCCATGAGATTCCATCTTGAAAAGGATGAAAAGTATCCATGAGAATCATGCCATAAGTAAGGTCATGGTACTCATATTGAAGATAAGGCTAAAAGGTGATGGGTAATCATATGATTCTTGTTTAGTCGTTGATCCTTAAAATAGGTAAGTGGAAGGTGGATGTTGCTTAAGGGATAAGTGTTTAATAGACAGAATATGATACACGACTTGATTCAACATAAATTGGTCAAATATGTAAGGCATTGAGGAGCTCGGGTTCGGGTTCACCTTCGAGTGAAGATAAATGATAAGCACCATATCCATTGGTATGAGTAATGATATAGGGTCTAAGCCAATTAGGGAAAACTTACCGCATTTACTTTTTCCACTTTTGTTACAAGTTAATTTTCCTTCAAGATGAGGTCACCGACACTGGAAGGTTTGTTCTTGGACACATTTATCATAGGCACATTTAATATGTTTTTAGTAGATTTAGAGGTTATCAAGAGCATTTAGACGGTGTTTGTCTAATAACTCAAGTTGTGCCAAATGACTCTAGTGAAAATCCTCATCATTGAGCATATATTTGAGTGAGATACGAAGCAATGGAATTTTGACTTCGAGAGGCAAGACAACCTATGTATCGTATACCAAAGAGAAAGGTGTGGAAGCAATTGAGGTGTGAATACTAGTGGGATAAGCCCATAAGGAGAAAGGAATGTGCGTATGCCAATCCTTGTCGAAGATTTTCAACCACTTTCATAAGAATTTTGTTTAATATTTTATTTGTAGATTTGGCTTGGCCATTTTTTTGAGGATAATAAGGTGAAGAAAAAAATGAGTTGAATGTCGAAGGAATCACATATTTTTCATAGGTTTTGTTTTTAAATTGTTTTCCATTATCAATAATGAGGTGGTGTGGAACACCAAAGCGACAAATGATGTGATGATTGATGAATTCACATATTTTCTCAGAATTTGTAGAAATAAGAGGTACATCTTCCACTCATTTATTGTAATATCCGATAGTGGTGATAATTCATTAATGACATTGGGAAGAATGAGGGTTGATCTCTCTAACAAGATCCAAACCCCATTGAGAGAAATCCAAATGTCTTGTGCGATATGTAAGGCATGACTAGGGGTGTGATGAATATTAGTGTGTTGTTGAAACTTCACACAATGCTTGACATAGTCACAAAAATCATGGTTTAGGGTTGGCCAATAATATCCCAAGTGAAGGATGCGCTTAGCGATAGCTAAGCAACTGAAGTGACCCCCAAAATCCCGTCATGAACTTTGTTTGATGGTGTATGGAATTGTAGAACTCGTAAGGCATCGTAAGAGGATAGCATCAAAGTTGTGTTTATAGAGAATACCACCCATGACGGCATAGCAAGAGACACTTTTGAGAAAGGCTCATTGTCCATTCATGAGTAATATTTGGAGGTAGATTTTAAAGGAAAAGATAGTCGAAAAATGCTTATACCAAAGGTCACGTGTGCCAATTTCAATGTTTCCTACAAGGTTGATGTATCAAATTAGATAAGAAATTGATTGCAAAATTTTTATTGTGACAAATATTTTTGAGTCGGAAGGCAAGGTGGGGATTTTAGAAGCAAGACAGGCCATGGTGTCTACAAATTTATTAGTGGAACACGGGGTGGTTTGAAGTTCATAATGGTCAAAGGTAGTCAAAAGTATGTCAACATGATTCTTATACTTTTGAAGTATCTCATTACGAAACTGATATATACCATTAACTTGGTTTGTAACTAGTTGAGAGTCCTCATAGATAGTAATTGATTTAACATTTAAGGCTATGGTAGTTTGAAGACCTAACACAAGTGCTTCATATTCAGTGATATTGTTAGTATAATCAAAATTTAGTTTGAAAGATAATGGCATCGGCTCACCATCAAGAGGAATGAGGATAACTCCGGCACCACCCCTGTGCTGACATTTGGAACCATCGAAGAATAAGGTCATCTGGTAAGTGGTATCATCCAAGGAGAGCATACCGATAGATTCATCAGGAAAATAGAAGTTAGAGGATTGATTTCTGGAGAGAGGTGTATCTGTAATTTGGTCAGAAATTATTTTTCCTTTGACATATTTTTGATCGATGAATTTGAGATCTAGGTCTGCAAAATGCATGAGCCAATGTGAAACACGTTAATGTTGGTAGGGCTTAGCGTACATGTAATGTAAGGGGTCATTATTGGTGACAACAAAGTTTTTTTGGTTGAGTAGGTAATGGCAAAGTTTAGTGGTGAAAAAACTAAGGCTAAGCTGATTTTTCCGGCTTGAGGATATCTGGTTTTGTAGTCTAAAAGTGTACGACTTATATAATAAATCACTTGCTTCATGTGTTGCTCGTCACAATGAGCGAGCATGGTACCCAATTAATAATCGATAGAAGAAATGTAAAGGTAAAATGGTTGGTCATATTTAGGGGGAATGAGTGCATGTGGTTAGAGGAGGTATTATTTTAAGGCATCAAAGGCTTTGTGGCATTCATCATCCCATTTGGAGGAGACATCATTTCTAAGGAGATGATGAAACGGATGGCATAGGTTGGAAAGCTGAGAAATAAAGTGATGAATATATTGCAACTTGCCTTGTAAACTACGAGTTTACTGAAGGTTAGTAGGTGGAGAAATTTTGACTAGCCTTGATTTTAGTGGGATCAACATCAATGTCACACAAAGAAACAATAAAACCAAGGATCTTGCCAAAGAGAAAGCGTAAAGGCACACTTCTTAGGTTGAAGGTGAACACAATATTTGATGAGACGGTCAAAGATAACCTAAGGACTATAAGGTGTTTAGCTTTGATGTTTGGATTTGGAAAGAAGATCGTCGAATGTGAGTCTTCCAATATTCTATGCATAATGTCATGAAAGATATAAGTCTTAGCCCGCTAATATGTAGCAAGACGCGTTTTTAAGGCCAAATGCCATGATACGATAACAAAAGGTTCCCTAAGGAGTGATGAAGGCAAATTTTTTTGATCTTCCGTGGAGAGTAATATTCGGTTATAACCGAGAAACCATCCATGAGTGATAACATCTCATGGCTGGTGGTGAGATCAACTAGTTGGTCAATACTAGGTAGAGGAAAATTGTCTTTGGGGTAGGCTAAGTTAAGGTCATGGAAATCCATGCAAATGCGGAGTCCCTGTCACTTTTGTGACATGAATGATGTTAGAGATCCATTAGGGATAATCAATGGGTAGGATGAAGGAAACCGAAAGAAGGTACTAGAGTTCTTCTTTGACAAGAAGGGAAATGTGAGGATGCATTTTTGTAGATTTTTTTCATGGGTTTGGCATCAGAAATGGTTACGATATTGTGGACCATAATGTTTGGGTCAATACTAGGCATATCAGTGTAGGACCAAGTAAAAGTGTTTTTATGATCCCGAAGGAAAGAAGTGAAAGCTTCATGTTCAACAACATCTAATGATTGCCCTATTTTTAGAATGTGTGGGTTGTCTTGAGTGTGAATTTTGATTTCGATGGTTGATTCATTCAACATGGTTTGCATCTTATAAGGTAATGTGTGGAATATTGAATCTTCCACACTAAGGTAGGTGAGAATAGACTCATCATCCTGATATTAAATGACGTTAATAGAAGGTGTGTCGTCATCAATCATTTCAGGATACAGAAAGGGAAGAGGGTAAGTGCACCAAGTTGGGGGGCTTTGGGGTCTTAAGTGGATGCATTTTCTTTTAAAAAAACTTGAACTTGTATGAGTTTTTTTGAAATAGTTCTGATCAAAATTAGAAGATGTTGTAGAAATATGAATCGTATGAGTTAAAAAACATAATAGAGTGACTTTCGTGCCCCCCACCATTTTTTTAGCACCATTTAGTATTTTTGAAAACCCTTTGGTAGAAAGATAGCTAGGAGCATCTAGTTTGTGTTAGAATTTTTTTATATTTTTTTAGTGAGTATTTTTTTTAATGATTTTTCTAGTACATAAATTTTATGTTTTGAAAAATAACAAGCTCTCGACCGTGCCCCCTAAACTACCTCAAAAAATATCAAAAATTAGTTTTTTTAATATGTATAGAATTACACCTAGTTTGTGCCTAAAAACTTTTATTCAATTTCGATGAGTCAAAAAAAAGATACACGACAAAAGATAGACATGTTTAAACTTCAAAAAATAGCTATAAAAAGGCATAGTTAGAAAATAAATAATATGGAAACCTTGTATTTGTTAGAAAAATTGAAAAATAATATTTATACAAAGAAGAAACTCTGCTTTACGTCGTGGTATAATTTTTTTAAAACAAATCATCATTTGATGTTGATTTATCATGGCGGAAGTTGGATTTTTGTGTTTTTCTGCAAAAACATGTGGTTTGTTGTGTTTGTGTAGGTCCATGCCTCAGGCTTGGGGATCCAAACCGGATCCCAAGCCTTGAGGCATGTGTTGGAAAAGGTAAAAATCATAACACATACTCGTTATAATGCTTACGCCTTGGGGATCCAAACCAGATCCCAAGCCTTGAGGCATGCTTTGTTTATATATTGTGGCCCCCAACGTCCCTTTCATCTCTTTCATGGGATTTTACATACATTTTGTTTGGTCTGTAATTTTTTGTACATTCTTGCATGATTTTTTAGTAGTTCATTTTTTCCCCTACCCCACTAGTTGATTTTTTCTAATCATGGGTGATAAAATTTGAGCTAAGGACAAGAGGAAAGTCAAGAACAAGACACGGAGCAATTGGAAGAGATGAGAATAAAGAAATTGAAGAGAATGCAAAAACTTCATGTAGGGCAAGGTACATATGCTATATCAAATGTAGCTAATGTATTAGAAAATGAGGATGAAATACATAATGAAAATGTAGAGAATAATGATTTTGCAATGAATAATGATATTGAATTGAATGATAATGTTGGTATGGATGAAGAAATTGATATGAATCCAATTGTTGAACCCTTACCTGAGAATCCAAATGTTAACCCCAAAATTTGTATGAAAACACTTGAATGAAGAAAGTAACCTTGTAAATGAATCTTCACCTCTAAGAACACCTCCTTCCATTTTGTGAAGAAAACCAATTCACTTAATTGAAATTGATGAAAACATTATAAAACCAATGCCTAACAAAATGTCTAAAGAAATGCGAGAAGAAAAGCTAGTGGAATTTGGGATAATTACTTTGAGAATTTAAATGACACACAAAGATGTCAATTATTTGTTACATTGATGAAATTAATTAAGATGAGACCTATAATGAAGACCCTGGGGTTAAGAACATCTAATGTTGTTGATCAAAATGCGTCAATTGTTGAAAACATACATAAAGCATACCAAATTGTAGGTGGCAAAAGACACACCAAAGATAGTAATGCTACATGGCGTGCACTTACTAATTGTATAGTAAGTGATAAAATAGAACTAATAAATGATGGATTAGAAAAATAAGCATTGCTTTGAAGCTAAATAGAAAAACACTAATGAAAGCAATAGAGAGACGTAAACGTCTTGAGTCACTCAATAACACTGACTATTGGGCTTTCTCTAGCAAACTTCCATGAAAAGACAAGAATACATATGATATTCTAAAAGAATTAATTGTAAAATTTTGGAATGAGAACACAAGGGTGTCACAGAATAGAAGCGATACAATAAAAAGAAGAATATGTTCTCGTAATCGTGAATCGTGTGCAAAAATTTCTTAGATATGACTCAAACACAATTGTTCTCTAAGTTTAAGAATGAAAATCCACAAATTAACATTAGCCAAAGATTCTTTGAAATGAGCAAACCCTTTTATGTGAAAATCAATCACTCACGTACCACTTGTTGTTGTAGGCATCATGTTGAATTTTCAATGCATTATGATGTTTTTTTCAAATACATCATGTTTTGCATACTGACATCATGTGATGGTGAAGACCTTGAGTATTAAATGTCCCACCAAAATCTTCAAGGAATTTATTCGACAATATTTTGTGAAAAATCAACTAGACATTTTTTTATAACAAAGCATGTTTGATGGAACGTCACTATGTATGTGGTGGCTTGCCAAAATCTAAAAATTGATCATATCCATGAGGAGAGTACAAATTCAATAGGAAAATTTGGTTGGTTTTCACCAAAATATAAATCGGTGGCATATCAATTAAAATATGGAAAAGAATCTAAGAGGTGTGAGCTTGTTACAAAACAATTACATGTATCATAATATATGGTCAAATTTTTGAGAGAAAATTTTTATGAGTATGCAAGGGCACACACATAGAGCTCGATGGTTGGATGAAAATTCAAGTTAAGCAAGACACATTCCCACTTGGTACTATTGTTTATGTAGTTGACTTCACAGAGAATTACACATTGGTCAGCCACAAATGGAGGTTTATCTCAATATTATAACTCAAGTGCAAGTTGTTATTTTCATGCATATAACATTCATGCACTCTCCAGAAAGCAACTTGAGCAAGATCAAAAATATTAAGAGAGTATCATTTCTACATCTATGATGATTGAACACATATATATATGTACAAGGGTGTTTCTAGGTGTTTTATGTGAACTTGAATGAGAGGAACATTAGTTTCATCAACATTACATTTGGTCGAGAGAACCGAATGGAGATCATAAAACCAAGAATGCACAGGATGTTTTATTGGCTAGAGTAGGATGCACAAAGAAACAAATGTACAACATATCTAGATTTTTACTGAGGTAGGGCATGGAAAAGGAGAGCATGATGGTGCAGAGCATGTGTGAAAAGAGCACTTGCAAGAGAAGAGTTAAAGTTCAAGGATGGTGCTAAATTTACAGATACAAAAAACATTGTTGATTGGTGTGTCAAGAATATGGGCCATGAATCTCAAGAGAGATCAAAATTCATAGATATTTTTGGTTGATAGAGGAACAACATCTGGAAAACTTTGAAGATTGTATGACAGTTGTAGGATCAAGTGATATGCACTCATTCCGTAGTTCAGATGCAAATGCTTGGACTATTTATACTAGGTGCATGGCATGTTTTTGTATATCATGCATTGATTTTGTGTGGAATGAATGTGAGTCACAATAGTGGGTGGATGAATGGACTTGTAGACCTCTAATTCCACTCACACACATCATCAAGTCCATGAGCATTACAACTTACAGGGTCTTTAGATCAAATGACAACATCACCTGACTTTGACCAAGTCTCTGATTTAGTGCAACAAGGTACATACATATATGTACATGCCATGTTTTAGATTTATAAATTATTAAATGGTCAACTCTTAATGTATTTTAAATTTGACTTGAGTTTTACTTTGTGATGTAGGGCACATTTTTGCAGTTATTGCGATGGAATTTAATGAAGAGGGAACAAACTACTTCTTGTCTCGTTGTGTAGAGGGGAAAAAATTGACTTCCATAATCATTGATGGTGAAGACCTTGAGTATCCCACTAGGTCAGTGGTAGTCACTGAAACTTGGCTTCGATGATATCCTATCAAAAAAATCAAACATTTGGTTGTTTGAAGACTATGAAGTACATCGAAAGATACTTCACTATTCACATTTGGTCCTTGCAACAAATATTAAATTGATCAAATATCAAGGTCTGGCCATTAAACAAGAATCTGTGGAAGGTTCATGAATCAGATCATGAAGCAATTCTTGAGATTTCAAGAGTAGAGTTGATCATTAATGCGATTCATTGGATTGAATTTACAAAGGTATGTTCTTCATGAATTCATGAATAATTTGAATATTTACTTAAATGATTTTTTTAAATTATTTTGTATGATTTAAAATTCTATTTAATTTCTTACTAACATGTTTATGTAGGTTAGTGGTGCCAAAAAAAATTCCACCTTCACGTGGTTGGCATATTATAGGTAGAGAATTTATTATTCTCGAAGCCAAGTGAAGCTAAGAGAAATTAAATATTAGAAAGGAACAACAAACAAAAATTCTCATTTCACCACCTATATTGTAAAAATATCTTATTAAAATTCTCATTTCACCACCTATATTGTATGAACCACCTATATTATTCAGTGATTGGAATGGACAACACTTACACTTAACTCACTCAAACTGTATATTTCACGTGTTTGCAAACAATAGGACAAATGAGAGAACATGTTAGAATGGAGATGGATAAAACTATGATAGGATTTCATAGAGGGTCTGATGGAGGTTTAGATCTTTTTTTGGTTCCCTCTCTAGGTGCCACGGAGTCCTTGAGAAATCACACATGTCGAAGATAATATCCCTTTTGGCCCTCGGGCTCTTAAGGGACTTACTATCTTCGATGAGTGATTTCTCGAAGCACTCATGGGAAACCAAAAGATGTCTCTCACTAGATCACCAGAAACCTCCATGTGTTGGGGCCCTGATGGTTGTCCTCTCATGGTTTTATTCAAAATATAGCCTTTCATCTCTTTGTCCTATTGTTTGCAAACTACATATAAATTAGATTTAGTTTTCAAACAATAGCATGCTAAGATCACCGAAAGCTATATTTTGAAAATGGTAGCTCATGGAGACCAAACCGTGTGAGCAAATCACATCCGAATGGCCTAGTGAATGGTAGTGATCTAGCTTTTTTTTGGTTCCCTATCTCCTCGTGGTGCATCACCTGTCCAGTCTAGTCCCTTAAGAGCCCCGTCGAGATATAACACGTTATATCTTCGACGGGTGATTTCTCAAACTCCATGAGGTACCTAGAGATGGGAGTTAGATCCAAAAAAATCCTCCACTAGTGTTCCTCCATGAAATCTATCATGTGTTTTTTATCCATCTCCATTTTGGTCCCACAAGCTACCTATTGTTTGCAAAATATAAATAAATGCGATTTGTGAGTAGTGTACAACTTACTAAGGCTATTTCTAGATTTATAAACAATGCAAACAGGTAGCAAATAGGGAACAAACCAACTATATGGATTTGAACAACATCTAGATGGATAAATGCTAATGGAGGATTTTTTTTTTCTTCCCTACCCTCCCCATGTGCTTTGGGCTATTACTTTTCAGAGAGCGTAGTCCCTTAAGAGAATCAGAGACCAAAACACAATATCTTAATGTGTGATTTCTTTTCTCGGGCTTCTTAGAGACACGCTTTGACAAAATCCAAAAATCACATGGACATAGGGAACCTCTCTAAAAATCCTCCACATGTTTTATCCATATCCATTTGATGTGTTGGCATGTCGTTTGTCCCATGAGCTACCATTTGTTAAATATAGATCATGTAAGCCTTATAAGACTTCTTAAGGTTACTATGTTACTATTTTTTTCAATGCAATGCAAATAGAAATGAGTGAGAATGAGATCAATCAAAATGATATGAATGAAAATCTGATGATGATTTTGTAGAGGTGAAAGCTAGTGGAGGCTTTGTTTTGACAAGATTCCTACTCCACGAGTCTTTGAAATACCTCATCGAAGATATAGGCGTAGTCCCTTAAGAGCCCTAAGAGACCAAAACATGTTATATCTTTGATGGGTGATTTCTCGGACTCCGTGGCACCTAGAGACGTCTTGTCAGATCTGAAACCTTTATATCAAACCCTCTATGAAATAATCTTGTGGTTTTATCCATCTCCATTCGGTTCTCTTGTTGTCCTATTGTTTACAAATGCATGGAATAGTGCATAGTGTGTAGTCAATAGTAAGTCAAGGTTGTCAGACACTATATTTTGCAAACGGTAGCTCGTGAGACCGAACCATTTACGCCAACACATATGTATGGCCTGGTGAACGCTAGTGGAGGATTTTTTTTGTTCCCTAAGCTCCCCATGCTTTGGCTACTACCTCATTAGGCGTAGTCCCTTAAGAGCCCTCAGACCAAAACATGTTATATCTTTGACATGTGATTTCTCGACTCTCGTGGCACCTAGAGATGTCTCGTAAGATTCAAAACCTCCATGTCAGGACCCTCTACAAAATCCTCTCATGGTTTTATCCATCTCCATTTGGTTCTCTCGTTGTCCTATTGTTTGCAAACACATGAAATATTGTAGTCTTAGTCAGTGTAAGGTTGTCAGACACAATACTTTGCAAACGGAAGCTCTTAGCGCCAAACCAACTATGCCAACATGTCTGGGTGGCCAGGTAAATGCTAGGGGAGGATTTTTTTTGGTTCCCTACACTCCTGTGCTTTTGGGCTACCTCATCATGGGCATAGTCCCTTAAGAGCCCTGAGACCAAAACACGTTATATCTTCGACATGTGATTTCTCGGACTCGTGGCACCTAGAGATGTCTCATCAGATCCAAAACCTCCATGTTAGGGCCCTCTACAAAATCCTCTCACATTTTTTATCCATATCCATTTGGTTCTCTCATTGTCCTATTGTTTGAAAATGCGTGAAATAGTGTAGTTTGAGTCAATGTAAGGTTGTCAGATGCTATATTTTGCAAATGGTAGCTCATGGGACCAAACCATCTATGCCAACATGTCAAAGGATGGCTGAATGAATGCTAGTGAGGATTTTTTTTTGGTTCCCTATGCTCCCCATGCTTTTAGGGCTACCTCGTCCGGTGTAGTCCCTTAAGAGCCCTAAGACCAAAACACACTATATCTTCGATGGGTGATTTCTCAGACTCCGTGGCACCTAGAGATGTCTCATCAGATCTAAAACCTCCACATCGGGGCCCTCTAAAAAATTCTCTCATAGTTTTATCCATCTCCATTTGGTTCTCTCGATGTCATATTATTTGCAAACACGTGAAATAGTGCAGAGTCTAGTTAGTGTAAAGTGCTTCAGAAAATACTTTACAAACAAAGCTCTTGGGACCGACCAAGAACCACACCAACACATCGTCGGAATGGCTTGGCTGAAAATGCTAGGGGAGGATTTTTTTGGTTCCCTATGCTCCTCATGCTTTTGGGCTACCTCGTCTGGGCATAGTCCCTTAAGAGACCTCATACCAAAACATGTTATATCTTCGACAGGTGATTTCTCGACTTCGTGGGACCTAGAGACATCTCTCAGATCCGACACCTCATCTGGAGAGTTCTTGTTTAATGACTAGATTGGCTTAAGAATGAATTTGATAGGGGAATGTCTAAGAACACACGGGAGTTATCAATCACCTAGTAAATATTTCTTGTTTAGTTTTGAATGGGAGTCAGTCATGCCTATACGACTTAGTGACCTTCCATTCATTGATAATTTATGCTATGATAAACCCATGGATGCTTTCAAAAGCACCTTCAAAAGATAGGGGTAGTCATCAAGCCTAGTGAAGGGTGTGATGTGATTTCCAAATAACTTGAAATGCCTATAGATTTAAAGGTAATAACATGAATTGGACAAGATTAGACAATCAAGAATCATTGAGTGTCCGAATCATCAAAATGTCATTGCATCTGGAGACATTCTCAAGCATTGGAGTAATGAATATGGAGAGACATTCTCAAAATATCAACAGATGAAAGGCATCAAATTGTGATGACTCTCAGGTGTTTTAATGGGGAGAAGACTAAGAAGCATTGAAGAATGTAGTAAGTGCATGATAAGATAGGAACCAGTACAAAGAGACCATGAGCAAGAAGAAGCGCAAGTAAGGTAAATACACATATACACATTGATAAATTGAATGAATAATTACTCAGATTAGGTAACTCTTTATATACATACATTATATAAATATTGATTTCCAAAGTTTGATGCATATTATACATTGAAAATGCTAGTACATGTACATCACCAATAAATGAAAAAATAATCCATAATGTCTTAAATATTGTCAAGTGCATCATATTAGTTTCATGCAAAAATAATCTCAGAAATGTAAGGTCTCATACAAAAATATCAAGTTCCAAATAGTATTTTAATGTGCATAATAAATATAAAAATGCCCAAATAGGTCATATACCATCAAGTTCAAATGCCATATAGGCGTACATACAATGCCATGCACATAGGCATACAAAAAAAATGTCATGTAAGACATATATATTTCCTAATCATCAAAATATATCCCTCTCTTGGCCTTGCTCGAAGAAGGCCCTCCCTTAGATGAAGATGGAGATCTATGAGATGACTTTGGATCATCCGAGCCCATGCTACGAGTCCTCTTCCATTGAATACTCACTTGTAGATGAGCATGTAAATGCAAACAATGTTTTTTTGTCAAAACTTAATTTATATATGTTTTCAACATGTATTTAAGACCATGCTAGAATGAAAGTATTTACATAAATACACAAACTTACCAAAGTTTTCGATCACACCAAATTTGCATCTCACGCTCAGATGAGTCATCGGGAGCTCTGGAGTACGAATGGGGGTATGAAGACAACGAGATGGAGGAGTTCATGCCCTCGAAGTCAAAATGGAGGGGGTTGAAGTTCCCTACATACACATAAGATCAGAAAAATCTAACATCAGAATTAGCAAAAATAGAACTAAGTACATGTATGTGTAATGACAATATTTTAACTAATTTTATCAATATAAAACTATTGTTTTTACCCCACCATGCCTGATGAATCAAATGAATAGGGTTGTTACTGTCAGTAACTCCTGCATATACACAATGAAGGACATTATTAACATAATTTAATAATTCTAAAATGAAATACATTACTAACATGTAATTTAACATAATATGAATTACACGAGAAATTTAACAAAATTTACATGTTGTTTGAATACCTCAGTGAGTTGTTGCGTAGATGAAATCACAATGGCAACACCTTTCTCTACTTGTCGCAGATGGTGGGGTGTCTAGTGAAGTCAACATCTTTATCAAACATGTATCACGTGAGTTAGATGAACATACAAGAACATACATATATATTTGACTTACTTCAAAATAATATATATATATATATATATATATATATATATATATATAAAAATTTTACACAATTAACATTCTAAATTACCTCTGTGAATGTATGTGTATGCATGGTGCTCATCGCTTGTGGTCGGGATGAAGATGCCTCCCACGTGCATTGTAATATCAATGCATGTACATGTATAAATACAATTATTTCAAAAATTTAACATATATAAGTAAATCAAGTACTCCAAACTTTTTGTAACACATAATAAAACATAACAAATACCTGTGAAGGTGATGCCGATGACTGTAATCCAAATGTCTCACTCAAAAAGGCATCTTGACATAGTGACATTATCATGTGCACCCCTAGCACCAACTCCACCAAAATCAATACGCATGAAATTATCATCCTCCTCGGGCCCCAAACATATGCTACCACATGATGAGAAAAATATGTGGCCTCATGCTAGTACTCCCTAGGGAATACTCTATGTACCTCCATGAGCATCTGGCTCAAAAATCTCCCTCGTATGTCAAACAAGGGTCACAGATAGCCCTTGAAGCACGTGGAGTGTATCAATCTCTACTATCTCCTTCACTGCTAGAGGGACAATCTCAGGTGAGGGGGATTTTGTGCGGGGACTCTACCCTGCTGAATAGGTGCACATTGTGCACCTGGTCAATCCTGTGTAGATCCTTTTCCTCGGCCCTAGAAATCTCGGAAATCAAAATAATTTGGGATCTCATTGAGGATAAACTCACAATAGAGTTTCCTCAAAAAGTATAGTGGCACCTCATTG
Organism: Taxus wallichiana var. yunnanensis; assembly: GCA_018340775.1. Taxonomy (NCBI): domain Eukaryota; kingdom Viridiplantae; phylum Streptophyta; class Pinopsida; order Cupressales; family Taxaceae; genus Taxus; species Taxus wallichiana. Next base: position 829,980,333 of record CM031242.1, on the reverse strand, counting down.
TTATTACAAGGTGGAAAATCAAACACCATCCACCATCGGTCCCAAAAATTATTTTTAATCAAATTATTATTACACCAATGGATGGGAAACCATTTACATGACAACGAAACAGAAAATTAGTGTGGGGGTCCATGAATGAATAAGGTGCATATGAGGTCTTTTGTAATTTATTTTTTCTTTACATCCACATATGACAATTTGTTGGAATAATAAACCCTACAACCCTCTCTGTAAGTTGTCCAATGATCAATTTTCCCCATTTTGACGTCAACTTGAGCAAGTAATGCCTCCAATGTGTTTGCAAGAGAGGCGTGGTGGGGGTTTGTAGATTGTGAATCCCTCATTCTTTTGATTAAATCCTCAATTTCAATTTTGTTTTCAACTATGTGGGCTATTAAATCTTCTTGATACCTGGGGATGTTGAGAAATTGTGGGAGGGTTAGGAGGGATGACAGGAATAACAGGGTTTGGTTGTGGTTGATTCCCTTGACCTTGAATTGTAACAATAAAAAAATGTATTCAATTCAAATTCTACTCTAAATGGTGTTCATGAAAAAAAAATTAGGAGGAATGGATTATGGATGCATAGAATTTGTAGGTGAATGTGGTGAATTTGGTGAATGGGGTGGGGAATGTTTATCGCCCTCATGAGTTCGACTCGAGCCTTTCTAAAAGGTGGTTCAGAAAATCCAATACCACTATGGTCTTTATGCTTACGAGTGGTACAAGGAATGACAGTATGGAGGCCTTGTTCATAAAAACCAAATCCAAAGCCCTTCCAAGCACATTCATGGAGGAAGGTGTGGGTGAAGAGGTGGTTGGTGAGAGATTAAAGGTCGGAGAAAATTGGTCGATTTTGGGAAGCTAGCTCGAAATTAGGTATAGGTATCAAGTCCCCATACGTTAAGTTGGTGTAAAGGTGGGGAGGACTGTAGAGGAAAACCTCGCATATGCGGTGATCATAGTGGGGATGTTGGTGAAGTTTACCATAATCTTGAGGAGTAAGGAATGTATGGATGTTATAAAGGTGGTACTCTCCCAGAGTGAGGCATTGAAAAACACCTTCTAAGGGATCAGTAGTTGATATGTGGGTAGTGGGAATGGATGAATAACTAGACAGTTGGGAAGAAGAAGCATTAGTTATTTGAGAAGTAGATGGGTTGGCTAATGGATCAGCTGCAGAAATTTACAATAGCGGTGGGAATAGAGACATTAGTTGTGGAAGATGCGGCGGAAAAAGTGGTGGATGAGGAAATGGTGGAAGAAGAAGTGGTAGCAGTGGTAGATGCCTTAACTGGTATAAGGACATCATTGGTTTGATATAACATATTACATGTATTGAATGGTGAAGGGTCAGCTGAAATGGTAAAGTTGTGCCCTTCATGTTTGAATTTTAAATAGCGGTGTAAGGTTGAAGGAACATAACCTAGAGCGCAACTCCAAGGTCAGCCAAGTAGCATGTTGTAGTGGAATTCCCCTCTAAGACATAAAATAATTTAAGAATGGTACAAGGGCCCACATGAATGTGGAGAATGATGGTGCCAAGGGTGGAAGTCATGGCATCATTGAATGAACATAGAATTATTTAGGTTATTATGCATGCAATTGGCAAGGATGTGCATTTGGTTGTATGCATGGGAGGAAATGATGTTAATATTGGCATTGCCATCGATCATAATGCATCGAACACATATATTATAAATGTAGATGGAAATAAATAGGGCGGGGTCAAGATCATCTGATTGGAGAGGTAAAATCTTGTCGTTAGAGAAACTAAAAGCTTCTACTTGATGAGTGGTAGCGGGTGCAGAGGAAGGGGATGAAGTGGTGAGAGAGGTCACATGATGAGGAGTGATAATGGATGCAACAGGAGTAGGGTCATTAGGTAGAACCTTAATAGATTGCAGGACTTCAATAAGGGACTGCCAATGAGACTCAGAGCTTTGACAAGGTCGTATAAAGAAATTTTGAGACGAGATTGGTGCAATTGTTTAAGTATTGTACGATGGGAAACCCCGTCAGAAATAGGGTATGTGGGTCCACGGATGGTGATTTTTGGTGCAGGTGCAAATGGAATATTGGGTAAAAGAGTATTAGATGATTTGGTTGCTTTCTCCTTTCCTTTTTCATTTTAGGCTCGAGTGTCAATTTAAACCATATTAATCGTGGTAAAGGAGAAAGTGAGTCGTGATAGGTATAGCGATAGGATAAGCAAAAATATGGTGAGGTCGTATACTAGTTTTATGAAAATAATGAAGCACATTGGCATTTTGGCGGAGGTTTGACTAGTTCTCTTGTGCGGACCATAGTGATCTCAAATGTTGGAGGAGGATAAAAGGGTTGTAGAGGGGGAGATGATGGTCACCGAATAGGTACGAGACAAGGATGTGTGGTGATAGGTGCAGGTGGAAGAGGTTCATCATCTAAAAGATCAGGCATCGTCAAATTTTTCTTCAAGAGGACATAGTTGGAGAAGAATATTCGTAAGAGCCTTATAGCTTTCCACATCATGCTCTTACACACGATGGCAAGAAAAAAATTTGGTATCGTCAAACCCTTCTGGTATAGGTTTGAGTGGGTCGTAAGGTCTAAGTGGTGGAAATGTGATGACAGAGGTTTCCAAAAGGTTAGCTAAGATGTTGGCGTAAGACCCTGCCAATGGATCACAATGTGAAGTAAGTGTGGTTCTGGATGGAAGTGTGGGTGAATTTTGTGGGAGAGGTGCCACCAGAGAGGTGGAATAGGAGGTTAAGTAATTTTGACCACCTATTTGATAGATAGTATGGTTTTAGGTGTGGATTGCACCTTCTTGGGTAAATATGTAGCAAGTTAACTAGTTGTTGAAGGTGGTGTAGGTTTAACTTTCTCTTTAGAGGGTAGTGGGTTCTTGGGATTTAGTTGCACTTTCTTGGGTAAAGGTGAAGAATAAGTGTGTGATGTAGAAGGGAAGGTAGATGGCGAAAGGGGTCAAGTTAGCCAAGGTGATAATGGAGGTGTGGTGAAGGTTGTAGTAAGAGGCAACGTGGAAGGTACTTGATTGAAGAGAAGGGAATGGCATAGGTAATGATGAGGATACTGGAAGTGGTGTAGGTATAGGAGGTAGAAAGGATGTAGGTGACGGTGAAGGCGTAAGTTGTGTAGGTAATTTGGGTGCAACAGAGGATCGTGACAAGGTACGTTGTTGTGTTTTTGGTTTACTCTGGGTAGGAGGTTGCTTGGCCAAGGTTGATGGGTGGGGACCTAGGATATATGGAAGTGGTGAAGGTGACGAGAGGGTAACGGGAAAGCTGGTGTATGTGGCCTAAGATGTTGGGTCTTCCTCTTAGGTGTGGAAATAACCTTTGTGATGGCTTGTGAGGACGTGACTAAATCTAGTTTGATAGGATGATGGACCGGGTTTGATGTCGGGATGACTCCTAATGTGGCAATGGTCCTGGATGTAGAGGAATATATAGGTGTAGGTAAGCTTTTAGGCGTAGGAAAAATTTTATTTGATGGTAAAGGTTTTGGTGGGCGAGGGTGATGAAGAAGGATTCACTACAACTAGCATGGGCATGGTGGGTTTGGTTGTATGAAACACCTTTGGATAGATGGTGGAAGTATCAGCAAACAACAATTGCATTTGAGTTGAGAAAGGCAGTCTCCCTAGAGCATAAAATTGTCAACATAATCCAAGTGGTTGGCCAAACATGAAAACAAAACCATTGTATGGGGGATGACATTGATTTGGTATTAATTCCTGTAAAGAATGTCTTTCAGACAGGGAAATGATTAGCTTCATACATACTGTGGGTAAAAGAGATGAAAGAAAATCAATAGGATCCTTGAAAGCCAATGGAGAATTGTCACCAATAGGAAGGGATGCTACTAATGGATCCCCTATGGGTAGGGGAGATGAAAATTTGGATGTGGTAAGTTCATATTTTCATGAAGAAGAAGGTAAGCATGACTCTCCCATGGGAAGAAGAGTAAGTATTGCAGGTTTTTTTTCAAATTGAGAGGTGAGTCGGGAAACTGCATCAAGAGATATGGCGAGACTCTTCCATGGGTGAAGGAGGAAATAAGGAGACTCCTTCGTGGGTAAAGGAGTAGATGAAAAAATTCCCTCCATGGATGAAGGACCTCATGCAAGAGTCTCCTCGAAAGATAGAGTAGGATGAAATTAAGCGGGGAGTTGGTATGATGTCGAAAATAACATGAACCTCATGAATGTTACTTGTCATCATTGAGGTTTCACCGGTTTGGTTAGACAATGGGGTGTGATTTGGGAATGGATTCTTGAAGAAGTGAAGGTTCTAATTAGTCGGTGCATTAGGATTTTCCAAAATGAGATCTCCATTATCTAACATTTCATGGAAAATATTTTTAAAATTTATACAATTACCGCTTATGACCTCTAACATGATGATAGTTGAAGTAATCTTTTTCTTTATGTCATGTAGGAACAGGATGAGAGGGGTCAAAACCAGTATGTGGTTTGAAGGTTGGAAGAGTGACTGCTCTAGATTTTAGAAGTTTTTCTAAAACTGGAGAGTAGTGTTCTCCTATGGGAGTATATTTTTGTTGCTCCCGCTTGAACTGGAAATCCTGAATTGGAGAAATATTTGGAGAAGGATTTGATTGGTTGGATGGGTGAGATGGGATGGATTTCAAAACTACTGTGTTGGCAGATCCTTTTTCTTTAGAGTAATTACTTTTTGGTTTGGAAGAATAAGAGGTATTGTTTTATTTAAATGCAGTGTTCTTGTTACGCAATTGTATCTTCTTCTCTTCAATGACACAAATTTCAAGTTTTCGGGCCATGATGAATCCCTCATCAAATGTGTAGAAGGTTTTAAATTAGAGAGTTGGCGAGATGTTTCTAGCACAAGCTCTGGTGAAAAACTCTATTAACTCAATTTAAGGCAGTTGGAATGTGATTTGGTTGATCAGGCTCCGCCAACGAGAAACAAAATCTGTGATAGATTTGTCTTCGTATTGGCATGTTGCATGAAGTTGGTCATGGTGACATTCTTGACAATGTTGATAGAAACGTGGTCTAGGAAGGCTTGCCAGATACCTAATTAAATGAAAATATGGAATTTTGAGGTAGAGCACTATACCAATCCAAAGGAGGTCCTGTCAACGACATTGGGAATGTTCACAAGAGTAAAGCATCATCATGAGTGATCAGATAACAAACATGTTTAAAAGATTGCAAGTGTTGTTGCGGGTCTTCTTTGTTGTTAAATTGGTTGAATTTAGGAATTTCCCAATGGGGAGGGTATGGATGAATTGGAATGGATGGGTGAATGGGCTCATTGCAAATCTCATCATATGTCAGAGAGTTACATGAGCCAAAGACAGATGTTTCCAATGTCTACATCTTGTCCATCATCATTTTGATAAGATCATTGGTCAGTTGTGATGACTGGCACCCCCGTGGTATAAGGGGGTAGATGAGGAGGGTATGATGTGGGCAGCATTCCATTATATGATGGTGATGAGTACAAAAATTGTGAGGAATAGATGTAGATGGCAAGTATCCTGAATAAGCGATAGATGAAATAGGGGGTTGTTGTTGATAAGTGTAAGTAGGTGGAGTGGACGTAAATAATATCATAGCAATATGAGGAAGAGACGTGGGATGGAGAGGACGATATTTTTGAAGGGAGTATGGGCTACCAAAACCATTGGTGGCCGAGATGCAACAGGTATATGAGAGGTGGCAGTGCAGATAGACCTACACTCAAAGTAGTTGATAAAGGCATGGTTGACATTGTAGGAGAAAAAAATTTCAAATGTGTGATAGATGTTATAGGTGCAGCCAATATCAATGATGTAGAGTCAAGTTGAGAAACCACAAGTAGTAATATGGAAGAGGGTAAGGCTAAGCTAGTAGTAGTTGATGCGAAGTAGGAGCAAGGGTAGGAGGAATGGACACGGGTATATGTCGTATATAATCTGCCCTAATGAATTGTGGGTAGATGAATGAGCGAGATAATACTACCGAGTAGTGGAGTTGTGATCAAGGAGTCTCATGAACTCCTCATCACTAGTGTGTATGGCAAGAGCCCAATTGGGGTCCATGGGTGATGAGATTGAAGGGATCGATGTGATAGGTGGGAGTGGTTTATGTCTAGCATGAAACATGAGATTATTATCTTGTTTACAATTCAAAACCAAGTGACTAACGATAGAATACGTATTCTAAGCTTCGCTAATGATGCATAAACACAAAATTAATGGGTAAAAGTACTTTAAAATAAGCGAGTATATAACTATTTTGATTATAAAGTTAGAATACAAAGACCGACGTCGGTTAGGGTAACTGATTCTGTATAAGGGTAACCGTTGTTGGTCGATCGGACCAATGTTAGCTCTTGTGAAGATGAAGGGATTCAAATATTTGGCAATGACAGGGTGAAAATGGGTCAACCTGGATCCTGAAACTGATATCAGAGACTCAAGAGTGGGATAAAAATGGTAGTAAAAACCATGCAAAGAACATGAAGGTAGAGAATATTATTTTGGAAAAAATAACCAAAAATTATATAAATCGATGTCGTTGATTAACCGATGTCGGTCAACAACCGACATTGGTTCTTATGAAATCTGGAAAGAGAAGAAAAAATAAATTTTTGGTGATTTAGATTAAATAAAAGGCCAACCCGGAGACCGAGTATGGCTATGAGGATTCCTAAAAACCCCGAATAAAAAAGCCGAATACACCGGTTGTGATGTGGGGTGTAAAAGGATAAGAACGAATGAAGAAATGCAACTCGTACCTCAAAACACAAGCGAAAAAAAAGTAACAAACACAAAATCATACATTGTAGATTTTATGTTGTGGCTTATGCCATTTAGGATTGATTGTAAGCGTAATAGAATTTTTGGCTAACAAGGGTGCCCTATAAAATCTGTAACTATGGTTGGGTTTAGGTAATTTTGCCGTGGGAGATCCTTCTCTGAGATGATGACTGGACAAAGAAACCAGCTTGATCCCACTATAAATCCTCTGATCATGTGATCATTGACAGCTTCTTCTGGGAAATATGTTGTTTAAGAATTGTGTAATTTGGTTTTAGTGATTTGGTATAGAGAGTGTGCAAAATTTGAGCTACGGTTCAATTTTTTCAACCATCACCGGACATAACTTCCAAAGACATAGGTTGCCCAAAATTTTATATTAGTTATAATGCAAAAACTCAACAATTCAAGTGCACAAGTTTTAAAACTTGAATCCACAAATTATATTCAATGAGAATAAATTATGAAGAGGTTAAGGGTATAACTTTCACTATATGCAATGCAAGAAAAGAAAGAAGAATTATTTTTAATCCTAAAAACAAGTGTCACTCTGAGATAATCAAAAGCAAAGAATATTTCTAGAGAAGAATCTTAATGTGATTTCATTTTTAAAGAAAATAGACACACAATATTTTCCCTAGGAATGAACAATGCAAAGAACCTTTTAAGGGTCCCACCAGGCATGCCAAGATGTTTCACCTAATTTGTTACTTTTTGGTTAAAATTGAATAGGAAATAGGTTAGGAGGAATACATATGAGATGTAGGTCGAAGGTTGAATGTGCGTGTTACTGACTTTTGATCCAATCTGATCATGAAGAGATTCCCTTTGGCTAGGAGGAACGACTGTATAAGAAACACAACAAGACCACCAAATAATATTAATAATATAGGTTAGTGGACTACCTAGCAAGTGCTAGATCCAGGAAGCGAGGTGCTTCCTAGAATCTGTCAATACACTTTCAAATATAATTTAATGTAAATATCATGAAGTAAGTAAATCCTACTATAGTTATATGATTTAGATATCTCATGCAAATACAATAAGAAAAAATTTAATCTAACATGAAAGGTTATAATTAAATCTGGAGGTTTGGTAGGTTATTATGGGTTTGTAAAGGTTTGAAAGGGGTCCTGGAGTTGATTGACTAAGGTCCAGGTTAGTTTTATTTGATCGAGAGGCTCGTTGGTCAAAAGGAATGAAATGACACGAGAGACCGATATCGGTCGTGTGACTAACATCAAGTATAGAGGTGAAACCGATGGCGGTTAGTTAATCGGAATCGGTAGGGGCAATTAACAATAATTTGATAAAAATGGTTTTGGGCCTTCTCTATTATTACAGAGAGTAAGAAGGGTGTGGTTAGGTTTTGATATTACTTGAGAAGACTCGGGGATACATAGGGGAAGTCACAAAAGGAAAAAAGGATATAGGTGGTTGGGTTGGTAGATTGGTGAGGAGATAGAGATAAAGGAATACGAGACAAAAATAAATTATAATGAAAGAGGTAAGGAATCTATACTTTAAGAAAGCACAATATGATTGAAATCATGTATACTTACTTACATTTACAGATCTGGTAGGTGAAGGTGGAGGGTAGTTGATCCGTGAAGATATTCTGGAGTTAGTGTCACGGCAGTACTCCCGTAATGTTCCCGTGAGTATTCCAATACTCTGGAAGGAGAACCGGATGCTTGCTTGGGCATGTGGTTGAGTATTTTGTGTTGTCTAGATGCTAAGAGGATTTGGATTTGTGCTTGAATGCAATAGTTCTCTCAAAACTGAAAAATTACCAACCTAGGTAAAAGGTTGTAAAATTGTATATAAAGTAACCAATGGCGGTTAAGTGACTAGCGCCAATCGAGGGATAACCAATGTTAGCTAATGAGGGTAATTCTAGGTTTACCAAAAATAGGCAGATCTTTACTATTTTTGGTGTGATTTTGATTTCCAATCTGGGTCTCAAGTGAGGGTTGGCACTTAGATAAGTGGGAGTGTTGTTGGAGAAGGAATAGGAATTTAATTTTAGGGTTAGACTAAGTCCCAGGTTGGTTGGGATAGGGATCTAGTCTTAATTAATTAATAGGGTGGGAATAAGTCCATGGTGAAGTGTCTAGGTGATGTGTAAATTAACTTAATTAAATTAAATTGATTAATTAATAATGTGAGGATGAACATTAAGTCAATTGTAAGTAATATGAATCTAGGGTAAGGGGTAATGGCTAGGTGAATACGTTACGTTAATCAATTAAAGGGGACCAAGGTGATTGTGACCCAAATCATTATTTCTACAACGTCACCAAGAAACAACCAATATATTATTCAAAGCTTCACAGAGGATATAAAATGAATATCTGCAATCTTCCACACCTCTCCCAAATGTACAATAATTTCTTCCTCACAAGCTTCTCTTTTTCTCTATCCAAGAATTTCTTCTTACAATTCTTCCGATTCTATAGCTTCTAACCATAGTTTTCTAGCTTATATACACATATACAAACTTGTGGCACTTCAGCTATGCAATTAAAATCATTAGATCACCTTTATATCAAATGTTAGATCTATTTTCTGTGACTTAAATAAAAACAATCACGCATATGACTAACCCATGTCGGTTACCTTAAGTGATATCGATCCTACTTGCTTGACCGATGTCGGTATCCAAATGACCGACAAGTGGTTACCCAACTGACATCAGTTGTTTTGTATTCCAGCAAGTTAATAAAGTATGTTATTTGTGAAGCAATTGAGTTGCACAACTCACCAATCTCCCACTTAGAGATAATTTTTTGCACTATACCATACAGATCCATTATTTATTAATTCCTTTGCATTTTTTTCCATCTTCAAGTCTCAAACTCGAAGACCAATAGAATCGGAGTGTAGCTCCAACTTCTCATTTACCAATGGCTTCATTAGCATATCCACGAGGGTTCTTATTTGTATGAATTTTCTCCTGTTTCAGCTTTCCATCCTCCAACACCTACCATATGAAGTGATATCTCAACTGCATGTGTTTCATTCTTGAAAAATGTTGAATTCTTTTCTAGATGAATATCACTTTGTAAAATCTACAATCCTCTTGCTCCTTTCCTAACTCTTCTATGATCCTACTCATCCATTTCATCTCTTTGTTAGCCTTTGTAGCTACAACATATTTGGCCTCTGTAGTAGATAAGGCCACAACATTCTCGCAATTTAGAAATCTAGCTAATTTTCATGCCACCTCTACCGTTAATACATATCCAATGGTGCTTCTCCTACCATCCAAATCTCTAGCCATATTTGAATCAACATAGCCACATAAAGAAGTATTTGACCCTCCATAGCATAACTACATGTTGGATGTCCCTCTCAAATACTTGAGAATCCATTGGACTACTTTCCAATGCTCTTTACCTGGATTGGCCATAAATATGTTCACAACTCTCACTGCTTGTGCAATGTTTGGTTTGGTATAAACCATAACGTACATAAGACTTCCAACTATTGAAGCATATGGAATTTGTGCCATGTACTCAATCTCCTCATGTGATAAAGGATATTGATCTTTAATCAATTTAAAGTGTCCAGACATAGGTGTACTTACATGTTTTGAATTCTACATATTAAACCTTTCCAACACCTTATTGATATAATGTTCCTGAGATAAATACAATTTCCTATTCTTTTTGTCTCTAAGAATTTTCATGTCAATGATTTTATTTGCATCTCCCAAATCCTTCATTACAAATGTATGAGCTAAATTTTCTTTAAGCTCACCAATGTCCTGCATACTAGATCCTACAATAAGAATATCATCCACATACAATAACAAAATAATAAAGCTTCCATTTTCAAGCTTCTTGAAATAAACACAATGGTCATATTCACATCTCATATAACCATGCTCATGCATGAAACTATCAAACCTCATATACCATTGCCTTGGGGCTTTCTTGAGCCCATACAAGATCTTTTTCAACCTACACACAAGTTTATCCTTACCCTTGACTTCATAACCAAGTGGTTGTTGCATATATATCTCTTCCTCCAAATCACCGTGAAGGAAATCCATCTTGACATCAAGTTGCTCTAAATGCAAATCTTCTACTACAACTAAACTCAATATAGTACGTATAGAATTCATTTTTACTACAGGAGAAAATATCTCACCAAAATCAATACCTGATTTATGTGCAAATCCTTTTACCACAAGCCTTGCCTTGTATCTTTTTTGTCCACCCTCTTCTTCCTTGATCTTGTAAACCCATTTTTTCTATAATGTTCTTTTACTAGTTGACAAATTAACCAAATCCCATGTCTGGTTTTGTTCCAAGGATTCCATATCCTCATCCATGTCATGTTCCGACTTCTTATGGGTTTCATCCTAGATTTCTTCTTCAAAACATTTTGGTTCACCACTATCAGTCAATAATAAATAAGATAAGGAAGTTGTAAATATTTTTGGAGGTCTACTTACTCTTTGTGACCTTCTAACTAAGATCTTGGGTGTCAGAGGCTAAATTTGGACATCTTTTATATTGGTATCCACTTCTGATAGTGATCGACAGTGATCATCTCTTGTCAACGTTATGGTTCACCATTATCATTCAATAGATATAGAAGTTGTGAATCTTTCGGAGGTTTACTTACCCTTTGTGACCTTCTCAAAGAAGTTTGGGGTACCGGAGCCTCATTCTAGACCTCCTGGACATTTATTTCCAATTTTTAAAGTGACCTACACCGATCACCTATAACCAATGTTAGTTCTACTAACCGATGTCGGTCGTGCTCCTCTATAGCCAACATCATTCCTAGTGACCGAGATCGATTTTGTTCAACCAATACCAGTTCAGGTTGACCGACACCAGTACCTGTAGATGTCTTTTATAAATCCAAGAATGGGTTTTCTTCCACAAAATTTCCAACTAATTTGTCTTTGGGTACCAAAACTTGATTTGTGTACATTCCATTTTCATTCCATTTAGTGTCATGAATTCTAATAATCTTAGAATCTTCTAAATCCCAAAAACAAAATCTGAAATCACTAGGGCCATAACCAATAAAATTACATCTTTTGGATTTAGCATCCAACTTATTTCTATTTTATTTATCAACATGCATAAAATATTCTAAACCAAATACTCTAAGAAAAGAAAAATCTACCTCTTTTCTAGTCCAAGCTTCTTTTGGTATTCCACCATCTAGTGCACTTGAACACTCGCAGATTAATTAAATAAATCGTCGTCTCTACTACTTCTACCATAAACTAAAAGGGTAATCTAGTATGTATCCTCATGCTTCTTGCACATTCCATGATTTTCATGTTCATTCTTTCAGCAACACCATTCTCTTGTGGTGTTCTAGGAACCATTATTTCTCTGTGTATTCCATTCACTAAACAATAATCATTGAAAGTCTTACTGTAATACTCACCACCATTGTCAGATCTAAGGCATTTTAACTTTGAATTTGATTCATTTTCCACAAGGGCTTTCCATCTTTTAAAAGTCTCAAAAACATCATATTTATGTTTAATACAATAAACCCATACCTTTCTTGTGGCATCATCAATGAAAGTCACATAATATTGGGATCCTCCATGAGAAGCTACCTAGGCTGGTCCCCACACATCTGAGTGCACAAGCTCCAATTTTTTATCCTTCTTTGTTACCCAAACTTTGAGAAATATCACTCTCTTTTACTTTCCAAATATACAATTCTCACATAAATCAAGATCTACATCTTTCAAATCTGATAACTTACCCTTAGCCTTTAAGATTTGCATTCCTTTTTTACTCATATGGCCCGATTGATTATACCACATGCTTGCATCTCAATCCTAAATAGATAGCACACAAAAGGAATCGGTAATACATTTAGACAAATATAATGTTCCTACCTTATTGCCTCTTACTACAATAATAAATCCATTGGTAACTTTCCAATAGTTGGTTGTGAATGTAACCATGCAACCAAATTCACCTAGTTGTCCTGTAGAAATATGATTTCTCTTAAGGCTTGGCACATGCCTCACATCTTTCAATATTCATGCATTTCCATTGTGAAATATTAGATAAACTTCTCCTTTACCAATAATATTGCATGGCTCATGATTTCCTAAATAAACATGCCCAAAATTACCTTGGACATAATTTCTGAAATAACCCTTATTGGGGGTAGCATGGAAAGAAGCTTCTGAATCTAAAACCCATGATTCAATTTTACTATCCAAGGACAGAATAAGGGCATCTTGCATTACCTCAAAAGATGCAGCATTTTCCTCTTTACCTTTCTTTGGTCCATTCTCTTTATTTTCCTTGAACCAGCAATCCTTCTTTGCATGTCCTTTCTTTCCACAATTCTAGCATGTTATTCCTTTACCTATGGATTTAGATCTGTCATTCTTATACTTTGATTTCCCATTATTCTTGCTCTTGGATCTCTCCTTCTACTTTAACTGATTTCTATATTCAAAGTATTACCAGATGATAATTCTCCTGTACTTTTCCTACGTATTTCTTCATTCAAAATTATACTAACCACATCATCAAACTTTAAAATATTAGTAGCAGACATTGTATTACTAACAACCATTACCAATTTATCCCAACTATCTGGAAAAGATCATAAGAATAAAAGTGCTTTCACTTCATCATCAAACGGAATATTAACCGATTTTAATTGATTTACAATAGAATGGAAATCATTCAAATGACTTGATGTAGATTCACCTTCTTGCATATTTTAATTAAATAATTTCTTCATCAAATAAACTTTATTTGAAGCACTAGGTTTTTCATATAAATTAGCTAAATATTTCATCAACTCTACCGTGGTTGTTTCTTCGGTAATATTTGAAGCAAAAAATGGAGTCACACTCAATATTATAGATCCTAGAGCCTTTATATCAATAATTTTCCATTCTTCATCATTCATCGTTATAGGTTTTTCCTTCTTATCCAATGGTAAGTATAGATCTTTCTGATATAGATAATCTTCCACCTGCATCTTCCATAATTGATAATTACAATCCTCAAAATTCTCAACTCTATATTTTCCATCTTCTGCCATTATTGTAGCTCCCACTCAATCGAAATCCCTCTATGAATAAATATATCAACACATAAAACCCTCAAACAAAAAAGCTATGATATCGGTTGTTGGGGTTTATCACACTAGTTATAGAGATATATATCATATCTAATAATACAAGCAATAAATATGAAATAAACCAGAAGAAACAATACACAAGATATAACATGGTTCACCCAAAGGTGTGGATACGTCCACCAAGAAACAACCAATATATTATTCAAATATTCATATAGGATATATAATGAAGATCTGCAATCTTCGACACCTCTCCCATATGTACATATGTACTTTATTCTACACAAGCTTCTCTTTTTATCTCTCTAATAATTCCTTCTTATAATTCTTCTAATTCTATAGCTTCTAACCCTAGATTTCTAACTTATATAAAAATATACAAACTTAGCGCACCTTAGCTATGCAATTACAACCATTAGTTCACCTTTATATCAAAGGTTATATCTAATTCCCATTACTTAAATAAAATTAATCACGCACGCAATTAACCGATATCGATTCCTACTTGCTTGACTGATGTCATTCCCAGTGTGACCGTAGTCGGTTACCCAATCGACACCAATTCATCTTGTGTATTCCAGCAAGTTAATAAGCATGTTATTTTTGAAGAAATTGATCTCCACCACTCAACACAAACAATTTTTTTCTCTTTCAATAGGTTGTGCATGAGGATTCATATCATGAGTTTCAAATGAATCTCACAAGAGATTAATGCCTCTCCTTTTAATCAAACCTTACGACTCAAGGTTGCCCATGGAGGCAAAAACTTAAAGTGGAGAAAGCTTACAAAGAAAGGGGTGATCTGTTGTGTGCTCATTTATATTGGCTTAAATTCAGGGATAAAACCTCCAAAGAGTTATTTTCTATGTTTTTCACCAAACATTATTATATGCAAATCAAATCTATTTTTCAAGGAAATTCTCGACACACTTCCTTACTAGACATGCTCCAATAATTTTCCTACCATTATCAAGGAGTTTTTGCCTCCCATCATGCCACCCCTACTAGAGAAGAGGCTCATTTAAATTTCCTACAAGTTGTGTCATGAAAATTCACTCACTCTCAACGAGTTGTGTGTGATAGACCTTTATCCCTCAATAACCTTAAGGAAGCAACCTTTCCACGGCTCTGATAAAGCTCCAAGTATTGATGTCTTCCCCTCATATTTCTATCAAACCTTGTGGGATACTTTGGGAATTGATCTGCATAATGTGTACCTTTAAGCCTTAAATTCTCATTCCTTGGGTGAGTTGATTAATAAAGGAAACATGAAGTTTATCCCAGTCTAGAGACCCCAGGACAAATTTCAAACTAGATGCCTATCACCTTACTTAATATGTCTTATGAAATTATTGCAAAGGATTTGTCTCATAGCGTTGTCAATATCATTCCTATTATTGTTAGAAGTGAGAATACTAGTTTCATTAAACATAGGTACATCTTAGACAATATTATTATTGTTTGGGGGAATGGAATAGGACCGTCTCTCTAACTAGAAGGCTTTATTTATCAAAATTGATTATACCAAAACTTATGATTAAATTGAATGGTCTTTCATTCAATCTATGTTTCAAGCTCTTGGATTTGGGATGAGATTTGTTCACCCTATGAAAATGATTTTTAACAATGCTAGATATTTCATTACCATTAATGGGGATCAAATCCTCTAGGTTTGTTTTATTCGAGATCCATTCATTAAGGGTTTCCTTTGGCCCCCTCATTGTATTTGCTAGAAATCCCAGAAGTTTTTAGCTACTTGGTAACTCACATTTCTTCTCAAGGTATAATTAAAGGGATCTCTTTGTCTGCCTTAGATCAAAATCTCATCAATAACCACTTTATAAATGAGTATTTTCTCGCTCTCCTTGAGGAGGAACAATCTATTAAAAATGCTTTGGACTGCCTTGACACTTTCTATTGGGTTTATGGATCCCCCATTCAATGGGACAAAACCCAGTGTTATCGATAGTCTGAGTCTCTTATTCCTCCTTGGTTGGAATATTTTCAATGGCATTAGATTCATCTGGATACCTAATTCAAATTTCTTAGCATTCCCTTTGCCTTCCAAGATACTTCTATGTAAATTTGGAGTTATGTTGTCCAACAGTTCAACACTAAATTCCTTTTGGATCACCAAACCTCTTTCTCTGGCAGGAAAGTTTCATATTTTCTCCAAGGTTTTAGTTATTACTCATGTCTATTATTCCTCTTGTTGGGCTTCGTCTAAAAATTTTTATGCCAAACTTGAGAAACTTCTATGGGATAATTCTAAGGGATACAAGGGGTTCCACAGGGTTTTCTGGGATATCTATTGTAGGCCTAAAGAATTTGGGGAACTGGATTTCTTAACATAAAACTCCAAGGTCGTGCTTTTTGTGTCAAGTGGTTAATTTATAGCCTAGAGGGTAATGAGGCTGGAATATTTTTCTCTAGCATTGCATTTGTCAAGGATCTCCTTTGGGTAGACAAGCTTAGAAAGGTCTCAACTTCTAATCCCTTCTTCTTTACCATGTTTTAATTAAAATTAAGGGCACCTTCATTGCCCAAAGTATTTGGAAATCTTGGGAGATGCTTAAATCACACCTAATTTGGAAGGGAGATGGATTCAAATTTGGTTTATCTATTAACTCCCACTCTCTCTAGTGGTCTTCTATTCTAACTTTTCATAATGCCCCTCTTGTTTTGGATCGTGGGCTAAATCCATTGGGATTTTTAGAAAAGGAATCAAAGTGATGGGTGATTTATTTTACAAAAACTCTTGATCTTGGCTTTCATGGGGTACTCTTACTATTAAATTCTATCTTGATGTCAAGATGTTGAACCAATCACAAAAATTATTGCTTACTCACTGATGAATATATGCCCAAAATTGGTATCACTTCTGGTGTTCCATGGTGGCATGATTGGAATTTTCTTAATATTAAGCCTCTCCTCTATTACAAACCCTACTTTAGATACTCTCTACTCGCCCCTCAATCAATTCCCAATGACACGCTTAATCACCACATGAATGTTGCCTCCTAGGATTTAGTTTAGAAACATCGGTTCCAGAGAGTTTTGAATGTTGTTTTGGATCCCAAAAAAACTTCGCTTGTTGTGGTGTATTCTACATCAAGGGCTCCTAGCTAGGATCAACTCAAGCATATGGGTTTTAACCCCACTTTCTGGTCTACCATCAACCGAGAATCCATCAAACACATTTTTGGTTTTCCACGACTCTCAATCGACACGAAATGGATTCATTCCCTTTTTAACCCTTCTCTTTAGAGTTATTTACTTGGAAAATGGTTCTTTTAGGGATTTAACCTTGTTACTTAAACTTTACCAAAAAAAAGCGGCACATATTCATAACTAATATTTTATTTCATCTTTGGAAAGACAAAAATAATGCCATTTTAAATAATTTCCTTATGGATAGAATTTTCTTTGTTACTGATAAAGTGGTTATTCTCTCCATTGTGATGTTCCAAATCTAGATCCAAGATGAGAAAGTTTAAATTGAGGTTGAGCACCTCCATTGCTTGCTCGACCACTAAGTTTACGCCCCTTGTGTGGTCATTTAGGTGCCCCAAATGCTCCTACCCATCGTCACTCGCCGCCTTGGCCTGCTACTCCCCTCCTCCACCCCAGGATCAAGGGTTTCATAGAAGACACCCACAAAGTTGCTAGAGTCCCTCTCCTCACCAACCATGGTCCCCTCACTCTCGGACCCCTTCCCCTACTCATGGTGATGATTTTGGTCGACTTGGTGATTTTAGTGGTGCATGTTAGAATTTCCCTCAACAAGGGAAATTACCATGGTTTGTGTTTGTCATTTCTCCCCGTGTTCATCTTCTTATAATCTCAAGCAGCAACAACAAGATAAAAGTGGTGGGAACCCATTTCGGACTCGGGTCATCCTAGTTATAGCTAGGGTGACAAGTCTAATAGCCCTCTGCCTCCTCCTTTGTTCACCATGTTTTTGTTGTGGCCTAGTTTTGTGGAGCCTTATTTTGTTCACCCTTTTCTATTGATGCTCGTACTTTTATTGTGATTTTGATATAATTGGCCTCCTTCTCGAGGCCTAGCTAGTTGGACATGATTGGCATTACGGGGTGTGACTTTTTCCACTCATCTTTTGTACGATCAACGTTGTATATCTCTTGTTTATATATATATATATATATATATATATATATATATATATATATATATATATATATATATATATATATATATATATATAAGTGTTATTTTCAATCAAAACAATCTCGCATTAAACAATTAATTGTATTGGTATATATTTTAATGAAAATTAATGTCATGAAACCCACATAAGGTATTATAAGTTCTATATTATAACATAATTTTTTTGTTTATAAAACCATACAACGCATTAAATTGGAATGAACCATAAATATTGTATAGGAAAAAATTACTGCAACACATATATGTTAGCCAATTCTAGGTTAACTTGAACATAAAAGAGTTAATAATCTACTCACCACATATTTTAGGATAAAAGGAAGTGAACTTGAATATAATCTGATATGGGTTTAAATGGAAAATCTTGTCCAAAATAAGTATAAATAATTTGTAAAATGTTTTCTCATAAAAAATACTATATTCATTTGTTTAGTATTAAGTTTTTAGGTGAATCTAAAAATGGGTTTCACGAAGGTGAATGAGCAACAATGAAAGGTGAATGAGCGAAAAAAGAGATACACTACAATATAAATATAACTAAATATAGAATATTAAAATAAGGGCAAAATAAATGTGCATAATAGAAGGACAACAACATTGGATGGCTCCTCTCTTCTCTTCACTACCCTAAGTTATTTTGCTTTAGACTCTCTGCATTTATTTTAGTTTTTATTTGTTTTTATTTATGTATTTGGTTTAGTGCTTGCTCGTGTGTGTTTCACTTAAATCTAGATGATAATTTTTGTTCATTTGTTTTATGTTTTATATGTTGGTTATAAAAGTGAATGATACCACCTTTTGGTATAATAATTTTTATTACGATTAATTATTTTTATTTTTAAAATATATATATTATTCAATTTAGTATATTAGGAAATTATTTCACCAAACTCATGTATTTTTTTCACCTAAAATTTCCGCTCTACAAGTTTTTTGAATTTTCTATTATTTCTAGTTTCTACTTTGTAATGTTGGATCTAACTTTTCCATCCCCTAACCCTCCTCCTGACCTCGTTGATGCCTTTGTTGTTGTCCCATCGGCTCTTGGAAATATGTGGTATCGGCTCATCAAATTCCCATTTTCTGGGAAGATGCTTCCATGATGTGTTGATGGGACTTTGTCCTTACAAATCCCCTCCTCGGTTATGAAGTTATGAAGCTTGAGGAGTTTTCGCTGATCGGTAACTTATGGAACCTAAGCCGCCTTTGGAGGAGATTAGAAAATGGGTATGTATTAAATGGACTCCCTGTGTTCTGGTTGATATTTTTGCCCTTTCAAATGGATTTATGCTTTTTACTTTTTCCCATATGGAAGATTTTGCAAGAGCTTTGTTGGGGGCCCCTACTTTTTGGAAGGAGAGGCTTCCATCTACAACATTGGACTCCCAGGTTCAATGCTAAGATGGAAACCATGATGCAGAGCCCGATCTGGGTTTTCCTCCTAATCTCCCCTTGGAGTTTTGTCGGGAAGCTTTCATTGAAGGTATTACACTCTCCATTGGCTCCCTCGTTTCTATTAATCAAAAAACCAAATCCGGCACTGATTTATTCATGCTAGATTCTGTTAACATTGATATCAGCTCTCACTTTCCATCTTCCATTGAACTCCACTTTAATATGGGTACTTTGGTTCATCCTATATGCTATGAATATATTCCTCGGGCATGTACCTTCCACAAAAGCATTGGTGATCATGCTCAAGATTTCCCTTCCAAGTAAAAACCAAAAGCTAAAGAGAAAATCCACACCCCAAAGAATAAAATCAAGTTTGTACCCAAAGTCACTATGGAAGTCAGCACCTCGAATCCTTTTCATGTTCTTCTTGAGGAGGGTGAGATCCTTGTTTCTTCTGCTCCCCTTCCCCCTCTCCATTCCTCCTCTTTGAGCCCTCATTGGCTCTGTGCATTCCCATCTCCCCTCGTGTATCCTTGACTCTGCTGTTTCCATCCCCCTCAAGTCTCTTTTGGTTGTCCCTCCCCTTCTTCCTCTGTCGTCATCCTCTTCTCCTTCCCTGGAGATTCCTCTTACCTTCCCTCTCTTTGGTCATTCTCTTGTTTCCTCTTCTCCCCCATCTTCCCCTTACATTCGTGTGTTGTCAGATTCGGTTGTTAGTGCTCCGATCGGTTATGTGGATGTCTTCGCTTATGTTCCTTATTCTCATTTAAGGGAGAATACTCCCGTCTCCTCCTCATCCTCTCTATCAGCAAATAACATCCCTGGAAGGAAGACTAGAAATAGTGCCAAATAGAATCCTGATGTGGGGCCTAAAAAAGGCAAAGGAAGGCTCTCTAATCAAGCCAAGATTCAAGAGGAAGCATTTCAGAATATTGCCCAAGGTACATAGGGTGTTAAATGCTTACTATGTCGGATGGAGGAAAATATAAATCAAATAAATGAATATCTTCTCATGGAATGTAATGGATTTAAACACCCCTCGGAAAAAGAGAATTCTCAATGAATTTAGACTCAAGCATTGTCCTGATATTCTAATGCTATAAGAAACAAACTGAAAGAGGAGGAGTTGCTCCATAGGTTCGACCTAATGTCTCATTTACTGGTAGAACTCTGTTGGTAATTTGGGTTGTTTATGCACTTTTTGAATTTGAAGACTCTTTTTGGTGAATGTATTTTTAAAAATCCCCATTTTCTAGAAATATTTTTCTTCAATAAAATGGTTCTAATGTGGGATGGGTTGTTGTAAATCTTTATGCCCTAAATATTGAAAATCAGAGAGAAATTATTTGGAAGGAACATTTGGAATTTTGCAATACCTACAAACACCTTCCTTGTATAATAGTTGGTGACTTCAATACTCCCCTGTCCTTGTCAAAGAAACAAGGTGGTGCTAGTATCAGCACTAATAGCATAGGTGCTTTAGCTGATTTTATTAGACAGGGAGAATTTTTGGGCATTTATCTTCATGGAGATTCCTACACTTGGTCTAATCGAAGACTAGGAAGCAATCATATTCAAATCAAATTGGATAGATTTCTAGTCTCTATGGATTGGATTAATATGTATAATGATTTCTATCTTATGGCTCTTTCTAAAATTGCTTCTGATCATTGCCCCCTTCTCCTCACGGCTTCATAGATGAAGAACATGAAACATCCTCCTTTCAACTTTGAGCTTTCCTAAATTCAAAATCATTATTTAGATAAACTTATCTCTTATTGGTGGAAGATTGGTATTCGGGGCTTGCAATGTAAAAATTTAAAAAGAATCTTAGTTATGTCAAAAGGAGCTTAAAATCTGGAAGCTACATGTTTTTCGTGATATTCATAGGAGGAAGGATTTACTTGCGATAAATTATTCTCAATTTTTGTCGATATTGAATTCGATGGAAGATCTCTCCTTCTTCATCAATAAGAACTTTCTCTCCTTAGCGACTTCCACAATACTTTTGTTGAGGAAGAGGTCTATTGGCGACAAAGATCTAGAGCGATCTAGCTACAATAGGGCGATCATAACACTAAATTTTTCCACACAACTGCCACCAAACATAAAAGCAGGGACAAAATCAAGGAGCTTATTACCATGGAAGGCTCTTACTTAAATAAAGATGATGTGATTGCTTCTGAGCTTGTTAATTACTACACCCGCCTCCTCCATGAGGACTCCCTCCCATGTGAAGAGGATTGTCAGGAGATGCTTCAGCACATCCCCAAACTGATCTCTGATGATATCAATTCCAAACTCACCCAACCTTTCTCTGTGGAGGAAGTCAAGAGAGCGGTTTTTGACATGAAGGGTGATAAATCACCGGGCCCCGATGGTTTCCCTGCAGACGTTTTTTCAAATGTATTGGCACATTGTGGAATCTAACTTGCATGCAGCCATCCTAGAGTTTCAGCAAAATGACATTCTTCTAAGGGAATGGAACAACACCTTTGTGGCCCTTGCTCCTAAATCTATGGGTTCTAAGCTGATCTCTAACTACAAGCCTATAATCCTTTGCAACATGTCTTATAAGATTATTACTAAGTTGATGGCATCCATGTTGAAAACCCTTATGGAAAGACTAATCTCGGAGCAATAAAATGGGTTTATTAGTGGTCGATTGACCCAAGGTGGAGTTATTACTATCCATGAGGCTATTCATTCAACCTCGCTCACTAAGAAATAAAGCATGATTATCAAACTTGATATGCAAAAAGCATTTGATAGAGTGAGTTGGCCCTTCTTACTCAGGATTCTTGAGAAATATGGCTTTGGGGTGAAATGGCGTACGTGGATTCAAAACTGCATCTCTACCCCCAAATTTTCCATCCTTATAAATGGTATCCCTCATGGATTCTTCGCTTCTAGCCATGGAATTAGGCAAGGGGATCCTCTCTCACCCTTCCTTTTCATTCTTATGGCGGATTCTCTCAGCAGAGCCTTTGAAGCTGCCAAAGAGCGAGCAAAAATTGTTGGTATTACTACTACATCAAAAATAGATGGAGCTACTTACAATGATTCAGCGATGACACTCTCTACTTGGAGTAAGCCGATATTGGAAGAAAATATCTTGAAAAGGATTATGGTTTTTTATCAATCTACTTCTAAACAACTAATAAACTTCAGTAAGAGCAATATTGCTTTTATCAACACTCCTACTAGTAGACAAAGAAAGATTGCAGCCATTTTTGGTTACAATATCATGGATCTTCCTTATTCTTATTTGGGCCTCCCCCTCTTTTAAGGAAGACAGCTCAAGACACTCTAGAATCCAGTTATTGACAGATTTAAAAGGAAACTAACAAGCTGGAAGGGTGCTCTCCTTAGCTAGGAAGGTAAGATACAACTGGTTAAAGCTACTCTTCATAACCTTCCTATTTATTTCATGTATTTTCTTAAAATACCTTCCCCGATTGCATCTACCATTAAATAAAACCAAAAAAATGTTTCTCTGGTATGGGGTTGAAGAAAGAAAAAGAATGCACTTAGTTTCCTGGAATTTTTTTTGTAGACCGACTGATCTTGGAGGATTGGGTTTACACTGAATTGCTGATATGAACTCCTCCATCTTAGCAAAACTAGGTTGGGAAATTGCTATAAAGGGGAAGGCTTCTTGGAAATAGCTATTAATTTCAAAACATCTTCCCCAAAATGGATATTTTTTTGCTGAAGATCTTCTGAATGGCTTGGCCATCTAGAACTCCATCAAAAGCTCCAGAAATATGCTACATTCAGGTACATGGTGGAAACTTGGTAATGGTAAGCGGATTAATTTTTGGACTAATTGTTGGATTGGTGACCATGCTTTAGATACTGACCCTCTTTGGTATCCTATAAGATCCATGCTTACAAGGTTATGTGGGAAATATGTTAGTGGATATATTGATCGCTCCTCCCCATGTCCGTGTTGGTTCATTCCTAATTGGGAAGGGGAAAGCATTATTCAATTACATTGGATTCAAAAGCTTAAGCACTTTTTGTCACAATATCTTCCTGCTTCGCATATGGAAGATGATAGAATCTAATCCCACTCGGCTTTTGGTAATTTTTTAGTCATAGTCAATTCGAGAGGGCATTGCTCTCTCCCATATATGGCTTCCAAATGTTATCCCTAATGTTGGATTCTACACTTGGACAACTTTTAGGGATGCATTTCTTCCGGTGAAAACCTCAAATGACGAGGATAATCCCTCCTATCGGGTGTGTTCTTTGTCTTATAGTTCTTGAAACCTTTAATCATCTACTCTTATATTGTAGCTACTCTCATTTTATCTGAATTTTCTTTTTCAATTTTGGTGTATATTCGGTGTTCCCAATTCAATTTCAGATGCTATTTTCCAATGGGATCCCATTTTCCATCACCAAATTGTTAACCTTGCTTGGAAACTCCTTCTACCCCATACTGTTTGGAATCTTTGGAAAGAACAAAATAGATAAATTTTCAAAGAGCAATCCAATGATCCCTATAAAATCTACAACTTGGTGGTAGTTGGGCTACAAGAAAAATTGAATTTCTACATGTGGAATCAACACAAATGCAAAATATCTCTCAATACGAAAGTGAAGTGGTCTTAAAGAACTCAAATTCCAATTCAGCCCCTCAGTTCGGTGGTTTTAAGAGCTAATATTTCTTGGTCTCCTCCACCTTTAAGTTGTCTTAAAGTTAATATTGGTGATGCTACTAAAGGTAACCCAGAAGATTTTGGTGGAGGTGCCACTATTAGAGATGATCAGGTTCAACCTATGGTAGCCACGGGTATCAATTTTGGTAAAGGAACTAATCACGGTGAAGCCCTTGCTATTCTTAAATGTATGAAGTTTTCTATTAGTTTTGGCAGAATAAAAATCATGGTTGAAAGTGACTCCCTTAACTTGATCAATCTTTTAAATAATAAGGGTATTTCCAGCTGGAACATTAGTAGCATTATTGTTGACATCAAATGGCTCCAATCTCAATTCTGTAATGTCCTATATCATCATATATACATGGAAGGTAATCAGGTGGCTAATCTGTTAGCTAATATTGGAGTTTCTATTGAGATATAAAAGACTTGGATCGGGGATTTCCCTAAACTTCTTCTAAAATCCTTTATTGATGACCGCCCTAAGAAAAATTAGTTGTAACAAGGCTCACTTTATCCATTCTATTTTTTCTCACACTGAAAACTGACTTCATCTGCTCTTATCCCTTTTCCATCGTTGTACAGAAAGCATTAATTATGACTTGATGGTGGTTTCTAATAATTATGTGCATCTCACGTGGGAAGCTAAGATCTCAAATTTTAATGTTTTGATTGTGATTTTTAATCATAATTGTGAGCATCCTATGTTCCGGTTGGCTCATGGCAGTGGGGGAAATTACCATTATTTTAAGGCCCGCTCTATTTCTCATTTATTCATCACCTTTTTTTCAAAGCTTCTCGTCTTTGTTAGCAATGGGGGTGCCTTAGTGCAAATTGAGCTGCGATGTGATGAGTTGAAGAAGGATGTGGAGGTATGGTCTTTTCTCGAGGAGAAGGGGGTTACGTCATTTATTGAGAGACTATCTTGGGCATTTCGTTATTGTGTCGAGCAGCATTTTGTCCTCGTGGAAGTGGGGTAAGGTGAAAGTGGGTAAAACCATTTTTGAAATTTCTATTGAAAGCATTGTTCTGGGCACGGGCCTTCCTACTGAAGGTGATATTTACTTCAAGAGGCCATTAAAAGCAGAAATGGTGGCTTTTCTCAAAAGAAAAAGAATGTGTTTATAAGTACCAGTCTAGATATGAAAGAGCCTCACTAAAATCTCCTTGGGATCGCATTGTTGAGCAAGTTATGCGTTATTTCACGATGGAAGGCAGGTACAAACTCGTTTTTGGCCCCCGACTTTTTATTTTGGCCCATTTTCGTAATGATCTCAAGGTGAATTTGGAAAAATTCCTTTTCTAGTCTTTGGATTTGTCAATTAAGAAGGCTCGTGTTAGTGAGGGTCCCCTACTCCATCAAGGCTTACTATATTTTATTTTCAAAACCAAAATGGATGCTCGTACTTTATCTCATTTTCTGATTGTTGCTTGTTCGGCATGCCGCCATGCCCCTTCCCTTGTCCCTTCTTTGCCCCACCATCTTCGGCCGCCTCCTCGACCCTCACTTTATTCGACTCTCCACTTGTGTTCGACCCGGAAGTGGAAATCACGAGCCACTATGAAGCCACTTTGTCCCCCCTACTCACTTCTCTCCTCCTCGCTTGTATGTTTCTCCCTTCATGGCGACACCCAACCCCCCCTCCTTTTACTCCTTTACATTTTTTGGAGGACATGGTTGTTTCGAGTCTAGTTGATGATGGCTTCATTCCCAAGTTCTTGCTTGGTTTATTTAATGCCTATCCTAATTCTTTGGATCTCTCTGGCCATAATTTTCCTTCTAACTCTTTTGTAGAAGGGAAAAAGGTGAACTTTGAAGATTACACCTGCGGTTGTTAGTGAACACACCGAGCACCCCTTGGATGATTATGCGGGAGGTGTATAGTTTTGTTGTTGCGGGTTGTCGATGTGGATCAAGTTAGTCTCTTTGCCAACTGCGAGGGATTCTAGTATTGATATTGTTGAGTTGCTTCAAAGTGTCATTGGTAACATCAACAAAACTTTTATTATTATCAAAAATTGGAAGGCTTACTCGATGGCACTTGGGCTCATCTTCAAAATGATTGGAAGGAGTTGATTATTGTTTCTGACACTCTAGCTAGAAATACTTCGATATTGTTGTGCATGAAGAAGTAAAAGTTCTTTAAAATATGATAGATATGTAGCCCTGTTTGTGGGCCTTTTTGCTCTTTTTGGAATGTTGGTCTCTTTTTACTTTTGTCTAGCTGTACTTTTGCTTTGTAATGCTTTATCTGTCCTTTTAGGCCCATTGTAAAAAAGGATGTGGGTCCTTTCAACACCCTCACCGTTTACAAACTTCTAAAAAAAGTAGTTTATTGGGTAGAAAACAATTTATTAACTATGTGACTTTTTCAATTAATAGAAAATAAATATCTTTAGATTGACTAACGAAGTACTAAATATTTAGGAGTGTTTTTATAAAACAACAAAATATTTTACTGATGAAAAGTTGGTTTTTAATCCTTGTGCATGTTTTTTACATTTAAGACATGTTATTGTGTTCTAAGTTTTACGGTGAAATTGGGTTTGAAGTATAATTATTTTACAAGCATTTAATAAAGGATAAATAAATTTTGCATAATGACCATAACTTTCCATGGATTTTAACATGTCTGATAACTCCACTCACTATATTTACGTCACTGAGGATAGTTGCCTCTTATTTGTTCTTCCTTCCACAAATCAATTCTATGGATTCTAGCAAAGTCATAACTATATAATTCACTTATATACAATAATTTTACTCGTTGACTTGTTTTGAGTGCATTGTGCTTGTTTAAATTGTGTTTCCATATTTTTCAAGAAACAATTCCATGCATGAAATCATAATACTAACTTCTGACTCTAGTTAGTCAAAAAAAATGATATTTCACACTATATCTCAAAATTGACAAATGTTCACAAGTCCACTGACCCTTTTCGCGTTCCTTACCAATCACAATATAAGTATCTAAAAACTTGTGATGGAAAAAAATAGAAAATTCCCTTTTTGGTTCACCCTCTAACTTAATAGAATAATAAAAACATTAAAACAAAATGGGAAAAATAAAATAACAAATGACAATCATGATGGACCCATACATAAATATTCTAACCAAATCTAGGTTAACCGAACATAAAAGTTAGTATTCTACTCACCACATATTTTAGAATTAAAGGAAGTGAAGTTTGGTATAATCCTAATATGGGTTTAAATGGAAAATATTGTCCAAAATAATTATATGGCACTCACAAAATCGTTGTGAACGTGAAGGTGAACAGGAAACAATGGAAGGTGAAAGAGCACTAAAGAGAAACATTACAATATAAATATAACTAAATATAGAAGATTAAAATCGGGACTTGTCACTTAAATCTAGATGATAATTTTCGTTCATTTGTTTTGTTTTTATATATTGGTTAGAAAAATGAACTAGGCACATCATTACTGATTTTGGATGCCATTATAGGAACACTTTTCGACGTAATATTTTTTTGTCACGTATAATTAATTTTGTTTTTAAATATATTATTCAATTTAGTCTATTGGCTAGAAAATGATTTCTTAACTATGTGACTTTTTTTAATTAATATAAAATAGACATTTTTAAATTGACTAATGAAATACTTCTAAATATTTAGGAGTGCCTTTATAAAAAACACAATGTTTTATATTGGAAAAAGTTGGTTTTTAATCCTTGTCATATTTTTACATTTAAGACATGTTATTGTGTTCTAATTTTTGAATGAAATTGGGTTTGAAGTATAATTATTTTACAAACATTTAATAAAAGGATAGATAAATTTTGCAATGACAACAATCACTTTCCATGGATTTCAACATGTATAATGACTCCACTCACTATATTTACATCGGTAAGGATAGTTGCCTCTTATTTATTCTTCCTTCCACGAATCAAATCTAAGGATTCTAGTAAGTCACAAACTCTGTAATTCACTTATATACAATAATTTAACTTGTTTTGAATGTGTTGTGGGTGTAGTGCTCTGGATCATTTAAATTATTCTTCCATATTTTTCAAGAAACACTTACATGTAGAAAATCATAATATTGACTACAACTTTGGTTAGTCAAAAATGGGATTTCACATTGTATCTCAAAATTGACAAATGTTCGCAAGTGAATGACTCTTTTGACGTTCCTTACCAATCAAAATATAAGTATCTATAGACTTGTAATGGAAAAAAATATTAAATCCCCTTTCTTTTGTTCACCCTCTAGCTTAATATAATAATAGAAATAGTAAAACAAAATGGGGAAAACAAAACAACAAATGACAATCACAATGGACCTATACTGAAATAAGGGCATTAGAAATCCCAATTTCCTTCACAAAGGTTAGAGGGGAAAAAACTCTTCTAGGTATAGGTATTTTATATATGGGTTATTGTGAAAATATTACTTGAACATTTTTGACAAAGGCATGCATTTCTTGACTAGAGAAATTAGAACCCGGGAGTTTTCTCGATTACATTGATTGAAACCAATCTATTCAAATTTCCCTCCACTTAGGGGTAATTAATCAACTAGTCTAGAAAATTTGGGCATTAGACTTTATGTGAGTTTTTTCTATGGCCACAAAGCAAAGTCCTTGATTTGTACTAATACTCATTTCATTTTTACTTACTAATGTGTTCAAGTGTGTGATTGCATTCAAGAAAATGGGATGTAATTTGTGGGTTGTGCCTTTAATTTTAATTGTGGGTGTGGTGAAATGTTGATATCTATGATCACAAGGATTTGGTTATTAATGGAAAATGTAGAATTATCAATTCTTGTGACATTCATTATCTTAGAATTACCCTTGAAATATACTTTATTTAATACCAATTTTTTTGTATTCTTTTTGCACTCATTTTTATGGTCTTCATTTAATAGAAGGTAGGTGGCTAGTGGACTATGCATAATTTTAGTTTTGTATGCTTTAATGATTTTTTGGACGTTCATATTATTAGGGTTGTGCTTATTTTTTAGTCACGATGCATAATCATGGTTATAATATTTGTGGCTAATGGAATTAATTTAGTGGGTGTTATAGATATCTCCAAATCTTGTTAAGAACGAAAAGATGGTGGACTAGATGTTGCATAGACTTATATGTTTGGAACTAGCACAAGCCATCTCTAAAATTTGAGTTGATTAAATATTTCATAATTATCAATATGTAGACACAAAATCACTCACTTGGGTACATTTCTAGGTCCTAAATGCATACTAGAATTCATATGATTCTTAAGCAAGAAAATTAGTAATTGACTACTTGGCCTATTTCATGTGTTTCTTGTTTTCTATTTGTTCTTACACACCCTATAGCCCAGTCGGTATTTTATTTATTTATCTTCTATGGCTCTAGATACCATTGTTCACCCAGGACATGAGTGTGCGGGTGCCCCCAGAGCCTTTATTACCTTACTCACTCCTTTAGGGTCTATTTTATCTTTTGGGTTTCCATTTCACTTATGGGTTGGCCTTCTAGTTGTCAATTATGAAATTCAAACAAGGGAATCATATAAATACATAGTTATGTGTTCAAAATAAGGTATTAAGCGCTAAGCAATATTATCATCACCTAAGCTTGCATCTAAAAGGTACCTAAAGCACTCTAAAGCATCCATCTAGCATCCATTCAAGGGAAAAAGGATCTGCAACAACTCTACATCCATTGCATAGGATGGGGAAGTTTATTTTCCATCCATCCGCACATTCTATTACATTGCTGACCTACCTACTATCTAGTGCAACTTACACAAGGGCATCCTAGGGCACAATTTCTATACACACTCACAAGAACCACATGGAGTTTGAGATGTAGTGCAGCACTTGGTCATAAGTTAGCTCTGTCGGGTGACCGTTGGGGTCATTTCAACTCCCCATATCTCATCTTTATTTTTAGGTTTTATGTGGTTTATGGGCTTGTGCAAGTGAACTCCTATTTTGCATGTTAGAAAAACCCTTGGCGATAATTGTGAAACTATCAAGCAATTAACGGAAACAACAACAAAGACCCTGTAACACTATAAAATTAATATCCCAACCATTTACGTAATTATCCCAATAGCAGTCTCCAGTGCCCAAGCACCCATGTCCTTCCATGGAAGCCCATTACAGCTCTGTTCATGGATTCTAGATTTTTTTGAGTGATAAAGACACTCGATGATTCTTACCATCACTTTTCCTAGTCTAGACCAGCTTCGGATCAAGAATAAAGCAACTAAGTTATCTCTTCTTCTTCTTTACTTAGGGTTTCAAAAATTACATGTTTTTTTTTATTTATGTCATTTCCTCATTCCAGCATTTATATATAATTTTTTTCAGTAGTGACTCTATAATATGTATATTTAATTCAAATTAAATCAATTCATTTGGTTAACCCTACTTGTGATCATACACTCGGATCCTCATTTCACTTATTTTATCCAATCTTCTTTCCTGGATACTAAAATTCCTCGATCTCCTTGCATGAATTACTTCAAATGCATCCATCTTGGAAAAATGTTTTTCAAAATCCTAGACACTATGTATCTACCTCACAATACACCACTTACACAAGTAAGTGTCATTTTTATCATCTCTCCGACGACCCTAGCCTTTTTATCCTCCATCTAATCAACATGTCTTGGAGTCAATTCAAGCTTTGCATTGTTTATTTCAAGACAAGATTCAAGCTATGGAAACAAATATTACATCTCTTAAAGTTGAAATCCAAGATCTTAGTGATGTTTCTCAAGCCCATTCTTGTTATTCTTCTATATCTCATCCCACT
Source organism: Taxus wallichiana var. yunnanensis (assembly GCA_018340775.1). Lineage (NCBI taxonomy): Eukaryota > Viridiplantae > Streptophyta > Pinopsida > Cupressales > Taxaceae > Taxus > Taxus wallichiana. The sequence goes on along the minus strand of CM031242.1, from coordinate 829,949,417 downwards.
TTTACGTCTTCTACATGGTTTCGTGTCGGTGAATCTCAAGTCTTACCATTACAGGGTACCTCTAAATTTTGATTTCAATGCTAAGCAACATGATATTCTTCCCGAGCTCCTTAATCACCAATTGATCAATTTTCCATCTACTCATTGTTATCCTCCTTATCGGCTTGCAAAATACCAAGGTCACCCATATTGCAATTATCATTGAATTAATGGATATAATGACAATGATTGCTATCTTTATAAAACAACAAATTTTCCACCTTAAGCATCATGGTTTTGCTTGATTTGCTATAAAAATATTTCGCATGCTCATATTTAATTCTAAGCCCCATTGAGATCCTAAATCTTGTCCTTCCATATCTAATGAGCATCATTCGTTCATTATTAATGTTCCTCCTTCGATCAATCAAGATATGCTTGTCCAACTCATTCTAATTCAGCATCCTCATCTAAAAATCAATCCAACTCCTCCTTCTCTCAAGTCTTCTACAGCGTTACCCATTCAACCTAAACAACCTCCTCTAAAAATTAGTCCAACTCCTCCTCTCAACTCTTGTATAGCAGTACCCATTCCACCTAAGAATCCTCCTCTAAAAATCATTTCAACCCCTCCTCCTCTCAGGTCTTCTATAACATTATCAATCCCACATAAGCTATCACCATTCAAGATCCCTCCCCATCCTACTCCACTTTTGTGTCCAATTCTCTTTGTCAAACAAGATAATCCTTACATTGATGGACAAGACACATTTCAAGCTCTGCCACCATGGCATGGTCTTCATATCAACGCATAGAACCCCATCACTAATACACCTATGGGGCATTGTACTCCCTCCTTCTAGCATTATGAGTTATCTCTAGCACCTACACTCATACTTAATGCTTCGCACTTCATGTCTAATATTTTTAAGTACTTTCAAACCCTTTGATACACACATTGTATCATCATTACCCTATGACACAATCTAGTTCCATGGTTCATACTTGATTGTGGAGGGTCTAAATCTGAAATGAGCCTCACATCATTCACACTTCACGCTCTGTGATTTACGATACATCTTCCTAGAACATATTCGCATGATATGAACATTACCCTATGATGCGTTCTAGTTCCATAGTTCATACTCAAATGTTGAGGATCTAAATCTAACATAAACCCCACATCATTCACACTTCACGTTCTATGCTTCATGATCCATCTTTCTAGCGCACCTTTTCAAACCATTTCCCGATGACGCACTCGTGTTCTATGGTTCATTCTTGACTAATGAGGAGGCATTTATAAATGAACCTCATCTCATACACATCCGTTGGGGGAACTCTCCTCCTACCATCGTCACACTTTGAATTCCATTCCATCACACACATACACTACATTTTCATATATTGGTTGCACTTATTCTTGCTTATACTATTACATGATGCACTTTGCTTATTATGCTAGTAAAATACTTAGTATATCATTATATTTATCATATACACATGCACATTCACTTGGTCTTTAGTTGTGAAGGAATATCTATTATAGGTCTTTACACATTGTAATGATGATTGACATTGTACCTCTTACCATTCCCCCTGAGGCTCCTCAGGGAATCTACTTTCTCACATATTACAGGTGTTAGCATTTCATCATATACTATTGATGCAAGAGCATCACTTGTACATGTTCAATTTTGGATTTTTCATAGTTTAATAGGTGTTTGGATTCCATATGGTTGTTCATGAGTCATTTCTAGTCCATTTGGACTCATGTATTTGTAATAAGAGCACATGAGGAGTTTTCCCTCCAAAATGGCTCATTTGAATATTTGAAATTGTCTTGAGTCATGTTAGTGAGTTAGTAGGCCTAGGAGTTAGTATAGGTTCTCTAAGTCATAATAAAGGGGTCATAAAGCATATGTGTACTTGTAAATGAATCATGATGTTCTAACTAGACCCTAAACCTCATCTAGTTAAGTCTAAGCCTAGGTGAGTTAGTGGTTTCTCAACCTAACTACCCTCCTTTCCTCATAAAATAAAATGTATTTGAATAAATGAAGATAGGATGAGTGGTTGGTGAGAGGATGAGGAGAGAGTTTTTTTCAGGTATTCCTCATGGGGAAGAGTATGGAATGAAAGGAGATAGAAAGGGAGAGGTCTGAAATATTGTAAGAAACATATGGCATGATAATGAAGCACTTTGTTGTGAGAATATTTGTATCTTTCTTTTAGAATGTTGTGCATAGTATTTTCTAATGGATGTTAAGTTTTATTCTTCAAGATCCTTCAAATAATTTTTTATAACACCTTGTGTAGATTATAAATATCTGAGATAATGAACTTTGTGCCAACTTGAGAAGCCAAGGTATGAACTATGTGTGAAAACTAGATAACCTGGTCTGAACCAGTCATAATAACTTTTTCATTTTAAATCCAAATTCCTTGAAATTTGGTCCATAGAGGGAAAAACATAATTTTTAAGATGGGTCTTGAATTATTTTCCTTTACGATGAATATTTTTGAGTTATGGTGTTTTATTCTGACTGGTTTGAGGTTGCATGCAAATTGTTCAATAAAATGCCTGCATGGTAAAATGGGCATAACTCACTTGTTTTGAAAATTTGGACTCTGAAATTTTGAGGGTATAATAATGAGACCATTTTTCAAATGTTTTTTTATTAAAATGGTGATTTTAAAAGTGTAAAAAAATGTATTGATGACTGAAATTTCTGATCTAAATGGCAAATGAACCTTTGTGGGCTTGGTAACATCCTCTTTGCAAAGAGTAGGGAGAAGTTGGTTGTTTGTAAAATCACTTAATTAGTTGAATTATATGGTTTTTATGATTATCTTCATCAACTATTTTATATTATTACTAGTACACTATTTATTCCATTGACACATACATGCATTGACATACTTTTTATCTTTCTAACATGTGAACTGGTGCTTCATGTGCAACATTTACTTTGCGAAACTATATGCAACCATGGTTATCTCATACACTTTGATCAACATTATTTTCCATTGTATGCTATTATTTGTAGGTTATGCCCTATGTCTTTTTTTTATCACTATTGGTATGCTTTTGGCCACTTCGGCCCTGATTGTCTTGTGACATTGAGCGATGTACCATGTTTGAAACCCACTTTTCATGGTCTATCTTGTATGCACATTTTCTTGTTAATTTTTTTATACGACATGTTTGCTTCTTTTCTACTAACACATGTATCTAGCCACTTTTTTTGCATGTGCCTTAGTTTCTACCATGCACACTCCCTACCCCCTGTAGGTATTAGCTTCAACATAGCATCAAGTCCTCTCTTTTGGGTTGCATTATCCTATCGACGTCGCATGCATCCCAAATGGGGGGCATACATTGGGTGAACAAATCACCCATCTAGAAACATAGGTTATAGTTATAGCACTGGCTTAGAATCATACTTGGGTCAAAATCACAACACAAACACCAACGCCCAAACCTGGACATAAGCGCGCTTGACATTTGTGTCCTCCCCTGGGCACTAATGTCATGGGGGCACACACAGTTAGCTTATAAGATCATCACAGTTCACATAAGCATTTAGAGTAGTTTTACAATATCATGAATAGTCCTCCAGTAATAGAATGCATTCTATTTCCATTTCAATCGCAAAAATCAATACAATTGGAACTAATGCAGGACAACATGATCAAAATAGGGACAAACATCTTCGGTGGTGTTTATCGGCGAGTCATGGAAGGAGAGTAACACTAGACCTCTCTCCCCAAAACTTTCTCTTTAGTGTGATATCGCCCAAAAAACTCACACTTCGCATAATACCGCCCAAAAAACTCGCTCTTGGCATGAGATCACCCAAAAAAATCATTCTACACAACATTTTTAGGACATTTTTCTATCCTTTTACACTCTTCTATATCAGTGCACACTTTCCTTTTATACACTTTTACATACTTTTACATACGTATGCACACTTTTATCTGATTTATCATATACATAACTTTGACTACATTCTTGCTCTTCTTTTTCAGGTTTGTCCTTACAAGAAGCTACAACAACAAGCTACAACAACAGTCTGAATTCATATGCTTCACCCCTAGGGCCATTTTCCTTTCCTAGTTTTTAATCTCCATTTTTGCATTATTCCACACTTTAATTGTCCACTCAACACGCATTTCTCCGCACACTCTACATCGTTACAAGGTACGCATTTCTTATCTACTTTATGTTATCGAGTATTCACTCAACAACATAAAGTGGGGACAAATGTAGATGAAAAATCACACGCTTTGGTACATTTCTAGGTCCTAAATGTATGGCATAATTCATATGATTCCTAAGCAAGAAAACTAATAATTGACAACCTGTACTTGGCCTCTTTTATGTGTTTTTTGTTTTCTATTGGGTCTTACACACCCTACAGACTGACAGTATTTTACTTATTTATATTTTATGGCTCCAGACACCAACGTCTAGCCAAGACAGAGCATCCATGTCCCCTTTGGGTGCCCCCAACCCTTTCTTACCTTACTTACACCTTTTGGGTCTCTTTTATCTTTTGGACATCGTTTTCATTTATGGGTCGTCCTTCCAGGTTATCGATTCTGAAAATTCAAATAAGGGAATCATATGAATACATAGTTATGTGTTCAAAATAAGGGACCAAGCACTAAGCATTACTATCATCACCTAAGTTTGCATCCAAAAGGCACCTAAAGCACTCTAAATCATCCATCTAGCATCCATTCAAGGGACAAGGCTGCAACAACTCTACATACACAACATAAGAAGGGGATGTTGATTTTTCCATCTACACATTCTACTGCATTGTTACATTTATCTAAATCCCACTATTAAGTGTAACTTGCACAAGGGTTTCGTAGGGAAAAATTTCTACACACGCTCACAAGAACTACATGGATTCTGAGATGTAGTGTAGCGCTTGGTCATAAGTTCACTCTGTCGGGTGACCGCATGGGGTCGATCGACTCCCATATCACATCTTTATTTTAAGGTTTGATGTGGTTTGTGGGCTTGTGCGGAGTGAACTCTTCTTTTGTAGGTTCTGAGTACCCTCTACGATCATTGTATGACTATCAAGTGGTCAACAAAAGTAACACCGAAGACTAGGTGACACTATAAAAATCATATTCCAACCATTTTTGTAGTCATGAGCACCCAAGAAAATTCTTCAAAGCACTCATGTGCCCTTGTCTTCCGTGGGCACCCATGTCGGCTTTGTCCATGGATTCCATAATTTTTGTGAGCAATAACAACACTCTGCCCGGTTGTGCATCACTTTTCCCGATCCATATCGACTTCGGACCATGCGTAAATTAGCTAAGTTCTCTCTCCTTCATCTTTTCTTAGGGTTTCAAATATTACATGTTTTTTCTTTTTTCATTTCTTCATTTGATCCAGTAGTGACTGCTGATTAGATTTAATTCAAATTAAATCAAATCACAATATAAAAATCATAACATGTTTTACTTCTTGCTAATATTACAATAACTTGTTTCAATTCATTTTTCACCACAAGCATTGCATTAATTATAATTTCTCTTGATCTCCCTTCTCGATATACAACATATGTGGTAGAATTTTTCATTTCATGGCTTGATTTTATGTGGAATTTAGTCTTCGCATTGTGCGCCTCTTATTTTATCCTTGTATTAGTTTTGGGTGTTTTTATCACAATTTTTAAGTCCTTATTAGAAATTAATATTAGGATTAATGGTGTTTAACTTGAATGTAAATGTATCTTATAAATGACAATTGTTATAGTCCATTTAGATATACAAGAGTATTCATTACAATATTGTTTGAGCCAACATTTTATTTTGACATACAAATTAAGGATTATCTATGTTACACATTATATATTTAAAGTTATTTTCTTCATGAAATTAGTTTTTTTCCACCAAGATTCCTAATAAATCAACAACATCCCATTAAATCCACTTTGTTTACCTAAAATAAAATTCATTTACTTTGCAAATGTAAATCCTCACTAAAACATGAAACTGGGGTGTTTAGTAAAGCACTTACAAATTGTTACTTATTTGTAGATCACCTCAAGTGGAAGTTTAAGACTTTCTTGGTATAGAACATGCCATTAGCAGATTTTGAAATCAAATTAATTTACTATGTAAATGTAAAACCTCACCAAAACACCAAACTAGGGTACTTGGTTAGCACTAAACATTTTTAATTATACATCATCACTCAAGCAAATGTTTAAGACTTTTTGACATACGAGTGTTAGAATTATTCTTATATTCTAGTATTTCACATGTTAATGTATTATGTGTGTATGGATGAGATATAAATAACTCATCCATAGATAAGGTTGTATGGAAATTTTATAGGAATTAGTTGATGAGGTTTGAGTCATCTTAACTAAGAGATTGATTTCCTCTATACATAATCTCATCACAATTGAATATGATTAATAGGATTTTATATATATAATCTCACATTTGGTATCGAGTAAGGCGCTCGATTAAAATGAAAATTTTGATTTTTCAATTTTAAGGGGAAGCTTCAATGTGTGATTTCCTATTAATGAAATCCAACTACATTTATTTTTATTTAGTTTAGAGATTTCATTTTCATTAATTAGTTGAGTTTTGATCTATTATCTTGGTTCTCTTTGGTTGTATAATAAATATATATTTTTTTGAAATTGTACAAAGTACAAAAGAATCTTATGGCCTCATCAACATCTATATCGGTTCATACAATTTCAATCATTGTTTGAATCTATAAAATTCATGCATTTTACAACTTTGGTGTTGTTTTTCTTCATTTCGTCATATGTGTGTGCTCTTCCATTTAGATAGTAGTGTCTAGGAGCAAGTAGTTGCAGCCACTTGTTTGTTTTGAAATCTATGGCACGATATATTTTGAGAAGCATGTGGATATTTTGTTAGATACATTTATCTCCATGATTGTTCTTACTTTCTCCATGTTGAATTTAATGGTGTAAATAGTATTTAAATATTTTAGGTAATCGTACATAGTTTGATATCAATTTAACTTTATTTTTTTGTTAAGTTAATATGATATGTAATATTCTTAAAGTGTTGTAATGTTTTTTTGTTTTTTTTAAATCTTGGTTTATTTATTTACAGTTTTAAGTTATTAACATATCTTGGTAGTCTATTGTTCTAGTGTTTACATTAACATCGTGGGTGTAATGCCATAAGTGGTCATGTTATTAAAGCATTGGTTGTGTGTGTGTGTGTGTGTGTGTGTGTGTGTGTGTGTATTTATTTATTTACGGTTTTAAGTTATTAACATATCTTGGTAGTCTATTAGTCTAGTGTTTACATTAACATCGTGGGTGTAATGCCATAAGTGGCCATGTTAGTAAAGCATTGTGTGTGTGTGTGTGCGCGCCTTGCGCAGCGCGCGTGCGTGAGTGTGCGTGAGTGTGCGTGAGTGTGTGCGTGTGTGTGCGTGTGTGTGTGTGTGTGCATGTGTGTGTGCGTGCGTGTGTGTGTGTGTGTTTAATTTATCATCAATTTTAATATTATTTTTTTAAGGTCGTCGATAAAAATGTAAATTTGATAAATAAATATATGTTTTTATTGTCAAAATAATAGTCGAATTGTCTCCTTGTAGCAAATTCATAATCGGGATAACATGACATCCAATTGGTGTGTGAGTCCTATGGGGGAGGTTTCCCATAAAAATGACATGCAACTAAACTTTAAGATCCATATTCTTGAGTGAGTTGAATTCCGCTAAAGAAGCGAAGCAATGGAGGTAGGAGGCCCATCTACGACCTTAAGTTTGTTGTTAATGAAGGGGTTAAAAACATGCAATAGTGGAAAAATATTTGTTCCAAATTTAATAGATTCAATGGTTATTTCCAGGTGGTATTGATGGTCACCTATGTTATTCAAAAATTTGATAGAAAAAATTAAGAAGAGGATACAAATGTAATAATGAGGGCCAAGTTCTCAACTTCTATATTTTCTTTATATGTGTGATGTGAAGAAAAATAAATTTTCATAAACATGTGTAAAGGGGATAAAATGAAGACTATATATCATTTTTTGAGTACTTCTATGATTTATCTACGATAGCATAACATTCACTAGATGTTAAAGCATAAATTACAATTATTTTTTTGTGTATGTAGGTTATCACTAGAAGTATGTATTTTTCCAATGATAATCCCGACACTCACCGAAAGTGAAAGTGTGAATAGTTGTGTTTACATATGTAGGTGATCACAAAGAGTAGTTTTCATGAGTAGCATGAATGCATACATGTATATGTTGATATAAATGTTTGTTTCCACCTTGTGTGTTATGGTTCATCTCCCTATATCTATAATAGGGGAGATTTTGTAATCTAAAATATGGTGTAGAACCAAAATACATTAAACATTAATAAAGCATAGATCCTATATTCATGTCTAAATAAATACAATGATTGCACAACCATAAACGAGCTTAATAAAGTAAGTAAAAATCAAGGTTATAAGAGAAATTACAATAATTTTATAAAGAAATATGGTGAGAACTTGATATGAAAGTGTGTAAAATAGATATGAAAGGTCTCGTTGAGCTATCTTGGAATTTTCAGGGATTATAAACTAGAGGGAGGATGAAGTCGCGTGTCTTAGAAAAAGTCATCCAAATTAATTTTTCTTATATGAATGGATTCATTCTTTGTGGATCCGATCTAGATTCTGAATTTTACACAATCTTCATCTGTATTTCAAGATCAATATCTTATATATGATTATCCCCGATCTCACATCTATATCTAATTTAGGGTTTCTCTTTTATCAAAAACCTACCTTCTTCCTTTTCTTGAAAACCTAAAATAGGGTTTAGTCCACAATGGTCAAGCTTCCTCAACCCACCACTAAGTTGAGATCTACCTAAATGGTAATACTCAAGAGACCTCATACCGATATAGTTTTCTATCATTGTAGATGTATGAGAAAATGTGATAATATATACAATTCTACATGTCATTCCCTATAACCTAGTGGCACAAGAGGTGATGCATAAAATGTATGTGTTTATGATTTACAAATAAGAGTAATCAATTATGTACTTGAGTGTGAAAGAGATCTTTGGATGTTTGGCTAGTGTATTGATATCATAATGAGGCCCCCTTTGCAATATTTTTGATGATGTGTTTATATAGTGATCATACCTCAAATTTGGATCCTATTGATGAGAAACTAACTTAAATTCGACTTCACTTGACCTAAAATACGACATGAAGATATTTCTTTGGAAAAGTTTAAGAAAAAAATAAGGAGGACAAAGTTTTCCATATAATATAGTTGTTGGGACAACTTTGTCCAGAAGGATGACTATGTCTTCAACATAGAATAATAAGCCCATATCAAAACAAAAGGTGGAAATTACTTTAAAGCAAACAAAACATATGAATAATTCCTAGATAGGTGTTTAGAGGACATTATAGAATAAGATGGCTTAGATTAGGTGTTGAGATGTCGATTAATCGTAATTATACAAGCTAACCAATCATGCACACAAAACCATTAAAAAGTTATTATAAAAAGGATTATGTCATTTCAAGGCATCTATAATTGCCTCCACTTTAAAATAGAATTGAAAATGTTGATTTAAAATAAAATAAAATAAAAAAAGGACACCCAAAAAAATATTTTTACGTGTGTCTTGTAAAGGCTTTTGATCCATGTTTTTCCAATGAGTTCTTCAAACAATATGCCAACCTATAAAAATCAGCAAGGCGTGGTAGATTGCATTTCTCTTTATAAAACATATATATGATTTAAGCTTTGATAATAATTTTTCAAATAGTAGATAAATAGATATGAAATGATAAACATTATTTTTCGATAGAGCACACCACATTTTTTCAATAGATAAATACATTATGTCCATAACAATTTTGTTGTGTAAAGGAGGTTTTGATCTCATTTTATTTTCTTATTGGTCGAGAAAAAACAAAAATATATCAAAGGGGTGGGTGTATCAAACATGTCTCCAAGATCGAAAGACAAAACATGAATATTAAGGCATTCGAAGCCATCAAAGGGGTGTGTGTATAAAACATGTCTCCAAGATAGAAAGATGAATCATGAATATTAAGGCGTTTGAATCCAACCTATAGTATTGAGCTACTATAAAATCCATATATTAGTTGTGAGCTACACAGGGAGATAAATATATGTTTTAAGCTACAAAAGAGGGCGAGAGAGTGTAACGTTGTTGTTCAAATAATTAAAATAAATTGAAATATTTGAGAAGGAATAATTTTCCAATTTAATGTACTTTGAATGTTCATGGTTGGAAATATTTTCTCAACTCAAATAGTTTGAATGTTTATGATTGGAAATATTTTCTCAACTCAAATAGTTTGAATGTTTATGATTGGAAATATTTTCTCAATTCTGATAAAGAATTATCTTGATTAATTACATGTGATTCATTTGTATATATAAATGTTCTTGATTAAGCGTAAGTGCTTGATAAATTCATCAATCATTTTTCCTCTACAAGTATAGTCCATTATTTGGGAAAAATCCCATGTGATTAGGACTAGTGTATGTGATCATTGATTTGGAAATAATAGGTATGATGCCCCCTCTTTTGGGGTGGTGCTAGATGTTGTAGGCATATTACCCCCTAAAAAGGTTTTCTTGTTTAATTTTCAATATTTGATTTTTATGTATTAAGATATGCTATAGGGACACAATCGCCTTAAACGAAGTTATCTGATGTTTGATTACTTAATCTAGAACTTTGACAACTTCGGCCTTCATTCCAACAATTTTTCCTTAGGTGTGTCAGTTATCAATATTTTTTCTTGATACTAGAATTTTGTTGTTTTTTTATTATATTTGTTTATGATATGTGTGTTAAATGATTTGTATATGAAATATTTTTATAATATAAGATATGATATGTTATTTTTGTGTGTTTTTTATTGTACATAGATGTTCATTTATGGAAATTCCATGATAGATGATGCATGCAAATAATAACTACTTTGGGCCTTGATACTGAGTGATCGGGCTTTTATTGTTAGAGTAAGGTTAGGAGAGGAAAACCATTTAGAATTATTACCCCATGAAAAACACTTATTGAGTGGTATATGTGAGTGTTGGGACAAGGTTGTTTGTGCATCATGGTCAGTCTATTAGAGAGGTGGTAATTACATTAGAGTATGTGTGGTGAATTCCATGACTACCTATTGTTGGTCACCAAATTATATTATAAAATGATATAGATTACTAAAAGGTGCATAAGAATTTTGTTAGTGTTGATAGAGATTGTTATCGAGACCTCAAGAGTATTTTACATGACTAGGTGCTATAGTGTATTCAAGTGATCCATAGTTGCAAAAAAAAATGTGTATTTTTGGGTGCTTTTGCAATCATGGATATGATTGATATGATTATCTCTTATAACACATGGGGTCATATTATAATTTCCCACCTCTACAAGGATTCATATCACTTTTTTAGAGAGGATTATAGTAGTGGTATTAGAGTTGTGACAATATTACGATATGGGAATATGAGCACATTACCATCGGGAGGTTAATGGTGCCTCATGGAGTGTGGGCTCGATCAATATTTCTATAGAGTGGTGGGTAGGTTATCTATTTCTTATTGGTCATAGCATGACACAATATCAATGCATATTCGATGAGTTAATACCGGTGATGTATTGTATAGAACATGTAGAGATCATGGTGGTTGGGTAGATTATCAAATACATTTATGACAACTACTTTTCAAGAGATGGATTTGAGACATATGGAATTCTATCAGTTTGAGTGGGTTATTAAGAAGATTGGTATTTTCCAAGATGTTCCACCAACTCGGTGGCATAGATGAGGACATAGAGATGTGTGTGTTAGTCGATAGATTATACAAGTCTCACATCCATAGTTATTGTTTATACTACTAATGATGAATAAGATAAGGATATTAATGTTCTTGATGTAGATTATATGGGATGCGGGAATAGCCTACACACATTAGTAGACAACAAGTTGTTTGGATCTATTATTTATTGTTGTGATAGAGATACAAAGTTACTCCCCTAATGTAGATATAATTGTGAGCTTATATATCTTGATTGTTCTTGGCCCTCTAAAAATTGATACAATATAGACGTGTGTTGATTTTCTTAATATGATTCTTTAATTTTCTAGAATTCATCCTTGGATGCATAAATGTGTATATATTATAAAAATTTGATTATATGTTTGTTTCATTTACCCATTTATAGATCTTATTGATTGAGGAGATCTTACAGCATCTCACCCAAAATGTTAGTGATATCAAAGAGGGTGGTGACTAGATTGGGCTATGGAGGTGGAACATGATTTTTTCCCATTATGTGAACTTATTGTAAGGACAAAAATATATTGTGTTTACTGATGTCTCTTTTCATCATGAGGTGTAGAAGGAGTTAGTGCAGCTGATAATTCCATTTGCAGGGTGTATGCCAAGAAATGAGTTACCCTGCAAAGTGTTAGAGATGTCAAATAAAAAAATCTTAATTCATACTACAAAAATTATGGGCTTATCGTCACCATATTATAAGTGAGAGACAATCATGAGATTATTTCCATGAATAAAGGTGGATAGCTCTTAAACATGAATCTACAAAAAAAAACTATGGAAAATGTTAGTATATTTTTATAGCTAGGATTCCTACCTCAATATGATCCCTATCCCTTTCAAGGTTGATAAAACAACATCTAAGACATGCGATTGTATATGAAAATTAAAAAGAAATGGTATACCTTTATGGGGCCCAGATGAGACCAAGTTACGGTACAAGGTTATTGGTGGTGAATTGTTGATGTTGGGGTTATCACAAGGTTGTACATATAATATATCATATCTAAGCATACATGCAATAAAAGCGGATATTATACTAGAAGCAATATACAAAACAAGATATATAAATCAACACCATATTTAATGTGGTTCACCCAGTCAAGGGATACATCCACCAAGAAACAAACCAATCTATTATCCAAATCTTTCGAAGATATACAATTGAATATCTAAAATCTTCCACACCTCTCATATGTACAAGTACTTTCTTTCTCTCAAGCTTCTCTTTCTTCTCAAAGAATTCTCTCTCTCAATTATTCTCATGATAATCATCAATTCTTACAATACTCTTACTTCTAAACCCTATCTTTCATATTTATATAGGCATATACAAACTTAGGTCACTTAGCCATGCAATTACAATCAATAGATATGCTTTAATACTAAATTTAGATCTAATTACCGAGAGTTAAATAAAACACTCCTACACGAGGTAACCAAAACTAGTTAGCCATAAGCGATGTGCATTTCTCCTTGTCTAACTTGATGTCGGTCCATCCATAATTAATGTCGGTTATTGTGCTTTCCTGCAAGTTTAATATAGCATGTTAATCTGAAGTAATTAAGCTCCACAACTCAACAATCTCCCTCTTGGAGATAAATTACTGCACTATACATGTACAACATCATTCTTATGTCATTTCCTTAGCTTTGTTTCTTCCTCTTCAAGTATTAAAGTCAAAGACCAACATAAGTGGAGTGTAGCTCCAACTTCTCTTTCGCTAATGGCTTCATTAGCATATCCATAGGATTTTCACTCGTATGAATCTTCCCCAGTTTTAGTTGCCCATCCTCCAATACATGTCGTATGAAGTGATACCTCAACTGAATGTGTTTCATTCTAGAATGAAACGCTGAGTTCTTTGCCAAATGAATTTCACTCTGAATGTCACTAAATAATTTGTAATCATCTTACTCCTTTCCCAACTCTTCCATGAGCTTTCTCAACCATATCATCTCTTTACTTGCCTTTGTAGTAGCTGTAACATATGTTGCCTTTGTAGTAGACAAAGCCATAACCTTCTGCAATCTCGAAATCTAGCTAATTTTCACCCCACCGACTATGAAAATATATCTAATAGTGCTCCTTCTACCGTCCAAATCTCTAGCCATATCTGAATCAACATAGCCACATAAATAAATATCTGAACATCCATAGCATAACTATGTGCTAGATTTCCCTCTCAAATACCTGAGAATCCATTGGACTACTTTCCAATGCTCTTTACTTGGATTGGCCATAAATCTACTCACAACTCCCACTACTTGTGCAATGTCTGGTCTGGTACAAACCATAGCATACATGAGACTCCCAACTGTTGAAGCATATGGTACTCGTGTCATGTATTTGACCTCCTCATGTGATGAAGGACACTGATCTTTGCTCAATTTGAAGTGTCCAACCATAGGTGTACTCATCGGTTTTGAATCTTGCATGTTAAACCTTTCCAACACCTTATTGATATAAGCCTCCTAAGACAAATACAATTTCTTGTTCTTCATGTCTCTATGTATTTGCATGCCAAGGATTCTTTTTATAGCTCCTAAATCCTTCATATAAAATGTGTGAGGTAGCTTTCCTTTAGATCACCAATGTCCCGCATACTAGAAACTACAATAAGCATATCATCCACAAAAATTAACAAGATAATATAGCTTCCATTTTCAAGCCTCTTGAAATAAACACAATGGTCATATTCACATCTCAAATAACCATGCTCATGCATGAAACTATCAAACCTCATGTACCATTGCCTTGGAGCTTGCTTGAGCCCATATAGACTCTTTTTCAACCTGCACACTAATTTCTCCTTACCTTTGACTTCATACCCAAGCGGTTGTTGTATATAAATATCTTCATCCAAATCACCATGAAGGAAAGTTATCTTCACATCTAGTTTCTCTAAATCTAAATCATGTACTGTAACTATACTCAACACAATATGTATGGAAGTCATTTTAACAACAAGAGAAAATATTTCACCAAAGTCAATACATGTTTTCTATGCAAATCCCTATACTACAAGTCTTGCCTTGTATCTTTTATGTCCACCCTCTTCTTCCTTGATCCTGTAAACCCACTTGTTTTTAATATCCTCTTACATGTTGGCAACTTAACCAAATCCCAAGTCTATTTTTGTTCCAAGGAGTCCATCTCCTAATCCATGTCATGCTCCCACTGCACGTGGGTCTTATCTGCATTATTTCTTTAAAAAATTATGGTTCACCATTATCGATAAATAATAAATAAGATATAGAAGGTGTGAATCTTTCTAGAGACTTACTTACCCTTTGTGACCTTCTCACGGAGATTTTTGGGATACCGAGCCTCATTCTAGACCTCCTAAACATTTGTTTCCAATTAAGCGATGACTTATATCAGTCACCTATATAACCGATGCTAGTTACGTGACCGATGTCAATTTGGCTCTTCTGTAACGATCTTGGTTCAACTAACGATGTCGATCGAGGTCAACCAACACTAGTTCTTATGTAACCACGCCAATATTATTTTTAAATCTAAGAGTTCATTTTCATTCACAAACTTCTCAACTAGGTTCATCCTTGGGCACCAAAATTTGATCCCTATACATTCTTTTTCAATCAATTCAATGTCACAATTCCTAATACTTCAAGAATTCTCTAAATCCCAAAAATGGAATCCAAATCACGGATCCATAACCAATGAAAGTGCATCTCTTGGATTTTACATCCAACTTTTTATATTTTCCTTATCAATATGCACAAAATCTTGAACCAAAAATTTTAAGAAAAGAAAGATCTACCTCTTTTTCGGTCCAATCTTCCTCTGGTATTCCTCCATCTAGTGAACTTGAAGGCCCATGGTTAATCAAATAAATCGTTGTATCAATTGCTTCTGCCTAAAACTGCAAGGGCAATCTAGCATGTATCCTCATAGTTCTAGCACGTTCCATGATTGTATTGTTCATTCTTTCTGCAACACCATTATCTTTTGTTGTTCTTATAACCATCCTTTCTATACATATTCCATTTCTTGAACAATAATCATTGAAATCCTTGCTTTACATTATTCACCACCATTGTAAAATCTAAGGAATTTTAACTTTGAATTTGATTCATTCTCTATAAGGGCTTTCCATCTTTTAAAAGTATCAAAAACATCATATTTATGTTTGATACAATAAACCCATACTTTTCTTGTACCATCATCAATGAAAGTAACATAATATTGGGATCCTCCATGAGAAGCTACCTAGGCTAATCCCCATATATCTAAGTGTACAAGCTCAAACTTTTGATCCTTTTTAGTTTCCCAAAATTTGAGAAATCTCACTCTCTTTTGCTTTCCAAAGATACAATTCTCATATAAATCAAGATCTAAATCTTTCAAATCTAATAAATTACACTTAGCCTTTAAGATATGCATTCCTTTTTTACTCATTGGCCCAACCGATTATGCCACATGCATGTATCGAATCAAGTACATAACACGTAGAAAAGGAATCAATAACACAAGTAGACAAATATAACGTTCCTATCTTCTTACCTCTTGCCACAAAAAAGGACCCTTGGTAACTTTCCAAGAGTCGATGTGAATGTAACCATGCAACCAAACTTCACCTAGTTACCCTACGAAATAAGATCCCTCTGAGACTTGGCACATGCCTCACATATTTCAATACCCATGTATTTCCATTTTGCAATTTTAGATGAACTTCTCATTTACCAGTAATACTGCAAGATTCATCATCACCAAAATCAACATGTCCAAAATTTCCCTACACATAATTTCTGACATAAACCTTATTAGGAGTTGCATGGAAAGAAGATCTTGAATCTAAAACACACGATTTTATTCTATTATCCAAAGAAAGAATAAGAACATCTTGCATTACCTCTGCTACAATATTTACCTCTTTATTTGACTTTTTACCTTTGTCTGGGTGTTGGTTCTCTTTATCCTTTGACTAATAATATTTCTTTATATGTCTTTTATTTCCACATTTCCAATAGGTAATTCCCTTACCTATGGATTTAGATCTGCCATCCCTTGACTTTGATTTCTCATTATTCTTACTCTTATATCCCTTCTTCCTCTTTCCTACTTTGCTTTCTACATTCAAAGCATTCCCGGATGATGATTCCTTTGTATTTTTCATGTGGATTTCTTCATTCAAGATTATACTAACCACATCATCAAACTTTAAAATATTATTAGCATATGTTATATTATGAACAGCCATTACCAAGTTATCTCAATTATCAAGCAAAGAACATAAGAATAAAAGTGCTTTCAATTCATCATCAAACGAAATATCAATTGATTTTA
The DNA here is from genome assembly GCA_018340775.1 of Taxus wallichiana var. yunnanensis. Lineage (NCBI taxonomy): Eukaryota > Viridiplantae > Streptophyta > Pinopsida > Cupressales > Taxaceae > Taxus > Taxus wallichiana. Next base: position 829,932,245 of record CM031242.1, on the reverse strand, counting down.
ACTGATTTAAAATAGATCAAAAATCATTTAAATGAACAGATTTACCTTCATGCATCTTAGAACTAAATAGTTTCTTCATCAAATAAACTTTATTTGAAACACTAGGCTTTTCATATAAATTAGTAAGAGATTTTATTAACTCTACCTTAGAAGTTATTCTTTCAGTAATATTGGAAGCCACGGATGCTTCTAGGCTTAATCTTATAGATGCCAAAGCCTTTCTGTCAAGAATATTCCATTCTTCATTAGACATCTTCGTAGGTATAGACTTTTCATCCAACGGTAAGTACAAATCTCTTTGATAAAAATAGTCCTCAATCTGCCTCTTCCATAATTGATCATTTCGGTCATCAAACTTCTCTACCTTGTATTTTTTTTCTTCTGCCATTGTTGTAGCTCCCACTCAATCAAAAAACCCTCTGTGAGTAAATATGTCAACACACAAAACCCTCAAACAAAGCTCTGATACCAGTTGTTGGGGTTAGCACAAGGTTGTACATATAATATATTAGATCTAAGCATACATGCAATAAAAGTAGATATTCTACCAGAAGAAATATACAAAACAAGAGATATAAATCAACACCAAATTTAACATGGTTCACCCAATGTGGGCTACATCCACCAAGAAACAATCCAATCTATTATCCAAAGCTTTCAGAAGATATACAATTAAAGATCTACAATCTTCCACACCTCTCAGATGTACGGTATTTTCTTTCTCTTAAGCTTCTCTTTCTTCTCCAAGAATTCTCTCTATTACGATTATTCGACAATACTCACCAATTCTTACAATCCTCTTACTTTTAAACCCTAGCTTTCATGCTTATATAGGCATATACAAACTTATGGCACTTAGCCATGCAATTACAATCAATAGATCTGCTTTAATACTAAATTTAGATCTAATTCCTAAGAGTTAAATAAAACACTCCCACACATGTAACTGACATCGAGTTATCCCTAACCGATGGTAGTTCCTCCTTGCTGAACCGATGTCGAGTCATAGGTGCCCAATGTTGGTCCCTCCATAACCGATGTTGGTTATTGTGCTTTCCTGCAAGTTTAATATAGCATGTTAATCTGAAGTAATTAAGCTCCACAACTCAACAAATGATTGTTTATTGTTGATGATGTATTGAAGGATTGGAATTTCTCTTGATCACAATCAGGTGACATGTGCAACCATAGAGAAACTATAAAACAATTGTAATCCAATCATAATTTTTATTGTCACTTATGTTGAAAACCTAAAATTTGGTTATATCCTAAGCTTCTAATGTCCAAAACGTTTCATTCTTGACTTTAGGAAATCTACAAGCAAAGTATATGCGAACAAAAGTTCCAATTGTAGAAAAATTCAAGTGATCAAGAAGAGTTAAGGAAGGGAGTGAGTTTTATTTTATAGGTTTATGGTGCATAGAAGATTGGGATGTATGTGCAAAGTGTATCAAGATTTGAGAATATAAGGTTCCAATATTCATTAGAGATGTAAATGGTAGGTGGACTTGACTAAATGTTTGGGATGTATGCATGGATTGTTGTAAAAACATTAAATGTGAATGGGTGAGGGAAATTAAATGGTTGTAATGTCTTTAATCAACCTTATTTTAAATTTTGTAGTTGTTCTTGTGGAATTCTTTGATTTTAGTGATTATTATGTTTTATATTTTTCTTTTTTTAAAACGTATTTAGCTATGTAAATGTATTTTTATGTCTACATTTTCTCACTTTTTGGGTAGTGTGTTGCAACATGAAAGATGTAGCATAAAAACTAAAAATGAGATGGGTTCTACTTAAACTTATGAAGATGGTTCTCATGCATGTGAGCTTATATTTTTGACTTGATAGACAAGAACCTAGAAATGTAATCGATGGGCCACATCATCCAAATTATATGAAGGGTAAATAGGTTTATTTTGCAAGGTAGGGACTATTTGGTTAATTGACTAAGATATATGATTATTAAGTGTCATAACATTAACAATAAGGGTGACTTAATTTAATTTGAATTAATTAAATCTAATTATTGTAGAGTAATTGATGTATAAATGATGAATTATAGAAATGACACAAGCAAACGAAGATATAAATATGAAACCCTAAGCAAGAGATAGAGAAATGATGACTTAGTTGATATTCATGCAATCTGGAACTAATGCGAAGGCAGGGGAGAATTGATGGATAGGATGTAAGCGGTGTCATTATTGATCTCTGTAAATCTTGAAGCTCAAGAAAAAGGCTAGAAAGGGGATTCAGTAGTAGGAAAAGGGAACACGGGCACTAATGACTGGATCTGGGTGCCCATGACTGCGTAAAACCTCTAGATCTACTTTATGTTATGTCGTTAGGGTGTCACAATTATTCTATGTTAATCACTTGTTTTTCACACTATGGTCACCGAAGGTACCTATAACTGCGAAAAGAGATATTCACCTCCACAAGCCCACAAACCACATCAAGCCTAAAAAGAAAGATGCAGAATGGGGATTCAAATTGAACCTGGAGGTCACCCCGAGAGTGAACTTACAACCGAGCATTGCACTACATCTTAGACTCCATGTAGTTCTTATGAGTTTGTCTAGAAATTGTGCCTAGTTAACTAAAAATGGGGAGATGTGTAGTTAATCTAATCTAGAATGGCATGTAAATACAATAAATAAATGTAGTAAATAACTATGAAAAATGACCCAAACAACTAATCTAATGAACGTAGAAACCCTAATATGCAAGATAAGTATGGAGATGACTTAGGTTATTTGAGTAGCTCACGGGACTATGTCATAGAATAAATAGAATAATCTAGAAGTAAGAATGATTGTGCAGAGGTCCTAAAAAGGAAAAATTTGGACTAGTTCTCGGATTGGGGCACCTAGAGAATGATTGGGGTACTGCATGGGCACTCTAGTCTGCAGAATGGGTGTCGTGGTCTATGCAAAATGTATGAAATTAAATTTCACAAGCTCGATAGGTGGTTTGAAATCCTTGCTATGTGTCACATCAAATTCATTGCACTACGCCAGGTGTCGCTAATAATCCAATATGTATAGAAGACTTGCAAAAGAATAAAAGGAGTATCAAACCCTAAAAAAAAAGAATGCAAATGAATGGGTTGGACTGACCTCAACTTCCACAACAATGTGGCTTACTAACTGAGTGTTGCACTACATTTCAGACCCAAATTTAGTTCTAGTATGTGTGTGTGCGCGCATCATGTACCTTAGGTGCTCTTGTGCCAGTCACACTTTGTGAAGTAGCGAGCAATAACTAGATGTAAAAATGTAGTAGAATGGTGGATGGAATATAATAGAATCCCCTCCTATGTTTGTGTGATGCAAATGAACCAGCCTTGTCCTTTATGATGGAGCTAAATGAATGCAAATGATCTCTAAATGCCTTAGATGAATGCAACCCTAGGTGGATGATAATAGTGACTAGTGTTTGGTCCCTCATTATGGTCTCATAACTTTATATTTATAGGGTTCTCTTGATCTAATTTCATAATTAACCCTGAAATGGCTAACCACAAAAAATATAAGAAGTTGAAACAACTAGAAAGTGCCCAAAAGTGGTGGGAAATTACAAAAGGATCGGGGTGTGCCCCTGGTGGGACCATGGCACCCATGGGTGCCCCAGTACTAGCCTAGGCACCCTATTCAAAGCTAAAATAACGTGAAATGACAAAAGTTAACTGGGAATATGGGTGCAAGATGTCGGGAATGATGAAATAAAATAAAGTAATATGGCCAAAAGATAGGGGTTAATTAGTACTTTCTTCACTCAAAAACCTTATAAATAGTAGTATAAGATCGGGACTAAATATTGCCTAAAGTACATGATTTTTTGTCTACATTTTCCCCCACTTTATGTTTGTGAGCAGAAAGCTTGGTAACATAAAGTGGATAGAGATGCATATCTGATGTCCATGAAGATTGTAGTAGAAAACATGTCAAAGGACTAGACAAAGTGTGGAATGAAAAAAACATGATGGAGTGTGGAAACTAAAGATCAAAAATCTTTAAAAAAGTGATGAGAGTGAACCTAGGGGATAAACACATCTGTAATTGCTGATGTGTGTGATGTACATGCATGGTTAGTATGGTGTGTGTTGCCGCAAAATGTTATTATTGTTGTTTCCCCCATTTGACTGCTTGTTTCTCATACGGTCGGACCTGCAAGGAGAAAATGATCAAGTAGTCAAATATATATGTATGTATGTGTAAAAATGCAATGTAAAAGATGCATGTATGTAAATGTAAAAAACATGTGAATGTAAAATATGTAAATGAAAAAGTGTAAATGGAACATGTGCACCTAATCCATGTTGAGAAAGAGAGTGTAGAAGGATATCCTGTACTTCGGGTTTTTGGGTGATTTGATGCCATAGGCCAAAGAAGCATAGGGAGGAATTTTGTTGTATCCTCTAACATTTAACTTCTCTAAACTTGTGTGAAGATATATTTTACATCCTAGTTTTTGGGTGATCGATGCCACTAGTTGAAGAAGTATAGGGAGGAATGTTGTTGTATCCTTCAACCTTTAACTACTCCCTAGAATGCCAAGGACAACCATGTCCTATAAAATCCGTTGTGTATGGGGTTCGTATACTTGTATGAACCCACTCATTCGTTGTATAGTAACCCACAATGCTAAGGGAGAAAAGTGCACTAAAATGAACCGGTGTAGAAGCGTTGTGTAGAATTTAAAACCCCAAATGATGCCCCCTCTTTGGGGGTGCATGCGACGTCACTACTGATAGAAAATACGGGCCTAAAAGAGGACCAACCGCATGAACATTGTAAATCTTCCCTTATAGGGGAAGGGAATACTCTTGGTAGAAACCAAGGCATGCACAAACAAGAAGGATAGCCAAAGACAAGTGTTAGTACAAACAAGCATGCATATAGAAAACAATGTATAAGCTACGCAAATAGTGTATAAACTACCAAGAAAAGTAATGATGTAAACACGCAAGAAGACAAAGTAAGCCGCACAAAGTGGGCTGCAAACATGGGACATCACTCATGATGTCACAAGACACATAAGGCCATCATGGTCATATACAAAAATAAGTGTGCACACCAAACAAAGGAAATGCTCGCATGAACAAGAGAAAATAATAGTCAACAATATAAAAAACAAGGAAGAAAATATCCCTCATAAAAATGTTGCATATGAAGCACCTGTTAGCATGTTAGAAAGATAACTTGTATGAAAAAAGTGTGTATAACCAAGTAATGTAAAGTGCTAAGTACAAAATGAAATAATAGCACATGTGAGAGATGAATGTGGATGCCCCAGCGACCAGTGTAGGAAGGGTAGAAGGTAAGCATCCATGATGTGTGTAAGAGACCTATATTTACGTTCACATCTAGAATATGTGACCATGCATGTGTGGATGATATAGATAAATGACATACAAGTAATCTAACTAGCATGTGTAATAAAGTGACCATGAACAAGCAAAAGTAAGCAAGAGTAAAAGAAACCATAATATGCAATATGTTGTGGATGGATGGAATGGAATGCAAAATGGAGTGATAGAGTCCACGTGCCCCCCGAGTGAATGGAAATGTATGTAATGAGGTTCATTTGGTTTTCCCCTCAACAGTCAAGAATGAACCGTAAATGAGAGTGTGTCATCGGGAAATGGTCGAAGTGTGTGTTGTGTCTAATGCACTATGATGAGTGTGTATATGTGTTATGATGATATGCAACTTAAAGATAATGTGTGTGTGAACCTATATATCCAAAGCACATATCACAACAAGATGATCGAAAGAGTGATGATGTAGCCTAAGGTGTATATAAGTACAAGAGGAATAGAGGGAGTGGTGATGTATCCTAAAGTGTATACCACTACAAGATGAATAATAGGGAGTGGTGATGTAGCCTAAAGCATATACCACTATAAGATGATAGAGTAGGTGACCATTTAGCCTATAGCATATGTCACTAACCTAGTAATGTCACATGATGGAAGGTCGAATGAGAAACGTGTGAGTATGATAAGTTCCATTTGATTTGTAAACCCTTGGCAGTCGAGTATGGACTAAGGAACTAAAGTGTGTCATAGGGTGGTGAGTGCAGCACATAGAAGACAATGCAGTATGCATGATGATAATATATGACCATGTGATGTGTAGAATGTTTGATATGCAATATAAAGGATGTAATGCAAAAATGTATAGATAGATAGTGTGAAATACATGTTATGTGATGGGTATGATGAGTAGTATATAATGCTAGATGCAAGTGTGACACATGTATGATGAGGACTAGTATGATGTATGATGGGTAGATGTGTAAATGTCAAAATGATGTAAACTAACTATAGAATGTGTGATGTAAGATGCACGATGTGTGAATAGACGTAGTGTGTAGTAACTATTGTGTAGTGTGTGGGGTTCATGTGTAGTAATCCCTCAATAGTCAAGTGTGAACCGAAGCACAAGAGTGTGTCATCGGTAATGACGATGCTAAAATGTGTGATGAGTATGCCTATGTGGGAATATTGATGCATGATAATGCAAGTATGAGAGAGGTATTGACGCTAATATGAAGAGAAGGGAGGATGTGTTAGATGTTATGCCCCTCAAGTATGTACGTGATGGAGGTCTAGTCAAAATACATTAAGTAGATCAATGCATGGTGTATTTGTCTTAACAAAATTCATGGGATGTGACAGAGGACGATGACCATCAGATGGTTCATCGTCGTAGTAAGTGTCATTTAGATCCCAATCATCAACATATGTAGGGTTTATAACGGATGTTTGAATTATAATTTTAACTTTAGGTGTTTATTTTTGTGTATGACATGGTGATGTGGTAGATACCTTTAATGGAGGAGTAGTGAGATCATCCTTAAGAGGAGGTTGTTTAGTTTGACTTGGTAATACAATAGATGACTTAGTAAGAGGACGTGATTTAGAGAAAACTGTGAGAAGTGATGGCTTGTTGTGATGTGGTAATGCGGTAGATGATGGAGTAGGAGGAGGTGGTGAACTAATTTTGAGAGGTTGTTGCTTATGTTGACTTGGTGATGTCATAGGTGGTTGCTTAGGTGACTCTTGACTATCTAAAGAAGGCACATGAGAAGTGGTATGGTGATGCTCATTAGATGTAGAAGGAGCAGACTTAGGAGCCCATTGAGATGTAACATGACGGTGGGAAGTGAATGAGATAAACCCTTGACGCTCAAGATGTTTGAATCTACATTGTAAAGCATAGAAATTGTTGTCATTATGTCCATTTATTCGATGATAATTGTAATATGGATGACCCTGATACTTTGTTAGTCGATAAGAAGGATAGTAATGAGTAGGTGGTAAAGTGATCAATTATCCATTAAGAAACACAGTAAGAATTTCATGTTGTTTAATATTACACGTAGATATGAGAAGCTTATGTAATGGCATGACTTGAGGTTCAACTATATGACATGTAGTCAACATAGATAGAAGAGGAGGTGTAGGGGAGAACAAACATGAGCCTGAGAAGCGTCCCTAAGCTATTGGATTTCATATTTGAGAGATGTGATTGTGGATTCCATAATCATAAATTTGTCTTAAAATAAATCATGTGAAGCTTGCATTGAGTCCAATATGTCTTTACTATATGGATAATCACTAGGTTCATTAAATAGATAAGTGAGCATAGGACTTAGTTCATGTGGCAGCATATTGTCATCATAATACTTGGTGTCTAAGGAGTTTTGCAAAACAACTTGAAAATTGGGATATTTCTTAACTAAATCAGATAAAGAAAATCGAGCAACCTACAACCCATGATAGAAGAAAGATGAGGATTCTAAGCATGAAATACATTGGGTTCACCAAAATGATTAACTAAAAATGAGGAAATGTGTAGTTAATCTAGTCTAAAACGGCATGAAAATACATAAAAATAACTATGAAGAATGACCCAAGCAAATCTAATCTAATGAAAGTAGAAACCCTAATATGTAAGATAAGTATGGATATGACTTAGTTGATTTGAGGATCTCATGAGACTGTGTCGCATAAACAGAATAATATGGAAGCAAGAACGACTATGCATATGTCCTAAAAAGGATAGATCTTGATTGATTCTCTAGACTGGGGTGCCTAGAGAAGGACTAGGGTACCTACGGATGCTCTGGTTTACAGAATGGGCACATTGGTTTGTGCAAAAGTTTTGGAACTAAATTTCACCGGTTCGGTAGATGGTCTTAAACCTTTGTTGTGTGTCACATCAGATTCGCTACACTATGCCAGGTGTCGCTAATAATCCAAGATGTATAGAAGACCTGCAAAAGGAGCATTAAAACCCTAAAAATAAGAATGAAAATGAATGGTTGAACTGACCTCAGCTGCCACAATAGTGGGCTTACTAGTTGAGTGTTGTACTACATTTTGGACCCAAATGTAGTTCTAGTGTGCGTGCATTATGTGCCCTAGGTGATCTTGTGACAGTCACACTTTGTGAAGTAACGAGAAATAACTAAATGTAAAAAGTAGTAAAATGGTGGATGGAATAGAATAGAATCCCCTCCTATGTCAGTGTGATGCAGATGAACCAACCTTTTCCTTTGTGATGGAGATAAATGAATGCAAATGATCTCCAAATTTCTTAGATGAATGAAACCCTAGGTGGATGATAGTAGTGACTAGTGCTTGGTCCCTCATTATAGTCTCATAACTTTATATTTATAGGGTTCTCTTGATCTAATTTCGTAATTAACCCCGAAATGGCCGACCACCAAAAAGATAAGAAGTTGAAATGGCTAGAAAGTGCCCAAAAAGTGGCGAAAAGTTCAAAAAAGATCGGGCGCCCTGGTGGGACCAGGGCGCCCATGGGTGCCTTAGTACTAGTCACTGGGTTCCCAGATCAAAGCTAAAATAATGTAAAATTAAATAATTTGACTGGGCATACGGGTGAAAGAGGTCAGGAATGACGAAAGAAAATAAAGTAAGATGGCCAAAAGATGGGGGTTAATTAGTACTTTCTTCTCTCAAAAACCTTCTAAATAGTAGTATGAGGTCGGGACTAAATAGTGTTTGAAGTGCATGATTTTGTGTCTACATTTCCCTATGATGCCCTTGTGCAAGTTACACTTAATAACGGGTTATAGCTAGAATGTAGCAATGTAGTAGAATGTGTGAATGGAATAGAATGAACTTCCCCTTCTTATATTGTGTATGCAAAATATGTAGTACCTTGTCCCTTAAATGGATGCTAAATAAATGCCTTGGAGTGCTTTAGGTGCCTTTTGAATGTAAGCTTAGGTGGTGATAGTAATTCTTAGTGCTTGATCCTTTATTTTAAACACATAACTATGTATTTATATGATTCCCTTGTTTGAATTTTGTAATTAACAATTAGAAGGTCACCCCATAAGTGAAAAATATGTCCAAAAGATCAAATAATCCCAAAAGGAGCGAGTAAGATAATAAAGGGTCGGGGGCATCCGTAGAAGGGACGGGTGTGCATGGGCATTGTTGTCCTAGTGGGCATTGGTGTATGAAGCCATAAAAGATAAATTGGTAAGTTTCAGCTGGGTTGTAGGGTGTGTAAGACCAAATAAAAATAAGAGACAAAGAAATGAGGCCAAATATAGTTAGCAATCACTAGTTTGTTTGCTTAGTATTCATATAAATTATAGTATGCTTTTAGGACCTAGAAATGTACCCAAGTGCGTGATTTTGTGTCTACATTTTCCCCCACTTTATGTTGTTGAGTGAATACTCGATAAATTAAAGTAGATAAGAGATGTGTACCTTATGATCATGTAGAGCATGTGGTGAAGTGAGTGTCGAGTGCACAAGTAAAGCATGAAATGATGTCAAGTGAATCCTGGAGACTAGGAAAGGAAAGTGACCCTAGGGATGAAGCATATGTGTTGCATTGTACCTTTTGTTGTGCTTTTATTTTTGTTGCTGTTGTTTCTTTTTGCATATTAAGGATGGACTTGTAAAAGAAGAGCTAAAGAGTACTCAAAGTCATGTATATGAGAAATTTGAGTAAAGTATGTAAAAGTATATAAAATAGTAGTAGTAAAGGAAAGTATTCACTGATGTAGAAGAGTGTAAAGGATAGAAACATGTCTGAAATGCTTGTGAAGAGCAATTTTTTGGGCAATTTCGCGGTAAATACAAGGTTTTTGGACAATCTCATGTCAAATAACAAGTGTTAGGTAGATAGGTATAGTGTTACTCTCCTTCCATGACTCCACCCGATAAGTACCACCGCATGAATGATGTGTCCCTAATTTGTTATTGGTATACCAAATTATTTCTGATTATATTGATCATTCTGATTGAAATGGATTGTAGGATATTGTATGCATGCTGTGGGGACTATGCCTATAATCGTAAAAAAAAATTGAATGCTTCTGTGAACTATGTTGATATGAGAATATGATTACGTGTAACCCTAGGACATTGGCACCTCGGGGAAGGACACGAGGCACACATGTGCTACTATCTCGAGTCCCAGTGTTGGTGTCTGTGATGATGTGATTCTGACCCAATTCTAGTTTTGGGTTGTTACGTGACCATGTTCTGTGTCGTTTTTGTATTGTACAAATTCTAAATTGTAGCTCGAGCTACTTTGGGGGTGATTTGTTCACCCAATGTATGCCCCCTCTTTTGGGGAGAATGTGATGACTATAGGAGTGTGTGGTGGCCCAAAAGAGAGGACCTGATATTGTGTTTAATCGTATACCTACATGGGGTAGGGGATGTGCATGATGGAAACCAAGGCATGTGCAAAAAAATTGGCTAGTAACATGTGTTAGAAGTAAAATATAGCATGTAAGAAAATGCAATGTAACAAGGAAGTGTGTATACAAGAGAGACCAAGAAAACTAGGTTTTCAAACATGAGACATCGCTCACAATGTCACAAGATAATCAAGGTTGAAGTGACCAAAAGCATATAATGAGAATACAAGACATAGGGCGTAGCTCACAAATAATAGCATACAATGGAAAATAATGTCAAGAAAAGTGTGGCAGATAACCATGATGGCATATAGTCTTACAAATAAAATGCTACACATGAAGCACTCGTTAACATGTTAGAAAGATAAATGGTATGTCAAGGAGTGTATATATTAGTGAAAAAGTAAGGTATTTGTAATAAGAAGTAGTAAAAATGTAAAATATAGCATGTGTAGTATATGATAGTAATAAAGTAGATGGCCCTAGGATCCTCGGTGGGACTGGTAAAAGGTATAATTTCAAGCATCATTGCATCGTGTAAGAACAAGTATGAGATTTGCATTCACAACTAGAGACCAAGTGAATGTGCATGTGTATATGATAAAGATAATGACATACTTGAGTATCTGACTAACATAGTAAGAAACGTGCATCATGTAAATAGTATAAACAAGCAAGAGTAATTACAACCAAGATATGTAAATGCAGTGTATGAGTGTGATGGAATGGTATGCAATGTTTGAATGTGATAGGAGCAGCATGCCCCCAACGGATATGTATGAAATGAGGTTCATTTATAAATGCCCCCTCAACAATCAAGAATGAACCATAGAACAAGAGTGTGTCATTAGGAAATGGTTTGAGAATGTGTGCTAAAAATATAGATCATGAAGCATAGAGTGTGAAAAGTGAATGTGGTGAGGTTCATTTCAGATTTAGACCCTCAACAATCGAGAGTATGAATCGTGGAACAAGAGTGGGTCATAGGGTATGAAAGTGTGTAAAAGTTATGAGGCACTTAGTGCAAAATATGGTATTAGAGAAAATTGATAGTGATTAGAGGGGAGAAGAAAGAGTGATGCCCCCAAGTGTGTAAGTGATAAATATCTATGTGGTGATGTGAGAAGGACCATGCCATGGTGGTGGATTTTGAAATGTGTCTCGGCCATCAATGTAAGGATTAGCTTGTTTGACAAAAAGAATTGGACATTGAATTAGAGTAGGGTGGAGAGGGACTTGAATGGTGGTAGCTTATTTGGGATTGATAAAGTTGTAGAATACTTGAGAGGAGGAGCGGTTGGACTGATTTTTAGCAAGGGTTGCATATTCGGAATGGGTAATGTTGTAGAAGACTTGGTAAGAGGAGATAATTGGGTAGATAGTTTTGAATATGGTTTGACACTGGGTTGGATAAGAAATGCTTGATTTACCAGAGAAGCGAACATTAGTAACTATGGAAAAAATCTCATTAGACATGGAGGGATTGGATTTGGGAGCCCATTGGGATTTTAAAATTGGAGATGTAACAGGAGGTTGTGAAGCAAATGAAATAAAACCATGATGCTCAATATGTTTAATCCTTTGTTTTAAAGCCTATAAATCATCGTCATTATTTCCATCAAATCTGTGATAATTGTAAAATGGGAGACCTATGTACCTTGTAAGTTGATAAGGAGGGTAACAATGAGTATTTGGCAAGTTGATCAACTGGTGAGTGAGGAGATTAGGGAGAATATCACGTTACTTAGCATTGAGATTAAACTTGAGAGGTTATGGTAGTGGTAAGACTTGAGGTTCACTGATATGAGCACATGTAAAAGACATATGGTTAGGGTGATGTGTAGAATAAGAACTAGAATGGGCTTGAGAAACATCATTTAGATGTTGGATTTCAGCTTTAAGAGATGTAATTGTTGTTTCCATAGCTTGAATTTTGTCTTGAAATAAACAATGTAAAGCTTGAATTGACTCTAATATGGGTTGATTGGATAGAGGATTAGGACCGATAGAGTCATCAAATAGACAATCAAAAATGGAACTTACTTGAGTGGGTGGCATATTGCAAGGAAGATGCATAGTGTCTAGGGATTTTTGGAGAACAACTTTGTAATGTGGATGCATTTGAAGTAAATCATGTAAATAGATTTGAGGAATTTTAGGAGCCATGAAAGAAGATTGGATAGAATAAGAAAAATGAGGATCCAAGTGTATGATCATGAGTGGGGTTCACCAAATGATTTAATTTAATTTGAATTAATTAAATGTAAGTATTGCAAAGTAACTAATGTATAAATGATGAAGTACAAAAATGACACAAGCAAACTATGATATAAATATGAAACCCTGAACAAGAGATAAAGAAAGGATGACTTAGCTAATATTCATACAATCTAGAACTGATCTGAGCAGGATGAAGTGATGGATAAGATGCAAGCAGCATCATTATTGATCTTTGTAAATCCTGAAGCTCGCGATTAAGGCTTGAAAGGGGATCTGTAGTAGGATAGGGGTGCCTAGGAGATGATGACCAGATCTGGGTGCCCATGATTGTGAAAAACCTTTAGATCTACTTTTTTTGTGTAACTAGGGTGGTGTAATTATTCTCTTTTGATTACATGTTGTTCGCACTATGATTGATGAAGGTATCATTAACCTACAAAAGAGATATTCACTTGCACAAGCCCACAAACCACATCAAACCTAAAAAGAAAGATGCAAAATGGGGAGTCAAACTGACCCCGGCGGTCACCCCGAGAGTGAACTTACAACTAAACATTGCACTACATCTCAAACTCCATGTAGTTCTTGTGAGTGTGTGTAGAAATTGTTCCCTAGGATGCCCTTGTGCAAGTTGCACTTGATAGCGGGTTGTAGCTAGAATGTAGCAATGTAGTAGAATGTGTGGATGGAATAGAATGAAATTCCCCTTCCTATGTTGTGTATGTAGAATATGCATTCCATTTTCCCTTGAATGGATGTTAGATGAATGCCTTAGAGTGTTTTAGGTGCCTTTTGAATGCAAGCTTAGGTGATGATAGTAATGCTTAGTGCTTGGTCCTTTATTTTGAACACATAACTATGTATTTATATGATTCCCTTGTTTGAATTTCATAATTGACAACTGAAAGGCCGACCCATAAGTGAAAAATATTCCCAAAAGATAAAAGAGACCCAAAAGGAGCAAGTAAGATAAGAAAGGGTCAGGGGGCATCCAAAGGGAGCAGGGAGCACACAGGGCGATGTTTTCCTAGTTGGGTGTTGATGTGCAGAAGCGATAAAAGATAAATCGGTAAAGTTTTGACTAGGCTGTAGGATGTGTAAGACCAAATAGAAAACAAGATACAAAGAAAATATGACAAAGATAGTTGTCAATCACTAGTTTTCTTGCTTATGAATCATATAAATGCTAGTATGCTTTTAGGACCTAGAAATGTACCCAAGTGCGTGATTTTATGTCTACAAAGGGTTTGGTATTGGATCTCTCTCAAGTGAAAATTTTGGGTTGCAATTTTCCCATCATGATGCCAGACAAAAAATGACAACCGATAAGTGAGAGAAAAGTATTGTGGTAAAGGAAATATTATTCAAGTGATGACGACTTTACACCAATCATGCCTTTGAAAAAAAGGTGATGGGTGATAAGCTGCAAGAGTGGTTGTGAGTTAGAGAGTGTGAGATCGGTGTTTCCTTATCCCAAGATTAATAAGTGAAAATGATTGGAAGTTGATAGTGATGAGAAGTGGGGGTTGTGAAAAATTGCGTAGAAGGAAACAAGTGGCCAAAAATGTTCATTCAATTCGGAATGGAATGTAAGTGTTCACGTGACATAGATGCAATGAAAATGTAAATTAATGGTAAATGATACATGGTTTGAAGAAATATTGGTGATGATCACTATGATAAGTTGGAATAAATTCATCACGACCAAGAGTTTGAGAAAGGTTTAAAACATCACTTGACAACATATTATCCTTGTTTATCGTTGAGATTTAGTGTATGCATGTGAAGATAATTGATGCTTGAAGTAAATATTTAAAGGACAAATTTGAAGACATACTACCCAATGTGTTATAAATATTGGAACATTTTATCAATGGAACATGTCATGGAAAGACAATTAGAACTCATGCATTACTACGTTGTCAAATTGGAGACACTCAAATTTGGTAATTTTCACTTTGGCAACCCTTGATTTGACTATACACTCTTGTTATGATAAATACAACTTCTCCATTCCCACTTAGCACTTTCGAGATCAGATTGTTTACATTTTTATCCTTTCACACTGACATGTTGACACATTCTAAAAATATAATGCATAAAATCAATAGAGAAACATCATTTTACTAGCTCCAAACTTCATTTGGCACATTTCTTGCTCCCATTCAAGACCATACAATTTGGTCAAGCTGTATGGTCTTCGACCGATATGTCCTCCAAATTTACTTTGAATTTGATATCTTTTATTGGGTCTTATACTTCATTTGGGTCAGCCTTTCTTAGATAAATCATCTACGGAACCATGTATAAACAAAGTAAATACTATCTCATTTACTAACTTGAATCTTCTAAGGAAATGCACTAAATCACTCACTTCATACACTTGTAAAAGGCATCCAAATCTCCCTAAATCTCATAATTACACATCTACAATCATTAGTGCAGCACCCACATCAGGTCTAAAGCTATAAACAAAGTTAAGGAATCCATATCCCTCATCTAAAAGCATTTGAATGTCCTCTCTCTACGTATTTTAGTAAGATCCAAGTCAAATCAAACATGGTAAAAGTAAATGCCAAATTTGATTGATTTATCTAGATATCACATGCTAGGTGGAGAATGGCGTGTGGTTTGAGGCTTCTTTGGAGTAGTGCCAATGTTGCGGTGAATGGGAGTTCCCACAACCCTTCTAATATTTTTAGAATGTCTACTCATCCATGGAAAATTGAGATGACTATCACTTCATTCATAGATCCTCATTGCATGTGCAACAACTAGGATTTAACAACCAAAAAAATATATAGGAAAAACAAGTTTGGTATCAGATTAGTTAGATTGTCAGATTAGCTTCTAATTGTGTTTGGAAATTTGGCTTCAGTTTCAATATTGATTTCAGTCTTCAGTGTGTAGACATTTTGGGGCTTGTTAATCTTCTTTTGCAGTGTGCAGTTTTGGAAGTACAAGTTGTGTTTGCAGGAACAAGGAATCATGGGCAAGTCATCCAAACAGGAGCAACTGGATGAGCTTGAAGCCATAAACTGCCAACTCCAAGAAGAAAACTCTTTCTTGAGAGATAATTTTTATTCCTTGGAAGAGGAAATAGTGCGGTTAAAATCTAAGCCACAATCCTCTATAACCAAGAAAGAGGAGTATGTTAACAAGATGCTTGAAGAGAGCAAGAAGTTGATGGGCTTTGTTAAAGAGTTGCAGGAAGAAATACGGACCAAGGATGCTCTCTTGGAAAATTTGCAACAAGGTGAACATAAGAAGGAAATTCCTTCCAAATCAGATGCAAGTACTATGACAAGAATGCACTGTAAGTTGTTCACATTTTAATTCTTCCTCTCATTCAGTTTCAGATATTCCTTTGGGTCAGTTTGAAAAACACACTAAGGGAATTGGGTCTAAACTAATGGTTAAGATGGGATTTAACAGAAAGGGCATCGGTAAAAATGGACAAGGCGATGCTAACCCAATACAGGTAGAGGATCAGCCTCGGTTTGCAGGTTTGGGTTACTCTAGTGGGAAAATGGAAATTGGAGAAAGTTCCAAAGCAGCTGAAGGAAGACAAGCTTCCAACAACCAAGGATTTATGCCACTAGAATTGTAGGATTCTCGCCATCAGGAGGAACAATGAAAGGTGTAAGAAAATAGGTAAAAGAGGTAATCAGATTCCACCTCCTTCCACTTACACTAAAAATAGCACTAAGGGAAAATCAAATCCTAAAACTTCTAATACACTCTTTCAGTTGGAACAATATAGCTTTGGTAGGTAGAAATATGCTTTCCCTTGTACATTTTGTGAAGGTATTAATAATTTTGTTGCATATTGTTGGAAGAGGAAAATTTTGATTAAGAAGTTAATGCCTTTTGTGAATGATAAGGCAGGTGCTAAAGACCAATCTCACCAATGAAAGGCGAGAAATGGAAAGAATCTTACCTCTCCTAAACAGGGGAATCATTCTCGTAGACAGAATTCTGAGAATGGTAAAATGGGTAAGACTCCTAAAAACAGGGAAGTTAAATTGTGTTCCCATTGTAATAGGAATGGTCATGATGTTAAGGTTTGTTGGTTTGTTCCTAAACAACAAAATTGGAAAGTTGTTAAAAAGAACAATATTGTAAAACCAACAGTCTTAAACCTAACTAAAACTCATTTTGGTACTAAGAAGGTAAAACAACCAAAATAGAAAAACCCAAGTGATTGGTTTGGAAAAACACTCCTCAACTTTATATTTGCACTACAGTAAATTGTTGATAGTAGGCAAGCAAAAAAATTTCAGAGCTATATTTTAGGGATTCCTGTTGATTGATAAGGATTTGTTCCTAAGTTGATATTTAAGCTTTGAAAATGAATGGAAACAACTGAAGAGAAGATTTGAGTGATAGGTTCATCATACTCATGTTTTGTTTTCTCAGATTGGTTGGTAGTTCCATTGTTGAAAACAGTATGCAGGGATAGGCATCAATAGCATGTCTAAATTTGAAACTTGCAGTTGTAATCAACATAATCACAAAGTGTCAGTTGAACACTAGCTTCCATTATAGATGGGTGTTATTATCTGAGTTATTATTTGTGATGGCGATACAATGTTTTGGCAGCTTCACGTGGGTTCAGTTGTTGACTATAGCTATTTTTGGGCGTTGATAGTCTATTATATTCTGATAGTGAATACTTGCAGTTGTTACAGTTTCAGATGGGCAGTGGGCACTAGCCTAATTGTGGGCAGTTTAGATGTCTTGTATACTGATCTGTGTTATGGAATTGTAATTTTTGGTAATCGGTCATATTACAAAGTGACAGTTGAACACTAGCTTTCTGTAATAGAATGGGTGTTATTATCTAGTCAATTATTTGTGATGGCATTACAGTGGGGTATGACAGTTCACAATTGTGCGTAGAGTTGACAGGGTTACAGCATTTCAGTTGAACACTAGCTTAATTGGGTGTTATTATCTGATTAGTTATGTAATTAGCTAATCAACTATTTGCATTTTTATTAACCTATAATGTTATTTCAGGTTCTTGTATGTGTTTGTGTAATGCAGGAAGAGATAACATTATTTGTGGGTTGATACACAACTTTTTGTGGACAAAAAGCCTTCTCAATAGGGAGGAGTGATTAGGGGATCAATGTTAGTGTCAAATGTTCCCTAAACTTCCCTAAACCATGCCAGTGTAGTAGATCCTTGAGAGCTTTCCGACGACTATAAGAACGTGAAAAACAGACACTCGGAGCTCAAGATATGTCTAGTCAAAGTTTGGTCAACAGAAGGTCAACATTGGTCAATAGGTCCATGGTGACGTGGATACGTGCACAAATGGCAAAATGGCTCAGTCAGCATCGGGCAAGTGGAAAAAGAAGAAAAGGAGAAAAAAGCACAAAATTAAGGTTGTTTGAGTTGTTTTCAACCTTCGGTCTTTGACACACGTAAAAGATCCAAAACAAGAGGCTCAACTTTTATAACGGAAGGGAGCCCGACCACCGTGAGGACGATTATATCATCGCCGACGTGGTGGGTCCTCAAGCCACCATGTGTTCAATTTTCCTATCGAGGATCGACAAGTGGTCTTAGTTGTCATAGTTCATTTTGAATATCACATTATATTACTTGGGTTGAATTCCATTTTATTACCTTTGTAATTCTTTGATATTAACTTCCATGTTAATTACCAAGCCACGTTATTTGCTATGTTCAGGCTTATTATTATCCAACTTGGAGAGCTCGAGGATATTCGGGATTACCTTATCAACAACCAAGGATATCTCATGTCCTATCAACTCCGTGTATGAATATATATCCAAACAAACCAATATCTCCTTTGGCGCATTACATTATTTGCCACGCATTTTATTCCAACTCCATCGCTTTATCTCCTTATCCCTCCAAACAGCCACAACTCATAACATATAACCATAGTGCCCAAATATGGTGCATTCCACATAGGCCCACATTAAATGGCGGCTCAAAAGCCAATTATAAACTAAAACTGCCCTATCTTTTAAAACCTACTCCACCTTTTATGCAAATTGGATGTGGGATTAAATCAAAAGGAGGCGGCATAGGAGAAGGAGAAGGGATTTGAACCTGAAACCTATGCCCCCAAGAAAAGTGCTTTGACCAACTCGCCTAGAGGCTTGGGTGGATTATAAAATGGGTCGCTTCAACTTATACAAGGGTGGCAGGTCTGTGCAAAGCAACATAAGGAGGCAGTTTTCAGAAAATGCCATTTTTGAAGGCCCTGCACTCAGAATGGGAACTCAGAGTAAAAAGGTGAAATGTAGGGAATTTTGAGATGATTCCAAAATGTAAGATTTGATGTTTTTTGTTGAGTTTTAACCTATTTTTGGAAGCTTTGAATGCAGTTTTTAACAGGGATCTACAAGACAGCTAGTTGGAAAACATGAATTTCAATGCACTTCTGGTCCGAATTGTGACTTGGTGTAAGCATGAAAAGTGTTCAAAATTCTATATTTTTTTTCATAGAATGTTTTTAAATCTCCATTTTTAGGTGTTTTTCTAACACAATTGCAGGGAGATCACATTGTGAAAACACTGTAGGAGCCACAGATCGTTCTTGGGACAGTTTCTGCTATTTTTCAGAGTTCTTGGGACATTGATCAACTCATTTACAGGTTTTGATTCATTATTGGTTGTTTTTAAGAGTTATTGTACTTACATTTCAATATTATTAATGGATCGGTTCAATCTGAACCCGGGGACGTAGGAATTTCTGAACCCCGTAAACAATCTTGTTTGTTATCTGAGTGTTTTCATTCTGATTATTTATTTGTTACCCAAGTTTTCCGCACTTATATGGATGCATAATAATCAGAATTTAATCAATTTTGGAGCTTAGAATACTTAAAATTGATTAAGAAAATCACAATCTTTGGAAACTTTTAAAAGTGAAAAAAATAAAACACACGTTTTCATATCGGTGAACAACCTTGAAAATTACGAAGCTTACTCGCAGAAGGTCTAAGACCATACAAAGGGGCTAGAACATATGGTATGATCCTAATTGAGCCATATGGTATGCTCTTGACCCTAGAAGATTCACAGTTCTAGTTTCAATTGCAAAGGTTAGTTGGGTTCATATCACTTAGTTTCATTGTTGCACATTCCAAATATCTCTAAAATTCGTGTGAAATTAGCTAAGTGTCCGAATACTTTTATTTTGTGCTTTCAATCACATGTTATGTTGATTGGTGTATGATATATTTTTTCTATCTTATTTGAGTTGTAAATCTGAATTAGTTTTTATATCATAACATATTTGTAAGATTAGTAATCAACTCTAATCTATTCTACACCTAATTAAATTGACCTAAAATTTAATTAAGGGTTAAAATTTTGGTGAACCTAGTTTTTATTGAACCTTTCACCTAATCTAGGATCTTATTAGTTCCTTGTGTATTATACATGTTGATATGAAAACCCTAGGGGTTATGATGTTATTCTTTCTTCATTATATCATCTTATTTCAGATTATCTATGTTTTACATCTATGTAATCCCGGCATAGTCTTCGCCTTGTTAATCAACCCATTAGGAATATTGAGATTTCCCCTCCTGTGCAAGTTTCATAATTCCATGGCCTCATATCTCATGCATATTTATATAAATCGCTCCATGCAGGACCAAGCTAATGAGGTCATATTGCATGCTCTTGAAACACATAGTGAGCATTCGATGATTTTTCCCACGACGATAATAACATTATAGATATTCACCAAGTTTAATTTGTGTCTAATTTTCATGATCAACTTTGTCATAACCATCACCACATTGATCATATTATTAAAATCCTTATCACAGATAACTTGGCTTGTGATCGAAGACTAGTGAAGAGTCTCTTGTGGAAAAATCCAACCCTCTTCCACTTTACCGACATCTTTTATTTCCACACCCATGGTGCCCACCCCTTGGGAGCACCTCATCCATAAATTCCAAATGTCTCTATGTCTATTTATGTAACCAAAATTATCACTACACACCCCATATCTACTCCTCATGGTCTGCATGTATCTTCTTCTAATACACAAGCTCTTAAATCCCTTATTCACACTTTAGAAGCCCAACTCTCACAATTGCAACAAGGTACATACACTTCTTCTAATGTTATGGATTCCACACAATTACTTCACAATCCCCTTGCACCTAAAGTGGTTTCTTATCCATTACTTGTTGGTTTTATTGCTCCTAAATTTCCTATCTCTCGATGCCAAGAGGGACCCCACCAAGCATATTCACTCTTTCCATGTTGCTTGTTTTGATTATGATTCTAATGACATCTTTCTTACCAGTATTTTCCCTGTGAGTCTTAAGGAATTTAAATTACAATAGTTTTATGCTCTTCCCACTCACTCTACGAGTGCATTCACTACTCTATAAAATATCTTTTTGGCATAATTCTCTATCAATATTGAAAATCTTAAAGCCCGTGTGTTACGTTATAAGACATTTCTCACCAATATGAATAATTTATTAGCTAATAATGAATTGTAAGACTAAGTCACTCAAATCTTAGTATCCCCTTTACAAGATTTTGTAATTTTTGATAAGTTTTGATTTTTGACCATCTATGCCATACCTTGAAAAAGCGTGAGGCTAACTTGTTACATATGAAAAAACTCAAGTATATTATTAGTTCTCCTCCTACATCCACTAGTAAGTTTTCAAGATAACCCACATTCAAAAGCAAGCCTCGTGATGTCAACCTTGTTTATAAATACAATGTTAATGTTATCTTATGCAACTTTTCATTTGTTAAGTTGCATCCTGATCCCATTCGTCATCAATTTACTCTCTTGCCAAGCCATCCTCACATTGTATTGAAACAATTTATCAAGTGCAAACTCATATCTCTCCCTCTACCATTTAAGGTTGATATGAGTAGACCTTAAGACAATAAGTTCAATGGCAATTCCCATTATGATTATTATCGATGTATCGGGAACTCTACATGAGATAATTTTTTAAAGTTTCATCATGTTATTTAAGATCTTATCGATTCTCTATCAATTGAATGGTATGAGCCCACTAAATCTTGAAATTCAATCAATGATAATTCTAAAATCAAAATATTTAATGATCCACTTCCTAAGCATAACACTGCAAAATCTTCTTTGGATGTAGATACTACTTATTGTGTGGTGCCTCCACCATAGTATTATGATACACCCTTGGATGCAATGATCGGACACATTTTCTATTCCTATTTCCATTAACTAAAAACATGCATGGGGTGTTTTGGTTTATCTACACAATAAGGACAATGTTTTTTCTCTCACGATGCTTCAATCTTTGGGCATTTTTATACACAATATTACAATTGATACAAATCCTCGTTATCATTATATTACTCTACCCATAAATTTTGGTTCCTATTACTACATTAGTTTCATTTTTGGTTTCATCTACTCTTAGTTATGGTGTCATATGGCTAAGTATCCCTTGGCTATGTACTCTTAGGGTTATTCGCTCAATTATACATCAATGTTTTATTTCATCCACAATGAACAGGTTGTCACCATTAGAGGTATTCCCTTTGAGGTTTCCCCTCCTAATGTGTTTATTTATACTCTTGTAGTCCCTCCTAGTCCATTTACAAATAAATATTTGGTTATGCATGATGTCTCTCACAACCCCAATAGTTCTATATTACACCAAAGGATAGTACTCTTGCACTCTATTTCCAATTTTTGGGATTCTACTAGGACCTATGTTACACAAATTTCTTCTCCCAGTGTTGATCCTCTTAGTTTTTCTAATAGGCCTTCTATTACACACTCTGCATCTCATGACTCTCACCTCTTCATAACATTATTTCACACTTCTCTAAATCCACTAGAGTAGTATGTCGGTCCTCTAGCACACATGCTACCTCCATAGATTCTTTATACCTTCCTAGCGTTTTTCACACTCATTCCTCTAGTCCAAGACAATGACATTGTTGTGTGCATGGTATTGTTACATGTACTATGCCTTATTTCAAACATGCTACTACAACAATCTCGCCTGTAATTACATTGCCACTACGGCTGAATCTCCATATTTTGTGGAATCTCCTTCACCTCCTCAAGAGGTTCCGGTTAGGTAGATTTTTTACTACCCTCTTCTTTTGTACATACTTATGCACTAAGATAATACAAAAACATTCAAATGTTTACAAAAAAATCAATACCTTTGCACTTTACTTGTATTGTTAGCACTCTACATTACACATGTTGTTTGTTACTTTGGTTTGATAGATAGCATGCTTTATCTCTTTACACACATGTGTTCACTTGGTATATTGAGATGGATGTAGGACACATACATCGATACAAGCTTATAGAATCACAAATGCTTTCTTACATTCTCATCATTTGAGGGCAATACCTCCACATCTTAAAAATGTTATTGTTCCATTATAGTTCATTTGTAATTCCTTGTTTATGTTTAATTCTATACATTGTGTACTTGTTACTTTTAAGAATAACAAGACTAACACATGTGTCTTATGCAGCGTTAGAATCTATTGTTTCACATATTTCACTCATGTTGGCTACTACATCATATTATCATGTTTTGACACTCTTTTTTTCCTTCATACTTGTGTGTGTTTATGCTTGCTTTTATTTTCCTTTCTTGAGGCCTATGTGGGGTGTTTACCTTGTGACACCGTAGGTGTCCCATGTTTATGGCATCACGGTTATCTTTCTTGTAATTATCTTGCTCTTGTTTAGAAGTTACAAACCTTGATTATCTTGTGACATCGAGCATGTCCCATGTTTGCAGGGACCCAAGTTCTTTTGTATGATTTTGTATGTCATTGTTTGTAATTATCTGCATTGATGTTGTTTGTGTTTTCCTACATGTGTTGTTCCTACTAGTTGCTTTAGTTTCTACTATCATTGTTTTTCATTAGCATTATTTTTTGGCACACAATGATTATCACCATGTGCAAACACATTTCCTTTTACAGGTGTAGGTTCTCCAAGGTGGTCGCCTCTTGAAAGACTTCACACTACTTTTTAGACATCTCCTTCAACAATACACACTTATTTCTTTTGAGCCACATGCTTAAAAAATGTTTTCACATATTTGGGTTTATTCTTAATTCTCAACAAACACAAATAAAAATTTTGGAGAAGATGCGAGCACAAACTAGCTACAAGCACTCGAAATGTAGTAATACACATAATTTTGGAAAAAATAACACATGGTCAAAATCATATAATTTGGTTCGAACCATATGGTACAATTTTTTTCCCCACATATTTCGACCAGGGAAATTTCAGTAGGTTTTTATCATTTTCATATTTTCACCTATGTATATGGGTTTTCTATAAATGTTTACATCCAAATTACTCAATTCGAGATCGGTATAGAGAGCAAAAAAATCCATTCCTCCTTTGCATCAATACTTAGCTTTAAGGTCAATTTTAGGAATCTTGAGGGCATATATATCCTTCCTTGTTCTATGTTATTAACACATTTTCAACATATTTTAGCATTACTTTCAATTCATACACAATTATTTGTCATATGGGGAGAGTTTGGGGGCACATATTCTCTTTTGTATTGTATGTATTTATTTGCGAAATCGGGTCTAAATTTGTCTGCAGCGGTGCAATCCATGGGGTTGTGGAAGGTAGTGAAGTAGCTAAGGAATTTATG
The DNA here is from genome assembly GCA_018340775.1 of Taxus wallichiana var. yunnanensis. Classification (NCBI taxonomy): domain Eukaryota; kingdom Viridiplantae; phylum Streptophyta; class Pinopsida; order Cupressales; family Taxaceae; genus Taxus; species Taxus wallichiana. The sequence continues at coordinate 829,907,652 of CM031242.1, read as the reverse complement.
GGAAAGATTTCCTCTCCTATTACACTTAAAGTGGAAGATATCATAATTGTTGAATAACTTTAGTACATAGTATTCTCCCTTCGTAGGGGTACATTTATACTTCTCTCTCCTTATCTCTCTTACACATTTCCATTTAGGGTTACATGTACCTAACACTCCAGAACTTCTCCTCGACATAAATTGGGGACTCGTCATCCCCAAGCCTTTAATGAAGTTAAACATATACAAATATCCAAGTAAAAGCAAAGTATGAGTAAACATTTGTATTTTTCCTTGTTTACATATTTTTACTTCACATATATGCAAATGTAAATATTTTTTGTTACATGTTTTATTTGAGTTATGGTCAATTATCTATCATAGACATTGACTACACTCTATGTCACGGGTTTAATTGTGGAGCATGCCAACACCAAACACAACAATGTGACTATAAAATAAACATTCCAGAAAGACAAAGTGTGTTTACACACTTAGGTACAATTTCCTTTAAGTATGCAATTTTCAATTTCATACTTAAAGGGGAAATGTACACACTCAAAATTAATAATTTGTACTTTGGAAATCCTTGATTTGAATATGTACTCTTGTTATGATAAATACAACTTCTTCGTTCCTATTTAGAACTTTCTAAGGTCCATTGTTCATCTTGTTTATCTTTTCACACTAACATGTTGGCATATTCTAAAAAGACAATACACAAAATTACTAGAGAAACATCAATTACCAACTCGAAACTTGATTTGGCACGTTTCCTACTCCCATTCAAGACCATACAATTTTTTTGGTATTTTATATTCATTCATTACCCATCTCATGTACGGTCTTAGATTGATATGACCTCCAACTCTATTTTTAAATTGACATCTTTTGTTGGGTCTTATACTTCATCTCGGTCCACTTTTCTTAGATAAATCATCTATAGAACCCAATATAACCAAATTAAACACTACCTCATTTGCTAATCTAGAACTCTTATGGAAATGTACTAGAGCACTCACTCACACAATTTTAAAAGGAATCCAATGCTCCCCAAATCTAAAATTGCACATCTACAATCATTATGGTAGTAACACATAAAGTCCAAACGTACAAACCAGTCAAGGAAGTCATATCTCTCATCTTCAAGCATTCAAACATCCTATCTCTCTCGAGTGCTTTATCTAAATCCAAGTCAAAGAAAGCATGGTCAAAGAAAATGTCGAGTTAAATTTATTTATCTAGATATCACATGCTAGGTGGAGAATGTCATGTAGTTTGAGGCCCCTTCAAAGATGACAGTGCACAAGGATGCCCACAACCCTTCTAATATTCATTTTGTAGTAATCATCATCTATGGCTAGGGTTTAAATTGATGATCAATACATTTAGAGAGCCTCACTACATGTGTGACAATGAGGATTTGGCATCAAAAGAAAAATACATGAAGGTAAACAACACATAAAGTTGCGAGAAGCTAACTCAAAGTAGGTTAGAGACCAACATAAGGGGTTAAAAAGTACATTACGGTCATGACTTAGTTGTTCGGTCCTAACCCAATAATATTTACATTTCTAATTTTAGTTGTGAAGGTTAGCTAGGTTCAAATCTCCAAGTTTCATTATTACACAACTCCATATCTCTTTAGAAGCCATCTAAAATCAGTTAAGTGTCTATAAACTTCTATTTTGTGCTTTCAATCACATGTTAGGTAGATTAGTGTATGCTATATTCTATCTTATATAAGTTGAAAATATGAATTACTATTTACATTTTAACATTTTTGTAATATCAATAATCAACTCTAATCTATTCTACACCTAATTAAATTGACCTAAAACGTAATTAAGGGTTAAACACCAACTAATATTTATATCCCTAACAAAGATACATTTGATTCTCATCACAACATTACTTTAATGTCATCCTAGTGTCCAATGCCTCGGTACATATATTGAAAAGACCACTTAGGGATATTTTTTATCTTGCATTTGAATTTTCACTTTACTTCTGATTTTGGTTTCGAAAGGATATTCAAATCACTCATTTGTTAAGGGGTTAAGAACAACCGGTGACTTGATGGAGGAAGTGGAAATGATTTTGGAATTGACATTGGTTAAAATTAACATATAATGCTTAGGGGACTTCACAAAATGTTGTTGAATGTGTATAAAAGTGTTTGGAGTTCCAAGATGATAGTTATTCTTAATTCGCCAACCGATGAAAGACAACATTCAAATAGCTAAAGTAGAGAGTATTGACTCACAAAAGGTATAGACAAGATAATTATTAATTCACTTAAAGTTGTAAATCAAACCATGATGTGTAATGTGAATGAATTATAAGTGAATTATGAAGTGGTGAAGGGAGAATTGAAAATGAATATGAATAAATTAAACATAAGCTGGAGGAAGAACATCCATGTTCAAGTGTTGTTTTTATTGCACTTTTGTGATATATATAGATATTTAGTGGATTTTGAGAGATTTGTTATTGTTAGTGAATTTTCATTTGTGATGATAGAGCGAGATGTGTGGAGAATCGTAACATGTTTCAAGTTAAATTTGGATGAAGAGGAGAGGGACGTACTCGGCTTTAGATGAGTTGAAATGAATATTAAAAACAAGTCCCCTAATCTTTATAAGGAGGTGATTGAGGAGAGATGTGAGGAATAAAAGAAGGTAAGGAATGGTGTAAAGACATTAATTGTGTATTAGGATGTTGGTGATTACTAAAGCAACAATGTTGGGTATGAATGAGAATACAATAGTAATTAACTATCCTATCTCATTTCATGGCTCATTGAGTTATAATGTACTTGAACTTATACTTTTGCATAATCATGTGTGTAATTTGGACCTTTTACTGTCACCTCTAAATTTGACATCTCCCACTTTGTTCCTCCTTCCCGCACCTTCTTGATGTGTAACTCGCCACCAATCAAACACTTAGTCATTGTTCTGACCTTCTTCCATATTCACACTCCATCGAATACCCAATCCACACTTCCTCCACATAATTGGCTCTTGGCTCTCTTACCAGTTCAATTTTCTCACCTTAGTGAGCTCGTCCTTTAAAATTTGGATCATTGCGCTAGCCATTCACTTGAGTTGAATTAGTGACTTTGTGATCGCTAATTCATAATCTACCCGGAATGGGTGGATCTAACCTACCTTCTTTACCCTCTAATCCCCACTAGTTATGTTTTCACACCAATGCCACGCTCCAAAATTTCACACCTACTCATGACCAAGCTACTACCTACTTTATGCCACTCCATCTTAGTGCCACTCCACAATTACATCACATGCATGATTATTTTACCATTACTATTTCTTTTCCTTGTCTAGTCATGTCTATAACCCCTTTAGTTTTGCTCGTGACTTGGCTACTAACGTTCTTGCTACACATTTCTTAACCTTGCTTTTTCATAATTTCTACATCATTCACCACTCCTCTAACACTCACCCTACACACTACTACCATTTTCATCTGAAAAAACATTGCATTCTACACATATTTAATTTCTTCCATCCACTCATTATTTTCCCACTCATAAATTGGTGCTTGATTTTGAGTCGTAGTTGTGAGTGAGGTATGCCTTCATGATACCTTTATCAACTAGCCCTATTTCTAATCAATATTAGATTAGTCATTTACATGACCAACTACTTCAATCATTATACCAATGTAGTCATCCTCACATTTCATCCCATTACTTGGACTTATACCTCATTTATGGTAGCCACCATGATGACTACTATCCGCTATCATGACTAATCTTGATCAAATTTTACCCCATTTAATCACTTAAAAATCCTTCTACAATTTTAGTTCAATCTTATTCTTCCCACTCAATCTCCCTTTACACTTTAACTTGTGCATGAATCTTTACCCATCAATCTACTTATTCACCAAATTTGGACACATCTAAAATCCAATCTACATCATATGATTTTATTTAACTTGTGACGGTTCCAAAGTTACAATTGGAACCCATACCCAAGTCACTATTTACATCAATTATTTTCCTTATTCATTATTACGAGTTCTCTTTCACATTCTAGCCTATACATCCTACCCATTTTTTATCAAGTCCCTACTAAACACATTTTCCCTACCTAGCTTGCCCATCCCACCCACATATTCAATATACCAATATTGTAAACCTTCCCCTATCACAAACACAATCAAGTTAATTTTTTTCTTTCTTATGTACAATTCACACCCCACAACTCATATTGGAGCGACTTGTGTCACCGCCCAACCTTATGCTCAAACTCAAAAAGGATTGTGCTCACGACTCATAGTTTCTCTCACAATTGTATGCCGATTATGTAGAGATCCTTTGACCTTTCTCGGTGGGTTCCTTACTCCTCGATCTTGTCACTCTTATAACACAATATATCACTCTATTTTTATGTTCACACCATCATACACATGTTTTTCGGTAATCCACACTCAAATACAATTATGGCACTCGTGATTTATCCTCGTGATCTTCCTCCAACTTGCATGTTCTACCTTCCACATACACACTCTAGCCTCTAGCTTGCATGCTTTGCTTTTCCCTATGTACTTTGGCCCCATTACATACTCTAGTCCCCCTATGTGCTCCAGGTCTACCATACATGCTCTAGTCCCCCTACATGCTCTAGTTCACCCCATGTGCTCTAGCCTCTCTACTCACACTCTGTTGGTGTAATATTTATATATATGCACCTTTTATTTTAATTTTACTTAGTTCACTTAGCTTTATTTAAGCTTTGTTGACTTAGTCTACTTTACACACCTCTTAGGCTTAGATTAGGATAAGTGGCACTCATAGCTTGACCACTTGTCTCATGTGTTCCTATTCATGTGGAGGTTGTTGCACACATGTCTATCATATAGTCAAAAGTAAAGTTGGACTACAACTCTTGCTTTTTCTATATAGACCACTTCTATTTGTAAATTAAAGAAGGGAACTTGTTGAAAAATTAATTATTAAGCTTGATAATATCAATTTCATTCAGTTGATTTATTAGCAATAATGTGTTTTTATTATTGTTTATTATTTGTCGCAAAGATCTTACATTTTTAGAGAGAGTCTAAATTGAAGAGATTCCTAGGTTTTACCTATTCTTTCATGGTATTAGAGTAGTACTCCTTCAATTGATAACTATGGTATTGAAGTTTATTTTTCTTCTTCTTTTTGATCCATATAATTCTCCGTGTTCTTTGGAATATTTTACACATGTTAGCTTGCTATATTAAAAAAACCATCTGGGTTTTTTATTCTTGCAAAAAAATCTTTCCACCCTTTAAAGGCGTCCTTTTAATTTCAACATAAAATAGCTTTTTCTAGTTCTTCCTAATATTTTTAATGGAATCTACATTTTAAAATAGGCATTTTATAAAAATGGGATTTTTCGACGCACATATTATTTTTTGTGATTTTGTAAGTTTCACTTCTACAGGACAAACCACAACAATTAATTTTTTGAATTTTTATAGGTTGGACTCTAAACACTATTTTTGAAATTCTTCATCTCATGAGATTTCTATAAATTCCAAGTTTTTGTAATTTGGACTTATAGTGCTCCTAGAGCGTCTATTTGAAGTTTTTAGTTGCTTGGGAAACCCTTCAAATGCACATGCTTGCACTTGATCTTTAATAAAGATATTTTTTGGCTAATCGTAATAATTAGTGTGATGGAAAGTATATTTTTTGAATGGATTAGCTACCAATATATCTCGAGTTCAAATCCCTTAGGCTACATGTTTAGTCTTAGGAGCCTTTTTTAAGCTCTTGGTCGTCCCTATGACCTTCACATGTCTCTTAAATAGCCCCTTCCACCACAATTACCCCTATTTTCTTATTTCTACCATCATATGATCTACACCTATCATTTTTAGCCCCACATGTAAACTTTTTTACATAGCCTATACCATTAAGCATCGTTTTTTACTAAAATATTTCCAAAGGTCGTCTTTTCTACTCCGAAAGGCCTACAGAGGATTTTTTTATAGAAAATGTGTTCTTTTCTGTTCTATATATTAGAGTGGTTATTTTTAACTTTTTTCTTTCCCATATTTTGAGAAAATATAGTTTTATAGGTTGTTGTATGTCCTAGTTTATGTACTTTTGATTGGCCATATCTTTTGATCCTTGAGTCGGATCAAGACACCATTTTTTCAAAGTCTGTGTTTTTCATGTACTTTAAAACAATGGATTTAGTTTTGGTTCATAATATACCAAGATTATAATTATAGCATAACATTACAATTTATTGACTCTATTTGATATGTAAATGATCTATTTTATAAAGTGTCACCTATTTTCAGCTAGGGGTTCAATTTTGTGCATTCAAATAGTTTCTAAATTGGGCTTATCTTATTCTCGGCTTCCATGCCAACCATTATATTAAGGAATTTTTGTAATAAGTACATTATTATATGCAATTTAGGAGGTATTTGTTGAAGTAATTATGAATTCTCCTATCCTAACCAATCCTAATTTTAGCAAGGATTTGTGTCTTTATTTTTGCATGTGATCGTACATTTATAGTTATTCTAACTCAAAAGGGAGAAAATTATAAGCACCACATAAGCTGTCATGAGAACTAACATAAATAATGTAGAACTTAAGTTCCCTTTGTTAGACAACCAATCCTACGCAATGGCGAAGGTAGTCAAAAATTAGACATTATATCCTTAGAAGCAAGGTGTGCACAATTATTCATGATTCGATACTCAAGTTGGTATTTAGAAAAATGATATTAGTGAAAGAAGAGGCAAGTGAATGACTAACTTACAATAATTTGATTTGGAGATGACGTTCGCCAAAATGGTGAGAACACAAGGTCTTTTCCAATTAAAAGCATAGCAAGATAAAGTTATTCCATGGAATTGTTTATCTTGATATTGTAAATGGATTCCATCCATGACTTCCACACTCTCACACATGCAAATAATAACCTACTTTCAGAAAACACCATGCTCTTTTCATAAGTATGTTCAGTTTAAGAAGACATGGTTAGTTTTTTTGAAGAGAATAGGAAGATTAAAAAACACAACTCTATATTACTCTCATTAATTTCTAGAACATGTACCACGGGACATTGTTGCATGTTTGTAACATTAGATTGACACCATTGACATACATCCCACTAAGCATAGTTTACCTTGTGTCACTAATTCAGATCCTATTGACAAACCTTCATCCTCTACTTTGCATAAACATTAGTTTCCCATTGAATCTAATGCACCTATTACTGCACCCATTATGGCATCTATTACAACCCACACTTCTAATTCATCCACCATTATGTTTGTCACATTTGATAATTACACAACTAGTTTTGGATCCCACACTCTCCATTTTATGGGTCATTTTGTGTTGGTGTAGGATATTGGTTTCATTATATTTATTAGTTTATTTGGAATATTTCCTTCCCATGGTGACTCATCTTGCTTAGGTGTCATTTGTGTCATAAGAGCTTCATGACTTGTCATAGGCTATCATAGTGTGTTGTAGTAGTTACATTTAATTGGTTATATCTGGAATGTAACTCCTCCTTGGAGTCATGATTATTGTTCTTATGAGGGAGTTACTTATCATCCTCCTATTTGTCCACACCACTTGAGCTAATGAGAGGTTCCAAATATTGTACCATTCTTGTGTTTATGAGTTAGTTCATATTACTTTACTTATTAGATCATGCTTAGAATTAAATGCACCGCATGTGTACAAGCATTCTTTATCAGTGATTCTAGTGAAAAATTTGATATGGTATCAGAGCCTTGCTCGTAAAACACTTGTCCGTTATCATTAGTTGTGGAATTTTTCAAAAAAATTAAAATAACATGGTATGTGTAAAGATATTTTCTCCATTTAAGAATATTGTGCTAAGTTTGTTATTGAGAGGTTACAAAATATCTGGGGTGTTTAAAAAAATCTCAAAAACCTCGGGATTTGTTAAAAATTAGGGTTTTTAATGTTATGGGATGTTCCCTACAATTTTCTTTCCCTTTATGTATATTTCAGATTTACAAGGTGTTCGACAATTGTTAAATTCCGGTATAGTGGATTGGGTTTTTTAAAGTGCTTAACAAGTCAAAAATCCTAACCTAGTTTTTTGGGACTTCGGGACATCTCAGCATTTCAACACATTTTTCAATATGTGTTCAAACCTTCAAACCCCAACACCAAGTGTTTCTTATTTTTAGGAATTTGGGACATCTCGGTATTTCAACACATTTTGTTATATGCATTTAAACCTCCAAACCTCGCTTAACGCCTAGTGTTTCATGTTTTCGGGACCTCGTAACATCTCAATACTTTGACATGAAAATTACAAATTGTGATCAAACCCCTAACCTCTAGTCAAAGGAGTGTATTTTAGATTTTTCTGCATAGTCAAAAACTTAAGGTTCGGATGCATGCTTAACAACTTTCAGTTTTGATACATGTTCAACAAGCTTTGAGTTTCGATACATACTCAACAAGCTTCGGGTTCTTACACATGCTCAATAAGATTCATGTTCTGACACATGCTCAACTAGTTTTAGGTTCCATCACATGATAATAAAGCTTCACATTTTGACACATGCACATCAAGCTTCAGTTTTAAAACTTTCATGCACACTCCAAAACCCCGACCAAGACCATTTCAGTTATTTTGAAGTGTTAAGCAAGCAAAAACTCTGAATTAGTGCATTTTGGGTTTTCCAAGGTGTTTAATAGGGTTAAAATTCTAATTTTCTATAACTTTTAAGAGACATATCCTTTTAAAGGACCTTTTTTTAAGTGTGAGTCTTTAAGCTCTACACATTGGAGTATTCTCGTTCCTTGTAAAATTGAACCTCAATAAGTTTTAGAGGTGTACTATGTTGTGTCTTTCTACATTTTAATTTACATTCTACCTTTTGCACTTCTTTTTCTGCTTAAAAATGGAAATAAGTTCTGTAAATCCACTCACGCCCTTTAACTATCATGAATGGAAGTCCAAAATTCAACTCATTCTGAGGGGTAAGGGACTACATTAAATAATAATGGGGCTTGAAAAATAACTGACTCCTGATGTAGAGAAAGTGAAATGGTACAACTATTGTGATGAATCCTTTGGATTACTATGTATGTCTATGTCTCCAAATATTCTCTTTCACGTTGAATCTTCCAAATCTCCTAACAAATTTTAGACCATATTGGAAAGCCTCTTTGGGAAAAAAATGAAATGAAAAGCAACGAATCTGAAAATGATCTTATTATTCTAAGCCCTAGTGGTGTTAACACACTTCAGAATTCTTCATAAAGTTCAAATCAATAAGATTGTAGTTGAATGAATGTGGAATTAAAAATGGACTCGTAACTTATCCTTTCTATCCTTTAAAAACTAGGTCCAAAATACTCAATGTTTATCTCTACCTTTCATGCCACCAAAGATGCACTTGGAGGAACATGGAAGATGCCCTCTTTTGATGTGATTTTTGGTCAATTGACTAGGTAAAAGGACAAGTTAATATAAATTCTCACATTTAAGTCTTCTAAATCACATTCCTTGATTGCAATGAATGGGAAACCTTAAGCTTCTAATAACAAGGAGAAGAAACAAGAGAAGAAGAATCAAAGACAAATAAAAGGATCAAAAACCAACACTGAACCCACTTCCTATGAAGCTAGACATAAGAAGGAAAGGGTGAAGTGTGCATATTACAAGAAACTTAGACATGATAAACACGAGTCATAGTGGTCCCTGAAACTATCAAATAGAATTCATCAAGTCAAGAAAGTTCTAAGGCAAAAGACAATAGTAACAAGAAGAAGAAGGTCAAGGCTTTAGTTTCTATTATGGCTCCAACTTCATCATGGGTTATTGACTCGGTGCCTTGCACCATATGGGTTCCTCACAGGTTCAATTTTCTTCCATGGAACCATGTAGTTTTTCCTCTATCACACTGGGTGATGACACCTCTGTAGTAGTTGCAAGGAGTGGGTTAGTTGAAGTAAATGGTGGAACAACCAATAATGTTTTAAGTGTTCCAACACTTTCCACCAATATATTATCAGTGTACTAGATCACTCACATAGGGAAGGGCATGAGAGTTGAATTCAACATAGATTCAGTTATCATCATAGAGCTACATATTGGTAATACAAGCATTCTGAGATGGAAGGGTAGATCACCAAGCATGATTATATGTCTTCTCTTATTTTTCTCCCAACACTTATCCCACTACTTTTTGACTTCCTCTAATGGGGTTAGAAAAATCAGGCATGAGTGATTTCACCACCTTAACTATCGCTACTTAGAACAATTGAGAAAACATAATATGGTCAAAGGCTTGCCTAAAGTTAGTTTTTCTAAAGGTCTTTATAGGGGCTACACTCTTGGGAAGCATTTGGAAGAGAAATTTGACAAAGGAAAAGCTTGGATAGTTACACAAGATTCGAATTGGTACATAATGAAATCTCAAGGCCATTCCCTAAACCTTTTTCACCAGGGCATGATATATTCTCACCTTCATTGATGATTTCTCAAGGTACGCTGGATCTATTTCCATTAGATGTTTACGAATTTTTTCAAGACTTCAAGACTCTTATAGAAAAAAATCATGGAAATTCATCAAGATTTTGTGGACAGATAACATCGGGAATATTTCGATAAGAAGTTTGAGAAGTTTTACATATTTAAAGGGATTGAGTTACAATGAACAGTCTCATACAGTGACTTGGTTTTGTTGCATTACTTCCTTGGGATTCAGATTTTACATTTTGACTCAAGGATATCCATTGCACAACCTAAGTATGCTCTTGATTTACTTTCTCGATTTCACATGGTTGATTGTAATCCAACTCGACTCCCTTTCTATCTGGAGTCAAGCTTGAGGTTGATTGTACTTCACCATTGGTTAATGTTACCTTATATCGACAACTTGTAGGCAACCTTATATATTTGACTCACACTAGACCTGACATTTCATATGTAGTAGTCCTAGTCTCTAGGTTCATACAGGATCCTCGTGAGCTACACTGGAAAGTGGCTAAGAGGGTTTTACACTAAATTTACATTACACATAGATTTGGGATTCACTACGAAGTTGGTATTGATGTTGAATTAGTTGAATACACAAATTCAGATTGGGTTGGTGATGTTCAAAATTAAAAGTCTACTTCGTGCTACAATTTATTGTTAGGATCTGCCCTACTAGTTGGTTATGTAAGAAAAAAAAATCTATTACTTTATCATTTATTGAGGCTGAATACAGGGGAGTTGTAAACGTTACCATGGATTCCATCGAGATTCAATGAATTTTGACAGAGCTTGATATTCAAGACATGCGAACCCATAATCATCTTCTCGCAATAACTAAAGAATCATTCATATTCGTGAGGAATCGATTAAGCATCATTGGACCAAGCACATCAAGATTCACATGCATTTCATCAGGATTTGATTCATGGATAGGTCATCGATCTCAAATATTGTTAAACATCAAAGAATATTTCTCACATCTTCACCAAACCCTTTACCAAGAGTAAGCTTCTTCACTTGCGAGATCTTTGTAGGGTACGAGATACCTCAACATCATCTTTTGGAGGGGCCTTCTAGTCCTCTATTTTTCTCTCTATTGGGGGATTTTTTCCCACTAGTTTTTCTCTTTTCTCCACTTTCTGAGAATTGCATTGTACTTGGGTACCTCATCATGTCTTATTGTTGGGACCAAATTTTTTTTTTTTTCACCTAAGCTATGCTTCAAGGGGGTGTTGGTGTAGGATATTATTTTCCTTGTATTTATTTATTTACTTGGAATATTTCCTACACATGGTGACTCATCTTTCTTAGGTGTCATTTGTGTCATAAGAGTTACATGACTTGTCATAGTATGTCATGAGAGTTACATTTGATCGTGATTTTGGGAATATAACTCCTCCTTCTTAGAGTCATGATTGTTATTCTTATAAGGGGTTATGTATCATCCTCCTATTTGTACACACCACTTAAGCTAATGTGAGGTTCCATATTTTGCACCATTCTTATGTTTGTGAGTTAATTTCATATTGCATTACTTATTAGATCATGCTTAGAATTTGTACAACTACATGTGTGCAAGCATTCTTTATCATTGATTCGAGTAGAATCTTTGATATTTTAGTGGAGGTATAGGTAAAATTTATAGGGCATCAATTCCCCTATCTAACCTATTCATTGGATCATTCACCACGATATTAGATATAGATCAAATACTTCATCAATTCCATTTTTGAACACACATATTTTTGTTTGCTTCACTCTTTGTGAGAATATTGTGCCACACACAAGTCCTTCTACATACCTTCTCATGCATGAGAGACCTAAGACTACTTCGCTTAGATATGAGAGTCATGAAATTTTTAAAGATAATTCCTCACATATACATTTTGTGCACATGGCACTAGATCACATGGGGGAATCTTCATCTACCATCTATATTTAACTAAGATGGATTTCAAATCAGTTATGGTGGCATCATCAATTTCCTCTCGCATGGGATCTGTAAACATAGATCCTCTACTATTCACCACATTGGTCGAACACTTCTCATTCTTCCTAAAGAACACTCCCTTGTTTTAGAGAAACTCTCACATTGTTTTGGCCTTTCTTTGATGACAGTTAGAAAACTCCTTGTTTTGAGTTATTTTAGTGTATACAATGTCTTACTTATCTTATTTGGTTCTTTTGGGATGTATACTTGTACTAAGTTATAAAGTGTCATGGGGGTTTGTTTTTCACATCCTTGTTTATCTTCATGCGTGTGTGCCTTGTTTTGCACACTGCTTTCTTAGATGCTATGTATTCCCATCACTTTTCGTGTCATGGTATTTGTGAGAGGACATTTTCTATGTCTTTGATACCTTAATAGTAAGTAGTCTAGTTTTTTGATAGACCTTATTTTGTATATTATTTTTTCCAAGTTGTACTTATTGTATAAGGGTACTTTATTATTACTAATTTTCGAGACCCATTTATTTTTTAATTTTGACTTCCCTAAGTATAACTTAAGGGAGGGTGTTGGTGAAATATTTATATATATGCACCTTTTATTTCAAGTTTACTTAGTTCACTTAGCTTTATTTAAGCTTTGTTGACTTAGTCTACTTTGCACACCTTCTAAACCTAGATTAGGATAAGAGGCACTCGTGTCTTGACCATTTGTCTCATGTGTGCCTATTCATGTGGAGGTTGTTGCACACATGTTTGTTATATAATCAAAAGTAAATTTGAACTACAAATCTTACTTTTTCTATATATTAACCACTTCTATTTGTAAATTAAAGAAGAGAAGCTTATTGAAAAGCTAATTATGAAGCTTGTTGATATCAATTTCATTCAATTGATTTATATGAAGTAATATGTTTCTATTATAACTTATTATTTACAACTTCTTACATTCCTAGAGTGATTCCAAATTGAGGAGATTTTTGGGTTTCACATATTCTTTCACACTTCACTCACCTTGTCCTATTAGTCACTCCCAATGACTTCCATTTATCCCCATGTTTACATGTACTGTAACATGCTCTACCAACATCTCCTAAATCACATCACAAAGATCAAGTCTCAATACTTGGGGGAATATCCCTTCCTTGACTTATTCCCAAATATGTAATGAGCCTATTCATCCCATGGCGTCTCATTGTCCCTATCCCCAAAGACTTCAAACGACCCATTTTTAAAAACTTCATTGGCATCAAATATCCCCAACACCAATTTTTCCTCTTTTTTATGCATGTACTTTAATCTGACATCATGATGTTCTCCTCTTGTAAACTTCCTTACTATAACTCCTTAGATAAGCACTCGACCGATACTTGCATCTCTCATAACACAACCTTCATTCTTTTCCACATATTTTTTATATCTTCCTAACATGCTTCTTCATCCATATTTCTCCCACTTTGTAATCCTTGATAACCTTTATTCACTTTGTCAATTTTCCCTTAAGTCCATCAATTTTTTTACATGTTGGCATTCGTTCATTCACAACCTCTCCATCCCATTGTCATAGTAAAAGCTCACTAGTCTATTTTTCAAAAGATATGTCCCCCAAATCTCATATGACTTGAATGTAAACCTAATGCACACTTTCAATAAAGTTATGTACATGGCTCAATGTATCGAGGATGTCCATCTTGGGCATCATATCACATTATCACATCCTTTTGTTGCATCATCCCCTACTCTACCATCACAATCGTAGGTTCACCACATTATGCACCGAAGCTCGATCCCACCTTCTCACCTCCCCCACACATACCTTGCATTTTTCACATCTACTCAAGGCTTATAACTTCCTCTTGATCCATAGGGATCTAAAAGAACACTAATTCATCAAAACAACCTCGTGCTAGAAGGAAAAGTTAGAAGAATGAAAATCATACCATAAAGTTATAGAACCACCCTTATGTGCAGAGAGGCAGCTATGTAACTACTTCCAGCGATTACGTAACCCCCGCATAGAACAACGGTTACGTAATCGCCACCTACAAACACTAGAGATCCTGTCACTTATGGATGGAACAAATAAAAGAGATACAAACTGTCACAGAATTTAGAGTGTTTGGACTATGTCTTTTCCTCTATATGACCCTTCTCATTCTCTAGTGCATGTGAGGACATGAGAAGCAACTATAAATACATGTAGAGTGAGTGGAGTTGGATATCAATTTATGGGATAAGTGAACAAGAAGTATTTAGTGTTGGAATTAGATTGTAGGAGAAAGGTATGTGTGGGAACAGAGCAAGCAAGTACATAAGGAAAGTGTTGACATTGTTGATTTCCTTCAACTTATTGTAATCTTGTTGGCGAGAAAATTTGTCGGGTGGACAAATTTATGGATTTCTTGCCAACAATTTGGGAATCTAAGTCCCTCTACTTAACCAGTGTAGTTGTCCGATCATGTATATGCATGCATGAGAAAATGTGGATTTCTGTGGTGGCCTTTCAACCGGGATCTAATAGGGGCACTCCACTGACCCTGCGGCAAAGCTAGCAATCTCTTGCTAGGGAAGACTTTGTCTGAAAGTGGGAAAGGGAGTGAGAATTGAGGTAGGAGAACTAATGTTACAGGTAGAAAATCATATTCCTGCACACACACTAGTTAGAAACTTCATCACATGCACTAAATTAAGAGGAAACAACCCTACAAATGGCAACAAGACCAAATAGAATTTGATGAACACAAAGTATCATGAAATCCCTTAGTCAAAGAAAGCTAGAAACTCCTTCTTCTTGTATTGATGCTTAAACAAAAGTTGTACATAGTGTAAGAATGGAAGAAATTTGAGAGTGGAGGAAAGTAGAAGAAAAATGGCTATCTCCTTTGCTTTCTCTAGGTACAATGCACTCTTGAGTTTACAAGATCAATTGCCAACCCTTTGAAATGGGAATGGCGTTACAATTTATAGAATGAGAGGTGACTTATCATCTTCCTCATGACCCTCCATATGCCTTAATTCTAACTTTAGACTATTCATATTCCTACAAAATATTTAAGTCCCTTTTATAAAATCAAGGCAACTTAATTTACATTATGTTTCTAAAGTCACTTTTAAGTGACTTAAAGGCATATCAAAAAGTGCAAACCCCAATGAAGAATTAGAACATTTGAAGAGAGAGAAATTTGGGGGAGAGGGAAGAGAGAGAGAGGAGAAGATGTTGCCCGTGATGAAGTTCGATGGTCCTCATTCATGGAAATCTCTTATGCAAGTGTTTTGAATGTCCCATTGTGCCAAAACTGCTCTTTCAGTGTGACTTTCTATTTTTAGCAAGTGTCCGTGGGACCACTTACTATTTTTAGTAAGTGTCAAAAATGTCCGTTCCGTGAATTATCAGCTGTAGTGCACCTCCAATGTCTTCGCCTCCTTTGTAGGTTCTTCTATCGATGACTTTCCCGAAATAGCAATTCCTATGTAGTAGACCTGCTATTTTTAGAAAGTTGGCTTCTAGGAGTCGATTGATGTGGAACAAATTTTTTTGATATAGATTTTTCCCAATATCACCCCTCTGAAATTTTAGGCCCCGCTTAATAATCCAGGAGATTTTAAAGTTTTAATTTTCGGATCTCGACAATGCTTCTAGATAGGCGTGACCATTAATGGACCTCAAAATTGTAACTCTGGTTTTTCCTCCTTTTGTGATGAAATAATTTTTTTGCGATAGGTTTTGCTTCACTGCTTCACGCAAAATTCTACTTCATTTCACCCAACAGTTTGATAGAAATTGGATTTTTCTCTGTTGAGCCAAAAGTGGGATTTCTTCGTTGTGGATGCTCTGTTGCACAATAGGAGAGTTTAAAGGTGTCTTATTGATGGCCTTGGGTAGAAGAATGGACATAAAAATATAAATGTTTGTTTCACACATCTTTTTGGGAGATTTATTCAACTTCTCGTTTCATGGCCATGGAGTTTTCTTTGTTTTCTCCTTCTTCTTTTATGCTTCTCCTTCTGTGTTTGCTCCAATTTTCCTTCTAGGACCTGTGTGTTTTCATGGAGTGAATGTAATTACCTCTATGGTAGGTTTGCTTTGAGGTTTAGTAATGGAGGAATGATGGTGAGGAGTTACAGAGGAGGAGATGGAGATGTTTGTGCACACAGATGTTAGAAGCAGCAAGAAGCAGCCAACAGTTAGAAAAAAATCAAATTTTTGAGTTGGAGTTGGGAACACTTTTTTATCCCTGATGTCCCTAACCTTAAGGATGTGAGGGAAATCAATTTCCACAATGAGCAAGATGGTGACATGTGGCGGTGATCCGACGGCAGGGAATGAGTGCTCCAAAATCAGTTTTAAAGCACTAAGGGGCTGGAAACTAGTCATATGGGTTGCCAAAACAATCTCCTAGAGGGATGGGAACATTTTTCAATGTTTTTTTTTCATTACCTCAAGGAAATGAGGGACATCTGTTTCCATGGTGGTCCTGGAGCTGACACATGGCACTTGATCCGACTGCAAGGAACGGATGCTCAAAAAATGCACCAGGGCCGAAGTCGATCGCGTGGGTGACCAAAAGACTCCCCATAGGGGCTGGGATAATTTTCCATGATTGATGTCCCCGAACATAGGGAAATGAGGGACATCGGTTTCCTGATGTTCCTAGAGCTGACATGTGGCGCTTGATCCGACAGTAGGGAATGGATGCTCGAAAAATGCACCTGGGGGCTAAACTATCAAGTCTGGAGGTCACATGAGGGTCCCGAGAGATCGATGGGGGATGGACACATTTTTTCAAGGGTTGGTGTACCTAACCTCAGGGATGTTGGGGACATGAAATCCCGCTAGGCTCCTGGTGCGACGTGTGTCCTCCCAAAAATGACTAAGTCTTGAATTGCCTTTAAGAGGGTAACTTGGAATGATGATAACTTGAGCTCCCAGGTGGAATTTCTTGGTAAAATTTTATATGATCCTAACTAGAAATGGAATTTTGGATCCAATGGTTTTGGTCTTATGTATTGATTCAACCCTCTGATCCCTAAAAATTGTATTTTTATTTGAGACTCCACTTGTGCTCGATAAAACTACCTACAAATCCTAAGCGCCAAGATTTTGTGAAAAATATTATTTCACCATAATTTAGGTATTGAAATCCTCCTTACGGTGATGTTTTTTTACTTCTAACTCCTTCCGAGCTTGCGAAATCTTCTTTTGAAGCCCAGCTGTTGTTTTAGGCCCAGTGTCTTGCCTAGGCTTGTGAACCTTATTTTTACCCAAATCTGCTCCAAGTCTTTCAAAAATTCTCCAAACATTCCAAAATAATTTACCTGATGTTATAATGTCTTGAATTCACCTTCATGTTGAATTTTTCCTTCCGTTCCACTCCGGGGGTTGATCCAGTCTTAGGAAGGCCAGCGATAGCCCTTCCCAATATTGCTAGAAGATGGCATGTTTTCATAACTTCCTAAAATCACCTTGGGGGATTGAATAGACTTTCCTAAATCACCTAGGGGACCAATTTCACATCAAATAGGGGTGAACAGATGTGATTTGACCTAGGGTTCCTAGGAATGATAAAACATGAAAAATTCAAAGCACAGGGGTATAGTTGTCATGCTTAGAAACTTCAAATTTCCTTGTTGAACATTTGCACGACAACAAATTTGTATGTACTATTATTGAATTTTGCCAATACATAAGTGGTAACAAAGATAAATTTCCCTTCCCGACTAGTTTTCCCTTAAATTGGGGGTTTCCAAGATAAAATTTTGTGTGTTGTCTTGGTTTATAGTTCTTTATCTCTTTCTACAAATAATTATAAGCACCATAGAATCAGTCACTAACTTCATGTTCTATCATTTTCAAATTGAAAATAGAATTTTATTTTTGTGGTCTTGTAAATTTCCAAAGCTAGAGGTTTACAAATCATTTTGGTATCAGATTTGATAAGTATCCAAGACTGTGGTATTCATTCTTGTGATTTGTATGATAGTGATAAGGTCTAAAGGTAAATAATTTTTACCTTGTGATCCAGACATATCTACAAAGAAATGGAAACAAAGAGTTAGAGATCAAATGGAGGAAGAGAACTTGGTCCGTAGAATTGGGATGTTGGAAACCATGATGGATAGGTTATATAGACACTAATAATAACTCTCGGATCTGCGCAAAAGATGGTTTTAGTCAAGCAAGACTCCATGGACTCAGTGGTTCGAGCCTTGGCCAAAAATTTTGGCATAGGGAAGAGCCACGAAGAGCAAGAAGATATGGAAGGGTGTGAAGAAGAAACTCTAGTTGTAAAAGAGAAGGTAAAATTTGATCATCCTCATTTTAATGTTGAAACTAAGATTGAGATAAAAATATTTTAAGGACAAGTAGATGCAGAATTACTTGATAAATGGTTAAAACAATTCGAGATTTATTTTAGTATTCATGATGTTACTGAGGCATAAAGAATCACCTTTGCACATCTCAAAATGGAAGGGCATGCTCATGTTTGGTGGGAAACCCATCTAGCCACTCGTGAGAAGAAGAAACATCCTATTGTAAGATCTTCAGAGGGTTTTAAAGAATTGTTTAGAGCTAACTTTTATCCTATTTGCCATAAGACTGACCATATGATTAAATGGTATTATTTTAAACAAGGCAATGGTAAAAGTGTGTAGGATTATACTACGGAGTTTCAGAGACAATCCATGTTGCTTAGTATGGACTTGGAGGATGAGGATATTCTGACCAAGTATTTGGGAGGACTTCACACTCACCTTCGAAGGAAGGTCATCTCCACGAAGTGATCTCATTGAAACATGTGTACAACCCTACTATATTGATGATGAAAAGAAGCAAGGAGAAATGGAGTCAAGGGCAAAGTAGTCAAAAAATCAGCCAAAGAAAGAGCAGGGACAAATAAGTAACAAAGGTAAATGGAAAGGGAAAGGTAAATAAACTACCACTACTTTAACTACTTATAAATATCCTAAGAATTTTTGGAAGAATTGTGATATCAATGGTCATGTTGACGCTACATGTTGGAAGTTACATCTGGAGTTGTATCTAAAGAACCGAACCAAGGATTCAAATAAATCCATGACATCTGTAAATATATATGGGAAGGTGGAAATAAAGGATGATTCTGATGTAGACGAGAGGCTTGGATGCATAGCCACCAACATGGACATCCAAGAGTAAGAGGAAGAGATGAGTAATCTATTTCGAGATCAAAATCAAAATCAAGAGAGCTAAGGTAAATACTTTGGTTGATACTTTGGTTCTCAATCTAATTTGATTTATGATGTGGTTGTAACATCCACATCTATATCCTCTAGGATGGGTGAAGAAGGGTGTAGAGATTCGAACAAGAAGATATAGGTTATAGTTTGGGATAAACTCTCGGTGTATAGATGTATTGGAAGCTAATATAATTCCACTTAATGCATTTGATGTTGTTTTCAAGAGTCCTTACTTGTATATCGGGGTGTTATATTTACGAGAAGGGAGAAATGATATAGATGGGTCAAGGATGGGATCGGATGCAACATCCGGGCACACCAAAGTGTAAGACAAAGATTGCTATGGTAAGTGTTAACTAAGTAAAAAGACTAATTTAGGAAAATCATAATTAGTTTTGTTTACTTTTATTGAAAGATAAGCAAGATGGGGTAGAAATTTTAGATATTTATAACTAAGGGATGAAGGATTTAGATAGCATTATTCAGTGTTTTGAGGAAGTATTCTAGGCTCCCAATGGGTTACCACCAAAATAGGAGGTAGAGCATGACATGCAGCTGTTGTTGGAATCCCCTCTACCTAATATCGGGTTGTATACCCGCAATCCTTCTTGGAGAGTGTGGAAGTATAGAAAAAACTCTAGGAGCTACTAGACCAAGGGTGATTCACCCAAGCACCTCACCATGCGGTTCACCTATTGTGATGGTGTCGAAGAAGGATTGTTCTGGAGAATGTGCATTGAATACCGAGCTTTAGACAAGATTACCATAAAGAACAAATATCCACTCCCATGCATAGATGACCTTCTCAACCAGGTTTCAACATGTAAAAATTTCACGAAGTTGGATCTCAAGTCGAGTTATCACTAGGTCAAGATGAAGGAGGAGGGTATAAAGAAGATTACCTTCAAAATAAAACAGGTTTTGTATCAATGGTTAGTACTTCCATTTGGTTTATGTAATGCACCTGCTACATTTATGAGATTGATGAATGATGTATTGCAAGAATTCATAGAGTCATGTGTCATTGTATATCTGGATGATGTTCGATTTTTAGTGTCACATGGGAGGAACATCTAACACATTTGTAACAAGTCTTGCCATTTCTCAAGGAGAAACATCGATATGCACTATGCGAAGTGTGAATTTTTCAAATAGTCACTTGTTTATATTGGACACGTGGTTAGAGGAGGAGAGCTACAATTGGATCCAAAGAAGGTGGAAGCCATCACCAACTAACCAACACCAACGAAGCCACATAGACTAGAATTTTTGTGGGAGTAGTACAATACATGAGGAAGTTCATTCCGAGCTTCTACATTATTGTAACACCTCTACACACAGCATCTAAAGAGTAAGGGTTTTGACTCGGGTAAGGAACAAGATAAGGATTTTGAGTTATTAAAATACAAAATTAGTCATGCTCTGTTACTTTCTCTTCCTAATTTGTAGTAGCCCTTTGAAGTAGAGACAGATGTAAATGATTATGTTATGGGAGCAATGTTGTTACAGGAGGTAAGCCAATATGTTATCATTCAGAAACTTTCACTTCAGCAATTAGAGGATATTCTATTTATGATAAATAGATGTATGCACTAGTTCAGGCAATAAATAAATGGAAAAATTATTTGTTGGGTAAAGAAACTATTATGGACACTAACCACAAACCTCTCTAGTATTTGCAAGTATGGTTTAAATTGAAGTAGGCAAGGCACTATGAGTGGATGGGATTCCTTCAGTTCCATTTGGTGATCAAGTATAAGAAATCTAGCACAAACTTGGTGGCATACATATTTTCTAGGTCACCCATACAGAGAAAATCTCTAGTTTGGTCATTATCTCTTAGATTGATCCCTTCACAAAGGAAGATTACAGAGAGGCATATGCTCAAGACAAATATTTTAGGGTAACATATCAATAGTTGTAGTCTCAAGGGGCTCAAAATATGGGTATTGAAGATTATTATCTCAAAGATGAGCTGCTTTATCAATGGGGAAGCTTTGTGTGCTAAAAGAAGAAAAAGGATTTTATTAATGAGGGAATCACATACCTCGAAAGTAACGGGACATTTTGGTGTTGGAAAACCATGGCCCACTTGAAAAGGTACGTATATTTTTCTCAATATGCAAGAAGAAGTATCCAAATTTATAAGAGGATGTAAACTATGTTGTACAACCAAGCCTAAAATCAGGAAGGAAGGTATGTATATACCTTTACCGGTCCCTACTTGTCCTTGGAAAGATATTTCTATGGATTTTGTAGGAGGACTACCTATGTCTAAACACAGACCATGATTATCTATATGTTGTTGTAGATAGGTTCAGTAACATGTGTGTTCTTATGGCATGTAAAAAGACAATAAAAGCATATGAGGCAGCTGAACTTTTCTTTGCTAATGTATGGGTGCATTTTGGTTTGCCAAATTCTATTTTTTCTGATAGATATTCCATGTTCTTGGGGAAGTTTTGTAATACTTTGTGGGACAAGATAGACACAAAGTTACAGAGAAGCACGACCTTCCATCCACAGACAGATGGGAAAATGAAGGTGGTGAAAAGGACTTTGGTGTAGCTGATTAGAGGATATAATAGCAAATATTCATAGACTTGGGATGAGTCTTTAGCCTACATTTAGCATTCCTACAACCAGGAAATACACACATCCACTATGAAGTTACCATTCGAAGCATGTTTGGGATATTTACCTACGAATCTACAAGACATACCAGTTGGGAAGAATTAAGAAGGGGAGACACGTGATTCGAGAGGTCACTAGAGCAGCGAAATTCATTGAAAGGATATGGAAAATACATCTCACGGTGAAAGAATAATTAGAGAAATCTCAAGCCAAGTATAAGGCTAGACACGATTAGCATTGGAGGGAACACAAACTTCATGTTTGAGATAAAGTTTGGATTTTCTTACGCAAGGAGAGACTATAAGGCCAAGCAAGGAAACTCAAGCCACTACGATATGAACCCTTCACCAAAAATTGGAGGAGGTTGGAAGAAATGCCTTCAGGATTGATTTTCCACCATTCATGTAGATGTACTCAGTGGTAAATTATGAGAACTTGCACCTATATGAGCCATCCATGCTTGACAAAGAAGAAGAGTGTCAGTTACTACCTTCCATAGAAGATTGTATCTTTGATTCACAAGGCAAATTAGAGAAGGACATAGTGTTGCAACAGAAGATCATAGAGACAAGGAGAGGTCTGCATGAGATTCTTGGTAGGTTGGACTAAAAGGGAAGACACCAAGGTAGGTCCGGTGGTACTCGAAGGAGCAAGTGAGGGAATTTTTCCTCATCTACTCCCCCACTAAGATTTTGTGGGACTAAAATCCTCCTGAGCAGGGGAGGTGTGATCCATAGGGATCTAAAGAACACTACTTCATCAAAATAACCAAAGTGCGGAAGGAAATTTTAGAAGAATGAAGAGACAAATGTAGAGTTATAGAACCACCCCTATGTGTAGAGAGGTGGTTACATAAACGTCCCTTGCATAGAATGGCAATTGTGTAGTCACACTCACTCTCTGGACACCGTGATCTTGTCACTTATGGATGGAAAAAATAAAAGATCCATGAATAGTCTCATATTTGGAGTGTTCGGACTATATCTCTTCCTTTATGCGACCCTTCTCATTCTCTAGTGCCTTTGGAGGACATGAGAAGTAGCTATAAATACATGGAGAGAAAGTGGAGTTGAATATCAATTGATGGGATAAGTGAGCAAGAAGTCTTTAGTGCTATAATTAGATTGTAGGAACAAGGTGCGTGTGGGAACAAAGAAAGAAATTACACAAGGGAAGTGTTGACATTGTTGATTTCCCTTTAGCTTATTGTAGTTTATATCTTATTATTTAATTTGGCCAATCCATAAATGGGAAGAAAGAGAATTTTCCCTTCCCGACTGGTTTTCCCTCAAATTGGGGGTTTCTAGGATAAAATTATGTGTGTTGTCTTGGTTTTGAGTTCTTTATTTCTCTCTACAAATAATTCTAAGCACCCAGAGAATTGGTTACCTTTTGAACTCACTGGAACGCTCTATTCTTGAGTTCCAAAATCATACCCGTGTTGTCCCCCTCCACCAAGGTCTTATTCTACTGATCCATCACCACTATCTTTCACATTCCCGCTTTGTTCATGTTGTCCATGTTGCCCCCTTTACCAGATTCCATTAACCCCATCTCTGCTTCCACTAGCCATAAAAGAAACAAGAATCCCATGTACCCCTCTCAGAGGGTTCTTCGTAGTAATAAAGAGATTGAGTCGGCCAAAAACCTACTTCATATCAGCAATCCAATTGAAGAAACTACTACAAGAAAAAGAATAAGGGATTCTAAGCAGGATTGACAAGTTGGAAAGGGAGGTTTTGGACCTCAAAGATGAACTCAAGCAGATTGGTAAAAGTGCAGGTACAAGGAAGATGTATGTTGAACTTCTTATGGATAATCAATGAAGTTGTACAAATTTTCAAGTTGGATAATAGATTGGGCAATGCTAAAAGGTGACATGATTTTACCATTTATGTGCTTAAAGTTATCTACAACTTTCTAGAACAGCATGTCAAAAGTGTTTGTATTCTCGGTGACATTCCAGTTTGCCGTTTGGGAGTCGAGCACTACTGAGGACTGACATTTTCTCAATATGACAAGAATCATCCCTCCCATGTCACTGCCCTTGCATTATTCAGCTCTTTGCAGAAAGTCAAGATGAAGATTGATAAAGCAATCAAGTAGAGTTTCCTCCAGTTTGTTGTTGTGTTCTTTGTCGGAAGATGTTTTCTTGTTGTTTTGATGCTGCTTTGTCTCTGTTTTGCTCCTTTTTATATTTCTCGGTTAAACTATAGTTGGTCCTCATGTTATCATGGATTCTCATGTTTTTTTGTTTTTACTGTTATATTTAGCTTTTGAGTCTTATTGTAAAGGGATTTAGTCCCTTTTATCTTTAAACTATTTTTACTTTGCTATCTCTAGCTTTTGAGCCTTTTTTGTAAACAGAGTGCGGTCGCTTTAAAAACTATTTATCCTTAATAAAAAAACTTCATGTTCTGTCCTTTTCAAATTGAAAATAGAACAATATTTTTGTGGTCTTGTAAATTTCCAAAGCTAGAAGTTTCCAAATCACCTCCACCCCACACACACATTCACTCCCTTGTCTAATATACTCTCCACCATTCTCAAAAATATGCTCAACATTGATTTGATCACCCTTCCTCCTATTAAACCACGATCCTCTTGCACAACTCATGTGACCAATTTTTGCACCACCGTATTGACAACCATCCCACTGATTCATGTCCCAAACTTTGTAAAGTCATATAATACCTAATCAACAACAATGACATCATTTTCAAAATTCATATTCCTTCTTCTTTTCCCTCTAACACCAACGCACTAACTCCGTCAACTACCACTAATCTTATCTCTACAAATTGCTTCACCCTACAACCCTCTTCACCATATCTTTAATGGATCATCATTTTTCCCAATTTGGGGTCATCTTCCACTTATATATTCCTTCCTCCATCACCACTCATGCAAGTTGACTTCTTGATTCCTCCATCTTGACATCCTCACCCATCTCACCCCTTTCTCACTCATTTATTTTCACCCCATTCTTTCATCTACTAATCTTGTTTAAACTACATCGCTTTGCATAACGACCCCACTCTTGCCACCATTATTCCATATTTCCCATATGTGACCAAACTTTCTCAACCTAAACCAATCTTGGTCTTACCACATCTCCCCACTATGAAGGATTTTGTTTGACCACCGATTCTACCACTCATCACATAGTTACATGCTTTATCATTTCCTCCTACATTATCTATTGAATCCACCCATATATATATATATATATATATATATATATATATATATATATATATATATATATATCACAAATATTCCTCACAAGTTATTTACACTTTATCTTTTGCTTTCACATCATGTGGTTTTACTTGCAAATCCTCATAGACTCAACATGTATTTCTACATGCCTCATCTTCTTATGAGCATTCATCCTCTTATCCCAACAATTCCTTTCAATCCCACATCATTGTCTATAAAATTTACTACATATATACATTTGTTTTCCAACCCTCATCCAATCAATGTTAGTCATAGCATGATTCTTCACCGACATTACCTTCTAACAAGTCTCTCTTCTCAAGTCTTCACCTTCTTGATGTTTTATCCCCTTTGTTTTTTCATGCACATATCATCATTTTTGCATCTCCACAATCACACAATCAATTCACTACCATATTTTGTTTCATACTTGGCATCCCTTGTCTAATATTCTCTCTATCATTCTCTAAAAATTTTAAATGATGATTTGATCACCCTTCCTCCTATTCCACTGCCACCCTTGTGGAACGCCTCCCACAACCAATGTTCCTAACATTGTATTGATGGCCATCCCACTAACTCATGCCCCAATATTCATAACCTTATACAAGACCTAATTGACAATGGTGACATCATAATCAAAAATTTGACTCTTCATGCTCTTTCATCTAACAACAATCCATTGAATCCACTAGTTTCAGCTACTCCTATCTATTTGGAGTGTTTCAACCTACCAACTTCTTCACCATATCTTGAATCACTCATCATTTCACCAATTTTGGGGTCATCTTCCACCGATATCTTCCTTCCCCCATACCCACTCATGCAAGTTTCATTCTTGATTCCTCCCACCCTAACATCCTCACCCATCTCAATCATCTATTTCACCCCATTATTTCATCTACTAATATCATTTCCACTACATCACTTTGCAAGCAAGATTCCACTCTTTCCACTATTGTCCCATCAACCCCACATGTGACCAACCTTTCTTAACCTAAAACACTCTTGGCCTTGCTACATCCTCCCTTTGTGAAGGATATTGGTTAACCATTGATTTTTCCACTCATAATAAAGTTACATTCTCTCATATTTCCTCCTACATAATTTATTAACTCCATGCATATGTTTATCACACATCTTCCTTGCAAGTCACTTACACTAGCCCTTATGCTTCCACATCATGCGGTTTTACTTGTAAATCCTTATCCATTTGACATGACTTTTTATAAACCTCATCTTCTTATGTGTATTCATATCATTATACATCACATTCATGTGGACATCCATTTTTATCCAACCCTCGTCCACATGATTTCATTCATAGCACAATGCTTTACCTACCATTGTCTTCCAACAAGAATCTCTTCTTAAGTTCTCAATCTTCCAAAGCACATATATTCAATACTCCATCTCTACAATTATTTACTCTAATGAATACCATCTTCTCGGTTCATACATGACACTTTGTTGTTTCATTCGTCACCAACATCCTCATACACATTCCATCATCTAGCTTATTGTATACCTTAAGTCTCTCCATAATCATCTCCATAAAAATATTGGGGTACTTTCATTTATCGTTGTTTTGGATTTGTCACTCTGAGTACATCACTCTCCTCTTTATCTAGTTTGGATTCAAAACACGTAAAAAAACCAT
Source organism: Taxus wallichiana var. yunnanensis (assembly GCA_018340775.1). Classification (NCBI taxonomy): domain Eukaryota; kingdom Viridiplantae; phylum Streptophyta; class Pinopsida; order Cupressales; family Taxaceae; genus Taxus; species Taxus wallichiana. The sequence goes on along the minus strand of CM031242.1, from coordinate 829,880,475 downwards.
TAAAATTTTATATCTCTCCAAAAATTGTGGTAAAATAATGTTTATACACATATGTTCTTCCTCCACTTCCATCCAATTCATTCATATTCCATTCGAATTATCCATTCACTATTGAATACTTCACTTGCAATTCATTCATATCCTATGTCATGGTTTACTTCACAACTTTTAGTGAACTCTTAATTAACTTTATTATACCTTTTATGAATTAATATTCTCTATTGGAGTTTTTGAACATGGTATCTCATCCCTGTTGAATTAAGAATGAATGTATTCTTAAACCTCCAAGCACTTTTACACAAATTTAACAACTCGTTGTGAAGGCCCCTAGGCATAATCTATTGATGTTAGCCAATGGTATCTCCATAATTATTTTCACGTCCTCCATCAAACCACTAGTGGTTCTTAAACCCTTCTACAAATGAGAGAGTTGAATATACTTCAAAAATAAATTCAAAATTCAAAATAAAAGTAAAAAGTAAAAATTAATATCAAAATTTCTCCACTTTGCTCCAATGTTGATTAAAGACACTGGACCAATTTAATTATCCTATCCACTCACATTTCACATTTGAATCTTATCATCTCAACTCTTTATGCACATATCTCAATCCCAATCTTTTATGTACCTCAAATCTATAAAATAATACTCATCCCTACCCTCATTTCTTCTTGATCTCTTGACTATGGGTCAAAGCTCGTAAGGTCAATTTCTAATTGATATATATTCCATTATATTGCTCTAAATCCTTATTATGACCACTTTTCAAAAATCTCTCAAAGTCTTCTTTTGGTTCTAAAAATAGTTTGAATCATTTCATGTGGGAGAAGAATGACCTTCTGCAAGATATTCACATTTTGCAAGGTATATTTTATAATTTGACATGTATTTTATCACACTCTTTTATTAACCTTGAAAAGGGCTAGTGATTTGACTGATGCAAGTCCCTTAGATATAAAAAAAAATGCTAAAATTTTCCCTGGTTTTGATAATTACAAATTTTGATTTAAGAGCTAGACTACTTTAAGCATGGAAATATCCATATGATGTCCCTCACACATACAATGGAGAAAATAAGCCCATATTTTAGTAACATGATTTCACCTTGATTTGTTTGATATCTCTAACACTCTGCAAGGTAGCTCATATCTAAACATACAATATGGAGTTTTCTAGTCACCCCGATATCTTCCAACAAAAGTGAGAAAAAGGATGCCACAAGGTTTTCTAGTCACCTTGATATCTTAAATTCCATGGACCATGCCATTGCGAGATGAATCTAAGACCAATAATAAAATAACACAATTTTGAAAGGGAATTACTAGTCTCATGTCTCTGTAGAGTGATGTAACTCTAATCATGAGATGCACAATATTGAATGTAGATAAAAGGAGAAGAATTCACATGCCCCCATACCCTATATTTAAACCGTGTCTAAGTCATGTAGTGCACATTCGTAAAATGACAAACATGTACCCTATATACAAATGTGCATGGGTAACATTTGTCATATGATCATGCATAATAGGAAAAGTAGTTTCATTTTTTTATTAGTAATAATAGTTTTACTAGCATCATCATCACAAATGTAATCATGTATGGAATGTGTATAGTTAGATCACTAGTAAGGGGAGCATCCAGGAAAGAGGGGCCAAATATCTAGTAATGATTGAAATATAAAATATGGAGAAGAGAGGGAACATATTGGGGTCCATGTTAGCAAGGACCTCTATTCATCATAGCATATTATTGAATTCATCTTCAAGCACAAAGTGTTTTTGGCATAACTCATTGGACGAAATTTCAGCATTAGGATCATGGGACATGATAACAAAAAATTATAGCATGAAAGAGAAAAATCCTAGGGATGGAAAAGGATTGTAGACCAAAGAAAAGAGGGTAAGCCCTAGGGCTACCTAGAGTTCAAGCAACGATTAGGTTCACCAAATGTTTACACCTTAAATAAATAAATAAAGGTTTTGCATTAGATTTTTTTATTTATTTAAAGGCGTGAGGGTAGTATAGGCTATATATTTTTATTAATTAATTAACATCATGCATAAATTAAATATATAGATCCCAAAGTAATGTGTAAGATATAACGATAGAAATAATTTCTTAAAACACAAGACGAAAGTGTACTTAGATGATTAAAGCGGTTGATGTGTGATTTGGGAGTGCAAAGTGATCAAAAGGACTAAAAATGACATAGAGGTTCTTTGTCTTTGGAATTGTGACTACAAAATGAGATGGTATGGAACTGTATGGCCTTTTTTGGAGCATGGTATGGTCTATTCTTGAGTTATATGGTTTAGAAAGGTATATGTTAGCACTCTACAAATTTTTATGGTCATCAACAACCTAGGAATGTACTTTGTTGTCTAATGTTAGGTTTCACAAATGTGTGACACCTATAGTGATATCCAATAGATAAAAACCCTAAATCCCTACATTTACACTTTGTGAACACAATTAGATAACAAAAGTAGATAAATTTATGCATGATGAAATTGGGCGGACCCTAGTGGTCAACCCCCGCTAATCTTGTCCAAAACTACAATACATTTGTTCAAATATGGGAGCAAGTGCCATGTAGTTCTCCCAATGTATGTAAAATTGTGTATGCATATCTAAGTTAGCCCCCAACTTTGCCCTTGTATCTCCTAACACAAAGATAATGGGTATAACTAAAGATAAAATAGAATGTACACTTCATGATTGTGATATAGTGTATTTTGATTATAAATGATAGATTGACTCCCTTGGCCATTAAAAACTTTGGCAATGGTTTGTATTAGTTTTACATTGTTTGAATTTACTTTTAGGCCCTTTGAGGGCTTTCAGATAGGGAAGATAGACTCTTAATATTGGTTTAGTTGGCCCTTCGGACTTGTGTATGGGTTACTCTTAGTTTTTATCACTACTTTTAAGGAATTTAAGTTAGATTGAAGTGTTTTATTAATGTATTTTACAATTTATGCTCTTGAAAGTTCCAGGAGATTCAATGAGTGCATTAAACTTGTTTATATAGGTTTTTATATGTTTGATTTTACATTAAGGTAGACCCATAGGATATGAACTAACCCAAGTAAATATTACAAATTGGAAATTGTTCGGCCCGAGACTAAATTGTAGGATGATTTGGTCCCAATTGTATAGTCCTTAACAAGTAGTTCAAGGGACTCTATAAGATTATAGGTGAGAATCCTAAAAATATTATACTATCTAATGGATGTAATTAGACATGTGAATAAATGCGTAGTGTGCATAAATAAATGTGTCATGGAAGGGATGTAAGGACAAATTGCTTGGGCTTGGAACTTACGTGCAAGTCATGCTTATGGTGAAAGGCCAAAATTGTCATTGCGCAAATGAAAAATTACCAAATTTAGGTGTTTGAAAATGAATATAAGCATGTAGACACTCAAATTTGTTAATTATCATTTGGAAAGGACAAATTTAGCTATGTTCCCTTACTTAAGACAAATGCTCACATTCTAATCCCAATCAACGCATCTCTTTAGCTCATTCTTGACTTACTCATCTCTACATTCTACTCTGTCATTCACCCGCAAATTATAAATCAACCAAATTAGTAAATTACCTCCAAGCACCTAACCAACAATTTTGATTTCACATCACTATCAACCAGGGAAAATAGTATAATTTGGTCCATAGTGGAATATATTCTGCTCAACTTATGTACGGTCTTTCTCACTTTCATCTTCCAACTCTATTTTAAATTTTAATATATTAAGTGTGTCATGTCATCTTCTTAGGTTAAACATTATAATAATATTTCACCTACAGAGGTTATACAAGAAACTCAATATCACTTTATTACTCACCTGACACTTTCATGAGCTCCTATTGCAAATATCAATACAAAAGCACTCAAAGATATCTTGGATCTTCCTAAATCATTTACACATCACTTAGAGTATCCAATATTATAGGTCTAAAGCACTCAAATAGGTCAAAGAGTCTACTTTCCTCTATTTCAAAGCTTTCAAAGGTCCTAGAGCCATGTATTAACAAGTAAAAAAAATATTCAAGCATTGTTAAAGGTTTTTCAAGGGCGAAAAGGATTAGTCTAATGGCTAGAACATATCACATCACACTACTATCATGTAGGGTACATTATTTACTCTATAATTACTCCATTATCTTTGTGTCAAGAGACACAAGGGAACTCATAGGGGTTGGCTTATAACACATTCACACTTACACATACACCTATTAGATTTACATGAGGCTTGATCTCGTCATGTAGTGTGCAGTAGTTGGATTGGTTTGGAAGGGTTGACCACCAAAAGCAGTTTAACCTCACCACACACTAATTTCTCCTTTTTTATTTAATACTTTGATGAATGGTATTATATGTATATCCAAAGTTTCCACTTGTTGTAGGTCATTTTAGGTTGTGCAAATAAGAGAGACATAAAACGAAGCATATTTCTAGATGAGTTAAGGGCACAAAATGTAAATGAACCTCGATACAAAATGTCCAAGATTGTACAAAGGAAGGGTAAGACTGTACAATAATTATATGGTTTTGCACCAAAGCACTTTCGAGTTGCGGTTTAAAAAATGAAGCATCTTTAGTACCATATCATCTTGTTTTCTACATCTCCACATTTAGATCTCATTTGTTCTAACTTAAACAACTAAGTCTTCATCTCTTTTTTGTTATTTGAGCTACCATTTTTTCACTTATCATTCTTGTAAGTATTAATGTGTTATTTTAATTATAAATGGTTAATTTAAAATTAATTAATTCATAATAAACTCTTGTAACAAGCCCTTACACCATATATATTGTTTTACACATCACATTCACACATTATATATTTTTAGGGTACAAACATTTAGCGAACTCGACTCTCAAATCAAATCTATCATTTTACTCAAACCCTAGTTGCCATATGGTTTTTGCTTCCTCTTTGGTTTCATATATATAAGGCTCATATGGTGTATCCATATTCAATTCTAATTTAATTATATTTCACGACCTAAAACCGATTTTCACATTTTTCCTTAAGGTATCATAATCACCCTATTTGGGTTTTTTTAGGGCTTCTTGTTGGAAAACATGCATTTCATTGTATGTATAAAAATTAACGCCTCTATTTTTAAAATCCTATTGGCGAGAAAAATTTTCGGTGGACAAACTTGTGGATTTCTTGCCAACACTCTGGGAATCTAAGTCCCTCTACTTAATGGTGCAGTTGTCATATATGCATGCCCGTGAAAAGGTGGATTTTTTTGTGGCCTTTCGACCGTGGATCCAACAGGGACTCTCCACTAACCATGTGGAAAATATTGCAGATACCTTCAAGAGAATAATTTTCTAGGAGAGCAGGAAAGGGAGTGAGAATATTAGACAAGAGAAACTAATGTTACAAGTAGGAAATCAGAGACTTGCATTACACTAGTTGGAAATTACATCACATGCATTAAAATTAAGAGGAAACAATACTACAAATAACAACAAGATGAGGTAAGATTGAGAACTCAAAGTTTCTAAAATATTCTCATCAAAAAGGATAGAAACTCCTTGTATTGGTGCTCAAGTAGAAATTGTACATAGTGTAGGAAATAGAGGAAATTTGAGAATGAGGGGAATGGAAGAATTTGGCTATCTCCTTTGTTCTCTCAAAGTAGAATGCACTCTTGAGCTTACAAAATTAATGACCAACCCCTTGAAAAGAGAATGGATTTACAATTTATATAATGAGAGATGACTCATCATCTACCCCCAAATGGCTTTTCATATGTCCTCACACAACTTAAAACTTTTCAACTTCCTAGGAGAATATTAAGTCCCTTTTTATAACATAAAGGTGACTTTTACATTAGAAGCATAAAGTTTTTTTTAATTTCATTAAAGGACATCTAAAAATTGCACCCCCAACAAAGAATTAGAACATGGAGGAGAGAGAAAGTAGGGGAGAGAAGAGAGGAGAGAAAGAAGGAAGAAGAAGGGGGAAGAAACACTGATGACGAATAATCTACCTTCGATGAAGTCTGCATCTCCTTCTAGATGATCCGATGAGGTGTTCCATTGTAGTGAACTCTACATCTCCAAACTCTTTATACCCTGAGAAATTCCTTCATCTTCGCTCATAGACACTTATCGAGTTGAATGAACTGCTTACTGCCCGATGACCGCAATGATCGACCCCATGTATGATATACCTATGACCTGAATCATCTAGTGAGTGTTGAAAGACACTATTGAATTCCCTGAGATGAGTCTTGAATTCCTTATGAACAATGCCCATGGATGATCTTGAATGATGGTGTTGACCTGAATGATCATCCCTCTATGTCATTTTGTGCCAAAACTGCCCTTTGAGTGCAACCTCCTATTTTTAGAATATGAGCCCATGCTCTGCTATTCAGGACATATCACTGTCTTGCTCCAGTTTCACCTTTTGAACCTTATACCATATTCTAACCTCCTATGTTCTTAAGATATTGTTATTTTTAGCACATTTCTATTTTTAGCAGGTTACTATTTGGGGACATGTTATTTTGGGAAGAAGTCATTTTCTGTCTTACTTTTCATTTTACCCCTTTTCTAATTATCCTGAGTGATAGAACTTGCAATTCAATGGGACTCATCATTTATAGCATGTGAGGAAATATAACATATGTTATTTTTAGTAAGTGGTGAAAATGACCTCTATTTGCGACAGGAACAACTTTTTTGGATTTGACTCTTCGTCATGAACTCGTGCTCCAATTTTCATCATGATTCACTTTCCAGAAAGCTCAGAAATGAAAAATGAAAATTTATGTCTAGTAAGAGCTTTGGGTATGGAGCTACCAGGGTAGAATACTGATAAAAATCAGTCCTTCATATCTCAAGAAACTGGAAACTTCATTGTGCAAAAACTAGTTTGAGAGAAACTAGATTTTTAGAGACCCTTCCCTCTGAATTTTGGATGATTTCACCTATCGGATCTTCGGGAATTTGAAAATTTCTTCGAAGAGGGTAGAATGTTGATAAAAACACATCCCTCCATATCCCTAAAAATAGGGACTTCATGGCACAAAAACTAGTTCACACAAAACTATATTTTTCAACGATTGTTCCCTCCATTTTTGTGCGATTTCGCCCATTAGAACCCTGAGAAGTGGAGAGGTAGCTCGCTGATTTCTTCCACTACTTGTGTCATGGCAGCCATTAATGGAGCTTGAAATTTATAGGTCTATTTTTGTCTCAATTCACGATAAAATCAACTCCATTGTGATAGGTTTTTACTTCTGGTGCTTCACGTGAAATTTTACTTCAATCCGACAACCAGGTTTGATGGGAAATTCAACTTTTTCCTTCGTTGAGCTAGAAATGAGATTTCTTCGCTATGAATGCTCTGTTGCATGAGAGGAGAGTTTAAAAGTATATTTTTTATGGTCTTATACATAGGAACCAATAGAAAGAAACGGTTTGTTGCTTCGCACCGGGTTTGCAATATTTGTGAGAATTTTCATTTTTGGCTATGGAGATTTTCTACTGTTTTTCTTCGTTGTTCTTCATTTCTCCTTCCTTGTTTGCTCAAGATTCCTTCTGAGACATGTATGATTTCATGGAGTGAAGGAGAGTATTTATGTGATAGGTCTGGTTTAAGGTTCAACAATGGTGGAGTGATGGCAAGGAGGTTGCAGAGGAAGTATGGAGATATGGCTGTGCACGGGAGTGTAAGAAGTTAGAAGCGGGAAGTAGGTAAATATTTAAATTTTTGAAATCATGTTGAGAGAGGGCTAGGTGAATTTTCTTGTCCCTGACATCCCTCACCTCAAAGGTACATGAGGGACATCAGTTTCCATGGTGATCTTGGAGGCGACACATGGCATTGATCTGACGACATGGAATGAGTGCTCCAAAATCATCTTTAAAGCACTGAGGGGCGGAAGCGGGTCACATGGGTGACAAAAATATCTCCTAGAGGGTTGGGAGAATTTTTCAAGGTCTTATGTCCCTGAAATGTGAGGGACGTGAGGGACATCAAATTCCACGGTGGTCTGGAGCTGACACGTGGCGGAGATCCGACGACAAGGGATTTGAGCTCCAAATTGCACCCGGGGGCTGAACTGGCAATCCTAATGGTCGTATGGGGTTCTAGAGGTCACATGGGGGCTAGGAGAATTTTTCCAAGGTTGATTTACTTGACCCTTAGGGACTTTAGGGACATAAAATCCCGCCAGGCTCTTGGAGCTGACATGTGTCCTCCCAAAATTTGGCTAAGTCCCGAACTTGCTCCAAGAGGACAACTTATAACGATGATATCTTGAGCTCCCGATGGAATTTTTTAGAATTTTTATATGATCCTAATTATAAATGACCTTTTGAATCCAATCATTGGGGTATAATGTTTTTATTCATCCATTTGGTCCCTGAAAAATCTTATTTTTGATTTGGTACTCCACCTATACCTGAGAAAAACTACCTGCAAACTTGATGTGCCAAAGTGTTGTGAAAAATACTATTTCACCATCATGTAGCGCTTGGAATTATATTTACGGAAATGTTTTGTTTTTCTCCTAAATCCATCCAGAGCTCCCGAAATCACCTTCCGAAGCTCAGCGGTTGTTTTGGCTTGTGCACTAACTAGGCCTGTGAACCCTAATTCTGGCGAAACTACCCCAACTTCTCTAAGCCCTTCCAGAATCTTCCTGAATCATCTCCATGATGTCCCAAGACCTTTTAATCACCTCCACATCCACTTAGGATCTTCTTCTCTACTCCGTGGGGTTGCTCTAGCCCTAGGAAGGCCAGTGATAGCCCTTCCCACAACTGCATGTAGCTTTGTAAATGGCATCCTAAAATCACCTAGGGGGAATGAATGGAATTTCCTAAATCACCCAAGGGGATGATATAATGTTTATCAAGAGGTTACTTTGACTGAGCCGGACAGAATCGAGGTGTCTTGGAATGATAGGACTTGAAAACATTAACAAATAGGCATAGTTGTCATGTTTAGAAATTGTTTATTTCCATGTTGTACATTTACATGACAAGAAGTCCCTAAGAATTTTTTCTTTATTTTTTCAAATTCAATGAAAACATATTTTTGTTTGGTCTAATTTTTAGTACAATTTTCAAAATTTTAGAATTACTATTTTTAGTGATAAGGCGCAATTAGAAAAACATGCACAATTATTTGCAAATCCCTTTAAGGCTTTTGTTTCTAATGTTTATATCATCAAATTTATCTATTGGTTTTCTAAAGTTAATTTTCTATTTTAATAAATGGATGTTTTATTAATTTGATGGCTACCATTTTTTCTTTTCTAAAATCACTTTTTGGCATATTCTTTTCAACTTTGGGATTACATTATTCTTGGGACCTATCCTTCATGGTATCTTCACCTTTGTTAGATTTCAATTTTGTCAACTATACTTTGTATTTATATGGATTACTCTACGGTTCCTTTCTCTTATACACAAAACCATTCGTCATGTTTTGATGACACCATATTTTGAAAATGCGATGATTATCTTGATGATTTGGATCTTAATTCTCAAAACATGTTCACTAATACCTAAAAATTTCAAACTTGCCCATGTTTCTAATAATGATATTATGGACGATCCTAATCATATTGATTCTATTCAAATCAACAATGAGGTATCCACTTGTAATCCTCTTACGTCCATTATTAATGTCCATGACATCTCTTATATATGTAAAGTTATCCTAAAGTTTATTCAAACATTACATTGATATTTTAAGCACAAATTCAAGATATGAGTAGTGAGATCAAATCTCTCAAGGATGAGATAACACATATAAAGGATCCCTAAAGTTCACATGTCAATTAAATCTCAATGCATCATGATCAATCTAATTCTAAGGCTAAATGAAAGAAATGTGACACAAATGATATGTATGATACATGTGATCATTCAATTGAGGTGAAATTCCTACATAGATGAAATAATTTATATGTTCCAAGAGATCAGTATTGAATGTTAATGAAACCACGTCGGAAAGGACTTCTTTGGTTTGACAAGAATCAACAACATGATACTTTATATGAGCTACTCGATAAGCGATTAATCAATTTTCTACCTAATTATTATTATCCCCTTCATAAGCTTAACAAGATCAAAGGGAAAACATTATGCAATTATCATGGAATAAATGGGAATCGTCATAATGATTGTTATGATTTACACATGAAAATATAAAAACTTGAGCATATAATTTTTTTATTTAATATATATTCGATTAAATCTTAATTTCAAAGTAATTATTGTAATAAAATGATGTACAAAAGCTAATATACAATAAGACACAAGCAAATAAGCATGTATAATATGAAACCCTAAGTAAGTGGGGAGATAGGAAGACTTAGCTGATTTTCGAGAAAACTGGAAGTGATATGGGCAAGTGAATAGTTGGAGCAGTGTAAGCGGTGTCGTCAAAGCTCGGTGGAGGTTTTGCAACTCGAACGACATAGGATAGAGGCACCGTAGGAGGCCAGGGAGCACCCAAGTCTTGATGGTGGATCTAGGCGTTGGTGTACGTGTAAATGGTCAAGATATAATTTCTTCGGTGTCACAATTGATTTGTTGTTAATTCATGTTTATTGCTTGAGATTCATTCCTTGATCGCCGAACGTACTTGTAACTCTTGGAAGAAATAATTTCACTGTACATACCCACAAACTACATCAAACCTAAAAAGGAAAATGTAGAATGGAGAGTCAAACTGACCGATGGTCTCCCAAAGAGTGGACTTATAACTAAGCTGCATTTGCACTACATCTTAGACTCCATGTATTTTTGTGTGAGACTATGTGTATTGATGCCTTAGGATTCCCTTGTGAAATTTGCACGTGATAGTGAGATAGATTTAGAGTATAGAAATTTTATAGAATGTGTCGGATGAAATAGAATAAACTTCCCCTCCTATATTGTGTACACAAATTTATGTTGCCCTTTTCCTTTGAGTGAATGTGCTAGATGATGCCTTTGAGGTGCTCTTGTGCCTTTTGGATGCAAGCTTAGGTGATAATAGTCATGCTTAGTGTTTGGTCCCTTATTTCGAAGACATAATTGTGTATTTATATGATTCACTTATTTGAATTTCGTGATTGACAACTAGAAGGCTGACCCAAAGTAGTAAAAAGTAATTAAGAAGTGAAAGGGGTCCAAAAGGAGAAGAAAAGGATAAAGAAGGACAGAAGTGCCCAGAGCATAGGAGAACACGATGCTAGTGTCCCAACTAGGGGCTAGTGTTTGGGGCCATAGAAAGATAAAACAGTCAAATTCAGCAAGAGTGTAAGATGTATAAAACCAATAAAAGTGCAAAAGACAAAGCAAAAGGCTAAAGGGAGTTGTCAATTACTAGTTTTCTTGCTTAGGAATCATGTAAATGCTACAGTGCTTTAGGACCTAGAAATATACCCAAGTGCATTGATTTTTTGTCTACATTTTCCCCCCACTTTATGTTGTTAAGTGACTACTCGATAGCATAAAGTAGATAGAAGATGCGTACTTTATGATCCCGATGAGAAGAGTGTAGTTGATAGCGTGTGTCGAGTGGACAAGTGAAGCGTGGAGACTAGGAAAGGGAAGTGGACCTTAGGAGTGAAGTGTATTCATAGTAGTATGTTGTGCTTTTTTATGTGAACCGATCCTTGTTGCGTATTAAAGATGGAACTATAAAAGAAGAGTGAAAAAAAGTAGTCAAAGTTTTGTATACGAGAAATCAAATTACCAGGTGTATAAGTAAGTAAAAGTGTGAAAGTATGTAAAAAGGAAAGTGTGCACTTGATGTATAAGAGAGTAAAAAATAGAAATTTTTCTTGTTGCTTAGAGTTGTTGATTTGAATGTTGATGGTGAGGTTTTTAGTTGATCTCATGCTAAGAGTGAGTTTTTCTAGTGATCTCATGCCAAGAGTGAGTTTTTCAGGAGATTTCAAGCCAAGAACGAGTTTTTCAGGAGATCTCATGCCAAGAACGAGTTTTTTGGGCTATCTCATGCCAAGTGTGAGTTTTTGGGTGATCTCACGCTAAGAGTGAAGAGTGTTGGGGAGAGAGGTTTAGTTTTACTCTCCTTCCATGACTCTACCACATAAGCACCACTGCAGATGGTACATCTCAATTTATTTTGATCGATCTTGATTTGTTCTCGATTAGTCTCGATTGTTCCGTATTATGGCTGATTGTAGGAGATAGAATGCATTCTCAAGATCTAGGCATGTTCCTACTATTATAGAACTGCTCTGAAAATTGCTAGAGATTATTTTGATATGATAATTTGACTGTTTATACCCCCATGAAATTAGCACCTAGGGGAGGAAATAAGTTTATGATGCTTTGTTCGATACGATAGGTGCTAGTGTCCACTCGTATGTGAGGTCCAAGTCTATTTCTGGATCATTCATAGCGTGTGCCTATGTTAAATTTGTATTGTGTTGGCTTATAGTGAAGCTTTGAGTTGTTGTAGGGGTGATTTTTTCACCCAATATATGCCCTCCCATTTGGGGTACATGTCAAGAAAGTAGGAGAATGCAACCAAAAAGACAAGACTCGATAGTGATATGAAATGGAGACTGCGGGGGTAGGGGATGTGCATGATACAAACCAAGGCACTTGTAAAAAAGTAGGCTAGTAACAAGTGTTAGTAAAAATAGATAGCATGCAAGAGAAGCACAATGTAACAAGCAACTAGGAAGATAAGATGGACCACGAAAAGTGGGTTTCACATATGGGACATCATTCACAATGTCACAAGACAATCAGGGCCAAAGTCGCCAAAAGCATATAATGATCACACAAGACATATGGCATAGCCCACAAAAATAGAAAGCAATAAGCAACAGATAGCCATGGTTGCATATAGTCCTTACCTATACAAGTTGGACCCAAGGTTGTACATATATTATTCTTTGTTATTGATGCCTTGTTTCAATTTAATATCTTGTTGGGTAGACCATGGATTCACGCAATTCATGTTGTGACTTCTATAGTTCATCGGTGCATTAAATTCTTACATGATGGATATGAACATACAATTTTTGTTGATCTGAAACCATTCAAGTACTATCGAATAAACCTTCTTACTGTTATGCCTATTCCTCCATCACAACCTATCAAGTACTATCAAATAAATGTCAAAAGGGGAGAGAGTCCTATTAGAAACTAAGGATGAAGGTGTTTTCGATCAAAGTTTTTGAGTATGTTTCCATCAATGAAAAAGGGGGAGATTGTTAAACCCTGGTCATTGGTGTTGTCATTGATGTCAAATGACATTGATGGCAAAGGAGTGAGTGGTGAACTGAGGCTCTGTAAGGGACATGAAGGTTGATTGGCAGTGCCTTCTTAATGATGGTTGGAGCTCACAAAGATATTTCAAGTTGTAGTGCCCTCTTAATGATGGTTAGAGCTCACAAATAGGTTTCAGTAATTCCGGGATTTATCCGAGGATGCTACAAGCTTGGTCTGTGAGGTTGATGTCCACTAAAGGTATGGAGAAGGTTAGTATGCTTGGCTTAGATGTTCTATAGGTATTAAATGTTTTTCTAGCATGTGCAAGAACTCTTGGAGATGGTGAAGGTATGTGTTTTTGAGAACTCGAGGAGACCTTTCCAACGAGACCAAAATTGCACAATTTGGAGCTCTCTTGAGGAAGTTATGTCCATTCAAAGTTTTTTAGGTTGGGATGAGTAGGATTTAATTATATTTTGAGTCCATGTGGTGAGGCAGATCAAATGCGGGTCAACATAAGTCAACATGCTTAATGTATCCCCACTCCCAAAACATGCAGACACGTGGTGAGAAAGATTAGATAAAATTTTGAGTGCCGCTGTGAGCAGCGATGCGAAGAAAATAAGCAAGTCATGCGTAAAAAGAAATTCGGTCTAACATCATTAAATGTGTATATGCGTGAAGCCTTTTGATTGGATCGCTTTCCAAGCTCGACATAGACATAGAGATGGAAAATGTAAATGCTTGACATTGCAAAATCTATAGAGGAACGTGGAGCTTCCTATTAGATCATGTGTCGCATTGGTCGAGATATAGGTTATGAAAAGTTTGATAGTACAAAGTGCATGAAGATTCATTATTGGATTACTTCTTGCGGTGGCCATGTTGATTTGTGGAGTTCAATTACTTCAATTGATCTTACAATGTGAAACTTCTTTGGAAAACACAAGAATGCTTGTCATTGGTTAGGGGGAACAAGAATCGGTCACCCAAGACCGACATCGGTCAAGAAAGGAGGAACTGACATCAGTTGGGGCTAACCAACATTGGTTACCTATGTAAGGATGTTTTAATTAACTCTCAAGAATTAGATCTATTTTTAGCATTAAAGTATATTCATTGATTGTATTTACATGGGTAAGTTCCCTAAGTCTATAAATGACTATATAAACACGAAAGCTAGGCTTTAGAAGTAAGTATTAACAAGAATTCAGAAGTACTTGCAAAATATGGTGAGAGAGAGAATTCTTGGTGATGAAGCAAAAGCTTGAGAGAAAGAAATTACTGTACATCTGAGAGGTGTGGAAGATTATAAATCTTCATTGTATATATTGTCAAAGCTTTGGATAATAGATTGGCTTGTTTCTTGGTGGACGTAGCCCACATTGGGTGAACCACGTTAAATTTGGTGTTGATTTATATCTCTTATTTTGTATATTTCTTTTGGTAGAATATCTACTTTTATTTGCATGTATGCTTAGATCTGATATATTATCTATACAACCGGTGTGCCAACCCCTAATAATGGTATCGAACTTTGTTTGAGATTTTTATGTGTTGATTTATTCACAGAGGGTTTTCGATTGAGTGGGAGATACACAATGGTAGAAAAAAAAATACAAGGTAGAGAAGTTTGACGGCAAAAATTATCAATTATGGAAGATGCAGATTGAGGATTATTTGTATCAAAGAGATTTGTATTTACTGTTGGATGATAAGTCTAGACCTACGAAGATGACTGATGAAGAATGGAAGATTCTTGACATAAAGGCTTTAGGATCTATAAGATTGAGCCTGATAGCATTCGTGGCTTCCAATATTATAGAAGCGACTTCTACGATAGGGTTAATGAAATCTCTTGTTAATTTATATGAAAAACCTAGTGCTTTAAATAAAGTTTATTTGATGAAGAAACTATTTATTTCTAAGATGCATGAAGGTGGATCTACATCTAGTCATTTGAATGATTTCATATCTATTGTAAATTAGTTAAAATCAGTTGATATACCATTTGATGATGAAGTGAAAGCACTTTTATTCTTATGTTCTTTTCTTGATAGTTGGGATAACTTGGTAATGGTTATTAGTAATACAACATCTACTAATAATATTTTGAAGTTTGATGATGTGGTTAGTATAATCTTGAATTAAAAATTTCTCAGGAAGAGTACAGAGGAATCATCATCTAGGAATGCTTTGAATGTAGAAAGTAGGGGCATGCAAAAGGAGAGATCCAAGAATAAGAGTAATGGGAAATCAAAGTCAAGGGATAACATATCTAAATCCATAAGTAAGGGAATTACTTGTTGGATATGTGGAAAGAAAAGACATACAAAGAAAGATTGTTGGTCAAAGGACAAAGAGAACCAACAACTAGATAAAGGTAAAGAAGAAAATCTTGCTACATCAGAGGTAATGCAAGATGCTCTTATTCTTTCTTTATATAATAGAATTGAATCATGGGTTTTATATTTAGGAGCTTCTTTCCATGGAACCCTTAATAAGGGTTATTTTAGAAATTATGTTCAGGGCAATTTTGGGCATGTTTATTTGGGTGATGATGAACCTTGCAGTATTACTGGTAAAGGGAAGTTCATCTAAAATTGCAGAATGGAAATACATGGGTATTGAAAGATGTGAGGCATGTGCCAAACCTCGGGAGGAATCTTATTTCTGCAAGGCAACTAGGTGAATATGGTTACATGGTTACTTTTACAAGAGACCCTTGGAAAGTCATCAAGGGTGCCTTTGTTGTGGCAAGAGGTAAGAAGGTAGGAACATTATATTTATCTACCTGTGTTATTGATTCCTTTTCTACATTATCTACTTCAGATTCAGATGCATGCATGTGGCATAACCAGCTGGGCCATATGAGTCAAAAAGGAATGTAGATCTTAAAGGCTAAGGGAAAGTTATCATATTTGAAAGATTTAGATCTTGATTTCTGTGAGCATTGTGTCTTTGGAAAGAAAAAGAGAGTGATATTTCTCAAAGTTGGGGCAAATAAGAAGGAGCAGAAATTAGAGCTTGTACACTCAGATGTGTGGGGACCAGCTCATGTAGCTTCTCGTGGAGGATCCCAGTATTATGTTACTTTCATTGATGATGCTATAAGAAAGGTATGGGTTTATTACATTAAACGTAAATATGATGTTTTGAGACTTTTAAAAGATAGAAATCCCTTGTTGAAAATGAATCAAATTCTAAGTTAAAGTGCCTTAGATCGATAATGGTGGTGAATACCGTAACAAGGATTTCAATGATTATTGTTCGATGAATGGGATATGTAGAGAAAGAATGCAGTTCATGGAACACCACAGAGAATGGTGTTGTAGAAAGAATGAATACGACAATCATGGAATGTGCTAGAAGTATGAGGATACATTAGGATTGCCCTTACGCTTGTTTTGGGTAGAAGTAGTTGATACATCGGTTTATTTGATTAATGTGGGCCTTCAAGTTCACTAGATGGAGGAATACTAGAGGAATTTTAGACCGAAAAGAGGTAGATCTTTCTTTTCTTAAATATTTTGGTTCATAAGCTTTTGTGCATGTTGATAAGGAAAATTAAAAAAAAATTAGATGCAAAATCCAAGAGATGCACTTTCATTGGTTATGGATATGATGATTTCGGTTTCCATTATTAGGATTTAGAGAATTCTAAAATTATTAGGAGTCGTGATGTTGAATGGATTAAAAAGAGAATGTACAAGGATCAAATTTTAGTACCTAAGGATGAACCGGTTGAGAAGTTTGTGAATGAAAATGAACTCTCGGTTTAAAAGTATTATCGGCAGGTTACACGATGGCGATGTCGGTTGACCCCTGACCGACATTGGTCGATGAACCAACATCGGTTACGAGAATATCAAAATCGACATCGATTAGCGAACCAACATCGGTTAGAGGTGACCAACGTCGATCGCTGATAGATTTGGATATGAATGTCCAGGAGGTCCAGATTAAGCCTTTGGTACCCCAAACTCCTGTGAGAAGGTCACAAAGGGTAACTAAACCTCTAGAAAGATTTACACCTTCTCTATTTTATTTATTATTGACTGATAATGGTGAACCAAAGAGTTTTGAATAAGCAATACAGGATAAGACCCACATCTAGTGGAAGCATGGTATGGATGAGGAGATGGACTCCTTGGAGCAGAACCCGGACTTGGGATTTGGTTAAGTTGCCAAAGACGTAAGAGGACATTGCGAGAACAAGTGGGTTTACGAGGATTAAGGAAGAAGATGATGGACATAAAAGATACAAAAAGAAAGTGTGTATTGACTTTAGTAAAATATTTTCTCCTGTTAAAATAACTTCTATTCATATTGTATTGAGTTTAGTTGCAGTAGAAGATTTACATTTAGAGCAACTAGATGTGAAGATGTCTTTCCTTCATAGTGATTTGGATGAAGAGATTTATATGCAGCATTTGCTTGGGTATGAAGTCAAGGGTAAGAAGAAATTAGTGTGCAAGTTGAAAAAGAGTCTATATGGGCTCAAGCAAGCTCCAAGGCAATGGTACATGAGGTTTGATAGTTTTATGCATGAGCATGGTTACTTGAGATGTGAATCTGACCATTGTGTTTATTTCAAGAAGCTTGAAAATGGGAGCTATATTATTTTATTATTTTATGTGGATGATATGCTTATTATAGGATCTAATATACAAGACATTGGTGAGCTTAAGGGAAAGCTATCTCACACATTTTCTATGAAGGATTTAAGAGCTACAAAAAGAATCCTTGGCATGCAAATACATAGAGATAGGAAAAATAAGAAATTGTATTTGTCTCAAGAGGATTATATTTACAAGGTGTTAGAAAAGTTCAACATGCGAGAATACAAAAGTTGTTAGTACACCTATGGTTGGAGACTTCAAATTGAGCAAAGATCAATGTCCTTCATCACATGAGGAGATCAAATACATGACATGAGTGCCATCTGCTTCAACAATTTAGAGTCTGATATATGCTATGGTTTGTACTAGACCATACATTGCACAGGTAGTGGGAGTTGTGAGTAGATATATGGCTAATCCAGGTAAAGAGCATTGGAAATCAATCCAATGGATAATCGGAGTATTTGAAAGGGGCATCTAGCATGCGGTTATGCAATGGAGGATCATATATTTCATTATGTGGTTATGTTGATTCAGATATGGTTGGAGATCTGGATGGTAGGAGGAGCACTACTGGATATATTTTCATAGCAGGTGGGACAACAGTTAGTTGGATTTCAAGATTGCAAAAGGTTGTGGCTTTGTCTACTACGGAGGCGAGTATGTTACGCTACGAGAGGCTAGCGAGGAGATGATATGGATGAGTAGGTTCATGGAAGAGTTGGGAAAGGAGCAAGATCATTGTAAATTGTTCAGTGATAGTCAAAGTGTAATTCATTTGGCAAAGAACTCAGTGTTTCATTCGAGAACGAAACACATTTAGTTGAGGTATCACTTCATAAGGTAGGTATTGGAGGATGGGTAGTTAAATATGGAAAAGATTCATATGAGTGAGAACCCTATGGATATGCTAACAGAGCCATTAGCAAAGCGAGAAGTTGGAGTTACACTCCACTTCTGTTGGTCTTTGATTCTGAGACTTGAAGACGAAGAAACATATCTAAGGAAGGATCCAAGAATAATGTTGTAAAGGTATGGTGCATAATTAATCTCCAAGTGGGAGATTGTTAAGTTGTGGAGCTCAATTACTTGGTTTAGCTTGCATGTGAAACTTCTTTGGAAAACACAGTAACCATCATCGGTTAGGGGGAACCGGCATTGGTCACCCAGGACCAACATCGGTTAGGGCTAAACGACGTTGATTACACATGCGAGGATGTTTTAATTAACTCTCGGGAATTAGATCTATTTTTAGTATTAAATTATATCTATTGATTGTAATTGCATGGCTAAGTGCCCTAAGTCTATAAATGACTATATAAGCATGAAAGCTAGGGTTTAGAAGTAAGTATTAACAAGAATTAAGAAGAACTTGCAAAATTTGGTGAGAGAGAGAATTCTTGGTGATGAAACAAAATCTTGAGAGAAAGAAATTATTGTACATCTAAGAGGTGTGGAAGATTGTAAATCTTCATTGTATATCTTATCAAAGCTTTGGATAATAGATTGGCTTGTTTCTTGGTGGACGTAGCCCACACTGGGTGAACCACGTTAAATCTAGTGTTGATTTATATCTCTTGTTTTGTATATTTCTTTTAGTAGAATATCTATTTTTATTTGCATGTATGCTTAGATCTGATATATTATCTGTACAACCGGTGTGCTAACCCCAACAGGCTAGCGGAGCTTAAGAATAGTCGACACATGTGAAGTGTGTGGAGATTTCTTATTGGATAGAACTTCACAAATGGTATGCACCTAATAAGAAGATTAAATCCATGTCAAACTTTAATTGGTTGTGAGGATGGGCATGTTAACTACAAGAAGGGATAGTGGGCCCGAAACTAATGCAATTTATTACGTAGGCTGAGTCTACCTAAATCCATCACTTTTAGGTTTGTTGAAATGGCAACAATTCCAACGAATGAGACCAAAAGAATAAGAAGGTTTGAAATGTGGCAAGCTCATTTGTGGCTAGTGTGGTGACTGTGTAAGTTTGGTCTGACATAGAAATCATCAAAACTTACATTTTAACCGATACAAAATTCCAAAATTATAGGCAATGTCTATAAGGAGGTCAAAAAGGTGTTGCAAAAGAAATTAGGTTGATTCATCTCAAACAAAGGATAAATTTGTGACAAATTTTGTCTCGGTCGAAAAAGTCTGTGAGGAACAGTTCAAAGCGTGATGTTGGTTGAGCTTAGCTTATTTGATATCCGTGTGAAGTTATAAGGTCATGTTCACAAGTGGATCTTCTAAAGAAGGCAAATAAAGAGACAAGTTAGAGAACTATTAGCACTTAAAGAGATAGTCTAGAAGACAAATGATCTTCTTGTTGTACAAGTGAATGTGAATGGTCATATGTGGAGAGATAACATATATAAAATAAGTATTTTGAACTTGAATATGTTGTTGAAAGAGTGCAGAGTTGAGGGAATGTTTTTGAGAAAATAAGAAGGGTGTTAGTGTATTAAAGCTATGAAAAATTAAGAAGATGAGAGAAGAAATAAGAGTGAGTTAATCTAGTTGTCACTATCAGTTATATGAGACAACAATTTCAGTCACACAAATATATAATAAAGTCTAACTTGTATCTTAGCATGTGGGGAGTTATAAATTCCTATAAGTTGAAGCTTACTAAAGGTTAGTTCTTGAACCAAATTTGGGGAATCGAAGCTTCCAAACAAGTTGAAGCTTGTTATCCTGAGTGGTTGCTTGGTCAATTTTTTGGAGTTGTAGCTCCAAGTTGAGTTGAAGCCCAACCATGAAATCAATATAACATTTACAGGACATTATTTTCTAAAGCTAGTTCTTGATTTCAGTGGGTTTTTCTCCCGATGTCTGGTTTCCCCATTTAATCTTGTCTCTGTGTATTTTCTCCCGTGTTAGTTATTTGTGTATGTTGATTTGGTTTTATTGTCACAAATTAAGTAGGATTGAATTGATTGTTAAAGTTTGATAAGACACTGATTCACCCCCTCTCAGTGTCCAAATTTCCAACAATTGGTATCGAGTTTGGTACTCTTGAATCAATTCTAACAACTTGGAGTAGGTCCTTCTGAAACACAAGCATGGTTATTGAGGTAATCCCTAACAACAACTCAAGAGATAGGTATGTTAGTGAGGATGAAGTCTTAGATGAAGAGGAATTTGAGGTAAATCTTGAAGCATAACTGATAAGTGCCCTGGATGAATTGAAACATCAAAGGAAAAAAGAACCAAAAATTGAAGATAAAGATGAAAAAGTATGAAGATCATATCAAGATTTTTGAAGAGAGGTAGAAGTAGAAAGATGAAGATGGAATCAAATAACTTGAGGCACAATTAGAGTTGATTTCATCATCTCTTATAGATAAAGAGAAAGAGCATCTCAAAATCATTACAAATCTGAAATCCCAGGTTGAAACAGTGTCAAAAGCATTACATGCCAAAGAAGACACCTACATGAGACATGCATAATAATTGATATCCTTGAGAGCTTAATTTGAGGACACAAAAGAGAGATTGAATATGTATAGCTAGATGGAAAAGACCTATGAATCCTTTAACGGAATGTTGGATAGACAAAAGGCAGTAGGTGACAAAATAAGACTAGGCTTCACAGAAGAACCCATGAAGAAGTGTGAAGAGGAAAAAGTTGGTTCAAGCAGATAATTAGACATGAAGATGACCAAGGGAAAGATTCAAGAAGGCCTAAATCAATTAAGCAACCAACTACATTCAGGTATGAAAGAACATTTAATGGGTATTATTTCTCTTGTCATAATTTTCGACACAGAGCTAAGAAGTGCAGAAGCATGTAATAAATAATCACCGAGGGAGATCCAACAGAGATGAGAGAACAAAGAATATAGTGTGATTCAACTATAGAGAGAAAGGTCACATAACTCAATATTGCCTCGAAGAACCAAACAATAAGTTTTGGAGAATAGAAAAATCAAGAGGTATGATTGTTTTCTATAATTATAACAGGATTGGACATGTTGCTAGTAATTGTTATGGTCATATGAGTGTTAAGTATAGTTGGAATCCAAGAACATATTCATATAGAAGCAAGAATCAAGTTAGGTGTTTCATTTGTCATGAAGTTGGACATTTTACAAAACAATGCTATCAAAATCAATTTCCAAAGCATAACAACAAAACTTAGACATTTAAAAGGAAAATCAAGACGGTTTACAGAGTGAAAGCAAATCCTAAGAGTGTGTCAGAAAAGTCATGGGAGAGACCAGCTCAAGAAGGACATCAAAAAGTAAGGGTCACACTGAGAAAGTTGAAAATAATCCAAGAAGAGAAGCAAATGAAATTCATCATGCATGTTTGACAAGTATGTAATTAGATGATGAAGAATTAGGATATGTAATCAGCACATAAAACTAATCTAAGGAAATCGACAAGGCTTTAAGGGAAAGAAAAGAAAGGATTGAGTCATCATGTTGCTTTGATGACTATATCTTGTTTTGAAGTGATCCCACAAGGTTTTGTACCTTCTCTAGGCTTCTAGAAGGCATGAATCTTTTGAAGGAAGCATTATGAGCTTTGGAAGTACATTGTCATCCTGTAATTTTCAAACAATTCCTCTCTATGATGATGTTAATTGAACAATCCACAGTAGGATATTGCCATCAGTAGATGTTGATTCGTGTCTCCATCATGTTTTCAAGGTATGTAAAAATCAAGGAATGTTTGTTTTGTCCTATGTTCAAGTTCTAGTGCTCATTCAATTTGTTGAGTGTTCTTATTGAGTGTTCATGTCAAGAATGTGTAGTCAAGAAGTCTCAAAATCTGAGTTGTCCTTCTCCATGTTGTCAAGACTAAATCATTGTTGTGTCATACTTCTTAGGCTGCATTCATATAAATGAAGTCTTCAAGAGAATCTAAATTGTTTGAAATATGTATATTATCTTGGTCTAATGTGCTTGTACAAGTTGATCCAACCTAGTCCTCAAATTGTGTCATTATAGTTGATAACAACCCTTATTAGGTCTAATAAGTCTTGAGAAAATGTTCTTGGTTGAAAGAGAGTCCAAGTATGAGTCATGTGTTTGTAAGGAATCATAAGTGTGTGAGATTTTGCTCCTCATGTTGTTAAGACTCTATTATCGTGCTTTGAGTCTTGAAAGAAATTTTTTTCTCTCATTAAAGTTTGACAATCGACAATACAAAATTGAATTTCAGTAAGATGAAGGCATCGGTCTTCAAAATGTTGAAAAGTTATAGGTGTTTGTGATGCACGCTAATGAAGTGAAAACTAAGGAGTTCAGAGGTTGATGAAGCCTATGCTAGTAAGTTAGTAATACAATGAAGAACTTGCAAAAGAAATTTTCCATAGTACAAAGATGATCAGAGTTTGGATGCTCTACTTCATTAAGGTTATTCTCATCAGATGTGAAGTATGCAAACTTGAAGGTCTATTTTGAGTTTTACTCAATAGTAAAAGTATAAATACTTAGGTACAAGGTTGCTTGATGAAAAAGGACAAGAAGAAGCTTGTGAGAAAAGAGGCCAAGGGTGGTGTGAAGTCTAACAATGAAGCTTTCATGTTTTATGAGTTTTGTGCGATAGTAAAGGATCAAAATGATGACCTCTAAGTAAAAATATATATTTAGGATAGGATAAGTTGATTGAAGTCTTCAAGCATATCTTCAAGGCATCAAGTAAGTCAATAAACAAGTGGAAAATGAACTTGTGAAGGATAGTGATCAAGTGTCATAAAATAGCTTATGGAGGATGTTAGTAGTCTTCAAGGAAGAGTGGGATAGCATGGACAAGGGTTGAATACATTAAAAGAATGCTTTAGGTCTGAAATAAAGAAGATTGAGTCATTCTTATGGTGTGAGTGCAAGGTAAGTGATTGATTTCATGTAGCCTCAGACAAAGGAGGATAAATTGATCCTAGGGGGAGTTGTATGAGCTTATTTTTGGGCATGGTGAAGTGAGGTACCTGAATATGGAGAGATTGGACTTAGGGGGAGCATTGAAGCTAATTGGAAGACATCCATGCATTTATTCAAGACCTAGGTGGCAATATAGTGATGCTAATCCAAGGGGAGTTTCTTGAGGTAAGTTTGTGCTTTGTAAGTGATTATATGCATCTTGTTTACTCTGTTGAATGTGTGACCCTTTGTCATAGATGTTAAAGGGGGAGAGATTCATATCGAAACTAAGTATGAAGATATTTTCTATCAAATTTTTTGAGTATGTTTCCATCAATGACAAAGGGGATATTTTTGAACCCTTGTCATTGATGTTATCATTGATGTCAAATGGCATTGATAGCAAAGGAGTGTGTGGTGAAGTGAGGCTCTATAAGGGACATGAAGGTTGATTGGTAGTGCCTTCTTAATGATGGTTAGAGCTCACAAAGAGGTTTCAAGTTGTAGTTCCCTCTTAATGATGGTTAGAGCTAACAAAGAGGTTTCAAATTGATTCTAGGATAGGTTTAGGATGCTATAAGCTTGGTCTATGAGGTTGATGTCCATTGAAGTTATGGAGAAGGTTGGTATGCTTGGCTTAGATGTTCTATAGGTCTTAAATTTTTGTTCCAGCATGTGCAATAACTTTTGGAAATGGTGAAGGTATGTGTTTTTGCGAACTCAAGGAGACCTTTCCAATGGGACCAAATTTGCACAATTTGGAGCTATCTGGAGGAAGTTATGGACATTCGAAGTTTTGTAGGTGGGGATGAGCATGATTTAATTATATTTCGGGTCAGTGTGGCGAGGCATATAAAAGGTGGGTCAACATAAGTCAACAGGCTTCATGCATCCCCGCTCTTAAAACTCGGCAGACACGTGGCGAGATATGATTAGATAAAATTTTGGGTCTACCAGGCGGATTGCGAAGAAAAGAAATAAGTTGTGACAAAAGAAAGTTGGTTCAACATCATGAAATGTGTAGATGTGTGAAGCCTTATGATTGGATTGCTTTTCATGCTCTAACATTGAGCTTGTAAATGTAAAGACTAGCATTGCACAATCTAGAAAGGAATGTGGATCTTCCTATTAGATCATGCATCGCATTGGTCATATACAGTTATCAAAACCACGACATTGGGAAGGAATGTCGAGCTTCCTATTAGATCATGTGTTGCATTGGTCAAATATAGGTTATTACAAGTATGATATTATGAAGTGCATGGGGCTTCATTATTGGCTTGTTTCGTAGTGGCCAATGGAGGTTAAGAACAATCGACAAGTGTGAAGTGGTGGAGCTTTTTATTGGCTAGAACTTCGCAAATGGTACACACCTAATAAAAATATTAAATCCATGTCAAACTTTGATTAGTTGCCAACATGGTGTAGACACCAAATTCGTGTCTTACGACCCCTCGTGACCCGCATCCCATTTCGCAACCTAACCTCATTACCTAAACCTTACACAATTATTTATTAATTACCTCATAATTGATAAATCCACATCGCCTTATCCGCCACCTCACTTGGCCACCTCACCATGACCTAGCCCTAACCCTAAACTAACCTAATTAGGACCCATGACTTGGTCTAGACTCACATCCATAACTAATGCCTCCTTCCTCGCACCAAAAGCCGACCTTCTAGCCACTTGACCAAGCCCGCAACCCGATCTCTCGGGAGAAAAGCGGGAGGTGGGCTATTTTACTAAAAATAGCCTACTTTTCCCTAACCGATGCCGGTTCCTACTCGACCGCCGTCGGTTACGCAACCGCCACCGGTTCCCTGTAAATGGGCTCCCCAAACCAAAACAATGGATCGGAATTTCATTTTGGGAGATCGGTCGAAGGATTTCTGAATCAACAGAGGGCGTTGCGAGCGAGGAACGGATTCCAGATCTTCACTTGACCAAGCAGAGACGAGTGAAAATACTGGACGTGCTTACAGCAAAGGAGATCAACTTGCACCTTCATCAAAACCAGTAAGTTACATCTTGCCTGTCCTTCATCATAACATTTCTTATGCTTCTCGGATCTCAGTGCTCCTAAATCCATTTCTGAATCCATTATCCAACGTACCATTGCCTCTAACTATCATTCCTTAGCTTCTAACCATCCCATTTCCTAATACTATCCAAAAACCAGCCATTACAAACACCACAACCAGCCCAGAAGATCCTAGAACCAACCGGTATCGGTTATCAGTGACCGCCATCGGTTATAGGTAACCGGCATCGGTTCCTTTGATCAAAACCAAGAAAAACAGCCTTTCCCCTACCCAGTTCCACGAAACAATTTAATTGGTACTTTACAGTATTTTGTGTTAATTCATATTAGCAGGGAAACTGACCACCTTCGAAAGGAAGTTTTATATTTCCTGGGCCCAAGGCAGTTTCCTCATTTATTGTTTAATCAAATCTTGTGGTCTTGTGTTCTTATTTGCAGGTAGTCCTTCCAAGACAAAAAGGAGTTCTCCGCAGTCAGCCTGATCTTTCTCTACGGTACGCGCACATCATCTCGACATTCTACAGGTATTCCTCCTAACCCTAACCTTATCTGTTTCTAAAAGGAACGAAGCATTTCCGAGTGAAACATTTTGGCACGCCCGGTGGGACCCATTTTGGGTTTATCTTTATTTCTTGCTTGCTTTCATATAGGGAGCATACTTGCTGTTTTCTTCTTCTAGAGATATTCACAAGGTATTTTATTATTCTGGTAAAAGAACTTGCTTTGTTTTTGCATCTTGCATTAGTAAAAGTCATCTCTTTTGCTTCATCGAATATCACTTTCGATTTGGGTTTTAAAACACATGCATTGCATTCCTGCCTGTTGTTTTTCAATTCTAGTGAACATAGATTAAGTAACATGTCGTACACGTGGGGTGATATCCACGGTATCGACAGAAATTAATCTTACATTCACTGCACAACACATACCGAATCACTTCACAATTAACACAACAGCGCAAACATCCCCCTTTTTTTCCGCGGTATTCCTCCGCCCGATTGAGGTAACCTTATAAGCCAAAACAACTTGACATTTCCCCTAAGTCTCTTGTTTAGGATTCGACATCATTCTACGTCTAAAGGCATAAGCCCACAATAATTAAAATTAACCCTAAGGTTAATCTCTGGATTTGCGTGTGCATCTTGCTTGTTTCTTTGTTTCTGCTTTCTGTCATACTGTCTTTTGTGATCAATAAGTTGATAAATATACTCAACATTGCTAAAAATCAAATTAGCAGCCCTTTGTATCTTCTTATCTTAGATTTTTGACACCGCATCGGTTAAGTGACCGACGCGTCGTTTCCCCTGTGGACCGACAAATGCGTTAGTAAACCGATATCGATTCGTCTCCATCACCCCGACAAACCAAAGAACTTGCCAAATTCATCATTCTGGGTTGTTTTTGTTCTTGATAGATTGAAACTTTACTGTGAACTGCTGTCCATGGTTGTTATCACTCGAAAACAAGCTGCCGCCATGGTTTCACACGCTTGCTCTGTTTCTTTGCCTGAATCACCCCCTTCACCTTCTATGGGGAATCCTACTGATACCAGTGAGGTTCCTAAAATTCTGTGGGAGATAAGGACTTTGCCAAGTTTCTGGATGTTAATTCCAGCGCTGTACAATACTATTTGTCTCATACCCCTGACCGTACACTTGATGGTCAGCTCCTTGTAGGTATGCCTATCAGTATAGCTGCTCATTTAGCTCCCACTCCTCCTGGTAATACCGCCTTGCTTCCTGCATCTCTAGCCCCGTCTCCCAATCTGACAGCTGCAGAGGTTCATACCACCCCGATTAGCTTTCCTTTTGTTAATCTTGGACCCCACGTATCGTTACCACCAACTGCCCCTACCTCATCTCTTTTGCAGACTGCTCCATTCATGACTTGCTCTCTTGCCACCTATCCACACGAGCTTTCCTTCTCAAGCTCCGCCTACCTTTTCATTCCCATACACGTATCCAGTAACCTCAACACCTTATATGGGACATCCCTATTCTGGTGCACCATCATCTCATCCAACCACTGATTTCATCAAACAAATGATGGACAAAATGCAAAATTTGGAGGCTTCGGTTTCGGGAAGTCGTAGCGCCTTGACATACGAACAAGTTTGTCGGGAGCCCATTCACCCTTCTGTCCCCCTTCATTCATATCCTCCTCAATGGGAGTTGCCGAAATTTACTCGTTTTAATAGTAAAGAGGATCCTCAACAACATTTGCGATCATTTAGACATGCTTGTTATTTGATTGCCCATAATGACGCCTTGTTACTCCGCACCTTCCCTATGTCCTTATCAGGACCCGCCTTGGAGTGGTACAGTGCTTTAACCCAGCACTCGATCTTCTCTTTTAATCAACTAGCCCAATCTTTCTTGGATCATTTCTCCATTAACATTGCTAAGAAAGTATCTATCACCGACCTTTATGCCATCCGACAATTTGAGGACGAATCTATCGCAGATTTCGTTGGACGATGGCGGGGCCTTATCAACCAACTTACGTATGCCTTGCCTCAAACCGAACTTATCGAACTGTTTACGCGGGCCTGCGCTAAGCACATCTCCCCTACCCTCCAAATTCAAACTTTCCGTACATTCGACGAGGCCTTTACTATGGCTCGAAAATTAGAAATTCGAGCCTTAGAGGAAGAGAAATTGCGGTTGCGCAACAAGAACTCCACTTTCCGAACTCCTGATTCTACCAATAAACCAAATACCACCACTCCTCATGCGTCCACTTCTTCTAAATCAAAAGGAGTTGTCCACGCGGTGATGGTCAAATCCCAACCACCATCCAATACTCCACCAAAAACCACCTATAAATACAAAGCCGAGCCAGTCAACTACACTCCCCTGGGAGAAACATATGGTGTGATATTGGAGAAATTACTCAAAGCAGGAGCCATTACCTTACCTCCTGTTAAACCTCATTCTGGGTTTGATTCCACTCGCGCCATACCTTCTTGGTACAAAGAAAATGACTTTTGTAACTTCCACCGCGTGAAAGGACATAGTCATGAAAACTGCAAGATGTTGAAAAACATAGTGCAGGAAATGGTTGACGCAGGGGATATAACACTTGATAATCCTAACACCCCTGCTAACCGAAATTTGAAAATTTTCAACAAGCCATTCCCGAATCACTCGTCCACCAAGAATGCGTCGCCAACCGGGATATCTTAGCCGAGGAGAGTGTTCATGAGATCCATGCGGATTCGATACCCAGCCAAAAGCCTCTATCGAGAAAATTTTAAATCAAGCCTCTCCACCAACACAGGGAGTTTGAATCTCCTTCACCACCATCAAGCCAAAGTGAAATTATTCCTTTACCCATAGAAGAGTTAACGCCTGACTTCTCTTCTCATCAACGAGTCTTCTTCTCTTCTCATCAACGAGTCTTCTTATACCACATCCCTACAAGATTGTGAGCGGATGTTGTCTAATCTATCCATTTCCCAGACGTCTCCTTCTACCACTCTTGCCGCACAAGAGGAAGGTACGCCACTCCTTTTGACATCCTTAGATGAGAAATCTCTCGCACCGACATCATTAAATTCTTTAGCCATGACAGACCCCCTCCAACATGCCCTTCTGCCTATTAGTCCCTCATCACCTAAATCTTTTCAACAACCCGTCGACCTCTTAACATCTATTGATACAGTGCCTCATCTACCCCCTGTATCACTCCCACAGTGGACTGGAATCACAACCCACCTTTCTTCCATACCAAAGTTCCTATTCACACGAGAGGACTGTCAGTCTCCAGACGATAGACGAGCCCTATGGGAACGTTTGAGTACGCCATATTCTACTCAAATGCAAATGACCAATCCTGATGCCTCCACCATATACCCGAAGTGCCTACAAAAGCTTAAAATGCCCATGTTCTCACCTTCACCCCCCTCACCTCTACCAAATGCCCCTTCCACTTCTATTAACTTAGCCAAATCTTCCCCTACGCTTGGGACCTCGCCAATGCCCAGTCTAACACACCCGCCTAAGCGACTCGATTTATCCAAAAATAAACCCGCCCCGCCACCTAGGAGACGAACGCAATCCGTGCCTCTATCACAATCAAAACCCTCATCGTCACACCCACCTTCCATATTGGGACCTCATCCCTCCACCTTACATCAATATATCATACCTCCTTCGTTTTCTTCAAAATGACCTACGCCTTCTACACCTATACAGAGATCAAAGGGTATAACAACATCGTTACCCCGCGTATCCGGTCCACCTATCAACCCTAAACCAATCCCATCATCAAAAGATTTATTTTCTGTCACTCCCCTTTCTCCGTGGTTGTTTCCCGTTACCACGCCATCTGTAGCCTCATCATCTAACCAGCCGAACGTAACTTCTGTGTCAAAGAAACCACGTTTAGTGAAAAACATGTGTCAGCACCCCTCGGCTAAACCACCACCTGTACGAACCAACCACGCCCAAACATTACCAAAACCCGCACAACCAATACCCTCATCCGATTTTGACCCCCTCAAAGGATCTTACGCCAAAATCCTTGCTATGTTGGTGGAGAATGCGACCATTTCCCTACCTCCACTTAGACCTTATGACCCGTCTAAACCCCGACCTATGGGTTACGATGAGTCTAAAATCTGCGCTTATCACCGCACACCAGGACATGATGTGGAGGGATGCAAAGCTCTAAAAACCATCCTTCGTCAGTCACCTCTCCCGGATAGAAAGATTAAGAAAGACAACTTACGAAGGGAGAGACCTCTAGCGTCAATTCCCTCTACTATACCATCTGTCCCCGCCTCACCAAGATCGATCATTATTACAACCCCACCTCTTGAAGACCATGAATTATCCCAACCATCTTCTTCATCTCAGGTCTACGAGATTAATATGATTAGTGTCGCTACTCGAGGACAGAAAAACAATGGAAAAGCGAAAGAAAACACACCTGCGGCATCTCTTTCTCCTTCAACCATCCCGATTACACCACCACCTAAAGTGGTTATTCGCGGACCCGCCTATCCCGTCTCTAATGGAGTTGCCCACCGAACCATGATCAAACAGCTTCATCAATCGCCCGTAAAAATGACACTATATGATCTCATTCAGACTTCTGAATCTCATCGACAAGCTCTCGTTGAGATCCTTCAAGGGATAGAGGTTTTACCCAACGAAACCCTGCCCGTTGCCTCCATTCTAACACCCAATCACGTTGCCTCTCTCACCAAACAATCCATCTCCCCCACCACTTCTGTCTCAAAACAACAAGCCGCTGCAGTTAGTTTCTCGGACGATGAAATTATCGACTTTGGTGCAGAAGATCCTGACCCTGCCCTTTTCATTTCCGCTTATGTCCGAGACATTCGAGTACGTCGGGTTATGATTGACGGGGGCGCTAGCCTAAACATCATCTCTTCAAAAGCCTTCCAACAAATGAATATCCCTTCTAGTTGCATGTGTGCCAACCCCATCATGTTGCGGTCATTCAATGACGCTATTACTTCTACCTTAGGCACCGTGATCCTCAACATTCGCGTAGGACCACGTTTTACCCGAACTCTTCTATGTCCTCGGAAGGAGAGTTCCAATATAATATATTGTTGGGTCGCCCTTGATCCGAGCCATGGGATGCGTTCCTCAACATTACATCGATGCATAAAATTTGAGTATGAGGGAAGTCCTACACCGTAAAAGCTGATCCTCCCCCTTCAAAACTTGCAATATGTTATACCGCCCAAACGATGTGCTTATACCAATTAAGACACCCATACATTCAACCCAACCATCCTCTTCAAATGTACCTCAACCATCCACCTCAACCGCACCTACGCCTTGGTGAAAACCGATGAAACCACCGTCGCACAAACCACTTCTCTTCCCGCAGCTAACATCCCAACCTCCGACCCCTTAGTAGATGTTTTTCATCGCCTCACGCTGGGGGAGTACCGCCTATATAACGTTAGTTCTTTCCCTACCCCGCAGGAGTACGGACAATTACATGCGCATCCCACATACGACCGTCGCGTGGGGGAGGTAATCTCTTACGGACCACCCCATTGCCGCACTAACCTAACGTATGGGGGTGTTGACGCATCCTCCATTACCCCTGAACCTCCTCTTGGTGTGGTTCCCTTCCAATCCGATTTTCAATACCTGACAAATCGTCGCTTCGCCCTCACCTTCTTGACTCGCTGTGCGTGGAAAGGCTTTGGTTTTGGCCTTTACGAACAAGGCCGACATACTCTCATCCCCATCACCACACGCAAACATAATGATCGCAGTGGTCTCGGTTTTTCCGAAACACCTACACAAGAAACACCTCCTGTCAGCTGTATCCTGGAAGAAGAAGACGTTGCCCCTACCGAACCATCATCACCCACTTTGCCATCATCACCCACAGAATCGATGGACCCTGAATCTATCCCTCCTAACTTTTTTTTTTCATAAATGCCATCTTCATAGGTCCTCTCACTTATCAACACGATAATGAGGACCCATCCTCTCTTCCCCTTCTGTATCCAGGCATGATCGAAGAGGATTCGCCTTTGATTAATGTTGTTGAATGCCAGGATGACGACTCCATCCTCACTTACCTGGGCGCGGATGATTCTTATATTCAACGCGCCTTACCATCTGAAACCCAAACTATGCTGAACGAATCTACTATAGAAATCAACATCCACACGGAGGAAGATCCTCACATAGTGAAGATCGGACAATCCCTTAACACATCAGAACAAGCCGCCTTTACTACCTTTCTCCGTGCTCGCAACCAAGCTTTCGCATGGTCTTACGCTGACATGCCAGGAATTGATCCTACCATTGCCGTCCATAACATCACCCTAAACCCCGATTCCAAACCAGTCAAACAGAAATTGAGAAAAATGCATCCACGCATTGCTCTCTTGGTCAAAGAGGAGCTCCAACGACTCCTTTCTGTTTCCTTCATTCTGCCTATTGACTATCCTCAATGGATTTCTAACATCGTACCTGTCACGAAAGCGACGGGGGGACTTCGGATATGCACGGATTTCCGGGATCTTAACCTCGCTTGCCCTAAGGATGACTTCCCCCTCCCAAGTATTGATCAACTTGTTGATCTCACTGCGGGTCATGAAATGCTTTCTCTCATGGATGGCTTTTCAGGATACAACCAAATTTTGGTTGCCCCTGCCGATCAACACAAAACTGCCTTCATAACTCCTTGGGGAACCTTCTGTTACCGTGTAATGCCATTTGGCCTTAAGAATGCTGGTGCGACCTATCAGCGGGCTATGACCTACATTTTTCATGACATTATGCACACTATCCTTGAGGATTATGTCGATGATCTTCTGGGCAAGTCTAAACATCGTAGTGAACATCTCGATGTTCTAACCATTATTTTTGATCGCCTGTTGCAATATTCTGTCCACCTTCAACCGAAGAAATGTGTCTTTGGTGTTCTTTCGGAAAACTTCTTGGCTTTATCGTCTCTTTGCGTGGCATTGAGGTCGATCCATCTAAAGTAAAAGCTATCCTAGAAATGCCCCCACCCAAAAACCTCAAACAATTGCGTAGTTTGCAGGGTAAACTTCAATCCATCCGGCGTTTCATCTCCCAACTCTCGGATCGATGTCACCCTTTTCATCACCTTCTAAAAAAGGACGTTGCCTTTCAATGGAGTGAGGAGTGTCACCAAGCCTTCGAAGCTCTCAAAACGTATCTCTTGCAGCCACCCGTGCTTATCCCACCCCAGGACGACCGCCCTTTCTACCTTTATCTTTCCGCCACTGACCATGCTATAGGAGCTATGCTCGCACATCGGGACTCGGCACGTCGAGAACAGGCCGTTTATTATATAAGTCGTACCCTCGTGGATTACGAGACTAGGTATACACATGTAGAAAAATTGTGCCTAGCCCTATCATTCGTCGCCACCAAACTCCGACATTACCTTCTGAATCACAAAACTTTTGTCATCACCAACATAGACCCCATTCATTATATGTACGCCAAACCACATCTAAACCAACGCATCGCTCGATGGCTCATGCTCCTCGCCGACCTTGACCTTGAGTTTATAATGAAATCAATCAAAGGACAAACCCTCTTGCGGACCAACTTGCGAGAGGCCCCTTTACCCGGGAACAATTTACCAATTTTACCTTCCCGACGAACTTATCGCCACTCTTTCGCTTGGAGAAGTGTCGTATCAAATGACCCTCTTCTTTGATGGATCTAAGTGCCGGCCACGGCGGGAGCCGGCATTGTTCTCATCCCTCTTGATGCTGAACCTATGCCTCTTTCATTCCGGCTTGATTTCCCCTGCACTAATAATACAGCGGAATACGAGGCCCTTGTTCTAGGTCTCCAAGTTGCGATACACTTAGGCATCAAATCTATCAATATCTTTGGTGACTCTCAATTGGTAGTCAATCAAGTTATGGGCATCTACCAATGTAAAAACGAGGAACTTCAGAAGTACAAACACCACGTGGAGTCACTTCTAGCCTTATTTACTCACTATTCTATCCAAACCATTCCCCGCTCCACTAACAAATTTGCGGATACTATGGCTTGCTTAGCCTCGCAGATTCCCGCCGCACCAACTGACTCTGAATTATTCGTTGTGGTCCAACGCAACTTTTTGCACCATCCTATTCAACCCCGGTAGTTTGCATGATAAATACTGTGTCTACTAATTCGCAGGATACCTGGTACCACCAATTTCACGACTACCTTACAATCTCGGTTCTCCCACCTGACCTTACTAGTAACGGAAAACGTGCTTTTCTTAAAAGTGTTTCGCGTTATGTTGTCATGGGAGGACTCCTCTATAAACGTGGCTTTGATGGCATCCTCCTTCGCTGTCTGACCAACGCTGAGGCCACTCATACCATCCAACAAGTACACGATGGGATTTGTGGTGGACATTTTAGTGGCCTTGCCGTGGCTAAACGAATCCTTCGCCTAGGTTATTATTGGCCTACTCTCAATAACGACTGCTACGAATATGTTAAGCGCTGTGTCATGTGTCAACAACATGCCAATCTTCAACATACTCCTAGCCACCCGCTACAAGTCGCTCGTGATCTTTGGCCTTTCTCACAATGGGGTTTAGACCTTATTGGTGAGATTCACCCGACCTCTTCACAACGTCACCGTTGGATAATCACAGCGACCGAATATTACACAAAATGGGTGGAGGCCATCCCACTCATTTCAATCAAAAAAGAAAAAATTGTCGAATTCATTAACCATCACATTATCTGTCGTTTTGGTATTCCTCATCGCCTAATAACAGATAATGGTAAATCTTTCAAAAACAAGTTGTTACAAAACCTTTGTGACAACTTTGGTATCAAACTTAGTTTCTCATCACCTTACTATCCGCAGGCCAATGGTCAGGCTGAATCTTCTAATAAAACTCTAACCAAAATCCTCATGAAAGTTGTCAATGAATCTGGAAGAAATTGGCACGATCACATTCCCTTTGCCCTTTGGGCTTATCGTACTAGCATTCGTACCGCTACTAATGCCACACCTTTTTCTTTGGTATATGGTACCGAGGCTGTTTTGCCTCTCGAGATACAAATACCCTCCCTTAGAATATCTCTTCAGGATATTCTCACCAACGATGATTTCCGCCAAGAGCGGTTAGCCCAATTGGAGCTTCTTGACGAACGACGTCTTACACTCTCTCGATCACCTTCAAATCTATCAAAACGCATCAAGCGTGCTTATGATAAGTGACTTCATGAGCGTACCTTTAAGGTTGGTGATCTTGTCCTCAAAGAGAATCAACATGTCACCAAACTAGAAAAGAGCAAACGTGGAAAATTTGCTCCCAATTGATTGGGCCTTATATAATCACTCACACCTATGGATCGTGGCACTTATCGTTTAGCTTCGCTTAATAGGTAAACTCCGAGCTCGAACCTCTTAATGCCTTGCATCTTCACCATTCTACCGTTGAAATTAGTGTTATATCACTTCTTATCTACCTTCCGCTCGTCCCTTAAGCTCATTTACACTACATACACTTTGTTTTCTACATCTCATATAAAATCAAAATCACTAGTTTGATCCTCACTCCCCTTGATGATGCCTTCCCCTTTTAGTCTAGTCCATGACTTCAAAATATTAAAATAAGCCGTATTCTTATGGGATTTTCTTGAGTCAAACTTCCTACTAAACTAGATGCTTCACGCCAAATGAACATCTAGTCATCTAAATTAAATATAGATGCTCCCTCGAAGGACAGGCATATGCCAAACTATTGCTTTGCTATTATAAATAGACGCTCCTCAAGGACAAATATGCATAAAATCATATCTGCTACTATAAATAGATCGCTCCTCAAGGACAGCTATACACGTCACTTTTTTTATCGAAGCTTCTCATTGATCACTTCGTGAAGACCTCAAGAATAAAACAATCAATATCCCTTGTAGACTTCCCATCGATCGGTCTATATTCAATAAAATAAAAGCCTCATTCAAAAGAACTTTTTGGGTCATGGACTTGTCTATTTAGGATAGGTTCTCTTTCGTTGTAACAAGTTCTTTGAGCCTCCGCTATATCATCCACCTCATCTCACCATTTGTTTCAATTCAAGGGACGTAACGTACACCTGATATATTGTGATCATACAACTCTTTTCAACTATGGGCTTCTCGTCTATGCACGGCATTTAGGACTTCAGGCTCGTTCTACGTTGTGTGGTTTGTTTAGCTCTTCTCACCTACGGAGCACTCTTTCCACTGCTTTGCCTCGCATCTAGATTGTGTGTTGATCTTAATCGTGACACTATTCCCTACTACTTGGGTATGCTAACCTTTGCTTTCCTATACCTACACCAACAACATTATCCTACCAAAGACCAACAACATTACCCTACCACATCAAATTTTTACCAAACCAATTGCCAAACCATACCAAATTGCCTAAATTCACCCCTCCCTGATCCTAAGGGAGAACTACATCGGTCTGAGGCCCTTCCTTGCTTTGTGCAATGGGCTATGTAGGCAGCACTTCGGAGACATGGGGTCTCCCAAGGTTAGCTCGACCATCCCCTACCATAACCTATCATGTGTGGTAAATATAAATATTTTTTGTGTATTTCTATTTAATCACATTCCTCTTTGATCCTTTTTCAAAACACCGAAAGTCAAAATGACAACATTCTTATTATTATAACGCAAATCAACATACATATCTCGTTTTATTTAGATGTTAAACAAATACATCTTCTATATCATCGACACGCAGGTCGGTACTCTTATTTATCCTTATACCTTGCTAACATTTATTTAGACCCTCGCGCCTCATCCCGACCTAGGTGATGATCGTGATCGTCGACCCCTCTCGCCAGGCCTCTCTGTCCTCAAAGGTACCGCGGCTATTGGTACCGCCCACTGATCTGCCAATCTCTCCTGTAACATATGAATACGCCCTCTCGCATGGAGGACTCCAGTCTCTAGTCTCGCTGCTCGTGACTCCGCAACCGCTAACAATCTTCTTGTCTCATTCACCTGCGTTTGGAGCTGCCTAACCAAACGCTGCAGCCGATTCCTCTCTGCTGTAATCATAGCTATGTCAGGGCGATCGCGTACACCTCGCAACTCTGCTACCCACCATAACCTATAGGCCTCTGTCATTCCTGCGTCCATTACACTGCGATCGGCTGCTATCTCCTCGGGCCCTTCTGGAGGTGTTGGCCGGGGAGGTGAGAATGCTGCCTCGGCATCGATCCTCATATATGGTCTATAAGCCTGTGGTATGTCCTGCACAAATCCAAATTGTCGCCACACGCGATCTATCGGAATCCTCTCATATTCACCTGGCCTGTGCCCCGCGATCCACCTCAATCGCTCTACACCTCTCAACTCCTCAGCTATGTTCTCGGTTACCATATAGTTCCCGTAGGGCCTCCAACAGATATCTGCAACCGTCACTCTCTCCCATACCTGCCTGTAATACTCAATGTCACCCGGCATGGCCTGAGATCTGGCCTCTTGTTCTGTCTGGACCCATCGTCGGAATCCCAGCCTCTGTACTCCGGTCTCTCCTACCTGAATGGATCGGCCTATTGGTCGCATACAAACAATGTGCTCATAGGCCCAACAGTGTAATAAGTACGAGCAATCCAACGTTGTTCTGTGATTTCGCCTACAAGCCCATAAACCCCTGTATAGCTCCGCCAAATATGCAGGTGCCCATGCAAAAGTCACGTTCCTTTCTATCATCTCCCAAATAACACCCATCAATGCCTTTGGAAATCTTCCCCCTTCTGCCCTTGGTAACGCATAATACCCTACCGCCATCAATAAAATCACTGCTAACCTTGTCTCCTCAGGGTGTGCTGCATACATTACCCCATATGTGAATGACAAACCTCGCTGTGTTAAGTCTCGTGCATATGGACCAAACACTTCTGTTATCGCTGCCCGCCCCGCGCTAGGTAGTGCCTGATATACTGGCTCTCCTGTAATAGGGAGTCTCAAAATACGAAACACATCTTCCAAAGTTACTGTCATTTCACCTGTTGGCAGATAGAAGGTATTTGTCTCAGGATTCCATCTCTCAATCAGCGCCTGTAACATACCATGGTTACGTGCGATTCGTGAATAATAACGGATTCCACTTAACCCCAAACGATTTATCAATGTCCATTCCGCTGGTGTTACATCCGCTCGGATTCGCGACAACAGCGCTGGCACACTATCATTCATCCTCAACCCTGCCTCTGCCTGCATACACCAAAACAACAAACAACCATTCAATCCATTAGGGTCTTTTTCAAACATTCTGGAAATTTCTCCAGTAACCGGTACCGGTTATACATAACCGATATCGGTTGAATAACCGATACCGGTTCTCCCTAACCGCTACCGGTCACTGTCAATTTTATACACCTTCCCTAAAAACAACCACCTACGACAATAATTTGCTCGTTTATTCGTTTTTATACATACAAACATACCTGAAAC
This sequence comes from Taxus wallichiana var. yunnanensis, assembly GCA_018340775.1. Lineage (NCBI taxonomy): Eukaryota > Viridiplantae > Streptophyta > Pinopsida > Cupressales > Taxaceae > Taxus > Taxus wallichiana. The sequence goes on along the minus strand of CM031242.1, from coordinate 829,841,748 downwards.
CCCTGATTGCCTACCCTGTAACACTTACCTCACCTGCAACCCTTGTTATCATGTTTTCTTTCTCATATCTACCCACCTACTCTACCCCATCTTATTCACAAACCATGCAGAAATCAAATCACAACCAAAACGTTTACCTCTTGGGTTGCAGTAGCTTGAGGTGGCCCTTGTCTTCCCTCTTGTCCCTGCCTGCTGGATGTTTCTCCTCGTCCTGCCATTATCACCACCTTTTTCAAACCTGCCTTGCTATCTTCTGAATCTCAGATCACAATTCACTTTTCTTGTCTCTTCTCTCCTTATCACTCAGATCTCTCATGCAAAAACCTGTCTCAGTCGTCAAAACGCGTCGCGTTCGCGCTTTTAACCTCTTGCATGGCTCTAAAATTAAAACTTAAGTTGCCACCCTAGCTTTTTTATTTTTAGAAAAGCCCATACCTAAATAACCGGTATCGGTTACCTAACCGATATCGGTCTGTCAGCTACCGACATCGGTTACCTAACCGATACCGGTTACACACCTTCCTTTTTGAAACAGCGTTCTTTTCTTCATTTCTCATCTAAATTTTTGTCGCGCCCGCCTCTTTTCCTGCATAAACAACACACTTTACCACATTTTGTTCATCCACCACATATAACATTACATTTTCATTAAACATCATTTATTTTACACAGATACACAAACCATCAACTACAGATACCAAAAAGCTATCAATCTATACATCATTTGGAACCAACTCATCAATTACATATATCACAATGTCACAAAACCACCAATTCATCACATAACCTGACATTCATATATATACGTACAAACAAACAAAAACATCAGCATCATCCATCTATCAACATGTCAATTAAACTCATCACACATTCTATATATTACCAGCCATTAACCACATATTTCAACACATTTTGAACACTGCATGTGAATCAAAACATCGTCTCTATATATATATATATACAAATTTTCAAAAATACAATGTGCCCTACATCGGGGCCTCTGTGATCTCATACAATACCAAAGCCGGCACGCAGGCCGCAATACCTACCAAAAATATCGACTCGGCTCGCAGCCGGTCTCTCATATCAAAATATACTCGCTCGCAGCCGGTATCAAATATACAACCTGCACTCGCTCGCAGCTTGGCAGGTATATAATAAATAAATGAATCAAAACAATGAATAAGTGTAGGCACGCAGGCCTCTATCAATACAACCGGTTCGCAGACCGGTGCCCATGTCCCTATACAAAACCATGTCGGGGATCTATCAGCTCTCCCCACCGCCCTCGGCACCTCTCCCCGCTGGTCCCTGTGGTGCCTCTCGCCTCCTGCCTGTCACGGACACGCCAGCTGTGGCTGCTCCTCCCTGAGATCTCTGGCTGTGCGAGGTCTCTGCTCTATGAGCTGCATATGCCTGATACTCGACTCCGGTACTATCAAGAATATCCTGATAATATCGGGCCTCTGCTCTCACCTCCATATAGCGATCTCGCGCCACTGAAGGAACTGGGGCTGGTCCCCTGGCACCTAACACCAATACCCCCGAGCTCATACTGCGTGGTCAGGTGTGGTGCTTGGTGGTGGTGCTTTGCTGCTGCTCGTACTGCACACTGTGGCCGTGGTGGTATCTGGGCCGTGGTCGTTGTTTCTTGATACGGTTGCACTGCACACTCGCACTCGTGGTGGTACATGCTGCCGTGGTGGTGGTCTTTGCCTGTGCTGCACTACTGCTTTGGCTCATCTTCTGGTGGTGGTCTTTGCTGCTCTGTACTCGAGCTCAAGGCTACTGCCTCGTAAGACCCCTATCTATGCTCGTGCTTGCCAATCGTCCTCGTAATAATTGCTGCACTTTGCCCGAGCTGATCTCTCTCTGCCAGTAATTGCGCCTAAGTCCGGCTGCGCAGTGATCTTATCCTCGCTGCTCTCTGCCCAGCCCACCATACCCTGTATGCTCCCGTGCACCCGGCATCATCCACACCCTCACCTGCTGGTCTCTCTCGCTACCTGGGGTCCTGATCCCAAGGCCGTGGCGCGGCGGTGGGGCTCTACATCATCCCTCCCGTGACCGAGGGAAGGGAGGTGGCTCGCCCTGTCGCAGCCCCATCTGCCTGCGTACCCTCTCTAGGGGTATCCGCTCATACTCCCCGGCCCTCCCTACTATCCGTAATGTATACTTTGGATCGCGCAGCTATACGCGGCTCCTCTGCCAGGCTGGTGACCTCTGTAGGGTCTCCATATAATGTCTACTGCGGTAAGGCCCTCTAGCATATGTCTATAGTAGGCCACATCCCGACCTGCAACAACTGCTCGTGGCTGGCCCACGACCCCCAACCACCTCTGAAATCCATATCGGTATACGACCTGTGGCCCTGGCTGCTGGGGTAGCCCTACCGGCCTGATGCATACGATGTGCTCGTATGCCCAACAGTGCAACAAAAAGGTAGAACAAATACCAAATCGCCTCCTCCGGCGATAGCCCCATAACTCCCTGTATAATTGCACCAGATACACTGGTGCCCATGCAAAACAGGTGTGCTCCTCCACCATCTCCAGTAGCACCCCCATCAATGCCCGTGGGAAGCGGCCTCCCTCTGAATCCGGGAGGGCGAAGCAGGTGATCCCTATCATCATCAACACGGCAAGCCGTGTCTCATGTCTGTGTGCGCGGTACATGTCACCATATCCAATGCTCGCGCTATGATATGTAAGAAGCGCGGCTGCATCCCCAAAAACCTGCAGTATGCTATCCATGGCAGTCTCTGAATCTACCTGGAAAATGGCCTCTCCCTCGATCGGTAGCCGCAGGATGCGATACACATCCTCTAATGTGACGGTCATCTCCCCGGTCGGCAGATGGAACACATTGGCCGCCGGATCCCATCTCTCGATGAGGGCGACCATCAGGCTGTGATCTCTGTCTATCGCTCTGTACCTCTGGACCCCGCCGAGCCCCACCTCGCGCATGATGGCCCAATGCGCCGCAGATATGTGTGGCCTCATCCGACTCAATAGTGGAGGCATCCTATCACGCATCGTCAACTGCTGACGTGCCTGCAAAACCAACCCACATTCTTAGACCCACTCTTTATTATAACATCTACTTTACTATCATCACCCACTTTGCCACCACCCTACCCACCTTCAAACCTATCAACCCTAAACCCTAAACCCCATCCCAAACCCAATCACCCAACCCCACTCAACCCAACACCCCACCACGCCACCCAACCCACCTTCAAACCTAAACCCTAAACTCTAAACCCCACCCCAACACGCTACCCAACCCACCTTCAAACTTAAACCCTAAACCCTAAACCCCACCCATACCCCGACTCTCTACCTACCCAACCCAACACAACCCACCCCACCAAGCCCCCAACCCACCTTCAAACCTAAACCTTCAAACCTAAATCCCAAACCCTATCAACCCTACCACGCCACCCAACCCACCTTCAAACCTAAACCCTAAACTCTAAACCCCACCCCAACACGCCACCCAACCCACCTTCAAACCTAAACCCTAAACCCTAAACCCCATCCCAAACCCAAACACCCAACCCCACTCCACCCACACCCCAACACGCCACCCAACCCACCTTCAAACCTAAACCCTAAACTCTAAACCCCACCCCAACACGCTACCCAACCCACCTTCAAACTTAAACCCTAAACCCTAAACCCCACCCATACCCCGACTCTCTACCTACCCAACCCAACACAACCCACCCCACCAAGCCCCCAACCCACCTTCAAACCTAAACCTTCAAACCTAAATCCCAAACCCTATCAACCCTACCACGCTACCCAACCCACCTTCAAACTTAAACCCTAAACCCTAAACCCCATCCTAAACCCAAACACCCAATCCCATCCCAACTCCACCCTCAACCTTCCCCACCGATACCGGCCGATACGCGACCGATGCCGGTAGCCCCCAATTCAACCTCACCCTATGCTTTTGCGACCGATGCCGGTCGCCTATTGACCGACATCGGTCACTGTCTCCCCCCGAGCCGAACCCCCGCGCGGCCCCCAAAAACCATTTTTCACCTATTTTTACCCATCTACCCACCCAAACACCCCCAAATTTTACACACCTAGCCGCCTTAGCCTATCTAACCTATCTACCCTCTCCCTTTCTCGAATTACCTCCATTTACCCATTATTTCCTACAAAATACCAATTCCTACCCAAATCCCAAAAACAACATAACTCAACCAAATCACCAAAATAAAGAGTTTAGAACCTCTGCAGTGCGACGACACGCTCGCCGTGGTGGGGATGGGTGGTGGCGGTCCACCGGGTCCAGCCTCTCAGCTCCTCTCCTGCTGCCATGGCTCCAATCCTGATCTGCTGGGTCCCCGGCCAATCACCTCTTGCCTCCTCAACTATTCGGGCCCACTATCAACTCTCTCCGCCAATCAAATAGCTCCACCTCACTCAATACCCCTCCAAATCAACTCTCCACGTCAGACAAGTCAATTTGGATTGCAAATAACCAAAGTGACAATGACAGGCCGTATTTTTTCTTTTTATAGGTTTTTCGACCTTAACCGATGTCGGTTTCTTTTTTGCCCTAAGAAACCGGTATCGGTCCCTTAACCGATATCGGTCACGCACAATCGACATCGGTTTCATACCCAACTTTCACCCATTCTTTGCCGTTCTTTACTCCTTGCCTCTTTTTCACCAATATCGCCTCTGTCCACCTTTGCTTTGCAACATTTGTTCACCGGTTCACTTATCCACCTAAGGCCTCAACCTACCCGATTGGCCCGACCAAGGTCTCCACCTACCTATTCGGCCCGACCCAAGGCCTCAACCTACCTATTCGGCCCGACCCAAGGCCTCAACCTACCTATTCGGCCCGACCCAAGGCCTCAACCTACCAATTGCCCGACCCAGGCCTCAACCTACCAATTGGCCGACCCACCCTAGGCCTCAACCTACCTATTCGGCCCGACCCAAGGCCTCAACCTACCAATTGGCCCGACCCAAGGCCTCCACCTACCTATTCGGCCCGACCCAAGGCCTCAACCTACCTATTCGGCCCGACCCAAGGCCTCAACCTACCAATTGGCCCGACCTAAGGCCTCAACCTACCAATTGGCCCGACCCAAGGCCGCCCTACCTATTTGGCCCGACCCAAGGCCTCGCCCTACCTATTCGGCCCGACCCAAGGCCCCAACCTACCAATTGGCCCGACCTAAGGCCTCCACCTACCCATTTGGCCCGACCCAAGGCCGCCACCCAACAACTTGGCCCAACCCACGACCATACCACTCCCATACCTTACCCAAAATCAACACCATACACTTTATCCGCCCATCCGGTAGTTTTTGGTTCAATCGAGCTCACCTGTTCGTGTTTTAGCACGATTAGGGTCCTTGACTTGATCTGTCGACCAACTTTGCCTAGACCTAGACCGTGACGTTTATCTCAACCAAACCAACCATTTGGTACTGCCGAACATGCCTAAACGTTCCTGTACCTTACCTGTTATATACCCTGGAGCTACTTCCTATGCCTTGGATACCAGGATTATATCACCCTTGTTTGGATAAACTATCGACCTTTGCCTATACATTGCTGGTTTGCTCGTCAAATCATGTACCTTAGTCGTACTATTGCATTTCAACATGCGTCTACGCTTCCTTGGACCTACTTACCATCCTCTCTATAACATGTACCCTTTATCAACCCTATCCCTGATTTCCCGTTCACTCCATCGGTGATCGATTTGAGGGGGATTACCTATATCCTTAACAGGAGAAACCACTTCATATTATTGTCCACGCAGCTTTACAAAACAAGCTACACGACAATAAGGGGCTAATGTAGACACCAAATTCGTGTCTTACGACCCCTTGTGACCCGCATCCCATTTCGCAACCTAACCTCATTACCTAAACCTTACACAATTATTTATTAATTACCTCATAATTGATAAATCCACATCGCCTTACCCGCCACCTCACTTGGCCACCTCACCATGACCTAGCCCTAACCCTAAACTAACCTAATTAGGACCCATGACTTGGTCTAGACTCACATCCATAACTAATGCCTCCTTACTCGCACCCAAAGCCGACCTTCTAGCCACTTGACCAAGCCCGCAACTGATCTCTCGGGAGAAAAGCAGGGAAGGTGGGCTATTTTACTAAAAATAGCCTACTTTTCCCTAACCGATGCTTGGTTCTACTCGACCGCCGTTACGCAACCGCCACCGGTTCCTCCTGTAAATGGGCTCCCCAAACCAAAACAATGGATCGGAATTTCATTTTGGGAGATCGGTCGAAGGATTTCTGAATCAACGAGGGCGTTGCGAGCGAGGAACGGATTCCAGATCTTCACTTGACCAAGCAGAGACGAGTGAAAATACTAGACGTGCTTACAGCAAAGGAGATCAACTTGCACCTTCATCAAAACCAAGTAGTTACATCTTGCCTCGTCCTTCATCATAACATTTCTTATGTTTCTCGGATCTCAGTGCTCCTAAATCCATTTCTGAATCCATTATCCAACGTACCATTGCCTCTAACTATCATTCCTTAGCTTCTAACCATCCCATTTCCTAATACTATCCAAAACCAGCCATTACAAACACCACAACCAGCCCGTAAAGATCCTAGAACCAACCGGTATCGGTTATCGGTGACCGCCATCGGTTATAGGTAACCGCATCGGTTCCTTTGATCAAAACCAAGAAAACGGCCTTTCCCCTACCCGGTTCCACGAAACAATTTAATTGGTATTTTACGATTTTTGTGTTAATTCATATTAGCAGGGAACCGACCACCTTCGAAAGGAAGTTTTATATTTCCTGGCCCAAGGCGCTTTCCTCATTTATTGTTTGATCAAATCTTGTGGTCTTGTGTTCTTATTTGCAGGTAGTCCTTCCAAGACAAAAGGAGTTCTCCATTGTCACCTGATCTTTCTCTACGATGCGCGCACATCATCTCGACATTCTACGGGTATTCCTCCTAACCCTAACCTTATCTCTGCTTTCTAAAAGGAACGAAGCATTTCCGAAGTGAAACACATGGGTACGTTGATCGCAAGAAGGGCTAGTGGACCCAAACTTTATCAAATGCGGTTTATTCTAAACGATGGAGTCCACCTAAGTCCATCAATTTTAGTTTTTTTGGAATGGTGACACATGTCTGGCGAGTGAGACCAAAGGAATAAGAAGGTTTGAAATGCGACAAGCTTATTTGTGCCTGTGTGGTGACGGTGCAAGTTTGATTTGACATGAAAATCATCAAAACTTAAATTTTAACTTATGAAAAATTCTAAAAATTGTAGGTAATGTATGTATGAAGGTCGATTGGTATTGCAAAATAAATTAGATTAATTCATCTCGAAACAAAGGAGAATTTTGTGACATAATTTTTTCTCAATCGGGAAAGTTTGTAAGGAACATTTCAAAGTGTGATGTTGGTTGAGCTTCCAAGCTTATTTGATCTTCATGTCAAGTTTGTAAAGGTCATGTTCACAAGTGGATCTTCTAAAGATGACAGAGATAAAGAGAAAATTCGTAGAATCACAAGACTTGAAGAGAGTCTAGAAGACAAACGATTCTCATTGTACAGATAATCGTAAGAGAATGTGAATGGTCAAATGTGGAGGGATAACATATATAAATGAAGGCTTTTGAACTTGAATATGTTGTTGAAATAATGCGAGTTAATGGCATGTTTTTGAGAAAATAAGAAGGGTATTAGTGTATTAAAGTTATGAAAAATTAAGAAGAGGAGAGAAGAAAGAACAATGAGTTAATTTAGTTTTCACTATCAACAGGTGTATGAGAAAATAGTTTTAGTGTGACAAAAATCTGATAAATTCTAAGTTGCAGCTTAGCATGTAGGGAGTTGTATCTTCCTATAAGTTAAAGCTTACTAAAGGTCAGTTGTTGTTGAATCAAATTTTGGGAGTTAAAGCTTGTCAAATACTGAGTGGTTGCTTGGTCAAATTTTTGGAGTTGTAGCTCTAGGTTGAGTTGAAGCTCAACCATGAAATGAATGTAACATTTGTAGGACATTCTTATCCAAAGATAGTTCTTGGTTTTAGTGGGTTTTTCTCTCATTTTGGGTTTCCCACGTTAAATCTTGTCTCTGTGTATTTTCTTCCATGTTAGCTACTTGTGTATGTTGATTTGGTTTTATTGTCACAAATTAAGTAGGATTGAATTGATTGTTAAAGTTTGATAAGACATTGGTTCACCCCCACTCTCATTATCCAAATTTCCAACAACATTCCCTCCCCTTGTAAGTTATTAGCTACATATCAAAATCCAGTCCTCTCCTTTGGGTCGCATCCTCCTAGTGACGTCGCATGCACCCTAAATGAGGGGGGACATACATTGGGTGAATCAGTCACCCCATTCAACAACACATAGTCACAGTTCAAACCTACACAATATAGGAACAAAGAAGTCTTTAGTTACATAAATGACCCAAAATCTAACTTGGGTCCTCAAAGACCAAGACAAACGCCAATGCCTAAATACAAACATGAGCGCCTAGTGTCCCTAACCTTTCCTAGGCACCTATGACCAGGGGGTAGTTATAATGATTTTCTCATATTGGCACAATTTACAGTAGTTTACACAACGGTTTTCAAAGAACAGACACAGTCCTCCAACAAATAAGAATGCATTATATCTCCTCTTATATTTGCATTGGATCAAAATGGATCGATGGAACAAAGCGAGATCACACCATCTACCGCGGTGTATAAATTTTAGGAAACAATCAAGGATGGAGAATAATACTAGACATTTCTCCCCAAAACTTCTTTTGTTGTGGCGTGAGATTGCCTAAAAACTCACACTTGGCGTGAGATTGCCCAAAAAAATCGTTCTTTGTGCGATATCGCCTAAAAACTCGTTCTTTGCGATATCGCCTAAAAAACTCGTTCTTTGTGTGAGATCACCCAAAAACTCGTTATTCTCGCAGCATTTTCGTGGATCTTTTTATCCTTTTTACTCATCACGGATCAGGTGCACATGTTCCTTTTACTTCCTTTTCACATTTTTAATATACTTTTAACATACTTGGATCAATTTTTTAACATATACATGACTTTGACTACTCTTTTTTTGCAGTTCGTCCTTATGAGAAGTAATAGTCACATCAACGAACACATCAAACATAAGAAACAACAACAACATGTATAATGTGACATAACACATACGCTTCACCCCTAGGGTCATTTCCTCTTCTTTAGCTTCCACACTTCATTTTATCACTCCACGCTTTTTCTTGTCTCTTTGACATGATTTTGCCATCGATCTACATGGTTATCAGGTACGCATCTCTTATCTAATTTATGTTATCGAGAATTCACTCAACAACATAAAGTGGGGGAAAATGTAGACACTAAATCACACGCTTGGGTACATTTCTAGGTCTTAATCACATATTTACATTCATATGATTCCTAAGCGATAAAATTACTAATTGACTATTGTCTTTGGCCTCTTTGCTTTCTTTTTGGTTTCCTTCTTGGTCTTACACACCCCACTACCTAGTATGAATTTCGTCACTTCAATTTCTCTAAGTTTTTACACCCATAGCAACAGCCAAGACGCCCGACACCTGTGCACCATCATCCCCTCTAGGTGCCCCTGACCTCTTTGTATCTTACTCACCTCTTTTGGGCCTTTTCTAGTTGTTGGACATCTTGATTTCTTATGGGTCATCCTTTTAGTGGTTAATTACGAAATTCAAACAAGGGAATCATATAAAATGCAAAGTTATGTGATCAAATTAAAGGACCAAGCTCTAAGCATCTACTATCATCACCTAAGGTTGCATCCAAAGGCATCTAAGAGCATCAAAACATCCATCTAGCTTCATTCAAGGGACAAGGGACTATTAAATATGCATACACGCATGTGAGGGAAGTTCATTTTTCCATACACATATATTTACATTGCTACATCTAGCTATTGCTCGCTATCAAGTGCATCTTGCACAAGAGCCTCCTAGGGCATGATTCTACACACACACACACACATAAATACATGGAGTTTGAAATGTAGTCCAACACTGAATCATAAGTTCACTCACCACGTGACTTTACACACACACAAAAATACATGGAGTCTCGAAATGTAGTCCAATGCCCGAATCGTAAGTTCACTCAACGGGTAACTTTGGGTTAATTCAACTCCCCTTTTGCACCTTTTTTTTAGGATTTGATGTGTTTTGGGGTTTTACAAAAGATCATTTGTTTTGCAAGTTAAAGGAAAATTCTATGGGCATACTACGACGCACACTCAATCAACAATGAAGATTAGCGACACTTTTGTGAAATAATAAGATTAATATTCGAGCATTTTTGCATCACGGATGTCCAATAGTAAACCCTAGAACCCATGTGCCCCCTAACCCATTCCAAGCACCCCACTCTAGATTATTCCAACAGATCTGTAATTTTTTTAGTGCACGATTGCAATATAGTCCTCCTCCTGTTCGGTAGTTTTCCACTTGACATATTTTGGGATTTATTGTGAATCAACTAAGTCTTCTTTCTTCCCTCTTGCACTTAGGGTTTCAATTTATCATTTGCTTATTTCTCACATCATATCTGAGCTTAATTGTTTTATCTATTGCATGTGACTTTAAAATAGCCTCTAAGGTTTTACAAATTCATTCAATATTTGTTAAATCAGAGACACGCATTGTATTGTCATTTTCCTATGACACACTCTAGTTCCACGGTTCATACTTGAGTCTGAGGGTCTAAATCTGAAATGAACCTCATTGCATTCTCTCTTCACGTTCTATACTTCGTGATGATGTATCTATCTAGCGCACACTATCAAACCATTTCTCGATGATGCACTCTTGTTCTATGGTTCGTTCTTGATTGTTGAGGGGTGTTTTATAAATGAACCTCATCTCATAGTCATCCATATCCACCGGAGAGCACGCTGTTGCTCTATCACATTCACATTGCATACCATTCCATCACACTCATACATAACATATTACATATTTTGGTTGCACTTATTCTTGTTTTCTTATACTTACATGTACACTTTGTTTCCCATACTAGACAAATACTTAGTATGTCAATATCTTTTTGTATACACATGTGTGTTCACTTGGTATTTTAAAGTGAATGCCTATCTCTTACCCTTTACACATTGTAATGATGTTTGGCACTATACCTCTTACCAATCCCACTGAGGCTCCTGGGGCATCTACTCTCTCACACATTACATGTGTTATCATTTCATCATATAATATCTACTATTCTTACTAACACACCACTTTACATTGATACATACATGCTTTGACATAATTTTTATCTTTTTAACATGCTAATGGGTGCTTCATGTGTAGCATTTTCCTTGCAGAACTATTTGCCACCATGGTTATCTGATACATTTTGTTTGTCATTGTTTGTTATTGTATGTCATTGTTTACAAGATATGCCTTATGTCTTGTTTGATCCTCGCTTTTATGCTTTTAGATGCTTCGGCCATGATTGTCTTGTGACATTGTGAGTGATGTCCCATGTTTGAAACTTATTTTTCACAGTCTATCTTGTATGAAAATTTTCTTGTTACACTATTTTTCTGTGACATGCTTGCTTCTTTTTCTATTAAAACAAATATCTAGCCACTTTGTTTGCATGTGCCTTGGTTTCTACCATGCACATCCCTCCTAAAGGGATACAGTTTCATATCAACATCTGGTCCTCTTTTTGGGACACATACTCCTACCAAAGTTGCATGCACCCCAAATAAAGGGAGGCATGCATTGGGTGAACAAATCACCCCATACATCAACTTAGAGATGCAACACAATACAACATGACACGGGAATATAACATGAATACAGTCACAAAACAACCCAAAATTTAACTTGGGTCATAAAAACAACACAGCACACCGGTGCCTGTGCTCAAATAGAAGCATCCAGACACTTGTGTCCTCCTTGGGCACTAATATTCTAGGGCAAAAACAATCGCTTTCTCATATACACACAACTCACATAAGCCTTCGAGCGGTTTGACAATACCAGGCACATTCCTCCAAAGAATAACAAAATGTATTTATTCTCCATTTCAATTAGAACAAACATTACATTTGGAACAACATGGGAACAACCATCTACAAAGTGATGTCCTTGATCACTTAAGGTACTTGTAACCTGTAAGAAAGAAGTTCACCTACACATACCCACAAACTGCACCAAACCTAAAAAGGAAAATGTAGAATGGGGAGTTGAATCGACTTCACGGTCACTCGAAGAGTGAACTTATAATTGAGAACTGCGCTACATCTTAGACTCCATGTATTTCTATGTGAGAGTGTGTGTAATGATGCCTTAGTATGCCCTTGTGTAAGTTTCACAATGATAGTGTCTTCATGTAGCAAATGTATAGAATGTGTGGGATGAAATAGAATAAACTTTCGCTCCTATGTTGTGTATGTAGAGTTATGCATCCTTTGTCCCTTGAGTGAATTTGCTAGATGATGCCTTTGAGGTGATCTTGTGCCTTTTTTTTATGCAAACTTAGGTGATAGTATTAATGTTTAGTGTTTGGTCCCTTATTTTGAAAACATAACTGTGTATTTATATGATTCCCTTGTTTAATTTTCGTAATTGACAACCCAAGGTCGACCCAAAGTATTAAAAATTAATTGAGAAGCGAAAGGGGTCCAAAAGGAGAAGAAAAGGGTAAAGAAGGACATAAGCACCTAGAGGACAGAGCACTGGGTGCTAGTGCCCCAATTGGTCGCTAGTGTTCGAGGTCATCAAAAGATAAAACAATCAAATGTCGGCAAGAGTGAAAGATGTATAAAGCCAATAAAAGTGCATAATACAAAGAAAAAGGCTAAATAGAGTTGTCAATTACTAGTTTACTTGCTTAGAAATCATGTAATTTCTAGCATGCTTTTAGGACCTAGAAATGTACCCAAGTGCATAGATTTTGTGTCTACTGGTGTTATTTCATTTGATACACAATATTTTGATAGGCCTCTTGTTTAGTCATATCAAGTCCCTAAATCTAAATGGGTACCCAAAGTGCATACATTTATGTCAAATGATCATAATTCAACACTAACTAACATGACTTTAGATATGAAATCAATACATACTTTGGAAGAGTAAATCACAATGAAAGAGTTACATCGTAATATTGTGCAAACAATGAAAAAACAATATAACAACGAACAAGAGAAAAATGCTAAGGAAAAAATACAAGTGGCACAAGAGTAATGAGACATGGATAAAGAGAAATTAGAGAATATACAAGCACTCAATGGGGGAAACACCAAGAAAATTTTCATGAATACTATAATCTTTTTCTTTCTACTAGTCAATTTCAAGAATGACATGAATTTGATATTGATTAATATGAAAGTGATGGTGACAAGTTTGATATGTTAGATAAGCATCTACACATAATAAATTTTAATCCCATAGATGACGATGATTTTGGTATTAGCTCTACGAGCATTGGAACATACCCATTTTATGATTCTAAGGGAAAAGTTAGGTAATCATCTCCTATTACAGAGGTTAGTCGAAAGGAAAATATTTCCTACCACATGACATGCATGACACTATTTTCAAGAAAGGGTTTCTCAATAAAGAACCACCACAACACGATATACCGAGAGAGGATACAATTTTGATAAAAGCATTATGTTATTGTCAACAACTTTCCACTAACCATCCAACCATGAAACATGGTAGATATTCCATGCAACCACATATTACACCTAATCTTCTATTAATAAATCAACTTGTTATACTACAAAACATTAATAAGAGTGCATATTTAGAGTTTAGAGTGTTCATGTGTCCTTTATTTGGTTAACTTACCCATCATGGCACATCATTGGACTTAGTCGTGTCACTTTATCAATGGTCACCTAATGTTCACTACCAAGAATCCCTTCTCCACCCTGGGAATACGAGAATCTCTCTTCCTTCTTTATTTAGAATAGGTTTCCTTACATTTTACATGTTCCAGAGTTGTATCTGCGGTAAAGGAGATGTTTGCAATATTTTTGCTAATACTTATGATGCTATCAATACTCATCATATGTTATACGCAAGTCAACAATAATATCATGCCCATTTAATCATAGTGAGGGTCATGAAAAAATCAAAATCACTATCAATCAAATTCAATCACATACTACTTTAAATGATTCTACCCCTCTTCAATTTTCTATCGGACATACTATGGAGCTTATACAATTTATACAACATTATCCTTATTCTATTATGACATGTTTTAGGCTCATGCCTCCTTCACCTCATAGGTTCATCTTGCCTCCTAATAAGGCCCTTATTGGATAGCTCTTGTGTTACCCCCTTCCTTGTAGATAGTAATTTTTAAACAAAAGAAAACATTCAAGCAATCACATACTAAGAAAACATTCAAATATTTGCCAAAAACACAAAATCGGGACTGTTCATTACTTGATTAGATGGTTTGTTACATTACATATATTGTTTGTCATATTGTTTTGATGGATATCATACTTTCCTATATACTCTTTACAAGTATGTTTTCATGAGGTTTATGAGCTTGATGCAAGACACACATAGATTGATACACAATGACATATGTTGGCTTTGTCCCTTCCCATTAACACTAACCTTTGACGATATCTACTACACTATAAGGTGCTTTTGTTACATTTTAGTTACTTTACACTTCCTCATTACGCTTGATCACATCTATCATGTATATTTCATCTTTTGAGATAACAAGACTAACACACATGTGCGTGTAAAACTAACCTATCTCGTTTTATGTGTTTTTTCACTAATACTTGTTTATTATTTCCTTTATCACTTACTTTTGTGGACTAATTGACTATTTGAATCCTTAATTACTTATTGTATGTGACCCGATTACCTTGTTTGTCTTGTGACACAATGGGTTTCCCATGTTTGTGGCTTTATGTATGTCTTGTATGCACTTTCTTCTTTGTATGTGACCTAAACTACCTTTTATGTGTTTATCTTGTGACATTGTGTGTGTCATGTGTTTTTGTGTGAATGCTTACACGTGATTATTTTCTATGTCATTGCTTGCATTAGCTTGATTAACTATTTGTTTACTATTGTTCTTACTTTTATACACATGTACTATTGCTACTCTTGTTTGTTATGTGTTGCATGTTGTTTTCTCTATGCATCATAGTCTCCACCATGCACAACGCCTTTTACGAAACATGTTCCCAATGATGGCCACAACTACAAGGATTATATGTGATTGAACGCAGATTATAAAACTTATTTGACATGGCTACAAATCTTTTCTTTTTAGTTGTGTGCTCATGTGCTCTATCACACACACCTAAAAAAGGGGGCATTTATTGGGATATATTTGACATCCATAATTGGTACATGTATACTTCATGATATTTGAACATGATTTTACAAAGATATATCCTCAAAAATAGGTACAAATATAAAAAAGAGGTAAAATCAACACTAGTCAAAACTATACGCTTTAGGTCATAAGCCTAGTACGGTCCAAACCCTATTGGATGTTCTTGACCTTGGGAATATAATCATAAAACTTCCAATAGTTTCATATACTTACAACTATTTTCAAACTTCTAATATAAATTTAGACAAATGGCATAATTTAGAACATTATACGAGGGGGCATAAGTACTTCATTCCTTCTCTATTAAACTACTCATATACAATTACAAGAATAAGTTTTGTGGGAATGTGACTTCTTCTCCTTTGTATTATTCAACATTTTCATATTCATACTCAACTATACAACACAAAGTGTGGACATGGTGTATGCATTCCTTTGTGGTTTCGTGGTTTATTTACAAATTCAGGTCTACATTCATTTGTAAGCGAGTGTGGTGTGAGGGGTTGTGGAATGTATTAAAGCAACAAAGTTCTTCATAGATAATCCTCCCTCCCCTCTTTCATGTTTATAGGGTAAAATACCAAGGCTGCTAATGATTCGGATACACTTTCTTCTCTCTTAATGGAGTTCTTTGGTTCCTCTCTATCTCTCCTCTTCGGTCTTTGCATCCACTCAAGATTCTAGTTACTCCTTCGACACAATTAGGGTGATCACCCCAATACTTCAATATTTCAATATCAAATCTAAGACTCTAAAGTATAATAAGAATGAGAGCTCCTCCCTCTGCCGCAAATTAGATAAGTGTATCCCTTCCATATTTTGTTTCTCCTTTACTTTACTTTATGTAAGTTCAAATTTACAAAATTTACAAGTATTATTTACAATTTGCGTAATAGTTCGGTTTCTATCATAGATATTGATTACACTTTGTGTTAAAGGTTTCACTATAGAGCATGCCAACACCAAAATATCGAAAGACAACTATCGAGTAAAGACAAAGTGTGTGCACACACTCAATTAAGTTTTTCCTTTAAATATGAAATTTTCAACTACACACTTAAAAGGGGAGATGTAGACACTCACATTTGGTAACATATCCTTTGGAAATGATAATTTTGGTTATGTTCTCTTGCTAATAAAAATGCTCACATTCTAAGCCTAATCAACAAATCTCTCCAACTCTTTCACGAGTTTCTCATTTATACATTCTACTATGTTGTTTACTCAAGGATTATTAAAACCAGAGTAATAAATCACCTCCAAGCATTTTTTTGGAACTTCTAATTTTACATCACTATTAGCCTGGGTAAAAATGTATAGTTTGTTCCATAGTAGACTATGGTTTTGACCAACCTATATAGTCTTGCTCCCTTTTATCTTTTGAATTTGTTTTAAATTTGAATATCTTAAGTTTGTTGTTTCATCTTCCTAGGGTTGACATTATCATAATATTTTACCCACAAAAGACCATATAAATTTTATTGCTCACCCGACACTTTCATAAGATCCTATTTAAAATATCAACGCAAAAGTGATCAAAGATATACTAGATCTTCCTAAATAAGTTACACATCACTTAGAGTAACCACCTGCCATAGGTTTGAAGCACTCAACCAAGTTAAAGAGTCTAGATTTCTCCATTTCCAAGCATGTAGAGGCCCTACAACCGTGTCTTAGCAAGAGAAAATTCATTCTAACCATTGTCAAAGTTATTCAAGGGACAAAATATGTTAGTTTAGACGTTGAAACATACCACATCACACTACTACCTCATTAGTTACATTCTCAATTCTAAAGTTATCCCACTATATTTGTGTTAAGTGTAACACTCTGATTTTGCAAATTATATTGGTGAATGTTTTTCATGCTGTTATAACTGCTGGAATGAAAGCAAACATGTTAAGGGAAACTCTGATCTTAAAGGAATGTGTTTCTAACTTGGATTCTTGCATGCTGTGATTTATTGTATAGGACAGCAATTATTGTACTTGCGTGTTTGCTAATGTGACGACAAATTGTCGTATATTTGCTATACTCTCGTTACTGATTGACAGCATACCTTGAATCAATTCCATTGATCCAAGTATGCTGAGGTCCTCTTGTGATTTCTGTGTCGATTCACACTTGAACCGAACCCGGGATTGTTATGAGCGTGCAGCGCCTGATTGCAGTTTTGGGCAGCTGGCACGTAGATACCAACGACAGAGGTTCGATTCTTGAACCCTGTACTGTCGAACTTGGGACCTCGTGAGGCAAGAACCGCCTGGACGCGGGTGGCCTTGGCACGTGATCCAAAGGACGGAACGTCCTGCTCTGCATTAACGTGAATGTCTGTAGGAGGGCAGGATGGAAGTTGATTAGTGTTAGTGGTTAGTATAAATTAAAACCCTAAACTAATCCTAAGTCCTAACATGCATCCTACACTATTATCCTAAGTGGATTTTTAAATTACAAAAAAAAAAAAAAAAAGAGGGAAAATAAACCTAAGCCCTAAAACCTAAGGCTAAACTAAGACCTAGGTTGAACACTTTATACAACCTAAACTAATCCTAATCTAAAAGGGCGCGCAGACCCTTGGAAGGAAAGGGATAAGGATGGAAAGGGCATTCATTGGCATTTAATAAAACAAATTATACGTGGACAATACCGCTTTGCTGGCAGGTAGGAAATAGAGGCATCTATTTGGAGATAGAGCCAAATTCAGTTTTACGTGGGAAATTTTTTAAAAAAATTGAGTTCGCCAACCAAGTGGCGGTGGCGTGGAAAGTAAGGAAAAGGTAGAGCCTTAATTGCATTGATTATTCTTGGTCCTCGCGACCAGCTCGCCTTGGAAAGTGTATGAGGGAATTTGATTTTTCATTGTTTCGATTTGGCTTTTGCAAAGTTGCTCTGCATTTGGTTTTTCTGACCTGGTTCAGTCGAACCAACTCTTGAAATTTGACATTTTTCTTGGAGATTTCGAGGCTGTTGCTAAGCCTGAAGAAGAAAGAAGTGTTGGGGAGTTTGTCTTTCAGCCAATGGGAAGGAAAAACGCGGCAAACGAAGCTTTCTCAAGCTCGGGAAAAGAGATTTCAGGCATGTTAAGCCCTTCTCTTTAAAAATCTTTGCTTTGATTAAGTGTTTCATTAAAACAACCCTGCTCTTGGGTTTTGATTATGTGACTGTTGTCGAGTCGATTCGAATTGGGTTTCATCGATTCTTGCTTCTTTTGTTTGGAAAATGATATGATGAATCATTTTTGGTTGCTCGGTTTTGATTTGTTTTTGCTCGAATCAAGTTGGAAATGAATTACTGCATCGGTTGTAACTGTATGGTGGTTGGATATAGATATTCCCTTCTCTGTTCGTGTTGTGTGGAAATTGGAACTGGTTGTGTAATCGTTCCTTGCTGTTGTGTCTGGGACTGCCTTTGCATGTAAATGGAGGTTGAATATGGTTGGGTTGTGTGCCATGATTTGGGTTCGTCGACCCTTGCTGTTCCTTTTCTTTTGAAATGATAAGAAAGTCGTTTCTCTGTGCTGTGTTTAACTGCCTTGCTCTTCTTGCATAGAATACCTCCATGCTGTGTTGGTTGTTGATGATTAGACGGGGTTTCGAACTGGTTTTCTTGCAAAAAAAAAATGATAGGAAACTGTGCAGGTAGTGTTGGTCATCTTATTGCTGTATGATTGTCTTTTGTCACATGAACTTGGTGATAAGATAGTGAAAGTTGTGTGTGCGACTTGATGTCGATTCTGTGCTGAAGTTTTCTTGCTGAAAGAAATAGAACTTTTCTCTTCCTTCTGCTGTTTCGGGATTATAAGGAAATGGCATTTGTATTTTAAAAGAATGGGCATTGGAATTTTATATGAGTGCTCGTGAAAGTTAGAAAAGAAATAGTTTCTCCTTCCGAACTTATAGTATAATATACTTGTTTTCTTCAAAGAAGGTAAGATGAATTGTAGTGTTTAAATGATGATCACTCAATCCTCTAGTTCGACTGCTTTTATGAATGCGTATTTGACTTTAAATTGTCAAAGCGAAAGAAGTGATGCATGGGAATTCTGTCTTGTTGTTGGGCTTGTCTTAATCAGATCGACTTACGTATTTAACACCCTATACGGGTTTACTTCAGAAAGAGTTATTGATAACTGAATATTGCATTCCAAGTCTTGCATATTATTATGGACTCAACCAAAAGGGGGATTCGGGCAGAATGCTTGTTGGCAGTAAGCACGATTTGGGTGTTTTCTTTTCTTCTGAACAAATGATTGTTCTTACTGATATCATGGAAATTAGCTCTCCCTCTTCTGCTAATTGATTTCGAAAGAGATAGTAATTAAATTATTTTCTAAATGTTGTACCTTCTGTGCAAATGAAATATTTAAATATTTCGTGTGGCATTCCGAGTTTGGTACTGTCATTTGGTAGAATTGAAATCAGCTGAACAATTCTTGAAGAGTTCGAAGAAGATGATTGTTTTCTTAGTGAGGGTCAAGGACAGGAAATGTTCTCTGTTGCTTTTGAATTCTGGAGATAGCATTAGGGGCTTACTGTGCTTTATAATTGAATTTGCTGTAGGTAACAACAATGAATAAAATGTTATTTTGAACGGGATATGCTCATAGGATTAGGAAATCATGTGATTAATTGACTGCATGATTGAAATACTGTTTGTCTGTTTAGCATACGGTGAAAGAAATATGGTTTCTTTTAGTATGGTAAATATATGGTACGCAACCTTATATTGTTTGATCTTGGATGAACATAATGTTGTACTAACCTGTTTCGGATCTTTATATGAGTCTGATTCAAATGAAGTATGGATATGGATGATGAATTCTTCCCTGTTTTCATTTAAAGCTGATTATAAATGAAATCATTCTTGCTGCCGGAAAGTGAATTCCGAATGGATTTTGTAAGTTTCACTCTGAACTGTTATCTTGATTTGTCTCTCGTTTGGATTCCATTGTTCGGACAGTCATGTGGAAAGAAATAGAGATATGGATGAATAACTTGGAAAAATGATCTCTTCTTCTTTCATTCAGTTGGAAATCTGTAATTCGTGAATAATGAATTTTTATAGTGCTAAGATGGGAGCAACTATATGCATTGTTGTTTGCTTTCTTGTCTATACTTGATTGTTTGGAATCTAATGTGATGCACGAACGGAAAGGAAAGTAATGGATTTACATTTCAGTTAGTTTCATCCTTTGCATTTATTATTAATGAAAGGCGAGGAAATGATAACAGAATGTTTAAGGTTATGTGGAAACGGGACAGCAGTCCTCTGGCTGATTGTGATGATATTTTGATAGTTCAGTTGTTATGCTGATCTTTCTTTTGTGCCTATTTCGTGATTGATGTTTTACTGTCGTTTCATAAAAGCAGGGTTCTTTTATTGAGACAGCTTAGTCAAGCACCTTATTTTAAGGATAAGTGCTTAATGTGCTCAGGGCCATATTAGAATCGACCTGCAATTCATTTTGCAGATGAAATTTGATTAGAATGAAGACATGGTTGTTTTCTGATGCTTCTTGATTAGCTGTAAAATGAATTGTAATTGTTACTTTGATTTCTCTTCGAGGAATTGTGAAAAGAAGAAAATATATTCTTCTGTCCATGAGTTGTATGGATGATTTATGTAAACCATGCCCAATCAGCTGGATTGGCTATTGTACGGATTATGACATGAAATATTGAATACAATTACATGTGTGATATTTTAATGTTTACATCAGTTTGAATTGTTGTCTAAATTGGAAATATAATGTTATTTCTTGATTGGATTTGTTTAATTGTCCTTGGATGGATGTTAAATGGAAACTGATATCTATTCTTACTTGAATGCAACTTTTAAGTTGAAAAATGCAATTAGTTCATACTTGGGTAAAGATGAATTTTTAATTGACATTAAAAAGGATTAAGAAGAATATGATTCCATAATCGGAAGGTATTCAGGATTAGCTTAGGAGCTAAGGAATATCAAATAACTTTGGAATAATCGAACTTCATTTTCGAATTCCGTTAATGATCTCGTATGTTAAATTCAGAATAAAGGATATAGGATAAGTATATCCATAACTAATGGACCTTAACCATATAACGTTAAGGAGAACAAATGAATACTGTTCTTGGGAATTAGACCTCGTTTAAATGACGTCTAATAAGTTAGAATTCTGAATTCAGTTGCAGTTGAGAAAATCTTGGCTAAGTTTAATAGGTTAAACTTATCACGTCCGTCGGTACGGACCGCTTAATCCATTGATTAAGAAGTGAACCAAGTAGGGAAATGCAGCCCTTCGACACGAAGGAGAAGATGCATAGCAAGTTAATGGACGGATTTAGTCCCTCTTAGCTCTGTACAACTGTAACGGAAACGAGGATCAAGGGATCAGCGTGGATGCTGAAGGTCGATTTTAATTATTAAATCGTATCCAAATCACTTGAGCAGGATATGCATTCTCGATGGGAGAATTCTGTAGGACATTGGCATACGCCAGCTACAGCAATGTGTCTCCATGAAGACGGGGTCTTCATGACGACACAATGTTGCAGCTGACATATTGCAATGCCCTCCCGAATTAAAACATCAAGAATACATAGGCTGAATGTGTAGCTCTTAACAGGGGATAGGATATGATTTGGTATACGGAGTGACTCCGGAACACTAAGGATAACTAGACACACGGAGTCGTGGGGAACGACACCGTATGTCTGCGTATCTTTAGTTACCAGGAGTGCCTTCCTATACCCGTTCATATTACTAGTTGGAATTGGAAGTTTAAAACTGAACTTAAACGAAGAGGACTGGTAGGAACCAGGAAAGACCATTCTAGATAACAGGTGAAGTGAGGTGAAGGACGTATTCCGTAGATGTGTATAACATCCAGGAATATGATCATGCAAAGCATGTGAAAATCTTTGGCCAAAGTATCGCAATTGCTGGTTGCGTTGTCCTTATCACTTAATTTAAGATGCAGGATGTCAGATGAATATCGAATGATATTCGTATAGGCTTCTTAAATGGATCACTTCAATAACCGGAATCGGTTATGAGAACAGGTATATATAATATACCATGCATAAACAAACATGAAGGATCGGTTGTTGCCGAGTCATGAACATGAAGGATCGGTTGTTGCCGAGTCATGAAATGAAGGATCGTTGAAACTCCGAGCCATGAAAATGGAAGATCGGTAGTTCCTCGAGTCATTTACAAAGAAAGATATAGAATCTGTTATAAGATTGAATGGCATTGAATGTGTATTCCATATTGTAAATATGCAAACAGGGAACATTCGTTTAAAAAGATTGTGTGATCCAAACTGTGTTGTTTGGGCAGAGAACAATTATTAAAACTTGAACGTGTGTTTGAATTTTGTAATTCATAACAGAGAACGTTATCAAAAAAAAAAAAATTCTCTTGTTCTGGTATTTTAAAATGGGGATGTTACATAAAGAGATGCAGGGAACTCATAAGGGTTTGATTATATCACATTCAAGCTTACACATACACCCATGAGAACTTCATGGAATTTAATCATGTTCAAGAGAATGTGTTACAACACTTGGATTGGTTCAAGTAGGGGTTGAATGTCAAGGGTAGTCTAACCTCACCGACACTAGTTTTTGTTGTTGTTGTCTAATGCTTTCATGAAGGGTATTGTAGGTATCTAGGGTTTTCACTTGTTGTAGGTCATCGGGTTATGTTGAGGTTATGTGAAAAAGAGTGGCATAGAGCAAAAATATTTCTAGATGAGTGAAGGGAATAGAAAGTTACAAAATATCACTGCAAGAATGTCCAAGACCATATAATGCCAGTCAAGACCATACAAAAGAAGGGCAAGACCGTAAAAGAGTTGTATAGTCCTGCACTAGAGAACTTTCTAGTTGTAGTTTGAAACCTCATTCAAATTTATTCAAAGACTATATATCCAATTGTGAAAAGGGGTTAATTATAGTACCCTAAATTTGGACTAATGACATTTAATGATTATCCTTGGCATTTATCTCAATTCATTGATCATTATACACTTAAAATACTAGTTTCTATACACATTTTACTAAATTTAACACTCATAAACTAATAGGTCACATTATTTACACCTTTATTAGATTTGGAATCTAGATCAATGAGTTAAGTACACTAAAGGATGTAAAGGGGAATCATACGAGGCTATTCTAATTAATTAAATTCCAACATTAGTTATGTAATAATAGAATAAAATATTAATTCTTGCAAATAATAGACAAAGTAAGATATACACTTGAAAACATAATTGGATGAGTGCACTTAGCTGATTACAAAAGTATCTAAGAGATTCTAGATGTGTAGAGTGCATGAACTTAGAGATCTGAACTTAATGTTGTCTTGACACTAAAATGCTAGCTAGAAATTGGTTTGGTGAGGGACCATACAACTTTGTCAGATCATTTTTACGTTCTTGAATTTACTATATACTTTTGGATCTAGGTACAATCTATCTTTGTAACTACCGTGAGGTTGTAACCTACCTAGAATTATTTGTTATTCTCAAACCCTAATCATTGCTCATGATTGTGAAGCCCTATGAATATGTTGAGTAGGTTTAAAACCCTAACCATGGATGGGATACCCTGCGAAAAACATTAGCTACATTGTGGTACAATTTTTGCATTGTTGAAGTTAACAATACTCCGAATAAGCCTCAAACCACACATCATTCTCTACCGATCATGTGATATATTATTGAATGCAACTAGATTTGGAAATTGAGAACTCCTTGACAATACCTTGTTTGAGTTCTACTCTTGATAATACTTAGAATGAGGATGTTTGAGTGTTTGTAAATGGGAGAGATAGATCTTTAGACTGGTAAAATGCTTCGCAGACCTATTCGTGGTTGTTGCCCTAATGAGTGTGCATGATATTTAACAAGATTTACTGAGCCTATGGTACCTTTTTCAAGTGTTGAAAGTGAGTGTATTAATGTAGTGCCATATGATTTCCAGTTCTTAAATGAGGTAATCGTTAACGTGCTTATATAGGGCTCTAAAGGTAAATTATCACGGAAAGGCCAACCCAAAGAAAGTAAATGACCCATTGAAGAATATGGAATTAAAATATCAGATGGAGGACATGTCGCTTAAAACCATATAATTCACCAAGATCATATATCACAAACCGACTAAACCATATGGCTTTGCACGAAGATGAAAAACATGAGAACTAAAGGTCAGTATCATGTTATGTTGACTTTGGTAATAGTTTTTACGCATTTAATTCTCAAAATTTGATGACATATGAGTGTGTATAAATAAACAAGTTAGACAATAAACCTTGGAATGTGCCCAATGGGGATAGAAAGGGTGTGTTTCTCTTAAGAAGATTGAATTGTTAAAAATAACAAAGTGCAAAGAGTAAATTGATAAATTTGAGTGTTTACACACACTTGTTACTCATCATTGACTAGTAAAAAAACCCACCTTTTGAAAATATAACACATCTTTAAAGATCCAAAACCTTATCTAGTTGACAAAATTCAATTTACACCTTAGTCCATGATGGAGAAATCCATTTGGATAGATTTGTCTTAAGGTCGATGGTTTTTCCTCCACCTGTCTTAACGATCACTTTTTCAAAACTCACATTTTAGCCTAGTCAACCTAGCGTTAATTGAGTAGGAAAATATTTCTCAATAATCATCTATAAAAAGCACACTTGTCCCACCAATTCAAAGGGTCTCTTATCTCACGTGTTTGGGACTACCCAGAGATCACAAAATACCCAATTGCTAAATCACTCACAAGCACATTAGCCAACACAAAGTCTCGCATACATAATATATCCTTAGGCCATTTGCAAAAGTTATATCCTAGACAAAATATCATTTTCAAGTGTTGGAAGTCCTATTGGGGTCTTCATTACCAAACACATTGTTATTAGACATTTTGCACACATTCAATAGGTCGGGAACTATAAGGGTTTGATTCCTCTTCGAATTATTGTTATATAAACATTATGGGTCAACTTAACCCTAACTAGACTAACCCCTTTCTAGGTATTCAAATATGGAGAGATAAGGTTTAGTAAAAGGAGAATCCCTAATTTATTGTTCAGTCATGATCATAAATTTACATAAACAAGAAACAAAGCTCAAGACATAGAAGATCATAGTGCTGAGGCATAATTTAACAAAACCTCACATATGAAAAAGTTATTCATAAAAGGAAATTTGGTTCTAGTGACTTTTCCCTACATAGGTGACTTCATCCTTCCTTTTAGTTTCATCTCCCAAATATTTCATGACATCTTAGAACACTCTACACATCTTTTTACACACTTTGAGATCATTGTTACTTCGCCTCAACTAGTAAATCAATACAATATTTTCTAACCCTAACCCACACTTCATTTATCTAGATCTCTAGAGCTTGATGTGATTTTACGATTTAAATTCATGTTATTAATATCTATGATTTACTATTATTTATTATACTTTTGATTTTAATTCATATTTACATATTACAATAAATAAAAACCAGAAAACCCTAGTTTTCATCATTACACTAATCTAGACTATAAACATAATGCAAATTATTAAATGCTAGGAGAATCAAGGTTTTAAAGGATAATACATGATTTTGGGCACTTGTGAGAATCAATATGTGGAAAAATGGTTTAGATAACAATATAATTGCATTGAAAAGATGCCTTGACCATTTTTGTCAATTGATGACCATTTTCAAATGGTGCATAAAAGGTCATTTTCTAGATAAAATTGATCTAAACTTGTAAAAGTGAATATAATTTGGTGAATGTGTTCTTTAATTTGCACTCTTATTAGATTATGTGAAATCTAAGAATTAGTGAATTGGGTACACTGAAGGATGTAAGGGGGCTACATGAGGTTATTCTAATTAATTAACTTCCAACATTAATGATGTAATATCAGAATAATACATGTTAATACTTGCAACTAAGCTATGAAACAAGATATGAACTTGAAAACACAAGAGGATGACCACACTTAGCTAATTACATATGGATTTGGGAAGTTCTCGAGTGTGCACCATCAAACAAAGGGATATGAACCTGATGATGTTTCATTTTGGGAACTATGACCTGAAAACTCGACCTAGGGAAGGATCAGACATAACTTTTCCAAAACCATCCATACGGTCTCGACCCTATTGTATGGTCTTGGACATGTTTGGTTTCTAGCTTTGTAACTTCATGAGACTATCACTTGCATGGAAATGTTTGTCTTTGTCAAACCCTAGTTGTCGGTCATGTTGTGAAGTTCTTTAAATATTTTAAACATGATCTCAAACCCTAGCCATGGATGTGAAATTTTGTAAAATAAACATTAGTTGGGTTGTGGGAATCCTTGTGCATCGTTACATTGACACTACTCCAAAGAGGCCTCAAACTACACGCCGTTCTCCACCTAACATGTGATATCTGAATGAATGTAACTAGATTTAGTAACTTCTTTGACAATGTTTGAGTTGAGTTTGGATCTTGCTAAAATACTTGGAGAAGGGATGTTTGAGTGCTCGTGGATGAGAGATTTAGATGTCTTGACCTGGTAAGGAAATTTAGACCTATACATATCACTTCCCTAATGATTATACATGTCTTTGCGAGATTTAAGGAGCCTCAAGTGCCTTTTTTGCAAGTGTTGGAAGTGAGTGTATCAATGTAGTGGCACGAGATTTCCAGGTTAGCAAATGAGGTAGTGTTCACTTTCTTATATAGGGTTCTAAAGATGAATTATCGAAGAAAGGACGACCCAAAGGGAGTAAAGGACCCATTGAGAATTTGGAATTGAAAGTAGAGATGGAGGATATGCCAGTGTAAAATTGTATAGATAGGTTAGAACCAAATATAAATTTATGGCCAAACTATACGACCTTGACAAGGGATGAAAAATATGTTAAATGAAGTTTACACACTATCAGGTTGACTTAATACATGGAATTTATGTATTGTACTCTCGAGTGTGACACCATATCAATGTGTAAGGATATACAAACTAGACAAGAGACCTTGGAATGTACTAAGCGAGAGTAGAAAGGTTGTGTTTATCTTAGCAACAATGCATTGTCAAAATCAACAATGTCAAAGAATACATCACTAAATTTGACTGCCTACACCTTCATGCCCTAGTGCGTGAAAACTTGTCTAAGTTTGTATGGATCGACCACGAGACTCTAGAAATCAATCTCCTTTGACAAAACCCTAATCCGACCTTTAGGTTTGTAAAATTTGTAAGGAAAACGTGTGTTTTGGGGCATGTGCTAAACTAGATAAAAATTGAGATTCCTTGATATTTATCTAACGCATAACCTAGAAAAAAATTAGTGATCAAGAAACAAGTATAATGCGTTTAACAAATAATGATGTTTAGTGTGATTGCCCCAACCCTTATCCTTTCAATGCATCCAACAATTAAGATCTTATTTATGCTTCTATATGTTTGACATAAAACTTTTGGTACATGGATGCTCTAGAATTAATATGTTCTTTCCTTACAACGTCAACACAAATGTGCTTATGTAACTTGAATATATCTTTAAATCTCTATATGTCCCAAAGAGAAAACCCTAAGGGTTACATGTTTTATGTAGCTTAGGTTTAACAAAATGTAGGTGTGGAAAGTGGTTTTAGATTTAAAAATGCACTAAATTAACTAACACAAAGGGTAATCATGCCTAATAAGACATAAATCAATAATACATACCTAATCATGAAAACACATGGTCTAATATAGATTATAGAAAATGCAGGAAATAAGGAAATAACTGAACTAATTAAATATTTGGGTATACTAGAGGATTAGGGTTAGAGACATAAATAAATTGAAATTAGTGCATTAGAATGGTATCACCAATTGTGGCATGTAGAAAACATGTCCAAAAGGTAAGACAAAAACTATAAAACAAAATCCTAAACTGTGTTGACTAGTTTCATAGAAAACATAAAGCTATGAAAATTAGTAGGATCTTTACGAAAATGGCTCTATTTGGGTTGAGTGGATATGAATTTGTGAATGCGTTCAGGCCCTAACTTGCAAAATATTGCCTTAGATCCCTTTGTTCTTTTCGCGAATCACCAAGAATACAATCTCCTTTGTACAAACCCTAATCCATGCTCAACTCTTTTGCAAAACCCATAAAATTGGGGGATGTTATTGCATGTATGTGTTATTCCTTCATTATTACCAGTGCTCCACATGATTTGATAAAATTGCAAGAAACATTAGATGCAATTCACTAGTCAATCCATTGTATGCAAGTGTCATAACCCTTATCTTTCAAATGCATGTAACAACTAGATAAGCTATAATGAATCTCCAAATGCTTGAATTAGACTTTCGATATTGAGATGTTTCAAAATTATAACTGATTATACTTTAATAACTTCAATATGATCTTGGTTTCTAGGTGGATTTGAATTTCTCGATCCTCAACGGCCTACGGTCCACCCTTGGAGTCGAATGGTGCGCCAAAGGCGGGCTGGGCTCTCGGACGCTCTGCTCAAACGTCTTGGTCCCCGAGGGCCCGACGTCGATAAAACATTCCCGGGCCGTATCTCTTCCCCCTCGAAGGAAGGTCTTCCTTCTGTGTCCTTTATCGAGGATTTCGCTTTCTCTGAGCATACCTCTTGTCTGGCAACGAGAGCAATTTTTGCTAAGTTCATCGGAAGACGGCTCCCCTTTACGAGCATAAGGATCTGGTGTGAAAATCAGTGGGGTAGCGGCCTTAATATTCGTTCACTGGAAAAGGGTTTTTTTCTAGTGATGTTTCGCAGCGCTGCACAAAGAGACGATACCATGGAAAGAAAAAACTCCCTTCTTTCCGACTCAGGGCTCGCGATTCGTGAATGGGAGCCTCATTTTGACTGTCAAAAGGCGGCAGAGGAAGGGCTTCAAGTGTGGATTCGTCTTTACTCCCTGCCTAGCGAATTCTGGGCGGCCCCAATCCTTTCGAAAATTTGCGCCAGTTTAGGAAGGGTCATTCGCATCGATCCTGTTACTCTGAATGGTAATCGCTCCTCCTTTGCTAGAGTTTGCATCTCTTCTTCTTCTGCTCCGTGTTCTAAGGATCTGATCCTCATTAACACCCCTTCGGGTTTATGGAAACAAAAGGTTGTGTATGAAGGTCTATCTAATTTTTGCTTCAAGTGCCTGAAGCCTGGTCACACCCGCAAATCTTGTTCTTCTCTCTCACACGGCGTCCCTACTTGGCGGAAAGTGTCCCCCATCCCACCTGATCTACCTTCTTCCCCTCCCCTTGGAGCCCCTCCTTCCTCTCCGCCCCCTGCTCCTCAGGGCTCTTCTCACGCCGTCGAACCCATAGCTTTGGCTCCCGCTACGCTTTCCTTAGTCAAAGAAACTGCGGCTGTTGTTAAAGATTCCACCCGCATCCTATCCCTGATCAATGAAGGCATATCCATCGGCAAGGGTGGCAGCTCAGAGGAGCTTGAGGATTGGATCTCTTCTAAAGAGGATTTGCTTTTGACTTCCGAGGCCGACCCCCCTGGTGACCCCATTGGTGATTCCCCCGCCTTCTCTCCTTCCCTTTCCCCCCCTTCGCGACCTTTGGGACCGCTTCTTCCCACTCCCCCTTTCCTCAATGTCGATGTTGGTCCTAAAAGTATTCTTGGTCGCCCCAACAAATGTAAGCTTTCTCTCAACGAAGTGGCCCACGGGAAGCAACTTCAGCTTCGGTCTTTTTTCCCGTCATCCAGTAGGAGAGGCAAGTCCTCTCTGAAGCAAACATGATCATCCTTTCTTGGAACGTTAGGGGCCTCAATGCTCCTAACAAACAACGTCTGCTAAGACGTTATGTCCTGGAAGAGGGAGCGGATATTTGTCTTATTCAAGAATCTAAAATGTCGGCTGAAGGTTGTAAAAAAGGCTGGTTCAGTAAATGGAAAGGTTGGGAAGGCTGCTTCTCGGACTCTGTCGGAGCCTCGGGCGGTTTGGGTATTTTTTGGAAAACAGCTAGTTGCTTGATTGCCCCCCTTGTCATTGATTCCAATTTCATTTGGTGCAAGGTTTCGGTCAAGCACTCAGAGGATTTCTTCTACCTCGGAAATATTTATGGTCCCTCCAATCCCATCAGCAAAAGGATACTTTGGGATAATCTCAGCTTGTTGTTGGCGGCAGTGCCTGCGGAGAAATTCATTCTTGCAGGTGATTTCAATGCTACACTTTCTGATCGTGATAAGAAAGGTGGTATTCTTTGGCAGCCTCGTTCGCAGGTGGACTTCTCTTCCTTTGTCTACACTTCTCAACTAGTTGATGTGGAGCCGTGCAAGGGTTGGTTCACTTGGAACAATAGGCGTACAGGTTTTAGTTCCCTTGCGGTTCGTCTCGATCGTTTTCTGGTTTCTGAATCTTGGTTGCAGCAGAGTTTTCTTCTCAAAAGCTATGTCCTTCCCCTGTCTGGCTCGGATCACTTTCCCGTCTCTGTTGTTCTAAATTTTGACATCCCTCCGCGCCGTTCCCCTTTCAAATTTGAAAATATGTGGCTTCAGGACCCTTCCCTTCGGTTGCTGATAAAGGGCTGGTGGGATACCTTTATCGTTAAAGGTACACGGATGTTTCAACTATCCCGCAAGCTTTCTCTGCTCAAAGAAAAACTCCAATGTTGGAATCATTCCGTTTTCAAAAATATCTTTCAGGAAAAGATCCGTGTCGAACAGTCTCTTCGATCCCTTAATGAGTCTATTTTGCATCTAGGGATGTCTAACGAGGATTACCAGAAGGAAAAATCTCTTCTTAAAGAATTGGGGGATATTCTTCTCAAAGAGGAAACCTTCTGGCGTCAAAAATCTAGAGAATCCTGGCTTTTGGACGGGGATAAGAATACCAAATTTTTCTTCTCTTCGGTTCGAGCCAGAAGAAACCTCAATTATATATCCTCTCTCAAGCTCGAAGACTCCTCATACGCCACCTCGCAAGCACAAATCAAATCTGAAATGGTGGACTACTTCAGCAAGCTTCTAAATGATAATGATTCCCCTCTTGATCCGCAATCTCTTCTTCACGCTCAAATTCCTAGATGTATTTCGGAAGAGGACAATCTGTCACTTCTCTCTCCTTTCACCTTAGAAGAGATCCGGAAAATTGTGTTCTCTATGAAGCGTGATAAAGCTCCTGGTCCTGATGGTTTCCCAGCCTCCTTCTTCCAAGACTTCTGGGATGTCATCGGTCACGATGTATGGCATGCGGTGGAGGAATCCAGAGTTACTGGGAAGATTCTTGGGAACCTGAACCATACCTTCATATGTCTTTTCCCAAAAAAACCCCATGCTGAGAAGCTGGATGACTTCAGGCCCATTTCACTTTGCAATTCAACTTATAAAATCATCTCCAAAGCTATTGCCACGCGACTATCCCCTTTGATGCATAAGCTTATTGCCCCGGAACAGAGTGGGTTCATCCCCGGAAGATCCATTACGGAAGGCATTATCATTTCTCACGAACTCATTCACTCCCTCCATAATTCTTCCAGAGCAGGAATGCTGCTTAAATTGGATTTCAGCAAAGCTTATGACAGAGTAAATTGGAGATTCCTACTTCGCTCTTTGCAAGCCCTGGGTTTTGGTACCAAGTTTTGTAAGTGGATTTTTGATTGCATTGCCACCCCGCGCTTCTCGGTTCTGGTAAATGGGTCGGCGGAAGGTTTCTTTCAGACAAGCAGGGGCATACGTCAAGGTGACCCACTCTCATCATTCCTTTTCACAATTGTAGCTGAGGCTCTCAGTCGCAGCATTAAGGCTGCCATTCGGGACGGTTCTTTGAAAGGCCTGCACGTGTCCTCCAATCTACCTCCTCTTTCTCATCAGCAATTTGCAGACGACACGTTCCTTTTCGGCCAAGGGACTGTCCCGGAAGCTAGAAGTTTTTCAAATATTCTGGAATCTTATTCTGTTGCGGCGGGTCAGGTTCTAAATTTTAATAAATCAGTGATATTCTTCTTCAACGTGGCCCCCAGGCTTCAGGGCAGAATCAAAGAGATCCTTGGGTTCTCCTTGGGCAATCTTCCTCACTCTTACCTAGGAGTTCCATTGTTTCACGGGAAAGGCAAGGCCCATCTATGGAATGGTCTTATCAATTCCATTTCTTCAAAACTCCTCTCTTGGAAAGGAAAATGGTTATCTCTTGCTGGTCGTGCTCTCCTTATTAATTCAGTGCTTCTTTCCATTCCTATTTATACACTTTCCATTCTGCAGCTCCCCAACTCCGTTCTCCTCAAAATTGAGAAGGTGGCCCGTACCTTCCTTTGGCAAGGTCTCAGCTCTGAACGGAAATTTCATTTAGCCAAATGGGACCTGGTCAAATTGCCGAAGAGGTTGGGTGGTCTTGGCATTCTTGATTTGGCCATTCAGAATTCGGCTCTAGGAGCAAAACTGGTGTGGAATTTCATTACAGATCAAGGTAGACTAGCCTTTAAAGTCCTGGCTCATAAATATATGGATGGGCAAAGAAATGAGCTTTTTCTATCCAGTTCAGAGCTTCCTTTGGGTTCTCACATCTGGAATTTTATGTGCAAATCCAAAAATCTCACTGCTGATAGAGCTTCGTGGAAGATAAATAACGGGCAGACTGCATCCTTTTGGGATGAAAGCTGGAATGGCTATCCTCCCCTCAACCTGATCCCATCTCTAAACGGTATTATGAACTCTTCCAAACTTCTCTGGGGTTCTCTTGTTGCTGATTATGGATTCCAGCACCCCGATGGCTCGCCTACTTGGTGTTGGAAAGATGTCGTGTCTATTGGCGCCTCCACTCAGGAAGCATGTCTCTTTTCATCCACTTTAAATGAGCGCCGAGCCTCTTTCCTCAATCGCTCTGATAGTATCCTTTGGGTTGGAAATAGCTCTGGACTGTACAATGTCAAAAATGGCTACAATATACTCCTCTCTCAAGTCGGCAAGGGCTCTCCGAGTTCTTTTGGCTGTTGGCATCCACACATTACACCAAAGATAGCTTTTTTCGGTTGGCTGGTTCAGCAGAGAAAGGTTCTCACTCAAGCAAGAAGGCGTGCATGGGGCTTTATTGGCCCATCCAAATGTCTTCTTTGTGGCGCAGCGGAAGAAGATCTTGATCACCTCTTCCTTTTTTGTCCTTTCACTTCCATGTGTTGGGATTGGCTCTTCTGTAAGCTGAACGTGGCTTGGGTTCATTGTAGCAGTATCGATGCCAGTTTATCCTCCTGGCCTTCTTTTTCTCAAAATAGCTGGCATAGTTCCATCTGGCTTGTGAGCCCCTACTTCTTGCTGTGGCACATCTGGTGGGAACGAAACCTTCGCCTCTTCAGAGAGCAAAAAGCTGAGCTCCCTTCTTTCCTTTCCAAGCTGGAGGTGGCTATCTCGGAGTGTATTAATAACAAGAGCTCTTCTTTTCATTCCTTTTCCTCCAAAGACTTCGCCATTCTTAAGCATTGGCCTCTCATCAAAATTCCCACTCCTGGTTCTATTATCCGTAAAGGGCTTTCACAAATTGAAAAACTTCTGCTTAGGAAGAATACTAGATGGCGATCCCCCTCTGATGGACAATGGAAATTAAACTTTGATGGTGCTTCCAGAGGCAATCCGGGTCCCTCTGGGGCCGGCTGCCTCATCCGTGACAATCGAGGCTTCCTAATCTACGCGGGCTCCTTCCCGTTACCTATTGGTACTAGTAATTCTGCTGAGGCTCAGTCCCTGTTGGAAGGAGCAAAGATGGCGGTCCTTCTTGGCTGTTCGGATCTTTGTATTGAAGGGGACTCACAAATTCTCATTTCTGCGGTCTCTAGTGGCGTTTCTCATTCGTGGAATTTGAATTTGTTTCTTCCGTCTATTCAATACTGGCTTGGCAAAATCCCATCCTGGAACATTTCCCATAAATACAGAGAAGCTAACAAAGCTGCCGACTTCCTGGCTAACTTTGCAATCGACAATCCTTCTGCCTCTATTTCTTCCAGCGACGGTAACTCGTGGCCAGGTCTGCCTCCCCTTCTTTTTCTCGATCGGAGTTTTTGTAGATGATCAAGTCATATTTGCCTTCCTTGAGTTTGCAGCTTACTCGTGCGTCGGTTCCCCCCTTCATTTTCCACTTCGCTCTTCTCCTCTTTCGGCGGCGTCCTTCGCAGTTCCCACACTTGCTCACATGGCTTCTGTCATCTCCCGCGCTTCGTGCTGGGCCTTCATCGGGAATGCTTCTTCTTTCATCCCTTTTTTAGCCCCCTTGCTGTCTGAATGGAGTGTCATTTCTCGCAATCGCCTGTTTTTGCTTGCGACATGTCCTTCTTGGGGTTCCCTTTTGTGTCTTTGCGGGGACAGTTCCGTGAAATTGCTGATACGTCGGCCATCGACAGGAGGCGGCTTGCCATGATTTTCAAGTTCTCGACTGATGCCGAAGCCGATGCCATCGCCACAATCCTTGGTGATTCATACTGCCATAATGCCAGACGCCCGCGCACTGATTCGGATGTCGCGTCTGCATTTGTTTCTTTTTGCACTTTGCTTCACCCAGTCGTAGCGGATGTAGAACTTGTGGCTTCCGATTTCATTTATGCGGTGCATCGCGTGGGTCTTCAAGACCAGCTTGCAGAGTTTTCAATCCCGGACCCACTCTTATGGGTCGAAGATGTTGATGAGCTAGCTATCGGTTCTGGCAGAGACATCAGATGGCTCAGCGGACAATACCGAGCACTGGCTACATTTGCTCAAAACTTTCATCCGTCTTTGGACCAGCGATTCCTGCCCACGGTTGACATCGACGCGGCCTTGTTCCCTCTGCACTCGGCCGTGGACCAGCTGAATGCACTTAAGGATCGCGCATTACATGCCTTCAACGTTCTGCTTCAAGCGGCTCCCTCACGGGTGGACAATCCGGCTGGTCGGCAGTGACTTCCTCGGGTCCTTGTTCTTCGGAGATTTTCTTGTCCTTGTTCGTTCCTTCTTCTCTTGCTTCAGCTCTTCTCCTTCTCTTCTCAGTGTCTCCTCTTTCTCTTTCTCCTTCTTCTTCCTCCGTTTATGTAGGGTTGGGGTCCCTCTCCCCACCGGTTCATAGCTCCGGTCAAAAGCGTTTACCAATCAAAAAAAAAAAAACTTCAATATGATCTTATGTAAATATATAACTTAAAATCCGATTATTTATGTCCTTAAATGCACTAATGCACCTATGTATTTATATACTTCTTGAATTCAAATTAGGACTCTATTGGCATATAAATTGACACACAACATATATGATAATTGTGATAATTGACCAAAAAAATTGAATTCAAATTAGGACTCTATTGGCATATAAATTGACACACAACATATATAATAATTGTGATAATTGACCAAAAATATACAAAACACAATAAAATTAAGTTAGGGGACAAAAAAATCTATGAAAGCCATAAGCCATTTTTATAGAGATGTCCTCATATTTATGAATATGAAACTAGTCAACATCCTTAGAAAATGGTTAGGACTCTAGATTAGTCCAAAAAAGGGGGAGAGAACAAAAAATAAAAATAAAATGAATTATATGGACGAAGGACTTAGGTAGATTGCAATAAAAAAACATAAGAAGCCAATAAACTATATCCGACCCAAAAACAAAAAAAAAAAAAACCCAAAATTGACTATACAAATGAAAAGAGAACACACACCTCTTAGGCAATGCCCATAACCAATAGCCTAAGTAGCGGAATAAAAACACATAAATACAAGTTTGCACCACAACAATTGACGAGTGAAGTGAGACACGTTTAAATTTCCTACATCTAATAAAAATCAAACATACAAAGTCGAATTGTGATGGCGAGCTATAAAAATATTCGCCATGTCGATTCGGGTCTAAGTGCACACATTTCTTCAAACCATGAAATATTGTCACCCAAACAAAAAAAAAAAAAAAAAACATATGTACCCATCATTCATAAAGACTTACGGGGCACTCGTAAAAATATGCATTATAAAGGCCAAAAAGTAAACCGAAAAAATCTTCAATATTCTAAAATAAGGGTAAACCAGAGTGTAGTGGAAGTGGTCACCCTCGAAACCCTCCCACAGTTGTTGCCTATAAAAGGCTAAGATCTGATATGCTCCAGGGCAAATTGTCCAATTGAATCCTGTTTTCACATTCCTGGACGAATTTGACGTGTCTGACATTAAATCAGGAGAAAATAATCAATACTATGATGACACATTTTACTTGACTCGAAAGCTATCGGGGCTAAATATTTGTGGCAATAAACTAAAATATCAAAAAGTTTTGTCAGAGCACTCAACGCCACTTCGCATGTGCCTTTATTTTTCCTTTCTTTACTGCGAAGACATTACAGTGGATATTATAGAACTCCCAGGGTTTTAAGCATTCCTGGGAGGCATTTTGTTCTGTTTTATTTCAATCTTTCATCCGCAGCCAAGCGAGGGTTTCAATTCTGGATAAGTAGAGCTTCTTTTGGCTGTGAAAGACTGAAAAAACACAGAAAAGTCTAAATCTGCGCCAAATTGTGTTAGGGTTTGATCGGGAAGTAAATAAGCAAAAATGTCTGAATTTGCGAGCCCGTTGGAGGAGCAACAAAGTTTGAAGAAGGATTTAAGCATGGAAATCGATGGGCCAGGGGCGACGCAGGGTTTGGCGACGGCGGAGGATTGGCGGAAGGCATTGGGGGCGGTTGTGCCTGCCGTGGTTGTGCTCAGAACAACTGCCACCAGGGCCTTTGATACTGAGTCCGCCGGTGTCAGCTACGCCACTGGCTTCATCGTCGATAAAAGCCTCGGAATTATCCTCACTAACCGGCATGTCGTCAAGCCTGGTACGTTCACGTCAATGTTTTTCCCGTTTTGTGTAATTTTTACTAATTTATAGACTTCAAGGTTCTGCAATTAATAATGTTTACAAGATCAAGTTCCACAATCCATAATGCTTGTAAGAAACACGCTTTGGGGAATAATCGTGCATATAAATGAATTGTATTGGTGTTTTGGTGGCCCATCAACGAAGAGTAGCTCAAAACCTCGATACAATTCATCTGCTTACTCAAAATTTTCAGTGGCCCGAAATACTTTTGTTTACACAATCTCGCCATTGGTCCCAAATCACGACACAATTCTTTTGGTTCGCATTTTTTCATCTGCCTGAAAACTTTGATACGATTCTTTTGTTTACCTAATTCTTCCTGTAGCTTTTATTTATTATATTCAATTTCACATCAATCTGATTTCCATTTTGTGTAGAAATGCTCAATAGTACAGCAAATTTTCCTCCTATTTGTGTAAGAATGTTCAATTTCACATCAGTATTTTGTTCGTTTTGTGTAAAAATATCCAATTTCTTGCCAAAGATTTGTGTTTTTCTAAAATTATTCAATTTCACATCTATCTTTTTCGGCATTGTGTAACAATATTCAATTTCACGGTTTTAGACAAAATGTGTAAAAGATTGAGATTCATTTTCTGCTTTTGATTGTGCACTTTAAAAATAAATAAATTTAGGTTTATTTTCTTTGTTTCTGCTGTTGTGCTGTCCAAAAGGTACCTTTATAGAGTTCTAGTCTTCATATGACAACAGAGTCATATTTTATAGGAAATTGAAACGAGTTTGATTAGCTTGTTAACGATAAGGGGAAAAAATATGGTATGTTTTAATTTTTTATAGTGTTTGGCTGAGTAAGAGGCACTTTGATAGGATAGAGTTCTAGTGCCACACCAGCCAGTTTGAGTACGCAAGTGTAGGCAATTAAGACAAGTTTGGTTAGCTTATTAAAGATAAGAAAAAAAGAGATCTCTTTTCTTTATTTCTAGTGTTTAGATGAGCAAAACACACTTTCATGGAGTTCTAGTCCTGCGGTCATATGCCCACGAAGAGTTACTTTGTAAGCAATTATAGCAAGTTTGGTAAGCTTGTTAAAGATAAGAAAATAAGAGGTCATATGCCCACGGAGTTCTACTTTGTAAGCAATTATAGAAAGCTTGGTTAGCTTGTTAAAGATAAGAAACAAAGAGGTCCTTTTCCTTTATTTTTTAATGTTTAACCGAGCAAGAGGTACTTTCATAGAGGTCTTGTCTTACAGTCCTACACCAACGGAGTTTTACTAGATAGGCAATTGAGGCAAGTTTTGTTAGCTTACTAAAGACGAGAGAAAATAGGCCTCTTTTAGTTTTAAGTTTTTGTTATTTCTAGTGTCAGGCTGAGCAAGGGACACTTCTATATTATTCTAGGCCTGTAGTCATATGCCATTGGAGTTTTACTCTGTAGGAAATTAAGGCAAGTTTGGCTAGCTTGATCAAGATAAGAAAAATCAGGTTGCTTTTTCTATAATTTGTGTTCAGTAGTCTTGCAGTGATGTGTTATCCGAGTCTTAGTTTATCTGCAGTTGAGGTAATTTTTGGCAACTTGTTATAGATAAGTTGCAGGTGTGAAATGGAAATGCCGCGATTTAAACTGACTGACTACATTTGTAAAGGGAACTGGTAATCATGACAAAGTTTTTGCTGTGAGTATGGTTTCATTCAGCTCATTAGAATAATTAAGTATTATTGTAATTATGGCTACAATGGTTTGACATTTGTTAGCATTCTATAGACATAGTTTTACTCGTGCTATAGAGAGCACATGGTTGTAAGTTGTTGTATGTAGGTTGCAGGTTGCTTCCCACTTGTAGAGATTCTAGTTTAATTCATTGGCTTATATATTGAGCCTCTTTGCATTGTATTATTCATCAGCTTGCTAATTAATCTGACAAGGTATGAGAGCGATCATAAGGAGTTCCTGTGAGATTCATGCTGAGCTGTTTGAATGTGACATCCTATTGTCTGAGGGAGGAAGTGTTCTGTTGTGTGTGGTGCCCCATGTGAGGATCCGCCAGGAAATCAGCACCCTGTAAAAGCCAGAGGAAGGCATTACTGGCAGAATTGCTTGAGGTATAAGAATGGCGAACTCACATGAAAGGAAGTGGTTGAGTGGTGAGTGTTTGAATGCAGATTAAGACTAAGGAAGGAAGTGTAAAGAGCAAGGATGATTAAAGGATGATTTTATTATTTGCTGCTCCATGGAAGTGCAGTCCTCTGAGAGGCACTGGTGCAGATGTTTGTAGAAGATAAGCACTCAGGAGAAAGGCATCTGAATGCAATTGTTGCCATCACATTCTTCACCACTTCTGTTTTGAAGGGTGTGGGTTCATATTTGAGAGTGTAGCATTATGTTTTTGTCCAGAGAAGGAGAATGTAGCTCTACATGTGGCACGGGAGTGTGGTGGTGGTGAGAGGCATTTAAGCCCAAAGGAGTGAGGTGCTGCTATTGCTGCTCAGAGGATTGGGCACTGCCTGAAGCACAACAGCTGGTAAACAAGAGGCACATCTATCTACTTGGTGTGAGACTCTGTCAAAGGAAGGCATTAAAAATATTAGATCTGCCAATAAGAAGCCAAGCAAAAGGTGTGGAAAAGAAGAGATGGGCATGAAAAGGCGACGTGGAGTGCAGCTGTATGGTGCTCACAGCCTGCACAACCAACGAAAAGAAGTTATATAAGGTTTCATAAAGTTATATTTATTTAGGCCAAGCGATTTTTGAAATTAATATTTTTAATTAAAGTTTATAAATGACTATGTATTATAAACTTTATTAAAATTTTATATATTTTTACTTTAAATGTACCCAGGAAGGCAGTCAATTCCATAACTCCTGAAGGGTAGGTATTTTTGTCTTAAAATTTCCGTGGTGGTTAATATTAGGAAGTCAGATACAGTGGTGAAGGAAGTTAGGTCTGAAGCTTTGTCATTTTTCAAAATTGTCGCTGTGGTCTAAGTGGGCCAGGTAAGTGGTCGAGATGGCTGACGTCCAGCATTAATTGTTACCCATGTCATAAAAACCAACCAAAAATAATTATAATTTATGGTGTCATGAAATAATTACCATTTGTGAGTATAGGGATCTTGACCAGATTGTTTTAAACAGGAAATAAAGACATGCTGATTCCCTGAAGACCATGGCAAAAGACATAAAGAGGTGTTAATGCTTCTGAAATTGTCAGTTGCTGATACATTAGTAGCAGAAGTTAGAAATGCCACTGTAGTGTATATATTATGGACAAATCTCTGAACTAGAGGGCTTTGTATTTTAAAATTTGTATTATGGACAAATCTCAGAAGTAGAGGGCTTTGTATATTAAATTTATTGCTTTCCACTAAATTGGAGGAAATAGGTTCTGTTCTTGAATCTCTTACATCTAAAGGATCTTAGTGATCGACTATCTAGTATTGAGAAGCCTTTAGAAGACCAAAACATGGTTGCTTTGGTGTTGCATAGCATGACATCATGTTTTGATTTCTTTATTGATTCATAGCATCTTGTGGGCAAAATAATTTGTCGTGTTGCAAATTATTGGGTTTTCACCAACAATATGGGGCTAAGCCCTCCTTGTGTATGGGGAGGCTCCCATTATTGAATGTAAACTACTTAAACTACCTAAAAGCTGTGGGGTGGCCAATAGGCCGGGATCTTACAGAACACTCCACTAAACCTGTGGCAAATGCTTGTATGAGGTATAAGGGAGGAATTTGCAATGAAGATAGGTAAAGGGGAGTTAGGGAAATAAGGAGAGAGAGGGTTACTTGTTGTGAGTAGGCTTACAAAATTCACATACAATAACCAGAGTGAGTTCACATTTAATTAGAAGAACACAACAATGCAAACCATGATAAGACATAACAAATCATAGACACAGACTTCCATTGATTCATTTATCAAAGGCACAAACACCTTTCTTGGTTTTACAAGATTATCATATATGCAAAGTTGGAAAGAGAGAGTAGAGGAACATTGACAAAGAAATAGAAGAATTGCAGTTTTATTGCTTGATGTAGAAGTGGTAATCTCAACAACATATATTCAATCAACAATTGCCAACCCCTTGGAATGGAGGCCATTCCAATTTATAACATTACAATTTGTCCTTTCATCTACCCCCACATGACTCTTCACCTATCTTCATCACTTGTGACCTTTCATTTCCCGTGAAGTGAGTCTTTTTCGTATTATTGGGAAATGATTCTTACAATGTTTAATTAAGGGTCTCTTAAGTGAATAGGACGAAATAACAAAAGTACATAACGGAAAATTAGAATGTGGAGAGAGAAGGAAGAGAGATAGAGAAGGGCTGACTGATCCGATGAAGATGAAGCTTTGTTGATGAACAACTCGCTGATTTGAAGCATAATAATTACAATCTCCTCTTTCTTCAAGATGCATGAACACTTGAGATCGTTGAATGAATATTTAGGAACACTATTGTGAGACATTTTGATGCAAGCTTAAGATGACCGCGGGCATCACTCATGATGGTTCCTTCTTGATCTCATAGTGAGAGTGAGGATCACTTTCTTGCTCCTTAGGCTTTCACAAATGGCTCCAATGATCATGAGAGACAACTCCATAGTGCTCAAACCTCTTGATGCTTATCCTTCTTACTAAGATGAGTCTTCATCATACGGTTGGAAGAATTACCCTTGAGTGAAATCCTTGAGAAGTGGGCACTTTGGTTGGAGTGGAATGGGATGACGACAATGCCTTAGGTGAGTGTTTATGAACACTTCCAAGTGGG
The DNA here is from genome assembly GCA_018340775.1 of Taxus wallichiana var. yunnanensis. NCBI lineage: Eukaryota > Viridiplantae > Streptophyta > Pinopsida > Cupressales > Taxaceae > Taxus > Taxus wallichiana. The sequence continues at coordinate 829,799,807 of CM031242.1, read as the reverse complement.
TGGCAACAAATGAAACAGAGATGATTGCCAATTCTTGCACACATAATGCTCGAGAATGAAAATCATTGCCTTCTTGCCTTTTTGCCTTTCTGTCTTCGAATCTTCCTTGAATGAAATCAGTTCATGCACCTCGTGCTCTCATGTTTCTCATGGGAAGGTTTCCGCCACCGAGAAAGATACATTTGGATACCAATGAAGAGCAGGGGGCTGCGATGGATCACTCTTACTTGACTCAAGAGGCTTTATGGGATCTACGATGAGCCTTTCCTCTTATGAATCTTTCTAAAATATGGAACCACTGTGCATCCTCTTTTCATTATCTTCCTCTTTGAAGGTTCATGATCAATGGCTCTTAGTTACACTTCTAGTGTTCCGTCCCTTGAGGATTGACTACACTACCAGGAGTTTGATTGAGTGTTTAAGAACACTAATATGCCAATGTCATCAAATGAAGCCTGGATGGTTTCTTGTTCTTACATACAAGATGCCCCTCATGAAGATCACCTATCACTCTTTCTTGACTCCAAATTACTTCCTGGATGAAATCAGATTTGGGAAAGCTTGCATGCCTTCGTGCTCAGATGCTTTTGATGAGAAAAGAGGATCCTTTGATTCTTCACATATGATGGCTTGGATACTCGATAGCTTGGCTAGCTCACTTTGATTTGCTTTTGGGAGATACAATGATGGATTCAAGGCACAATGCTTCCCAACTTGCATGAAGAGTTTCCCACTTCACTTATGACCATGATGACATCCTTTGATGGATTTGAATTCCGATGGGGCTCTCGACTCTTTTCAAATTCTTTTCCAACCATACAATGTTCCTAATTTTCACTTGCTGCGCCTCGATATGCTCTATTTTGCTCCTTGACACAATTTTGATCAGAATGATGCTTTAGGATCCTTATGGAGAGTGAATTTTCTTGTTTGAGCTGTGAGACAACTTTACAACCATGTGAGGATAGCAAAAAGCAACGAGATGAGTGAAAATGAGAGTCAACAACACTTTTCTGCACTAAAAACTGAAACTTTCTATTTTTGGCAGGTGGGACCAGGAGCTGCTATTTTGGGAATTTTTGCCTTTTTGCTCAAATTTTGTCTTTTGAATCTCCTGTCACACTCAATTCACCTCCATTGATGATGCTTTACCATTTTTAGGAAGTTTCTATTTTTAGTAGGTTGCTTTTTCAAACTTGTTATTTTGGGAAAATTGCTTGTTTTACCCTGCTTGTGTTTTGCATTGTTTCAATGTTTTGAGATTGAAGCTTGCAATTTTGAGAGGTTTACTATTTTTAGCATGTGAGTTTACAGAGCATATACTATTTTAGAATCTGATCATACTTGGTGTTGGTTTGCAACGAAAACACCATTGTTGGATTCGACTCTGCACCGGGATCCTGTGCTCCAATTTTTTTGTTTCTTCCATTGGAACTCTTGTAAATCAAAAAGGAAAATTTTGGATAGAAGGTTACAGGGTTTGCTGCTGTGTGCTAGCAGCCATTAATGGAGGCTTGAAGCTTTAGTGATCACGAAGGCTCCTGGGAGTAGAGTCTTCAGTCAAAACCTTGGTGCAATCAGTTTTCTAGTTAGCAAGTTATGAGAAAATCATGTTTTATGAAGCCGTGGCTGCTCGGAACGTGTTGGGCAGCATGGCTGTCACACTTTGATGTTTTTGCAGGTTTTGGAGCATCAACAATGGTGGAAGAGGTGACGTGACCTATGCAAAGAAGTCCACTTAAAAATAACTTAGTTTATTTTGCTCTTCCTTGCTAATCGCAATTTGACCATAGTTGAGTGACAACTGAGTGTGGTTTGAACATGGGTTAAAATGGCTTGCACATGGGTGCCATTTTATGCCCCCATTGTCCCCTTGGCAAGAGGGACAAGAGGTGCAAAAATGGGTGCCTTAGCAAGATCATGCTAAGTGTTGGCATGAGATGCAGTGAGAGGGAGATGAAAAAAATCAGCTTGAGCACCTACGGAGTTGGAGGGAAGTCATATGGGAGATCAGATGAAGGGGCTTGCAAGGGGGTGCCATTTTTGTCCCTCTTGTCTCCTTGGCAAAAGGGACAAGAGGCGCAAAAATGGGCGCCTAGCAAGATCGTGCTACGTGTCATAATTTGGTCGGTGTGTGCAGATGGAAGGGAGAGCTAGGTAAGCCGGAGCTGAAAATTTGGTCGTATGGAGAACCACAAAGGAGGATTGCATGGGGTGCCATTTTTGTCTCTCTTGTCCCCTTGGCAAGAGCGACAAGAGGTGCAAAAGGGGTGCTTTAGCAGGATGGTGCCACTTGGCGAGTTCTAATGTAGTGTGCAAGAGTGGAGGATAGCCAAATAAGCCCCCTGCGGAGGTGGGTAGGGTTATATGAGGAACTAGGAGAGTTGCTTGCAAGTGGGTGCCTTTTTTTGTCCCCTTTGTCCCCTTGGGAAAGGGACAAGAGGGACAAAAATGGGCGAAAGTAGCGAAAATTTGATACGTGGTACTTGAAAATATGACTAAGTATGGTATCAACACACCTTGCACTAGAGGAAACTTGAAGACAACATTCCCGGAGCTTGGAAGGGTCTTTTCAGGTGAAACTTTATATGAATTTGACTTTTAAGACCATTTCAAGATCAATGGAATAGGTTTCAGAACCTAATTCTGCTAAGTAACTCCAAAAAATACCCCATTTTTGATTAGGATAACGAGATGTGACTGTAGAAGTTGAGCTACCTCAAGAGATTCTTAGGTTTTGTGTAAAATCTGATTCTTCCACCATGAAGAGGATTCTTTCAGCTCTCCAATGCCTATTTGATTGCCTTATAAATCCTTATGGAGCTCTCAAAATCATTCAGAGAAGTTCAGGTTCATATTTTGACCCTTCATTTTGTTCACCTGAAAAACCCGCTTTTACACAGTCTGTCCCTAAACCAATAAATCTTCCCTAAACTTTTCTAAATCACTTCCAACACCTTCTTGGATCTCCAATACCACCTCTGGATGATTATGAGCTTTTGAACCTTCCCGAGGATGCACACATGCCTTGAAATGGCCAAAATTGGCCTTTCAAGGTTTGTGAAGAACTAGTCTTCAATTGAACTTTGTTCGGTGAAAGAATTGATCTTGTCACATTGTTTTAAACACTTACACATGCTTATTCAATATATTGGGAGGACTTGCAAGGTTGGGATGATCATGACATGGAAGACAAATTGGCCAGGAGAGGGGTTTAGGGAGATTTTGAAGCAAATTTTGCATTATGGGCTTAGTTGTCATGCTTGAAAGTTTGAATTTTTGGTCTAGCAAAAATGCATGGCAACACATATGATTGTGGAGACTTAAGAGTCTAGTTTTGAGAAATTATCAACACTTATGTCAGCGGAAGGATCGGAGGCAAAATCAGCATGAAGGATCATCTTTAGTCAATATAGAGAGTGCATTTAGTGCACACTTTAAGGACAAATGGAGAAGAAACACCAGCAATACATCACACGAATCTTCCAAAGGTAATATATCAAAGTGGAAATGTCATCAATGTAAAGAGCCTAGACATTTGCGAGAGAGATTATAGGAAAAGAAAACATGACTAGTCAAGTGGTCAAAGGGGTCACGTTGCAAATGTTGCCGAGGAGGATGAACGAGAGGCAACAAGTGATTTTGCATTTGTGGCATCACATAACCGATCAGCCGTGTCTAGAACATGGTACTTTGACTAAGGTTCATCCCCATGCTATACATGTCACAGAGATTGGTATGTTTTTTTCATTGAAGATAAGAGTAGTAGTGAATTTGTTTCTTTAGGTGATGGTTGGACTCACTATATTAGAGGATGTGGAGATGTTCGTGTCACATTAAACAATTATGTTAGTTACACTTTCAAGAATGTTTGGTATGTTCTTGATATGGACAAAAATCTTCTACCTGTAAGTGACATTGCTGAGAATCCTAGTCTTTGTGTAAAATTTCAAGGAAGCAAATGCATGGACACTACTCATCATAATACCAAGGTAATTGTTGTTGGTATTGGTAAGAAGGGGTTGTATAAATTGGTTGTTTCCAAAACAACAAAAGGACATGCACCAGCAATGGGTAATTTTGGCATGATAGGTATGGTCACCTCATTCATCAATATTTGTTTGTTCTAAGTAAGATTAATATGGCAAATGGATTCTCAGGAAAGTTGGAATGTATATACAGAGTGTCAGATTGACAAACAAATTCAACATCCATTCGATACTAATAAGGCATGGCGAACCAAGGGAGTTTTGGATCTAGTACAAGCTGATTTGCATGGTCCAATGAAGAGACCTACGGTGTCTAGAGCACGGCAGTTCTTCTTGTTAGTTGATGACTTTTCTAGGAAAATGTGGGTTTATTTTCTAAATAAAAAGTCTGATTGTTTCTCTAATTTTTGTATGGAAAGCTTTGGTGGAGAAACAAACAAGTAGGAAGGTCAACTCACTTAGATCAAATAATGGAGATGACTTTGTCTTCAAGGAGCTTAAAGTTTTTGCAAGTTTGAAGGTATACATAGGCAATATCCAATCCTGTGCACTCCACAACAAAACAGAGTTGTGAAAAGGAGGATTATGGCAATTATAGAGATGGCAGGGTGTACGGTGCCCAGCTGGAATGTATTGGAACTGTGTAGAAGTTGTGAATACAATAGTTCACATCCTTGATATATAAGTCATTGGAAAGCCTTGTGCAATGGCACTCCTGAGAAAGCATGATCAGGTATTACAACTGATGTAAGCGATTTTCACATTTTTAGTTGTATTACTTTTGCATTGATTCCTAAAGAAAAGAGGATTGGTTTAGATGCCAAAAGCAAAACATATATATTTGTTGGCTATAGTGAGCAGTCTAAGGCATACATATTACTAGACACCTCTACAAACAAAATTGTGGTGGATAGAGACGATGTTGTAGATGAGAAAATACCATTCTTTTTAGATGATGGTAAATCTACGGATAGTAGTGTATCGGTAGCTTCTACTAATCCTATAATAAGTTTTAGTGTTAAAATCGAACATGGCTCAAAGTCAGAAACATCATAGAAGTCAAATTCCAGGGAGGGATCTAGTGAAGAAAAGAGTGATTCTTAGTCTTCAAAGCAAGATTAAGTGAGCCAACAAAAATACCAAAGTGGTATTATACCACGTTGAAGGGTGTTTAGGTAGGTGAATTGCCTCAGTCAATGGAATGCTGATATACAAAATCAAGAAAGCAAATGACTAGTGCAAGGTGATGCGCAGGTAAAATTTCTCTTATTGTTGTTGCTCCACAGGTATTTGAGCCTTGCACATTTGGAGAGGCCAAAGGAAAGCTTGAAGGGGAAGCTTTCATGAAGGTCGGAGTGGTGGTATGGGCATGCAAATAGGGCATAGTAGTTCTTCAAGGATGGGAAAGCAATAGGCATTGGACATTCAGGCGGTTGATGCAATAGAGGATATAACATGCATAATGTTGTTCAGCCTTGGTTATATTTTGTATTGGAATCAATCACTCTAAAAGGTAAAACCTGAAACATTCAAGGTAAGATGATAATTCAGGAACAACAAAGTGAATCCATTGAGCCTAGTATTCAAAACCACTTCCAAGTTTACTTGGCTGTTGCAGTGGCTCATTATCCCTGTACTGTGAGAGGGATTGGTGACCATAGGGACACTTGGTGATATTTACTGCATTGACTACAGGATTACACTTTGATTAAGTTTGTGCTTGGAATTAATCATAATCATATCATTGTTGCAATGATGAAATAATTTGGATTGCATCCAGTTTAAATTGGAATTGATCACTCTAATTGTTGAAACATGAAATATTCAAGACAAGATGACAATTCAAGGTACAACTAAGTGAACCGTGTGAACCTAGTATTCAAAACCACTTCCTAATTTACTTGGCGGTTGTAGCGTTCATTACCCATGTACTCTAGCGAGATGGATTGGTGACAATAGGGACACTTGGTGATATTTTCTGCATTTGCAACGGGATTACACTTTGATTAAGTTTGTGTTTGGACTTGATCATAATCACATATCATTATTGTAATGACTAAATAATTTGGATTGTATTAAGGGAGGGTATTAGAATAATAAAGTATTATTATAATAATGCTTACAATGGTTTGTTAACATTGTATAGTCATAGATTCGCTTGTGCTTTAGATAATACACGGTTGTAGGTTGTTGTATATATGTTGCTGGTTGTTGTGAGGTTGTTCCTCACTTGTAGGGATTCTAGTTTAATTCTCTAGCTTATATATTAAGCCTCTCTCCAGTATAGTATTCATTGGCTTCTTAATTAATCTGATACATCTATGATTCGTTCAAGCATTTTAATTGTTATTGATTTGTCAGTATATAGTACATATTACAGTCTTCGTCTAAAAAAGAGAATGTTTAGAAAACATTTGCTAAGAATAAGTAGGGTGAAAGTCAATTGAATTCCAGTTCACTTTCTTGGTATCTGGAATACTACAGAGTAAGAATTTTTTTAATGGTGTTCCAGCCTTGAAACCACATGTTGGTCAAGCTCTACTTTTAGGCAGTCAAGACAAGTGTTTGTAGCTTCCAAAGATAATTTACAGGCATGGAATGAAAATGCCACGATTTTAACTGACTGCATGTATAAAGGGAAATGTCACGATGATTGTTGGTATGGTTCATTTTAGCTGTGATTCAAACAAATGGAATAGAAATGTTTGAATTGTGACTTGGGCTTTAGTGATGTGATAGTACACATCTTAGTCATAGATGTAATGCACTTCCCAAGTTGCTGACTACTCAGGACAGGGTTCTCACTAAAATCAAATGGAATGAACTCTCTGCGGAGTTTCAGATTAATTATGGAATCGACATTGAAAACTAATTACACATTTTTACAATTTGTACAAGTTAGGAGGTTTTTATAAATATTTAGTCAACTCTTTATTGAGTTATTGTTGATTTTAGGTGAGTATTTCCTAAGTGTCACTGAACTATTACTCACTGGCTCATGAAGTCATTCTTGCTATTTTGATTGCCAAATTGTTCTGACACAATTATTTCAGCTGTGATTCCATCCAATTCAAATGGAGATATTTGAATTATGATGGGTTGTATTGACGTGTTAGAACAAGCTCTTTGTCATAAAATATAATGCAATTTCTGTTTTTATTAATACTCAGGACAAGGTTCTCATGGAAAGTGAGTGACATGAATTCTTTCTAAAATTTGAAGCTAATTATGAAATGCACATCAAAACTAAAAATGAATTGTTGTAATTTATCTGAGTTAGAGGGTTTTATTCAGCATTCAGTCAACATTTTGCCAAGTATTTGTCAAGTCTCTAGTTAACTCTTATTCTTTTGCTTGCCAGGTTGGTTCCATTCCGATTCTTACTTTGTTATTTTTGAGTCAATTCTTATTCTCAGGGTTACTTGTGTCATTCCAAGTCAGTCAGCAATAGCAGTGAGGGAAAATTTTAGGAGAGATGCTCAATGAGTCTAATAATTTTTTTTTTCAATGTAAATTTGGATGCTGTACATCGACAATCAAATAAAGAAATAAGTTAAGGATTCTTCTCAAATTATGTTATTTCATGATGGAAATTAGATGTTAGCTGTAGCTTAATCTATCGTGTCGGTGAGGGATCAAACAAGACTTTACTATTTGAATTAAAATCTCTATGCTGGGAAACAATTATCATTGGAATGATGACCTTTCTCCATTCTTAACTAAGACAGCAATGGGCATTCTTCGGAAGCAACTTTCGCCAAAGGCTAAAGAACAAGAATTTATTTCTAAAAATGGGAGGAGACAAGACAAAGGGAAGATTTTGAAGCTATTCTCGTTAGCATCTTGATATACGATTCCAAGTTTGGAACCACGAAGCAAAGAAATCTTTTTGTCAATGAAAATGAATCATGAGAATGTATTTTTGGAGTCCTTGCATCTTGAATGGATTGATGTAATTGGTATGATGATTGTGAAGAGAGGAGAGTGACTTTATTGATCTAAAGGCTACTTTGCATTCAACTAAACACTGCTTCTCGATTCCAAAGACTGTCCGCATTATCTCGGTCTTCGTAATTAAAAATGATACACGAGGCTGTTCGATGAATGTAACTCGATTAACTCAAAATTTCTCTATCAATTCAATATGGCTCAAGGTCTTGGGCTATTGGTGAGTTACAAGTAGTTTGTAATCATCAACCCAAGTTCCATTCCCATTGAGTTCATTGGATGCTTTCAATAGGTGGCCATGGGGACACCTTGAGGTAGGGATTGAACTTATCCATATGGAACAAGAGGAACATAGTAGGGCGCTCCGAATGCGGATCGCTCGAAGGACATTAAGGACCCAAGTCCACCCCCATGTCCCACTTAGGGAAAGTGCTCCTCCAACCACTCCAGTTCATAGCTTTGGTATATTAAAAGCGTTTAACAACAAAGTTTTTAACCCAAGGTCTTGGGCTATAGGTGAGTTACAAGTAGTTTGTAATCATCAACCCAAGTTCCATTCCCTTTGAAAGTTCCATTCCCATTGAGTTCATTGGATGCTTTCAATAGGTGGCCATGGGGACACCTTGAGGTAGGGGTCGAACTTCTCCATATGGACCAAGTGGAACATAGCGGGGTGCTCCAAATGCGGATCGCTCGGCGGACATTAAGGACCCAAGCCCACCCCCATGTCCCACTTAGAGAAAGTGCTCCTCCAACCACTCCAATTCATAGCTCTGGTATATTAAAAGCGTTTAACACCAAAGTTTTGAACTCAAGGTCTTGGGCTATTGGTGAGTTATAAGTAGTTTTTAATCATCAACCCAAGTTCCATTCCCATTGAGTTCATTGGACGCTTTTAATAGGTGGCTATGGGAACACCTTGAGGTAGGGGTCGAACTTCTTCATATGGACCAAGTGGAACATAGCGAGGCTCTTTGAATGTGGATCGCTCTGTGGACATTAAGAACCCAAGCCCACCCTCATGTCCCACTTAGAGAAAGTTCTCCTCCAATCACTCCAGTTCATAACTTTGGTATATTAAAAGCGTTTAACACCAAAGTTTTCAGGTTTACCCGATGCATGTGGCTTGTGGGCGGTTGCGTTCATCCTCAAGGGCCTTGTCTCGCCCCAGCTCTCCCCTTTTTGTCCCCAACTTGGCAATAAAAAGTAAGACCAAGGTAAGGTGGGTTTGGTCATTTGGGTCAGGTCGCGGGGACACCCCGAGTTACCAAAAAAAATGGCTCTCTTAGGATATGTACGCATTACACCTACATTCGAGTAGATTCAATGAATCCTAGGATTATGAAGCCCCGAATGTTTTCAAACCTTGGATTTGTAGTCAAATGTGAAAGAATGATTGAAACCCATAGGATTATAGATTTCCTAATTACGGCTCACACCAAAGTGAAACATTGTGTGCCCCTAGACAACAACATGTATTGCCTTGAGAAAAATTACAAAAAGTATTGTACAATGTACATAGATGAGGGTATAGATAGCTACGACAAGAGCTATCTCCCCTTTTCTTAATGGCCCCATGAAGGTGGCATATCCACTAAAGGTGGCACACTAATAGATAGCATTAATCAGATGCTTATCTTTATTTATTGTAAGCCTCGACACAATGTTTTAGCTGGAGAAGTTAACTAACTAAATAATCAAGTGCATATTGTATGTTGCACAAACAGGTAGGCGAATGAAATGTTTTTTGTATCTTGGAATTGTGTTTGCCTTAGTTCAATTTGGTGATTGGCTTATTTGATTCCTTCTGGCAAAATAGTTGAGCTATTTTGGCAGTTAAATGGATTACTTCTATTTCTGCTCTTTGGTTTATATGTTTCTGTTTTTACCCTTTTATTTTCATCACCGTCCAGTGGCTTTTCAAGACCCATTGTTTAAACATGCCAATTTTTTAAATTCTAGAAACATTCTCAAAGATTTTCAGCATGCCAGGAAATCTTGACTGTATGTATTTTGTATTGATACAAGTAGATTAGGGTAGATTTTAGATTAATGAAGAATTATCTAGGCCGTTCATGATTTTGACCCAACTGATTAATTTCCAACTAGCTTATATTGTTCAGAGGTAGAAATTAGAAAGTTTCACTCTGAAAACAAGATTTGGGTATTGATATCCAATTAAAGCAATGTAACTTATACTTAGCCCATTCTGGAAATTTACCTTTTGACCAGTAGCGAAGTAAATACTAAAGCTCAAATGTTGCTTCTGCAGCTGCCTAGAGCTAAACCTGAAGTTCATGAAAGGTCAGCAAAAATAATTTCATGAATTTTGTTGCTCAAATTCTGAAGTCGCTGCATTGAGAATTCTCAAAATCTTCCTTTGGGAAGAAGAAAGTAACACATAAATTCAATTGTTGCTTCTCTAGCTGACTCAAACTGAAGTTTTAAAACAACAGCAGATATTGGAACTGCCTTGCTTGAAATTTACCTTTGAGCGAGAGAAAATAAGCATTAAAGAACTGCCTGAACTAAAACTGAAGTTTGCTAGGAGCTTTACAGTCAATGCTTTGTTTCTTATCTTCCTCCACATCCTTCTGATGTCACCATCACTCACATTGTCTTACAAATTTAAACTGATACATACATAAGCCAAAGTTTTAGCTTTTAAAAATCAAGTTTACATCCTTATCTGTCCCCTTCTTATCACAACTGCCCTCAGTTGTATTGAACTCTATCCCCACCTGAAATTACTAATCATATAAAATAATATTAATCACTAACCCTTCACAAGCTAAACTAATAAATTTATGCAAAATACTGTTAATCCTCTGCAAAAGTATTTGGTACAATATTTTTGTTAGAAGTCTCTAATGATTGGAAATGTGGTCATCCCCAACTATTACTGTATTACAGGATATGGATACAATAATCTCCTTACTAGAGGCAGTGAAAAGTTTTTCTTTCTTGTACAGTTCTTTCTGTTATCTCTTGACAAGATTCGATGTATCTACCACAGAATTGACTTTAATCAGTATAAATTTGTGCTCTTGATGTAAATATTATAATTCCATGGAAAACAATATCCTGTTTTCTTTAATCACCATCATGTTAATAATTTAAACACAGTGTCTCAAGATTAAATAGTAGGTATTTGCCATTTGCAAGATATGAAATTAATTAGATTTTGAGGGCTTCACATAGGTATTTTCTGTTTGTGAGATACAAAATTAATTCGAACTAGGGCTTTACTTAGACCTAAGTCACACAGTTTTCAAAATCATTAATTTTTTTGATCACCATAGAAGCTGTACAAAAATCCTTTAGAGGGTTATTTTAGATTGACATTTTAGGCACGTTCACAAAATTTCAGCAAAGATTTCCACCTGGAGCTCTATATATTGAATTAATTCGATTTTGGGCATCTAGTTGGGAAAACAGCTAAATAAAAATTGTGCAGGTTGAAGCCAGATCCTTCCGTGGGGCAGACTATGCAGCTATTAGGGAACTCACGGATCGATCGCCTTGTAATTATATAGGTATACAGACAAATTAAGGGCACCTGTTCAACTAGATTTACAAACTTTGCCAATTCCCACAAAAATCATCTCTCCTCAAACTTGGGCTACATCCTCGTGCGCAAAAGTTTGCACCCACCTCCCATACTTAGTCAATTCTGAGCCTTGCGCCTTTTTTATGCAAAATACTGTTGTTTGCGTTCTTCATGTTATGGACTTGCTGTTTACAAATAATATATCTTCTTGCATATGTTATATGTACAATGGATTAAAACTTACTTATTTGTGTAAGCAAATTCCAAAAAGAAACAAAATACAATAACTAAAATTTAAGTCCTAGAAAGCAGATTTTTTTGTTTCGGCATTTTTGGTTGTCGGCCTTATTGGTCTTATGATTTCTGCATGATTAGTCAAAGTAGGACTTCAACCTATTGCTGTTGAAATGTCTAGGTATCATCTCTTGATAACTCTTTAGGAACAAGTTTCTATATTCCTACACCAATTCTATGAGGTGAGTGAACTCCACATCACCCTAGTGGTAACCCAAACTTGCCATGCTGTAATGTCCCCTTTTTGGGACAAGACGGAAAATGCCACAAATGGATAGAAATCAATTTAAGGAGTAAATCCTTAGGAATCAACCTCAAATAACCCAATGTCAGCTAATTACAACCCAAAATGGGGTTGGAAGTAGCCAAGGTTGTGGGTTAGATGGGTGGATCAATTGGAAATTAAATCCTCTTTACTTTTGATTTTTATGACAGCAGTAATTAAATAAATCAGGCTTGCAGACAATTGAAAACTTTTAAAATCCGTAACTTTACCAATACTTCTCTTTTTCAAGTGAAATAAATTGCATCAAAAACTAGATTTTTATCTCTTTCAAATGAACCAACAATCAGATTTTTCTGAGCGCTTAAACCCCACCAAAATAACATCCAAACTTTCAGATCTAGGCGCTAGGGTTGAGAAAAATAAATAAAAATATTTCCAACACTTTCCCGGCCTCCAAACACACCAAAAAGGACCTCCCTTGCTCAGAAATAAAAGATAAACAAATCAGATTTGCAGATCTTGCTTTATGATCACCAAAAACATGCCAAATACACTCCTTATCAAGTCACTATAGCTGGATTTATTCCAGCAGTGACCAACAAGGATAAATAAGCAAAAATGATGATTCTTTGCATTCAAACTTGGCACAATAAGTTGGAAATTAATTGCAAAACACAACAGATCTGAAAACCAACAAGTATGCTCCCAAATCATGCAACAATAACCAGATTTGCACCATAAATAAATGCGCTAGGGCAAGGAAACTCTCCTAGTGCAATTTGCCACACCAATAATCATAAATCTGATCATAAAACACACTAAACCAGCAAGAACAAGTGCAAGTAGTCTTCAAATCTCCACAAGATGGGTGGTGTTGATCAAACACCTTTTAGTAGATCACATGGGCATACATCCCTCTCTTCAAGCATGAAGAAATTTCAAATAGAATAATCAACATGTCTTCAAGAGGTGGAGCTCATCTTCTTTTATATCCTCTCTTTTAAAAGATCCAAGTTTCCCTCCTTAGCTTTGGTGCATTTCTTTAAGTGGGAGAGTCACTTTTTAAAAGAGTCTTCTTTTCTTGAAAAGTCAACTCCAAATAAATGATTAATTTCCCCTTTTTCTTCATTTGAAATAAAAACATAAGGAGGAAAATTAATATTTTATTTAAAAATCAAGGAGTTATGACATTTCCCATTATTTTACCCTTTGATCCATGGGAAAGTGGATTAAAGGTCTTCTATAATTCATTTGATTAATGCCCCGAAAGGGGGCATTACACATGCACGCTTCTTCGTTTGGCGATGATAACCTCTTTCATGCGCAAATGCTGATTGTAGTATTTGGTGTTGACTTTTTGTCGACTCCACAATCCGCTCTCCCTTAGTCGTTTGTATCTGCGCAAGCTCATCTTTTACCACAACATCCTCGCACCCTTTAGCTCAACAAACATCCTTTGAACTAGGCTTAGGTTGGGAAGTGGAACCTCCCCACACTAAGACATTACTCTGTTCGTCTGGTGCAAATAACCTATCCACCGAGTAATACTCATCATCTAGGTCTTCCTCAACCTATCTTCCTGTTGTTGTGCATCTTTATAGAAGAACACGTCTCGTGATCACTCCGAACGGCTTAGCTAACTTCCTTCGTTCCGTGTTAAAAGTAAATATTTTAATAAAATCTTCCTTAATTGCTTCCCAAATACTCGTCTCTCTTCTTGCCCCACTTATGCAAGTACCATTCTCGAGCCCTAGTCTTCAAGGTCCCATGCAACGCACGAACCCATAACCATAATGGTAGCAAGAACTCGTTTAGAGTCTTACCTCACATTCTTTCAAGTGATCACCAAGGTCAATGTCACCAACATAGATTGGTAAACCTTTCTTGACATTATTCCATTCAAACTTGGTTCACATTACTTCCATAATCTGAGTCTGTCCTTGCAAGTATGGTTTGTGTCAACTGTACCCCACATGGTATGTGTGAACGCAAAAATTTCATCTTCTTCTTTTGGAAGGCATGCCTCTAGATTCACCATTTATGCTTTAACACAATTAGATCCATCATACTTAGGCAACTTCTCCGACCAACCTTGGCTAATCCTCATTACTCTTCAAATCTGTGGCCCCGCTTTGGAGACTCATTTCATAGTTCCTTTTACATGGTACCATTCTTGCGCACCAACCCACTCGTCACCGGCTTATCTTGTTTTCAGCACCATCTCATTACTCCTATGCAGTTCCTGCTAGTAACCTCATATTCTTCCATGACCCATCTCACACAGAGACAACAATTGTAGTGCCAAACACCGGTTGACTACTCTATCAATCGATCTTTCCATCTCCTTATGGGTCTAGATACTTCTTATCTTGCGCAATTACCTTTTAGATATTACTGAACCCTTCCTACGTATCAACACCTTCCATGTAAGGCCTCTCATCATGTCATCCAAAGGAATGGCGACCCTTTATTCATCACTCTCAAAACTCGTGACTCTCTTTTTGAACTTCATGTCTACATGGTTGTCATAGCACCAAGGTTGGCCCAACAATACATGATAATTGTTGCTTTTGCAATTTCTATGACTTCAAAATCCATGGTGAACTTCACTCCCATGACATCAATCTCAGCGTTTCGTAGAAGCCCAATTGGTCTAACCTTGGTCTTTTTAGCCAAAATCAACAAACTTGAAGTAGGCTCGAGTGCAAGACTACCCAATCTTCTCTAGGCATCTTTTGTCATGATTTTTACTTTTGTGTTGATGTCTATCAACATGTTATTCATATCCCGACCATTAAGTTGTGTTTCCAATAATAATTCCTTGTCATGCCCTGTTTGATTTGTGATACACAAATCCCGTAGGCTAATTACACTCTCTTCTTGTGCGATCTCCAAATTCTGTTGGAGCCATGTCTTCAACAAAGGCAAGACTCCGTCTTGTGTCATCATTGCAAAAATCTCCATCAGCTTGGCTACCTCCTTCGAAGTAGAGGCCGTGTTACTTCTCCCCAATCTTCGCTTCCAAGTTTCATGTAGCTTGCAATTCTCCTATCAAAATCCTGATCATTTCTTATGCATGTGTCAACATAATCTTATTTTTCAAGATATCTACTTGCTGCATTTGCGGAGCAGTCTTAGCTTGTGTGTTCTCCCCTCTTATGGGTTGTTATGCTTACCTTTGCCTTATTGCTACTTTCTTGCGCAACAGCCTCTTTACACTTCCAAATTTTTCTTCGCTGAGCGAATTTGACAACTCCTGCAGCCCTAGCCTTCTCACTATCCTTACTATTCTTTACTAAATATGAACATTTCTCCAACTGATGGCCTTCTCCACAATGCGCACAAGTCAGGAACTTGGGATAATCTCGCTGATAATGGTCTGGGGCCCCACACTTATAGCATGCTCCCCTGGAATTGTCCACTACTTTTGCCACCTTCGCGGCCAGCAAACCTTCCACCATAATCTTGGCCTTGTGCTGAATATGTGAGAGAGTTCCTCTACCTTGTTTCCCTGTTGTGGGCCTGATGTATCTCCTCAATAGCTTTGCAATCCACCATGTCGTCCACGCCATCTTCACAGATTTTACACTATGTGATCTTTTTGCGTGTTGCACCATTAGGCAATCCTGTGTCTCATGGTCCTCCTGGCAAACTTCATAGCACTACTTAGCAACGTGAATAATTTTTGCAATGCTGATGGAGATTTTTACGTGTAGTTTGAAAAGAAGCTGCTTTGTTATGTGTAGTTTCCATATTAGCATGAGGAATGCATACACTATCGATTTGCATACTAGTTGTATGAATAATTTTAGGGCTCAACTACCGCCTCTGTCTCCATGGCCTCATATGCAGGTTAATTCTATTGCATATTTTGGTAACCCTTTTCCTAGAGTTCAAAGCCAAAATACCCCAGAAATTATCTGTACCACTATACCCTCTTTTAACCTTCTATCCCGCAAACAGCTCATCAGCTTCCCAGTTTGAGCTTGATACTGCATTGCCTGAATCTGCTTGGATCATAGGATTTCTACTAACTCAACCGGAAATTGGCAATAATTCAGGAGTCCAAAGTAGCTGTGCTAACCCTAGACAAAATCTGGATCCTGCTGTCCTAGATTCTCTTTTTTATCAATTCCATTGAGGCCAATGAAAAAAGTGGACCAAACCTAAGCCAGCAGATATCTTCAAGGTATATTGAAACCCAGTCCTGGAAAATGTTTTCTTCAGTTCTTGGTTTGTCGGGAGCAGCAAACCATTTCAAACCCAGTTCTGGAAAATGTTTTCTTCAGTTCTTGGTTTGCTAGGAGCAGAAAACCAAACATATGGCCACCATTGAACATCACATGGCCACCAATGATGAGTTCTGCTAAGGGAAGATGTGAGGAAATGAACACTGGAGTTGCTTTAGGAACAGGGTGTACAGTATCCAAACCCGAAAAGACGGGCTATAACTGAGAGCTCATGGGTCAATAAACTATTTATTAGCTGAAGCCACGAATATTACAATGCATATGGCTCAATATATACCCAGAGTAAACGCCCACAAATATGAAAGCTCACCTATCATTGCAATAACCTATCTGCTAATATTAGCACAAGAATTTACGGGAGTACAATAACAACAAATATAGACTAACATAATCTAATAGAGACTAATATAATCAAACACCCTTCGTTATTGACTAAACCGGAAACAATTCCAAGTTTATCTCTGAAATTTGTAAACTTCTTGACAAAGAGGTTTAGTCATTATATCGGCATGCTACTCTGCTGAAGGACAATAATCAAGACAAAATGTCTTTATTATTAACCAGCTGGTGGATGTAGTGATGATGAACTTTGATGTGCTTGGTTCTGGGATGAAAGATTTGGTTCTTCACCATCTTGAGAACACTTTTGTTGTCACAGAAAATTGGAGTTGGTGTGGTTTGATCAAGTTGGAGATCCTCGAATATTGCTTGTATCCACATAATTTCACAACTTGCACCTACTATTGCTTTTTGCTCATCTTCAACAGAGGATAAGGCAACTGTATTCTGAAGCTTGCTCTGCCATGAAAAATACCTAAACCAAGAGTAAAAGCATTACTTGTTGTGGACCTTCCTTAATCAACTGATCCTGCCCAATCTGAATCAGTATAACCTGTTAGCCCAAAATCAGTAGATTTCAAATCTAGAATGCCAAAGTCAAGAGTCCCTTTGACATATCATAGAATTCATTTTGCAGCTAGCCAATGCTCTTCTTGTGGTTAAGACATAAAGTGAGAAAGGCAGCTTATTGCAAAGCACTTACATGATCAGGTGGTATTGAGATAAATCAAACTACCTCCCAATTGCCGATACACTGTTTCATTGACCAGTTGTGAATTACTGTTAGTTGAGAGTTTTATCCCAACTGTTAGAGGTGTAGTAGTTGTTGGATTACAATAAAGCATTCCAAATTTTTCTAAGAAAGCATTGGCTCACTTATTTTGAGATATAAAAATGGTATGTTTAGATTGCCAAAATTCTAAACCTAAATAATATTGTAGCAGGTCTAAATTGTTCACTTAAAAATAAACAAATGTCAACTACCACTTGTTGAATTCAGTCGGCATTGCTTCCGGTGATGGCAAGATCATGAACATAGACAACTAGATCACCGTGTCATCATCACTTTTTCTAGAACTAGAATTTGTAAGTTATGTATCAATTTTGAAATACTAGGCTCAGCTAGCCTTGTTATCTCCATACAAGGAATTTACCAACTTGCAAAGAAAATGCCCTTTTCTTGGAACTTGGAATCCTGTGGCCGAATCATGTATGCTTCTTCCTCAAAATCTCCATTCAGAAGGCACTTTTAACACATCCCTCTGATATACCTTCCACCCAAACTGAGCAACAATAATAATAACTAGCTGAATGGTTACCATTTTCACAGTAGGAGCAGAAGTTTCTTCATGGTTTAGTCCTTGTGCATATTGTTTAGCAACAAGACAAGCTTTGTACTTTTTTATAGAACCATCTGATTTACATGTAACTTTATAAATCCATTTACAACCCATGCTTTTCTTACCTTAGTGTAAATGTGACAATACCCAACTTTCCTTTTTTAATCAAAGTATCATACTCCACCATCATGGCAGATTCCCATTCATGCTTCCCTTTGGCCTCGCAAAAGTTTGTGGCTCAAATACTTGTGAAATAGCTAAAATTAGAGAAAAATTATGTGCTCACTATTTTGCACCACTTGTTTCCCGTGATCACATGGATCTTCCTTCAGTTGTTTGTAGAAGTTCACCCTCACGTACATACTTTATTGTGGCATTGTACCACTTTGCTTTTTTGTGCTGGCTTGTCTCTCTAATTGTAATCATTGTTTCCTTCACTAGATCCCTATTTGGAACTTGAATCCTCTAGTGTATCCCTTTATGAGCCTATTTAACTTCAGCACTTGAACTTGTTCCAAAATCATTAGTAGTTAACCATTTATTACTAGTATCTATAGGTTCACCATTATTTGAGGAAAATGGTATTTCTCTTCTACAACATCTCTATTTACCACAACTTTATTTGTAGAAATATCTAGTAATCTATATGCCTTAGATTTCTTACACTAGACAACAAACATCTGGACCACTCCTTTTTCTTTAGGAATTAATGCAAAAGTAGTTTAACTGAAAATACAGAAATCACTTACATCAAGTGTTCTAGGTGACCATGCTTCTTTAGTAGTCACATTTTGTAAAGCTTTACAAGGACTTCTATTAAGAATGTAAAAATTGTATTTATAAGCTTCTACCCACTACCGAAAGGGTAGATTTCTACATGGCACCATGCGAACATGCCATCTCCATAATTGTTCTGTTTATTCTTTACACGACTCCATTTTTATGTGGAGTGTAAAGAGTAGTATATTTGTTGTGTATACTTTCCCGCTTGCTAAACTTTATAAACCTAAGTAGCCGATACGTTTTGGATACGGGTGCGACAAATTTTTTTGACCCCGGATACGGCGTCCAAAAAATATATAAATTTTAGCCTTCTAAATAGGAATTAAGTTATTAACCACATATTATGCATATGAAAGGCAAGATAAGTAGATAACTTATAAGTTGTAAGCTAAGTAAGTGAATAAATATAATAACGTCAAACGTCGTGATTAAAATATATTAGATAAGAGTATTATAAGTATTACAAATGATTTAATAGTGAACTTTATAACCATTATACTTTTTATATTACTATTACATTATATACATACAATAATCTTATACATTTTATAAAGCTCTAACACTTATAATGCTACAACATTATACGACATTATAAATAACGTTATATCATTATATTCCTATAGATATATTGCCTCACTAACATTATTAATAATATCCGATTTTGGATAATATAGTGCATGATAAATATTAAAATGACATCATAAGGATATTAATTATAATACTATCGTAACACTATAATACTATTATATTATATATAGTACAAAATATTATATATAATATTAAGCAATTTAATAACCTTTTATATATATATATATGAATTATTGTATATAATTAGAAATTTTATAAACTATTTTCCAGATGCTATTTTAAAATATATATAAAATCATTTACTATAATAATATTAAATTTTGATATATTCTTCCACATATTTAAATCTAATAAAAATCATAAATATAATATTTCTTGGAGTAATAAGATTCCGGTTGAAAAGATACACGTATAGCTTCAAAAGTATCCTATCTGCTGTATGTTTCTCCATGTATTGACAGCAAAATAGACCCGGCCGTATCCTGCCCGCTCCCACCCTTGTATCCGGCCTTACCCATACCCTGGTACATTTTGTACCGGTTTGAGCCCCCTTGCCATATCGGTATCCTAGCTTTAAACCATTTTGTGATGAAATCCCTTCCATTGTCAAATCTTAGAGCTCTAACTTGTTTAGTTTACTATTTTTACTCCAAAGTTTTCCATGCAATAAAAAGTCAATAAAAATACTTCCATTTTGACTTCTTTGAATTGGTATTATTCAGGCGTCTTTTCATGACCTGCTTTGCATTAAACTATCTTCTCTTGCCCTTGAACTATGCATTTATTGCACTTTGTAGTAATGCGAGGTGGATGCTCTGTTTGATCTTGCCTTGGCTCTTTTTGCATGAGAAGTGTTGACAACTTTTCAAGCTCAAGAGTATGTGTTTCGGCAATCAAATGTAGTGACTCAACAAATGAGTCAAAGGATGGAGATAACTTTGCAAAACCAATGCCATCTTACTTGATCATCCACTATCTTTTCACATTGATCTTTCAAATGACGCTTTGAAATAGAACCTCGTTCTTGTAACTTAGTGGCAAATAACAAAATTTTAAAATATAAAGTTCCTTCGACTCTAAGGTACTTGATACTTCGCTGTTAATGCTTTCCACAACTTATATGTAGAGTTGCATTTCTAACCTTGGGTACTAAATTATCATAACAAATTGTTTTAAGAACATGAATGCTTCCAAATGTCTTTAATCACAACATTATTTCCAGTGGTTACTGTACAAATTGATATAAATTACTATACCCACTTAATAAATATTTTGTCTCCACAAATTGTAGTTTTTACCAGTTATTTTTTTTTCAATGAAGTAGTAAAAAGTGTTATCCCAACTATCTCTTTACAAAATATTAGTGCATTTAATTAACTATACACTATTGTATGTGATAAAAGTGCACATGCATTATTTAACTCAGTAATATAATATATGGATAATTCACCCATTGGTGCATTCCTCTGTTTCAAAATCACGATAAATCGGCGATAAATCACGATAAATCGGTTTCCTTCATGAAAACGATTAAACTTATGAAAAATTGCGATTTTTGTTATCTTGATAAATCGCCGATTAATCGCCATAAAATACCCTGATAAATCGTTGAAAATCGTGGCTAAAATCGGCGAAAATCGTGGGGAAAAACGTGGCCTAGGGTTAAATACGAAAATAGACCAAATCGTTTTTTTATCCTGTTTTCTCTTTCCACGAATTCGTTTTTGCTACTGCAACTTGCGTTTACTCATTCCGTGTTCATTCGACTTTCGTTTTTGCTACTGCGAGGGCATTTGACTCAGGAGGGCACGCAAGATCAGTTTGTGGCAGGTTTGTGGCCATTTCGTGCCCATTTTCCAACCGTTCGTGGCAATTCCGTGCCCATTTCGTGCTCATTTCCAACAGTTCGTGCAATTCTGTGGCCATTTCCAACAGTTCGTGGCAATCACGTGGTCATTTCGTGCCCATTTTGTGGCTCATTTCCAGCAGGTATTAATATGTATTAATAAAATTATTACAGTAAAAATAAAAATACTGTATATTAAGTATTAATATTAATACTGTATATTAATATTAATATTAATATTGTATATTAATATTAATACTTAATCTTGTATAATAGTATATTAATGTATAATAGAGTCTAGACTATAGTATATTAATATTAATACTTGTATAATATATATTATAAATAGTAAATACTGTAAGTGTAATTGTAAATATTATCTTTGTATACATTGTATGCGAGTGTATAGTGCACTATGTATACTGTATATTAATATTAATAAATACTATAAGTATTAATATTAACTTTAAGTATTACTATTAACTATTAAGTATAAATACTGTATATTCTATATATTAATAATAGTATATTCAAGAATCAATATTGTATAACGATTTTAAAAATATTATCTATGAAATTATCATGATTCATAATTTACTAACGTCTTCAATATAGTTTTTTCGTAGTTTTTTCTTCATGCAATAGCAATTTTATTCTTAATTTCATCACGGTCATACAATTTAATTTCTCTAAGGCTTGTAAATCTAAGACAATTGTTTTTTGTTTTGTTTTGTAGAATGGCATCGGGATCCGGTTCCGGTTCAGCTGCTCGTAGTAAGCCTAAATCAAATGACCCCTCTTGGAAGCATTGTGAACCAATGAGAGGGCACTTGTGTTATATGCAATTATTGTGGCATGAAGATGAGTGGAGGTGTTTATTGCCTTAAGTTCCACATTGCACGGATACCAGGGAATGAAGTGACAGTGTGCAATCAAGTACCGCCTGAGGCTCAATGAGAGTTGTCTGCTTACCTTGCAACTTATGTAGAGAAAAAAAAAGAAAAGAAGAGGAAAGCTGATGCATTTGCAGCCCTAGCAAATAGAAGGGAAGCGAGGGAAGGTTTTGACATTGGGGCATCTTCTAATGCCGCAACTCCACGAGGTCAAACACTGGGACGGGGTTCATCCACTGATAGTAGTTCAACGATGTTTTTTGTTCCTCGAAGTACTCCTGGTTCACAACCTTCACTCGAAGGTACTGCTTGGAATAAAGAAATGCACAATGAAGCAAGAATAGCTGCGGCAAACTTTTGGTACTACAACAACATTCCTTTCAATGTGGCAAAAAGTCCATATTGGGAGAATTTGGTCACTGCATTGACTGTTGCTGGGAAGGGGTTCAAGGCTCCTACTCCCCATGATTTGAGTGGCCCATTGTTGGAGGATTCCGTCACACATACCAAAACTCTTGTAGAAGAGCAAAAAAGGTGTGGATAAAAAAGGATGCACCATTTTGTCTAATGGGTGGACAGATGGGAAAACCGCACATTGATTAACTTCCTAGTGGCATCAAGTGGGCAGTTGGTCTTCCTGAAATCAATTGATGCCTCCCACCAAGTGAAAACTGCAATCACTTTGTGTGATATGTTAGATGAGGTGGTGAAAGAGGTGGGTGTGGAGAATGTCGTCCAAGTTGTGACTAGACAATGCGGTGGCATATGTAGCAGCAGGGAGACTTCTTGAGGAGAGGCACCCTACACTTTTTTGGACCCCTTGTGCAGCCCATTGTTTGGATCTCTTATTGGAGGACATAGGAAAACTCTCATGGGTGAAAAATGTGGTTGAGGACGCAAGAAATATTACAAAATTCATCTACAATCACACTTGGGTGCTAAACTTGATGAGAGAGCACACCAATGGAAAGGAGCTTGTGCGATCAGGGGTCACACGATTTGCCACAAACTTCATTACATTGCAGAGCATTGCAACCTCATTAACATCCCTTAAGCAGATGTTTGTGAGCACGCGATGGTTGGACTCTCCCTATGCTAAGAAGACCGAAGCAGAAAGGGTTGTGAAGACTGTTTTTGATGATATGTTTGCAAAGCAAATGGAAGAAATCATGAAGGTAATCTAAACTTGAATATTTGTTTATTTATCATTTGTTATATAATTTTTTATTAATTTCAATTTTAAATATATATGTTATTTTGTTTTAGGTGTCAGAGCCTTTGGTTCGAGTTCTACGGATGGTGGATGGGGAGAAAAACCCAATGGGTTATTTGTATGAGGCTATGGATGTGGCCAAGGAGGCCATAGCTAAATATTATGGGCACAATCAACGAAAATATGAACCCATTTGGCGCATAATTGATCGGAGATGGAACAAGACACTTCATCGACATATACATGCAGCGGCGTACTACCTAAACCCGAAGTTTTTCTATTCCCCATCATTTAAGGCTGATGAGGAGGTTATGGATGGCCTTAATACATGCATAGAGAGGATGGTATCTGATGAAGATATTAGAGATGCAATTGTTGATGAGCTGCAGATTTACAAGACTGCAGAGGGGAGGCTCTTTTCTTCGGCTCTATGTGTGAAAAGAAGAAACACTTCTCAGCCAGGTAAAAACAAATTGAGTCATTTGTATTTAGTCTCATTACACGTAGAACTAGAAACTAGAAGTCTAGAATTCTTTTATTTATTCAAGCTTAGTTAACTTACAAAATTATAAATGTTTTATTTTGATTTGTGGTGGGAAGATTATGGTGCAAAAACACCAAATCTTTAAAAGTTAGCCATCCGCATTTTGTGTCACCATGCGGTTTCCGGATGCGAACGTGGTGGAGCATGTTCGTTGTTCACACAAAGAAGCGCAATAAGTTGACAACACAACGCCTCAATGACCTTGTATTCGTGCGATACAATCTTCGTCTTCGTGTGAGATAAGTGGAAGGGGCACAAAGTTATGATGCAATCAACTTGGTTGACATTGATCCATATGAAGACCGGATTGCTGAGCCTTATGATGCGGAGCCTATGTTTACTACAGAGGGAGATAACACTTTGGAGAGGGAAATTGAAGAAGTAATACCATCGAGGACATGTTTACTACTAGATGATATGTTTGGAGATGACAATGTTGGTGTTGCAGAGGAGGAATATTTACCTTCCACTTCCACGAGGCAATCCTTGAAGTGCAATAGACTTATTTTAGGCATGCATAATGAAATAGAATATTATTGATATTTGGTAGTGATACTTCAAAAGTCACATGTGACATGACTCTATGAGCATTTTTGTTTGCAAACTTTGTACTCTCTTTTTTGGTCAAAACTTAATCGAAAATATGCATATGGGCCTATGGCATTCTATAAGTATAGAGTCACTTCTCGCATCATTTAACATTGTTTTTACATTTAATTTAAGTATATTTTATGAATTTAATTGTTTTTAAAAGTAGCGATAAAGTTGCTTGATTAATGCTGATTTTTGCTGATTCCCAATTTCCGATTCAAAATTTGGCTTGCCGATTAATCCCGATTTACGATTTTTGAACTATGGTGCACACTTGTCCACATTTATTAATAGAAAATGCTATTAATCAAGTTATAGATTTGCTTGACTACTGTTTTTAATAGATTCTATTAATAAATTAAAATAAACTTGTTCTACAAGCGAACTACCGTCCAATGTTAATAATGGCCTCTACTTATTTTTATAAAAGCTCAAAGAGCTAGTTAGTGGTAATTCATTGTGGAATAGACTTAGAGGAATACTTGGTGAATTCAAGTAAATTTTTTTACTAAAGAAATATTATTGCTACCGGATCTATAAATATGTGCTATGCCGATATTTTAAGCTTTCATTGATTTATAGCATATTCATGCTACTTGAATTTATAAATACATGTGTTGTCTTTATTTTAAACTTTCATGGATTTTTAACATATTCATGTATGTAGGTGAATGTCTTATGGCTACAACAATTTCAAAGAATATTCATAAATATATATGGTATTAGAGCAATAGAAGCTTCACCTTATTTTGCATTCAGGGTTAAAGATCAGATCTGTGGTTTTTCAATTTTTTTTTTTTTGTAGATATATAGATCAATTGTAGTTTTTAATTTTATTACAATTTATATCTAGATCTAGTGGCCTACTATAAATAACCAATCTTATGATCTCACCTCACATTTCGTGGGATTTTGGTTGATAAAAAATTGGTGAAAATGGTGGGGTGCTAAGAGTTTATATATGGTTTTTTTAGAACTCCCTTAGAAAAGAATTGTGTTCCAGCGGTTTAAAACCTTAGGTATTGTCATTACGGGCAAAACGGTTATCAATTTTACCTAAGCCATGGTGTGTAGGTGTATCACCCCAATTCTCAAGCCATTAGGCAACACTGTGTACGGATATTAGCTTTCATGTATCTCATGGTATATAGGAAGCATCTGAGATTTTTTCGCCGATAGGTAGACATTTGGGCATTTGATTATGTGGTGCATTGGTGAGCAGTTAGCTCGGAAAGTTACTCTTATCGTACCTCGGAGATGGGATAGTGTATCTACAAGAACGGTTCAAATCCTCTATAGTTAGTGGCCCGAAATATTGGCCCGGTTCACTATTTATGATCGGTATGAGCATAGTTCGCCTATTCGTATTAGATGAATATTCGGCAAACCAATTGTTTTTTGACTCGGCAAAAACTCGGCGAATATTCGGGAATAATTGGCAACTTAAAAATACTCAAATTTCTTTAAAAAACATGAATTTTATGCAAAATATAGCTAACAAAATGTATCAAATGACGAGTTGCGAGCTGGTCCAAACGAAGCCCGACGTCGAAACCGAGCTGCTCCATGTCTTCGTGAATGGCAAAAGCTTTGTTGGTGTCCAATAAAACAATTTGCACCCCAATAATCTAAGCCACTTTCAGGGTATCCAGCCGTGCGGTGGACTGGCCAGGGTCATTCATGGCCTTCACTACTTCTTCTATGGTTGTCGTGTCACCGAGATGAGTGGAGAGCTGAGCCCTTAGCAGGTTTGTGGCCATCCACCTTAGTAGCTTAGGATCCTTAACCCCATCAATAAGAACCTTTTGCCAAAACTCCATGGCTTCTTTAGCCGTAAACCTTGTGCCCTTATCAAGCAGGTGTCTTGCAGTTAGAAGCTGCCGGAGCGTCAAATCATTGACAAGGCCCAAGAAAAAGTAATGCACATCGTTAATACTGTACTTGTGCACTAGATGATCCTGCATCTCCTTAACTGTGTTGTTGGCAGTGACCTTACCCTTCCCTGCTCTGGTTCTCAACTTGACCTTGTCACTGTTTTCGCCCCTTTCCATTTTGGCAGAGCTGAGAAAAGAATGAAGGATGACCTCGGCCACGGAATGAATAAATAGCCCCGCTTGCATGCGAGGGAGATCTTTCCACACGCGTCCGATAGATATGCCCATTAAAACCTTGCGTGGGAAATAAATCCGGTGCCTCCACATTATTGATTATTAGATCTCCCAATTTATCTATTATATCAGTAGGTAAGATTAGCATTAGCATATCATTATCCTTATTTTCAACCCCAATATTGGCAAGCTTATCGGCAGCCTTATTGGCAATTCTGGGAATATGAGAGATACTCCTATTATTGAGTAACAAAGAGCAATCCGCCACAATGTGATGTAAATTCCAGTGATCAACTTTCCCTTTCCTGACAACATTGATGATCATTTGGGAATCACCTTCCACTAGTAAATTATTCCATTGTTTGTCGTTGGCTATTTTAAGCCCTCGCCAAAGAGCTTTGGCTTCAGCGAGGTTATTTGAGCAAATGCCCAAAGCTTCAGTGAAACCAAGGATAGGCTGACCAAGAGAATTTCGGAAGATACCGCCAAAGCACCAGCTCTACTGGTTGCGTATAGCGGCACCATCAAAATTGAGTTTGATGAAATTATGAGGAGGAGGGCACCATTTGATTTGTAAACTGCTTTTCCTTTTCAATCCAACCCCATTATCGGGAAGGTATTAAACAACTTTAAATCGTAAAAATGAATTACAATTTACTAAATAAAATAAAAATAAGAAATTTACAAGTACCTTCAACAACTCCAAAGAAGAGAAGTTTCTAAACATGGCTTGGGAGAGGTGATGGTTTGTGATGAACATCTGAATCTCCTCTCCCTCGACATAAACTTGGCCTATCCACGAAATTTTTTTGCCAATCTTTTGAAGCATGAGGTTGAGCGAGTGGACAATGCAAGGTGTCCAAAAATGTGCGGATACCTCACCTCCACCAACATCCTTGCGGCCTTGCAATTTTTTGCATTATCCGTAATGACTTGGATAACGTTTTGAGGCCCCACCGCCTCAATGGATTCAATGAGGATGTTGGCAATGAACTCCCCATCCTTCACACATCCCTTGCAATCAATGGCCTTAAAAAACATTGCCCCTTTAGGGCACACTGCAACCACATTGATAAGAGGCCTATTGCTTGCATCTTTCCATCCATCAAAAATGATGGAGATCCTCGTTTTTGCCCATGAATCTCTAATTGGCTGCAATGAATTGTCAATATATTGTTTCTGCTTGTCCAATAGGGTGCTGCGAACTGTTTTATACCTTGGCACTTGGTAACCTTTTGGGGACTCATTCATTGTTCTTTTCATTTCCTTCCAATATGGTGACCTAACCACATTGAAGGAAAATCTGTTGGCGTACAAGCATTGAGCAATATGCTCATTTACAAGATCTCGCACCTCATTTTGAAAAGACCTCTCCAATGGTCCTTTTGTTCTACTTCTCTTGCTTGAAGGAGTATCTTCATCCTGTGTGGGGGTGATGGCAAAAATGGATGTCTTGGGGCCACCACAGTGGAACTACTAGCAGCAGGTGGGGCCATTGGTGGCTTCCTTGATCCTGTCCCTTTCTTTAACAAAGGGTGACCCATTTTCATGGCGTAGGCTGTGTCTGCTTCCTCTTGCTCCTTGATAAATTCAAGAATTTGTGTTTTTGACATTGGAGCAAGACGTATCCCCTTACATCCTCTAAGACCCGTATTAGGTATGTGACATAGGTGGGCCTTCACCCGACTATACACACTATGATGCGTAGCATTGCACTAGTTGTATCCCCATTTAGCATTGCGCTAGTCGTATCTCCATTTAGCCTCCCACCACTTGGAACCAAACTTAGAATTGTCACATGTCTCCAAGAGTGCAAAGTGGTGATTGTTCATCATGTTCAAAGTGAAATTGCTCTTGACCCACTGACCCAAAACTAGTTGACATTGTGATTGTAAAAATGTAGCTGCAAGTTAAATAAACATGCAAACTATCACACAAAAAGAAGAAAACAAAAAAAAAGTCTTGCAACTTAGGGAAAAAAATAAGTTCAAGATTCAAAAACTTACCTTGGCAGCGAATGGGCTCCTCAATCACCTTAGGAATACAATTGCAATGAAGTTTGATGAAGCTTCAACCCTGGATGAGCAATGGAAAGTAAGTATGCAAAGAGAAAAAAAAGAGGATAGTTTTTGCATTTGTGTTTTGTGGTCTATCTTTATTTTTTGTGTTTGAGTTAATTTTAGGGGTAGAATTAGTTTTTAAATTTTTTTTTTGATGTTTGTATGTTGTTTTTTAATTGAAAATGTAAAACAAAAGATTAAAAAACTCGTTTTTGCCATGGGTACCCCTTGGGTTCGGTTCTCCCCCAGCCTGGGTACGTACCCAGACGTGGTATGGTACGGTTCCCCTTGGGTACCTCTCGGATACTCTCAGGAAAACGTGGACACACCATTTTAAAAAAAGTCCTTGGGTATGAAAAGGCATGGAAACATCTAAAAAATATAAATATATATATAAAAATGCATAATACTCATTTTTTGGCCATAAAAGATTAAATACTCTGTATTCATGAAAATTCAAAACATTCAACATACTTAAATTTTCATATGTACATGATTATAATCTAGATTCTAGAATATACCATCTAGATTTTCCTCTACTACTGATGAAATAGAAGTATGTAGTGTTTTTATTGTTATTTTTGGCTTGTAAAAACACAAGCACTGTTGAAACGGCATAGAAACATCCTGGATATGGTTGAAGTACTGGTGAAATGGTACAGAAACATCCCAGGTATGGCAGAGCTGTACCTGGGACTGTTTTGGAGTTTCGAAATGTTTCAGGCAAGTACCAGGTTCAGTACAAGTACCCGGTACATCAGTATGCTGGTATGCTACGTGGTTGAAATTTCCTGTTATCCGTGTAGTAATAGGCCTCAGCTGTGCCAATCTACCTGAAACCAATGCTACCCATCACTTTGTGCACGTACCTGCAATATCATTCTAAAGGGGCACCATTTCCTAGTAGTTGGGTGGAGGGGGCGGGGAAGGCGGAAGAGCGAGGTTCTTGTAAAATATTTTTAGTAGAAATTGTGTAAGGGTATGCAAAACTGCTCTGAGGCTCTGGACATGTTCATGCTAGTTACTTTTTAGACAACATACACAAGAGGAGTTATTAGCAATGCAGAATATAGACCCCCTTTGTTTTTTCACAGCAGTTTTACAGATCGGAATGCATAATGATAATCCTTTAATGTCACTGCTATATGCAGGCTTCCTGACTTTTTAACTGCATGGCTCTATTGTAATGTATTATTCAGCTGCCGATGAATTAATTCTTATAAGAACTCTGTCAGTCAGTGTCCATACAGCGAAACTTCAAAGCACCATATCCAAGCGCAAGCAAGTGAGGAAAGCCGATCCTCTTCAGATGAGCAACTTCAGGGGATACAAATGTGATCACAATCTTATTGTTGATTGCTGAAGCCTATTCCAACCTTGTGTGAGTTAGGATTACTGCTCGGGGAATTTTATCCCTAAGCTCTGGTATAATCTCAGAACTGAGTTCTGTGTTCAAAAATGTATAATGAACTCCACACGAGCATGACAAGAAAAGAGCGACACAAAGATTTGGTGAGTTCCAATAGGTACCCATAAATATACACCACAAAGAAATGTAAGAATATCTTTGGATTTGGATGATAGAATGAGCTGCAAACCCATTTATTTATACACCAGTACATCAGTCCGTAGAGAGAGTTTATCAACCCCCAGTAGGCTGGCTTTACCTGAACATGGATCTCAAGAATACCACAATTCGTAGCTCATTGGGTCCTGGTAAATAATTTGCTAAGGATATCACAAGTTAGTAACTCATTGGGCATATGGCATGATAACGCATTGGGTCTTCATAAATAATTATCCCAAGTGCACAACAAGTTGGTAACTCATTGGGCTCAATAAGTTGGGTTTATAAATTGCATCAACATCAATTTCCTTATAGCCCAGCAACTTGGGGCTTAATCAAATTAAACTGCAATAAATGAATTAGAGGAAAATCATGTAAGAAATTTAACAGTGTTATACTGAAACATTTTCATCTTTGATAAGCTACTTTTACCTTGTCAAAAGCTATTAGATTAGCCATTTGCAGATTAATTATTTTGTAAACTTTTGTCAACAAGTATTAATCTGGTCATTCTAAATTCTACTAGATTATACAATGTGGTTGAAAATTCAATATTATCCTATGTTGCTATTAGATTAAGTCATCTGCAGTGATTATTAATATTTGGTAAACATTTGCCAGCAAATATTAATCCGTTCATTCTAAATTTACTAGATCGTAGGATGTTGGCTGGAATATTTTCTGTTAAACTAGCTGGCAAACTAGTTTTATTTGCTTATGGTATACTCTTGTATGCTTATGAAGTATCAACAATTGAGTTTATTGTTTTGCATTCTCAGGACCTGTTGTAGCTGAGGCCATGTTCCTTAATCGTGAAGAGATTCCAGTATATCCTCTTTACCGTGATCCTGTAAGCATTTTTCTGTTTCAATGCTTATTTATTATCTTTTGTTATATTTTTGCAACATTTGTTTGAATGGGTCTGTCAGATATAGCTGGTAACGAGCAAATACAATCAACTGTGTTCTAGTAGTTGTTAGTGGTACTTGCCAGTGATTGTTTAAGACTTTCTTGCATGCCAGGAGAGCCTAACTTAAATCAAACAAGTTATGTGCTTGTTAGTGTTAATGTATTACCATATGGGCATGCATTCATTCAGTGTAGGGATATGTGGTGATTATCATTTGTCCATGGAATTTGTTCATAAATAGAAGGTCTGGGTTGGCAGTGTTTTGAAGATATTTGCTGGTAGATTGAAGCATCTGAGTTTTTTAAATTTCTAATGGTTAAAAACTACACATGGAACTGTCTTTAGAAGTTAGTATCAAGTTATATGCACTTAGCGACATGTCTAAGCCACTTTAGTTGACTTACGCATTTCATGGATGTTGTCAACCTTTCTTATGTGCTTGGATGCTGAAAAGTCTAACTGAGTGTTGTTGCTTTAGGGAAAGTTGAAACAGATACTCCCGAGTCCTCATAATTAGTAGGCTGCACCCTGTCATGCTCAATTGCTGTCTTTTTATATAGGCACTGTTCTGAAAGCCTTGCCAGTATACTTAACTTATATAAGTTCCATAAAATCTCTTTTATTTTTATTTCTCTCATTTAGAACCTTAAATGTGCCTCTGTAAGTATTTGTTAGCCTCTGGCCAAAGCCACTTAGAGAAAAATTGGACCATCCAAAACAGCAGTAAGGGAATCTCAAATGGTCTTTGACAAGCATCTTTACTGTTTTCAATATCCTCGGAGAATCAACTGACAAGGTATTTAATTAGGGGGAAGGTGGCCATCAATCTTCCTCCATAGAGTGTATGGTTAATTGTCCAGAGGTCATGTTCAGCAGGGAATTATGATGGTAATCTCATGGAATGTGTGGATTGCTTCTGGCATATGCCTTCTTAGTGCCACTTTCACAAAAAATGAGACACCTTTCTTGTTTCATACAGACATCCTAAACTGAAGTCCTTTTCACTTTTCATTTGATAACATATTGTATACATTGCATATACAGGTTCATGATTTTGGATTTTCCGTTTTGATCCTGGAGCTATCCAGTTTATGAAGTGTGAAGAAATCCCTCTTGCACCAGAAGCTGCAGCTGTTGGATTGGAGATCCGGGTTGTGGGTAATGACAGTGGTGAAAAGGTAACCCCTCTATTAGATCAGATTTTATCGACCATCATTGAAATTTTTGCTGTTTTTGATAGTTGACTTTTGGAAATACATTATTCAGGGTTGCTTGAAAAAGAAAATAAGACTACAAAAGATTTATGAAGTACTTATTCATTTTTCAAGTTTTAGACTTGTTAGCATTCAATCGAATGAGATGCTAGCCAACTTTTGGGTGAATGCATTTGAAAAATTTTAACATATAAAAAGATATTGTTTAATATAACATAGGACCATAGGTGTACTTTGTGGTGAATGTGTCACGGATGGGTATGGATTCAAAATGAACTATGTTATAGGTTGACCGTTGTTTATGTTCAAAGGACTAAACCACCACATATTTCAAGGATGCTTTTGCCAGTTGTTTCTGTTTATTGTGCAGAAAAACAGAATTTTGTGGGTGTTCTCACTTTAAAGGACAAGAGTTACAGATTTCATGGATGTATTTCCAGGCAAAATTTGAAATTTGTGGACATTCAAGGGGTTTTAACAGAAAATCAAAGGGTTCTAGGAAAGTTTTGGAAATTTTGCTAGATGCTTGATAAGCATGGAGTTCTGCATGCTCTTGTCCCTTTCTCCTTGGAATTAATGTGTAAATCTCTAGGACACGATATATGCTGTAGCCTAGTTTTCTGCTCAGTCTTATTTTGAGGTCTCTGTTTTGGATGACTTTTCCTTACCAATGGCTATGCTTTGCATCAATTTAGAGATTTTTGTGAACTGCGACCAAAATAGAGTGCATTCTGATTCTTTTCTTTCTGGAAAGGAGCTTTTGAAACCCTGAATTGGTCAGCCCCCTGCAACTTCCTGTTATTGAGGATCTCACCTAATTTCTTTAAGCAGAAATACTGTGGTGAGTTGGGTGAGTTGTAGATTTGGCCCTTCAGGTCCCCTCCAACATGGATTTTGTTGACTTGAATGTGATCATGTCCCCTAAGGAAAAGGGTTTAACTGCTGATGCTGAAGCTGAGAAAGGACGGTTTAATGGGCTCTCAGCAGGAAACATTCTTTTACCCTCAAAATCCCATGTCAGGCCCGGATTTGAAACAAGCAGCTGTAAATGGTTTCATGTTTCTTGGGTTCAGGGTGGGCTCTCTGAAGATGATGCGAGGAGTATGGTGCTTTCATTATCATAAACAACTAGCTATTTAGTACTAAGCGTAAAAATATCTTTGGTGATCCCCTCCCAAAACATTTTATGCACCAGCAATATTAGAAGCACAATCCTACATATAGTGACAAGCAGATCCACGGGCTGAGGTGCTTGCCCATTGGAATGCCTATGTGACGCAGATTTCGCCCTTGACTTCCAAGGGGACGCAACCTTTACTTAACATGAGTTCTCAACCTCACCAAAGTGAGTTTGATTTTGACTTTACCACGATGAGGTTGGGTGTGTTGCTGAAATACTGAAGAAGAGTTGTGATTTCTTGATGTTTCTTGTCATGCCCTAAAATTTAGCATGAATAAACCAACTAAACATAAGGTGATTCTTTTTGAAACCAAGTGTATTTTATACTTCACAATGATGCCAGATGGAGTGTCAAAACATTATATTTAGTTTGTAGAATATGGCATGTAAATTGGAGCTCGCTATCACAAATGTTGAAGGAATTGGAATTACACAACGAAGAATTGCCTACACGATCACCCATAGCCATTTAGCGAGAAAACAAGCTTAGGGGACAAAAGGGATGACATGTAAAATGAGGCACAATGGTGATGGGTGGATTGGGTTCGTGTGTGCCCCTTGCCGGATTGGCTCTAAATGACACAAATGACCTCAAACGGCCTAAAATAACCCAACAAAGTGAATGACCTAAAATAACCCAATAAGGTGAATGACTTAGAGACCCTAATGTGCGATTGGTCGCATGACCACAACTAATGACATGACCCGAGGAACAACTAGTCAAGGGGTCACATACCAACTAATGTGGTCTACTCTGGTTGGGTTGTATTTGTTAGACAAAAGAAGCCTTGAATGGCCTAAATGGCCAAATGTCCCTAGTGGGCAAATGGGGTGTATGAGTTATGTGGCCCAACCGAGCCCCAATGTTCAACAAGGGATGGAACTCAACCCAAGTGAATGTGGTCAAGGGGCCTCAAGAAGCCTAATGGCACCTAAATAGGCTCTAATTGTAGGTTCTAATTTAAAGCTCACTTAAGTCAAAAAGGTCTCCATGGGGCCAATTAAGTGACACCCCTAGAAAAATATCACAAGTTCTTCAAAACATAAAATGTGCACACATAACTTAAGTCAATGTAACTCAAGAAAAATTTAAAGCTTCACTTAAGTCAAACATGTCACCATGGGGCCACTTAAGTGACACCCCGTAGAAAAGTAGCACAACTTTAAAACACAGAGTGCTTTAACCAATATGACTTAAGAAAAATGGCAACATTGTTTCAAATCCCCTTTCCTTCCAAAATGTGGATTATCTCATCTCCATTGTAGGATTAGAACCTATCTCCATTGTTGAATTAAAACACTAATAAAAAATCGTGAAAAAAAAACATAAAATATTTTAATTAATGTCAACTAAACCCTAAAAAAGTGCCCTTTTTCAAACATTCCAAATCCATGCAAACATTAAAATATTTTAATTATTAATGTCAACTAAACCGTAAAAAAGTGCCCTTTTTCAAACATTCCAAATCCATGCAAATTATAACAAAATCCTAAACCCCAAGCTTTTCCAAATTTCAGTTCCATTAAAAAATACTAATGAAATTGTTAGAATATGCAAAGAGAAGAAAGAATATAGAAGGCAAACTGCGCTATCCAAATGATACAGCAGCGAGGTTTATTTATTTAGAGAGAGGTGGTTACATGGTTAACATTTGGTTGTTTGAACAACTACATAATCTGTTTTTACATTCTATATAATGTGTTATATTTTAACACCCCCTCTTAATGACTAAACCGGAAACAAGACAAAGTTTGTCCCGAAATTTTACAAATTTCCTAAAGCCCATATGTTTAGTCATTACATTTACAGACTGTGCCATAAGTTGTACTTTAAAATCAGCAGTCCATGGACTGTGTTGCGGTTGTCGAATGAAGAACCGCAAAACAAAAATCTGGTCCCATGAACAAAAGATATGGCAAGTGGTCCATTGGTTCTTTGTTACGTGATTCATTGACCAGTGATGAATCACCAATGGCTGAGAGTGTCAGCCCCATCTCCAGAGTGCTGAAATCAGAACCTCGAAGATGTGGATTAAAAAATCTATTCCAGGCTTGTGTAGCCTGTTGGAGTCTGTACAAAGACTCAATTATCCTGTAATCGAAGTCACCTCGATCACGTCCTTGCACCACCATGTAGTGCTCATCCAACTTTTTCAAGAAGAGGAATGTGACCATCTGTGCAGGAGTTAGAACCAACTCCTCAATAGTAGGAGAAATAACCATCTCTGTCTCAGCAGTGGTCTCCGTCTCAACAGGAGAAATAACCATCTCCATCACAGCAGTGGTAGGAGTGAGAACCAACTCCTCTGTCTTATCTATTTGCTCATCTATCCCCCTCTGTTGGGAAAGATCCTTCACAACACAATGAGCAAACTGTTCATGCTCTATTGTCCTTCGAGCAAGAACCTCTGAGTGAGTGGCTGGGCATGCCATCTCACCATGCACCGTCAATGCATTTGGAATAGTGGAGTCTCCATCCACAACAAATTGTTCTTCAGAATGAGGAAATCCATCCTCCCAAGGCATGTCCGCCTCCCGTACACCTAGTATAGTGGATATTCCCTCCACAATAGGTGCATGTAGGTTGACTGTATCCAAGTCAACAGATTTGTGAGGAATGGCTTCCTCCCAAGGCATTACAACCTCTCTGCACATCCTGAATGGTGGAGCTGTCCTCCACACGTGCATTCATGTTGATCGTAGCCGGATCAACAAGCCGATCTCGATCATCTACTCCAATACCAAGGGCAATTATCCGTCTGTTTCACATCAGAGACAACACACTTCTTTCCACAAAAATCCACAGAAATATTGGGATTTTCAGTCAATTGACGAATAGATAGAAGATTCTTTTGTAAAGAAGGTACATATCTAACATTCCGTACCAACAATTTATGAGCATTATTCAATACAATGCATATATCTCCTATCCCTTCTACTGTAAGTGATTCTCCATCAGCTAGTACTACTGATTCAAAACAAATATTTGCAATAAATGAAACATACCAATCCCTATGACATGAAAAGTGTGCAGACGCACCAGAGTCAATGATCCAGCAACTGGTACTCACTGTCATTCGAGCATGATGTCGTAAGACAATAAAGAGCATACCCGTCATCCGAATCCCATTCTTCTGCAACTGCTGCCACATGTTCCTCATTACATGGCTTTTTGTTCTGCTTCGAAAGATCATACATCCGCTTCCGACAATCCTTCTTGAGGTGCCCAACCTTGTGACAGTAATAACATGTGACCTGATACCGAGTGGAAGACTCACCAGATTGACGTTTCCACTTTCCCTTTGATTGAGTGACAAGAGCACTCTTTGAATGGTCACAATTAGATTCTGCCTGAAGTTGTCTCCGCTCCTTTTGCAACAGGTAGGAACTCACCTTGTCAAACGTGAGTGTTTGACTTTCAACCATTAAATGGAGTGCCTCCACAAATGACTCATACGAAGAAGGTAAGTGTTCAAAACCAGAGCCACCATATCATCGTCGTCCACCTTTTTATTGATGGAAGATAACTGGTCTCGAGAGGTCTTTCATCCGAAGTAGGTGCTCAGACAACGATCCACCTTCTTGTAACTTTACGGAAAAGAGCATATTTTTCAGGTATAAAACCCGACTCTTCTCTGACGTCTGATATTTATCCCTCAGACTGGTCCACAACGTGCTTGCCATAGTGGCATTCCGCACTTCCGGTATCAAATCATCCGACACCGATAACTTGAGAAGCAATAATACTTCCTTATGATGTTTGTCATAATCCTCGAAGTTCGCCGCTGGTCGACTTTTATCACCCTTGATTATTTTATCACAATCACAAAACTCGCCAAAGTCAAGATCTTATGGCTCCACACATTAAAATTAGTGCCCATTAATTTTTGTGTCTCCGGCAACGTCAAGTGTGATATATTTGCCATTTTATTATTCCAAAGTAACGGAAAATAATAAAATAATAACTTTGCCTCACACTTAATAAAATACCTTTTTCCAGCAAATATATTTATTTTAATTTCTCCAGCATATAATATGAGATTAATTTCTCCACCAAATAAAACCAAAAATACTTTATACAAATATGTGGCAGTTTACTTCATGCAAATATTTTTATGAATAGGCAAGGAAATATTAAAAACACTAAATAGTTTTATAAAATCTTTTGCCTTGCTCGGTTTACCTTTGCCCTTCTCCACGATTTTTCAGTTTGCTGGTGCCCACGATTTTTGTAGGTTTCTTGCTCACGTTTTTGCAGGGTTAACATTTTTTTTTTTGCAGGTCTGGTGCCCACGCTTTTGTCTCACATTTTTCCTTTGCTTAGGCCCTTCACGCTTTTCCTTTCCACGTGCCCATGTTTTTGGTGCAAGAACCCACGATTTTATTCTCCACAAGTTCTGGTGGTTGCCCACGATTTTGCTGTGATGACCCACGTATCTCCAGCGACTTTGCTCTCGTTTTCTGTGATGACCCACGTATTCTGTGCCCTCGGTTTTCCCTTGTGTCTGGTATTTTTCTCCAAATACCTTCACACTTTCCAAATTCGTGCCTTTTAGGGCTTCCTCGAATTGACTTCAAACTTCTTCTCTACAGTTCGTACCCATGTCGGGGCTTCCTCGAACCTCATACGACACTCCCGTGCTCGTCCAAGAGCTTCCTCGGGCAAGTCGCTCTGATACCAATGTTAGAATATGCAAAGAGAAGAAAGAATACAGAAGGCAAACTGCACTGTCCAAATGATACAGGCAGAGGTTTATTTATTGAGAGAGAGGTGGTTGAACAGTTACCAACCGAACAACTACATAACTGTTTTTACATTCTATATAATGTGTTATATTTTAACAGAAATCTGATCTGAACACTCATAAAATCCTTCAGTAACACACGTAAATCAGCTTTTGCTACATTGATACTAGGAGCCCATTCACAAGCATTCCTTTTTCTTACAATTCTCTCTTGAAGCAGATGCAAGAAGAGGGAAGAACAATTCGTTCTTTCTTAAATGCCCTATGTAATGTTTTTTTTCTTTTCCTAAACTTCTCAACACCAAATGGAAAATAATTCGAATCAGGTCTGAAACCCATTAATTCCTTAAATAAATTAGACAAACAAAATCAAAATGACACAACTTATAAGCTAGTCTTCCATTAGTAATATTTACCTTTTCTTGGCATAAGAGCAAAGAAAGAAAATTCTTAATATGAAATGGCCATTACATACACAGTTCTTTCAAGAAAGAACAATCCTCACACATTATATACACAGTTCTTTCACGAAAGAATAATCCTCACACATTATATATACAGTTCTTAAAAGAAATAATAATCCTTAGACATTACATACAACTGCTTATCAAGTTTACATCCTTTCAATACATGTTAGAAACTCAATATAACATAAGGAATGAGCACAAATGGAGTTGAGACAATGAGCGCAAACTTCTCACACATGTTTGCAATAGCTCTCAAGCCCAAAACCAACTTCACAAATGTCACCAACATGCTGCTATAATCATCCCAAAGTGCCCCAAGAAAACTCAACACAAGAAGCTCCAAGTACTCTAATGTGATGAAGGCCAAGGAATAGGGTGCTAACCTCCCAATTGTTCTCATCATGTGGGAGATGTTAGTCATCACCCAAGCCCAAATATTGCACAACCCATTTAGCCAACACAAGTCAAGGAAGACGAGGAACAAAAGAGGAGAAAATGGAAATCACCCGAACACGTCACACTAAGGTCACCACAACTTGATTTCCACAACATACCAAAAGGGTCTTAAGGGCTTATGAAGCTTTCCCTAGCTATGCGCTTATGGAGCTTGCCCTAAGTAATGGCCTAGGAAGCACACTCTAAGACCAACAAGAAGGAGATGGTCACTTGCATAAAAATGAATCTCATAAAAACCCATCACAATATTCCAACTTCTCACAACACTTCCATTCCATCCACTATTCACATCAACAACCTCCCATCCACACACATTCACATACAACCACATACAACCCTCCATTTCCACATCATTCAAAAGCCACAACTCCAAATTAACCAAAGGGGTGGAGTGGCATCAAGGCTTTCCCATACAAGCTCCACTCCACACCCAACCGAGCTTGTCACACAAGCACAAAACATAGTGGCCAACCTCCCTCCCACTCCCACAACACAAGCCCAATTTGGGCATTATCACAACACTATTTCCCCACAAAATATGCAGTTCAAAACTGCAAGTAAAAGAGTGTGAAACCCCCTCAAAGTAAAAACATTCACCAATAACTCATCGAACCCCTTCAAATATTCCTTGAAAGCTCGAGACAATATTGTACAAAAGAGACTCACTTAAGAGCCAATATAGACAACAAGTTTATCCACTACACTTTTAGGATTATATTTAACTTACATTCATACATGGAAGCGAAGGGATTTTTAGGTAGAGAAGCCTACCTTAAGCTCCCGAAAGTCCTTCTTAGTTGCACCAAGCTATCCCAAGAACTTCTATAAAAGAAGGGATTTTCAGGTAGAGAATCCTACATCAAGCTCTTGAAACTTATCCTATATACATCCAAAACACTAAAATTTGAGAAGCCCCTATGATACATGAGCATCCTTGTAAATAAGCAAATTTTGGATTTTCTAGCTATGTTAGGGTTGTAGGGTCCATTTTGGTGTGTTTGTAGGTTTCCAACGCAGATTGGGCCTTCTATGTTTCAAATATGACCATTTGGAGCTTTCCCTCCAAAATGGCCCTTTCAAATATTTGAATTTCTTAGGTTGTAACTTGTAGTCTAGGTGTTAGTATTGAGTAAATAAATGTGGTAAATGGTGTTAGAGACCTTCTATGATGTCTTATACTCTCCTAACTCGAGTCAGAACTATCCCTCATTTGGTTAGGTTACTTAACTCATCATAACCAACATCCTTTAGTTATCAAAGCCATGAGATATTCAAATGAACACGAGGATTAGAGAGAACAAAGAGGAAGAACACGGTGGAGAAGAAGCACTAGGGAGCCCCAGAGGCTTATGAGGGTCTCAGTGGATCATCACGAAGAGTTTGTAATACAAATCTTTCAAGTAAATATATGGAAATTCTTGCAAATTGTGTCAAGAGTTTTGTAAATAACAATGATTTGAGACATGGCCTTGTGGTGATTGGATTCCTTATTGTTGAATCAGCATTTGTATTGTTTGAATTACTTTATTGTTTGAATTACTAATATTCCGGGTTGAAGCATGGTGCTCAAATAGGGTTGGTATGATAAGAAGGTGGTAACAAAGCATAAAGCATGAAAGTAAGATAGTGATTTTTTCAAGTTGTTTGAGTCTTGAACACAAATAATGGTGAATGTATGTTAAGTTGATTGTTATTCCCGAGGTGATTTGGTGAAAGACTACATTAATATTGGTTTTGAATCTATCATAGGCTAGGATCAAAGTGTAAAGCTAAGACTAAGAGTGATCATTTAGGGAAATAGGGTATATAATCTTTGAGACTAGCTATGGAGCTTTAGAGAACAAAAAGGGAGGATACGAGAGTTATAAGACATCATGGGTCTTTGACAAGGTTGGAAAGGAGGATAAGAAGGGTGTTACG
Source organism: Taxus wallichiana var. yunnanensis (assembly GCA_018340775.1). Classification (NCBI taxonomy): domain Eukaryota; kingdom Viridiplantae; phylum Streptophyta; class Pinopsida; order Cupressales; family Taxaceae; genus Taxus; species Taxus wallichiana. The sequence goes on along the minus strand of CM031242.1, from coordinate 829,758,786 downwards.
CCCTCCTTTTAGAGGCTTGAGATTCCATGAAAGTGTAAATAGAGACTAAATTGCCTGCTTTGGTTTGTATGAGAACCCGTCTAGGGTTTGAGTGGAAATAGGTGTAACTTTCTTTGCCACCGGTGAAAATCCTTGAAATTTGGAAGGAAGTGAGTTTAGGGCACGAGAAACATGTTGATGAAATTTTAAAAAGAAAGGAGTTTTGATTGGCCAAAACTTGATCGGTATAGCTAATTGTGGACTTACCTTGTTTTGAGGGCCTAGGAGGAACATTTTGAGTGTGAAGTCAACAATCATGTTTGATTACCGTGAAGTTTGTGATAAATTTGTGAGAGGGTTATAGGTGGAAAAGGCACAGAATCATTGTTCAACTTGAGCTATAGTTGTTTAGAAAGAGAAGAAAATTCATCCATGTATGCACAATCTAGCCCTATGAGGATAGTCACGACTGTTATGAGAAACAATTTTCCTTGAATAAAGCTATAAGGAAACAATGATCTAATATGATTGGAAGGTGGGATATTTGTTTTAGAAGCTTGGAGAAACTTATAAAAAGCTCCGAGAAGTCATCATGAAAAAGGAATCCTTGACTATCTTGATTTAGTCTTGTTGAGAAGCCTAGTGGCACAAATGAGCAAATGATAGAAAGCGTCTTAAACAAGGATAGTTGTATGCTTGAGTGGGGTGATTAGAAAGAAATAGGTGATCAGTAGGAGTGATAAAAATCTTGGAGGAAGCAAGAAAGGACAAAAGCGAGGATAGAGGGTTGTTTAGTGACAAGAACAAGGAAGCCTTAAGAAGCCAAAACATGAAACAGAGGATGATGAAAACTAAGAGTGAATGGATGGTGAAAAGTGCATGAAAAAGGTGGTTTAAGGTGGAATAAAGCAAATAGAAGGTTGAAACTAGTTGGTGAACTACAAAACCCTAGAACTTGCTTAAAACCTAAGGAGACCTAATTGCCTAGTTAAGAAAGCGGGAGGTTGGTGTTGGGCAAATTGTACAAGGAGTTAGGAGGCGAAAATTACTATGAAGGTAAAACTCAATAAAGGGTATCCAAAAATGTAAACATTTTTTCTTGAAAGTTTGTGGATTGATCCTGACAACAAGGTTTGTATGCAAGAAGGGCTAGAAATTAGGGCTACTTGAGAACGGTAGAATAGGAATAAAAGTGGATTGGCAAAGAACTGAACCTTGAAACTTTGGGATTATAAAAGGAGGAAAATGGGTATCTAAATAATTTGACAGTGAGGGTTAACTCTTTCTAGATTGTCATTTTCTTCAAATTTGTCTCTTTGGAGGGCTACTAGCAATTTTAGAGGTCTACTTTGTGATTGGTAATCAATGAAGGTATGGGACTTCTTGGGGTGCATGAACATGTTTGTCGATGCATTGGACCGTAAAATGTATTTATAGCCTTTGGTGCAATTGATTTAAGACATTTTAGTGTTTTTGAGCAATTTGGGCCTCTTGGGAAAGAACATAGTGCATGGTTTGGTGATTTTGCAAGGTGATGATATTAATTGTTGGTTGTTGTGTTGAAGTTGGTTCATCCCTCTGCATAACCCTACAAAGCATGGACTTCTTAAAGATATGAAAACCCATTGAATTCTCTACCCAAGAGTATATTGACAATTGGCACTTCGCCCCCCCCGGACCCATCAATGCCTCTCACATTTGCATTAAATGCTCTTACATATCACATGGATTCTTACAACTTGATTTAATCCCTCTTACAAATTCGTACAAAAAAATCAACATCTTTTACACACAGCTTAATTCCCTCTTACATCTTTCTTATCAAAACTCATTAATGAGGATCTATGAAGCCCAAAAGAACCTTCCCATCCGTTCAAAAGCTCACCTACCCTATCCCCTTTGATCCTAGGACCTAGATAACACTTAAGAAGGGTCCTACTCCAAATTGCGCCCTCAACATTGATTTGTGGGTCACTCAACCCACCCAACAAATTCAATAGACCCTTTAATAACTTTAGGGTAAGGTAAAAGCAAAGGGGAGAAAAGGTAAGCCATAGAAAAGGGGTGTTCATTAGTCATAAGGTCACAACACAACACTTACAAGGTGATGCTCATCCAACCACACCTTTTAGCATTCACAAAATTAAATACATTTACCACATAATGCACACACACAACCATACACATTCACTAGCAAGTCACAACATTTACAAGGTTAGAACCTAAGTCACAAGGTTCGTTCGAGTTCATGTTCAATGAGGATAAAGTTCAATTCAAGTTCACCGATGTATTAACCCTAAATTAATTTTAGAATGAATAACTCAATTGATTTAATTAGGATTGAATACTGTATGTTATAGGGTATAGAATAATATGGTTATTTACAGATTTGCAATGGAAACTAGGCTATTTACAAGCATCTCAAATTTATAAAGTATGTAAAAGCACATGTAGGGTTAAAAAGATGACTTAGCTGCTTTAGGGTGTGCCACCGCTAGATTTGGGACGTATAAAGAAATTTGAGTAAAACTAGATCGAGTGTTCTTTGCAAAATTCATGTAGGGGCAAGACCATAGGAATGGTCGGGACCAAATTCTAAAATTCGGTCCTTATACTTATACTATTTTGGATCGATAGCTCATGTGGTTATGATTTTTTTGGGTTCCTTTGCTATCTCTTGTATTGCAGTTTTATATGTTCAAATTTTTCTATAACCCTAGCTTTTGCAGATGTACTTGCAAAAACAAACATAGCTTCTCTGCAAGAACCTCAAGCACTCACTAGATGTAAAAATAAAAGATGCAAATGCTTGAGTCGATGACCCTCGACGGTCACCCTGTTTTTGAGTCACTAATTGTTGCACTACATTTTAGACAATATGGTTCTCATAGTGTGTTGTGCTAGTGTGTTGTGCGGGTGTGCTTGCAATCTAAACCTTTGACCTAGCTTTGCCTTTGTGCTTCCACACCGATAGTGGGCTATGCTACTTTGCTCCCATAAAACCCTTGTGTGCAGATATGTGAAACAATATTATGCAAAGATGCCCTCCTAGGTCAGTGTGATATGCAGTATGAAGATTGTATTCTTCTATCTCAATAAATGGTACATAAATATGTGCTTGCTAGATAGCAAATGCTTAAGATGAACTTGTATATATAAGAGTTTGTCACTTTGAAATTTGAATCTTATTAGCGCGCAAAACCAACCATAACCATAAAATGCAAAATATGAAAAAGTGAAGAAAGGACCCAAAACCCAAAAAGGGGGAAAAGTGTATGTCTCGGTCAAGATCAGAGTACGGTCCTGACCAATCTATACGGTCTTGAACCAACATTAGCATAAAAATATAGCAAGCATCAAGAAAGCCAAATCAAAAGACAAATCAAGTGATATAAAAGTGAAACAAGGACTTGTGCGACTAAGACTTAATTCCATTGTTCAAGAGCCACATATATAAAGTTTTTCAAAAGCATAATGTAATAATGATTTTGTGCAAATTTCAGTGTCTACAACTAGTGGATAAAATTTGGAAAAAGCCTCTTAAAGTTGTGTGTGTGTGTGTGTGTGTATAAAACAATGCAAAATCACGTCAAAAACTTTCTGTGTAAAGATAATGGATAAAGTTCGAGTTTGAGTTCATGTTCGGCGAGGATTAAGTTTGGCAAAGTTCAAACTTTTTCCATAAAATCCAGAATGCCTTGTGACATAGGCTAGAACCAATGGTGGCTTGCACAAAATATGACTAGGAATTGGTTGCCCCCCATGGCTGTGTGTGCATTTGTTCCCTCATCCCTTGGTTATATATATTTTGCACACTCGACGCACGCATCAAATACATCCAAGATAGAAATCTCTAACTACAAAAATCATAATAACAAGTAAGCATTATCGTCAACAAGATAAACCAATCCATTCAGGTGTTGAGAGCATGATAATCACAACGATGAAATCAATGCAATTTGCCAATCCATCATACAATCACGATGGTTTGTCTAGATAAGTAACATCATGTGAAAAAATACATCATAATCAAATGTGACCCCTAATAGTAAAATGTACCATCTAGTCATGAGTTTCAATTTATCTCTAACCATGTGGAAGATAACCAATTATAATAGCCAAATATAATAACGCAAATCAAAGCACAATCTAGGCACCATGTGCTGCAAATTGATATAAGAATGTATCTTCTGATGCATGAGACAAAACAATAGGAGAAATCTAGGGGAAAAAAATTGGGCCTCACACCTTTAGAAAAGGTCCTCTAGAAGTGGTATTCTAATAATTGGGGGTGTAAATGTTGGAAGGTTAAATCGTCTTGGTAGCATAGGAAGGGACAGTTAAAGCCGTGTTCCAAATTGGAGTGTAGATGACTGCTGGTGTTTTAACATATTTGCAATCTTGGAATAAAAATCTTAACCCAAAATTTGCTTCTCAATACACCCCCTATTGGATGGAATATCCTTGCATGTCTGTTTGGATGTGTGGTTGGGAATAAGATTCACATTCTCGCACTTTGTGCTGTAATGCGAGAGTTTGTGTGGAGGCGAATTTTTTGTGGCAACCCTGTGAAGAGATTTGTCTACTGTTCAATGGATCTATGCATGTCCAAAAGGCTCCAGTATCTTAATCTCCTAAACTGTTGTTTTACTTTTTTTTCTTATGACTTGATTAAGGATGCAGGAATTCTTTCTGTCCCGTAATCAACAAGTTGAAAATGCTAAAACTTTAGAAAGAATCTCAAAACCAGCAGAGAATCTTCAAGGGTTACAAGTAAAAACCAGAAAAAAAGAATAAGCTGGTGTCAAAACATGGTGCAAATTGGGCGCCTTCAATGTAAAAAATGGGCACCTAGGAGGAGTTATCAGCATAGTAAGTAAAAATAAGGTATCATTATGCACTATGCAGGGATAAAGCAAGTGAGAAGTTAATAGGGAAACTAGACAATTTATCAGAAAATGTGGGGGTCCATATTTGGATGGAGTATAGTTATGGCTCATCCAATCAGCTTCTTGTCATACTTCATTGGAGCTATCTCTCTTCAAAGATGTTGATGTAAAAATTCCCCTTACAGTCCTCGAGCAGGGACTTGATGGGAGTTGTACATGAAGTTGAAACTTTTGGCCTAGAATGTTAGTGGAGCATTGAGAGATGGTAGGACCATAGGAGGGCCAATGTTTGATAAGTCATGGCCAATCTACACACAGATTTGCCCTCCTACAAGAAGTCAAAGTTAGTGGATCTGTGTTGTTTATGCTAATGCACAACTGGAATGGTGAATGCAATTCACACGAGGAAGGTAAAGGTGAGTTTATTTGTGTTGTTGCCATGTGACTTACACTATCCTTGAGAAGGGAGAAGACACTTTGGCCAGACATTGAATGACAATTGTGTTAGCTAGCACAATTGGGTCTTTGTTCAATGTATGCCTCTAGGCTCTAATGATTCACTTGGTAAAATCAAGCTTTAGCAACGGGTGACTCACAATTTATCGATCATTGAATGGGCCCTTGGAGGCAACTTCAACATAGAGTGAGGGATTGGGACTATGTTGGAGGGTGTGATGTGAACCTTCGATTTGAAGAAAGGAAAGCTTGGAATGCGTGCAAAAGGATGATTGGATTGTTAGGCAATTGTGGGGCCATAAGCATCTTGTTCAACATGATGGTACACATGGCGAAATAGACAAGGGATGAAATAGAATCAGGTCAGGGCATAATACATTTTATTCAAATTCACATGCTACAAGTTTTTTCCTCAAATGTCAAGATATCTGTGCATGTAGATGTTTCCATCACTGAATTGGATTGTCATTGATATCCATTATAAGGTACTTGGTGTCAATTGTGCATGATGCCATTTGGTTTATATATTCCATGTTGTGCAATGTTTTTGCAAGGACATGTAAAGGAGTTTAAATTCTTAATAGCCCTACCGTTTTAATGTCTTATCCATCGGGTGAGTTACCTATATCCTACGAGGGCTTACTACCAAACTAAGAAGGAAATCCTATTCTAAAGAGATCTTTTGAAAATAAAACAAAATGCTTTCAAAGTGAAATCATAAATGAATTAGAAACAACTTTTCTTATGGAGACAAAATATGATGTAAATTTATTAACATTGAGGAGCTAATGAAAATGTTTGCTAGAACAATCCATAACAAAAACAACAAAGGTCCATGTTTATCATGATCTTGTGCCAAATTAAAATTGATTAATTTATCACCTTGAACAATAGAAGCTCAAACAAAACAAATTCTATGTTGCCAGGATACGGATACGAGTATCCGTTTGGATACGATACGATACGCGGATACGTCAATTTTAAAAAACCCTTGGATACGATACGTCTTGGATACGTCCGTACATATATATTAAAATATATATATATATATATATATATATATATATTTTTTATGTACATCTACTCATTTTACTCATTTTTTAGTCCATAAAAATTGAAATAGTAATACAAAACTTGAATCAATGTTCAAAACATTCAATATACTTAAGACTTTGCATTTTTATTGATCATGTGGCTGCCATACATATGATATACGAATATCATGTTAAAACTTAACATGAATACGAACAAAACTTGAAATTTGAAAAATATACTAGTAACTAGATCCATGTTCAAATTTTCAAAACAAACAATATACTTAAGATTTTACATTTATGATTTCATTGTTCATGTGGCTGCCATACATATGATATAGGAATACAAACAAATCTAGAATATATCATCTAGATTTTCCTCAAAATCAAGTTCACGTGTGCCACTTGCGCTAGCTCCACTCTCATTAACTCCACTCTCCGCTCCTTGCGAACTCCCTAGAGCGTCATCTTCGCCATCAAATGAGAGGGATGGGTGCTTTTTATAACTTTTTGTGGGGTAGAGGGTGTATTATTTTATTCATTTAGTGTTTAGGGTTCGGTTTTAGGGAGTAGAAAAGTCAAATATTTAAAAAAAAATGAAATAGAACTTTTAAAAAACGTTTTTGAGGGCGGATACGGCCCGGATCCGCGCCGGGTACTCCAGGATACGCGGCGGATACGCGCAGAAGTATCCGCCGCGTATCCTGGAGTACCCGGCGCGGATCCGGGCCGTATCCGGATCGTATCCAAGGCGGATCCGTATCTGAGACGTATCAGACAGGATCCGCGAGGGGTTTTCGAGTATCCATGCATCATAGAACAAATTCATTAACCAAAGAGATTGACTCACACTAATTCCTCACAAATAGCAAATGCTCAAATGTAAAGAAGGAATAAAGCCACAAAGTGAACAATTTCAACACAATTCTCAATCAAGGAAACACAGATAGTAGAGGCCCAGATCTTATGCTAATAATTAAGAATAATCCAAACTGCCCATAGGAATGTAATATATTTTATTTACTACACAAAAATAGCAGAGGCTTAAGTCTATGCCAATAAGAAAAAGATACATAAATAAATTATTACCAAAGTTTGTGGAGTAATGAAGCGCCTTTACATTAAAGTATGATTCATTTTGGTCTATTTCCACAAAATTCTCCTTTTACAATTTTGGTATTCTTCTGCATCTTATTCTATTGCATTTTCTCTATATAACTCTACATCCAAATTGCTACTACATATTTATAGGCTCAAGTACAAAGTGGAATAAGGAATGTGAACCAAATGGTTGTGACCGTGCCTCTTCAACTTCCACTTGCTTTCTTGGCCATTTTGTCTTTTTTGCATAGTGAATGTGCAACAAATTAATTAAAAATTAATCTTTATACTTATATATATATATAGTAGAGGGAGAGGAATCTCGCCTCTACAAGGTACAACAATGACAATAAGCAAAGCACACTAAGAAAGCATAAAGAGGTCGGGTCTAAGTCTCTGATGGATAACAGTTAATTAACAAACTGAAGAAGCAAGGGGTGCTATAGTGGAAACCAGATCACTAGTCTGCCTTATCTTCGTCATCATACTGATTACAGTACATCTTCTTATGAGCAATACAAACCATTTCATTGAGTTTCCTGGAGGTGGCATGCATCGATCTTATGGTGGTATTCATAAAATCATAGTTATTTCTAAAAAATTCCAGCTGGGTCGTATTACCTTTAAAAGCTTTTTTGATCATGAATGGAGGCTGGATTTTGTAACCCATGTTATTAAGAGTTTCAACAACATAATTAAAGATTATTGTGTTTTTGGAGTTTTCTCTGTATTTTTTTCTTGTCATTTTTCTCTCATCGTCATCTTAAAGATTATTTTTTTGTTGGAGACTTTTGTCCCCTCTTCCACGAACAAATCCTCATATATGCACAACAGATGATCTTGAATTCCTTCACAAAGTTCAATGATAAATTTGTTATTCTGGGACTTCAAACCAAATGCAAACCAACTCAGACTTCTAATAAAACAACCCAACATAATCATTAAACCCCAATGTATGGAGAGAAAATATTTTGAAACTCGTGGCCCATAAATCAAAACTCAATGAAAAGCTGTGTTGCGAAGCCCATTTAGTTTTATGAAACACTTTTCCTATTTGCGAAGCTTTTCACTCTTTGCAATACTGATCCAAGCCACTTGTTCCTTGTACACCTTTTGCTTTGCTGTGGAACCTTAGTGTTCCTTGCAAAGCTTTTAGCTTCGCATACCTCATCTTTCATTTTTCTTATTGTTTTCCGCTTGTGCGAAGTCCCTTTTCTTGCTCTCCTTCTCTACTTTTCAATACTTGATAAGAGTTTGCAACAGAAAAACTGAACGTGTATTCTCCATTCTAGGAAAGCAACCAGCAGCGTACAAGAAATAAGAAGAAAAAACCTCGAGAAGAACAAGCACAAGATAACAACATGGGATTATCCAATGAGGGCTCAAAATATAGAATAAAACACAAGAATGTAGGTTGTAAACACAAACAGAGGAGAAATGAAAAAGTCAAAAGTGTTTACTTCTGAGAATAAAGCATAGTGAAAGAGATCTCTGTTACCAGGAGACACCTAAGGGGCCCATGTTTCTGCTTGGAAACGTTTTGGAAATGCGAAACGGATACAAAACACAAGGGAAACGCTGTGGAAACATCTGTGATGTTTCCAGAAACGTCCCAGCCATTTCCAATGGTTTTTTAATTTTTAAAGCATCATAACTTAAAATAAAAAAATACCTTCATTTATTGCACCTAAACCTAATCTACCTACCTAAACTTGCTAAAGACACTTCCTAAAAGCTATATAATGACATCTTGGGTCCATTCTTTTGCACAAGGGATGGAGAGTGGAGCTAGTGGGAGTGGAGCTGTCGGTGCCAGTGGTGTTCATGGAGATGATTATGAGGAAAATCTAGATGATATATTCTAGAATCTAGATTATTATCATGTATATGTGAATCATTGAAATTGTAACCATGTTGAATGATGACTCTTTAGAACTTCAAATTTCAATGAATACAAAATATTTTGAGTGCTTTATCAATTATCTCTTATGGTCCATGGAGTACAATTATAAAATGAGTACTATGCATATATATATATATACATACATACATACATACATACATACATACATACAATACCGTACGGATGTTTCCGCCCGCTTCATATCCAAGGTTTTTTGAAAATTACCGTTTCCGCATTTCGTACCCATTTCCGTTTCTTGGCAACATAGAAAGAGATTTAAACCATAACTTAATATAAAATGAAAATAAGCATGATTAAGAAAAACTTGAAGGGAATAAAATAACAAGAAACCTTTTTAAAAGATCATTAATGCCAATTCAGTCATTTGTCGTCATTCATAATTTTAAACGGGAGTAGCCCCAAACTTGCAAAATTCAGGCATGTTGGTGACAACACTGAATGCAATTGCTTGTATTACATTATATGATTACAAGCTAGAGAAGGTCCAAAACCTATGATTACAACACTGCATGCAATTATAAACTTGTGTTGCTTCACATGATAACAACAACAAACTAGAGAAGGTCCAAAAGCTATAATACTCCAAATCTATAAACGGTGCAAGTATCCAAGAGTAGGATGCTAATGCATCAAGTTGGGGACTTTAAACCCAACGTCATGCTTTTGGATTTGCAAAGCTTTTGTTATTGGTAATGCCTTGCCTTATAAACCACCTCTTTATTGCAATTGCAACTTTGGGATTATTATCACACTCCCAACACACAATTAGAGAAGGTCCACAAGGCATGGCACTCTGGAACCACAAGCGATGGTAGTATTTGAGAGGAGGATGCTAATGCATCAACCTGGAGAATTTCCCTGAAAGCTATACTTTGGGATTGGCAACTCTTTTGTTAGCAGTTATGCCTTATAAATCACCTTGTTCTTGAAAATATTATGCATGTTGGCTTCAGATACGGTGAAGTGCTGAAGGCACACCAAAACACAGTTAAGATAATAATAGTGGATCGAAATCCCAAACTTGTGACATATGCCATTGGGCTCAGTAAATCACCTGCAATTAAAAACATAGTAACAATTAGTAATCACATAAGTATTTCTCATTGGGCAAGATGAGCCTCCGAATTGGTTTGTTTACAGATGTGAAAATAATATTCAAAGTTGAAGTTTGTTAATCTCTTGCTTGTTGGGGAAGCGGGGCCAGGAGGAACCCCGTGAACAAAACAATTAACGGTTTAAATGTATTGTGGTGGAAACATATATGTAATGATAAAGGTGAAAGATTTACCAGAGTGCTATGAGACAAGGAGAAACGAAGGAGAGAGCTATAGATGCTATACTAGAACTGTAAACTACAAAGTTGTATTATGCAATTGTTTTGAACAAGGCGCGAGAGGTTGGATTTGCTACAAGATGTCTAACTCTATTGTACCTCCTATTCCATCTCTACTTGCTTAGCTTGCCTAATGCTTTTTAAACCAAAGCACATAAAAGTACATTAACATACAAGTGGACGAAGGAATAGCTGAAACATTACATGAATGATAACTGTTCACTTTCTAACTATTTTGACACGTCATTCTGTCATCTTTTGAAAATGCTGCTATGCAGTGACATGGAATGGTATTGAAACTATCAGAACTGTATGGCATCATCAAAGGGGGATTAGGACTTCACGGTATGACTACATGTGCTTGGGATGGTGCTGAAGCAGATGGTGAAGACTGCAGATGGTGCAAGCACCGCCATTATACCACGAGTCACAAGTAGTCTTAGATGTTCCAGATCAGGGGCCCCTCCTTGAAGAGCAATGGTCCCCCTTGCATGTAGTTGTGGAAAGGGATGTGGGAAGTTGCTTGCAACTTGCACTTTAGTGAGCCATTTTCTCTGAGAAGGAACTTGACTTGCATTGACAATATGAGAGAGAAGATTCTGCTGTCTTGTCTTTTTGACCCTTGTGTCAATGATTCGGTCCAACTTTGTTGGAATTATGTAATCAGAATTGACCTTTGTTTGCTGGAGTGTCTGCAGCATCTGATGTATCAGTAAAGGTGGAAATCAACGTTGCAAGAGTTCTGCATTGATGAGTGGATGCAAACCAAGATAGGAAGGAATGTTGAGCTTGAAAGTGTTCTCTTACTTGCCTGGTGATATCATTGGGCCCATGCCAAAGTGGATGAAGCTTGTGGTGAGGTCCCATTAGCTTTCCTTATCCGAATGAAGCCATCCTCGATCACACACGTGAAAGGTAGGCAGTGTTTGATGCTGATCATGACACTGCTTGTCCTTAGCATTAGCTTTCTTCAGAATGGTCTGCACTTATTGCTTAATATACTCATTGGACTTGACAACTTTTCTTTAAGCTGAAGGAATTGCTGCTATTGGTGGCAATATAGGATATGATACATCAATGGGTGCCAAAGGTCGGAAAGTATTAGCCTTTTTGCAGAATGGTCTGTTGCTGAATGTGCTATATGAACTTGATAGCTTTGTCAACTTCCCTTTGAGCAGAAGGAGTTTCTGTTGTAGCTATGCTGAATGCACGTGTGTTGCTTTTTTGGAATTGTACATTCTAAGAAGATGCACGATCGTCTTGTTCACCACTTCCATTTGTCCATTAGCCTAAGAATGGAATGCGATAAATTTGTTCAACTTTTTCTCCATCATTGACCAAATTGATATCCAGAAGTCGCTAGATAAAAATGTATTTCAATCTGAGATGATAGTAGTTGGTAGTCCAAAGTGGATCCAGAACTGTTGAAAATATAGTTGATCTGTTTCTAGGGCTGAGATGGACTTATTAAAATCTGTGAGAATCACCATTTTCGAGAATCTATCAACTACTATATAAACACAATCATTGCCATGCTAGGTAGTAGATTGCCTGAAAGAAAGTCTACAGAGGTAGATTCCCACTGTCCTGTTGGAACCGAAAAGGTGTGTACACACATTGATTTTTCTTGGTAGTAGATTGCCTAAGAGAAAGGCCACGGAGATAGATTTCCATTGTCTTGGTGCAACCGAAAAGGTGTGTACATATTGATTCTTCTTGATTGGTTTTGCAATGGCACTAGTGGTACATGACTTTTGCAATACTGTGAGGGTCTTTTCAACTCCAAAGTGTCCTGCTACCATTCTGAAATGAGCCTCCCATATTAGATTTTGTCGCTCTCCTTGGTGCGATACACTTGGAAGACCATCCTGCAAGTAAAAATCGAGGATTGACTTACTACTGAGCAATGTTTCTGAAATTTTTATAAAGTTTGAATCAAACATACAATTTTGACCAAGTGTTAGTCTGGTGTCCACATGTGCAAGCACAATGAAGAGAGCTAGAACCAGAGGTCAACTTAAACAATCTACTACTGGATTGGCACTTCCCTTCTCATGGATCACGGTCTCTTTTCCTAGTATGTTGTCAATGCTTACATGCTTGGACAATGGCATAAAGCTCTCAGTCATATGTAGGATATTTTCCTACTGAGACAGCGAAGGTTTCACTTTGGTAAGCGACTAGGTGACCATGTTTAGTGAGTACTATTCCAAGTGCATGCTCAAATGCATCGATATCTATCTCAAATGATGTTGAAGATCAGGTAACATGGTCAGTAACAAAGTCTGCATTTCAATAATTCAAATGTTTTGTATTATGCTGCCGGTCATGTGAAGGCTGCTTTGTCACTACCTCTAGTAACTTGATTCAAAGGCCAATATTTATGAGAAAAACCAAATACAAATCTCCTATATAAATTTGATAATCTCAAGAAGCTGCAAAGTTTTGTGATATTCTTTGGTATAGGCCGTTCCTGGATGACATAGATCGTAGTCGGGCCACATTAAGTTCCAGTGCGTCCACTATGTATCCTAGTTATTGTATCTCCTGCATGGCGAACAAATATTTCTTTATATATCATCTTCTGTCGTTGCAAAGTGTGAAGTACTTGTTGGATATGGCACAAAGTTTCCTTCCATGTTCTGCTGAAGATTAGGATGTTGTCAAGGTAGACTACAACAAAAGAGTTTGTAAAGGGCCTGGGGATTTCATTCATCATTTGGCGTAAGCATAATGGGGCTGTCATAGGGCAATGAGCTGGGCTTGATGCATCCTTTATCCACGAGTCATGGATATGCCACTTGATCTCTTCATTCTTGAGAAATGATATGTGGTATAGAGATGCATCAGGTAGAGGTAGTCCTACTATCAAATTAATAGTATGCTTCACCGCGCAGTATGTAGGAACATTTTTAGGTGACTAGACGATATCTGCGTATTCCTCAGACATGCTATGCTACTGTTGCATCATAGTTGAAGGAACCGCAGTATGAGTTTGAGCCGCAAGGATGTTCTTACTCTCATATCTCATCATCATCAGTGCAAACTTCATGCTAGAATTGGTCAACTTCTTACACTGCTTGGTGCTGATGAGTGAAAGCTTAGGAACCACTTCTGGTATGCAATATCTTTTGTCACCAACATCTAATGATAACATTTCTTGGATTTATGTCATAGATTGCATGCCGATGAAAACGATATGGTTGCCAAAGTAGAATATTACATACCTCTAATAGCGCTACATTGTAAAAGATTGCATCTTGAAAAGGCTTGGTTTTGTACACTGGGCGACATCATTGAGTGATGTGTTTCTTAGAGCTTGAACATAAACATCCAATGGAATATGGTTGTGGGTGAGGCATCAATGGAAAGTTCAATTTGCGAACTACTCAAGGAGAAATTAGCTTCTTCTAACTTTCATTGTCAACGATGAAGTGTACAGGCTACCCACTCACCCATGTTTGATAATGGAACAATCTTTCTACTTCCTCTGAATGTGAGCTGGAGGAAGAAGTAATGTTTTTGTGGTACCTACCATGATGCTAGGTTTAGAGTCCATGATCTACTTACAATTGTCTTGTGCTGCAATGATATTACCCACTGCTTGAAAATGTGCAAGTAGAGTTTTCCTTGCATGACACTTGTCATTGGAGTGATTGCTAGTATCATGAACTGAACACCGCTGACTAGTCTTGGATTGCTTAGTCTATTCATTTGATAATGTTGTTTTTTTCGAGGATTACATGAGGGCCATTTTGTTTTTTTAGGATTCTGCTTAATCCTGAACTTCAAATTATCAGAGTGCATGTTGTTGTGGGATTTGGCATTGTCTTTCTTAGACTTTTACTTAGCTTTTGTTTTGAATTTGCATGCAAATCTATAGGATTCTCACGGAGGAGATCTGGAGAAAATCCATATGAGATTTGGATGTATGGTCTCCATCTTGACCCATATTTTAGAATGATATTCTGGTATGATATATATGGCAGTGTGAAAGGTATGTATATTCCCGAATAGATTGATCATGACATTGGCATAAATGTGCAAGCTTGATGTACTGGTCATCATAATTTCAATTTCTCACTTGATAATAGGTAGCTTTTAGAACTTCCATAAACTATTTCATGTATCTATGAATGAGTCAAAGTCATCCTCACGAGTCATGTGATTGTTATCCCACCATTTCTTTACAAATAAAGAAACTTTCAAAAGAGAAAAGGTGATCTTTTCTTTGTGAGTAAAGTGATTTACCGCATAGTATGGACATATTAGGTTAATCCAGTTATCTAGGGCATCTACATTGACTTTACCTTCTAGGTGTTTGACTGCCGAAAGATCTCTGTGAATTAGATGTGTTGGAAGGAGAATGTACTCGCTTTAGTAATTCGGCAAATTGATCTACGGTTCCACTTCATGTGCATGTTCTTCTAAATACGCTTGTTGCCTCTGGAGATAATTCCCAATCATTTTCTAGAGCGTTTATGAGGTTGACATATTTGAAGTTGAAGTGGATGACATCTGAGGATGTGAAGGAAGGTATGATGAAGTGTCACGAGTTTCGTGACCCGATTTTTTGTAATCAGTCTTCATGTCAGTGGCCACACAACTGGAGGAGAAACTCAAATGGAAACTTCAATACCAAAAAGGAGATGGTATGAAGTGTGTATGCTCTTATACAATTGTTTTGGGGCCTAGGCGGAACCCAATGGATATAACACTTAACAGATCAACTGTAGTGAAGGAAGCATACATGTATTTATAAAGGTGAAAGATGGACTAAAGTACTATGTGACAAGGAATCGCAAATGAGAGAGCAATAGACACCTTGCTAGAACTGTAAACTGCAAAGATGTATTGTGCAATAGTTTTATACAAGATTTGAGAGGTTGGATTATGCAATAGATTTGGGTCAAACAAGGTGGCACTAAAGCTATTCCTTAGGCGGCTTGGGATATTTGCACAATGGCAAGGGATAATGGTTGTTTAGGAATCTCTGACATAAGAGTCCAAGGGGCTGTTCTTGCTGGAAATTGGATAGTGAGAGTAGTGGAGGGAATGCTTAATGGAAGATTCTTGTATGTATGTAGATCCATGATGCTCAACATATCGAGGGAATGAAAGGCCCCTTCTATCTTTGTGACATAATTGCCAAAGTTAAGGAATTTAAGTTATTAGATTCAATGCCACATAAAAAGAATATGAGTGGCATGGTAGATTGTTTCTGTTTTTCTTCACTGGCATCTTCAGATGGCTTGGGATGCTTGGGATCTAGCTTCTAGGCCTTTTGGGGCAGTTTACTTGCAAGAAGGCAACTCAATCTACTGCCTATGTTCTCTGGTAAAAGTTTGGCTAGAATTTTCTTAAGTTGTTGTGGAGATATTTAGGAGCACTAGCTTCAATAGTGGCACACTTGGCACGATTTTAACAGGGCTCAAAAGCTAAATAGGAGGGCAAATATATACTAGAAATTGTGTGGAATGATTCTTGGTATTTGTAATTTGAAAATGCACCTCCAAGGGTCAAATCCTTGTAGGAGAGGTTGTAGGTGTAGTACTAGGAAAGCTTTCTACAATCATGTGACAATGGATATCTGCCATTTAGTGAGGCATGCATGATGCAAGAGCATTTGGGCTCACGCATAATCTTGTGTCAACCAAAATTATGGTAGAATAAAGGCACAAGTTCAGTTCAACCATGTGTAGTTTATTCGGGCATCAAAGCATTTTTCTTCGCTGCACATGTGTATGCTATGTTGTTCTTTGGGCCTGTCTGTTGTGTGTTATTATAAGTGTTGTATTTGCATATATATGTGTGCGGCATTGTTAGAATGCCTCAGAGAGATCCACAATATTGTTTTGATTCTAGACAACCCTTTTAGAGATGGTACGACCAATTGGAATTGTGGTGCAAAATCAGAAACCTTCAGTGTGTGTGCAGAATAATGGGATGCATTTCCAGAGGCTTGCATTATGAGGCAAGACCCATCTTGATATTGCAAACCTACGTATAAAACTGCAAAGTCATTGGACTTTTGCACGAAGAGTTCTTGAAAGATCTTGCATTGTGGTGCACAAGGCTCTTTAACGACACGAAGGGCAGAATCAATGAAGTGGTTGTATTGGAATCATAAGTGAAGGCCGACGAAAATTTGTGTGCAGATCCATGAGAGGTCATAGGGAGGTTGAATCATAGAGGCAATGGTGTTGTGTTGTGTTGTGTTTTGCTTTTGAGCATTTTATGTTGTATGACTGAATAATTGGCAATTGGTCTTGATTGCTACCTTGTTCATGTTGAATAAAACATTGTTGTTGTTAGTTTGCTATGTAATTTTGTAAGCGGCTTGGCTAAAGGCATTCTTTCATTAGGACCCCTAACTGTAGATGCATCATCTGTTATTAGAGCGAGGCACAATTCTTGGAAGTGAAAGAGTTGAAGATTCTCCATATTTGCAAATTCTGTAGAGAATAAGTGAAGCACGGTGAACAAGAGATCTGCATATGTTTGCAAGGAGGTGAGACAATAGATTCAAATTTGTGAAGATAAGATGCCACCTAAAACAAAGAGGGGCGAGGAGGCATGTTGGTTAACAATGTTGTCGGAAGACTAGATGACATTATAGAGTTATTGTTGGACAATACAAATCGGATTGGTTGTTGTGGAAGAAAATCACGAAGAGGATTTATTACAAGATATGCTGTAAGCAGTGTGTTCCACGGGGATACTTCCGCCCATAAAATATGTTGTTTCTAGGGATGGGGATGTCTTGGAGACTTGCTGATGCCTGGAAAATGCCCCCACCATACCACCACTGCCACCACAAGACAAGGTATGTCCCTAGAACATTTTGTTGAAGCGGGGTTGTTTCTCTCAGAGAGGGGACCTTTGGGGGCCTTCGGGATGTCCCTGAAACTTAGAAGAAGCTTGCACAAGTCTCTCGACAGCTTTTGGAAATCTACGATCGTCTCTTGCATGAAAAACACCGAAAAAGTGATTATTAAAATAAAGTCTTTTTGGATGTTTGTGCTCCTAACCCTAATCCAAATAGTTAATGGCCCTCACCCACTCTTTAATTATTCAAAAAAATTGTAAATGAACCTCACATCCTTATTGGAAATCGTTATCAAAGCTTGAAGGCATTGAGCGAGGCTGCAAGTGCAAGAGTGAGAGCAAGCAAGGCTGCAAGAGTGATAGGTTGAGAACATTAGTAAGTGGGAGAACAACAACAAGAGCTAGAGTAAGTGCCAAGTCATCACCGATCAATTGTTTAAGTTTTAACACATTCATCAAGCCAAAAGTCCTCAAGCTTAGAGGCATTGGGCCATTGTCAAATTGTATTTGAATTTTTAATGTATTCATCATTTTGACTAAATTATGATATAAAAATTAATATATTGTTGTTTGGTGTTTTCATTGTTCTATGCAATGTGTTTAGTATTTCAAAATTTCACTTGTTATTCCTTATACATTATTAATAGCTAATTTTCAAGTATTTGAATTTTGAATGTGACCATCATTTTGAATGTAAATTATGATATAAGTATTAATATATTGATATTCGACATTTTTATTGTTCAATGCAATATATTTCAAAGTTTCATTTCTTATTCCTTGTACATTTTTGATAACTAATTTTTTAAGTATTTGAATTTCGAATGTAATCATCATTTTGAATATAAATTATGATATAAATATTAATATATTGATATTCGACATTTTTATTGTTCAATGCAATATATTTCAAAGTTTCATTTCTTATTCCTTGTACATTTTTGATAACTAATTTTTTAGTATTTGAATTTGAATGTAATCATCATTTTGAATATAAATTATGATATAAATATTAATATATTGATATTCGACATTTTTATTGTTCAATGCAATATATTTCAAAGTTTCATTTCTTATTCCTTGTACATTTTTGATAACTAATTTTTAAGTATTTGAATTTTGAATGTAATCATCATTTTGAATATAAATTATGATATAAATATTAATATATTGATATTCGACATTTTCATTGTTCAATGCAATGTGTTTAGTATTTCAAAGTTTCATTTGTTATTCCTTATACATTTTTTATAACTATTTTTTCAAGTATCAGTATACATATTTACACCCGCCATTGTCTCCCTGTCGTCCCCAAATGTAGGCCCTTGGTCCTTCGTGCTCGAGACCACCCCCATTCCAAGATTTTGTGGAACTGTGGATGTAAGTGAAGTAGAAGAAACACAAGAAGCGATCGAGTTTGTTGCGGATGAAGCAGTCCCAACGTGAGGTTGTGGGGATGAGGGTAAAGGAGGTTATCAAAGCTATGCCAAAAATTGGCCTAGGAGTGTAGATAGAAGTTCCGTATTTTTCAGGGACCTTGAATGCAAAAGAACTTATTAACTTACAAAAATGGAAGAATGCTTTGAATTTGATGAAGTTGTGGAAGAACACATAGTGAAGATCATGTAAATCAAATTGAGAGGTCATGTTGTGCTATAATGGAAAGAAATTTTGTTGGAGCGCAACAAAAAGGCAATGATATGATTACTTAATGGGAATGGATGGTTACCCAATCGAAAGAAAAGTTTTTAATTTGGTGATTACCAATTAGATTTGTTGAAAAGGTTACAAAACTTGCGACATAATGATTTGAGTGTGAAAAAATATACTGAATTCAACAAGATCACAATTCGTGCTTGTCATAATAAAATAGATCAAGAGAAGATAGCGCAATACATATATAGCGCAATACATCAATAGACTACAATGGGTGATCTAGGGCAAGATCCAAATTGTGACAATGTCAACTATAGAAGTGTATACATATGCTTTAAGAATAGAGGAAATGATGGCATGCGAAAGAGGTGTGGTGAAGAACAAAAACAAGATTAGTGGTTGTATAAAACCAATGAATCAAGAGAAAGAGGGAGAAGCATGCACAAGTGGTGCATAGGAGCAACAAAACAAAAGTACTACTTCCGAGAGGTAGAGGTCATGGCACACGATTCGGGGGGAACTTGTTTCGATGTGTAGAGGTTGGACGTTGAGCTTTTGAGTGTCCTCATGTACACAAAGACAATGGAAAGAAAAATGGTAGTGCGCATGTCAGTGCCACTGAGCTAAAGAGGAAGACAAAGACCCGTGGTGTTACATAAATGATTCTAAAGGAGAGGCATTACTCGCAATGAGAACGTTCTCACGAGATGCGGAACAAAATGAAGATTTGTGGTAGGAAAGGTGATATATCTTTAGAATGAGATGCTAGACTAGATGGAAATGCTACACAATAGTGGTGGATAACAGAAGCATGGACAATTTTGTGTATGCAAAAATGGTATAGAAATTGGGATTGAGATGAAGACCTCATCCTAGTTCTTATAAGGCGGCATGGTTGGTGGGAGGATGAGTAGGCATCAGACGGGAACAATGTAAGGTGAAAATGAAGATTGGCTGGTTCACTGGATAGGGTTATGTGTGATGATTTGACGACGGATCTATGTCACATTTTTCTTGGAGGACCTTGGCAATATAACAAAGTTTCATTTTGAAATTGTTGAAGGAAGAAGATAGAGTAGCGTATCAAGAGAATGGTTTGGTGCGAAAGAGTACAGACCATGCGCAGAACATGAGAGAGAGAGGGCTTGTGTGATGGTGCGACGAGAATTCACATGAAGGACATCCAATAAGGCATGTGTAGGTGTGCAATAAAGTATAATGCGAGGTGAGAACAAGTGGGTAAAGTGAATGCGGTGCCACAAAAGGTACACACAAATCAAAGGTATCTAAGAGAGAAGGTAGTGTATGGAAACATTGCCCAAGGAAAACGCATGGCGGAAGGAAACACCCCAAGAAGATAAAGGAGGTCAACTCAAGAGAATCAAGGAAGGGGTGTGAGGAAATAGAACTAGTTTGGTAGAGGATGATTTTCCCAATAGAGGCGACTGTTGGAAGGTGGGCATTACCTATTGGTACACATACATGGAAAACTTTATTAGAAGGTCAAAAGCGTTGCTCCATCACCTAATTTACATGTATGAGCCCTAAAATCAAACTTTATTTACCTGGGTGGATGATGTAGGAGCATCCGTGTTCACGTGCAATCTTGCATCAACCAAAAATATGGTAGAATAAAGGAATAAGCTGAGGTCAGCTATGTAGTTTGTTCGGGTATCAAAGTGTTTTAGCATAGTTGGGCATGTGTATACTATATTGTTCTTTTGGGATTGTTTGTTCTCTGTCACTGAAAGTGTTATTATTTGCACATATATATGTGTGTGGCAATGTTAGAATGTATCAGGGATATCCATGGTATTGTTTGGAATCCAAACAACTCTTGTAGAAATGGTGCAACTATTTGGAATTATGGCGGGGGACTAGAAACCTTTAGAGCATATGTGGAACTATAGAGTGCATTTCCAGAGGCTTATGTTATGAGGGAAAACACATCTTGATACCGCAAACCTAGATACGAAACCGTGAAGTCATTTGACTTTTACGCGAGCAGTTCTTCAAAGATCTTGCACCATAAGTTCTTTAATGAAGTGAAGAGAAGAATCAATGAAGTAGATGTACCAGGAGCATAACGCTGCTGCATAAGTGAAGGCCGCTGAACACTAATCAACATTCAAATTATGTCTGTTGGGTTGACTTGCCTTGCATCAATTTTAGCTATGTATTGGTCCTTTGGGCCTTATCTTCTATTTAATGTTTGTATCACATTTAATTACATATTCATAGGATGTCTTGGGATTACATTGTAATTGGCAATCCTGCCTATATAAACACATTGCTACATTTGTAAAAGGGAGTTCAATCTTGGAAGGTGTTTAGAGAGTATTTACTTCAATACCATTGCCATTCGTGGAATTCCATTCTAGATCAGAAATCCTGTGGAGTAATGACTTACATGCAGTTGCAAGGAGTACTGCATTAAGATCTGCGTGTAGGTTTGGGAGAGGTCAAAGGGAGGTTGAATCATAGAGGCAACACTGTGGTGTTGAGTGTTTTGCTTTCAAGCATTGTATGTTCTATGACATAATCTTTGGCCATCCGTCTTGATTGTATAACCTAATGATGTTAAATAAAACATTGTTGTTAGTGTAGATTGTTGTTATTCTGCTGTGCAATTCCGTAAGTGGCTCGGGTAAAGACATCCTTTCATTAGGACCCTAACCTTAGCTCCATCAAGACATCTGAACTTGCTCCATGTTTTGAACAAAATATGGGCGGTGAGGGACTCTAAGATGAAATGGCAAAGGTGATGTCTATCTATTCTGAAATCTATGGTTTCCTTTAAAGGTAAAGCTTTTGGAGGTTAAGATAAGACTTCACAAAGTTTGCTGTCTTGGATTATTTTTTGTGTTTAGTTGGAGATGTTCTTTTCCCCAGACCTTCTGGACTTGGTTTCAGATTATTATTTTAAATGGCCCCTATTGGTGAGGACCGCTCCTTGCAGATACTTGGATGATTACAGAAAGCTGCAAATGTTTATGGAAAACATTATGGTTGACTGCTATTGTTTTTTTATTTGGAAATCAAGATGCAAGGCTTCTTTTCGCAAGTATCCCTTGTGCCACAGCTCAGGGCAGTTGAGATTGTTCAAGCATGAGATGGCTTTTCTTAATGAAGTTAAAAACAACTTTTACGCAAATATGCCAAGTTATTGCCTCTTAGGGTGTAGGCTCATATGTTAGCCTTTGTAGCCTTCTTAGGGAGAGATATCCATTGCAACCCTGTTGACAGATTGATGCAATTACGTATTCTATGATGTTATATGAGTTTCATTTCTCAAAAGTAAAGATGAGTATCTTTTGTCGTACAATGAGGAAATATCAACTCCTTGAAAGTTTTATTTGCCCAGTTCTAGCTTCACCATCAGGACTGTTATCATGTTTTTGATGAGAATATATTTTCTTGATTTGAATTTTGTAATGTCTCAATATTTAAACTATTTACCTAATGTAGGCAATTGCAGTTATGACTATTGCATGTGTCACTGTATCAAATAGAAAGCAACGGGTGGTCCGGGAATCTGATAATATTGTTTGGTTTTTTAATTCCTGGCTGCTGTTTATAACCATGTTAAGTGATTGCATAGTTGCTATGTTTTATCTCAGATGGTTGGAAACAAGTTTCTATACCATACCCCCATATTGAAAATAGGCATTCTTATCCTTTGCAGCTACTGTGGGTGATGTAACATTGGTGGTCAAATTTTCGCCGATTATACTACAATGCTCCAAACTGGAAACATTAAAATGATATTTTCAAGGTAAATAAATATGACGTCGTATGGGTTTTTACCTCAAGCAATAAATGCAGTACATGGTTAGTTATCTACTAGTCATTGACTAGGTCACTAGTTATTATGATTTGGATATAAGTCTAAAACAAATTAAAGTTTATTATTTCTTTTTAAACATGGAGCTTTCTTGGCTTACCAGATTTAGGTGAAGTTTTATTCGTATGACTTTTATGTATGCCATTTAAATCTGTGTTAATAGCTTAAACAAGGTTTACAGTCTGCATAACCAGAAAGGTATTATTATTTGGATAATTTGTTGTTTGTTTATGCTGTGTTACTTGTTGATAAGGTTTTTGCATAGAGAGACGTGATTAATTGTTTGGGTATATTTGACTGCATTTATTTTTGATGAAATTGTGTGAACTAAAGCCTTACTATGAAACTTGCAGGTTTCCATTTTGGCAGGGACCTTGGCTCGATTGGATCGTGACGCCCTCACTATAAGAAGTATGTGATCTTCTAATTTAAATTGGATTTCTTATTTGCTTCCACTCTAGCATTGGTAATAAATATCCTTGAAGTTTTAAAGTTTGGTAAATGCTTCATGGATTTGATGGTTCCTTTGTAATTGCATCTAAGAAATTGTTGTTTTTTATTTTGCACAAAGAAATTATTTGAAATAATAGGCGATCATCAGCTTTTAGCAATTTTTGGAACATATTGTATTTTTACTCTCAACTATCTCATTAGTCAAATGTACTTGAAATAATATTTTGGCATGTTATCTTCTAGGATAAAGATTCACAAAATTTGAAAAGATTTCATGTCTGTAAAGTCAAGGTCGACAATTTGATTGAAACAATTTTATGAGTTCAATAGGCGTTTCATATACAAGACCCATTCTATATGTCCAACACTTTGTTGGAAAATTAACATTTTAGATGTTTTTTGTTTTGTAGAAAGGGTGTTTTCCTGTTTGCTCTTTCTGTTCAAGCGAGCAATGAATCCTTTTGTGCCAGACCTTAGTATTTCTTATCGTTGCATTGTTTGGCTACTTGTTTTGAGGTTTCTTGCATCTAAAAGGGTTCCTTTCATAGTCCAATGCATAGGCATAATATAATCTTTAGTAGAAGATTCCGATTTGAGTAAAAACACAACCCTTGGAAACATTGGAGGATTGTGAAAGTATGGAGTAGAAAAATGCAAGATCTTAAACAATCTCAAGAAAATTAAGAAGGCACCCAATGATGGGGTTGAAGAAAGGGTAACCTTAATGCTATTTGGAAATAATAGCATTATTTCCAAATAATCATCTCCTTATTACAATGTCCTGCCATATTTATGGGCACGAAAACCTTCTCTAAAATTAACCAATCTTTGCTTCATCACCAAGCAACCCAAACATAACTAACATTTTCTTTATCAAAAAATAATATAAAAGTTTCAATGACAAATCTATCTATAGCCTTTGCATTTGATCTAATTTCCTAAATAAATTCAACTGTATCTCTTCAAACTAAAACATACCAAACTCCAACAAATTCTATCTTTATTTCATGCAAACTTATCTTTTATTTGCATGACATATTTATCGTTAGATCATGCAGCCTTATCCTTATTTGCGCGGATATTATCTCTATTATCTTTTATTCTTTTCTGTATGGATATTATCACTAATGCTCTTTATTTTCTCCTGCATGGATATCCATTTCATGTTTGACTCTTATTACTGCACTTCTCGTGAGATGTGTTAAGCTCATCACAATTCCGCCCTGCTTGAATTGATTGGTCTCCAATCACTGTAAATAGCGAAGGCAGATCTTTCAATTGCACTAAATATTCTATAATGACTATTCTGTAGCCTTATATCTCTATTAGGAAGCCATATACCTTCAAGATGAAAACCAGAATGGAAACTAGATTGGATTGTACCTGGAATGATTTACTTGCTCAATTGCATGGCAAACAATGATAGCGGCTGTTGGCTTACTGATTTCCACTGTCGATATCAATGCTTTAGTAATATGGCATACGTGGATGATATGATCTGCTCCGTATACCTTTTCAATGATCACATGAAATCTTTACACACAAACTTTTGAATTCATTTACATGTTCCATTTGAAGCTTTTTATGTTCATGGTGAGATGTCTCTGTACTCATACGATCATTTAAAAGTTGAACTTCATCTATAATTGTGTTCATCCCCAACCATTAGAACTACTTTTAGTGCTTCATTTCAGAATTTCAAGTTGCAGCAATTGGCATATCAATTTCTTGTGAGCCTTTATCCCTGGTACTAGGAATGCATTTTGCCTATAATATATACCCTCTGGATTAATGTGTGCTGCAATTTCTTGAGGCTGCTTCCATCAACACAGACAATTTCCGAAATTTATTGAGTTCTTATATTTGTAGCAAATGTTATAGGTAAAATTTGTGGTGTTTGTTGCCAAAATTCCGTGTACCATAGTTGCTACAAGTTAGAAGCACTTTCTATTTCTTGCTGTCCAACTGTACTTTAGTTGCTTCCATATGGTGGATATTGGAAATTATATCACGATGAACTGATAAATTTTCTTCGACTCAGTAACTGTTTAAGGATAAGGATATTATTGTGATTCAAAGGAAGGCCTTCTTTTTGGCTAGCAGAATCATAACTCTGATACCATTGTTATGAGCCAAACTGAATTCTGAAATAATTTTGGAAATGAAGATTTGCCTAAAAAGCTAAAATAACATTTTGTTACAATTTGAAGTAATCTTTTTTAGAACTTGACATGAAGATATTGATCTAATTACAACCAATAATCAGAACAGGCCAAGCTTGTAGGTGAGCCACTCCCAATTTTGTATTCTAAGTTTCTAACTAATCTTCGATTAAGTGCAGAAGCACATAATCTCATTCTGATAGTCAGCTATAAAATAAATAACCTTTGTTTCATCACGAAGCAATCTAAAAATAACCAGCATATACTTCGTCACAAAGCAATCTAAATATAACTGATCTTTGTTTAATCACAAAACAATCCAAAATTTCATTCCTATAAGTAGTCTAAGTATAACTGATCTTTGCTTAATCTATCCATAGCCTTTACATGGCTTTATTTGTTCTAATTCCCTAAATAAAGTAAAGTCTACCTCATAACAATGTAACTACCTGAACTCCTGCAAATTTTATCTATATGTCATGCAAAATTAGCCTTTATTTGCATGACATGTTCTATCTTTACATCATGCAATTTATGCTTATTTGCATGGTATTCTCTTTAATATCTTTAATTCTTTTTTCTCGAATATTATCCCTAATATCCTTTATTCTATTCAGCATGGATATCGATATCATGTTTGATTCTTATGTCTCAACTTCTCGTGAGATGTGTTGGGCTCATTATACCTTGACTGCAACATAGACAGTATTCTAGCGGAGACAGATTCATGGATGCTTGCCTGTGGCCTGAATAAAACTTCAGATACTAATATTGATCATGGAAATTGAGGCACACCTTTTTCTACTTATCTAAACCAGAGCAGTAAGCAAAAATACCTCCTACACTCCATGCCCTCTCCATATTCAAACCAGGCTTCTTCCCCAACTAACCAGCAGTCTCTCTTCAGAGAATATTGTTGTATGGTCAACGTATATATACCACTTAATGGCAACAACAAAATTGTAATAATAAATCAACTCGTTGACTAGGTCATGCAAAACATTGCTCAAAAGCCCATTTCAATTTGGGACTTGAATACTATCAAATCCTATGATGAGAAGAAAGGGGAGAATAGATTCAGTCAGAAATTTGGATTCTCTTGTACAATTAATATCACGTGGATCCATTCCCTGATAAAGGGCAGCATATGACAGGAAAAAAAGAAAACACCTTGACATTTTGGTCCCCTCCAGAATCAGGAGGTGTAAAACTCAATTTTGATGGTGTTTGCAAAGGACATCCAGTAACAGCTAGAAGTGGTAGAATCTTTTGAGATGCCCAAGGGCAACCTCTCTTGACGTTCTCCCTTTTCATCAGAAAGGATATAAATAATATGGCTGAGGCAAGATCTATTTCAAAGGGTGAATGTTGTGGTCCTCAAGGACTGGAAAAAACTGGACATTGAAGGAAACTCACAAATTATCGTTAATGCTGTTAATGGGGACACCATTAAAGCATGGCAAATCAGATGTATTGTGGAGGGAATCAAATGGTTTTGCACAAAGTTTAACATGGTCAAATTTAAGCATTTCAACAAGAGATGTAGCCAGGCCACTGACTGAGCTGCTGATGGTGGTACTGGGTTAAGAGTTCCTGCCGCTAGACCAGGGAATTTTGGGAGCCTCGTTTCCTAAATGATACTAAAAGGATTTTGATTGAGGATGCTTGTCACTCAAGGTAAGGTATAGAGTTTGAAAACAAAAAGCCTAATTTATATATAGATTTAATTAAATACATTAATATACATAGAAATATACAAAAAAGAGGAAAAAGGATAAAAGAGAAAAACAGGGATTAAATGTGGCAATTACGTGTCGGTGTGAAGAGCAATGAATGCTAAGAAATCATGGTATACCTCATCACCCCCAATGTTTATTGCCTCCCCTCACTTTAGATGCTTGATTAATTGCCACCTCCTTGCTTCATGAATATTGTCCTTTGCATGGGTTGAAACATCGGATTCAAGGCGTGTGTGGATAGTGGAGTGTGGGCGGTGAAGGTGTCTCCAGATGGTCTTAATTTAGGTTTGCCCCTCCCTTCGGCTCCAGTGGATTCTGCTTTTGCAGCATTCTTGCTTGCTTGGGTGGGTAAATGTATGGTGGGGATTTGGTCTTCTGTGAGTCAAGATTGTTGGGTGAATGTGGGGATGCTAGGTCAGTGGTCTTTGTTTTTTTGTCTTCCCTCTTCCTTTGCTCGACACTATTTTGTTGGTCTCTCATTCTTTGTTCCAGGTTGTTCTGAGAAGTTGATGGAATGGCTTGCTTTTTGTATCTTATTTGGCTCTGATGCAGGAGCATAGGCTCAAAACTCATCAAGTGGCTTCAAGAGATGGTAAATATGATGTTTTCATGCTTCCAAATGTATTTGTAGGTCAAAACACCAATCAAGGACTTTGGAACAGGGTTTCTCCATTTTCCCTCCAAAATGGACCATTTGAAAATTTGAATTATAAA
Organism: Taxus wallichiana var. yunnanensis; assembly: GCA_018340775.1. Classification (NCBI taxonomy): domain Eukaryota; kingdom Viridiplantae; phylum Streptophyta; class Pinopsida; order Cupressales; family Taxaceae; genus Taxus; species Taxus wallichiana. The sequence continues at coordinate 829,730,674 of CM031242.1, read as the reverse complement.
CAGGCTTGTGAAGGCCTTAAGCATGAAAAAGGGAGGTGTCAAAAGTTTGTAATGACCTTAATGGTCTTATGGAGCTTATTTATACCTTACCATGATGTAAAACCACCTTGACATGTTGTCAAAGGTGAATAAGTGAGATGAGGGATCATTAAGATAAGATTGACTAAGTCCAAGTAGATGGATAAGAGGGAAATAAGGCTATAAAATCCATATCCTCATCATGAAAGTTGTAAGGTATGAATTTATAGAGTTGTTATAGTGTTATCTATCACTATTCTATATTTAGTGATAGTGGAGTCTCCATAGGGGTGGTTAAGATTCAAGAACATCTAGGAGCACTTTTAGGATCTTCTAAATTAGGTTGATTTAGTATTATTTGGGGGATTTCGAGAAAAAGAAGAGGACAGAGTTGAATTCATTGTAGCTAGTGTGTATTTGATCAATGTAATGAAATTGAGGTGTTGGTGTGAAAAATCTCCATTATTCTATGCAAATTTTATGTTTTTGCCAGGACCGTGTGTGAGGGTTTCTAACAGGACAGTGAGCTAAAACCTTACAGTCAGCCTAAACCCACATCTAATCCCTTACTGTCAATTTGAAAAGGTGAGGAAGATGATTACAAGCTCAACAAAATTTATTTGAGCTCTTGAAAGCGCTTTTACGGTTTTTATAAGCATTTTAGTGGTCTCGGGCTGAAATTAGGGCAAGCTCTAAAAACTTTTCTAACCAGTACAAATTGCCTAAATTTTGGAATATTCTGTGTCCCTGATAGGGAATAAGCCTGCAAAGTTTCAACTCCAGGTTGCACATGTGGAGGAAGATAGAATCAACAGTAATCTTGCAGACCTGAGAAGAAGGTACAGTGAACAGTGGAAGGAGAAATTGCATACAAGTTAGTTAGATATGAAGGTTGGTGAACAATGAATGATGCTAGAGCATGTTGAGGGGGTAACTGAGGTGATCCAATAAAGTTTTATGGTGAGTGTAACTTTGTAAACCCATACTGTCATAACCTTCCAAGGAGAATAGGCCTAATTAGTATAAAACAGAATATAGAATGCCCTGTTCCGTGCGAAGGAACAATAGTTGATTTTGGAGTATGTTGGAGAACTCTGTAAAGGGTATCTAAATTGGTTTTCATAATCTCAGGATCACTACTCTACAACAAGTTATACCCAGAGAGGCCATTGAGGAAGGCTACAAGCTTCTAGACTCCAACAAGGTAAGTGTATGTTAAGCTCGCTACAGAACCCTATTCATGCATTGATAAGGTGTGTTGTAGGATCTCATAGCATGCTGAATGTCTTTCAGTCAAGGGTAAGTCTAGAAATCCATGAATCATCAGTTTGAACCTTGGTATAGGCCTAGGGAGAAGCTAGTGGAAGCTAGTGACAGAGTGATTTACTTATTTGATTACATGAATATCTCAAGCTGAGGTCATATGAGTCTAAGCAAGATCTTATGTCATATTAAAGGACCATGATAGTCAGAAATCATATAAAGGTTGAAGGAATGATAGTTCAAGCTCAAGTGATCAGAGAAAAGAGTCAAGTATATATAGTATGGCTGAACTAAGATAAGGCATCAGGCTCCCTTCTTCCCTTCCCATATTGCTTTTCATAAGCATCTGGTTCCTGTCTTTGAACTTTCGTGGGGTTGTTGGTTTCTTCTGTTTAAAGGGTGGGTTTCGACCTTAGGTCTGATGCAGCTGATCTCAATACCTGAGGTTTTAGCAGTGTCTGATGAAGCCTTGAAGATGGTATCTGCCCTGAAGTGTTGTGGCCTAAACCATGTTTTTGGTATAGTGATGTCTTCTGGTGCAGGAGTGAGGCAGTCAATTAAGGAAGAACAGATTGGTGGTGGGCCTTTTGCCCCTTTTGGGTTGGTGGCTGATAAAGGAAAGAGGAAGGAAAATTGCCTAACAGAGGCACTGGGGAAAATGATCTCTGAATATGTCAACCAGAAAATTAAAACCCCTTCATGCGGGGTTACCATGAAAGTCAATGAGGTGGAGGGCGGGTACATCAGAAAATTGATGAAAATAATGCTATAAGACCCAGTGCAGTCAATTGGCAGAAGAAATGTTTTTGACATGGCTCAATTAGACTTGAAAAAAATTGGTAGTTTTAAAGATGGTTCTAGAAGACCCAGATGACTGCTCTAGGCCGATTTTGGCATAATTTTTAAGATGGCCGAGTTTGTGAAAAATGAGCTCATTGAGTAACATACAGCAAAAAAGCCTGCCTCCAAAGATAAAAGTAAAGACTTGGATACTCATTATCAGCTGATCTTATGCCATCTGATTCTATCAAGTGGTTGGTCAGTGGACTGAAGAGTCAAATTTTCCATTATTCCATGCAATTCTGTGTGTGCTTGCAGGGCAGGGTGAATTATATAAATTTATCTGTTCTCTCTTGAGAATGCCAATTCAACCAGCAATTCACATCACAAAGATCATACGTCTATATAACTATAAAATACTTGGTCATTATAGAGCAATCATATGGGTCTTCTAGGGCCATCTTAAAAACTACCAGTTTTTCCACCCGATGCAGTTGGCAATCAAGGAGTTAGATTTTGGAATGCTTGGCAATGATGTCCATCTTGGTTATTGTGGATTAAATTTTGCCATTGAAGTAAACTGGGACATCTTCCCCAAGCCTCATATTATTCTGCATGATAACATGCCTAATAATTTTTGAACCCCATGTGGATTGATCCCTGGGTTGGCACTTTCACTTTATGTTTTTTGTGGGTCTAAGGGCCTTCCCTAGTTATCATAAAGCAAAAAAAAATCACACGGATCTATGATAGATCTGGAATTCACGCAAGGAAAGTACTCATGGACTAAGAGACCAAAATGCAGTCACTACATAGCTGAAAAACAGGACAGAATCCTAGTTCCTAATAGGTATCCCACCTCTCAGTGGCAAATTACAACAAATGTGCATTACACAACCATCTCCGACCATTGACCGGTTCAGATTCGAATCCACTTGTCTGTCCTACTTGTATTTCATCTCTAACATGCAAAAATGGTGGCAAGCAGCCTGCCTCATCACAAGGCATGCTATCTAGAGGTTCTTGGGCAAGCTTAACTATTCTAGAATGAGGATGGAGGAGTATATTTTGGCAATATCTTTTGCCAAGCTGCTGATTTGATGGGAAGTCAGAAAAATAAGCTTCACAACATATCCAGCGACCCAGGCTCAATGTCTCATCCTTGATCCAAGAGCTATATTTCAAGCAAAGAGAAGAATGTTATTGGAAAGAACGATTAGAGAGATCCAGATCAAGCAACAGGATTCCAACACCAAGTGCTTCGACAAATCACTACCAAACAGGTAGCATATAAACTCTATGTAGAAGATCAAAACTTCACCCAACATGTACATACAGACAATGCAGAGAGATACTAGAGAACACACCAGATGTTTTTAGCAGCTCATTTACAGAAGGACCTCTAAGCCATGCGAAGCAAAGGGCTCAGGGTGCTGGAACTCAATATGTTCCTAAAGTGGTCAATGAAATCAATGATCAGACTATGATGGGCCAAATAACACAAGAAGAGCTTTGACGCATCATCTTCTCCTTCCAAAATAATAAATACCTAGGACCAGATGGCTTTTCAGTGCTTTATGATCATATTTTTGGACTCAAATTAAAAATATCTTCTATCTATAACAGAGGAATCATAGCAGAATTTTCTGTGATTGAGAGACATCAGTGATACTCAAATTTTCGGTTTGTGGATGATACTCTGCTTCTCTCCATGATTGCAGTCAGGAAGTCAAACAGATCCAGTTTCCTACACATCTATGAAGAGGCTTCATGACAGCAAGTAAATATGCAGAAATCTGGTGTCATCTTCTTCAATATCCCTACCCAGCACAAAGAGAAGTTTATAAGAATTCCAGGAGAGCAAGCTTCATATGACCTTATTGGAATTTCTTATATATTGGAACATCACAAAAGTAAACTGGGGATAACCATTGGCAAGGTGAAATTCGAGCTAGGAAAATGGACTAACAGATGGCTTACGCTCAATGGGAGATGTAATTGCTTCATGTTGTCCATCAAGTGATCCCCATATTTCTCCTCATGCTTCTACCCACTCCCAAGCAGGTGGCAAGCTCAATATTGAAATACGGAGAAGCTTCCTCCGGAGAGGAGTGCATGACAAATTCAAGTATCCCTTGTTTTCTTGGGATGCGGTTTTTAAATCAAAGCTGCAGGCAGGCTCAACCTAAAAGACAAACATGTTTAATCAGGCATTTTCCCCAAAGACGAGCTGTTGACTTTGTGCCAATCTTAACTCCCCATGAGAAGCTATCATCTGTCATAAATATTTCTGTAATCCTGTGCAGTCCTAATGACAGCTGATTGACATTCTCAATTCTCGATGGTTGCTGGACAAATCAAAAGGTGATTTTGGAATCCGCCTGGGATCTTGGCAACAGGAAAAGTATTCTATGTTGGGAAGATAGCTGGAATGAGATCCAACCTTTATCCAACCTCCAAATTTTTGAGTTGTAATAGCTAATGCAAAACAATATGTATATGGTAACAGCACATTGCAGCTAATTCTCACGGTCAGACTCACTGGGACATTATAGCTATAAAGAGCATTGGATCTTCAAATCAACTCTAAATGAATGCATCGGTGAGTTAATTAACCAATCAGCCTCCGATATCTCCCAATCATCCTAATAAAATAGTATGGCCTGGTACCACCTCACGAGAATGTACGGCTGCCTCGGCTTATGCTATCCTGACCAAAATTGACCTGCTAGTGGGCCAAAATGGAACAGCTTATGGAATATTCAAATATGGCTGAAAAAAAAAAAGACCACATGGCTTGTTTTCCATGGCAAAATTCTCATTGGAGAGTTGTAGAAGGGGGTTAGGTGGATCCCATTTAATGTCCAAATTGTCCGAATCCCATAGTGATATAATCCAGCAACTTTAAAAGCGCGACGGTTTTACCACTCGAGCTTGTTCAATTTGTTGAATGGTCAATCAGGTTTCTTTTTAATTAGAACAAATATTGCTTGAAAATGTTTTGTAATGCCCCCTTTTTGAATTAATGCCAAATGAAGACTTCTTGCCACTCTCTTCCGTGGCCAAGAAGAATAAGAGAACAAGGAAGTAATCAAACTTAATTACAACTTTCTTTTATTATTTTTAATGTTTTATTTGGTGTTTCACTCCTTAAGGCAGGTCGGCTGGGGTTATATGACCCCAACAAGAGATTAGAAGATAAAGTGAAACTTAAAGAGGTCGGTTTTCACCCAAGGGGGTCTTGGCGCCAACTAAGGGATATAAAAGGAGGTCACTTGGCTCATTTGGACATCATCTTTTGGTGCATATACACTTATACTTTTTGGTTTTTGGGCCAATTGCTCAATACCTTTCTAGTTGAGGACGAATACCCTCTTGTGGCATCCAAGGAGGATGAAACCCTTCCTTGTGGCTAGGTGGAGAACAAAACTCTCCATGTTGGTGAATTGAAGATCTCTATTGAAGACTCTCTTGTTGATTTGGATTTAGGCATCGAAGGCCTACAAGAGCTTTGACATATTTTTGGAGCCCCTCTCCTAGGGAGCGACTAGGGTTTGAGTGTAATTTGGTGCCTTCTAGGGCACATAACTGATTTATTTTTTGATATTCTAATTTATCATAATTTATAAGGCTGGAATTTATAATTTGACTATTTTTGGAGGAGTTTATCTATCGTTTTCAGCCCTTGTTTGTGGCTGCCTTGCTTCTATCATAAATTTAATTACAACCGGGTTTCATCTCCTGTTTTCTCAATTTCTTTTGGATAATTGTTGCCATACTTCAAATATTTATTTAAGACTGGTTATATGGTGAATTAGTTGTGCATGGTTATATGGTGAATTAAAGTCCCTATACGGTTCACTGCTAGGGTTTCAAGGAATATTAAAGCTGTTGTGTAGTATCCCCTATTTTCGAATTAATCCAAAATAAAGTATTCCTTGCCTTTTCTCCTTCCGAAGGCAAGCAATGGATGAACAAGGGAAGGTTGTGGATCATATTTCAATTTTCTTCATTTATATTTATGATTTATCTTTGTAAATTCCCATTATAAGGGGTTGTTTGGGTTTAGTACTTTTAAAAGGCACAATAAAAGATTATAATGACTTACGGGTCGGCTTTGCCTTTTTGGCCTTCGACGCCAAGGTGAGGTTATAAAAGGAGATCATATACTTCATTTGCACTCACACATCTTTGGCGCATTTACTCTACTTGGACTTTTGGGCTGATTGCTCATTGTTCTTCCACTCTTGGGCGAAAATCCAAGTGTGTGGCATTCCAAGAAGGACGAAAACCCTTCTTGTGGTTGGTAGGGGATGAAAACCCTCCTTCCTTGTGTGGGCTTGAAGGATTATTGCAGATTTGTGAAGAAGTCATAACCATATTTTTATATGCATTGATTGGTCTCTCCTAGGTGGAGCGACTTACCCTAGGGTGAAGTTTGGTGTCTTCAAGGGCACGAATTTGATATTTCATTTCATATTCAGATTTGCCTCTATTTATAAAGCCGGAATCTACTATTTGTTGTGAAGTTTGGGGTTTCTAAACCCTCCTTTCATAATTATTTTGGAGCTGTACTTCTGCTGGTTATAATTAATTTTCAGCTGAGCATTAACATGTTTTTTGGGTTGAAAACAGTTCTAAAATATCTCTAAAAGGTTTATAAAAATTGTGGATGCATTGTTGGATGATATTTTGGTGAAATTGTGAGTTTTTCATACTGCTGTTCCAAAAATCTGATCGCTGTCCAAATCTGGGTTTATTTTCAGTTTGCTGGTCCTAAAATCAGATTTGATTATATAGAGGGTTTGCTTGATTTCCTAATTTTCAGTTTCAGCCCTTGAAAGGGATATTACAGTGGTATCAGAGCATGGATCTTCAAAGGCCTAGGGTTTCAATGGAAGAAGGCAACAAGGGCTTTCTATACTACCAAAGAAGAAGGAAAGCGGATCAGCCAAGGGAAGAAGGCAATATGGCTAATCAAGATCCTCAAGAAGCCAAATTTGATAGATTGATCGAAGGACAAGAGAGATTAGTGGATACAATGGACTTCCTTGCCCTATCTCTTTAGAGGATGGTTGAACCTAGGGTTCATAATAGTGATGGTAGCTCATCTGGAGCTAATAATGCATGACGACCCATGGGATCAACCCACGATCAGCCACAAGGCCCACTTTTCTTCCAAGGGAAGAAGCTATGTTGAATGTTGGAGCAAGGCCTTCTACGAGGCAAAACATTGCCTCAAGCTATGAAAAGTATATGTCTTTTTCAAGAGAGATTCGTGAAGCTATTTCACTTCCCAAATTCATTGGAGTGAATAGAGGGAGACCTAGGCCCGAGCCTAGACATCTTTTGTCACATAAAGAGCACAGTGAGCATACAACTCAAGATTTGCACCTTGGAGGAAAGGGATCCATAAAGAATGAAGATTCAACCCTTACTTTTGTTATTGTCCGGAAAGTCAACATGTTGAGGTAATTGTTGATCATTGTTTGATTAATACTTGCTAATATTTCAGCGTGTGTGGACTCCAGGATTGGAAAGGAGGATGGTGAACAAGTGGGAAAAGAAAAAGGAATGATTGGAAACCATTTTTCCAAGAGACATGACAATAATCAACTTGCTGGTTTGTTTAGAACAACAATCAATAAGGAGCCCAAGGATAAAGGTTGGGTGCATGAGCCTAGAGAGGAAGGGGAGATCATGAAGCACAAGTTGGAAGGTATAAACCCTTTGATCTTTCATGATGATTCTATGATTTCTAATGAGGGCATGTTACAAGAAGAAAAATATGATTTGCAAGATGGTGAAGAGAGGTTGAAGGGTGAAGCTCAATTGTCAAAGGACGACTGGAGGTACGAACATAATTCAGATTTGTTACTTCCTACCATGTTATTTCAGATTTATGGTCATGAGAAAATTGTTGAAAGGAATGACCTTGGGGCAAATGTGATGCTCCAAGCACATCACGACAAATAGGAAGCCTTCATGATGATACGGGTGATGGCACATCAGATTTGCATAGGGTCCATGGACCAAGACTTTTGGGTGACCTTGTTGAGGGTCATGTGGTTGAAGAGGGTGCTTTTCCGATGACTACAATCACTTTCAGATCGCTGGAAATTTCAGAACAGCGTATGGTAAGCCATATGATGTTTCATTGGATCATGACAAGAGTCTATGGCATCATTATTTATCATTGCCATGCGTGGGTGATCATAACTTTGCTAATGAGGAGCAAGGTTGGGAAAAGACTCTTTGCCAAGGACTTATTTTACATCTTCCAAGCAATGAAGTGGTTTTTTATGGCAGCCCAAGGTATGATGTAAATCAAATTTTATCTCCTCTTATATCGCTGCCATACTTGTGTCATTATGGGAAATTTGTTGTTAAGGATCACATGTCATGTTTTGGTGATGATGGCATATGGCATTTAGATATTTCCTTGCAAGGGTATGTGGTTCAGGTTGATCCCTTGAATTGCAAGGAAGAGGAAGCCCTTGATATTGTTACTCCATACACATGGTTAGAAAGAAATTCGAGGGAGATCATTATGAATGCTAACAAGGTTATGATGGATCCTACCCTCCATGGACAAGGCTTCACGGTCAAGACAACAAATGGTTACTCTATGCCATGCACAAAGAAATGTTCCCAACTCCATATTACATTGGGAAAATATGAGGTATGTGCTGATTTCTATTTCATTAACATGGCTGATATGAATAGCGTGTTTAGGGTCCAATGGCTGTTATCATTGGGAGAGCTCACCTTCAATTATCAAAGCATGGAAATAAGCTTCTCAGACAAGGGTGAGAAGGTTATATTACAAGGTATGCTTCTAGACACACCTCAAGTTAAGTATTTGGTTGTAATGTCCCCAAATGGACACATATCCACCCACTATGGATTTTAGGCAAATCCCAACCCAATGCAGCAATTTATAAAAGATATTCCAAAATTTATGAATGCAGATCAAATTTTTATATAGAAAATGTGACTAGGTATGGAGATGAAAACCCACCAAATGTGAATTAAAACCACTGAATCTTTAATGGAAACAATTCAACAATTTTTGTAAAGATGGAATCATAAGAGAAATACCATATTGATCATCAAAACAGGCTGGAATTTATTTATAATAATTCTGCAAACAACTGCCCTCAGACACAACTGAAAAGTGCCTAATCCTTGAGCCAAAAATTATGCAAGTTCGTTGTTGTGATCTCTAAAAATTAGACATACGAACAACAATCAAAATCTGATCCTAAACAGCTCTGGAACCCCACAAACCAGCTCTCCAAGTGGGTCGCTCCTCCTAGAAAAGGGCTGGAAATAGTAGAAACACATCAACTTTTCCTTCAAACCCTTGATTGAAATTTGCAACTTCAGCCTTCAATACAATTGGAAAACAACTGGAAAATCAACTAACTCCTTTATCTGCAATGGAAACCCTTGTGTGGAGAATCCTCTCAACTAGAAGAAGAGTTTTCGTTCTCAAGAGATTGTTTCTAAGAGTTTTCGTCCTTAGAAAATATTTTATAAAGCTCTAGGCAAAGACAAAAACTAGATTTGTATAAAATAGAAAAACATGCCTTTTACAAGCAAGTCGACATGCTTTTATAGATGAGCTTGGCCAAATAGCCACCCTCATCTTCCAATCAGATTTCACCTCCCTCATTTAATGTTTTTTCCACCCTTTTTCATCCTCTAAAGGGGTCGCATTTTCTCCTAGGGGAGAATAATAAACATAAAGTGATATTTCCCTTTTTTCTTATTTTACTTTATCATTTTATATTTTTCTTTTCTATTTTTAATTTGACTTTATCATTAATAAATTAATATAAAGTGTTATAATATTATTTTATATTGCACTTTTATAATTAATTCATTATGATAAGTTTCCCTTTCTATCACTCTTTAGCCGCCGGGAAACAAAATTGGGTTAAAGGTCTTCTTCTGAATTATCTTAGGAAGTGTGGGACATTTCATTGGTAGAAGATACTTGGCCATGGGAATCATATTTTTGCTCCTTATCTAAGACAACAACTGATTGGAAGCCTTTAATTACAACTAAGCATAAGTTTGCTAATGTTGTTTTGGAGGAAATTGGGAATGAAAGGTTTGAAATAATGGATGGGATCATTCACTACAAGGATGGAGTCTATTTGGCTTCCAAATCAAGGGTGAAGAACATGATAGTGTGGGCTGTTCATGATGCCCCATGGGCTGATCATCTGGGCTATTTCATGAGACACAAAAAGGGTGAAGGTAAAGATTTCAGTTTTCTCTTTGCTTATGGAATGAAAGGAATTTGATGAAAGAGAATGCTAGCATGACATGTTTAAGACAACATAAGCTTGATGGGAATTCTGATTTTCTTCTCTATGAATTGCTAACCCATGGTTCCATGAATGAACCAAAAGAAGTATGGGAAAAGAGAAGCCATTATGATGAATTTGCAGCTGTTCACATGACCGCCAAAGAGGGGAATGGTGACTCTAATTTTCAGTTTCATGGCCTCATGATAAGGCCTGCTGTTCCTAGTTTTTCAGCGTATGTAAGTCAATTTTCAGCCCCTACTGTACTCACAAATTTCCTTTTTCCCATCAGATTTCAGTTTGGGAGTTGTTATGTCATGATTATAGGGCTGAATTTGCAAAAATCAGATTGGGAGCTGCCATTAGCAGCCACGAACAACAATGTATTTTCATTTTTTGAGAGCATTCCATCATGGAATAATGAGGAAGGAAGATTTCAGTTGAAAGAAGGAATAAATCAGATCATGATGTGTTATTTTCAGCCTTGAACATTCTGATTTTTGAAAAAAAAATGCATGGTTACAATGGTTTTGGGACAACATTACTGAAGTGTTGAGAAGCCATCATTGGGATGCAAATTATGAGATGGTGTGAAACAATGGAAGAGAGCTAGCTATCATGTCCCTAAGGCATGATAAGGGGAATTTAAAAGTGTTGTTAAACACTCTTGTTTTCTTTGATATGTTTGCTTCTTGTGCAGGTACATCAAAGAAGAAGCAGTTGAGATTATTCGGGATCCAGGCACTTACAATTGTTTGAGGGCAAGCAATTTCGGGAAGGGAGGATTGTAATGTCCCTTTTTCCGAATTAATCCGAAATAAAAATTCCTTTCATCTTTCCGAAGGCAAGCAATGGATGAACAAGGGAAGATCATGGATCATATTTCAGTTTTCTTCATTTATATTTATGCTTTATCTTTGTAAATTCCCATTATAAGGGGTCAACTTGGTTCGAAGTGCTTTTAATAAGGCATAATAAAAGATTATAATGACTTATAGGGGTCGACCTTGCCTTTTTGGCCTTTGGCGCCAAGGTGAGGTTATAAAAGGAGATCATGGACTTCATTTGCACTCATACATCTTTGGCGCATTTACTCTACTTGGACTTTTGGGCTGATTGCTCATTGTTCTTCCACTCTTGGGCGAAAATCCAAGTGTGTGGCATTCCAAGAAGGACGAAAACCCTTCTTGTGGTTGTTAGGGGACGAAAACCCTCCTTGTGTGGGCTTGAAGGATTATTGCAGATTTGTGAAGAAGTCATAACCATATTTTTATATGCATTGATTGGTCTCTCCTAGGTGGAGCGACTTACCCCGTAATGTCCCCTTTCCCTCGCCACAGGCCTGAGGGCCAGTACGGGTCCTAACCCTAGTCATGCCCAAGGGGTTACAAACGCTATGAGCTATTGGGTATGAATATCTAGTCCAGTTATAATTTTTCGTTGACAGAATATAAAGTGCTTTCGAAGGGACTAGATATTATGTTTTATCATTGGAAGGGGCCACTTAACTCCTAGTGTTCTAATTTTGCGTTGGGGGTCACCTTTTGGACCATGGCGACTTGAAAAGGAAAAAGTAACTTTAAGTTACTTTATTAATTTGGTCTTTCCTAGGGGAAAATGCGACTTGGGCTTTTTAGGGTTCCTTGACATGAGAAAAATTATATAAGGAGTGGAGGGGTGAATAGATGGTCATTCATGCATACACTTATATTTCTTTTCATGTGCAATCGTTGTTTGCAAATATCCACTTGTGGAGTAAGATACCACAGAACCCTAGCTTCGGTGGTGAGAGATCCACTCCTAGCTAGTAGGGCACTTTTTGGTGGGTGAGAGATCCACCCTAGTTTGTCATTTTTGGAGCTGAAATCAGGGCTATTCGTTAGAGATATTTCCAGAGGGTTTCAGTGAAGGGTTTTGGAAGATTTTGGGTATTTTGGAGTAGAGATTTCAGGTTTTTTCAGGGCAGATCTACGGCAACCCCTTTGGCAAAGTCTAGCATCAGTTTGAAGGCATTTGCAAGGGTTTCCAATCATCTCCTAGGTGGGGCGACTTGTTTTGGAGATTGCAGACCTGTTTTGGAGGGTTTCCACTTCCTCAAATTCTGATTTGAAGGTTGGGATGTCATCTCCTATATTTATAGATAATATTTCCAAAGTTTCATAATTTTTGCATCTATATTTCGGAAGATATTAATTTTAGAAGTTTTCAGCTGTTTAGGGCACGCTGTAATTTTCTGGCAGCGTTCTATTATTCGAAAAATTCCAAAAACAGTACTATAATATCTGTTATTGTATTAACAAGCTCCATTTAAAATTTCAAGAGATTTGAGCAAGTATTTTCAGAGTTATTCATTATTTTCTGTTCGCTGCCCTAGATTTAATTTTCTGCAAAAATCAGATTTTTGTTTGGCTGCAATTTATCTGCATTTTGCATATTTTAAAGTGATATCCTATAAGGGATATTGCATACCCTAGGGTGAAGTTTGGTGTCTTCAAGGGTACGAATTTGATATTTCATTTCATATTCAGATTTGCCTCTATTTATAAATCCGGAATCTACTATTTGTTGTGAAGTTTGGGGTTTCCAAACCCTCCTTTCATAATTATTTTGGAGCTGTACACCTACTGGGTATAATCAATTTTCAGTTGAGCATTAGCATGTTTTTTTTGGGTTGAAAACAGTTCTCAAATGTCTCTTAAAGGTTTATAAAAAATGTGGATGCATTGTTGGATAATATTTTGGTGAAATTGTGAGTTTTTCATACTGCTGTTCCAAAAATCTGATCGCTGTCCAAATCTGGGTTTATTTTCAGTTTGCTGATCCAAAAATCAGATTTGATTATATAGAGGGTTTGTGCTAATTTCTTAATTTTCAGTTTCAGCCCTTGAAAGGGATATTAGATGGTGTTATAAAAATCAGAATTTACTTCAGTTGGGGTGTGTGTGGTTTCCTTGATTTACAGTTTCAGCCTTAGAAAGGGACATTACATGTTTCCTTTTTAATGGTCTCTAAATATCAGTGGTGCTCTTCATAAAGTTGCTTTTATTGTTGTTTACAAAAACTCAAAACGTTATAATCCAATTTACTTGATAATCTAAGGCTGGGACTATGCATAACATGCTAATATTTGGAAATTAAGTAAGATGCTTTATCTTTTTATCTGATAATTTGAATTTTTGGCATCTACAAGTGCGAGAAACCAACCTATATGATAACCAAGGTTGTAAATCTACTCTCAATATTCTAATGTCTAAAAATCATGCTGTGGGAACTGGCACCATTTATATTTAATGGGCTTATATTTAAAATGTGAGATTGAATATATCTGATTTGTTGTACGGTATTTATAGTTCTTGCTATGGCTTATTATGGACTGGCATATATCTTGCAGGGATGGATATAATGACTTCAACACCTTTTACATGCAGGTATGTTGTCTTCATTGGAAATCATTATTGGTTAATTGCTTTTTGCATGATGAATCTGAGTAAAAATATTTTGGTATTCTAGATTTGGCACGTGCTGTCACTAAAATATATTTTGAGTGATATCAGGAATAAAAATTATGTTTTGAATAATATGAATAAAAATAATGTTCTGAATGACAGCATGAATTGAAAATAAAATTTCTTTAAGTCAAATTGCACATGATGCAGAAATATTCAGGTGCCGATCTTTTCCAATATTTCTTTTCCTTGGGAGGCTAAAAGCAGATTGTCATACCCTGACATATTAGATTTTTGAAATTATACAGTAGGTGCAGTTACAATGCGTGAAGAATTGAAATATTACGAGTTGTTGAATTTATCACGTAACAATAGATACTAGGAAGTTCAGGATCTTACCTTCTATTGGTGACTGGCTTTTGTTGTTCTACCTTTGGGGTTACATTAGTTGATGATCTGGAGAATGCTTTTAGATTAGACGTGCATTCGATGTAGTGTGTGATAGACTACTCAGTGGTTGCATACACTGTTTGGTCTCATAGACATCACTAAAATCCTTCATTCATTCATTTATAGGAACTCGTTTAATATCAACCTTAGTAAAGCTCATTTGTCGGTTGCAGCTCACATACCATAACAAGTTTGAATTAATTGCTTTCCTTGCTACACGAGTATTATACCGAGTCCTTGTTTACCAACCATGCATAAGTATACCTGCAAATCACCATGCCATGATGTCAACGTGGCCATCTGTGGCACACCAACATTAAGTAAACTTGATCTGTACTCTCATGCTAGGGGCCATTTAGAGAAATGAATTGAAGTAAAGCTGAGACTATATATGATGTGTAGAAACGAAGAATTAAAAAAAAAAAAAAAGAAAGACGCATATGCAAATCTGGTAGTAAAGCATACTATACAATTTTTCATCCTTTATTGGATTAATGGGTTGTTTGTTTTAAATGCATTTTATGTATGCATTTATTAGTTTTTCCCATTTTATTCAATTTTTGATACATGTCTTTTCCTTGTCTATCTTGCATTTTACATTATGTGCATATTAAAATGCTTTAGGGAATTTCCATGTTCACTTCATGTTTGTACATCTACAGGCAGCTTCAGGGACCAAAGGAGGTTCTAGTGGCTCACCAGTAATTGATTGTCATGGACAAGCGGTTGCGCTAAATGCTGGAAGCAAATCATCAAGTTCATCTGCATTTTTCTTCCACTTGAAAGAGTAAGTTGTTTGTAATTCACAATTGGGCTTTCGATGCAAGAACTAGATCCCACAAGTGTTGACATTGTATAAAAGCAGAGTTGTTCACTGCATATTAGGGTTATTTTCCTTTCATATTTCTTTGACTGTTTTTATGTATCAACCTTTTTGCATGTCATGACTTGGAAAGATTGAGATTGTTTTAAAAGTGCTTAGGGTTACTAGTTTCATGCGTCCACTCCGTCCTCGTTAAATGAATACAATAAGATTTGAGATGAAAGTTTTATATCTGAATGGGCATTATAGTTTTGTTCACCTTTGTTTGCTGGAAAACGAGTAACATTCCTATTATAATGTAGCTCCGATATTTATGCAATTGTTAAAAAATTCTTGTTCAAGAATGGGATCAACTAAGAAACCTAATAATGTTTGGGATCTTGTCATCTGTCTGAGGCATTACTTTCCATACATAGAGAAACAACTTGACCCTCTGTACCTGCAGAGAACACCTTATGGAGCAGCTGATATAGACGATTACTGAATGAGTTACATAGCTAGAAATATAGTAAGTTGTTTAATTCTTTTAGACCTAAGTTACTAGGGTACTGGTACGGGGGTTTGCTGTTTTTTTGGGACCTTGGGCTCATATGTCTTGGTCCTTGGATACATTCATTCAAAAGCTAATGAAAAATATAAAAAAATAAACAAAATTAACCATGATATCAATGTTATATGCATAAAATAAATAAAAAGATAACAAAACACTACTGATAATTGATAATTCAAATATCAAATGGCATGTCTTCTGTTTATGTTATCTGTTAAAAAATAGTAAAATACATCAATGCCAATGGTCAAACAATCAATGCTCATAGTCTAACTCAATATGTGTTAACTAATCATATTGCTTTCCACCAAAAGCATCAAATTCAGCAACTGGTTCATTAGAACTGTAGGACCAGAGGCAGTGCCACTCCCAGTAGCTCCACTTTGTGGTTCTCACACTGAAGTCCTTTCCTGCTTTTCGACAAATAATTGAAGATGGCCAACGGAAGCACCCAAGTTGGGCTGCTTTGGGTATATATCCCAATGCATTGTCGACCCTTGCCTGTAGGAGGTGCAAGTTGTAATGCACAAGGATGAATTCCTCCACCTTCTTTGTTGTTAGTTGGTTGCATTTAACTGAATGGATAAAGGAGTATGTTCTCCAGTTCTGCTCTGCTGAAGAGGAACTAGGAATATGTAGAGGCAAAGTTAACATGAAAAGTTAATTCAGAATTTACCATAAATTGATGATTCAAATTCTGATATATAAAAATAAAAAGTAAGTTAGAGAGTCGAATCTTAAAAACATATCTCCAACTGCGACCAAAGTGGTGGAAAAGGTATGTTGATGACACTAATGTGAGTTGGCCATTTGGAAGGGGATGCCTGGAATACCACTCTCATCTCAAAAACGCTTGCTCAAGCTTAAAATTTAGTAAAGAATTCAAGACAGGTGCCCTACCTTTCTTGTAGGTTCTTCCATCAAGAAAACATGATGGATTTTGACACGCTAGGTATTTAAGAAAAATACATACCAATCTTTATCTTCATACTTCTTTGCATCATCATTCTTCTCAAAAAAATGGTGCTCTTTACTCTGTCACAAACACTGCTTATAGGATATTTGACAGCGACCACATTGAGGACAGAAGCACTAGTTGACAAGGATCTTCGTAATGAATGGTTATGATATGAATCTGATCTCAAGGGTCTTCAAAAATGTGGAAAGAGGATTATTTGCAGCATTAGCAGGAGGAGATGGAAGATCTTCTTAAATCCTTTCTCCCATTAAGTGAAAGTATATCTATCAAATTAGGCAGAATTGTGAAAAGAAAAAAATAAAATCTTTCTTCATTCCACATAATGAGATTAGAAGCATGCTTAAACCTTTAAGGACCCTCTCGAACCAAAATAGGGTTAAGGGGTTTATCACATTGATAGTGTGTGAGGCTCTACGTGCATTTGGGGGATCGGGAGATCTTTTCAAGTACTATTTAAAGAACATGGTTATCACATTGATTGTGTTTGTGGCCATCCTTACATTTACGGAATCAGAAAACCTTTCCAACAACATTATAAAGAACATAGTCCTGACATCTACATAGACCACATCAAGAATTCAGCTCTAGCAGGACGCACTTATCTTACATCTCATGACATCTGTATTGAGAAAGAAGAATAATTGGTAAAAGTAGTGCACTACATGAAAAGGAAACACAACGAAGCTATGGAGATTGGAAAGCATCCTAATAAATCAGCGATGGTGGATTTTAGTGTAGGATCTCTTGAAACCCATAATTCATTTGCTTAAAACTCAAAATGGGATCAAGTAATTTGTGTTTAAAAATAATTAATTAGCTATGCTGATGGGCATTAATTATATGTTAGCTTTTAATTTTAATGTCCACCTCATGTTATAATCAGGGTTATCTATATACGGATGAAATATCCCTTGTGGGATATTACTTGAAATTCACAAAATAACAGAAAACCAAAATTCTGATTTTTCTGATTTTTAAAGGACAGCAATATGAAGAACAGAAAATAATAATTGTATTTTCTAGAATAATGACTTCTAACACTACCCAGAAGCTTCAAATGACTTAGAAAAATATGTAGAATAGTAAACAAGAGAGAAATAATTTTTATCTCTCAGATCTGATTTTATTTATTTATTTTAACTACTGAAACTGCCTAAAAATTCCAAAAATTCACAAATAGCTGAAATAATTTTCTAAAATTCTGAAATTCAGACAACAATATATTTAAATTATAACGAATCAGATCCAACCTAGAAAACTGAAAAACTCCAACCAAAAACCCTAGAAAACACTGCTGCAAAACCCTAAGTAAGTAGATCTAAAAATAAATAAAGCCCAAACTGAATGAAACTCCTCCTGGGAATTTGCCAAGCTTGCCTCAAACTTGGAAATAATCTGATCTGTAGATGGCTGAAGTATGGACCAAATAATCTCTCTCGACCGAGCAAACCCTTGAAATTCTCTGATAACTCTGATCTGAAAATCTGATTTGAATGAAGCTCCAAATTAGCAAACTAGGGAGGATCTCTCACCACCGAAGAGTGCTCTGCTAGCTAGGAGTGGATCTCTCACCACCGAAGCTAGGGTTCCTGTGGGATCTTACTCCACAAGCAAAAAAGCATGCAACCAACAATGGCTTCAATATCATAAAAGAGTGAGTGTATGAATGAATGCCCCTTTCTCCCCCAAGCGCTTCCTTTTATAACTTTTCATTGCAACAAAGGGCCCAAAAGAATCCTAATCGACCTCCTTGGGGAAAAATCCACATAATAATAAAATAACTTAAGTTACTTTATCACCACTATGCCCAAAAGTACACTTAAGTTATCCCAACGCAAAATTAGAATAATAAAGTACCATAGGGGAGCATCACACAACCTTATTTCACTTAAGTCACCTCAAAGTACGTGTCCAACGTCGAAACATAACCTATAAGTGAAATGAAGGTGCAAACCATACCCAATAACCATCAACGTCACTAGCCCCTTGGGCATGACCAAGGCTAAGATGGATGAAAAGCCTCCTAGGCCATCTGCTCGGAATTGGGGACATTATAGTCCTCCCCTCCCGAGAAATGCTTGACCCCAAGCATTATCTTGTCATGTTGCAGAAGTTGAATACCACAAAGTAAGTTTCTCCACCTCACCCTGCAGTCAACCAAAGATCGGTGTGATCCGAAGTAACCAAGACACCTCATGTAGTCATCATGCTCTCCATGTCGTGTAGAGAACAATGTTGCCCCTGAAGTAGTATGATGCCCACACCAACTCTCCACTGGTACCCACACTGAAATTGCCAATCTATCTAGTCCCTGCCAATGTGAAGTTGTCATCATGTGATCACTCACTGCCTCTCCAATCAACCCATGGGTACGAAAGTCCCCTCTGAACCCTATGGCATCCTTTGGATCAACCTGTGAAACAACCCATATAAGCACAAAGCGTGCCAACTCTCCCACATGACCCACACTCGTGTGAGAGCAAGGCTCCTCATAATGTGTCTGAATGTGTCTCGTGGGGGAAAATCACAAGACTCCAGTAAATGGTCAACGGACAATATCAACTCTACATAATCCATGAAAGGGAAAACCATACTATCAAATTAAATACATTTTTTCTTTAAATGAAATCTTTTATAAAACGAATGTTGACAAAATAAACTAAAACTAAAACAATGAAAAAATAACCTGACTGTAAACTATAATTATTATTATTGTAAGCTATTCGAATCTTACAAAACTATTCAACTCGTGTCAGGGCAGGTACTCAATTGTCGATAATATTGTTTAAAGGGCCATCCATTGTATGTTCTCTCCCGATACTATTCTGCAAATCCAGTTCAATTGTTTCAGCAATTTTAAAACAAGTTTCTGGAGGTAGTGAATGAAGTAGGGAAACGGAAGAATGATTCCCTCACATATAAGAAGAAAACTCATAATGTCATGTCATTGTTTTTTGAGAAGTCAAAAAAAGGGCTCTAAGCCCAGCTATATTAAAAATATCGAGCAAAAACCTGATTAACAGGTGCATGTTTCAAGTTAAAATAAGCTAGATTGGTGTTGCAGACAAAAAGCAAACTATTACATAATAACTATATTAAAAAAGCAAGCCTGAAACTTAATTCTTTTCTTCCGAAGAGCTTGAGACTTCCACCGTAGGTTCCGCAGGGATTGCGAGCATCTTCCTCAATAACCAGGGCCGCTAGAGTCTCAACCAGCTTAGATTCCTCCAACTTGTCTGTTTGAATTCCTAGCATCGAGCAAATGGCATCCAGTTTTTGCCCTGAGTGATGCTTTCTTGAGCTTGAGCCTTCGCAAAACGACTATATCCGCTCTAATCCAAGTCTAATGTCAAGACCCAACCGATCAATATCTTTGTGAATAGCAAAGGAGTTGCTAGCACCCAACAAAACTGTTTGAACCCCAATGATTTGGGCAACTTTCAGAGTATCCAAGCGAGCCGTAGACTGACCGGGATCACCCATAACTCTCACCACCTCCTCCACAGCCGCAGTGTCTCCCAGCCTGGCAGACAGCTGAGCCCAGAGAAGATTAGTAGACATCCAATGGAGAAGCCGTGGATCCTTCACCCCTTCAATCAGTGTGTTCTGCCAAAATTCATTGATATTATAGTTTTTAAATATTTTATTGTTTTCCTTTTGATTGGACAGCCAAATCAATTTGACGAACCCATCAAATTTTATTGTCTTCTTGAAAATGACGATTTATAAACCTGTAAGTATTTTATTTAATGAATGCAAAAACTTAGGTTTAACTGCTCCAACATTGAGAATGCCTTGAAGATGGCATGTGGCATGGGATAATTAATCACAAACATTTGAGTTTCACTGACATCCTGCATAAATATTTTCAATTCATGATATTTTTCTTAGCTTTTGCAGCATCAAGATGAGCAACTGGGCAACACAAGGTGGCCAAAAGATATGCTCATATCTTGCCTGCAGAAATAGTACCTTATGATGATTGGTACAACATTCTCAAATCTCAAAGACTCGGTTGAATCAATGAGGATGTTGGCAATGACATGTGCATCCTTAGTTATCCCTCACAATTAATTGCCTTTAGGATAATTTTCCTTTTAAGGGTACATTGCAATTGCATTTATTAAGGCTTTGTATTTACATTCTTTCCATCTATTGGAAATGATGGACCCTCCCATTTCATTCCAGAATCTCTAATGGATTTCAAATCATTTTCCACATTGAATTCTTCCTTGACCAACAACGTGGTTTGTAACATCTTGTCACCAGACCCTGTAAACTCTTTTGCGGCTCCATTTACACCCCACCTTATCTCCCAAGTATAGCAACTGCATGATGTTGAATGGAAGTCCATTCATGTAAAGACATCACCTAATAATCTCACTAGCAATATCACTCTGTTCGTTATTTAAAGCCCTTTCCAACGGGACTGCATCTTTTGTTCTTTTACACGAAAGTGTTGTTATCTTCTGTTGAAGAAGGCGCTGTACCCAAAAAGGCATGTGAAAGGGTGGCTGTGTTGGGGATAGCACCTGAAGCTGTAGGTGGGCTACTTAAGGGTTTCCTTCACAAAGGAAGGGAATGAAATAGAGATCTTGCAGCCATTGTTTCTGCATCTTCTTGCTCTTTTATAAATTGCAGAATCTGGGTGTTAGGCACCCTTGAACCACGTGGCCCAACAAAAACTTTAGTTTCAACTCTAGGACTCACCAAAAAATGAGCTTAACCCAACTATATGAGCTCTTGTTTGTGGTTTTGCACTTGGAACATATCCACACAACCACCTCCACCCAGAATATGCTTTAATATCTTTGCACATCTGAACATTTCCTAAGAGTCGAATAAGGGTCTATTATGAAGGCAGGTCTCGTCTTTTACCACACAGATAAAGTCTGATGCCATTGTAGAGTAGTACCCATGAGTTTCAAGTTGTACATTTAATTTTTTTTTTTTTATGGCCATACTAACCATTCACAAGAGCCCACTGAATTGGTTGTTGCGAACTAAATTACTTGCCACACCATATCTGAAACACTCTCACTTGAGATTCCACCTTATACCATGATAACTAAATTACTTGGCTACACCATATCTGAAACACTCTCACTTGAGATTCGACCCTTATACCATGATTGTTTGGGTATAGGATGATTTTCTTAGTGTGCTCCTGAGCCTCATACCAAAGATAAGAATTAGTAACTTGTGCTAGTCAAAGCCATGCCTTGCTAAGAATAATCAGATCAAATTCAAACTCGGCGCAGTTGCAACCATTCGTCCTGATAAATTTAGCTTTATTTGTGGAATTCCTTTATACCACCTACAGATGCCTTAAAGTGGTCACATTAATTTTACATAAAACCAGACAATTCATGTATAAAGCTGTGTGATAAGGGTTTGTAACTATGTCCAACAAAAAATATCATAGCATTCCAGTGAAGCCCATGAGTGATAAGTCATAGAGTTCAGTTGTCAGACATGTCCATGTCAGTTAACACCAACTAGGCCTGCACCATATAATCACATTCTAAATCTAAATCATTTAAACCCGAAGCCATATGCTCTAAGTACAAACACACAGTCAACGTGGGTCCACAAACAGTCATTTGCTCTACATCCATCACAAGAGGGTACTACAATGAAAAAACTTATACATTGCCCTATAATATGTATCTGGGGATCATGAATTCAGATGTTCATCATGGAATTATGGAACATTATAGATGTATTAAAATTGATGCATGAATATCAACAAAATTCAGTTCAAATATACCAAAAGGTGTCTCAGTGCTCATTAGTTGTAATAATGCCATTTTCCATGCTATTAGTCCTTAATATAACCTCAGAAAGATAAAAAGTTCCCAAAATCTGAAAAAATCTTGCTTTATTCTGCTGCACCTTATTTTCCAAAAAACTGGCTTGGTGGCATGACCAAAAGATCAAAGTTATCCTAGAAGCATGAGTCCCACATTTATGTATCAAGATGCTGTAATTTTACCTCTTGTTTCCCATGTTTCATTCCTGACTTGAGCTGGCAATATTGCCTCCAGCTGGATTCAGTTTGATGAGGTTCAGGTTGTCTAAAAGAATGGGGATCAATGATATGCATAGGCATGTTAAAAACTGTTTGAGAACTTTGAAACATTTCATCTGATGGTTTTATTGCAACTCCATAATTGTCTGTAGTTTTTAACCCAAAACTAGGCATTTTTTTGAAGCCTTTGGGTTTTCACTGTGGCTGTCACAGGGTGGCTGATTGGTTCCACATAGCATCTTGCACTGAGCATGGACTTGTCATATATTGATGCAAAACACTATGTAATAGAGAGTAGTTAAGCAAAGCAAGGTAGCCATGAAAAGAATATAGTAGTTGTGAATACTCTATATATACTGCAGAAAAGGCTCAAAATTTAAAATTTCAACATTGCATGTAAGAGTCATTGTATTGGTTTAAATTGCACCAATCTTACAAATGCAAAAAACTTCAAATATGCCTGAAGTTTCAAATAAGTGTTTCCAATATTTTTGTGAAATGTGTAAAGAGTGGAGATGCAAAGATGAATAATAGATTAGGCTATAGATGGAGGATGATTGTGGGATCACTAGTACACCAGGCACTGTAAAAAGTTGCCTTGGCTAGTACAATCTAGTTTGATATCATTACTTAGTACAATGGAGCACCAATAAGGAACATTAGTGAGTGGTATAGAAAAACATAAAGTTTTAGTATTGACTAGGAGAATAGGGAACATCTTCAAAATTTGATGTTATTTCTTGGGGGACTAAGATGCTCCCAGTGGCGAACGACGTTGGAGGAGGAATGAGAAAAGAACGAACAGAATTCCGTCATTGAAGCCAACTTCAAATATTCAGCTCACCAATCACAAGAATCAGCAAACTTGTCTTTGTAAAATGTCCCAATTTGCAAAGCTAGCTGCTCCTACTAACCTGGAAAGACACACAAGCTGTTCACAAGTTCACAACATTGTCTGAGAGAGGTACAGCCAGCCTCTGCAGGATGGAACAAAGTGAACAGCAGGCTATAATATGCTATTTTCTTCGCTTTCTTTTTCTTTTGATTTATATGGAATGCATGATTTTTTTTTTTTTTTTTTTTTTTTCATTTTTTAGGGTTTTATACTTTTGTTTTAAATTGTTCTGCTCTTTTTGTCCCCGAAGGTTGGTAATGGGGGCTATGCGGAGGTTTCACGAGTATTTTTTGATAAAGAGTTTTTCCTTACTGAGACACCAATGGCTTCAACAAACCCAGCCTGTAACTACTTTGATTATGCAACTTGTTGCTAATAATTCTTGTATATTGGTTTCTAATGGATCACAAGAAATCTGCACAAGGCACTATAAATTTTGTAAATATTTCCCTTAGAGTTAATAGTACATAAAAAATTATATTATGAGTTATAACACGAGAAATTTCCTCTCTTACGACTCCACTAATTGTTTCAATTATTTTTTCTCATTTGTGTGGTTTGGAGAACTCCAAGCTATGCTGTATTTACTGTTATTGTGGTTGGGATTCCCACAGAAAACTCAAATGGACATTTTGTTTGTGTCATTATCACCATATACAGATGTGACATTATAAATATTCAATTTGAGTTATGAAAGATGCTTGAAGACGTAATACTTTTGTAAAAAAGCATGAATTGTGATAATACTTTGGATGGTGATGTATGAAAGGAGACGAAAGAATAAATAACAAGATCTTAGCAAATAATGTTGAAGCATGAATAAATGAATGCATAAAAAGGTAAAATATTACCTCAAAGTAAGCCAATCCATGAAAATGTGAGACAAAAATTGTTAAGCGGGAATTGAATCGATGGAAGCAAAACCCACATGTTTAAGAAGGAAGGCTCACAACCAATATTCTCCCAATTACAATCTTGTGAAGAGAGTAGAAGAAGAATAAGAGAATAGAGAAGAAAAATAAGTTTCAAGTGTAGAGAGGAGAGGAAAGAGCTCTATAAATAGATTGAGGAAGCCAAAAAGAGTTACAAAGAAACTCCATCACCTTGGCCAACTTTCTTAGTGTATGTCTAGTGTCACTAAGCCCCATGAGGTGAGGGGGAAGTGTGTGCCAAGTGTTGTAGGAGTTACATGTGACATGGAACTCCAAGAGTCCCTTCAAAAGGGACAAAAGAGGTGAGACACCTCACATATGCCCTAAATATATGAATTAAAAAATTCATGTGGAATAACCCTACACACACCTAAATTATCCTTGGATAATAAATTGACTCAAATAAAGGGTAATCCTAACACTCTCCCTTGAACTTTATTAGGGGTACAAACAAATCTAAACAAGTAACGAATGTATCATTGCTTAACAATCCCCCTTGATGATATAACTTCTTACAAAAGATTACAAATTTTTGTTTACATAATGGATTAGTGAAAATATCAGCCACGTGCTCTTGAGTAGAACAAAAAGAAAGAAGGTTTGATTGTCTTCAAGAAGTTCTCACTGGAAATGATGTTGAATCTCAATGTGCTTTGACCTTGCATAGAAAATTGGATTATTTGCTAATGCAATTGCACCTTGGTTATCACCCAAAATTGGAGTATGAAAAGTTTAAGGATGCCCCAAATCTGCAAGAAGTCTTCTAAGCCAAAGGGCTTCCTTGGCAACACAATTACAACCTTTATACTCAACTTCACGTAGAAGACAATGATACAATTCGTTGCTTCTTACTTTTCCTTGAAAATGTGCAGATCCTAATGAGAGACACTAACCACTTGTGGATCTCCACCCCAATTAAAATCTGTGTAACCGGCCAAATCAAAATTGCTATTTGAGATATACTCGACGCCAAATGTTGAAGTGCCTTTAATGTAATAAAGAGTTCTTTTAACAACTTAAAAAAGAGTAGTTTGCGTTTTTGATGTAAAACGAGAATCCAATCCAATAGAAAAATCAAAGATGAGTATGAGTTAGTTAATTCAAACTTCCAACTGATTGCTTATATAAAGTCGGATCAATAGGTTTCATTTCCATATCATTAAACAAGTTTACACCAAGGTCACAAGGAGTAGCAATGGGTTTGCAATCAAATATATTGAATTTAACTAACAAGTCATATGCATACTTAGATTGAGAAATTGAAATGCTATCTTTTTCTTGCCAAACTTGCATGCCTAAAAAGCAATTTAATAGACCTAAATCTGTCATTTCAAAGGTTGTATTTAAAACATCTTTAGTAGAAGAAACCAATGGGCCATCACTACTTGTAATTATCAAGTCATCAACATATAAGACTAGGATAACTATGCCATTAAGAGTAATTTTGACAAAGAGATTAGGATCCTTGTGGATATGACTAAAACCTTGATCTACAAAAAATTAATGAATTTTGAAGTACCATTCTCTAGGCGATTGCTTCAAACCATAAATAGCTTTCTTTAATTTGCAAACAAGATGCTCATTTCCTTTATTAATAAAACAGGGGGTTGAGACATAAACTTCTTCATGCAAATCACCATTCAAAAAGGCACCCTTAACATTCATTTGATAAACAGGCCAATGCATATGAGCAGCTAAAGCTAAAACAACTTTCATTGTGGGCATCTTAGCTATGTGAGCAAAGGTTTCATTATAATGAATTCCTTGAACTTGAGAAAAACCTCTAGCTACTAATCTAGCGTTATATTTCTTTACTTGATTATGAGAAGTAAACTTAGTTTTGAACAACCATTTACAACTAAGCAAATTTTGAGCTTTAGGGAGAGGGACTAAGTCTGAAGTTTGATTAGAGGTTAATGAGTTGTATTCATCATGCATGGATTTTTCCCAATGAGGGTGACCTTGAGCTCGTTGAAGGGTTTGAGGATCATTGTTATTCACAATTTTAGACATCAACACATGGTTGCAAAATTGTTTCCTACTTCTACGAGAATCATTAACATCTATATCAACTCTAGATGCTTTTGTAGTTGTTTTTGCCCACTTAGGCATAGGCTTAGGTGGAGCAAGGCTAGAAGAAAAAGAAGGTACACTAGGAGCACGAACACTATCATCACATGAATAAAAAAGAAATGAAGCATAAATGATATCAAGAAAATCAAAAGTAGTAGAACAATCAACTACACCATTTTCAACAACTCTATCATCTCTTTTGATCTTGATTCTGTTAGTTCAAGGATCATAAACCCTATAATCCTTAAATTGCTCATCATAACCAAGAAAGATACGTGTGTTTGATTTAGAATCCAACTTACGCTTTTTCTCTAGGAATATGGCCAAAAACTTCACAACCAAAGACACCTGTATTTTTTAAATTTGGTTTGCTACCTCTCCAAGCTTCTTTAGGATGTAACATACACCTAGCCATTTCAGTAATGGTCCTATGTTTATGTTTGGCAACCCCATTTTGCTCAAGTGTGTAAGAAATGGTTCTTTCATGCTTAATACCATGTTGTTTACAATATGCAAGAAAATCAAAATTGACATACTCAATACCATTATCAATATGTATAATACACAGAACATCAAGAGTGTTTTTCAACAAAAGTATGGAATTTAATGAAAGTATTCACAACTGGATATTAAGATTTCAAAAATAAATCCAAACTCTCCTAGTGCAATCATGTACAAAGAGCATATTTAGCATCATTAACACGAGTTAGCATGGCACCTAAAAGATCACTATGAACAAGATGGAATTTTTCAGTTGCACGCCAAGATTTGTTTTTAGGACAAGCGTTTCTATGAATTTTACTAGCCAAGCATTCAATATACACAGAATCAGTAGGAGGAATTTTAGGCTAGCCATGCACCATATCTAATTTATTCATAAGTGCAATACTTCGGTAATTGATATGACCTAATCTTTCATGCCATAAGCTACCATCAACAAAAGCAACTAAAACATGACTAGAATTAGGGGAGGAGAATTCAGTAAATTTAAACAAATCATCTTTATCTAAATACGCTGTAGGAACAACATTAAAATTTTGCTTTGTTGACTCGACATGTATTTTAAAAAAATTACTTTGTAATCCTGTTTGCATAATTGAGGAACAAAAAGTAGATTTAACTTTAAATCAGGCACAAACAAAACATCATGTAATTCACCATTAGGAACACTAATAATACCGATTTCTTATATATTGCATGGAGCATGATTTGTAAGACTGAACTAATTATTAAAATTCTCCAGTTCTAAATATGTAAATAAATCAACATTAGATGTCATATGTTGAGTGGCACCAGAATCAAGAATCCATTAAACGGGAGAAGGACACAAATCACATGTAAAAGCAGCCCTAGTTTTAGATTTTTGAGGTTTGGAGTCTTGTTACTAGCACTAGCATTAGTCTTTTCTTTTAGCTTACCATTCCTAATGTCCTGATTTTTTTCTAAAACAATGGTTTTCATCTCGATTGTCCCTATCATAATGGTTACATTCTAACTTTCCCTTAGGGTTTGAGTTAGACTTGTGTTCTTTTTGCTAGTTGTAGTGTGAGACTTAGAATGATCTTTGCTATTCTAGTGTTAGTGTTTAGATTAAAAATGCATGCTCATTTCCTTAAGACTACCAAATTGAAGTAACTTTGTTCTTCATGATGCAATAAAGAACAAAAGAGATCAAATGCCAATTGAGTTGTTGAAGTAGGAATTGCTGGCTGAGAATGAATATTTGTAATAAATTGTTGAAAAGGTCTAGGTAAGCACTTTTTCATAATATTATGCATTAAATTCAAATAAGATATTTTAACACCTAAACCTATCGATTGCATGACTTTAATGAATGAACTTAAGTCAAAAAATATCCCATGGTTTAAAAACAATATACACTCATCTAAAAGTTGATCTTGAACTTGAATTTTCTTGGATTTATTCTCAACATCATAAACATATTTAAATTTTGACCAAACACTAGCAACATTAACACATCCATCAATGTGAACATGAAGTTCGGGGACATTACTATTCCAATTAAACTTAACGCCTCCTCGTTCTTGGCTAGCCATTGTCCTTGGTTTCAGTAGAGGCTTTTTCATCGTGTGGGGCACTCAACCCTTGGGGAGAGGAGCCCTACCCTATAGAATATAGCGAATATAGAGGGGGCATCTAGAGTCTAGTCTACACCCGATATATAGATGGATATGGTGACGGGACGTGTAGTTTCTACCCCGATCGATACCCCCGGTGGATGGTCAAGGGCCTCCCATGATGGAGGCGCAGAGCGGCATTTATGCCCATCTAGATAGAGGGTGCCCCTATCCCCTATGACGATGTGGGGGTGGGGGCCCAGAGACTATATAGACTATATACTCGCTCGAGAGATATATCTAAATAGTGGGGCCATGTATATAGATAGGCCCTCCAAATAGCCAAATATATCATATAGATAGAGGGTAGGGGCGGGCCGCTATTTGAACTATGGTGGCCATATCGATAGAGAGAGGTGGCCCCCCTATATATAGATATGGCCGACCCCCGAGCATATTGGGTGAGATAGGGAGGCCGAGCCCCCCCCTCCCTATATCTCTTGAGTAGAGTCTAGACCCTCGCGCCGACCATCTAGAGTTTATAGGCCCCTATCTAGAATTCTCTATATGGAGGGGGGGGTCAGATATAGTTCAGTATATGGCCCTTTCAATTCATAGGGGGCCAGAGCTATCTGGAATGGCCACTAGGATATTTCCATTCCGTGGAGTGGGGCCCTCCCTATATATCTATTCTATATGGCTCCCTATAGATTAGAACTCCCCGACGGCCCGACCCACTTTTGTATTACATTCCAATCCACGATCCCCGGGATAGGGATGGGGGCAACTCCCGGTTGGGTAGGTGCCCCTCCCCAGAAACCTGGCCTGGCGGGGCACCACAACCACCATAGGAGGAAGGGAGAGGGCTTACCTATAGTCGCTCGGGTTGGCTCGGGTTGGCCCGGAGGGTTTGCCTCTATATGGTATGGGGGCCATATCTAGAATTCTGAATGAGAGGAGGGGGGGGGCCCCAACCTCCTCGTAGAGAATAGATACAGGGGCCCGCTTCCCACCCACCCCTTCCCCCACCAGATGAGATGAATTTCTCTATCTCGGGCGCTAAGAACAAAGGACACGTTTCCATTAATGGTAATTTGAAGAAGTGAGTTTAAATTCGGCAATAATTGAGTCATTGTGCCTCGAGTTCTCACAATACCAAGGAAATAAATAATGCAAAAAAATCCAAATGATTTATTTTTTAAAGATAACGATGCCAATAAAAGATAAAAAAACTTTCTATATTAAAAGTATGAATATTTTTTAATATTAAAAATTTTACATTAAAAATTAAGAACACTTAATTAAGTAAACAATGTTGTTCGCTTTTTATTAAAAACTTAAAAGAAAGAATATAAAAATGTATATCTAAAAGAAATAAGCACATGGTATTAATGTGTCCTTTCATAAAAAGACAAAGATTCACTTTTTTTTTTTCCATGCAACTATGATGAAATTTGGTATATATATTTTTATTAAAAGATCAAAAGAAAAACGTTACATAAAGGAAATGAAACACTGCATGAACAAAAACATGTGCATAAGAAAAATGTTACACCTTAAAAGAAAGCGCTTTGGGTTCAAAACAAACTAGGAATTTCAATTAAAGAAAAAAATATATATGCAAAAATTAAAAAGAATTAAAAAAGAAGGTTATTGGAGCAGTTAAATATGCTACAAAAAAAGCGAGACACAAACAAGAAATAAAAAAATAGAGAATAGAGCTTTTCAGAACACAGATATCAGAGAATTAAAACTAACTATTATAAGTGATAGGCAGCCGTAATTTCTGCGTATAGAGGAACAATAAATGTCTCCAATAAAAAACCTCATAAATTTATGGTATGAACTATTGCAGACCCGTTTATCGATTTACGTTTATCTCTTAAACTGTAATCTAGGTTAGTTTATAAATTTGACAACATTCCCAACATAGAAAGGAACAATCCCAATAAAAATGCATGAAACCCAAATTGTCACTTAAAATTGATGACCTATTAATGAGACAGGATTTAGGAAAAAATCTGGGTATGAATAAATGATTTTGTGATTTTACCAACAAAACGAGATTAAACCATACCTCAGAATGAGGATTGGTAAATGTTTTGTTAACAAACTAGCAACGATAACCTCCACAATGGACCAATCCTGCGAAATAAATTTAGTTTGCAAGAAAAACCGACAAAAAAACAATGGGTCAAGAGAAATGACAATTCTTTTCTGCAAAGCTGTAAGTCCTTGCAAAAAAAAATGTCAGAAGGATTTTGTTTCTTGCTTGCTTCTCCAGCCAAATACCTGCAAACACTGCTATGCCAATATTAATAATGACATGCCCTGATACCATGAAATAATAAATAACAAGATGTTAGCAAATAATGTTGAAGCATAATTAGGTGAATGCATCAAAAGGTAGAATATTACCTCAAAGTAAGTCAAACCATGAAAATGTGAGACACAAATTGTTAAGTGGAAAAACAAAATCAATGGAAGAAAACCCCATGTGTTTAAGAAGTCTCACAACCAATATTCCCTGATTACAATCATATGAAGAAAGTAGAAGAAGAATAAGAGAATAGATAAGATAAGATAAATATATTAATGTCCAACAAATGACCACAAAAGTAGGTCAAAGGGACTGCAGAAAACAGCGAGCACCGATACAAAGCGGGAAAACCAAAGAGTTCCCGAGAAAGACAAGTACAAAAGCCAGAAGAGGTGGCCAACCGGAAGGAGAAACCACACGCACCCAGAATGGGGGTGGAAATACAAGTGAGAGGAAGAAAGGGGGAAAGACAACCAAGGAGAAGAAAAGAGGAAAGCCCATTAAGGAATGGTAGATCCATCTCTCTTAACATTAGAGGCCGGATAGAAAAAGTTGAGGATAGAATGCCAACCTGCTGAAGAGAGAGTCTGCCTACTATGTCGTTGTTTGGACACAATACTATCCCTCCGATGTCCGGTAGATTTTATCTGTCCTCCCGAGGCCAGACCTAGTACGGACATGCCTGTGATGACTCGGGGAACCATGTATGTAGATTAAGCTTCAAGTGAGAGAGGAGAGTAGAGAGCTCTACAAGTAGAGTGAAGAAGCCAAAAAAGTTGCAAAAAAACTCTTATCATTATCTTGGCCAACTTTCTTAGTGTGTGCGTAGTGTCACTAAGCCTCGATGAGGTGAGAGGGAAGTGTGTGCCAAGTGTTGTAAGAGTTACATGTGACATGGAACTCCAAGAGTCCCTTCAAAAGGGACAAAAGAGGTGAGACACCTCACATATTCCCTAATTATATGAATTAAAAAATTCATATGGGAATAAACCTACATACACCTAAATTATCCTAGTATAATAAATTAACCCAAGTAAAGGGTAATCCTAACACTCCCACTTAAACTTTATTAGGGGGTACAAACAAACCTAAACAAGGAAGAGAGGTATCACTCCTTAATAGGAGAGTGTAACAGACGAATTTAAAGATCAATGCATGAATGTATATACTTAAAAATATGCTGTGGTGTTATAATGATCTCAGGGCTCATAACCTTTGGGAAAGAGGCATTTGGGATGTATGTGTGGCATGCCATTTGTTGCAATGTCATCCACGACATAATAAATTATTACTTGTCCCTTACTGTGGTTCCTGCCTTCGATTTTCTTCTGCATTATAGTTTTGTCATATTAGGAAGACACAATATTTTGTCGTCTCTTTTTTGAGTATTGCTATGCCTAGTTTATGTATGTAGATGGGAGCTTAAATTCCTCAGTCTATCTTAACATTGACCAAGTAATTGTATTTGAAAGAATAAATATTGGTACTGATGTAAATATATGCGTATTACAAATTGTGGTGGAAAGACATTGAAGGCTGCGAATCAATTCATGATTTCTTATGGTGTGGAATTTTGTTCAGGTGGTAAGGGCATTGAAAATTTTAAAGAGGAGCAATGATGTGTGCAATAGTGGATGGCACACAGTCCATATTCCTAGGGGTACACTTCAGGTTTGTAATATTTACGCCAAAGTTCTCAACTGTGAGTTTCTGTCATATACATCTGATATCTGTAGTGGAGCAGTATAAAACAGTATAACTTAAGATTTGCGTGTATTAGACCAAAATATAATGAATCCTTAATTGGCTTTGAGCATTCAAGAAAGTCATGAAATAATTGAGATTTTGTTAGTATGTTTACTTCTAAGATACCTTTACTTTCTGAAGCATATCCTTTGCAGAACATGATTTCTGAATTCTTAACTTGTCTCCTTGTTTTCTAAGATTGATTTTTTTGAATTCTACCCTGATTTTTTTGAATTCTACTCTGATTTTTTTGAATTCCACCCAAACAAAAATGCAGGATTGAGAACCCATGGAAACTACTATTTTCATTACAAATAATTTTAATGATCTGGGGCATGGTCCGTTTAGGTCAAGGACAGTGATCTTTGTGTGCAAAGCTGGACAGACCACCTAAACACCTGATTAAAGTGGTCTATCTTCAGTGCAACTTATAACAAGCCATAACAAAAACTAATTACTATAGTCTATTACAAGTAGACATCTATGTGGTGTACCATGTCAAATTCCCCACTTTTTCTATGAACCTTCCTTTTTCAATTTATTGAAATCATATATCATGGTAGGTAAATAAATAAACCTGCAAAGAAGGGTGGTTGTTGGCAGCGAATTTTGCCTGCTAATATTTGTTAACCTTGACTGCATTTTCAAGAAGATCAGCAGTACCATCTCCAAAACCACATGATATCGTATTATTTGAGGTGTTACTTGCAAGGCTTTAACACATTGTTGGCAGCGAATTTTCCCTGCTAATATGTGTTAACCTTGACTGTGTTTTCAGGAAGATCAACAGTACCATCTCCAAAACCACATGAGTCGTATTATTTGAGGTGTTACTTGCAAGGCTTTAACACACATGCGCACACACACACACACACGCGCGCTGCAGCAGTGCGCGCGCGCACACACACACACACACATGCACACATGCACACACGCGCACACACGCACACGCACATGTAGCACATGCGCGCACGCGCGCACACACACACACCACGCACGCACACACACCCACGCACGCACACACACACACAACATTTATATTAATATAATTATAAAGTACAAATTTCAATGCCAAGCAGTTATATTCATACTTGGAAGAGATATCCTTAGATTTCCAATAACATATATGAGAAGAGAAATAGCATATCTGCAAATTATCCATCCTGCAATTGCAAACAAAGGATCTCCTCAATTTGTTTCCGTTTTCCAGAGACCACGTCAAAGGTA
This sequence comes from Taxus wallichiana var. yunnanensis, assembly GCA_018340775.1. Taxonomy (NCBI): domain Eukaryota; kingdom Viridiplantae; phylum Streptophyta; class Pinopsida; order Cupressales; family Taxaceae; genus Taxus; species Taxus wallichiana. Next base: position 829,696,745 of record CM031242.1, on the reverse strand, counting down.
TAGGGCCAAAGTTGATCAGATTAGAATGATTGGAAAAAATGCACTTGATCATTAGACAAGTTGATCTGCCACAAAGAAGGAGAAATCCATTCACTCCTGAGATGTTAGCTTTATAAAATGGCTCACCTTTTGCTTTCCTTGTCCCTGAAGAGTATTCATAATATTTTCTAAGATCCAGATACTGCTCAATCAAGGGTGGGTGACCATCCCACGAATTAGTCCAGAAATTTGCTTGATCTCCTTTCCCAATTTTCCAAAACATGTGTTTTTGATGATTTCTTCACCTATTCTGAGAATTGAGAGAATGGGGAGCCTCGAGAAGGTAAAGAGTGTCGAACTAGTTCGTGCGGCCCCATACCTTGCGTATATTTTGCTCTAATATTGATGTTCCACAACTGATCCGGATTTTGCAGCAATCTCTAGTATAACTTTGCTGATAGGGCTTTATTATTCGGCACACTGGATTTGAAACCCAATCCTCCCTCTTTCTTTGGCAAACATAAGGTTTTCCATTTCACGAGATGCCATTTCCGAACTTGTTGAGTGCTTGACCATAAGAATTTTTGACTAATAGAATCTAACTGGTGCAAAACTTTTGCAGAATGTTCAGGAGAGAAGCAAAATAGATAGGAATAGCTTGTAACACAACTTTAATCAAAGTTATTCTTCCCCCTGAGGATAACCATCTATTAGTCCAATTACTAAATTTCTGATGAATCTTTGCAGGTAACCAACTCCAATCAGTTAATCTTTTAGAGTCTAATGGGATACCCAAGTATTTAAGAGGTAGTGTGCCCTTTTGAAATCCAAGTTTCGTCGAATGTCCTGTTCCAGCCTGGGAGAGCAATGGAAGAAAATAATTTTTGACTTGTGCCTGTTGATATCCTGACCAGTAGCCTTTGAAAAGAGCTCCAAGTTTTTATGGATTTGATTAGCTTCTTTCAAAGACGCTTCCCCCATGATGGATGAATCATCAACAAATTGCAAGTGGGACAATGGGTCCACCTGTAGCCAATTTAATACCCCTCAACTTCTTCTAGATTCTTGTTGTGGAGAACAGTCTACCAAAAGACTCAGCAACTATAATGAATAGGAATGGAGATAAAGGATCTCCCTGTCTTATACCTTGGGTTGCAGAAAATCTAGCTGTAGGAATTCCATTGACCAAAATTGAGTAAGAAACCGATGAAATGCATGCTTGTATCCACTGAACCCAGAGGGAGAAAACCCAAAGCGCAGGAGGATGTCCATAAGGAAAGACCAACTTACCTTATCATAAGCTTTAGACAAATCAAGCCTTAAAAACATAGCTGGTTTCTTTTGAATGTCCATGGAATGGAGGGCTTCTGAGCCAGAACAATATCATCAAAAATTTGTCTACGGGGTACAAATCCACCTTGTTCTGGAGATATTACTTTGTCAATGATAGATTTCAGCCTTTCAGCTATAACTTTTGTAATTATTTTGTAGAGCACATTACATAGAGCTATGGGACGATATTCCATAAGGGTAGAAGCCTCCTCTTTCTTAGGAACCAAAGCAATATAGGTGTGGTTTATGACCTTAAGAACAGTCTTTGCTTGTCTGCATTCTTCCACCACTTCCAAAAGATATTTTTAATAATGTCCCAGAATTCTTGATAGAATTCTATCGGAAAGGCATCAGGTCCTGGTGTTTTCCCCTTCTTCATGGACTTTAACACATGATATTATGCACCCACTCTTATTCACATTCCTTGCTGATACAACTGTGTATTGTATGTTTCATGTTATTCTGTGTTTAAGTCATGCTTGAGGTCTCTGCTTATTACTGAAAATGAAATATCAATTTTCGCTTGCAGATTGTTAAGTTTTGAATACCATTCATTGAAAAAAATTTATTTTCTGCATTTAATGAATGCTAAAGATCTATGCTTGTCTTGGAAACTGAAACATTGTATATTCAGTCTAGATATGAAATTGATGTATGGGCGGTGTTTTGACTTTTTTATTTTAGATGCTAGATTGTTTAGTTGGAATTGCAAGTTAGAGCCAAAATGAAGGTGATTGATGTTGTATTTGTGTAAAGCTGCTGCATTGGTAGCCTCTATCTGAGATGAAGTTAAGCGATTGCTTTTAGGAAATTGAATTGAACATGTGCATGATTTGGCATGGTATATCAGGATAGCTGCTAAAACTTCAAAGTACAACTGTGTATCAGATCTTGTCTGTATTTCAATTCTTATTCGTCTTTAGTTGGGCCATAGTTTCCCATGTACTAATATAAACCATGTCTTGAATTTTTTTATTGTCTATATAAGATTGATTCTTGCATAAATGGTGTTATTTTAAAGTAAAATGGATATCATGGTGCCATTTAAATTTTGTTCTGTTTGTGTAAATGACTTGGTTTTTGAGTTGGATAAGGAAGATTGAAGATTAACAGTTATAAGATGTTTGTATCAATGTATTATACCTTCAAGATTAAATTTTGGAATGTTCTGTTGTAATGTTTTCGTAAGAATTACAATCTGAGTGATAGTGCCGCAGTTTGAATGATGAAAAAGGCGGAGAGGGAGTCTAGCTGAGATAGTTTGACAGGGTTAGGCTCTCCCATGTTTCCTTTTCACCATGCTTCTTTCAAATGGTCTACAATCATTAAGCATTATATCCAATGCTTCTTGGCACCCCTTCTAGAAAAGTAACAAGTTCCGGTGATAAAATTTTAACAACAGTATTCCTTCATAATCTTAAATCTGGCCAATAATATTTTTAATATAGGAAAAATTTACCTGGTTGATAATTATCTTCTATAATAGGCTTCACTTTTAGCATTAGAGGTTCAATTTTTTAATTTTTCTTATATTTTACTTTTGACGTTGTTTAGATGACCCTCCTTCACAAGGGGTTTGATGAAACTCGTCGGCTAGGGCTTCAACGAAAGACTGAACAAGTAAGTGCAGTATGTTAACATTCTAGATAAGTATGCTTTGGTGCAGTCGATCTGTATGGAATTGCAGCCTCAGCAGGAACAGTAACGTCTTTGTTATTTATATTGAATGCATTCACTTGAGATAGTATAAGGTTGAGATTTTGTGTATGGCACATTTTTCAAGTTTAATTCTAACTCGAACAAGTCCCAGTGTTTAGTACTGTTGAGAGTAGATTTCCTATTGTTTTGTTTTGAATTGTTTTGCCATGTCTACGTGAACCAACAGATTGTGAGACAGGCTTCTCATGCTGATGAGACTGGAATGCTTGTTGTAGATTCTGTTGTGAGTATTTTACTAGTATTCTGTCCCGAATCTCATATTTCATTAAAGTTGGTCGTGGCATGTGGAAGTTCTAAAACAGTTCCTTTATTCTGATAGCTCTTAAATCACAATAATTGTGTTTCAGGTGCCTGGTGGTCCTGCTCACAAGCATTTAGAGCCGGGGGATGTGCTTGTGCGTGTGAATGGCGAGGTATTGCATTGGAACCATCTCATACAAACTTTTTATGGCAGTTTGCTACTAAAATGCACAGGCAGACGGAAAATAGGTTGTAGGTCTTTTCATTTAAAGAGAATGATTCTCTTATGTGGTTGTACCTGCTTGTTGCAATTGTTTGGAGATTGTTTTGAGGCTCCTTAAAATTGCTTAGAGAGCATAGTATCTAGAGAAAACTTTAAGTTCTATCCCACATGTTCTTTCCAATAATTGAATACAGAACTTTCGTATATTTCATCTTTTTGAAAGATAAAGCTTGTTCACTAGCCACTGCAAAAAGATTCACTGTTACAGGTCAGATTTATATGATTAATGCACGGAAGATAGAGAGAAAGAGATGGCTTATGTCAATGTTCATGATTATCCAAAATAGGTTTATGAGATAAGAGAGTAAGTGCTTAAATGATAAATTATAATATGCAAATAACTTAAGGCGTCTTCCAGTACAAGTAACAATAAAAACAAACAAAAAGGGGGTTGACAAAGAAGTATAAAACAGCAAATGACATGAACCAAATAAATATACATTATCTACAAAGGCTGTTAGAGGGTTTGATGGAGCAGAGAGCCATCGCGAGCTTGTAAGGTACATGTGTAACACACAAGAAGCCTCTATTGACATAGATTCTTATGGTTATGTATGGATGCAGGTGGTTACACAATTTTTAATGTTGGAGATGTTGCTTGATGATGGTGTTGGAAATTCAATTGATTTAGAGCTTGAGAGGGGTGGTAATCCCGTAAAGGTTACCTTGCAGGTAATGGAAATATGGCCTATAATTATTGTATAAGGAAATACCATTCTAATTATTTGTACGTAAAATGAATACACGTTCAATTTCCCTGTATTATGCTAAAAAAACTAAAGCGCTGTTACTACAGATCCAGGACTTGCATTCTATAACTCCAGATTATTTCTTGGAAGTCAGTGGTGGTGTTATTCACCCCTTGTCATACCAACAGGTTAGTTCTCAATTACACGTTTCCATTTCATATGAAGCTTAAAACAAAATATGTGGCTTGTGGCTCTACCTTGCTATATAAACTATTGTCCTCTGCATCCTAAACATGAATGCTCATAGTTGCAAACCTTTTTTATTTCTTTAAAGACTTTGCACAATAAATGTATATATATTTCATGATTACTTTCCGAGCATCTTCAATGTTTTTAATCAATAAATTCCGTGATTAGTACAGTTTTTGGTACTGTAAGATTTAAAAATGGGTGGAGGCATGTGGAGATGGGGCATATCAAACTGTTTTTGAGATGTTGCATATATGTCTTGAGTTGGATTATTTTTGCATGCCTACAGCATCAATTGATTTTTGGCTGCCAAATTGAAAATAGCACATTGGATAGAGTTTGTTTACTAATCTGTAAAATTCAGACTTTTACAACTAGATGCAGTGTAGAGGCTTCTTCTAGTGGAAAGGTTGTGTGAGGTAGGCACTGGACGATGAAATAGATTAAATATTTCAGGCTTCTGCAATCCCTGATGTTAGAAAACCACAACTTTCGGAATAATTGCCTAAAATGATTGAAAGGAAGTCATGCTTTCTTAATAAAATAGACTGGTATTCTGTAAAGAATCACAAAGAACACATTTAGTGTAGAAAGTGCAGCTGTATGATATTGGAAAGTCATAATTGTCACGAGATAATGACTGTTTTATTATTTCTGCCGTAGGCAGGACTGAGGATACTATAGGTTTCACCCTAAACATATTAATTTTCTTTTTGTGACCAATCAGCTCTTAAGACTTTTTACCTCAATGTCAATATTCCTAATGTATGGGTATTGGATTGACAAATTTAAAAAATTAAAATTTCTTAAAACATGACTTATCACTATTTTTATTGGTGAAAATGTGATGATTTGACTATTTTTGGGCCTTATTCCTGTACAATTTTAAAATTTTATTCCAAACAAGATTTTATAAAATGACACGATGCCCTATTTATTAACATTAATGTTGATAAATGGCTTGTATTTAATGCTAATAATTTAGATATGTTCTAGATTGCATCAGGCAAAAGAAAAGTAAATAAATGTCTAGCCTTCTTTGTTAGTGTCAGTTAGAGCGGTCTCATCACCTTCTAGACAGTCCCAATCTTTCTAATTATCTTACAATTAGTGGTAGAAATCAATAGGAACACAATATTTTAATTTTTGGCAAAAGGTATGAGGCAAGGTAGAATAATTTAATGTTTTCTTTTGTGACAGAGACTTTCTAGACAAGTGTCCAATTAGTCAGCTGATATTTCCTGTTGTAAATGAACTTCTGGTGATTTCTAGACACTCGATGGTTCTATAAATTTATGTTCAGAGCCCTTATCCACCACATGGACTCTGAAATAGGTTTCCAGTACAGGATCAGTCTCCTCCTACTTCCCCAGGTTGTAATGAGAAGCCAACATATGCAGGCTCATCTCAAAATCAAGGCTTGGTTTCCTGCGAATTGATTAAAAATGACACTTTTTCCATCAATCATCACAAATCTAGACTGCCCTGTTTGCCAGCAACATGGCCTGCAAGGGGATTTATCCAATTTGTCCTCCTGCAATATCTGCAAGGAGAGCGCCCAGAAAGTCTTGGGGAAAATAGTGGGGATGATTAAAAATGTTCCGCTCCAGTTGAGTCTCAATTACTTCTATATTGCTGTTCTTTAAGGTGGTGGTTTGGTCCAGTGTTACACTGGGATGTGTCCCCTTGATTTTCGTGACGCCCCTGGACATCCCGAACATTTCGGGACTTGGGGACTTAGAGGGGACGTCCCCTATTTTTAAAAAATCTTTCAAAAGTTTTCTGATGTTTTTACTTTTAAAATGCTGTTATTTTTACCAAGAACATTAAATTATGATCTTGAAAGTACCTAAAATACATTGAACACAGTTTAATCCGTAAATTTCATTCAATACCATTAAATTTTTAAAATATTAATATCAAATAATATTATTTTTTATATACTATTTTGATAGCCGTCCCCAAAATTTGGATTTTTTTACTGTCCTGGAAACCCCATCCCTCTGTGCACACGTCCCCCGTCCCCAAGACTTAGCTAAGTATGGTTTGGTCAATGACCTTGGTCCCAAAAACCTGGAAACAACCAGATGTGCTTTTGGATTTCTGTTGGATCCCCCAAGTCAGAAAAGCATGGTTGCATGGTTTTGATCTATATGACTGTCAGCTTTGCTGCTGTTGCACTGGGAGACTCTGTGTGTGGGTCGGGGTATTGTCACCAGTTGTGTGTGGTTAAGAAATTGACAAAGAGGGCAGGCGTTACCATTTCTGTTTGAAGGTTTAATAGCAATTTCACGGTTATTCTCACTAAGCAATCACTTAATTTGAGCTCCCACTCAGGTGGGGGTTTATTGCTTTTTGTGACTTTTTACCTTATATTATTTTGATATCATTCTCCTGACCTCAAATCAGTGTTTGGTCTGTAAATGTCCCATCACGCATTCTGCAATTTTCTTCATCACTATTCTATAATCCCTTAAACACACGGACTTTAAATTCAAATACTGACAATAGCTGCATATAAAATTGTATGCGACAAAAAAATAATATATAGTGATATTATTTTCCCCTTGAAATTGAAATATGTAATTACAAGAAACCCTACGAAGCGTGGCTCTCCATTTTTCAACAGTGTCCCTTTCCATTCTTTGACTGAAAAGATACTTGTCCATGGATTTTTAACAAAGTTTGTCTTCCATCGGCAAGTCCCCAGGTCAAACTCCAAGAAAGAAGGAAATAACAAGAGCCCTGCTTTCCACCATCAAACACATCCGAGTTAAACACCTTGTAGATTCTGTGCTGCTCTTTAAAAAGTGGGTGCCTGAACCAAAGCCAGGTGAATAATTCGGTGAAATGTAAAAGGAATAAATTGACGGTGACCATATCGTAGTCCAGAGACACTAATATTTCTGTTGTTGGTGCCTTATTAAGGATTTATTGTACTCCATTTATGCAAACAGTTGGCAAAGCTATTAAATCACGAGAGCGTCTGTTGAGGTCCAAATTTGCTGCTCAAATTTAAGTCATCGCTTGTCTATGGTTGTTTTTGGCCACGTTCATAGCTCTTTCTACAGTGGTTTATGGCCTCTAAGGAGTGACCAAATTATGCTTTGATTTCCAATATGTAATTTTGTGGGCTCAGTTAACTCTATAGGCTTGGGTGATTTTGTGGACCCTTCCACAGACCTGTGTTACAGAAAACAACAGGAATCTGGGCAAATCATCCATGCCAGCTACAGATAGCAAGTCTAATTAGCAAGCAACTGTTAGGAAATATTAGTGCCAACGTAGAATAATTTGGCTGGCATATATTTGGTAGTTTGTTATTGCGTACATATAATATTTGGAGAGCTGTTTGAACAACTCTCGTTTATAGTTGTTGTTGAGACTTTATAGAGATTCATTATTATGCCTAACTCCACCATTGTAGGAGTTAAAACAACTACATATGTAATCACCCGTATGAATATTTTACTGAAGTGTGTAGATTATTCTATATTGAAACTGTGCAAATCTGAACCAAAATCTACATTTGGTATCAAAGCAATTTTGTCTTGTGCCCTTGTGATGGAGCAGTAAACTGGTTGGAGGGGCAATTGGTGTTCTTCTTGTCCCGTGTATGATAGAGTATTGCAAGTAAATAATTTATATAAGACTGTATTTTAGATGATTCAGAGTGTTTAAGGTATTATATGGTTGACAGACCTGTCACATACGCAACCCGGTGCAACCTTGTGTGTCCAAGCTTGGTAAATGGCTCCCAATGGAATTCAAATGAAACACAATGCATGACATTTATTGTTCAAAGATCGGTTCTATCGAGATCTGCCGCTCTGGCTGATAAGTGATTGTTTTTAGTCTGTCCGATTTGCTATTCATGCGCATCCTCGAGCACAAGTCCATATATTGCTAACATTCTGTTTTGACAGATTACTCAAAGGCCTTGTGATACTCTCCTGAGTCACGTAAATTGGTTGTTTTTATCCACTTGAACGTGCTTATTATTGTGGGACAAATCACGACCTGTTCAAACTCTGATGGTCAATTTTCAATATTTATTACATTGAGCTTGAAGTTGAAGTGATTGGATGTGGCCATTTTTGATAACTGAGCGTGAAAGGATCAGTCAATTGCAAATGGTCTACAAAATTCGGAGAGACAAACCTTAGCGCAGGCACAACATGCCAATGCTCTCCTTACTCTTTGCATTCGCTGTTTAAGAATCAAAGCCTCCAGGTGCCCGTGTTTATCACAAACACAAAAGCTCTCCACGCCATGCTACTTAACTCGCCATGTGTGCATCCATGGTTTTGCAAATGGCTTTCTTACCTGCCACAACAGCATTGCATGCAAACTTAAGGTGTGTTAACTGTATTTGAGTCCAAATCATGGGGATGTGTCATTAAATATAAAGGATTTCATTCAGCTATTCCATCGAACCAGAGTGGAGCTGATCCCATCTATTAATGCCATCATTTGCTGGTCATACAATGTTATACAGGTATAGCAAATTTTGAGTCAATAGTCCAATCATTAGTCGAAAGTTTGGAATTTGTTTATTTTTAGTTTGGTAAATTTAGGTTAATCTTGGTCTTTTTAAATTTTGTCATAAGTCAAATCCATCAATTGTCTAGCATCGCATGTCAAAATAGTTTTAGTAAGTCTATTTGAGTTTCATTGTAAAGTGTGGGTCAAAGTCATATCATCAAAAATTCAAATATAGTCTTTTGTGTGTCATTAAAAGTGTCGTTATATAATATTGCTTGTTCACTTTGTAATGGTCCATAGTTTGCATTTTGTAAAAAGTCATTAGTCGTGTATCAAAGTTAATGTCACAAATAGTTTGTATTGTTGATAGAGTTGAAAATAAACAAAAAAGTGTGCCTCATGTGTGCATGATTGGTGGATCCCAACACCCTTTAGTTATGTCTTCACATCATGCTGGCTTTTATCTTGCGGTACAAGAGACTCTTGGATCCATTAGATTCGATAAATCAAGCAATTTGTTGGACTACATCATTTTTGATGTGTAGTGCCAGAAAAATAGAATTTGCAAAGATTTAGAAGCCGGATATGAGGCAAATGATGAATATGAGGAAGCTCGACCTCGCAAACGTCAACGATTAATTGCATAAGAATATATAAGGCACTTGAAAAGAAATAATCCATTTGTGAAGACCTAAAATCTCAACTGGAGGATGGAGGCACCGAAGGCCGGAGGACAATCAACGCCCTCTCGTTCGTCACTAGTGACAGGACCGCACAAATGCATTAGTGACATTTCTTTTTAATTTTAGGTTGTTTGTGTGGTGTGCAAAAATAAAACATTGTAATCAATCCCTGCAAAAATTGAAAAGAGGAGAATGTGCATATCATAGATGGTGAAAACAATTGTATAGGAGAGTAGTTGACTACAAAGTTCCTCTGACTGCCAGACTTCTTGGAAGTGTGATCTGTCAGTGATAAGTACACTGTGGTGAAGCAAGTGATCATGTGTAGCAAGATCCAGGCAACAATGTGCAGACCTAAAAGTATGCGTTGGCATACGATTTTGTTTCCAGTTTGATGAGGTGCTTCTTCCCTTGTTCGCACTAAGGGGGAATGTTAAGAAATATCAGTGTTAACGTAGAATAATGTGGCTGGCATATATTTGGTAGTTTGTTAGTGTGTACATATAATATTTGGAGAGCTGTTTGAACGAATCTCGTTTATTTGGATAGCTGTATGGGATCAAAACACAACTACTATCCAATGGCATTGACTAAACATACTCTCTTGGTAAAGATGTGGTCCATTGTCTGACCAAGTGAACAAAGACATCCAAATTCTAGTATCAAAGACTTTTTGATTGTTAAAAAAAGAAACAACAATCTTTTCAAGATCTCCATTTGACCTTCCCACTAATAGTATGCAGTGTAAAGATGTGATCTGCCTTCTGATTGTTGCCTTGGATTCCATCTTGACAGTTGAGACAAATCAATGTTGGGAAAACTATAGGTATTACACCATAATTTATATGGTGAGTATAGTTTTACGTTTCATAATAGGTCACCTATTATAGAGTGTGCATTGAGTAGTTCCTACATTAACGCAAATGGTTGAGAAATGTGAGGAAGAGGATGAGTTTTGAAACCTAGAAAATAGGTTCAAGGAAATGTATAAATAACTAAGCAAAAATATTTGGGTGTTTCCAAATTATGTCATTTGGTATTAGAGCGGGTTACTAAGTACCTGATTGATTGAGAAATTGTTTACTGCATATGTCGATAGAAGAAGATTCTTTGAATGTTGTCTGGAGGGAATAGGAGGAGAATTGTGGAGGATCTATTATGGAATGTGGATAGAAGAAGTGCATGTGTCCATTTATATTGCATTTGTAAACAAAACATGTTGAAGTGCCTGAGAAATTTGAAGTTAACAGCCCATCAAGCATTAGAATTAAACTGTTTAGAGTTTCCTGATTATACACACTGCTGATACATCAGATGATGCATTTAAATAAATGAAGTGCAGGAAGCAGATCTGAGGTTTAGAGCTTCTTTACAGCATCAGTATTTGTGTCGAGTCTGGCTGCAGCAATAAACAAAGGTGGAACAATCAATGAAGGTGCACAAGCAGAAGAATAAATTTATTCAAGGGGCATAGAAATCAGCAGCATAAGAGACAAGGGCGTTGGAAAAATCAGAGAGCTGGGTCTGGAGAAGCATGAGGCTGTATTCAAGATGTGAGTGCTTCACAAAAGAACGTAAGCAGCAAAGAGTTGCAAGAAGCCCAAGAAGTGTTGGAGTCTTATAAGAGGCATTTTGTGTCTAAACATTGGTAGAAGTATGCAATGGTGTAGGGAAAATGCAATGGGAAGCACACTAGAAGATGTGATATGCGTATTATCGTTTTAGCATAAATTTTTAAAAATATAAGAATTTAGGGTGTCATTTTGTTTTAGGCGTAGTTACATAAGTCTTGGGACGAGGGGACATAGGGAAGGGGTTTTGGGTGCAAAAATTTCCCACATTTTGGGGACGGCAGGGTGGTGGCTGATAAAATAATATAAAAAGATTACTATTTAAATATTGCAACTTTATTTAATGAAATATAGGCTTTTAAGCTGTATTTAATGTTTTTAGGTTACTTTCAAGATTAAAATTCAGTGTTTTTAGTAGAACTATCTTTTTAAAAGTAAAAACATTAGAATATTTTTTTTTGAGATAAACAAAAGTGGCGGTGTTCCCTTGTAATGTCCCCATTTTTGAAGACCCTTAGCCTATCATTCCCCGTGGGCTTTAGGGATGTTGCAAGGGGAAAAATATATTAAATAATTAGATAATATTGCCTGGAGAGTGATTTTAATCATTTGACATTATAAAGCAATATTTATTTAATTATTTAATATTTATGGAGCAAGTAATGTATTTAATTATTTAATTAAATTCCCAAAATGCAAATTAAAAAGGGGAATTAATTAAATAATAATTAGGTGGCTTTTAAATATTAAAATCACCCTTTTAAAAGGGGACGCCACACCTAGGGGAAATAAACTTCTTTTATTTAATAATTTCCCTCTCCTAGGGATTTCGAATTTTGTGCCTCCTTGCTTATAAAAGGAGTGCTAGGATCATTGTTAGACTCATGTTATGATGATATTTATTTTATGCTCCATGCTTGGAGTTGGGATGCATGCCCATTGATGCTTTCTCTCTCTCTCTTGCGTGGGAAGTTAGTGAGCTGGTTTTGATATTCAATTGAAGTATTTTCATTAGATTTGCAAATCTACTTGTTGGTGATTCTCTTTCTAGCTTTGGCGCCTTTAATTGAGAGTAAAATCTGCATGTTATTGAATATGATGAAGGGTTTTATGGTGTTTTAGATCTGCTGGTTATTGCTGGTTTTATTCTAACTATGGCGACTTGAATAGGGCATCTTTTAGCATGTTTTAAGGGTGAACAAGCTTTATTCAAAATCTGATCTGTGTTGGCTTATTTTTGCTGAGTTTGGGCAGCTGTTTTAAGTGTATTGAAGGGCTATTGAGTGCCGGAAATCATTTATGCCATTTACTCAAACCCTAGCGACTGGTTTGGGGACTTTGGGGGCTGTTTTGGAGGGATTTCGGTTATCATACAATTCAGATCTGTATTTCTGCGGAAAGATCTTAATTTATAGAACTATTTGCATTTTATTTGAAGAGAAAACATGGAATATTGAAGGAGTTATCAATTTTAGAAGATTTCAGCTGTTTGCATGCTTCCCGGTTGTTATAAATTAGTATTTATTTCAGATCTGCAGTTTTGGGGTTGATTTAATATTGAATGTGATTGTAGAAATTAGGAGGAATAAGGAGAGGGTGATTTCATAATTTTTGGAGTAGTTTTTGTGCCCTAAAAGTGCTGGGCGACCTACTTTTTAGGTCAAAATTAGGGTTTCGGGTTGGCTGTGCAAAATCTGATTTTTGCATATTGTTCCTCATATTTTTATGGTCCATTATCCAAAATTTCAGCTCATTTGGACTTCCCTAGCCAAAGATACGGATTTTTGAAGTTTGCAGCAGTTAGGGTTTGAAAATTAATTATTTTCAGCTGTGTGTGATCAGATTTGTATTAATTCCTAACTTATTCTAGAAGGGGATATTACATCCCTCCAAGTCTTCAAAATGCTCTAGGCCCGAGACATCACCACAATCTAGGGGACGTGTCCCCGTGTAACACCGGTTTTAGTATAGTTTATTTATTGTTCAAGGAATTTATAAAAAAACGTTTTAAAAAGTTTTAAAACATTAGAAAATGTTTTAAATATTTTTTTAGGTGGCCTATGATCGGTTTAATTTGATATCTCTTTATTGTGGTTGTCTTTGAAGCAAAAACTTGCCAAGGTATCTAGTTTAGTGAGTCAAATACATTTATGAAAATATTTAGGCTTTAATTTCTTAAGCTTCATAATTTATTTGTTTTTTTCTGCCTCAAAATCTTTTTGAATGTTTGTCTTTTAAATCACTTGGAGTTTTCTATCATAAAGGGATTCATTTTTGGGAGAACTCGACATATGTATAAACTCTTTCAATGGAGGGGGTAAGTTTAAGCATGACAAAATCAAGTCTTGTTGAAAAATTCGATGGTTGGGAGTTTTGCACTTGACAAGTTAAGGCTCAACTTGTCTTGATTGAGAAGGATCTATAGGATGATGATGGAAAAACAACCAAACCATAAAATGCTGATGAGGCTACAAATTGGGCTGCGAAAGTTTAAAAAGTGTTGGCAATAATTTGTTTGGTATTATTGGATGCATATCTACATTACATAGGCCTATTAAAATCCTCTTTAGATTATCCGGGATGGACTTAGCGCTCTGTTTGATTCACAAGCCACCAATGCAAAAATGAATGAATCTAAAGCAAAGATTGTCCAGTGCAAGAGATGGAAGTAGGTGATGGGTGCAACGTACAAGTAAGTTGTTGCAACATACAAGTTCGTTCATTCTTTGCAAAAATACTAGCAAAAATAAAGGATGGATTAGACAAAGATGACACGAAAACTATTTTGTTAAATAACATGCAACCTATCTATTTCGATATCGTGTTTACTTAGAGTAAGATTATTCAAAATTTGGAAAGCTTAATTATTTCTTCCCCAATTGATAAAGAGAATAGTTTTAAAGAGAAGCAATTCAATCAAAGAATAAATTGTTATGTTTGTGAAAAAGCCTAATCTTCTAGATTAATCAAAGTAAGTCAACCTCCAAAACACTAAAGAATATGTTTGTTTCTACCACTACAAATAACAAGGCCATATCCGGATGAACTACATACAGAGAGAAAAGTACTGATAGATGCAAAGTTGAAAGACAAGGCATTACTTGCCACTAATCATGGTGGAGAAAATTATGGTTATGCTACAAGTGATGAAGATCCTCACCACGAGAATAGTGAGGGGGAATTGATTTACCGATCCAAATAGTAAATGTGGTGTTTTAAATTGATTTCAAAAGATGCGATCATTCAATGAGGATTAATTCCCATTGAAAATAAGTAGGCTACTCCAACTTTTGGTATGTTTATGATCAATAGTTGGGAGCGTCCTACTCATGCATAGTTGTGAACAATTGTGTGTTCTTGTTGACACAGTGTGTGTATGTATGAGCTTGTATGTGTGTCCTAATTCATATTTATTTCTTGATGGATTGACGATTGTGTCTTCATTCATCATTAGTTTGTGATTACCTTGGGTCATGGGTATGTCCTAGTCCTCATTCGTGGTTTTACTCTCCTAGTTTATAAATTGTGTATGTAATAAGGTGGGATTGTTGGGAAAAGCTATAGGTAATACATCATAGTTTATATGGCAAGTATAGTTTTCATAACAAGTAACATATATAATGTATATGTTGAATTGTTCCAAAGACTCACGTAAATGGTCGAGAGGTGTGAGGAAGAGGATGAGTCTTGAGACCTAGAAAATAGATTCAAGGAAATATATAAAATATCCATCAAATAACTAAATAAAAGTATTCGGGTTACTAAATTCTTTCAACCAATTCCACTCTAGGAGATTTGATAGATGTGTATCATTGGTCAGTAAGAAAGGCTTGCATATATGTGACTTGTCATTATGGTCATGTGGTTATTTTGATTGGATATGTTACTTAACTTATGGATGGGATCAGAATATCCCATTTTCCAGCTTCCCCGGAAAATATGGCTAATTTTTTTGACGACATTTTCTTTTTGTACCATAAGAGAAGTGTTACTTAATCCTTCCACGTTCGCAATTAAACCTGTCCATTAACTTTGTTGAAGGCTTGATAATTAAATTCATTAACAACTTAATTCCTCAAAAATATAAGTTTCAAGTGGAGTCTATGGATTGGGACCCATTTCATTCGCAACGTAACTCGATATGAGTACGCATAATATTGAATCCAATTTCAAACATCTAGACCCTTTTTCCACTCGTGTTCCTTAACATGTAGGTTATGTATACGTTAGATAAAGTTATCAACACACGTAGACGATAAGCAGCTTGAGTTATCATAACTCTATTTATTATTCCGCAATGTATAATAAATGCACATATCAACTGTTTTTGATCACGTCATTATTCCTTGTAATGATACGGTAATTACTTTATTTCATACCGTACTAATGTTCATTATCAATTATTCACTCTTATTATCCATGCACTCAACTAGTTCCATACTAGTGACATGATCATTAGTTATATATCATATTGTTTATACCTTGGGCTTTTATGGAATAACTCGTTTATCCAATGTTCCGAAAACCAATAAATCAATGGTTATATGTTCCATATCGAAGGTGACAATTCCATCACTTATCAAAAGGTGAGATTTGATTACTATCATTAATAGCCTATTGTCATTAAATCACCACTCATGTTCTACTCTCCAAATACACATAGTATGAAAAAAAAAAAAACGGAATTAGCTTTATTCCTAATTCATTACTCAAGATTACCAGACTTATGCCTAATTTGCTTTTTCCATAAAAAGTAGGATTATACAACATACCCAACAGAATTTTATTTCCTCTTTACATAATCATATTTAACCCGAGGAAACTTCATAGATAACTGAAAGAGCTTCGTTGAATCTCCTTACAGACAAGATAGGTCTTCTCATGGTTAGTTACAAAATCCTTAGTTGGTCAACATCTCTACCCTCTTAACAACACCATTTAAACACATGGTTAGAATTAACAAAAACCTTTTAAAATAACTCGTTAGTATTATCAAAGTAGATTGATATATCTTGTTAACCAGCTCATTTGAATTACATTTGCTCATACCATTTACAGGTTAATCTGTCTTTCATTTGTTCAGAAGGACTATAACCTATTTACCAACAACTTATTATTTAATGCCAACGTACTCTAACAAGATACCAACCTAATATACTGTTTGGGGAGGATTAATATCCTTGTCTTAATTCACCCACTCAATAAGGATTCTATGCTAAGTGCTTTTAGCTTAATTTATTCTTGTTGTTTCTTTACTTTTTATTTCATATGCATGACAATTGATCCTTCTTCAAGGGTTAACATACCTTTAATCTAAATTCCCTGAGAAAGCAGATCAATTTGTCTTCAGTTTGAGTTATAACCAGTGTTAAGCTTAATGTACCAATCACTAGGTTCTAACTGATTATTTATCATTTTAAGCTCTATACTCTAGGTGATTCCTGAATAGTGTTTTTAGTTAAATTTTTTAAAACAATTATCAATTTACGTCCATTCCATTTTACTATGTAGGCTTATCTATAAAACCATGCGCTATACTGATTTCCGTAAGAGATATTTTATATTAACTCTCATTATGTAAGACTGAAATCAGGGCACCAAGCCATATTGCCCCTCGACTTTTCATTTAAGATTTCAAAACTAAGACTGCCATATTGCTAGGCAATAGCCTTTAATGCTTATTTTGCAGAGAACCACAAATATTCCCTTAATGAGATGAGGGTAATATTTCCATATTTCCTCATAGTGATTTGGGCAGTCCCATAATCATTTATATGTAAGCTTTCAAGCTCTAACCAACATTTATCTTCTAATGCTTATTCCATATAATTACCAGAGTATTACTTTTAAGAAAATAAGGTAAAATTTCCATGTTTCCATATAGAAATTTGAGACAGTCCAAAACCATATGTGGGAAAACTCCCAAAGGAACTAATAATTACTACTTAAGTATTACAAACTCTTTGAATAGCCTCTCAAGGTTATGACAAAAACCAATCCCTACTATTTATATCTCAATTTTTACTTAAAGTTTACAAAGAGAATAAGTATTTGAGATGGAGCACATTAGAGATATAACACAAACCAATTTGGATGTAGTATATCAACTTAATGATAATAAACCTTTGGTATTATCATGTAACATAATATTATTGAAAAACATCAACTCGGGCATAGAGTAAAATAGAGAGCAACATTCACATTCCCTTTTTCCATTGATCATAACAGACCAACATATACCCATAACATGTTATAATTCTTGACAACAAAATTTGCTTGTTGGTTACTAGTATATCCTCATAATTATGGAGCTCAATACTAGCTTAGTGCTCCTTAAGACCAGAGTAACAAGTCCTATAACTATGTATAAATTTAGTATTTTAGAAAGGCTAGGTTACAGGTCTTAGGATAGGTCTTACAAGCCTACTACAGAAAACTATAAGAATCTTTCAAGCAACCTCTTTCTATTCCATAACTACATGCTCAAAGTGAGTCATGGCAATGATGCATATCTCAGTCTCATAACTCTTCAACAGATATTGCTACACTTTTACAAATAAGAATAAGGTCTATTTCAAAAATCTATACAGATTCAACCTTTAATAATACTTAGTTATTTCCTTATTCATATATATGTATATCTATATCAAAATGTAACAAGGGTTCATAAACTTTCTGCTAGTATCCAAAATGGAGATATATCAAAATCTTCAACATGAGATTTAGAAATCAGTCAAACAATTATTATTCCATCTTCTTCACATATTCCTGTAACGGGCCATCAAATCAACTCATAACAAATTGTTTGAAGAATCAACTTTTATGATTTGCATCCATATAGAAATCACATAGACAATTTTAATTCCTTCCTTTCCACTAACATAGACATCATTAATGCAAACCAAAACAAGACTATTAATGACATAATTTTCTTTAATATACCCATTTCTTTTCAGAAAAAGAAATACTAAAACATAAAAGTTTCACTTCTTCATAATCTTGCTAATACCTGCAAAACTTGTTAGGATTTGGGTTTGGGTCAGCATAAAATGCTGCCATGGCAAATGTTTCCCACAATAAACCCATATAGAAGTATGCATGTTTCAGTGTAATGCCCCCTTTCCTACGCCTAAAGCCTAAGGGCCAATTTAAGTCCAAGCCTTGGTCATACCCAAGCGGCTATGGACATTGGGAGCTATTGGGTATGAATATCTAGTCTATTTTGTTATAATTTTTTGTTGACATGAGCGTAAAGTGTTTTGGAGGGACTAAATATTATGTTTTGTCATTAGGAAGGGGCCACATGACACTTAATGTTTTAATTTTGCGTTGGGGGTCACTTATGGACCATGACGACTTAAAAAGGGAAAAGTAACTTAAGTTACTTTTATTTTATTGGTCCTTCCTAAGGAAAAATGTGACTTGGGCTATTTTGGGGCTCTTTTGCCTTGGGGAAAAATATATAAGGAGTTGGGAGGAAAAAGTGAAGATCATTCTTGCATACACTTATATTTTCTCTATGTGCAACTGTTGTTTGCAAATTTCCAGCTTGTGGAGTAAGATCCCACAGGGACCCTAGCTTCGGTGGTGAGAGATCCATCCCTAGCTAGCAAGGCATTCTTCGGTGGTGAAAGATCCATCCTAGTTTGTCATTTGGAGCTGTTTTCAGGGCTGTTTTGCAGAGATATTTTCAGAGGAAGGGTTTTGAGGGTTTTGGAGATATTTGGTGGAGAAAAGTAAAGGGTTTTCAGATCAGATTTACGGCAGCGATAAAAACAGGTTTTGGCATCATTCCTAGAGATTTTTCAGAGGGTTTTGATCATTTTCCAAGGGGCGACTTACTTTGGAAGTTTGCAGCAATTTTTGGAGGGTTTCCGGGTTGCCATTTTCAGATCTGAAGGTTGGGGTTTCATTCTCCATATTAGTATATGTAATTTCCAGAATTTCATAATTTTATCTTGCTTATTGGAGAAGTTATGAATTTTTGAAGTTTTACCACTGTTTAGGGATTTTGTAATTTTCTGGCAGCATTTTATTATTCAAAAAATCCCAAAATAATTTTCTTATGTTCTTTATAATATTAGCAAGCTCTTCTAAAATTTCAAGTGATTTGAGTGAGTATTTTGAGAGATATCAATTTTCTTCAATTTGCTGCCCTAGCTGTTAAAAATCTGCAAAAACCAATATTCCATTTGCTGCAATTTTTTCTATATTTTGTGTATCATTTCGTGGTATCCCACTAGGGATATTTCATTCAGAGTAAGAGAAACAAAACCCAACATTTCTTTTCTTTGCATGTAATTCTCAATTAAACATCCAATAACCAAATTTTACAACCAAATATCCAAACACCATTCTGAATGGAAGAAATCAGTCAATCATCATTCATAAGCCAAATCCATTATGACTAGAACAAAACACAACAGAGTACTTATTTTTTCAGAAAAACACTACCATCAAACAATGATTTAGAGAAACGCATTTCCATACCAAACCCCCAAATAACATGCAGTTCAGAAAAACACCCGAAATGCGCATGCCTAGATGTGTGCACGAATAACCAAATTTGCCCAATCATAACAACAATAAGTTTTATAAATGCATATAATTGTGCAAACAAACACATTTTTTTCGGACATCATTCAACTATTCTCATTAAAACAAACATATATCCATATATTTTTATTATAAGGAAAAGAACCCCATGCTTGTGAGCGAATAGTCGAAAACCCCATTTCCATTTTGTTTCCAAGTTGCGTGTCTCTGCTTCAGCTGCGCAAGTCGAGCTCTTTACTGCTGAAAACCTCTTCCAAAATCCTCATCTCTTCTATGTTTGTAATGGGCCTTAATTTTTTTAACTTACACTTCCAAAATGTATGCAACTTAAAAAACAATCATGCAACTCTTCTAAATCATGTAATGAATGTCGCCATCCACAAGATGAAGACAACCATGCAACTCTATCAAAACATTTATGCCCAAAATTGCAAAGTGTTGCCACAAAAAAATATCCTCGCATGCGATTGGCTAGGTTTTCAACATGATCGCATGAACTCGCCAAGCCATATAACAACAATGATTTCTAAGTCAAAAGCCTCTTTTAAATGGATTTTAAACTTTTAAACATTCGCTTCCCCTTTCCTTTGTATTGAAGTGTTGAAAATAGCCAACCAAATCTATAACATATCATTACCACATA
This sequence comes from Taxus wallichiana var. yunnanensis, assembly GCA_018340775.1. Taxonomy (NCBI): domain Eukaryota; kingdom Viridiplantae; phylum Streptophyta; class Pinopsida; order Cupressales; family Taxaceae; genus Taxus; species Taxus wallichiana. The sequence goes on along the minus strand of CM031242.1, from coordinate 829,676,316 downwards.
TTCATAATGATTAACAATGATTAAAATAACCAATGTCAACAAACATAACAATAATACCCCTTTCATAATTACGTTTCGTGATTCCTTTTTAATGAGTAATGTTCCCAAGTTCGCTTCCACACAACTTCATGAGGGGGTTAAGACAGATTTCCCTTTTAATTGCCAAGTCAACAATGCTTCATGTGCTATAACAATGTCTCAGTAAAGCTTGAGGGTGGATAAATGAAGCTAACGATCATGAACACCCATAGAGAAAAGCTCGAACTTGAAAATGCAAATATAATCACAATGAAATATTGCATTCTAGGATCAAATCTCTTGTTCATCACAATAACACAATTTACCGTTAAATATACCTTATATTGATTGAAACAATATCTCTCTTAACAATGTTGCTGCAGCGAACAACCAACAATAATAATTTCAAGGGCAAGGCTAGTAAACATACCACACAAGGGTCCACTTAGTTTATGATTTCACCCACAACTCACGCAATCGGTGTGTTCAGGAGAAATTAAAATGCATTGACCAAGTCAACAATACACAACAATGCCATCATTCATATATTCAAATAGTTGATGTCGATGCGAGTTAAGACTCCCGACGGTTAATAAAACATTAATTAACAAAGCATACACCAATCTTTAATTTGGTTAAACATTCGATATCATCAATACTAAAAACAAGCCTATGGACGGCCTGACAGACGCCAAATTTGGTGCTCCCAAAATGGAATGTGACAGAGACAAATAAAATGTTGAGACCAAAAATGAGGAAAATAGGAGCAAATATTATCAAAGAGTAAAAAAGTAGGATATGCTTTAGGCTTGACACCACATTTGATGGATCTTGCTTTTAGACCTTCAATATTTGCATTTCGTTTGTTTAGAATATCTGAGTAGTTCTCTACAAAATGCTAGGAGTGAAGAAACTACAGGAGGAAAGTGGACAAAAGCCGACCCAAAGCATCATAGAGAGTAACAACTTGGGTGGACCAAGTGGGAGGATTAATCTCAAGAGGAAGTTTCATAGTGGAAGTGAGTGCAACAAAATATTTTGGGAGTAGGTATGGAGGATACATTAGGTCTTAATTCTCCTTACCGTCATAAACTGTTTTTTTAATGTAAGAAGCAGGGTAAGCATGCCTAGTAGAAGTTTATTGATTAGAATTCACACTCAAGTTTTTAATGCAAATCTGTTCATCGGACCTGAGAAAATGGGTGATCATTCCTAGGAGAATATGGGCTAGGAAGTTTGAGTTCATATTGGCAATGTCAAGATAATAGGAATTAGGAAGCCTGTTGGATCTCACATGCAAAGGCATAAGAGTAGTTAGAACCAGGCATGGAATAAAGGCCTACTAAACATGGTGTTCAGGGGGAAATCTATGTTGGAAAGCACAAATTGACAAAATTGGAGACACATTGATGAGGACATAACCACTCGTATCAGCAGCTCCTAATGGGAAATCAGTTGAAACAAACCGATTTAGGAAAACAAGAGATTCCTTTGAAGGTAAAGAGGCCATATGACTAATTCATTTCTAGATGAGGAAATTAAGTCCTCAAGATCAAGCTTGCGAATCCAAAATTTATCTTCAATGATATCATGAACAGGGAGCTGTTAGACCAGGTGAAGAAGAAGGTATGTAATGCTATTCTTGATTAATGCTTTTAGTTGTGATATGATCTTTAATGTGTATCAATGAGGATGCTATCCTAATTTTGCTCCTCTAACACATACTGGAGCTTTTATCTCTATCAGATCTCTTCTCTTGGCTTTGTTGGTGGTTCTATTTCACAAGGGTCCTTCCTCTCATAGGACTGCTTTAATTTTTTATTAGATAGACTTGGTCTGTACTGACTTATCTAGGATTTACCCATAGGGGCCATCCACCCCGTTTGGTTTTATGGCTTCCTAGTTTGAGTCTTCAATACTTCTATTTTAGTTGTTGGAGTTCCTTTTAGCTCTACCGATTAGGTAATGTAACTTACTCGACTTTTGCGTTCCTTTGATCTACTTGGGTCATTTGTGGACCTTAATATAATTTCTCTCTTTCTTTTATCATTTGATTCTATTTAAGTGAGTCCTCCTGATAGAGCAATATTTCCTTCTCCAAACTTTCTTATTTCCTTCAATAGGGTTGATAGGATAGAGTAATGTTTGAAGTTGTTTCTTTAGTTATTCCTCAGCATCAGTTTTTAGCCATTTGTGTAAGAAAGCTTGTTGAATCCATTTTTGTCTACAACTTCAGTATTGGAGGTTTTTCTTTGAATTTCATGATTGGTTTCTTCCCCATGCTTGTTGTCAAGGCTTTACTATTAAGATTATGATTTATGGAATGACTAGGAATCTTAAAATCGTAACATTCTTCTCGAATAATCCTTATCATCCTCTTCAAGGTGAATATTGGTTCATCCTTGTTTTTGTGGCCTATTTATTCCATGCGAGTTCTTAAAGTGCAATTTGTCTATCCCGCCTATTATGGATTGCTCTCTTTCCTTCCCGTGTCAGCATCTCAGTGCAGCTAAAAATCAATTATATATTTGGTTTTCAAAAAAATCGAGTAATCAAGCACAACCCATTTTTTGTTGATTTGCTTGTATACAAACGAAAATGTTTGTTGTCTCTCGTTATTTGCTGTTATCTTCATAAATATTGATGCTTTACTATTATTGGTTATGGTCCAATCTTTTTTAAGGTTGTTGTTAATCAATAAAGACTTTATATCAGGTACACTTGTACTTGCTTTATTTTACCTGTGTGACAAGAGAATCAATTCTCGATACTTAACAGAACATCTATGACACCTCCGATTCAAAATCGCCAAAATCGCCGATAAATCGCGTTCACACCGCAAAATGATTAAACTTACAAAAAATCGCGATTTTCAAATCGATAAATCGCCGATAAATCGCGTCAAAAACCCTTGAAAATCGTTGAAAATCGCGGCTAAAATCGGGAAAAAAAAAAAAACGCGGCTAGGGTATAAGACGAAAATAAAGTAAATCGATTTGTTTTTTATGTTGTTTTCTCTTTCCACGGGCTCGTTTTTTATGTTGCGACTTCCTTCGTGTACAGTCGACGCGTGAGGGCATTTTTTTACCAGCCAGTGCGCATTTTTACCCTGTTAAATGCGCGTTTTACCAGTTCGTGCGCGTTTTTTACCTGTTCGTGGCGATTTAGTTCGTGGGGATTTGCATTTTCTTGCCCATTTCCAGTTCGTGGCAGCCTGCAGGTATGAATATGTATATTTATTATTAATGTATGTTAATATTAATACTGTTACACTGTAAAAATAATAATATTAATACTGTTACACTGTAAAAATAATAATATTAATACTGTTACACTGTATATTAATATTAATGTATGTTAATATTAATATCGCATATAAAGTATATCACCGATAAGGTATACTTATACAGTGTATATCATATGCAGATGTACACTCGGATCAGTATACATATTACAAAGGTATAGTGTATACAACTGTATATTAATATTAATAAATACTATAAGTATTAATATTAATATTATGTATTATACTGCTAAGTTCTAACTATCAAGTATAAATACTGTATATTCTGTATATTAAATTATTAATAATAGTATATTCAAGAATCAATATTGTATAACGATTTTAAAAATATTATCTATGAAATTATCATGATTCATAATTTACTGATGTCTTCATTTTCAATATCGTTTTTTCGTAATTTTTTCTTCATGCAATAGCAATTTTATTCTTAATTTCGTCATGGTCATACAATTTAATTTCTCCAAGGCCTGTAAATCTAAGACAATTGTTTTTTGTTTTGTTTTGTAGAATGGCATCGGGATCCGGTTCCGTTCAGCTGCTCGTAGTAAGCCTAAATCAAATGACCCCTCTTGAAGCATTGTGAACCAAAGAGAGGCACTTGTGTTATATGCAATTATCAGGCATGAAGATGAGTGGAGGTGTTTATCGCCTTAAGTTCCACATCGCACGGATACTGGGGAATGAAGTGACAAAGCAGTGCAATCAAGCACCTCCCGAGGCTCAACGAGAGTTTGTCCGCTTACCTCTGCAACTTATGCAGAGAAAAAAAGAAGAAAAGAAGAGGAAAGTCGATGCACTCTGCACCCTAGCAAAATAAAGGGAAGCGAGGAAGGTTTTGACGTTGAGGCATCTTCTAATGCCGCAACTCCACGATGTCAAACCTTGGGACGGGTTCATCCACATCCACTAATAGTAGTTCAGCAATGTTTTTGTTCCTCGAAATACACCTGGTTCACAACCTTCACTCGAAGGTACTGCTTGGAATAAAGAAATGCACAATGAAGCAAGAATAGTTGCGGCAAATTTTTGGTACTACAACAACATTCCTTTCAATGTGGCAAAAAGTCCATATTGGGAGAATTTGGTCACTGCATTGACTGTTGTTGGGAAGGGGTTCAAGGCTCCTACTCCCATGATTTGAGTGGCCCATTGTTGGAGGATTCCGTCGCACATACCAAAACTCTTGTAGAAGAGCAAAAAAATGTGTGGATAAAAAAGGATGCACCATTTTGTTTGATGGGTGGACAGATGGGAAAAACCGCACATTGATTAACTTCCTAGTGGCATCAAGTGGGCAGTTGGTCTTCCTGAAATCAATTGATGCCTCCCACCAAGTGAAAACTGCAATCACTTTGTGTGATATGTTAGATGAGGTGGTGAAAGAGGTGGGTGTGGAGAATGTCGTCCAAGTTGTGACTGACAATGCGGCAACATATGTAGCAGCAGGGAGACTTCTTGAGGAGAGGCACCCTACACTTTTTTGGACCCTCAGGCAGCCCCCATTGTTTGGATCTCTTATTGGAGGACATAGGAAAACTCTCATGGGTGAAAAATGTGGTTGAGGACGTAAGAAATATTACAAAATTCATTTACAATCACACTTGGGTGCTAAACTTGATGAGAGAGCACACCAATGGAAAGGAGCTTGTGCGATTAGGGGTCACACGATTTGCCACAAACTTCATTACATTACAGAGCATTGCAACCTCATTAACATCCCTTAAGCAGATGTTTGTGAGCACGCGATGGTTGGACTCTCCCTATGCTTAAGACCGAAGCGAGTAAAGGGTCAGTGAAGACTGCTTTTGATGATATGTTTCAAGCAAATGGAAGAAATCATGAAGGTAATCTAAACTTGAATATTTGTTTATTTATCATTTGTTATATAATTTTTTATTAATTTTAATTTTAAATATATATGTTATTTTGTTTTAGGTGTCAGAGCCTTTGGTTCGAGTTCTACGGATGGTGGATGGGGAGAAAAACCCAATGGGTTATTTGTATGAGGCAATGGATGTGGCCAAGGAGGCCATAGCTAAATATTATGGGCACAATCAATGAAAATATGAACCCATTTGGCGTATAATTGATCGCAGATGGAACAAGACACTTCATAGGTATATACATGCAAATGTGTACTACCCGAACCCCAAGTTTTTCTATTCCCCATCATTTAAGGCCGATGAGGAGGTTATGGATGGCCTTAATACGTGCATAGAGAGGATGATATTTGACGAAGATATTAGAGATGCCATTGTTGATGAGCTGCAGATTTATAAGACTGCAGAGAGGGGGTCTTTGGCTCTATGTGTGAAAAGAAGAAACACTTCTCAACCAGGTAAAAACAAATTGAGTCATTTGTATTTAGTCTTGTTACACGTAGAACTAGAAACTAGAAGTTTAGAATTCTTTTATTTATTCAAGCTTAGTTAACTTACAAAATTATAAATGTTTTTTTGATTTGTGGTGGGAAGATTATGGTGCAAAAACACCAAATCTTCAAAAGCTAGCCATCCGCAATTTGTGTCACCATGCAGTGCTTCTGGATGCGAACGTAATTGGAGCATGTTCGAAGGTGTTCACCCAAAGAAGCGCAACAGGTTGACAACACAATGCCTCAATGACCTTGTCTTCGTGTGATACAATCTTCGTCTTCGTGTGAGACAAGTGGACGGGGCACAGAGTTATGATGCAATCGACTTGGCTGACATTGATCCATATGATGACTGGATTGCTAGAGCTTGATGATGCGGAGCCTATGTTTACTACAGAGGAGATAACAACTTTGGAGAGGGAGACTGAAGAAGCAATACCATCAGGGACATTAGAAGTTGGTGATGATCCAGATGATATATTTGCAGATGACAATGTTGGTGTTGCAGAGGAGGAATATTTACCTTCCACTTCCACGAGACAAATTCTCCAAAGGTCAAATGTGACTTATTTTAGGCGTGCATAATGAAATAGAATATTATTGATATTTGATAGTGATACTTCAAAAGTCACATGTGACATGACTCTATGAGCATTTTTGTTTGCAAACTTTGTACTCTCTTTTTTGGTCAAAACTTAATCGAAAATATGCATATGGGCCTATGGCATTCTATAGAGTCACTTCTCGCATCATTTAACATTGTTTTTACATTTAATTTAAGTATATTTTATGAATTTAAATGTTTTTAAAAGTAGCGATAAAGTTGCCGATTTTTGCCGATTTTTTGCCGATTCCCGATTTTCGATTCAAAATTTGGCCTGCCGATTAATCCCGATTTACGATTTTTTGAACTATGCATGACACTCAAGGTAGATTGAATATTTAAAAATTCTTTAGTGATTTTTTTCTGTTTTGGACATACCACGAGCTTATAAAGATGTATTGAAGTTTTTAGCTAAGAAAAATATAATCTGGCCAATAAATAAATATGTTTTATTTTCATCATAGAGATTGTTTAACAATATAGTTTTGGATTTTCATATTCCAGTTGAAGTTCAGTCTTTCGGTGTGTTCACTCAACAGTCATTTTTGCTGGTTCATATGAGTCAAATCATGTAAAATAGTAATGTTCTTAATCTGCTTTGCACCAATATCTAAAAATTTAGATTAAATATTCGAATTTAGTGCCATATGAATTTCAAATATTGTCTGCTTGATGAAATAATGGTTAACATGTGCAATATTTTCCCGGATAGTCATGAATTATGCAGGCATGGCATGAATTTTATATTTCTATATCAGAATGTTCTTCAATTTCAATGGGGTCAGGATTGCCACATTATCTGGTTTTTGTTTTTCTTGCTATGTAATCATAATATTCTTCAATTCCTGTATTATGTGGTTGCACACATTATTGATGTCATAATTATTCATTTTCCTTTTTGTTTCTCTGAGTGCAACAGGCCAGGAATTTTCGTTTTAACTGTGGTCTAGTCTATGTCGCAGAACCAGGGTAAGATTGTGCTTTGAATTTTTATTTTGAAAGTTTTTATGTGGTTAGGGATCAGTTCTACTATTTTCTCCATATGACATGCACAGACATTTGGCTAGATATTTACATTTTCATATCTGCCATGAAGCATCTAAATGAACTGTACCATTCCATATTTGTGTGTTTTGTATCAAATCTCTGTTGAGATGTTTATACTTTATACCATAAAAGTGCTGTGAAACTAGAATGAACTGTTCAATTCTTCACACTTTAAGGGAAGAGAGAAATCAAGGGTGATTGACAAATTAACTTTGTGAGAATAATTTTAAAGTGAAAATACATAAGGCTGTGAAATGGCTGTAAGTAATTGTCTTCTTTATTATATCACAACTGCTTAACAAGCAAAGAAATGATGTACAAATCGACACAAATTCGAGGATACTTATGGCCAATCAAACTTTGTGCCTTTTGTCACCGATCCTTATAAATACACATGGAACTTATTTAATATTGTCTTTCAGAAATTTATGTTATATATCCAAAGCCTAAAGGTAATAGTCAATCTAAAAGAAGTGTGGTCAGATGGTAAGTGGACCCTGACAAGCTTCTTATATGTGGAGCATCAATAAGACTTGGTGAATCTTGCAGAGCTTTCTCGGATTGGCTCTTGTTGGAAGAAGTCCTATAATAGTCTTAGTTGATGGAAAGCCTTGCAATCCAAGGATGGTCTTGGTTGACTGAACTCCATGTGGTTTGAGAACGACTGTGGTTGACAAAAGTCCAAGCAGTCTCCTAACAAGCCTTTCTTCATGAAGGCTGGAACTTCCTCCTCCTCATTTTAACAATAGGGATTTATCAGCATTGAGTTTTTGCACCTACTTGGGAGATCTGAATTGCACATTTGATATTAGTCATGGCAATAATTTGTCATTGACTTGCATGACATTCAAATTTTGTCATATGCACAATATTTAAGGAAGTTTTTATTCAGCTATACCAGTGACAGAAAAATGCAGAAATAATCTTTTCTTTTACTTGTACAAATGATTCCAACTCTTGTCTGACATCAAAACCGAATTCTGCCCCTCAATTGTGGGGTTGGTAAGCCAAATGCGCCCTTGAGTGACTTGGATTCCTACAGAGAGGAGTACTTGAAAAATGATTATTTATGGTTCTATCCTGTGGGTGATCTAGGCTTGGTGGGTGCTTCTACTATTTTTAGGAATGAGGATGGTGTTACCTCATTTTAGTTTACTAAAGGCCTTGATTGGCAAACTAATAATAATGTGGAAGCAAAGGCAATCTTGAAGGTCTTAAGATAGCGGAGGTGAAATCTATACATCACACTCTATGGCTAAGTTAAACATGCTGAAGACCACCTGGAGCCTTAAACAAGGCAATTGGAAATTAGCAATAATAACCAAAGATATATAACAGATCAAAGGAAGTCTAGTAAGTAGGGTGGTATATTTTCTTGCCAAGTTTGCCGCCTTACTTCCCATCACTACCTCTATAGAAGACAACCAAGATAAATGGATCCCTTAGGAGGTTAAGAGGAATGCTAGAAATCACTTTAGCTTATTCATGAAGACTACTTGTGTATTTTGCATAGGAAGCATCATGAAGATTGTAGTGGGATATTGAGATTCCTAGGGAAGGATATTGATCAATGGAGATATAGGGGCCAAGGTTATATTCTTGATGGAAAGGTGATCCTTCTAGGGATTTTTCTCAAGGTTTTTTCTTTGATGGATTAATCAAATTACCTAGTGGTCTTAATTCGAACTCATCCTCATGTGGGGGTGGAGGAGGGCTGTTTGGGGGAGGAGGACGTGGTGTCGAGGTGGTGGGGATGGGGATTCATTCTCAAGGCTAAGGGTAAGTACAAGCTTAGGATTGAAAATGGGGACTTCAAATTCCCCATCCCTAGATTGTTCGATTCTTCCCATGACTTTTTTTATTAGAATCAATGCTTCCATGCCATATAGAATCCCCTCAAATGCTTCATAATTTCAAGTATTCGAACTCAATACGCCACTTCTATTTCATAGCCAATTCCTTGCTTTCATGCCTAGCATAATATGTCCCATCCCCTCTTATCTCTTGTGCTCATATGTATTGACATCGTGATCACCGAGAAAGTGTTATGAAAAATGATAGGCAATATTTGAGATGTCTTTGTGATGAGAATGAGAGATATTATATGTATGTTGGTGTCGAATTCCTACATAAACATGTTAGATTCGTCATGATCCACTCGCCTACCAACCTCACTCCAAAACACATTCGCATAGAAGTTGATGCAAATTTATGCAAAATTGACAATACAAAAATACTATTCTATTATGCTAAAACGGTTACAAACCCTTGTGATTGAAGAGAATAGATAACCTCTAGTTATAACTGGAAAAATAGAGATGGAACTAAAGGACTAGGGAAATAGGGAGATCACTTTAAAAATAGAAGAGATTCTCCAAGTTAGGCTTACACAAGCTCATTCTATTCAAGTGGAGATAAGTCTTATCAACAAGATTGAGACTTTTTCCAAGATCTTCTAAGATTAACTACTAGTCTATCGACTTGTTAAGATAATGGACAATTATCGTGATTCATAATTGCATAATAATTAATTAATGTGCATACCTAGGTAAATCAAATTAAACTTGAGTAATAAAACGAGGTGTATTTTCATGGACCAATATCCCCATTAAGATTCACTGGAGAGTCTTAGAATGGGTCCCAATAACAAAGGCTTGATCAAGTACCCATATACAATCAACATATCACGTGCTTGGTAAAATCGACCTAAAGCAAATATGGATAAACCAATGCAATGTTAGAAGCATCTCCCTTTAATGTTGAATAGGTGAGAAGATAAAAGGAATGTTTCAAGAAGATGGCTGATGTTGGGGTTGCCAATAGTTCTCCAAAATAAGTAGTAAACCTATCAAAACAATAAACTCCATGGTGGATAATGAATTTCTCTCGAATGATGACGAGTATCTAAAGCTAAATCTATTGAACTTAAGAAGCTCACTTGCACCGCTTGAGTGAATTGGAATCAAGAGTCGATGATCAATAGTTACTCCTATAATGTCGAGATTTAATAAACCACTACTCAAACAAATAATCTTAGTCACAAGGCAAGGTGGGCGAATCCACACATAGACAATAATGTTGTTGCGAGGCAACAGAGCAAACACCGGTGAAAGTTTGAAGATTGGATCACATTATCATTGCTAAATCTCTGATAAAGCTTTAAACCATAGTTTACATACTCGGCGAATACTCTTCGAGTCGATGAGTACTTGCCATTTTAAAACTTGGTCGAGTACTCTCCTAGAAAACTTGTTAAAAACAAATTCAAGTATTTGCATAAAACTCAACAGTTACTCTCCAAAAACCGGCTAGTTATCCCTGCGGACTTGTCTTAAACGCAAAAATGTGGGTACACCGCAAAACGTCAAGTATTTGTTGAGTATGGCCAAGTCATATTTTTGGGGTGTCTAGGTATTTTTATGTTGCTGAGTATTACCGGTATTATGTGAACTATACTTTAAACTCCGGGAAGCATGGGTACCCCCACCTCCCTCTTGAACCCCCTTTGCTTTTGAACCCTCATGGATACGTGCTCGAGTACGGGTCCATCTAGGGTATAGTAATGAGAAGTCCTGGTATGTCATAGATATACTCGGGATGTACCCGCAGGTTTTGGTGGTGGGTTTTGTTTAAGAAACATTTTTCTTTCTTGACTTAGTCAATGCACAAAAAAAAAAAACTCGTAAGTCATAAATGAATTAAAAAAATAAGCCCCGCATTACCAAAACACATAAACAATTCATTGTTGGTTTTTGCAAGTGTAAGAGCAAAGAGCCAAAGAGGAACTAAGGAGGCAACCATTGAAAGAAGGATTTGTTTGGAGGCAGCCATTGCAAGAAGGACGAGATTGGAGGCAGCCGTTGTTTAGAGGCAAGAACTTGATTTTGAAGAAAATCTAGATGATATATTCTAGATTATTTGTATTCATATTGACATGATATTCATGTGTCATATGTATGGCAGCTATACGATCAATGAAAATGTAAAATTTTAAGCATATAGAATATTTTGAACCCTAATCCTACTACATATTTTTCAAGTTTTTAATATGTTATTGGGTAAAGGATGAGTAAAATGAATGTGTGTGTGTGTGTATATGTTAATTTTTTTATTGTATGTACAGACATATCCGAGCCATATCATACCCAAGGGTTTTTTAAAATCGACATATCCGCGTACCAAACCCGTACTCATATCCTAGCAACGTAGCATAAAACCATTCCTTTGTCAATTGTTAGAATTGTTGCAGCTAAAGATGAAACCCCAAACTTTTTTATATTTCACTGTCAAGTGAATCCAATTTTGAAGCCTTTTCGGATAGGGTTGTCTTGACTCTTAATCATCCCATGTTGGTGATGCTGTTATCATTTATGTGATCCTTTACGAGGGGTGTGTGTAATCTCAAATCTGGACTTTTGCTGTGCAACTAAGGATGAGAACCAAAGAATGGGCAGGGAAAACTTTGACAATGTTTGTTATTTCTGTTTTTGGGTTCCCGGCATGGTTTGGGATCGGGGCGATATGATGGCTATGTAGACTTTTGCTGTTAATAGCATGGTTAATCTCAGTCCTTGTAGGTAAAATGACTCTTTAAGTTGGATAAGGTGGATTGCACAGCTTGCGAGCCACTAATCAGTATGCGGTTTTGAGACTCCTAATGTCCTTTTTGTGGTGGAAGTCTGGTAGACTAGAAGGAACAATTAATGTGATGAGATCTTTATAGTTATATGAATACATTCTTTTGCCCCCATATATTTTAAAAAGAACCCAATTCTAGAAATTGTATCATAAAAGAATGTTTGTTACACAAATCACCATTCCTCATCATTTCGGTTGGGCATGGGAGGAATATGCTCTTTTGGAAGTATTCAGAAGGATCTCCAGGTGAGGGAGGATCAAACGAGCATCTTACAACCGAAAATGACATCTTTTGACTTTTGAAAGTGACGTGAAACATCCCAAAATCTTCAACTTCAATTTCTCAAAATACATGATCATTCCTTTCAAAGTTTTCTTCTTTTGAAAGGCCTCTCCAAGACATTCCTAATGGATTAAATTTGAGGCAAAACAAAACTCGCATCAAAAGTTATCACCAAAAAACCAATCTTGAGCATTCACAAAGAAAAACCTTCATTGTATGCGGACTTCAAAATGATTTTCCTTTATTTCACGGTTTTTTGTTTTGTTGCTCGTTCCGCGGCCTTGGAATGTCATTAGCTCTGTTTCGCGGAAAATCTCTTCAGTTGGCGACATTTGAGTGTTCCGCGGCCCTCCAAAACTCCCGTGGCTAAACCTTCTTTGTTTGGCGGGTTTTAACGTTTTGTAACCTTCTGCGACCTACGTGGACCAAACCATGTTGTGCGGATTTCCTTGAATGCTCCGTGACTACTTTCGCGGCTCTTGAACTCTTAAGTTCCGCGACCTCTCCTGGAACCTCCCCACATGTCGCGGAGGTCTATTCCCTCGACAGCGACACGTCAAAAGTGGCCCCCAACCTTTGTTGTGTGGCATTGCATGGTGGATTACAACCTTTTGTTCTGCGGACTTAACCGATCTTGCGAAGCTCTAACCTTTTCCAAGTCTGCGCAACACTATTTTGTTTTTGGCCACGGAGCACTAACTTCATGTTTTCTGCCTAAGTCCTTTGTGCTAATTCCTTGTTACGCCCAACGCTAGGAGAGCCCGCGGAACACTAAATTCCACATTCCTGCGGTACACTAGGATAGTGTTTTGCGGCTTTCCTGACCAAAAATCTGCTCAAGTCTTGAGTTGTATTTCCTTCGTTCGACGGGTTAGGAGAATCCGAGTAACACCGGTATCTTGGATTTCGCAAAACCTTAACCTCCAATGTTCCACGGCTTTCAGACTCAAAAAATGGCTAAGTCTGAAATTGGATTTGGTAAGTTGTCAAAATAGCCTTGGGGGTTATTTTGGACAACACTTGCCTCATCTAAATTTAGACTAATAATAAGTGTAATAGACAAGAGTCCATGTGGTGATCTTGAGTTGTGGTGGTGCGTAGTGCATCTTAATACACCATGACAACGGTATCCCTATTTCCATATGATTGGACACCATGGGCAATGTTTTGTTGTTGTAGACTAGAAAAGTTGATCTCACATTATGTTGTGTAATGATTGACATTATTGCACGTCCCATGTCGCAAGTAGAGAATGGCTCCTTTCTCGCCAAAGTCCCCCGAATGAGAAAATTTTGATATTTAAATAGTGTTATATAGTATTTTGGTTAGGTATTTCCTCTTTGCCTATTGAGAATGGCAACTTCCACCATGTACTAAATATAGGGAGTGTGTTGTGAAGTTAGTTGGCCCTCTTTAATCCACAACTCTCTAGTGAATCGAAAAATTTGACCCAAACAATTACAAGACTATAATGTTTGGGCAGGATATGCCAATAATGATTGAGCAGTCAGACTTTCTAAAAGGTTTCTATAAATTCCATCATATTTTTACTTTTTGATCTATTATCGAGGATTGTCAACGATATTCTAAAGAATTTTTTACTTTGTTTATTTTAGAAGGTCTTTGAATATGCGTCTAGACACTTGTTTTAGAGTTATTTGGTTCACAACTCAACTTGTGAGGTTTTATGTGATTTACTCTTTCTCCTCCTCGGGTCAAGGGGTTGAAACCTCAACTTAAATTTGCATATGTACAACAAAGAGAGAGGTTTCCCCACTACTGCCATTCTTTCAACTAGTGTCCACCATCAATTTTTTTGCATATGTTCCACCTCATCGTGACACTCGTATGATGACCTATCAACTTCTCGTAGCCTCACAACTTGCAAAATGCCCAGTTTTTATCAAATAGAGTAGAGACTAGGGATGGAGAGGGATGGAAATTGAATTTTAATGTTACAAAAATTGGCATGGGACATCATGTTTTGGTGTTGGAGTATATGTTTCCACTACAAGCATTTCTCAGTACATTAGCATTGTTTCGATGCTCATTCAGAGTAATGCACAATTAGTTAATAGTTTAAACTTTATACCAAGTTGTAACATTAGGTACTCCATTTTTGTACAAAGCTTTCATATTAATGCAAATATAATTTTACTTATAATTGGGATTTTTTCTCCATGAGATTGAATTCATATTATCTTCTCACTTTGATTTTCATTTACAAATCACTTGCCATCACACGCCAATGATCAGTAATTTTAGTGTGTTGCTCTTGGGATTGGCATCATATAAAGGATCTGTGCTATTTTTATCTCAAAGATCTTTATTAGTGCCATCATGAGGATTTGGACTACCCGTAACTTTTTAACTTCGTTAGAAGTATAACTGAAGATGAGCTTATAGACTTTCTTAGAGAGAGCACACATTGAGGATTGTTGCATCTTTCTTCTCGTTTTGATTGCAGTTTTACTTTTTGCCAGTGATGTTGTCCTCTTAGTTCACTTCCTAGAGGGGTAACAGAGATGTATAAATGCTTCTGCTCATTCCTGTGAGATTTTACAATTAGTGGCTAACCGTTGTAAAACCAATACAATGGTCTGCACTCTTCTAGAAGCCCTCTCTCCAAGTACAAATTTTAAATAAAGGCGATCTTGTGGATATGTGAAAGCTTACCCTCCCTCGGGGTTCAGCTTACAAGTCCAACTCTCAACTCAAGGCTTGCGTCTCAGTCATGACTTTGTAAAGGATATGCCTCCCTCTCTTTTTCAAGTGACAATGCTTTAGATACATTTTTAGGATATCCCTTTGATGATGCGTCTCTTTCACAGAATTATTAAGGCCATTTTTTTGTATGGATCAAATGTTCAGAGCTCCAACTTAGGGCTTGTGGACTGGGCACTTTTTGAGAGGATGCACAATATCTTATTCTCCAACGCACGATCTATTGTAAGTGAATGATATATGTTAATAGTTTTGTTTCTGCTAGGGACCAGGGTAGGCTTCATAAGATAAATGCAAGTCAAATGTATCAAAATCCGAAGACAATGATGCAGTTTCCTTACCTATTTGGTATGCAGGACAGAAGCATAGGAAAAAAATATTTGACCATGTGGCAAGAGTCACAATTGGTGGTTGTTGTTGATGAGTTCATACTATCAACAAGAGAGATAGCACTGGGAAAGTAGTATGTTTGAAAAAGAACAAAATGAACGATATATGGAAGGGATGAGCAGCAGATCTTCTATGTAATTACTAAAGGCATTTTATAATTATTTTCATCATTAATTATCTGATCATTATCTACAGATCTGTTTATTATGAGCTAGTGATGAAACATTGTTGAGTTTGCTATGATAACGGGCTATGATGTTGTGCCTAATTTTGGTTCTTGTTTGTTTAATTCTAATCTTAAACCTATGGTTGCATAACACACTTCAAATAATGATCTTTTGACATGAATTAGGGTTGAACATCCATGCAAAAACAAGTAACCAATGTCTTTTCTTAACGAGATGATTGATTTGACAATTATGTAAATTTTCCTTGGAGTTCCATGCTCTAGTTTTATGAACTGATATTCCCAAATAAACATATCAATTTTTTTCCGGAATGAAATCTGTTTAGCATATAAAAATATCATTGTGAACATTTTCAAATAGCATATTTTAGTATGATTATATTACGAGTTATTTTCTCTAATGTTCATTTGACATTTCTTTAATGTGAAAAATGTTAATTGACTTTGATTAGTATGCCCTTGCATTTTGTAGGTATATGTTGTCAAGGGCTGGGGTTCCTCGCCATGCTATCATAAAGAAAATTTCAGGCGAGGAAATCGCACGAGTTGAAGATTTTATATCTGTTTTGTCTAAACTATCTCGAGGAGCACGGGTACCTTTGGAATTTGTGAGCCATGTAGATCGCCACCGAAGCAAGGTATAGTATAGTTGCTAAAACTAATTTTTTAATTTGTTTTTACTTTAAGATCTTGAAAATGCGACTGTCATGGCATAAAAATTTCTTGAAAAGCAAATAAAATTTGTATTGCAAACCTATTAAATTTATAAAGGAAATAATGAATGGGATATTATAATAATACCCTAGTTTGACAAATATAGTCTTAAGGGATGCAAAAGTACAGCTTGCAAGAACAGCAAAATTTGATAGGTGAGCAAAGCACCTCCACAAGAAGAAAAAATCACGAGAGATGGAATATAGCAGTACAATTCGATAGTTATGTATATAATAAAGAATGGGATATTATGATAATACCCTAGAGTGACAAATGTATGGATAAGGGATGCAAAAGTACAGCTAGCAAGAATAGCAAAATATGAGAAGACAAAAACACCAGAGATTGAATATAATAGTACAATTTGATAGCTATGAAAGTACACTCTGGAGTCTGGAGTCTGGAGTAGGAGATCCTCGAGTGGAATGAACTTGTATCTGGCAAAGAAGAGACCCCAATATGTCTAAAGCTTATAGAATTGACCTGTACATTATTAATGTGAAGATAACCTAAACTAAAATCAATACAAATCTATATGATTTGTATTCCTTCACGATGTCATGATGCCCCAATCAAACTCACTTCTTAGAATAAAAAGAATTGATCCACAATAAAATTTGAGTGACTTGTGTTGCTACTTAGCAGGGAAACTCTCAACATTTTGGATTTTATCCAGGTCAGTATTGATGGCCACAGTTAATTAAATAGGCAAGTAATCAATTTAAACCAAGAAAAGAGAAAAAGAGGAAGGGAACAACCAAGGGTTGGAAAATATTCTTGAAAGATGAACATTTGCATCTATGAACAGTTTAGTTCATCTTCAAAGTAACTGTTCAACTTCTAATGTACGTAGGTAACAATAACATAAAATATTATATTGCATTTATTGCCTACACCTAAGATTATGTGCAATACTGTTACATACCCCCTTAATCCACATGCAATATTGTATTGCCTAGTTTGGGAACTTTTTCTGCGTATTAAGTGCTGGATTTTCTTGATGCAAAGTTCCTTTTCATCGCAAGTCTTGATCATCTTTCAAACTGTTGTTCCGAAACACATTTATTGTCACACTATTTTGAAATACAGTCCTTTGCAAAAGGTATTGCCTAAGTGATAGCTTGTTCCCTTCTGCAGTTTTAGAGTTGTCATCAACCAAGGTATTGACTTGGTGAAGACTTGAGTTTGCAAAATGAGGGTTTCAAATAGATAGTATTGAAGGATTAAAAAAATGCAGCAAATAAATTTTGACTGCTAATTTATTTGTTGTGAGTGAAAATTGTCATAGCATGAAATTGAGAATTGAAAAAATCAGCCAATAGAATTATCAACTAATTTATTTGTTGTGAATGGAAATTAGCCATACCTCTGAATGAAGGAATAGAAAAATGCAGCGAATGAATTTTAATGCAAATTTATTTGCTTTGAATTGATATTTTCTCTGGCGCTCTGATACAAATGGAGTAATTAAGAGGATGAACAAAATTATAATGAACATGGTTCATGCAATGTTGTATTTCAAAGGGGTCATTCTGCATTTATGGGCTGAAGCAGTGCAAACACCATTGTATCTTTGCAACAGGTCACCATCAACAACCCTTCAAATGAAGACTCTGTATGAAGTTTGGTGTGGTCATCTTCCTTCAATGTGACAATTTCAGGTTTTTGGATCCAATTGCTTTGTGTTGATTCCAAAGGAGAAAGGAATAAGTTGGACCACAAGAGTCGCAAATGCATCCTATAAGGATATTCAAAATCTTCAAAGGCCTACAAGATATAAGATGAAAAGAACAAGAATTTCTTATTGCAAGAGATGTTTTTGGTGAAACCGCAGGGGACACAACGAACATTGATCGACAATTGAGCCAACTTGAGAAATTTGCTAAATTTGATGTTTTCAAAGAGATTGATATGACAATTTTAAAAAGTGAAATGGGGACATGTAATTGGGAATATTGTCTCTTGTAATTGAAAATGAAACTCCCCCTGTAGCAGAAATTCAAACTTCATCAGACGATGAACACATGTTTCCTGAGCAAAATTTAGAGGATTCAGGAACTTCAGATCAAGAAAATGAGGCACCAATTCTTCTGCAAGACTCGAAAAAGATGCCAAAATGGTTTCACACAGACATTGACTGATGTTGTACCTAATGAAGTTGGAAAACATGCACCAGAAGCACATATAAAGCCGACTAGAAAATAGACAAGCTCCTTGAAGAGATTCATGAACAACTAGAAAAGTTGACCTTGGAAGGCCATCTAGAAGGCGAAAAACATCATCATCTCTTGAGGCCCTCATAAAGGACAGTGCCTTATAATTCTTTCACTTCCATATTTGTGAGTTTGCCTTTGCTGTTGGTACCACTAGTGTATTTCCATCACAAATTTTGAACCACAAATCAATGAAGATGAGAGTGTTTTCAACTTGTTGCGACCAATATAACTAGGTGTCCTTCACGGTTAGTGTTGTGCCAACAATTGAATTATTTTATATCAAGGGGAGATGGATTGGTTCCTTATCACTCCAATAGGTTCCCCTTTCTATATACCATCAGATTGATATACCAAACCTCTCAATATGCTTTCCCTTCCTATATACCCATCGGTACATGGAAGAAACTTGTCTTTCTATACACTTGGCTATATGTGAAAGAGATGTTAACACATGTGAGAGCAGAGTGGTATGTGGTACTTAGGTAGTACGTGAAAAGGATTCGTCCTATCAATGACACCTAGTTTAAGGAAATCCTTGTACATGGTGTAACTTCCTTATATCCAAATTTCTAACTTTTAGGATTTATGTTTAGTAATAGTGACGAACTATAAGGACAAAGCCACAAATGCTGTTGTTGCATCTATATTATGCGTTGGATGCAGTAGTTCAAAGTGAGGATGTTTTTGGTAAACATGAGCTAGAGGCACTGCTAATACCAAACGCCGTGCTTCAGTTTCCAAATTTTTATTTATTTTTGAGTTTTGCAAGCACCAAATGTGACTTATTTTTGAAATTTTAAATATGTCAAATTTGTTTTTGAAATGAAAAGCTTTTCCTTTTAATCATCCTCCAACGCTTTTGGTAAACATGAACCAGATGTACTGCTAATACCAAACGCTGTGATTTGGTTTCCAAATTTTTATTTATTTTTGAGTTTTACAAGCACCAAATTTGACTTATTTTGAAAATTTAAATAAGTTAAAAAAATAATTGAAATGAAAAGATTTGCCTTTTACTTATCCTCCAAAGCAATTATTTAAATTTTCCCCAAAACCCCTTTTTTAAAACATCCTCAAGAAAGATATTAAAAGTAGCAATATCTAAAATAATTAAACTTCTGTGCCATTTCTGTAAAAATGCCCATAATTTTTAAATCATTTTTTTAATGTTTGAATAAAGATGACTTACCAATTTCTGCATCCCATCAGGTTACTGGTGATGTGAAGGGCCGTGGAAGGGGCTGTGTTGCACAGAATGATTCAAGCTTGTGGTGGCATAAAAACAAGATGCTCCTCTGCTGGTTACTGATTGTCATTCCCAATCAATGCCAACCAGCTTGGCTATGGACAGTAGGATTCTTGCGGACAGCAGAGAGCAGCAAGATCTCTTGTCACAAACTGGCTGTACTCAGCAACAGACCTCTGCTAAAAAAATGATGCATATTGCTGTGGTCAGCCACAAAATGATCAATCATTGCAGGAGGCTGTATTAATCTGATGCACTAACAAAAGCTGAGAGACAAATGAAGTTCAGGCTAGAGATCTAATGACAGAAAAAAAAGGATAAGGCTGCTTTCTTTGAGTAACAGGATGTGCATAAAATGTTTGCCCCCTTTTTTGTTGAATCCAACAGATCAAGATGGTTGATGATGTCAGCACATGTGGGGTTGAGTAATAAACATTAAATTAAACAAGTAATGACTTAATTACTTGATTAACTATTTTAATCACAAGATTATATAAGGTATATGTACAAATATATCATAGAGCAATTAATATCAAATTATTGAATGTAAAAATGTAAAAACACATTTAACACTTCCCTGTTAAATGAGGAATGTTACAGAGTTACCCAACACACAGAGTAAATCTTCACTTCTTCAAATTTACACTTCAACGTCTCAAGTCCCACAATAATCTCGTAAATGCTCATAAATATTACATTCAATGATTATTCTCAATCTCAAAGAGATCACCCTATTGTATAGGGTGGGTGATTTGGTTGCACATATTGGTTGTACCATTTCACTCTTCAGTTAATTTAAATGAGTGATTTAACTAATTCTTCCACACTAACGTGGAATGGATGGAAAATATAAGTTATATTAATAACGTATAATAATAATATGGATGTGTGTATGTGTTGACCCACCAAACGTGACCCCACTTAATATTATACACTCCAACAAATGAACAATGAATAGGGATATGGAGAGGGAGCAAAATTGAGATGGAGGAATAAAAGGAAAATTGCTTGCACTCTAATAACAATGTAAGACCAAGAAATGGAAGAGTGAAGCCCGATTCTCATTCACTTGAAAATGTGATACAAAGTACATATTTATCAAGATAAAATAATTGTTCAATTCATTTTCAATATAACTGTTCAGCTTCTAACGTATCTAGGTAATAATTATATAAAACGTTATTGTCTAGACCGAGGATTACATACTATAGTGTTACACACTGAATGATCTTGTATTTATTCCTTTATCACCTTAATTATACTGACAAAATTAAAGTGAATATCTGAAATAGACAACAGAATGTCGATAGGCCTAGGCACATCAATGTTGGACTATGTCGTAGGGAAACATCCCTGCCCCATTGTGCCCATGTTTGGACGTTTCCAGTACAGAAACACTCCTGAAATGCACACCTGAAATGTCCCTTTGTCCCAGGTTTGTACTAGAAATGAGCCATCTCTGTATTGTTTTTGGTTTGAACCTGAAATGGGTGCCACAAGTCACTGAAAAAATAAAAATAGTAGAAAAAAAAGTCAAAACCCTAAAATGTATGTCCTAAACTTGCTAAACAATTTTTTTAAAAGCTATATAAACACACCTTTTTCCCATTACAAAATACTTGTAATGTCCCCATTTCCAAGCAGATGGCTTAGGAGGTTTTTCATTTGTCTTAGCCTTGGTTATGCCCAAGGGGCTAGTGACTTTGATGGTTATTAGGTGTGGTTTGTACCTTCATTTCACTTATATGTTATGGAGTTGGACACGTACTTTGAGGTGACTTAAGTGAAATAAGGTTGTGTGATGCTCCCTTAAGGTACTTTATGTTATATTTTGTCGATGACTTAAGTGATGGGTGAATATATGGTACTTTATTTTCTATTTCTTCGTTGGGGTAACTTAAGTGTACTTTTGGCATAGTGGTGATAAAGTAACTTAAGTTATTTTATTATTATGTGGATTTTCCCCAAGGAGGTCGATTAGGGTTCTTTTGGGCCCTTTGTTGCAATGAAAAGTTATAAAAGGAAGCGCTTGGGAGAGAAGAAAATTCATTCATACACTCACTCTTTTATGATATTGAAGCCATCGTTGGTTGTATGCTTTTTGCTTGTGGAGTAAGATCCCACAGGAACCCTAGCTTCTATGGTGAGAGATCCACTCCTAGCTAGCAGAGCACTCTTCGGTGGTGAGAGATCCTCCCTAGTTTGCTAATTTGGAGCTTCATTCAAATCTGATTTTCAAATAAGACTTATCAGAGAATTTCAAGGTTTGCTTAGTGCCGGACAGAGATTATTTGGTCCATACTTCAGCCATCTATAGATCAGATTATTTCCAATATTTGAGGCAAGCTTGGCGAATTCCCGGAGGAGTTTCATTCAATTTGGACTTTATTTATTTTTAGATCTACTTACTTAGGGTTTTGCAGCAGTGTTTTCTAGGGTTTTTGGTTGGAGTTTTTCAGTTTTCCAGGTTGGATCTGATTCGTTATAATTTAAATATATTGTTGTCCGAATTTCAAAATTTATAAAGATCATTTCAGCTCCTTGTGAATTTTTGGAATTTTTAGGCAATTTCAGCAGTTAAAATAAATAAATAAAATCAGATCTAAGAGATAAAAATTATTTCTCTCTTGTTTACTGTTCTACATATTTTTCTAAGTTATTTGAAGCTTCTGGGTAGTGTTAGAAATTATTATTCTGGAAAATACAATTTTTTCTTTGTTTCTACATATTGCTGTCCTAAAAATCAGAATTTCAGTTTGCTGTTATTTTTATATATTTTGTGAATTTCAAGTGATATCCCACAAGGGATATTTCAAAGACTCTCTCATTCCATTGCTAATTTTTCAGTTTCCATAAAATAGTGGGAGTGGCATTCATGGAGCTGCTGATTTTGAGGAAAATCTAGATGATTTATTCTAGAATCTAGATTATAATCATGTACATGTGAAATTTTAAGCATGTTGAATGTTTTGAACTTTCATAAATACCATATTTTTAAGTGTTTTATTTTATATGGACTAAAAATGAGTATTATGCCTTTTTTATATATTGTGTTTTTTAAAATTATATATTGTATGGACGTTTCTGTGCCAAAGTTTTTTTTTGAAAATCAGTGCCTTCGCGATTCGGACATTTTCCTTTTAGTACCCGTTTCTGTTTCCTGGCAACCTAGTTGGTGGACAACCGCGTACCTATATTACATTATCGACTAATCTTCTGGCACATCATGATGTGTATCAATTCATGATTACATTCATTACATGCTTTTGCAAAACTCTTTGAGTTTGTGGACATCCTGCAGACTATTGAACTAATCTAACGTACTACTTACCTTATTCAAAATAAAATTATGTAAGTGCACTATTCATTCAAATCAAAATATTTATGGCAGTAGTCCACTGAGTCGACATCTTCCCTGTCAGCAAGATTTCAATGTTCAGTTAAAGCATATTACTGGTATATGTGAGAGATTGTGACTCTGGTATCATTAATTACATTTAAACTTTAAAGAAGTTGAATTTGGATCAGGAATAGGAGCTTCTGAAATAGATGTGCAAAATACGTGTTCTTGATCTTCAAAGATATATAAATCATCTGACAGATATATACTTACATCTTCTAAATCCCTTGTACGACAGCATTTTTTTTTTTTTTGAAAGTTACCTTATATAAATACAAGAATTATTTACAGCTGTGCCCATGTTGGGTTTGAACCCGGGTCTCCATGTTAATACAAGCCTGATTACCTTGCTGCTTGCTGACAGACCACACACCTGTGGGCTATACGATACCATTCTAATCATCCTATCAAGCCCATTACTTCTCAGTTTCTGAGAAAATGGCTCAAAAGATGCAGTTCCACGTTTTTGCAGTATGATCCCTGCATGACATCGATGAATTTTTGTTCTTGCACCATGCAAAAGTTCCAAAAATAGACGGGTCTATTATTTCTATCCACTGCATTGAACAAAGCCTTTATGATAGCCAGAAGATTTGCATTGGGACCATTATCCTTCGCTCTGATAGATGCTATTAAGGTCTGCCTGTGTATGTGTTTTTATCAATTTCTCGATAACAATGTCATAAATAGAACATGATCATAACAGTGAGGAAATTTTTAGGAGTTTTAACTTACATTCTCTCGTTTACATTTCAATTTTCTAGTATATAGAAGGCTTTGATACCCTGATTACTAGCGGGATATCTAGCTTTTATAATTTTCAAATGGTTCAGAAGTTATCTTATAAAAATTAGTATGGATATATTTTTTAGCAATCACG
Organism: Taxus wallichiana var. yunnanensis; assembly: GCA_018340775.1. Classification (NCBI taxonomy): domain Eukaryota; kingdom Viridiplantae; phylum Streptophyta; class Pinopsida; order Cupressales; family Taxaceae; genus Taxus; species Taxus wallichiana. The sequence continues at coordinate 829,652,291 of CM031242.1, read as the reverse complement.
TAATTATATGTAGTGTTGTTTTTCCATAAATGAAAATAATTAATATTCATCAACTTTGAAGCATAGGGGTTTTACTGCTGTTCTAGGAAGCAGAAGTAGGAGATGCACATTATCACTTCTTGGTTGTGTTAAAGTTGTTTAGATGGTCATTTGAAAGGGATCTGGTTAGTTTAGATAGCTTCTGGACATAGGTCAGGAGTGTGGGCGGAATGAAGAGGATTGCTTTCTTTATACAGTATGGAGAGACATGGAATTTTCCTATATTGCTCTTATTCAGGTTTTGTTTGTGCGGTAGCTTATATAATCTGCATCAAACTGATTTTTCTTTAATAGAAGATTTTTTTTATTGCTATCTTTTGGCATTTGTTTAGAACATGCAGTTTCACTCATATCCTCTTCATTCTGTATGTGATCGCAGTCTGTTCTAGTCACTGTTGATCGACATGAATGGTATGCACAACCTCAGTTTTGCACCCGAAATGATCAGACTGGATTGTGGAAAAGACGGCTTGCCATACCTTTGGTTGCATCTTCACCTACACCTATTGCTGTTCATAATGAGGCAGAATCACAACCACATGAATCAGCAAACGGACAAGTTAACAGAGTGGAAGAAGAACCAAAAACTGATGGGGACTTGACAGATATTGGTACTGATGTAAGTGGTGACTTGAATCTGTCAGATTCCCAGAATTTCAGTTCAAATTCTACAAATGTTGGTAGATCTGAATCAAAGAAAAGACGGCTTCTTCAGGAAGTTGCAGACAATGAGCTTGTGGCATCAGACAGCACAGTTGAGCAGATAGAAGGTGCTTTAGATGATAATAGAGCCTCAAGTAACATTCCATGCTTTGGTGAACTGGGATTAGCAGGGAAAGGAATGCTTCTGTTGCAGAGCAAGTTATCGAGTCAACTCTTGTTATGTTTGAGGTAATAATATGTGTTTTCTTTGACATTCTTATCATGTTGCATGTTGATATCTGTGCCTTTACCCAGATCTTGGCTACCATGTAGATTCTTGTTTAGTGTAGTTTTAAGGAGTTACTCTTGCCACCATGTATATGGATTGGGAATAGAAATTCCTTAGTCAAGTGGCATTTATATGTTGTCTATAAGTGCCCTGATACTTGATAATCCATAGGTACTCAAGATGAAAATTACTAAAAAGTAATGGGAAGGCAATTTTAAATCAGTTGACACATATAGAGGCAATGACTGGTCACAAAGTCTGAAAATCTGTTTCGTCTTTCATATAATCTACCATGTGCTTATGCTGAGTTTACTCTTGTAGTGTGCTATCATGGTTGTAATATATTTCTACCCTCGGGTTTTGTTCGCTTTAGTGTTTTTCTTTTACTTCCGTTCAGTTGGCTTTTTAGTGGAGTTTCATTATGAACTCCTGCTGTCTTTTTGAGCATTGGACATTTTATTGTGCCGTTGGTCATCTTTGGCACCTTGTAGATGTTCTTATTTAAATTAGACTACATTTGAATAAATTAAAGTATACAGTGGCCTGTATTTGACCACTGTTCAAGCAGTCAAGATACCTTAGATACCAGTAAAACAGAGAAGAAACAACACGCCCTAAAATTTCTAATATAATGGGATAAACAGGCAGAAAAATTCTAATAAGAGTAGAAGAACCCAAATAAATACAAATAAATACAAATGTGAGAGAGGATGAAGCCCTTCTCTAGTTGTATCCAATATCAAGATTCAAAGTATTATATGCACGAATGAGCAGTACTCAGTCCCCAAGAACATATAGGAATGCCCTCAGGAGAACCCTCTTTGCTATTATGGTTTTGGAGCACAAAGGCGTGTTGTGCTGAAACAAATGTATCTCTCCTCAAATCCATAGTTGAAAGACCCTAGCAATAGTAAAGAAACTGGTTATGCATCCCTGGTCATGGGCCCTGTGTGGAGTGTGGAGGTAATTGCCACTTCCTGATTCCCCTGTGGGTTCTTCAAGGCTGAACCAATCACTGTGTTCTGAAAAAGGGCAATGTTTGACAGGTTCACCATCATTTAATTGTAGTCTGATACTGTATGTTAGTATTCATTGGGTAGGATTGAAGAAAGGAATACTAATACTTAAGGGTACCTAGATATGATTGCATTCAATCCATATCTCATAGACATACCAGTATCACCAGTTTTATGACCTTCCAGGAGATATTTGGCACTGGACATTAAAAGGGATAGAGTCACCTATGACCTTGGAGGATAGCTTTACCAGTGCCTCTATGCCTAGGCCATTCTTGGTGATGCTATCAGACTTTGCATTGGGTACTTAATGATTCTTCACACTCTCATGTCGCTGAGGGAACATATGACTAGAATCTCTTTTGTGTTCTCTCAGGTGGCTATATAACTCAGGCCATATGTTGTTGTCATTTTGTGGCTCGTAGGGTTACGGCTTTACCTTTTCTCGGTAAACTTATGTTTTTTTGGATTTGTAACTAATCTAGTTAGCCGATAGGCTATTTAATGGGAGGAGGCCCGTCTCATGAGTCAGTCCAGTGCCTCTTTGCCTAGGCCTTTCATGGTGATGCTATCCAGTATCAGACTTTGCGTTGGGAACTTAATGATTCTTCACACTCTCATGTTGCTGAGGGAACTTATGACTAGAATCTCTTTTGCGTTCTCTCAGGTGGGTATATAACTCAGGCCATATGTTGTTGTCATTTTGTGGCTCATAGGGCTATGGGTTTACCTTTTCTTGGTAAACTTATGTTTTTTGGATTTGTAACTAATCTTGTTAGCCGATATGCTATTTAATGGGAGGAAGCCCATCTCATGAGTCAGTCTCAGAATTTTGTGTGATGTCGGGAATTTTGTCTGACATCGGATAGCAGAAAATTGCAGGACGTCGGCAAAACCGTATTATTGCAGTCACACTATCTTTAAATTTGATGGTTGTTTACATGTTTTTCAGTTTTTGCTGGAAAATAGTTATGGAAATTTGAGATCGGCATCCTCTCATACTCCCTCCCGGTTAGCAGTGTACTATTAGCCTCTTCCCCAAGCTCAATCACGCAACCATCTCCCTCACAAATCGTTCGTGATATCCTCTGTAGCCGCCTGTGCTCTTACAGTTTTTCCCTGTGATGCCACTTGTACCAATGTCAGCATTGGTGCCATGTTCGATTCCCCTCAGTCCAAAATTTGTATTGCAATGGATAACCCAAAAAAAGTGTTAACACCATCAATACGCCCAACCTTCCTAGTCTATTTACATTATTCAACATTTTTGAACCTTAGATTTTTTTCCTTCTCACTCTATCCCTATAATCATCTGTATTTCGGCACGCGTCATTCACTTGGGCTGCCATTTTTGCATTGTTGTAGCACCCCAACTGTATTTGTGATGACTTCTTAGGCTGCCGGATTTCTGTTACCCATTTGTTGCAATTGGAGCGCCTCCTCAAACCCCTTTAGTCTCTGATGTGTCCCTTACACTTCTTGCCTACCAGGTTCACTTTTTTGCTGAGTACATACACCACACTGAAATTCCACTTTTGCTTCGACTTCCTCTTTGTGCTTGTCAGGGTAAGACCTTACGGATGTTACCTCCTTGCTTGAATCCATCAACCAAGATTAGCCTTTCGAATGGGCGAAATGTGGCGCAAAATATTGTGAAAGAAGGCCGTCATTACCATATGGCTCAAGGGTGGCTTGGTTCAACAATGGGCTTACCAATAGAAGGCACATGGCTTAATTTTCCAATACGGTTATATGGTAGAGTACATGGCTGCCACGTGAAACATTTAAACGAAAAACAAATCTTTAGGGTATGGAATTTTATATGAATGAAATATTTGAACACAAAGGAAGACACACCATGCATTTCCTAATTTTGTCCAATGGGGGTGCAGAACCTTCACAACATATATTTAAGTTTTTATAAATTTTGTCCAATGAAAAGTAATATAAAATTACTAATGTCCAAGAAAAATTGATATTAGTGTTCAAGAAAAGCCCATACTAAAACATCAAACCATGCTGCTCAGTAAGGTACATACAAAATTTTGATTTGTTATAGCATCTCTTAAGCAAGGTTCAAGCTTGCTTGGCATACATTACATTTCCTATCGTGATTCAAACTTGGGTCAATTAGCTTGCAAATATAAGTCCACATCAAAACGCTAAACCAGGGTGCAAGGTACTTACAGAATGTCACGCCAAAACACCAAACCATAGTGTTTGGTAAGGCACTTACTATTTTTTCACTTATTATAGCCTCTCTGAAAAAGAGGTTCAAACTTGCTTGGCATAAACATGCTATTTCCCATTGGGATTTGGTCTTTGGTCAATTAATTTTTAAATGTAAGTCCACACCAAAACACCAAACCAGGGTGCTTGGTAAGGAATTTACAAAATTTTCACTATTCCACCATTCTCTTGTGATGGATAACCCCTCATAGCATAAAATGGCTGTCATGGTGTTATCAAAATTGCCGATTGGTTGAGTGGTGTATATTTGGGTGGTTACGTAACAGTTTGCTGGTAGTTGGTTGGTTGAGAGGAACATCTACAGTTTGGCCAGGGTTATGAGCATCATGTCTGCTGTGTAGGAAGCATTCATGGTTACCACTGTGAGATTGTGTGATGCTATCTAAAAAACAAATGACTATTGACTACAGCATTGACGATTCTCAAAAGATAGGTTTTTCCCTGTTGTACTGAGACATTATATGTTCTGTATACAAAGTAGTTAGTTTTATTAATTCCCACTGGAATTGTTAATGTTAAATCTATTTTATGGGGCAAAATTTCATATCCAATGTTGAACAAGGATATAGAGCTCCTGGCTGGCCATTTATAGTAAAAGTGTCAGATATATTAAGTGCATAGCTTGCCATATTTGCTGGATGTTCGACTGTGATAGGATCACTATTCCACCATTCTCCTGTTTAATTGTTAGATGTCATAGTTACAATTACAAATGCCCTGATAGATATGTATGTCAAATAAGCAATCATATATAAGGTACAGGAATTGTTTGACAAAATACCTCAAAACAATGTGGTTTCATGGACTGTTATAATTGCAGGATATGCACAAAATGGTGTTCTTGACAAGGCTTTAAGACTTTTCAAAGCAATGCCTCAAAGAAATGTGGTCTCATGGACTGTGATGATTACATGATATGCACAAAATGGTTTTGTTGAAAAGGCCTTGGAAACTTTTAAGCGGATGCAATTGGCAGGTGTAAAGCCAGACTTCACAACCTTTTCCACCATCTTCCTAGCATGTGCCAATTTGGGAGCCTTATAACAGGGAATGGACATCCATCAAAGCATAATGGAAAGGGGATTCTTGTTGGATGTTGTCGTTGCAAATACACTTATAGACATGTATTCAAAATGTAGATGTATACACAAGGTATGAGAACACTTTGACAAATGCCTCAAAAATTGTGGGCCCTTGGACTGAAATTATGCACAAAATGGCTTTTGCGAGGATGCTCTCAAATTCTTTAATCAAATGGAACACTCTTCGCTTGGGCTTTTACCCAGGCCCTCCCCTCCTTCCCCATTCTTAAGGTTGCCTACAGGTGCCTTCTCCGCCGTAAGAAGCGATCCTTCATTTCCCACCGCAGATATATGCTTTCCACCTCCCTTAGGACTAACCCTCGGTCCTTTTGGCGTATTGTCTTTCCCCGCCACTCCCTCCTCCACAACAATCGATCCTATCTCCATTTTTTCCCACACCTCTACCCTTTACGATGTTCCGGGGCAGCAGTCTACCTAGATTGGCATCCTGCCGCCTGTAATCCCTTCACTCACCGTAATATCAAAGAGGCAATAAGGATTTTGAATTGTAGCAAGGCAGCTGATGTGGACGGTTTCCAGGCCGAGTTCTTCAAGCAGGGTTTTGAGGTTTTGGTAACTATTTGGCAGATCTTTTCAATCAGGTGGTTAGAGTGGGCTTCCCTCCTACCTGGTCTCATCATATCATTCACCCGATCCACAAAGCTAGGTCCATTTCTGATCCGAACAACTATAGGACTATCATGGTGGGCCATTCTTTCTCCAAACTCTATGCTATAGTCCTCCACAGGTTGTCCGAGATTTTGGAGCAGAAGTAGCTCAGAGCCAGAGGTCAGGTTGGTTTTCGCCCTAGTTACCACACCATCGACCACATCTTCACCCTTCGGGCTATTATTGAGGAGGCTCGTCACCGCTCTTCGAAAGTTTATTGTTGTTTTGTAGACTTTCGAAAAGCTTTTGACTCTGTACCTCGCATGGCCCTCTTCCAGCAACTCCGAGACATCGGTATTTCTGAGACTCTTATTATTGCCATCATGCGCCTCTATGAGTCCATCCTTGGTCGTCTTCGTACTGCACACAGATTGTCTGATCTCATCAGGAGCACCATTGGGGTTAAACAGGGTGCCCCTTGTCTCCTACCCTCTTTGGCATTTACATTGATGAGCTGGAATCCTTTCTTCGGGATCACATTCAGGAAGGGGATGGTTGCCTTCTTCACCACGTCTTGATTTCTATTCTCCTATTTGCCGACGATATTGTTCTACTCGCCTCTTCTCCTGAGGGGCTTCAGAGACAGCTTGATGCACTTGCTTTATTCTGTGATCTTCGGCATTTGACAGTCAATCTGGGTAAGACCAAGGTCATGGTCTTCAACGGGCTGCGGACTTCACACCTCCACTTCTTCTTCAAGGGGCAGGAGGTTGAAATTACTAATACATACACCTACTTGGGAGTCCAGTTTTCAAGGCCTAGATTCAGTATGAGGCATGCTCTCCAGCCGAGGGTGAATAAAGGGTATGGGTCTCTTGCCATTCTCGAGAGAGTGTTTTCGGCACCACTTCCAGGACGTCTCCTCTAAGATGTTTCTTATGAACTCCCTCATCTGCCCCACTGTTCTCTATGGGTTTGTCGTGCAGGGGACCTCCCTTTTGACACAGATTATGCTTGGTGAGAGGATTCGAGACTCTCCTCCTTGACTGTTTCATCGGATGTAAACAGACGGTCCCCCAACATATTATTTTGGCAGAGTTCGGAGCCCGACCTTTCCGTCTAGAGATTATATTTGAAGTATCATCCTTTCTTCACCGTATCAGGAGGTTTGGTGATCTCTCCGATGAGCAAGAGAAGTATCCCTATCTCACCTATTGTTTCTCTGTGAGTATTGCCCAGGACTGTGGGCTGTTGTTGGTTTGCCTTGACTTCTACCCTGTTGGACTCAGTTGGTATCAGATTGATCGTCTCCCCCTTCCAAAGATTCTCTCGAATGCTCCTACCATCTCTCTGCCCACCAAGCAAGTGTTGAACAGGTCCATCCGGGAGGATATCTACAGGAGCTTCATTCAGACTACTTGGGTGAACCCCCTAGGGGTTTGCGCCCTAAGATGTCCTTTTATGTAGAGCACTTTATTGAAATCGAGATGGACTTATCATCCGCCTCGGTACACCTCTCGTCACCGGGTACATGCCCTCCGTATACCTTTGGGTCGGTTTGAGTCAGCTCCCATAGACTTCGGTGTGAGACCGATCACCACATTGATCGGGAGGATAGACTTTGAGGCTATGTAGCCTTCATGAGGTGGAAATAGAGACTCATTTCATCTTCTGCTGCCCCATATACTATGAGATCGAGAGGACGTTTTCATTGTCTCTTCGAGAGGGATTCGAGACTCTCCGGCCTTCTTCGATATATCAACTAGTGGTGTCTTGCCCTTTACATCTTTGAGTCTTCTTTCTACGAGACCAGATTCTTCATCCCCCTCAGAGTCGTCCCCAAGAGACAAATTACAACTTTCTTTTCGATTCTACCCACAGTGGAGGAACTAAACGACGAAGCCTTTCGACCTAGATGCCGTGCATAGATCGGTTCATCCCGGTTGGACCTTCACTCGCCCTCGATCACCGCCAATGAGAATCGGATGCACACACGTACTAGAGGGCGATCTAGCGCCATTCGTCCCCCTGGTCGTCGTGTTAGTCTCAGATCTCAACAGGGGAGGAGGTTTTCACCCCTCTTTGGGTTGCGAGTCCATCGGGAGTTTCTTTTAAATGCTGCCTCTAATGTTAGGAGGGGTGTGGCTACCATTCTTGATTAGACCATTGGTCCTCGTTTGCCCCTCCCTTCATTCCCTTCTTTGCTTCCCTCATTTTCTCCCCGCTTGCTCCATTGCCCCCGCCTGTGGGGGTATTGGCTTCGGGTTTCCTTTCTGTTGTCTTTTCTCTTCTTTTCTGTTTTTGGGAACTCGTTTTGAGTTGTCCCCGCTCGCACTTTGTATATTGTTTGGGCTGCAGTCCCATTGACCTACTTTTGTGGTCATTCGTTGGACATTAATATATTTATCTTTATCTTTATCTTTATCTTTATCTAGAGCTCACCTTGACCATGTATACTTTGTTTCTTTCTATTAGCATGCAGCCAATGCAGTTTAGTGGATGAGGGTTGTAAATACTTCAACAACATTTGGTGTTCTTATTTGGCGCTTTGTAGTAGAGAGCCTTACCAAAAACATCCCGTAAAATTGTCTCTAAATACATCCCTTACTAAGTTGCACATGCCTCTTTTGTGCATCTTGGAATCGCTTGAATGAATCTAAAAATCATAGTTACCATGTTCGAAAAGTTCGGGTTGTTCGGACAGGGAAAAAAGTTCGGAAGTTTGGGATTTTGCAAAAAGTTCGGTTCGATTCGGTTTGGCTCAAAAAAATTAAGAATTAAAAAAATATAAATATGAATAACTATCCATAAATCAATCACACACAAATAAATAAACATACAAGTATACTAACAAATCAATACATAAAAATTACTATTTAATTAATAAATAAATATTAAGCTTTAATTATTATTTTTTACATACTGACAAATAAATAAATAATAATTATAATATTGGTTTTAAAAATAAAATAAAACCTATTAAATAAAATACAACTTAAATTATATAAAACCTATTTTATGAAATATAGTGCATACTAAATACAACTTATTGTTTTATTTTAAAATTTAAATTAAAAAATTACATAGAAAAAAATCTTAAACTAAATACAAATCTTAAAATAAATACAACGTTAGCTTTTACTTTTGTCTAGCAACTTGTTAAATTAAAACTAAAAATAAAATACAGCTTTGAAATATTATGAATACTCTCGAAGAAAGAAGTTGACTACGATTTAAAGTTTTGAGCTCATACGAAATTCAATGGCAAATGAAGGAACAATTTGAAAGTGACACCACAATGGAAGTGATCTTATTACTAACAATGGTGAAGTTTTTCCTTCTTTTTATTTCTTCCCGCAAATTCCCCTATTTTGAAGTCAAGAATGACAGCATATCTTCCCAATTTGAAAGTCGGGTAATTTTTTTTCCCCAACATCCATGGGTAGTACGTGGACATCTCTGATTGGATGCGATGGCATGGCCATGTTTCAAGAAACAATGGAAGCCTCCACACGTCCAAATGACACAACTCTAAGGGTAGGGCCCAAGGGATAGTCCTCAAATAAGCGCAGGCTTTCCACATGTCCCAGTCCAAAATGAAGGCAAAACAAGCCCAAATCGGCTAAGTATGGAAGGTTCAAATGGATGCCACGTGCCTCATCGACGCAACTTCAAGAGTCAAAGTAGGGGTAGTTCTCAAACTTGCGCTAGTCCTCCACATGTCCCAGGTCCAAAAAAGAGAAAGAGCCGATCGTTAAAATTGACTAAGTATGGGTGGGTCAGTGGAAGTCTCCACGTGCCTCAATGAGTGAAATTTTCGTGAGTGAAACCAAAGGGCCAATCTCCAAATGAGCGCCAGCTCACCACGTGGTCAAAGTCAATGGAGAGACAGAGTTGGCCATTGAAAAGTCCAAGACCGGTGGAAGGAGCCACGCGTCAGCTCGACACAATTTTAGGAGGCGTTTCCAAAGCGGAAACTCAAATGAGCACCAGCTCTCCACGTGTCTAGGGGTCAACATAAGTCAAGCAGGAAATAGGCCCGAATCGGCTAAGTATAAAAGAACCGGAGAGCTCTCCACATGTGTCAGCCTGACGTAACAACTTCAAAGGAAAAAATGCAAAAGGCATCCGCAGCCCGCTCCAATCAATTTCTTCCACGTGGGCGGCCCAAATTTAAAGTTGTAAAAGCAAATCGAAATGGCCCATATTTTAACTGGAAAAATAATGTAATGGTCGTATATTTAAAAACCTAGGTTTTTCCACCATTAACGCTTTTCTTTGCAATCAAGAATTCAAAAGGGCGCGAATGATTGGAATGATTTGTAACTATTTCTTGCTTGCTCAGGAAGTTGTAACCGTTTCTTGCTTGCTCGAGGAAGTTATAACCGTCTCTTGTGAGCTATTTCATGGGCTTTCAAAGCCATTAGAAGCCAGGGGTTGAATTTTGATATTCTGAACTGTAAATTTTGAATCGAAGAAATCAATACAAGGGTTTTCCCTTTTTCCTCTATTTTCTCTTTCCTTCTTGCTCTGATCTATGTGAATCATTTAATCCTTGCATGCTTAGAAACTTTGTGTTCTAGTTTATACAATCTCAAGAACTTTGAGTCTGCAGATTGTGCCCGTTATAAACGTGAATGGTTCTACTCTATATCTCATTTTCTCAATACATATAAGGGTTTTCTCTAGCCATCTCTTTTCCCTGAAAGTATTGTCTTCTTCTACCTCCCTCCTCTCTTCAAGTCTTCTATCCTCATGTATTGATAACTTTCCAGCATAAAACACATTTCAAGATATCGGAAACCACCATTGAATGAAAGATTGTGTATTTGTACATAGGTTTTTCCCCTGCTTTCAATAAGGGAACCTCTCCCATTAAAGAGGAGGGACTTGCTTGTCCCCTGACTGTGGTTTCATTCCAAGTGCAAATCTAAAACCCAACAGTTTTTGGCACTCCACTGGGGGAATTTGTTCAACAAATTTCCTTTCTAAAAAGAACAACTAATTTGATCATTTCTTTGATCTGCGACTCTAAGATACACTCGTGGTAGAAGGGCTTGGAATTGAAGATCCCCAATTTCAACTCCTAGATCAACAAGGTTTCAACTTCCTCCAACAAGAAGAAATAGAAGAGCTCATTCCACAAGCACACCTCCTGTTGAAGACAGAGCTTCTGGTAGTAGCATTCCTCAAGCACAACTTAGCCCTAATCTCCATGCCCTAATTCTTGTTGGTGTCTCAGTTCCACTTCAAGAAATCTTTCCAAGGATGGCAACACCTCGGCCTTGGGGACAAAGAGTTGGGCCTCTAGCTCTTCCTCAACCATTGCATGAGTTACCTAGGGGTAACAGGAAGAATTTTCCCAAATTTAGAGGTGATGGAAAAGTGCACCCTGATGAACACATTGCAGCCTTCATTATTGCATGTGGGGTCCTTGAGTTGAACATGAGGATGTCTCTGTTAGGTTGTTTGTGGAGACCTTGCAAGACAATGTTGCAGATTGGTTTTACCATCTTCCTGCTGGGACCATCACCGATTGGACTACTATGAGGACTGAATTTGAGCAGCGTTTCAAACTTGCTGAAGATGTGCATGCTTTGCTAGCTCAGATTTCTCAAATCAAGAAGGAGCCACATGAGCCTATGAGAGAATTTGTGGCCAAGTTCAACAAGTTGATTAACAAGATTCCACTAAATACTAGGCCTGTTGATCAGATTCAAAAGTGTTTCTTCTTGAATGCTCAATTTCCGGAAGTAAGCTATGCCCTGAGGAGAGAAAATCTTGCAACTTTGGATGTTGATCAGAGATTGGTTGTCAGTGTGGAAGATGACTTGATCATGTCTAGAAAGCTGAAAAGGGAGTCTTTCAAATCCAAAGCATCTTCTTCTTCCTCTTCTCCTAGAGGTAATGCAGATCAGTTGGTGCAAAAGTTGGCTAATGACCTCATTGCCATCAAGAAACAATTGGCTCAGCATGCTCCATATCAAGATGTTCCAAGGAAGAACTTTCAGCCTAGAACCACTTGCCCTCTTCTCAAACCAAGTTGGCTATTGAAGGTCCACCCTCAAGGTGCCTGTCAATGCTACTTGTGAGGTTCTTGAGCCTGATGATGAGGAAGAAAATGGGCTCTATGATGAACAAGAAGAGGAAGTTGATGAAGAACTAGAGGAGCCTAGTGGTTCTCGAGTTCATTTCCTCACCACTGAAGGTGTGGATGATGAAGATGACTATGATGATGTAGTGGCTGAGATGAATAATGAGTCATATGTTGTTATGACCCAGGAGCAGACCAAAAAAAAGGAAAAAGTGGTGCAACCTAAAAAGATCCAAGGAGTACCCCATCACCATCCCGGTGATGATTGCAAGAAGAGGAGCTCCTATTCCTACTACTTCCACCCAAAAGGTAAGCTCTGCTAGTCCTTCTCCCTCTACTTCTACTTCTAGAATTCTTGTCCAACAAATGATAAAGCTGATAGATCAAAAGCTCCTCCTACTCCTAGTAGTGATTCCCCATCCACATCTGGATCTTTTGACATTATAGACCATCTTAAAAAGACCAAGATTCAGATTTCTGAGGCAGAGTTCTATCAAACCCATCCTAAAGCCTTTTCCAAAATGGTTAACTTTGTAAATTCTAAATCTAAAACCCCAACCCATTCTTCTAAAGGCCTTTTTCCCACTCCTTCTCCTCCACCTCAACCAACCTTGTGGCTACAGTCACTTCACCCAATGAGAAGATCAAACCCTTCTATGTGACTCTCCTCATAGCTGGCCACAAGCTTAGCAATTGTGTCATTGATTCTGGTGCATCTGATAATGTAATGCCTACAAAAGTGGCTCATGCTTTGGGTCTAACCCTAACCCACACTTATGGCTCTTTCTATTATTCCATGGAAAGTAGAGAAGTGCCTTTGGTTGGGAGAATCAAGGATGCACAAGTAGCTTTTGCTTGCTTTTACCAGAGAGAAGAAGGTCTTGGCTACCATCTTGGTTGTTGATATCCCTCCTTCCTATGGCATGTTGCTAAGTAGGAACTTTTGCAAAGATGTTGGAGGTGAGATCCAAATGGATTGGTCACATGCCTTGATCCCTATCAATGGGAAGATGAAGAAGTTACTTCCTGAGAAACAAGCAGAGTATATTGTGCAAAAGATAGATGATCCTAAAGCACAAATACTATATGAAGACATTGGGCATGGGAACTACATGATCATGTCACAAGAGGAGACAAGTCTACCAAAGGGAGTGTTGCTTGATCCTAATGGTGTGTGGACTTTGGAGTTTGATGGAAGCTTTCTTCAGCTAGTTCTGAGCTGGTGTAGTGCTCATTTCTCCTGGGGTAAGGTTCATCCTTTCTCCTTCAAATTTCAGTTTGAAAATACCAACAATACTACTGAGTATGAGGCCCTTATTCTTGGGTTGAGCATGGCGAAGGAAATGGGAGTGAAGAACCTTCTTGCTCATGGAGATGCAGAGCTAATTGTAAAACAAGTTAGAGACCTTTATCAGGTAAAGAACAGAAGGTTAAAACACTATAGGAATCTGGTCTGGGATTCCATTGAATTCCTTGATGCTTTTTCCATTGAAGTTGTGCCAAGGGAAAGGAACACTAGGGCTGACTCTCTAGCTGTTTTGGGGTCCTTGCTGATTCCTCATCCTGATTTCCTCAAGAGAAATTCACCATTGAGATGATCCATAGACCCAGTGTGCCTGACAATGCAAATAATTGGCAAGTTTTCAATGATGACCAGCATTTTCTTTCTTTCTTGAGCTTAGAGACAACTTTGATCAGTTGTACTTTGAAGGAAGTGACAATCTTCCTAGAGAGTGTGTGTCATCAAATGAAGAGGGTGTCAAAGAAGAGATGGATCAAGATGGATGCATCAAACTGAAAGGAAAAAAATTCCTAAAGGGCTGGTGAGTTTGGAGGATCTTTTTGATAAACATGATAGATATATGAAGTCTAAAGTTTCCCAAGGAGCCCGACAATCTGCTGAGACTGAGAAAGTGAATATTGGGAGTCTTGATGATCCCAAAATGGTCAACATTGGAAAATGTTGCACTCAGAAGAGAAAAAGAAGGTGGTGAATCTGTTGAAGAGGTATGTTGATGTTCTGCTTACTCTTATGATGATCTTAAGGCTTTTCAGCCTAAAGAAATGCAACATTTCATTCCTCTTAAGCCTGGGATCAAACCCTTCAAACAAAAGCAAAGGCAATATAATCCAAAGATAGCTGATACAATTTTCCAAGAAATACAAAAGCTTTTGAAGGCTAAGATCATCTTCCCCATCCACCATTCAACGTGGATTGCTAATATAGTGCCTGTCAGGAAGAAGAATGGTGAGATCCGGATCTGTGTGGACTTCAGAAATCTAAATCAGGGTTCTTTGAAGGACAACTACCCTCTCCCCATGATGGACCAAGTATTGCAAGTTATCACAAGCTCGAGATGCTATCTATGTTAGATGGATTCTCGGGTACAATCAAGTAGAGGTGAATACTGCAGATCAACATAAGACTACCTTTACTACTCCTTGGGGCACCTTTGCATACAAGAGGATGCCATTTGGTCTCATCAATGTTGGTGCTACTTTCCAGGGCCATGGACTTGGCTTTTGGCAGTTTGAAAGGGAAATGCATTGTTGTGTATTTGGATGACTTGACAATGTTTTCTAAAGCAAGAAAAGATCACTTCCAACACCTTGAAACAATATTGCAGAAGTGTAGAGAGCATGGAATTTCTTTAAACCCTAAGAAGTTTGTGTTTTGTGTCACATAAGGAAAGTTTTTTGGGACACATTGTTTCAAAGGAAGGGATCAAGATTGATCCGAGAGAGAGTTCAGGCCATCCAAAAAATTCCTCTTCCATCAAGTAAGAAAGGTGTCCATTCTTTCTTTGGTAAGATCAATTTCCTAAGGAGATTCATCCCCGATTTTGCAGAAACTTACTATGAGCATTTCTCACATGATGCAAGGGAAGAAAACTTTTGGTTGGTCCTCTAAGGGAAGAAATCATTTGAGGACATTAAACAAAGCTATTGCAAAGACTCCAATCTTGGCATGCCCTGACTTTAGCAAAGATTTCATTATCTATTGTTATGCCACCGAAATACCCTAGCTTGTTGTGTTAGCCTGTAAAGAATGTCAAGATCATGAGCTCCCAATTGCATTCATGAGTTATGTCTTGAAAACTCATGAGCTGAAGTACACCATGATGGAGAAACATGCTTTTGCAGTTGTCAAAGTTGTCAAGCAGTTTAGGTTTTACATCCTTAATTCTCATTCTGTGGTGTTGGTGCCTGATACAACAATCAAATCCATTCTTACTCAGCAAGAATTTGGAACCAAGAGAGGTAATTGGGTAAAGAAAGGTGCAAGAGTATGATCTTGACATCAGCCAACAAAGCTGGTTCGGGGGTAAGGGCCTGTGTGAACTCATTGCTGAGGGAGCTGCCAAGGAGTTGTCCAAAGATGGAGTTGATGTCCCTGTTGTTTTGTTCCTCAGCTCGACAGATGTATGGTATGCTGACATTGCTCACTTTCTTGACCTATGGAGAGTGTCCATCTCACTTGAGTGCCAAAGAGAAGAGAGCCATCAAACTGAGGTCTACACAATATGTGCTATGGGAGAATGCTTTGTTCAAACGAGGCATAGATGGAAGGTTTTTGAAGTGTGTAGACAAGGAGCAACAAAAGAAGTTGTTCTCTACTTTTCATGACCAAGCTTGTGGAGGTCATTTCTCCTCTGGTAAATAACTCATAAAATACTTCATGTTGGTTATTATTGGCCCACTCTATTCAGAGATGCATCAAAATGGGTTGGTAAATGTGAAGCATGCCAAACGTTTGTTGGAAGACCTAAGTTGGTTGCTTTTCCTCTCAAGCCTAGTGATTGAAGAGCCATTTCAACAATGGGGTTTAGATTTCATTGAACTCTTAACCCACCTTCCAGTGCTGGGCATACCCATGTGTTGACTACCACAGATTACTTCACCAAGTGGGTGGAAGCCATCCCAGTTAAGAGCACTACTTCCGAGGTAGTTTGCAACTTCATTAAGGAGAACATATTGATCAAGTTTGGGACCCCAAACAAAATTGTGACTGATAAATGCTTCCAACTTTTCTTCTACTGAGATGATGGACTTCTACTATGGGTATGGGATCTCCTTGCTCATTCTTCATTACTACCCCCAAGGGAATGGACAGGAAGAATCAACAAACAAGAACTTGGTGAACATAGTTAGAAAGCTTGTAAATGATTCTCAGAGGAATTGGCATAAGAAGCTATATGATGCACTTTGGGCTGATAGAATTACACCCAAGAGAGCAATTGAATGTCTCCTTTCCAAGTGGTGTATGGTGTGGAAGCTCAACTGCTAGTCACGGTGGAATTTCCAACCTTGCATCCGATGAAAACCATCAAGATTCAAGTTTCAGTAGCTCTTTGGACAAGAGAATTTTGTACCTTCAGAAGCTTGATGAGGACAGATTGCAAGTGGTTGATAGGATAACAACTCATCAGTTGAAAGTGAAGGCTTTGTTTGACAAGAAAGCCAAACCCAGAGTTTTCCAAGTGGGAGACATTGTGCTACTTTGGGACAAAAGACATGAGCCACGAGGAAGCCATGGTAAGTTTGATTCTCTTTGGCTTGGTCCTTTTAGAATCAGACATTTTGCTGAGAGAACTCTTTTTATCTAGATTACATGGATGGATCTCCTCTCCCACTTCCTTATAGTGGGAAGTACCTAAAGTTTTCAAGTCCTAGGTGACTAGGAAGTCCTTTTGTATATTGTACAAAGGTTTTTGGTTTTGGCTTGTCATCCCTTTCTTGTTCTTTTTGCATTGTGGTGTGTTTTGTTTTTGGGTCTTCCCTTTTTGGTTTGTTTTGTTTCTTTTCCCATCTTGTGTGTGTTGCCTTGTATTGGTTTTTCTTTTGACTCCTTTTCCCAATGGATAAGGCACTGGTCCTCTTTCCCAGAGTTATCTACAGTTCTTGATCTTGCCTTGTGTCTTTGTTCCAAGCCAAGTCATCCCCAGAAAGAGCCAACTTGTTGTCACCCTCAAAATTCCCCTCTTTTGAAGTCAAGTTTCAAAATTTTGAGTCGGTACCTTGGAGTATTGATCACGTCGAGCCTATATTGTTTGCAATTTTCCCATTCATGGAGAACAATTTGAAAGTCAGGTGTAATGGTGAAGTTTTTCCCTTCTTTTTATTTTTTCCCACAGTCGGAATGACAGGTGTATCTTCCCCATTAATTTTTTCCCCAAAATCCATGGGTAGTACATGGACATCTCTTGATTGATGTGGTATGGCATTTGGCCATGTTTCAAGCATTAACAATGGAAGCCTCCACGTGTCCAAATGGCACAACTCAAGGGTAGGGCCCAAGGGACAATCCTCAAATAAGCACAAGCTTTCCACGTGTCCCAAGTCCAAAATGAAGGCAAAACAAGCTCAAATCGGCTAAGTATGGAAGGTTCAATAGATGGCCACCATGTGCCTCATCGACACAACTTCAAGAGTCAAAGCTGGGGTAGTTCTCAAACTTGCGCTAGTCCTCCACGTGTCCCAGTCCAAAAAGAGAAAGAGCCGATCGTTAAAATTGACTAAGTATGGGCGGGTCAAGGAGTCTCCACGTGCCTCAACGACGCAATTTCGGAAGTGAAATCAAAGGGTCAATCTCCAAATGAGTGCCAGCTCGCCACGTGGTCAAAGTCAATGGAGAGACAAGAGTTGGCCATTGAAAAGTCCAAGACCGGCAGGAAGGAGCCACGTGTCATCTCGATGCAATTTTAGAGGCATTTCCAAAATGGAAACTCAAATGAGCACCAACTCTCCACGTGTCTAGGGGTCAACATAAGTCAAGCAAGAAATAGGCCCGAATCGGCTAAGTATAAAGGAACCGGCGAGCTCTCCACGTGTCACCTGGCAAACTTCAAAGGAAAAAATGCAAAAGGCATCCAGGCCCGCTCCAATCAATTTCTTCCACATGGGTGGCCCAAATTTAAAGTTGTAAAAGCAAATCAATGGCCCATATTTTAACTGGTGAAATAATGTAATGGCCATATATTTAAAAACTTGTTTTTTCCGCCATTAACATTTCTTTACAAATCAAGAATTCAAAAGGGCATGAATGATTGGAATGAGTTGTAACTATTTCTTGCTTGCTCGAGGAAGTTGAATTCTTTCTTTCTTTGCTTGCTCGAAGAAGTCAGTAACCATCTCTTGCGAGCTATTTCATGGGCTTTCAAAGCCATTGTATAAGGGTTGGAATTTTTGATATTCTAGAACTGTAATTTCAAATCGAAGAAATCAATACAAGGGTTTTCCCCTTTTTCCTCTATTTTCTCTTTCCTTCTTTCTCTGATCTGTGAATCATTTAATCCTTGCATGCTTAGAAACTTTGTGTTCTAGTTTATACAATCTCAAGAACTTTGAGTCTCATGGATTGTGCCCGTTATAAACGTGAATGGTTCTACTCTATATTCATTTGCTCAATACATATAAGGGTTTTCTCTGCCATCTCTTTTCCCTGAAAGTATTGTCTTCTTCTACCTCCCTCCTCTCTTTCAAGTCTTCTATCCTCATGTATTGATAACTTTCCAGGCATAAAACACATTTCAAGATATCGGAAACCACCATTGAATGAAAGATTGTTGAGCTATTTAAAACACGGGTTTATCTTTTCCTGGTAAACTAATGTATTTTTGAATTTGTAAATATTTATTTGATTTTATAGGGGATATTTTCAGGCACTCGCTTGCTGTAACTAGTTTGGTTGTATTTTATGATCCCATTGACCAACCTTGGTCATTCGACATTAATATAATTTCTTTCCTTATTTTCATCATTTAATCTCCCTTCTCTCTTTCTTCTTGAACTCCTTAGTGATCTGAAGCTGAAAGTAGCAACCTCGCAAAGAAATTGACCTAGGTATCTTTGGTTAAGCTATCTAAAGAAACACAAATGTGTTACCCTTGTATATTTGAGCAACTAGTAGAACCTGTCCTTTATTTCATAGTAAACAGGTTTTTTGAAAGGAATGTTCTTCAGTCTACCTTTTTAAGTGATTGAAGCTTGAAGATCTGTTCTCATGGGATGTGATGGTTAGTCTCAAAGGAGGTTTTAAAAATAATGTTGATTCTTTCCGAGTTGATGCAAAAGTAGAGATGCTTTCTCTCCTCGATTTTGTGGAGAGAACCACTTATTTATGCCTCAATATAATGATGAATGGTTTCTAGAAAACAAGAATTTCAATAGAACATGCCGCAAAGGATGACATGAAAGATAGGAAAGGAGAGGGATTTGAAATATCCCTTGTGGGATAATCTTGAAATTTGACAAAATTTAATAAAAATTTGCAGCAAATGATATTTTGAAATTTCTGGAAATGAACCAACTAGGGCAGCGGACTGAAATTTATAGATATCTTGCAAAACCCAAATCACATGAAATTTTATAGAGAGCTTGCTAAGGTGAAAACAAAGACTAGAAAAATATTTTTGATTTTTCTGAGTAATATATAACTGCCAGTAATTTTCAGAAAGCCCTAAACTGCTGAAAACTTCAAAAATTCATAACTATGTGAATACAACTGATAAAAATCTGATTTTCTGGAAATAACATCTACTAAATATATAGAAATGATCCCAACCTCCAGATCTGAAAATGGACACTTGGAAACCCTAAAAAACACTACTGCAAATTTGGAATTGAGTAGATAAAACCCTAGAAAATAGTTCCAAATCTGAACTGAAACCCTTGATGAAGAAGGGTTGTCCTCTTACTCTAAAACTGAATTTCTGATTACTCTCTAAATCTGATCCAAAAATTTGAATAAAGCTCCAAAATAGCAAACTAGGGAGGATTTTTCACCACCGAAGAGTGCTCTGCTAGCTAGGTGTGGATCTTTCACCACTAAAGCTAGGGTTCCTGTGGGATCTTACTCCACAAGCAAAGAAAGTGCAAACAACAGTTGCTCCAATATCAAAATAGGTGAGTGTATGAATGAATGAATAACTCTCCCCAAACACTCCTTTTATAACTTCACCATGCAACAAGATGCCTGAAAATTTTCCCAATTGACCCCCTTGGGAAAACCACATAAATATAATAGGATTTTAAGTCACCCTTTTTCCCCCATGCGCCAAAAGTAACTTAGGTGACCCCCAACGAAGAAATAGAGTATAGTCAACCAACGACAAAATATAACAATTATTACCACCAAGTCGCTCAACTTAATGTCAACGACAAAATATAACATAAAGCAAGGTGGTAATCATGTATCCATACCCAATAGCCTGCAGCGTCATTAGCCCCTCGGGTATGACCAAGGCTAAGACTGAAAAATGGCCGTTAGGCCCTCGGTGAAGGAATGGGGACATTACATGATTCTCTTCTTGTTCTGCACTGCTGTTTCTTTTGCAAGTCACAACACAAACTTGTGTCAACAGATTAAGTTTCAACTGTACATTCATCATTTCAGGCAGTCTATTTTTTGCAATAGATTTGAAATGTTTGTCATCACTTGTATCACCAAAGCACAAAGATTGTTTTTCAAATAACTAATCCTGTTTTAATTCAAGTCAGCTAAACTGCTTCCATGCAACTACACAATTGTCAGCATTGGAAAGTAGGTACAATATCATCACTTACAGAGTTATTGATCAAATCGAGAATTCCAATACTAGATGCATCAAATTTGGTTTTACAGCATCCCCATTTGGAAGTCTCTGTTTTGTTTTTGTGACAATGTCTCACAACCTTTCCATCCTAAAAACACTTCATATTCCAAACTCCAAATGGCATATTGTCCCCAGTTAACTTCTGGGAGTCTGTTAGAATATGGATGATTTTCATCTTGGATCAAACCGACTCAGACAGGTTTATAGGTTCAACAATTTTTTTACAGTTTTAGAAATAACCGAATGACCACTAAACCTTGAACAGTTCCACACTCAGCACTAAACTTGTTGAAAAGAAACCCTCAATAGTTCTATATCAGTATTAGGATGGATTTGAATTGTTTGTCATCTATATTTCTGCTATCCTAGCAATGGGGATTTTGATGATGTCCTTAAATTTTCGTTTGATGATCACTTGTATCACCAAAGCACAAAGATTGTTTTTCAGATATATTTTTGTTTTAATTCGAGTCAGCATGCAAGTCGGATAAACTGCTTCCATGCAACCACTCAATTGTCAGCATCGGAAATTAAGTACAATATCATCACTTAAATACTTATTGATAAAATAGAGAATTCCAATGTTATATGCATGAAATTTGGGCCTTACAACATCCCATTTTGGAAGTCTCTGTTTTGTTTTTGTGACAATGTCTGACAACCTTTCCATCCTAAAAATCCTTCATATACTAAATTCCAAATGGCATATTGCCCCTGGTTAGCTTCTGGGACTCCATCAGAATACGAATGATTTCATCTTGGATCTAACTAGCTCAGACAGGTAAGTAGGTTCAACCATTTTTTACAGTTTTAGAAAAAAACAAATGACCACTAAACCTTACATAGTTCCACACTCGACATTAAATGTCACCAAAGAAACCCCTCAACAGTTCTATATCGGTAGTAAAGTTCATAAAAAAATCCCAACTGTTATTTTGTTAAAAAGATCATAGTTTGTGGCCAAAAGTAATCATCCATCATCACTGGCACCAACCCCACACACGGTCAAGTGCTATGGTATCTAGATCATGAATCCATCTAGGAAACTATCTTGAGTATCTCACGAAAACATTCTGGAAAATTTCACCAAAAGAACGTAAAAAAATTCATCTCACAAAAAAATCATCAAAATTTCACCCTCATGAACATTTCACCTTCACGAAAATTCCATCCCAGGGCAGCATTTTTCATTGTGGTTTCACAAAGAAAAACTTCATACCATTCTCTCATATAGTTGATAAAAGAGTTAAAACACCAACTAAAAAAATTCCTTAATAACCTTTCTCAAAACTGCCTCTCTCCAGGGCCAAAGTCATCTTTTCGCCTCTGCTTGTCTGACGGTGCTGCTAGATTAATCTCTTCCTTTGACAGAAGCTCTCAGGCCTTAATCATTCTGCTGCAATTAAAGAACATCTGTCGGCCACTTTGCACATATGTACTGTGCTGCCTTGATGATCCCAGATCAGATTGCATAAAAATTACTAGCCTAATGTTCTGACTTTGGAGAAAAATAGTCAGTCCATCTCCCTCTGTGTTAAAATATAGCGCTTTATATAGCATGTAAAACTGTTATGTAGTTGTGATACGGTTGGTAACTGTTCAACCGAAGTGTAACCACCTCCTATAATAAATTGGACCTGCCTGTGTCATTTGAGCAGTGCAGTTTGCCTTCTCTAATTCTTTCTTCTCTTTGCATATGCTAACATTGGTATCAGAGCGTCCAAGGTTGCAGTTCGAGGAAGCCTTCAAGAGGCACGAACAGAAAATTCGAGGAAGCCCTAAAAGGCACGAATTTGGTAAAACGTGGGGTATTTGGAGAAAAATACCAGACGCTAGGGCAGAGAAGGAAGAAATTCCTCCATTCGTGGGCAGCAGACTGTTTGCAAAGGAAAACTAGGGCAAACGTCCAGCGAAAGGAGAAAGTCGTGGCTGCGGAAGTCGTGGAGAAAGAAAAACGAGGGCACAACGAAGGGCAGAAAAGAAAACTTCTCTCATAAATATTGTTGTAACAGTCAACTAATCCAGTCACTTTTTGTACAAAACCATGAAGCAGCGCCATCAAAAAGCTAAGGCAGAATTGTGGCTCAAGGCAAAGTCCAGTCACAAGGGGCAGTTCGAGAGGATATACTCCAGTCGCAAATCCTGATGCAGGCAAAGACAAATGTGGAGTTGTGTGGCTAGACCAAACAAAAACGTGAACAGTCGTGGAGGCATTCGTGAGGGCAAGATATAATATTTGGTCATATTAATATTATTTTTCGAACAAAGGTATTCATCCATGCTTCATAATATTTATTAATATAGTTCAAGGGCAGTTTGAAGGTTTTTTACATTTAATATTACTTGCTGGAATAAGTAATACTTCGTGGGATAATATATTATTTTATTGGTGTGGCCAAACTATTATTTTATTATTTCCGTTCCTTTGGAATAATAACATGGCAAATATATCACACTTGACTTTGCCGGAGACACAAAAATTAATGGGCACTAATTTTAATGTATGGAGTCATAAGATTTTAACGCTTGCGGAGTTTCGTGATTGTGATAAAATAATCACGGGTAGTGAAAGTCGACCAACGACTAACTTCGCGGATTATGACAAACGTCATAAGGAAGCGTTATTGCTCCTCAAGTTGTCAGTGTCGGATGATATGATACCGGAAGTGCGGAATGCCACTGTGGCAAGCACATTGTGGGCTAGTCTGAGGGATAAATATCAAACATCAGAAAAGAGTCGGGTTTTATACTTGAAGAATATGCTCTTTTCCGTAAAGTTACAAGAAGGTGGATCGTTGTCTGAGCACCTACTTCGGATGAAAGACCTTCGAGACCAATTATCTTCCATCAACAAAAAGGTGGATGACGATGATATGGTGGCTCTAGTTTTGAACAACTTACCTTCTTCGTATGAGTCATTTGTGGAGGCACTCCATTTAATGGTTGAAAGTCAAACACTCATGTTTGACAAGGTGAGTTCCTACTTGTTGCAAAAGGAGCGGAGATAACTTCAGAAGAATCTAATTGTGACCATTCAGAGAGTGCTCTTGTCACTCAGTCAAAGGGAAAGTGGAAACGTCAATCTGGTGAGTCTTCCACTCGGTATTAGGTCACATGTTATTATTGTCACAAGGTTGGGCACCTCAAGAAGGATTGCCGGAAGTGGAAATATGATCTTTCGCAGCAGAACAAAAATCCATGTGATGAGGAACATGTGGCAGAGTTGTAGAAGAACGGATTCAGATGATGGGCATGCTCTTTATTGTCTTACAACATCATGCTCGAATGACAGTGGTACCAGTTTTTGGATCATTGACTCAGGTGCGTCCGCACACTTTTCATGTCGTAGGGATTGGTATGTTTCATTTACTGCAAATATCTGTTTTGAATCAATAGTGCTAGCTGATGGAGAATCACTTGCAGTAAAAGGGATAGGAGATATATGCATTGTATTGAATAATGCTCATAAATTGTTGGTACAAAATGTTAGATATGGACCTTCTTTACAAAAGAATCTTCTATCTATTCGTCAATGGACTGAAAAATCCCAATATTTCTGTGGAAAGAAGTGTATTGTCTTTGATGTGAAACAGAGACGGATAATTGCCCTTGGTATTGGGGAAGGTGGTCAGTATCGACTTGTTGATCCGGTTGCGATCAACATGAATGCACGTGTGGAGGACAACTCCACCATTCAGGATGTGTAGGAGGCTGCAATGCCTTGGGAGGAAGCCATTCCTCACAAATTTGTTGACTTGAATACAATCAACCTACATGCACCTATTGTGGAGGGAGTATCCACTATACCAGATGTACAGGAGGATGGATTTCCTCATTTTGAAGAACAATTTGTTGTGGACGGAGATTCCACTATTCCAAATGTACTGACGGTGCATGGTGAGATGGCATGCCCATACTCACTCAGAGGTACTTTCTTGAAGGACAATAGAGCATGAACAGGTTTGCTTATTGTGTTGTGATCAATCTTTCCCAATAGAGGGGGATAGATGAGCAAATAGATGAGGAGTTGGTTCTCACTCCTAGCACCGCCGAGACGAAGACCACCGTTGAGACGGAGATGGTTATCTCTCCTACTATTGCTGAGTTGGTTTCAACTCCTAGTGCATGATGGTCACATTTCTCTTATTGAGAAAGTTGGATGAGCACTACATGGTGTTGTAAGGACATGATCGAGGTGACTTCGATTGCAGGATAACTGAGTCTCTGTACAGACTCCAACAAGCTACACAAGCCTAGAACAAATTTTTCAATCCACTTCTCCAAGGTTCTGATTTCAGCACTCTGGAGATGGGGTTGACACTCTCACCATTGGCGATTCATCATTGGTCAATGAATCACGTAACAAAGAACCAATGGACCACTTGCTATATCCTTTTTCATGGGACCAGATTTTTGTTTTGTAGTTCTTCTTCATTCGACAACTGCAACACAGTCATGGACTGCTGATATTAATGTACAACCTATGGCACAATCTATATATGTAATGACTACACATACGGGCTTTAGGAAATTTGTAAAATTTCCGGACAAACTTTGTCTTGTTTTCGGTTTAGTCATTTAGAGGTGTTAAAATATAGCGCTTTATATGGCATGTAAAACTGTTATTTAGTTGTGATACGGTTGGTAACTGTTCAACAGAAGTGTAACCACCTCCTATAATAAATTGGACCTTCCTATGTCATTTGAGCAGTGCAGTTTGCCTTCTCTAGTTCTTTCTTCTCTTTGCATATGCTAACACTCTGCTCTCAACTGTTAAGATCACATCCCTCTTTTAAGGCCTTATGTCATTCAGGACAAATCCATTCAGGTTTTCTCATGCTCAGGAATATTGTCACTGGTTCAACATTTCAATAATACCATGGCCATCCCTTACAGATTTAAACTGTCATTTGAGAGTAAAACTCAATTGTTTGGGAAACCTCATGTTCCGATTCTCCTTGTATGAGAATATTGTCCTCTGTTTCCTCAATAGGAAATGATAAAACTGTCCATTCATTCTGATTGTGGTAGATTCACAGTGACAATGAGTCGTAGGTTTTTTGGAGGTAACGCTGATTGAGAGAACTGTACAAAGCCATCTCCCAATAATCTCATTCACATTCTAAAGGTGACCGAGATAGCCATTCAGGATCAATTCTTGATTTGGTCTAGCTTTTATAATGACTCCACAAAAGTTTTTTTCCTGGCCTTGTGAGGTTAGGATAGACATTGCTGTGTCTTTCGATATACTTGCAAATACTCCTTCGTTATGCTCTGTGAACTTTGGTTTTCTTTTCTTTTTCTTGACTTTCACTAAATCTTAGATCAATAAATTGACGTTGAAATATTACAAGGCTCTCAATAATGTTTCTTTGATAGAAAATCATAAATATTGTTTTTCTACTTTATGTCATAATCTTAGATAGAAAATTATAAATATTGATTTTCTACTTCGAAGTCGTAATCTACCTATTTATTCATAATATGGACGCCACTTTTTAAAATGCATAAATCTTGGTTTATTAAAAATAAAAAATAAATTGCTTTGAGCTTTGGCACTTATCTTCATTTTATGGCTTTTTCACTCAGCACGCTCTCTTCTCCACTGATGCTTTAGGATCATGTCTATGTCAAATGCTTTTATATTGGACTTGAACCCGAGACTTCAACATTTACTCCTAGAGATCCACATCCTTAGGCTCTGATACCTTCAAAGAAAAGTGCACTCAAATAAAGACTGAGATTCAATTAAACTTGAAGCAATAAACAATAAACTAGAGGTGAAAATAACTTTATTGGAATTATAATGTTATATATATGCAACTTTTAACATCCAGTATATAACCACTAGTTGGTTATTATGCCTAATTAAATTATTACTAACTACATTTTAATATTGTATCCCTTACAAACTCTGTTTATAACTAGATAATACATTCCAAAATGGACATCGACAGTAGTTTCCAAAGGACACCAATTCATTACCCCAGGGAGAAGGACATTGGCTTTTCTAAGTTTCTAGAACGAGGCCTCCCATGGAATTTTAATGTTTGGTGAATGCAAATATCAGGGTTTCTGTTGGTAATATAAGATGTCCTTACTTCATGCACGAGTTGGTTGTATTTTCGTCTTACAATGTCTCTCTTGGGCCATAACAATTGCAGGTAGCAAAACTTACATAGGAGATGGACCAAAACTTATTTTCAATAGTTTGCAATTAGTTATTTTTAGGTTCTATCTCTTTGATGGGGGCTATAAGACCCGAAGGAATGAAAACTTGCACATGTGGCCAACCAAGAACATGTAGAGTAGATGCATATCATGTTCAAGATTGGGGTCAATATGAGGGGAAGTTGGAACAAATTTCTTGGATAAGAGGGTGCATTAGAAAGGCAGATTTGTTCAAGGCAATAAAAAAATGTTCCTACTGGACATATGGAACTATTGCTTTGAGTCTAATGAGGTGACAATGTTTGCTTGGAGCATTTAGAAACAAGTTTTGATTATTGATGAGAGAAAACTTAAGCTCACTATATTTGGCTTCACAATCATTACATGTGGTTGAGTAATTGAATAGAAGCTCATTGGGTAGATGGTTCTAGGAAAGCTAATGATTTTGTAATGAGTCCAAATTTCCTTGATAAAATATCAAGTTATCCCAGAGCTGTGAGTTAAACTAGGAATGAGTTGAGAAGGGCAAGCTGCATACACTCAGAGGTACTTGCTTGAAGGACAATAGAGCATGAACAGTTTGCTCATTGTGTTGTGAAGGATCTTTCCCAACAGAGGGGGATAGATGAGCAAATAGATGAGGAGTTGGTTCTCACTCCTACCACTGCTGAGACGGAGACCACTGCTGAGACGGAGATGGTTATTTCTCCTACTATTGCAGAGTTGGTTCTAACTCCTACTGCACAGATGGTCACATTTCTCTTATTGAGAAAGTTGGATGAGCACTACATGGTGTTGCAAGGACATGATCGAGGTGACTTCGATTGCAGGATAACTGAGTCTCTGTACAGACTCCAGCAGGCTACACAAGCCTGGAACAGATTTTTCAATCCACTTCTCCAAGGTTCTGATTTCAGCACTCTGGAGATGGGGCTGACACTCTCAGCCATTGGTGATTCATCACTGGTCAATGAATCATGTAACAGAGAACCAGTGGACCACTTGCCATATCCTTTGTTCATGGGACCAGATTTTTGTTTTGTGGTTCTTCTTCATTCGAAACCGCAACACAGTCATGGACCGCTGATATTAATGTACAACCTATGGCACAGTCTATTTTGACACAGTTTTAGAAAAAATGTTTTTAATAAGCAGCAGCGCCACTTTTGACAGGGGATGTCGTGATATGCCCTGAGTACACTTACCCGGGCGTATCCTTACGTACCTGGACCTGGTACATACCAGGTTACTGAGTACACAAGGGTCTGGGGTATACCGGTGCTTCATAGATGCCTTCCCTTCATCAATGGTCTGCAATTGTGTTGCAGCTGTGTAATGTAAATAGTAGCAAAAGAAGGATGGCACAACATTTCTTGCTGTGCAGGCATCACTTATGTTATGCTATATAAATATTCATGATGATCTGCATTTGTTGAGTCGGGGAAGTTGGAACTGTGGGCGGTGTGGGAATTGGAAGGAGCAGTGGCATACAAACCATTTTGTGCATTTCTTGCTATCATCCCAAATTTTTATTTGTTAATTTTATTTTCTAAAAAGATATTGGATAGGGAAGATCTTATTCTGATATTGTAATTTGTGTTTGCATTAGTTGAAGTCATGCAAAAGAATGTAGAGAATCAAATTTTTTGTTGTACACAGAGTGTCTAACGATTCTACATCATACCTTGAGATTGCATGGCATTGTATTTTGGAACCACAGACGTTAGGGAGCGTGACAGTGGAGGAGGATTAGGAGACTGTACTGTCAGATGAATTTGCCGTGGAGGAGGAGCTGGTGGTGGTGGTGGGAGAGTTAGATGAGGTGGCAGTTCTAGCGGTGTTACTGACGGGAATGGTGGTTCTGGTGGCTTAAAACTTAGTGCACTCTGCCTCTACTTTAAAACACAGTTCCTAGGATGGTGGGTGGCAAATGTCTCCACTACGTTTCCTGTCAGAAGAAAAGTACAGGGGACGTCCCGAATATCAAGTTGCATTTCATGCGGCCTACCCAAACAGACAGTGAGAAAAATTAAAATGTACATGCACCAGCCAGGAATTGAACCCATGTTTATACCATGGTAGGAGTAGCTAGACCACTCTTGCGAGTGAAATTGTAAAACTTTTGAAAATGTAACTACAGATAAATGTAAATAATAAATAGTTGGGAACCACTACATTGAAGCATTTGCAGATTAATTGCTCTTCTTCTTTGTGAGTAATTATAGAGCTAGTTATTTATTCATGTTCGTGGGGGTGGGAGTGTGAACAAGAACGGTGCAACTGCAATGTAAATGGTAATTGGTAGTACATGTGCTGAAACTTTTATCTACACACAACATTAATGACATTTTTCTTGAACTATCGTGGTAGGTATTCCTGCATGACATGTGGGTGATGTGAGTTTCAATTCATGTTTGACATTTGGAGACATTTATTTGTCGGCTATGTAAATAGTGAAGCTAAACGAGTATAGTTAAGTGTTGTTCATCATAAACTTGAATCCCTCTTTTCTTGCAAATAAATAAATTTTCATATCAAAATACAGTGGTGCTAGATGTAGGACTAAGTACAATGGTAATCATCTGTTTTGATCTTGATTAATAGCCTTCCTCATTAAGTTTTGTAAAACGAATGTAGAAATATAATTTCATTTTGTAATCTAATCTGAAGAAATCGAAGTAATTGATGAAATTAAATTCTCATCTGTCCTGGCCCATTGTTACTATTTGTTTTCTTCTCTAAAGTTGATTTGAGTTTACTCTTGTTTATCTAGGTTGGGCTACATGTGTTATTTGTTTCTTGTTGAAGAACAATTTTATTGCTTCAAGTTCTCTTTAATCAAACAAGTAACGAGAACATCTTTTTGCATAAGCCAAGTAGAGCTCACACAATTCTAAAACAAACCTACTCCAAATCACTATTCAAGTAGTTATCTTAGAATAAGTGTTTTAGATCATAAATTGACCATATCCACAAATATAATTATAAGAATGATATGTCCTCATTAATTGTGCTGTCTTCACTTATAGTTTGTATAAAATTTAAGGTTGCAGCATCAATTATAACATCTTAAATATTTAATTTGAGGAATGCTGAGAGATATTAAATTTAAGGCATTTGTGTTGGATTTGTCATATAGTATAGGTATTGATGTTTTAATTATTATTTTCATAAATTTGATACCTGTAACAAAGAGTGGCAAAGTCGCTACAATTTTGAAAGAACATCGCAGCATCTTATTTTGAAATAAGCTTTGTGACACATAAATTTCCGGCTTCAGGTGAAATGTTTCTTTCTAGTGATAAACAATATTTAGAATTTGTGTTTTACTTACTAGTCATGTCCTGTTTTTTCTCTAATGACAGTGAGATTAGCTGTCATGTCAAATGAGAATGAGCAGTGTCTCAATGCAACACAACTAGAAGGCTGCAATACAAGCGGAGAGTTCTAAAGGACAGTGTGTATGGGATTTGTGTGTATTCTTTGTCATCGATATTCATTGTTTTAGCAAGTGAAGTGAGAACAATGAAACAGAAGAAACATTTAATTCATGCTTTTACAGCTAAATTTGTTCTCTGCCAGAAGATTTGAGTCAGTTATAGCTATATAATATTCTCATATTTTTCTTAAAGCCTCGCATAATAGTCCACGTGCACTATTACAATTCTCCACATCACTTGTGAGTATTGCTATTCTATCGTTCTTCCTTTGTTTGAATAAAAGTGCATCTTTTGAAATTTCATCTCAATTGTTGTTTTATGATATTGGTTGGCTTATGGGGGTTTCTTTGCTTATGATAAAAATGGATTGGATGGCTTCAGAGACAACTTGGATGATGACTTAGAAAAACACATGATAAGGATGAACCCTCCAATGTCTATCTTCTCTTGTTCCGTTTTTCAGTATGGGTTTGGACTCGTAGAGAACAGGGAGAAATTTGCATAAGTTTCTTCAATTTCTAATCTTAAGCCATGATTTGGCCAAAATTGGTTTCAAAAAAACTTCTTGTGTGATGATAAATAGGTTTTTTTGTTTTTGTTTTTTCAGTTGTATTTGGAAGTGATCGTCCCATTTGGCAACTAACCTTGTACTTAGAATTTGTTGAATATGGTTGTGATTGATAATACGTTTTGTATCAAAGGGTTGTAGTCTAATTGGTGCAGGTGATGGTAAATGTTGTTGTCGCACCATCCTCCACTATCTTTTATTAGAAAAAAACCTCTTGTGAGAACGAAGCATTTGTGCAAGTAATGTTTTTATTTGGATCTTGCTTGCCACTAGGCTAGGGTTTATGCTAGTCTATTTCACTTTAAATAGATTAGTGATGCCCTTTTTTCATGGTTGTTTGAGCATTTGAGGAAAATTCGGTTCTTATTTGCAATGTTGAGATTAATAAGTGGTCTTGAGTTCGGAAATTGACCATGTAATTTTCTTGTATTTTTGGATCTTTCATTCACATACCGGAGAGTATTAGTGTCTTTTTATTTAATATGTTTTCTTATAGTTTGTAATTGCCTTCTATAATATAGTCTAGATTTCATGGTATAGTGGTAATGAGAAATGGTCAACAAATCTAGTCAAAAGTGCCCATAATGTTTTTCCATATGCAATTGGTGCTTGACACGTAATTTAAAACATAAATAAGGTTTGTTCACATGGCTAAATATCGTGTTGGTTACGACCAAAATTTCGCCTTTCATAAGAAGTATCTTTTGTAATATTTGTTTAATATATGAGATTTTTGTCCTTTTTACAAAGGCGTTTGTCCCTGTGAGGATTACCCTATGGTCGTTCATCAAGCCAATCTCCACCGTTGATTCTTTCCACCATTGATTCATGCATGTTTCGGATAACTTCTGCGTCACCGTCATCAACGTTTGTGCGCGCTGCAGATTGGTGCGTTGAGCGATCTATCACACGGCGACGGACAGCAGTTTGTCGGACTCACCCAACGTTGATCGCTCCAGTTGGTCGTCCACTCTTTTCCGTGCGAGTATTTTGCGTCTTGACTCCCATGCTTTGTTAAAATCTCTCTGCATCGTTCACTCGCAAGAGAAATGGAAATGACAAACAACTTGACGTATGGGAGGCCAGAGCACTCAAAAATAATGTAGAAATTGACGGTTGCTTGTTTGCCAGTGGTGAGGTTAAATGACAACAGGATCTTTGCAGCATTTGAGGTGGTGTCATATGTTAAGCTTCCTCAATACATAGCCTTTAAAGGTGATAATGACATGTATTTGGCATCTTTGGACGTATCCGGCCGGCACCATCTTTCTTTCAAGCCCAATGATGACTCCCAAAACACGTTTGGATCAAAAACTTGTAGTGGAACCAAGATCTTGGTGAGATGATGGAACCAATCATTGGATTTTGGCCAACAGAATGTTATTCCAATAATGCCATGGCCATGCAATTTCTACCCGTCAAGTGGCGATTCGGCGTTGGCGCTTCTGACACCGCGGCGGTGGCCCGAGAGTTCAGAAGAAAACAACAGCAATAGTTTCCTCTCAGAGGCCATTGAACCCGCTCCAGATACAGATACAAATCAATCAATTTGCATATAGTAAAATGAGGAGATATTAAATCTGAATTATTTACACCGATTTTAAATTTGGTAAGCTTCAACGTAATTGATTAAGCTAAATATGCATATAAGAGCCTAATCGATGCTATAACAGCGATAAATGAATGCAATAATGAAATACAGAAATATAACAAAGTAAACTAAGCAATAAATAATGAAACCCTAATGTACAAAGAAGGGTAAGATGCCTTACCTGATTCATTGAGTTTTGGAAAGTGCACAGAGCTGGAAGACAGAGAAATGTGAAGCATTGACCATTGCGTTAGAGTTCAAAAATGGCAAAACCGGGGAATAGGTTGGAGAAGGGTGCTTGAAGAGGGCGGGGTGCTCTGTGGAAATGTTCGAAACCCGGATTCTTAGGGTCGCAAGATGTTCGTTGATGCTCGCCTTTTGTCGCTACGAATTCACACAATAATTCTTGAGGTCGCAATAAACTCAGTAAAGAAGTATAAACCTCAAAGCCCTCAATAGACATCAAATCCTAAAAAGAAAGATGCAAAATGAGGGGTCTAATCGTCCTTAGTTGCCTGATGGTGGACTTACAACTGAGCGTTGCACTACATCTTAGACCCAATGTAGTTATGTGTGTGTATGTGTGTGGAATTGTTCCCTAGGTTACTCTTGTGCCCGATCGAACATGGATAGCGAGCAAGTAGCTAGATGTAGAATGTAATAAATGTGTGCATTGAATAGAATGAACTTTCCTGCTATGAAGTGTGATGCAGAAAACCAACCCTAGTGTCCCTTGTGATGGAGCTAGATGGATGCAATGGAGCTCTTAGATGCCTTTGATGTATGCAAGCTTAGGTGGTGATAGCTAATGCTTAGTACTTCGTCCTTTATTATGATCACATTGCTTTATATTTATATGATTCTCTTGCTTGAATTTTGTAATTAACCCCAAAAGGTTGACTACCAAAAAGATAAGATGCTCAAACGGCTAGAAAGGACCCAAAAAGTGTGAGTAAAGTACAAAGAGGACAGGGGCACCTAGAGGGGATGAGGGCACTGGCGCTGACATCCTAGTTTAGGCGCGACGCGTCAGGATGACAAATGCCGAAGACTAAAAAGGCAAACTGAGCAAGTAAAGGTGTAAGAGCGAAAGTAACGACAGAAAGCAAAGAAAGGTGGCCAAAAACATGGGTTAATTAGTACCGTTCTTACTTAGGAATCATATGAATAGTAGTGTGTAATCAAGATTAGATAATTACCCAAAGTGCGTGATTTTGTGTTTATTATAACCTCAACTCGGTCGTAATTTGTAGAGGGAGAGATGTTTACAGAGATAGGCGATCCAGTGGCTTGTTGAATATTTTCTTCCGTAATCTACAGTTTATTTTGTCCGGCGATCAATTCCCCGGCCACCATCAAATCAATGAGAGCAAAGAAGAGTACAGTGTTGGTCCTGTAGGTGACTACCTTAAAGAAGGGAGAATACCAACTTGGGAAAGCAATAATTGTTGGGGTGGGTTCAGATCTTGGTGCCACATTGTGTAAAGACTGTTTGCATTTATCTCGTGGGCCTTCACCATTGATTGACTCATCTTCGGAAGCTCATCGCCCATTTTTCCATTTTACTATTTCTTTGTGCTTCTGCAATTCATGTGAATCTCCTTCCGCTGAAATAACAAGCATATTTTGTATAGATGTGTTGGGCGTGTAATCAAAATGATAAACGCGGTAGTGGCATGTATGGGGGAGCAAATGGGCAAGGACGAGGTGGCATCGAGAATAGAGAGGTTGTTGTGGCAATTCGGTGGAAATTGGTGAGAAAAAGCGATGTGTGACGAAAGCGCGGAGGTTTTGATATAACAATGTTCAATCTCGAGGCAATGGCCGCATCATCTATACAATTATTGCTAAATTTACAACGTTAACTTGGGTTTCAACATGGTTAATGCCTATGGATCTCAAATAAAATGCTTTTATTATCATGTGGCGGAGTGTGAAAGGGCGTTTAGGATGTGTCGCTCTCCATGTTATGCTTTGGGTTTTGAAGGGTGCTTGACGTGGTTGGTGGGTTTGTTTTGAAGAGCGCTTGACGCGGCTGGTGGGTTTGTTTGACATGGGTTCAACATGGTTAATGCCTCTAGATCTCTCAAATAAAATGTTTTTATTATTATGCAAGGAAAATGGCAGGTGTGAAAGGGCGTTTAGGATGTGTTGTTCTCCATGTTATGCTTTGGGTTTTGAAGAGCGCTTGATGCGGTTGGTGGGTTTGTTTGACATGGATCTATTTTTCCTTCATCTTCACCCCTCTTCCTTTCTCAATGTTTCTCTCCTTCCAATATGAATCCTTCAAAAGATCCCGTCGGCATTCCCATCGTACATATCATGTAGGATTGCCGGTATACTAGTAGGTGTGCCACCATAATGGAATTAGCCCCTTTACTTGACACAATTCTTGATTTGTTGCAAGATCGATACGTTTTCTTGCTAGGTCTCTCCCTCCCCCTTCTTTCTAAATATGCCTTACTACCCCAAATCGGATATGCCTCTTCAGGCATCTTCTCAAAAATCCTTATTCATTCAAAAAATTAATCCCATATTGGTTGATAGGCTTGGTCCACAACAACATATAAGCCCTAATAATATACCACACTCCTTGTTCCAATAGGCGTTGACCCTCTATGGAAGTGATTGTCTTGCAAAAATAGGTTTGATTGGTTGTGGGATGAGTATGTTTTCTTACTCAGCCTAGCCCTCTCCTCTGTAGTGTCATAATCAAAGTAAAATCCTATACAAATTGCCTCTAAATACATGCCTTACTATCCTAAGTCGGATATGCCTATTCAATGCATCTTGGAATTGCTTCCACGACTCTAGAAATCCTCATTCATTAAAAACATAATCTCACAATGGTTGATAGCTGAATCACTCGACATGAGGACATGGATCACACAGAACATGCAAATACAAGTATCTGTCATGGGACACATTGACCCCAAAAACAAGACACGGGGAATACATATATATATATATATATATATATATATATATATATATATATATATATATATAATATATATATATATATATTACAAATATATGAAATATAGACAAAGGAAATTAGAAAAATTACAAAAGTTAACAATAACTCGGCAGTAGCTGCTATTGTATTTGACATGGCAGTAATTACATGTCCAAACAACATTTCCTCCCCAACAACCTTTGCTCCGGGCCCTTGTTTTTTTTTACATACTTCCACAACGGATATTTTTTATCTTGAGCTTGCTGTCTTGCTACAGCAGGGTCATTTGCAGCACTGTCAGCTGCACTTGCAGCAGATGGACTACTAACAGAGATGGATAAACTTGGAGGAAGGGACACAGCATGAACTCTGATATTCTTTCCTTTCCTTTGACCTTTACCAGCTGCCTTTGATGATTGAGCCATGATTTATGTGGTATGAATGAAGAAAAACACTGCTGTTGGAGAAATGACAAATCTGGTTTGCTAGAATGCCTTCAAATCTCTATCTGGACACCTCTAGGGTGCGTGTCAGACACTTGTTTGATGCGTGTCCTGTTTTAGGACACGTCCTAACGTGTCACATGTCAGATACGCATGATATGCGACACGTGACCTATTAGGACATGTCTGGTGACCTAGGTTGATAGCCTTTTTTGCAACAACATATAACCCCAATATATACCATGATCTTTATGCCACAATGGAAGTGGCCCTCTTATTGACATAATGGTTGATTGTTTGTAGGATGAATATGTTTCCATTCTCAGCATTCACCTTTCCTCAGTGGTTTCGTAAACCAAAAAAGTTCTTGTATAATTGCCTCTAAATTCATGCATTATTACACCAAGTTGGATATGCCTCTTTGGTGCATCTTGGAAATGCTTCTAAGACTCTAAAACTCCTCATTAATTCAAATAATTAATATAGCGCCATAATTTAATCTTTTTTTTTTTTTCTAAATCCCTTTGCCAGCTAATGTAATCCCCTCGGATCCTTTATTTATTTCTTAGAAATTGGCATCACCGCTGTCTAATGGAAGGATTTAGCTACGACACTTGTATTCATACTGAGCATAGCCAATATACAATATTAAAATGGATCTATGTCAAAGTGGAATATGCCATATTAGTGGAATCACAAGTTTCCTTAAAAATAATGAGAGTGTTATTTTGTTTTAGAGGAAGTAAAAAAAAAATGCATTCTTGTCAACCAAATTACTTATCTATTATTTATGCAAAATTGTGTTTTTGTTATAACAATTCTTTGGATTTTATGTAGCTTATAGGTATCTAAATATCAATCTAGCATAACTTTAGTAAAGTGATCAAACTTGAAAACTGTGTGGACGGTTCACCGACTCCATACCTTGCCATAAGTGCCTTCCTCAAAACCAATAATTGGTGTGCACGGATGTTCGATTAATTCCCAATATGAAACCTCACTAGTACATCCAAATTTATATTATCTTCACTTAATATCAATGTGCATGACTTCTTGCATTCGTTTTTCTTCTTTTCCCAACACATCTATTTACTTTCCCATGTTTTCCATTCTCATTTTTCCTATGCAGACCTCACTATCCTATCGGTGTGTCCATTGCATCTTTGGGGTGTGGTTAGTTTAGAAGTCA
Organism: Taxus wallichiana var. yunnanensis; assembly: GCA_018340775.1. Lineage (NCBI taxonomy): Eukaryota > Viridiplantae > Streptophyta > Pinopsida > Cupressales > Taxaceae > Taxus > Taxus wallichiana. The sequence goes on along the minus strand of CM031242.1, from coordinate 829,615,315 downwards.
ACACTTCAATTTCCCATATATAATATTGCAGAAAGTTTGCTCTTGTATATGATTCCTATCTTTCATTGATTGCACATGGTGGGGCTGGCTACTTGCCAATCTTTTGGGTATAGTAAACAAATATTGCAGAAACTTCGGTGTGCTGTACAATTTAAATTCACATGCATTACACTTGTTTCTCTGGGATACTAAGTTGTATATGACACATAAAATGCCATCACGGATGTGCAGGTCCATATTCCACCATCTTCCATGCTTGATGGTGTGCATGCTCAGCATTTTTTTGGACGGGGGTGGTTGTTTATCATTCCGAAACCCTGGGATTGGTTGCTGTGGATAAGAATACAGTTGCAATTTCTGTTTCAGATGTCATGTTGGCATTTTCTGCATACCCAGTAGAAATTTCTGCAGAGGTAACTGACTACTTGATGGAATTAATGCACCTTCTGTTCTGAGGAGTCTGAATTTTGTTTTCCTGGTGCCAAGTCTTTCATATGTTATGATCATCTTCAACGTTGCAATGATATTAGATATTGGATCCCCTTCGGAAATGAATTTACAGCGCCATTAATTGGATTGGAATTTTTTTGCAGGTTGTGTTTTTGCACCCTGTGCACAATTATGCATTGGTGGCATATGATCCTTCTGCACTAGGTCCAGCTGGGGCTGCAGCTGTACGTGCAGCTACACTTCTTCCTGGTGATTTCTCTGCTCTTTGTTTTCAACTAGAAGTTGATTTTCTTTGAAATTATAAATGCGTAGGGCCGATTTTATGCAATAACTACCATCTCCCAAAATTATTTGACTTTGTGAAAGTGTGTTTCTTGAAGGTTATGTACTGAGAAAGTTATCCATTCTAGGTGTGGTAATTTGTGCAATTTGCACTGCCTGTCATATATGGCTATATTTCCATACTTTACCTTGATGAAATGTGGTGGGATTATTTGGTGGTGCTCATGTGATTTTGGACACTAAGATATGCATTGCTCTATATTAAAGAAACATGCAAATGAATATGTTATCCCTTGCATTTAAAACAAGCATATGATATATGTGGCCTGGCCATTGCATGTTGAATCAGTTTTATAGTGACTACTGCTCTTGTGAAACTTCTTTTGCATACAAAGTTTTATTTCTTTATTCTTAATTTTCATTCCCCATCTGTCCTCTTCATCAAAAAAATTGCTTCAATGATACTTTTTAACATTGATTTTCATACATGTACTTAGCATTTATTTTGGAACTTGTCTGTGATTGTCAAACCCTATTAGTTGCACTATGGACATTAGGTTGGAACTCGAGGAAAACAGAAATTAACTCGATCAGTTTAACTTTAAACTTGACTTTGAAATCAATGAAACTTCGCTTCAATGGCACTTTTCAATGTTTCATCATTTAAAAAAAAAAGGCTAACTAGGTGTATCCACATAGGATTTGTGTTGGAACTGGTCTATGTTGGTCAAACCTTCTTTGCTGCAATATGGATGATAGGTTGGAATTTGAGGAAAAGCATAATTAAGTTGATTAGTTGAAACTTTTTATGCATTTGTTGTTTTTCTGCAGTGCATCATTATAATATCGTTTTTGGGAATCAGCTGCATTAAATTTGATTCAATCTTAAATGAATGTTTCCTAAGGCACAACACTTGCTGAAGGTTTTGCAAATGGGGTAGCAAGCTAAGTGGGCCTGATTGTGGGGCAAATTCTATGGTTAAGCGTGCACAAGCTGGAGTAATACTGAAATTGGCGACCTCATTAGAAGTTGCGGTGCTTCACCTATCCGAGCATCACGTAGATATGATTAGCGCTACATGGACCACGCATGATCAGGAGTGATGGGTTCTTGTGAACCACTATTCATGAAATATGGGTCATGAAGATTGACTTGAAATTACAGCTGCTGTTTACCAAAAAATTATATTAGTTGAACTTGACACGTGACTTTCAAATCAAATTTGGGAATTTGATGCATCTTCCTTCACTTTTACTCATAATGGCTTAAAATACATTTTTTTCTTGATATGGTCTATAGTTGAGTCATTAATGCTATGGCTGAATCTTCTAGTCTGAACTGTAACACTATCATTGAGAAGATTGAAGTTGTCTGGGAGTCTATTGTGGTTTTAATAGATTCAAGCTTGCTTTTATGTAATAAAATCCCAAAGGCAATTAGTGTACGCCAAAATCAATAATGCTTTGAAGAAACAAGATGCTGATCTGCAAAGATGTTTCCGGCTAGATGGAAAAGAATTTGAAAGGAAGGACGGTCTTGGAATAGTCTCTGGAAGAGATTCAGACTGTTTAGAAATTTGTACAAGATGCATTGCTAAGATAAGAAATAGAAGAAATAAATTCAAACTTGCAGTCTGCAATCTCTAAGTGAATTTTGTTTTACCAAATGCTGCAGAAATAGACACTGCAGTTTATCGATGCTAGTCATGATGCCTCTAGTTGCAATATCTAGAATTCTCAACCAATATTTAGCTGCCTGATTGCAAATGAGGGACAAGCAGAAATCTAAGAAAACACATCAACTAGACTTGAGTTTAAAAACAACTAATGATGTATGGTCATGGTCCATGAAAGAAATGGTAATCATGGGGAAGCATCAAAACTATGATTGCTGTCAATTCTGTCTCAAGACTCAAACCCAACATCTAATATTAAATGGAATAAGTTTTTTTATAGTTAATTGAAGGTTTTAACAAAATAGATTTCTCATTTATTCCAAATTGAATAAATTCACTCAAGCGAAAGAAGGTCACAAAGTGACTAGTTCATGTCATAGCATTGTTGTTTCTTAGAGTACCTTTGTTTGTGTGTGTATATATAAAGTTGATTGATGTCAATATACATAGTGGTTAATTCGTGTTTACTTGTACAATAAATTATGTGTGTCTATATCCGTGGTGCTTAGTTCATGCTTATTAAACATTTGAATTTAAATTAATGTTATGTAAGTCAAATCAAGTTGCAAGTTGTAAATAAATAAAAATAAAATATAATAGGAAAAGTGCAATCGTGTCATAAATAAATGTACATTGAAAGAGACTTGAGAAATAAAAATTGTTTTATTTGACATGTGAAAAGCTGAATTGAACACCATTATGATTATCCTGAGATCATGCTGTCTTGATCTATGTGAAGGGGATAATAAGGAGAGTTTTAAACCAATCAGCAACTAGATAAATGTATTTTGAAGCATTTTTGGATTAAAAATATACAATTCCAAGTTTTAAGACAAGAAATTCAGCATACAAGAATAACACCAGCTTCTGATTGGTTGAAATTTGAAAGCATGAAGTAATTATACCCAGTTAAGCAAATCTGATTGCTATAGTTCATATGCCTTTGGCATGAGCTAACAATATTGATGCAAATATCAATATAGATAGAAATAGTTGAATAATAATGTTGAAATATTACTAATAGAAGGGTCAAACTCTTAAATATTAATGTCATTGTGAATGGGAGGAAGATTTGATGTGCATTTAGGTCAAAACTCCAAGGAGTGTTTCGTTCTTATGGTGGTCTGTGGTTTGTTTCAGAACCTGCTTTGCGCAGGGGTGATGCAGTATATCTTGTTGGTTTAAGTCGGAGCTTACAAGCTACATCACGTAAATCCATTGTCACAAACCCAGGAGCAGCCTTGAACATTGGTGCAGCTGATTGCCCCGACATAGAGCCATGAACATGGAGGTCATAGAATTAGACACAGGTAATTTTCTATCTCAAATGATGACGGAATATTTTGCATTTTGGATATGCATATCTGCAAGATACGTTTTAAGGCACTCAACGTACAAAACATGAACATGGACATTTTAATTTTTTCTTCCAAATCAGTTTTATAATTGACTGAAGGCTGATATTGTTTTGTTGGAATTAAGAATATTTACGAGTGCAATGGATTGCTATCTGTGCAGATTTTGGGCATACGTTTTCTGGTGTGCTTGCAGACGAGAATGGACGGGTTCAGGCATTGTGGGCCAGCTTTTCTACCCAGGTATTCAATTTATAGACCCTTTCTTTTTCTTCTCCTTTAATGCCTATACAAAGATTGTGAAATCATTTTCATTACTTAAAATGTAGAGTAGAAGTGATATATAGAGTGCATTTATTGCTCACGTGGAGTGAAAAAAGATGGATTTTAATTTTTCTAAAAGTGCTGCTTCCAGCTTTTTTTGCACTCGATGTTCTGGCAGACATTTTCTGATTAACGCAGCCACTTTCACCTAAAAGAAGATACCTGCTGGAAAGACTATAAAATCTAATAAAACCATCTTTATTGCATTCAACAGATTAAGTATGGTGATAGTACTCCAGATGATCATCAATTTGTGCGAGGAATTCCAATTTATGCTATTAGTCAAGTCTTAGATAAGATCATAAATGGCACTGAAGGTCCACCTTTGCTTATAAATGGAAGCAAAAGGCCAATGCCACTTGTTAGAATTTTAGAAGCGGAGCTTTATCCAACTATACTTTCGAAGGCTCGCGGCTGCTGGATTGAGCGATGCATGGATTACAGTATGTCTTCTCAGCCAAGCTAGATAAATATGTTTATTGACATTTTATGTTTTCTAAGGAATGCATATACTATGTAGAAGTAATCCTTTTTTGGTTTAGAGTTATCCTTTGAATCCCTTTTTCGAAATGAAATAATCAAAGCTGGCATGTTCCCCCTTCTCACTCTTGCTACAGGCTTTAATAAAAAGGATCCTGTAAGACTACAGGTTTTACGTGTAAAAGGTTGTTTGGCTGGATCACGTGCAGAACGTGTATTGGAACAAGGTGATATGCTATTAGCCATAGGCGGAAACCGATAACCAATTTCCGTGATGTTGAGGATGCTTGCCAGCGACTTGATGAGTGCAAGGATTCAGAAGGGTATCTAAAAATGACAGTTTTTCGTCAGGTGTATATATCATTGATTTTGTTTTCCAATTTTGCATTTTAATGAGAATATATTAGGATTGTGTCCTTCTCTTAATGATCTGAAATCTTGTTATACATTATGGTTTTGGAAGAAGCTGAGTTTCAGATTGTTTCATCAGGGTTTGGAGTTGGAGCTTCTTGTGGGTACTGATGTAAGAGATGGGTTTGGAACCACACACATGGTGAATTGGTGTGGATCTGTTGTTCAGGATCCACATCCTGCTGTTCGGCACTTGGATTTCTACCTGAAGAAGGGCATGGGGTGTATGTGGCAAGGTAAGAAATGATTCAATACCATCAAACATTGACCTTGCACATCGTGTTCAATGATCTAATGCAAACTGGTTTATACAGATGGTGCCATGGCAGTCCTGTGCATAGGTATGGACTATATGCATTGCAATGGATCGTTGAAGTTAACGGAAAACCAACTCCTGATCTACAGACATTCATAAATGTAACGAAGGTATGCTTATATTATAAGCCTACTTCTACTTTTAAATAGAGGAAAAGTGAACCAGTGATACGGATTTGAGTTATTGGTCAAATATATTAACGTGATGGCTTCTTTAGGCATATTTTCTCTATAACCAACATATCTTATTGAAACCAAAACGAAAGCAAATAAAACTTATATTATTGAAACAAAAAAGGCAAATAAAACAAGCTTTTGACTAACCCTTGAACACTTATTTAGTGGGTTTGTACATCAACTCACTAATTGAACTTTATGAGCCAGGAACTGGAGCATGGGGACTTTGTTCGCGTTAAGACTGTTCATTTGAATGGGAAACCTCGTGTTTTTACTTTGAAGCAAGATTTACATTATTGGTCTACATGGGAACTCACCTTTGATCCTGAGACTGCAGCATGGCGTCGGAGAACCATTAAAGCATTAAGTGATGATTTTTAGCCAATGATTTCTCATTTATTATTTTCAGAAGTTCATTTGAGCTCATTGCTCCTCTGCACATCCTTTAAGAGCCTTTGATCATGCATTTATCAGTATCCAGTTTGACGACTCGGAATCTCATCTTAGCAATTGAAGTCACAGAGCCAAGCTTGTGTAGTGTATGGGATGTTTACACAATGTCCTCACTCATTTCAGGGCAATTGCCATGTAATTTAATACCACAGTGTCTGACCAATGATTCCTTAGCTTCCTTGATATGCTTAATGAAATTATTAATTGAATTTGCATGAGTTGCAATAATGATTCATGCAGATTTGAGGGACCACCTTAATACAAATTATTACATTGAAATCTAGTTGACAGTATATTTACTGGTCATATCAATCTTGTACTGCATAGGTAGGTATGAGAAAAAGTAAGGTGGCAGCAATCTTTCTCCGGATGCCATGGATCATATTGGTATTTCAATAAGGGCTTTGATTCCCCAAATGCTTGGCTCCTCTCTTTGCATGTATTTGGGGGCTCATATCCGGAAGCTGTCCTCCCAATCAGGGTTATATTCTTCATGGTTCCATCTATATAGAGACTTATTCCGACACCGGTAATGGGGAATCAAGTACCTTTTGGAATTCTACTTGCACATTTACAAGTATGTTTTATGCATATTTTTAAATTCTAGCAGTCTTCTTGCAACGTGAGTTTCTAAGGACATTTAAAGGTCACATGTAACTCATATATAATGAGATTGTGAGATATAGGTATTCAAAATCTTAGGAGGGACCTGAGCAGATATATGTGATTATACCACGAAAGATTAATGAATAATAGATTAGCTTAAATATGTGAAGTCTTCTAGTGTTCACTTAATTATATTTGGATGTTTTTATAGGGTGAAATATGACTCAGAAAATTAATGATTAGACAGCACACACGACGCATGAGCACGTGTACGCACACGTGCACTCTCTCTCTCTCTCTCTCTCTCTCGGTGTATTGACCATCAAATTGTTAAGGTCTTCATGAAGGAAAAAAAGCCAATAACAAGTTATTCTGTAATATTCTCTCTCTCTCTCTCTCTCAATATATATATATATAGAGAGAGAGAGAGAGAGAGAGAGAGAGAGAGAGAGATATATATATATATATATATATATATATATATATTGACTGGGCTTATCAGCTGGTCCTGTGCTCATTAAAACAGAAAAAAAGATCAACATTAGGCCGAGAATGTAGTCACATATTCTTGTAACCCACAGATACCCGGAAAATGCGAGTGAAACTATGGTATACAACAAACCATCTGCCTTAGATTCATCTCCTATATTTTTGGAATGGTCAATCTCTTCTGAAAACAAAGAATTTGAGAGCATCGTGGCAACAACAATGCATTGTGAATCTTTCAAACATTTCAATCCAACGCGCCTTATCTGAAAGAGGGAGATTTGTTAAACAATTCGCGAGCCTGTGTTGTGGGCGAATGCCATAGAAGGTTAGGTGAGATGGCTGATGGACCTAGAGAGAGACACAGATAGAGCTGGCCAATCTGCAGCCATATTTTCATGCATTGCTAAACAGAGCAGTAACCTTCATATAAATCAGCCTTCGATTACTTTAATGATTCTCAATACCCTCCTCCAAATCTGCCATATTGGTACACATTGGGAATAAGCTGCTATATTGCTGCCCAAAATAACCATGGAAGAGTCACTGCTTCCTTGGCATTTCCACTGTCAAATGTAAATTTTGATTTTAGTTTTGCCATTGAGCTCAAATCCAAAAGATCATGTTTGCCAGAAAATAGTAAGATGCTAGAGAAGTCTGTATTTACAGTTGTATTTACCCTTGCTGCCATTGTAGAATGCCTATTGGCATGACAAAAGGGGCTTGGTGACAAGCCTGGATGATTCTAAAGCATGTGATGTTGTGTACATGAAAGTTTTATTCGCTGCATTTAATTTGACGTTCATTTAACCGTCACAAGGCAATTTTAACCTTAAATTTGATGTTCCTCTGAGTGCCACTTAAATCTTTTTCTTTCCACTCGGAGAAGTCAATTGGAAAATGGTAATAACTTGACCATATGTAGAGTTTGGGGCCCATATTTTCCCAAAAAGATTTTATTGGGATTGACAATAGTCTAGCGAGATTGATTTCATGCGTCACTAATCGATAAAATCTTAACAAAGAATGTAATTGAGTTATTAATCAATGTGGTATGGGAAAAATTTAAGATGAAAACCTTGAAATTGATATCTATCGGTGTATTTTAGATAGATGTATTTAAGATATGTACTAGCGTATATCAAACAATAAATGTAATCAATGTGGCTGACTTTGTTGAAACCATGTAGCAACCAATTCACTTGCCTTGTTCCAAAGCTCCCATTTTGGTACATGCTAGGAAGCGAGGCATAGGGTGTTGAGTATCGCTTAACACTACCCAGTTTTTGAAAAATATCCAAGCCTCTCCAACAAAAACCCTTTGTGTGTATCTTACAATTGTTGCATTATGTGGAAAAACATATCTTTAAGTATTGTTGAGGACAAGATAATACTAAGAGGGGGTTAGGGGGTGGGCGGGGCGATTATGATATTCTTTTAAATTTAACACTTAATCTCAGATTTGTAATCACAATTAATCAGTTTCACAATGAATATATCAAAGCAATCAATGAATGCAAAGCAAACCAACACACTGCAAATAGACACAAATTTACGTGGAAACCCTTTCGGGAGAAAACCACGGAGAAAATCTTCTTTATTATATTTCTCAAATGTTTGTAGGCACCAACCTACAGGAGCACCAACCCCTTTTTGCTAAGCACCAACTCAGCAAGAGACACCGATCTCTTCGAATATGAAAGCACCAACCTTCTTTACAAAAACAAACTCTTTTTAATCTTTTATGTTGCTGCTGCTACAACAGATGATAGAACAAAATTGTTGCTAAGAATATTCTTTTTATTTATTTCAGTCCCTTCACATATATAAATTGTTGCAACTTTTCATTAAAAATAAATCTGCCCTTCACTCCTTTTTATATTTCGTATTATGCTCTTCTTCTTCTCTCCCTTAAACTTGAATGGAGAAGCACTCAAATTGCTTACCTAAATTAAATGATTTCATCTCCTTATATATCCTTCTCACATCTTTTCGAAAAGACATTGTTCCAACCAACACAATCTTTCTATTATTTAGTTAACACAACTTAATTAAGTGTATTAGTCAAGTTGTGTAACCAAAAATAATTAATGTAGCCCATAATTATTAAATGCACATTAGACAATACAATTAACCACTTGATAGTAGCATTGCCCCTCGGAGAAATCGTTGTTATCATTAAATCGCTGTTAGCGATCATTAAATCTTCTTTTTCACCATAAAACATGGCATATGAACACTTTAAAATGTTGACATCTCTCTCCTATGTACAACTATGTATATCTCGTTTATACCAATGATAATCCTTATGCAAAAACGCTTCTTTTCATGTATTTAAACTTTCGTTTTCCCCCTTCTATCTTGCCGGTTATTTCCGTTACTTTCTACCATTTTTGTCAAAATTCGTCAACATCCGTCAAGTCGAGTTTCCGTTACACGATTCCCGTTAGTTTCACATTACCACGATTCCTTTAACCAAATACATCAATGATTAAGCCTTTGACATCAATGACAATATTTCCAACAAGTTTGCCAAACAATTTTGATTCTACTTTATGCTTCCACAATTTGCATGCATGCCAATTAGAGCATTGAACTCCCACACTTTTGATAAAATATGCTTTCGACTATTTGTTGCTAAACTCCCCTAGCTCATGTTGGGAAGCAAGCAAAGGTTGTTAAGCATGGTGTAACACATGCAATTTTCTTAAAAACATCCAAGCCACAATCATCCCATTACATTAAACACGATTTCATTGAGGTAGTTTGTAAGAGGATTTCGATACTTTATGCCCAAACAATTTGCATGGAAGCCTATTAGAGCTATTAGAGCATTCAAACCTCCTACTTTAACAAGCTTCCAATTAGTTGTTAATAAACCCCGATTTGTGTTCATGCTAAGAAAAGCAAGCTAAGGATGTTGAGTATGGATTAACACTTGCAGTTTTCATAAAAAATATTTGGAAATCTCCAACAACCGACCCATGTACATGTACTACAATCATCCCATTCCACAAGACAATGTTTCATCAAGGTAGTTTGTCAAATAAATTTGATCCTTTGTGTCCACGTTTTCAATCCATGTCCAATTTTTGGTGAAATTCACTTTAAATTACCTATTGATAAATCGCTTACATTGTTTCTAAGCTCCCAAATCATTGGACACTTTGCAAATCTTATCATTTTTCCATGGATCTTTATCTAGGATATTGAATGATTGATATTTTTGAGACAATAGTGGGTATTTGATTCGCGAGGTTGAAGATTTTCATCTCATAAGAAAGAGAAAAGAATATGACTCCTCCATGTTGGTTATCATTCTTTAAGAATATGACCTTTCTATGTTGGCTATAGTTAATTCCCTCTGAACATTAATTCACTCTTTAAAATAGTAAAGACTTAACCATGTTTTGAATTAAGGCGAGTCCTTTGCAGATTTAACATTGGTTGCATAAAATGTAATGTCCCCTTGGAATTAATGCGAAAAAAAACCCTTGGCCTATTCCATGATTTCCCGTAGGCTAAAGGGGTGGAGAAAAAGGGAAATAAGGTAATAATATGACTAAGCTAGCCAAAAAGTAATATTATAAAGACATCTTATGTTATTATTATTAAAATAAAGACAACTCTATTTTAAGTGGCTTAATGCTAAAATAAAAATGAGAAAGTCACTTTAAAAATTAAAAGTGCAAATATGCCACGTGGAGCACCCCACTTGGAAAATGGAGACAAGATTATAAAAGAAAGCTGGAGGTTTAATTGGTATCTTTTCTACACACCTCTTTACATTGTCGATCTAAGCATTTTGTTTATACTTGTACTATTGAGGACAAAACCCTCTTCAATAATTACATTTGGGAATGAAAATTCTCAACATTTCTTGGGTGACTTCAATTAGAGGTCACATACATTTGAGAGCATATCCAGTTATCGAGTTAGGACATGATTCTTTCGGGTTGGTAAAGGGGTTTGAGGGCAGATTTGGTAGATTTGGGGGCTTTTTAGGTTGATGTCATCCCTTTGAGGTGGCGCAACTTACTCTTTCATATATCTTGGGTGTTGTGACTTGTAACATGTTGATTAATGCTTGAATCACCATGATCGGTTCATTGATTCATCGTTTATACCATTTTTGATTTGTATTGTTAAAAAAAAAAATAACAATAGAAATTTGTTTGTTGTGTCTTATTAGTGCTAGTGAAATAAAAAAAGTTGTTTTGGAAGAATTTATAGGTGGATTCTAGTATTCATGTACTTTTCTATAAGGGATTTTTAATAAAAAAATCAATTTGCTATTAATTCTACACTAAGGGGACATTTTAGTGGTATCAAAGCCATTTTCTTGTTGGCTCACGGTGTTAGATTTGTTGCGGTTGCTTCTCGTGCAAAGTAGTGATAGAGAGCTTACGTATTACAAGGCAGAGAGATGGTTCCATAACAAACACGAGAGGGGTTTCTACAACTTGAGATATGTAGTCACAGACAAGAAAATAAAAGGTACACATGGTTGATATTCATTACGATGATGTGCGAGATGGACATACTTGTCTAAGGGCTCAAGTTAGTTGATATGATGGCTCAACTATCCCATACCATGCAAAATATGTATGCACCCAAGAATTCTAATGGCGAGGTGGGTACTTCATGAACCAACAACACACAAAGAATGATTATTGGATCTACAACTAGGCCTTTCCATCCTAAATTCCTTCGTAGGAAGTGATTTAGCGGGGTACAACATTCAAGGATGGATGATATCGCTGCCAGTTATGTAGAATATAGGGATCTTCCACTAAAATTAATAAAGAAATGTCTCACACAAATTTCATGCAGCTAAAGAGAAATAAAGAGGGACCAAGAGCTGATCCAAGGCCAAGGTCTAACCAGAGGGATCTTCAACAAGCTTTGGGGAAATTGGCATTATCTACATATGATGGATCTAACAAGAGTACAACTCGTGCTTGGATACAAAAGTTGGACACATACTTTTCTCTCCGGCCTATGATGGAAGATGAGGCCATCAAGTTTGCAACCCTTCACCTTGAGGGCACCGCACATGAGTGGTGGTACCATGGGTTGGTCACACAAGGGCACAATCTCATCAACTCTTATGATGAGTTCAATAGGAGGTTGATTGAGAGGTTTGACAGGACTGATCCAGAGATTCATTTCAGAGCACGCAGCTGAAGCAACACAATACTGTGGAGGATTATGTGGCTGAATTTCAAAAGTTGTCAGTAATGGTTCCGGATGTAACCGAGAGGAGATTAGTGGTTTTGTTTGTTGAAGGGTTGGCTGATCCACTCAAGGGTTTAGTCAAAGCTTTCAACCCCGTCTTTCTTTAGGAAGCTATTAAGAAGGCATTAGATCTTGAGACAATGACTACAAAGGAAAATTTCCACCTATAGGACAACAAAGAACCACATCCTTTGGGCAGCCAAGGACAATGTTAGCACCATATGGACAACAAAGGAAGCCATATCAACAAGGGGTTTCCAACAAAAAGAGCGGCCAAAAGCAAGCAAAGAAATGGAAACTAGGAATGAGTTAAGGAGGAAGAATTTGTGCTTCACATGCAAGGATCCATGGACATCGGGTCACCGTTGTCTTGGCAAAGGACAAGTCCACTACATAGAAGTGATTTCTGATAGAGAATCAGAATTAGAAGACACTTTGAACCACAAGGGGAAGCATAAGAGCATGAACTAGTGAAAATATAAGAGGCCAATACTATGGATGACACCCTTGCCACATTATCAGGTGCTCCTAGATATCACCCTTTTAGAGTGAGAGGAGTGTTGCAAGGAAAGAGGGTAATTGTGTTGATTGATAGTGGGGCAACTCACAACTTCATTGATGAAGGATTGGTGTCTAGGATGGGGCTGAAAGTAGAAGACTTCAAAGGCTTCAATGTGACGGTGGCGGATGGCTTCACCATCCCATGCACCAAGAAAATTTAGCAACTGAATATCACTTTGGGAAGGCACAAAATTGATGATGATTTCTATGTAGTTGGTATTGGTGAGACTGACATAGTCCTTGGGGTGCAATGGTTGCATTCTCTAGGAGAATTCACCCAAAATTACCAAACCATGGAGCTGAAGTTTAAATTAGCTGGTAAGGAAGTAGTGTTGTGTGGAATGTCCAATGGAGCCCCTATGGTGGTCTCAACTAAGATAATGGAAAGGGATTTCAATAGCGGGCAGGTCGCTTGGGCAGCACAATGTTTTGTGAGTTCTACAACTCTCAGAACAACGGCTGTATCATAAGGATATTCAACCTATAGTTGATAAACATGCTAAGGTTTTCAATGCTATTCCTCATGGATTCCCCCAAATAGAGGTTTCCAGCATATTATTGAGTTGGAACCCGACACTAAAGCAGTAATGACTACTCCCTTCCGCCATCCTAGAGCTTACAAGGAGGAAATTGAGAAGGCCATCAAAGAACTATTGGAAATGGGACATATCAGGCCTAGTTCTAGTCCTTTCACTTCTTCATTTTCCTTGTGAAGAAGAAGGATGGAACCATGAGGATGTGCATTGACTACTGCCTTTTGAACAAGAAGACCATCAAAAATAGGTATCCCATACCTAGGATTGATGAGCTAATTGATGAGCTACATGGAGCTATCTACTACTCAAAGATTGACTTGAGGACCGAGATATCACCAAATTCGGGTAAGAGAGGAAGATGTTCAAAAGACAACTTTTAGATGTCACTTTGGGCATTTTGAGTTTTTAGTTATGCCATTTGGGTTAACTAATGCACCAAAAAAATTTCAATCATGTATGAATCATGTTTTTAGCAAATACTCCATGAAGTTTATCTTTCGATTTTTGATGACATCTTGGTATATAGTAAAATGTGGGAAGAACATCTTCAACACTTGGATATAGTGTTGAGAATTTTGGAACAACAAATGCTTTTTGTAAAAGAATATAAGTGTGGATTTGGTATGTCTAAAATTTTATATTTGGGCCATGTGATAAACGCCCAAGGGGTTCATGTTGATCAACAAAAGATCCATGCCATCTTGGATTGGCCACCACCTACAACTATGACACATTTGAGGGGATTTTTGGGTTTGTGCAACTATAAAAGATTCATCAAGGGGATCTCTAGCTTGTCCCGATGTCAAATTTGACAAAAAGAGATCTTTCAGGTTGGTCCAAAATAACCCAAACCGCATTTGATAAACTCAAAGAAGCGACGAGTTCATGTTTGGTACTTATCCCAAATTTCTCTATTCCTTTTGTGTTGGAATGTGACAATTCAAGTGAGGGTATAAGGGTTGTTTTGATACAAAAGGGGCATCCCATTGCCTTTGAGAGTCAAAAAGTCAAATATGTTAAGCGCAGATTCTCTATATATGATAAAGAAATGCTAGCCATCATGCATGCACTGGCCAAATTCATGCAATATTTAATTTGGGCTAGGCTTGTGGTGAAGTTCAATCACAATAGTTTGAAGTTCTTGCTCAACCATATGGATTTGAATTATAAGCAACAAAAGTGGGTGAATAAACTTCAAGCTTATGATTTTGACATTGGATGTCAAATGAAAAAACAATGTTGTTGTAGATGTATTGTCTAAGAAGCCAATTCTTTGCTCCATATGAGAAATGAGAGCTGAATGGAAGGTTCTTATAATGGTTGAATATGCAAAAAGAATGAATTTACAAATGTTGTCCTTGAAGGGAAAATTGATGATGACAGTACAAAGTAGTGGATGATCTCATTCTCTACAAGAATAGGATCTATTTAGTGGATGAATAAGATTTTGAGGGCTATACATGATACACCCTTGGCTGGTCATCCAGGGTATTTCAAGACACATAAGCGAGGGAAAGGTTCTTTTGGAAGGGAGTCGAGGAGAAGCCCTTGAATATATCAGGAGTGCCTCATTTGCTAACATAATAAAGTTAAGCAAGATTTTCCAGCGGGATTATCGCATGACCCTTACCCATCCAAACTCAAAAATGGGAACATATCTCTATGGATTTCATCACTTTGGACTCCCCATGGTTTAAGGTAAGAGTTGTATGTTTGTGGTGGTTGATAGGTGACCAATTAAACTCTTTTTATCCAGTTCTAACCAAGTAAAATGCACCTCAAGTAGCTAACCTCTTTTTGAGGGAAGTTTTTAAACTTCATGGGCTGCCTAAGAATGTCATAAGTGATAGGGACAACATGTCCATAAGCTTGTTTTGGCAGGAGCTCTTCCATTTAAGCTGGAACAAAATTGACTCCTAACACTAGCTATCATCCACAAACCGATGACAAACAAAGATAGTGAATAAATGGATTGAGGGCTACCTAAGGAATTATGTAGCGGGACAACAATCAACTTGGATCAAATGGCTACACATGGGTGAGCATTTCTACAATACATCATATCACATGTCCATTGGTATGACTTGTTTAAGAGTTTTGTATGGATACAATTTACTTTCTTTTTTGACTTGGTGATGACATATAATAGAGTGCTTGGAGCAAAAGATTTGGTACATCGAAGTCATGATATCTTGCAGGTGCTCAAGGAGAACCTCAAACGTGCCCAAAATCAACAAACATTCTATGTAGATCATCACTAGATAGAGAGGACTTTTGAGGTGGGAAATATAATATTTTGAGTTTACAACCACAGGCGGTCTTGCCTAATGCTAAGGGACAAAAAAGCTCAAACCTCGCTTCTATGGCCCTTACAGAGTTCAGAGGAGAGTTGGAGAGGTTGCTTATGAGTTAGATTTGCCTGAGCATAGTTGGATCCACAATGTTTTCCATGTTTCGTGCCTCAAAAAGGCACTAGAACAACATATCATTCCTTCAGTTGAATTACTAACTCTAGATGATGAGGCCAAGTTGATTCTAATTCTAGAGGTTATCATTAATGTCATAGAAAAAACTAAGCAACATGAACATTCGCGAATACTTGGTACGTTGGAAGGATCTACCTATTAAGGATCTTTAGGCGAGAAGGTATTGCAATTTTTGCGCACCCTAGCTTGTAATTGCTCGAGGAAAACAGGTTTCGAGAGGGGGTTGTTCCCTTCTCGGAATTTGTGCAAAAGAAGAACCTTGTCCTATTCCATGCTTTCGTAGGGTAAAGGGGTGGAGAAAAGGGAAATAAGGTAATAATATGATTAAGTTAGCCAAAAGTAATATTATAAAAACAACTTACATTATTATTATTAAAATAAATGGAACTCTCTATTTTAAGTCACTTAATGCTAAAATAGAAAATAATAAGGTTGCTTAAAAACTAAAAGTGTAAATATCCCACGTGGAGAGCCACACTTGGAATGGGGAGAAAAAATATTATAAAAGGGAATGAGGTCACGGTTCATTGATATCTTTTTAGACACATCTCTCTACATTGTGAGTATGAGCATTTTGTTTATACTTCCACTATTGAGGACGAAAACCCTCTTCAAAATTTTGATTTGGGAGCGAAAACCCTTAACACCCGTTGGGTGAATTCATTCAAAGGCCACATTTGAGCGCATATTCATATCATCAGAGCTAGGGCATTATTATCAAAGGTTCGTGCATGGGTCTTAGGGCAATTTTGGTAGATTTGGGGGATTTTTACAGGGCTAACACCCCCTTTTGAGGTGGCTATAGATTTCTCCTTCGCTTATCTTGGGTTTTGATACTTGCAACATGTTGATTTATGTTTGAATCACTATGATCATTCAGTTAGTTCATCCTTTTATGCCTTTTTTGCATTTTTATGGTTAGCTGCAATTTAATTAATTTTTAACTTGAAATATTAAATTTTTTTTTTTTTTTGGTTATATGTCTAATCAATGCTAGTGAAATCAATAAAGTTTCCTTTGTTTTGGAAGGAGTTATAAGTGGATTCCAATATTTATTTATTGTTTTATAAGGGTTTTCTAATAAAAAAATTAGTTTTATATTAATTCTGCCCTAAGAGGACATTTCATAAAAAGAAGAACAGGAAAGTTTGCATACATAAAAATTGGAAGTGTATTTAGAAGTTGCAACAAAAAGAATTCAATAACCTCTAGTATTGGTTTGTTTTGAAGTCATATGATGAAATTACTAATGTAGATTTAATGTCTTGGTCTTTGTTTAACACAATAAGCATGGGTAGAAACTAGTTTTTCTTTACATAACATGATAGAGAAGCGTGTGCAACTATCCACCATTTCTCATCGAAATCAAAGAATTAGTCAATAAGGCGACTAGAGATGGAAGATTTCCCATTGAAATTGACATGATGGGTTGTTCTCTCTTAATAATGACATGTTTGATTGCGAATTACGGATCAACTACTTACAACACCTCCACATTTCAAAGCTACAAAATAAATAAATTGATATGGTAAAAATATACATGCCGCAACAATATGAAAAACTTGATGAAAGCCTATGTTTGTGTCAAATTTAGGAAGAGTTCCAAAGACAATGGAATCACATACACTTTATTTGAATAACTATCGACAATGTTAGACTATTAGGTATTATTTCAGCTTTCCATCACTCTAGCTTTGTTTGTAGTGACAAACAAGCCCCTTGATTTATTATAGACACTTCTTATGTTTGCATGTTTTTCTTTGCTTAGAAGAAAAAATGTCACCAATTTCCAATCACATGGAAAGAGTCCTCATTTGAGTACTTGGTGTGAAAGAAGCCAAGATGACCGATTGTTTCTTTTGATTGGTTATATGGGTTGAGAACCCTCTAGAATAACCATTGAGCACGGGAAAAAAACATGTGGTGGTGGCATAAAGGAGTCCTCGAGGAGGCAACCCGAGTTTACCCTTCATTGCATTTTCTAAAGATTGAAGCTCTTTTACCTTACCAACAATTTCCCTCATATTGAACCTACACTTATTATTCCAAGCAGAGTGGTGGTGGCATGTAGGAGTGACTAAGGAGTCCATTTAAGCTGGTCCTTCATTGAACTTGCAAAGATTGAAGACCTTTTACCTTGCTTTCCATCATTTCCCTCACATTTACACTTATTATTGCAAATATCAATGTTTGTAAGATGTAAATTCTTGAACAATTCACAAAGTATTCTATGTTTTTCCATATATGACATGTTCCCATGCCATGAGATTGATTGATCATTTAAATTTATTGGTGGTCTATGACCACAAACATGCTCAATTCATACCTTGTATGCCATAATTCAACACACACTCAATAACGATTGAATACAAAGACCCTTATTAAATACTCTTGGGAAACTTAAATTTTTGCTAAAACCATGACACAACAAACACCAAGGGTAGAGCTCTTGATGGATTTCCCATGCTTCAAACATGATGTATAACAAAACTTATATGAAAAAGTTATGGCATTTGTAAATTTACTTATGTAATGGCGAAACTCATTACATTTTCATCAATGATTTGAGTTAACTTTGCACTTACATTTACATTCCAACCAAATATGTCACTAGTGCATTAATTATATATTTAAGACTCGTTGAACATGTGACTAACAAAATGTCACACATTTGGGCTATCATGAATCCAACTAAACATTAGTTATGTATTCGAGCACGATCAAATTCGTTCATTTCTCTCATTCCTTGGTTTGAATAGATCTTTATCATGAGCCGAACAACTAAACATTAGCTATTATGTGGTTTCTCTCTTTCCTTGGTTTTTAATGGATGGTTTCTTGCCTTCTTGTGAACCTTGTGTGTGTGAAATCTAGTCCCAAACTTGTTAGTGCAATCTCCTTTCGTTTGTCAAGTGTTTCAAGGTTATCCATAAAAAATCAACGGTTTTAACATCATGAATATCTCTTAATGATAGTTTTACCTCTTGGTTATGCTCTCTTCATTATGGCGGGACATGCCTCCTCTTAGTTAATTTAATCCACACCTTTTGCACTACAATTTTTATGATTTTCAACCATGTTTAAGATATATTTTAAGTTAAATTTACATAACTTTAAAGATATTTTTGACTTATTTTCTTGTTTTTAAATAATTTCATGATATTAATATATGACACCTTTAAGATGATATGGGGTATCATAAATGTGTTGTAAATCAGTTAATTAGAGATGTTTTGATTATGACATATTTATATTCCTTATATGACAAGTTTTAAACGCTTATAAAATATTTTGTGTTTGTTAAGTTTTGTAAATATGTTGAAAAGATCTCTTAAATGTAAAAGTTTGATCAAAATTTCAAAAAGTAAAAATGGATTATTTATAAATGTCTCATGGAATGCAATCATTAAAGAATAGTGTGTTAGTTTTTAGAATGACAAAAGTGGATGCACGTAAAATTTAAAATGACGCAAATGAAAAAGGATTCATTGTAGGCCATTTTTCGTTATTTTATGTTAATCATCACAAGAACCACGTGATTTATGCAAATCGAGAAATTGATTGAATAAAATGCACATTTCCAACATTTCAATTGTAATATCACAATACCAATGCGAATGCCATCCACATAAAATATCAATACCATTATGTAGAGAGGGTGGGTTCAAAGAGGTATTATAATGTCTTCTTACATGCAAAAAAACTTTATTTAAACTCTTTCACGAGATATCCAATTATTGTAGACTTGATTTTCCAAGATATTTTAGTGGGGATACTTATGATGTGTTTGACCAATTAAATGATTGATTGTATTATCATGGAATGCAATAATAGGATGCGTCTCAATGGAATGTGATCAATTCATTACATGGAGCTTCACAAAATGGAACACTACTTATACCACTTTAGTAAGTTACCGGGATTCAAGCTGTAAATGTTCATGATGCTTTCCAAGAATCGAATCTTTGACACTTCCACATACACTCCCCTACATCCATATGGCATGCATTTCCACCTCTCCAACACCATGTCATGATTTTCCCTCCACATCAATAAATCACCCTACAAATAATAAAAATCTTGGATAAAAATCTAAGTAATTATATAACCATAACTTGAAACAAATTGATTACCTCACATTTTCCACGTGCTAAAAAAGGAAATGTAAAATGCTCTAAATATATGTGAGATCATGGATTTAAATGATTGATGGATGCACACAAAATTGTTTTTTTCAAAGCCCTTGAAACCTCCAATCAAATGCAAAAATATAGACACGGAGCTTTCTTACGAAATAACCCTAGATCACATGGTCACCCTACATAAGCTCTTAAGGTGTAGAAAATGTTTTACTAAATCCAATGAAGAAAAAACATAATCCTAATATGTACCAAAAAAATGATTTGGAATAGGGTGGGAAATCCAACATATAGGGGAGGGTTTTTATGCTTTAAATTTAAATTCCCAATTCCTTTTGGCTTCCATTATGTAACCTTTTCTATGTCCTTCCATTATAAATTTACCTCTTTCAATTCAAAATTACCATTCAATCTGCAAAACTTATATATAGCTGAGAGGATTTTGTGATCGGTGTTTGTCAAGATTAAAAATAATGGAGGGAAATTAGAGCGAGTTGTACACGTTTCATTAATTTATGAAATCCAAAAGAAACATTTTACAAAACATTTATAATACTCTTATGACATTAAAATATATGATAAGTTGAATTTACGACTATTTTTTTATTCGACTAGATGTGAAAATTAAAGTTAGAACTACCACTTGTGTATGTTGTTAAATTTTTAATATTTACTTCCATTTGGATACTTTAAGAACTTAAATTCTATATTTTTACCTTAAATTCTATATTTTTAGGTATTATAGATTTTTCCTATAGTAGTGCCGTAAATTGTTATATTCCTCTTATGATTAAAAAAACTTTCAAATAAGGAAGACATTGGATTCTTGAAAATGATTTAAAAATTTCTTATGTTGAAATAGTTCCTTGGGGTGAAATATGAAAATGATATGTACAAAATAAATGAAATAGTTGAATATAATTTATGGAGATTTTATTGCAAACTTTTGATTTTTAATTGTTAATGCTAAACAATGCATAAGCGTAGTGTTGAGTGTTGACATGTGCGGGGAGAG